>BSYR01000035.1:18744285-20021428 GCA_030270665.1 Hibiscus trionum
TTAATTTTGTTCCTTCTTCTGATCAGGTTGCTGATATACTTACTAAACCAATTCCACCTGCTGACTTTGATCAGCTGAGAGCTCGTCTTGGAGTGGTTTCTCTTCGTAATGTTCTTGAGAAGAAGAAGAAACCAGAAGAATATTAGAATATTCTGTTAAGTATAATAGTTGGGCTTGTAAATCTGTTATGGGCTTGTAAATCTGTTAAAAAGTTGTTAGACAGTTATACTTGTGGGTTATGCTTGTGGGCTTCTATATAAAGCCCATTTTTGTTATCTGAAAAGATATGGTAAAAGTCAGAAAATCTTTTCTTCTCTCTGTATCTCATTTTCTCTTTTATTCCAATAAAATCTATTTGGATGAATTTCAGCTTTAATAATTCTTTTCCTCTTTCATTTAATCAAAGTTTACTATACTAAACCTCTAAAAGCTTTCACTCCCCCCATCCGAACATGAACCCCTGCGTCGCCTTCTAGCTGGTGGATGCGAGTGTCGTTTTCTCCCTCCAGCACTTGTTCTTCCCGCTGTCTCAAGAAGCAAATTTTCTAAGTCTGCCATGATCGCCCGCGCACCCTTCTACATTGTGACAAGCTTGTTTCACTTCTGAAACCAACAAAAAAGTTATAGTAAACCAGCTTGAACATCCATTAAATACATGTATACGCGCGCATGCACGGGCGCATACACACACAAGCAAGCGAAGGGAATGCCATTATGCATCTACAATGGAATTATGAAGAGATACTCTATTAAAACAGACACAAAACAAACACTTAAACTCGAAATCAAGATTTTCTTACACTCTAAGCTCATATATGCTCTAATAATTGGTGGCATTTTCTACAGTAAAACAATTTCAATTGAAAATATACTAAGAACTAAAGAGCTCTACTTTTATAACCCACGGCCTTTATATGTGAAATTAAAAAAATAAATGTAGAAAACAATAAGAAATATATTAATGTTGGTGTTTCATAGCACAATATTGTTCTTAGTGCAGTGGCTAACCCACTGCCTTTGCTTCTACAATGCTCGGGTTTGAATCCCCTTAGCAGCATGTATGCTGAAATTTATTTTCCTCCTCCAATCAGGTGGTGACACGTGTCACCACCTAATTAATTTATTTTATTAGTTTAAAATTAGGACTAAATTGAAAGAATGTGTAAATAGTAAAGACCAAATGTGTAATTATACCTTTAATTTTTTAACTGCCACGTCACCTTCCGTTAGCCCATTAACGGTTGGTGGTCACATTGATCCAATTTCAATAGTTTGGGTGGTCAATTGAGTCGATTTTTTTAATGTGGTCATTTTAATACATTTACCTTAGTATGATGGTCATTGGGTTAGTTTACCCTTTTAATAATTATGTTAAATGATACAATTATTAAAAAAATTAATTACATGAACATGTTTAACAAGCACAATGTAATTACATCTTAATTCCCCCTATCATGTTTAGTTGTACAAATTATAATTACACTGTCATATTTGTCAAAAAAAATTACAATGTCATATAAATTTAAATTCTAAATAATAATTATTAGTATTATAAAAGCTAACCTTAAACCATAAAAATATTTATATAAATACTTGATAATAAAATTATTAATAAAATAAAATTATTATGGTCGAAATGTATAATATATTGTAAAATTCTAACATTTGCATATAACAATAATAATAAATCGTAAGTTAATTTTATAAGAAATAAATAACATATATAAAACATAGCGTATATATAAATAAAAAGAAAATTAATGTTATACAAGAAAATAAAGGTAAAGTACACCAATGATCACCAAACTTTTAGGGTGCGTTCATTTTAGTCATCGAACTTTTAAAAATTTTATTAGAGTCACTCAACTTTTATTTCAATTTTATTTCGGTCCCTCCCGTTACCTTCCATTAAAGATGCTGACGTGGCCCGTTAATTTTACTTTGAGTCCCACATGAACTTTTTTTTCTCCAAATTTTACTTTGGTCCAAAATTTTCTTTTTCTTTACAATACTTTCTTAAAATAAAACCCAACAAATGTTCTTTCAATCTAGCCTTTTTTTCTCATTTAAAACCCATACATCATTTCTTACCAACTTTTAGAGCTTTCTCTGGTTTGTAATAGTACCCATCTCCATCGTCGGATGTTTTGTAATACAAATTGTTCTCCCTTGCCATCAACTCTTTTGCCATTTTCCTCTTCTTGAACCTTTTCCAAGCAACTTGTACGAAACACGCGCCCTACGTCCACCATTGATGAGAATAGTATCTGAATGCGTGCTGGAGCTTCTTGCTTTGCAGTCTTTTGAATTGATGCGCGAAGAATTGGAGGTCGTCTGCTTGGAGGGAGAAGGCTTCGACTTCGGATACGGCTCACACTGTTCGAGTTGAGAGGGGGAGGTTAAGGGTGGAGTTGGGCATTAGAGCCCCTGTTAGAAGCTCCCGTTCGAAGGGTGATGGAGTTGAAGAAATCGGTTCTTCCTCCGCCGGTGGTGGAGCTCTCGAGTTGGCCTCGAATGATGAAGAGCATCTCGTTGATCGGCTCGCCTTCTCGGACAATGTAGTTGCCTTTGGTACTCACTAATGAGACTAGACGCTCGCACATGGCGTCAAGAAGTTGGCCATCCATTTGTGAGAAGAAAGGAACTTAGACGCAGGGACGGAGCCAGGATTTAAGATTTGGGGGAAAATTATAAATATTTGAAATTAGGGGTAAATTTATAAATAAATCAATTTTTAAAAAATTTAAATAGAGAGACAAAGGTGAAAAAAAAAATTCTTCGGAAATGGGGGGCGATTGCCCCTCTCGAAGCCTTAATGGATTCGTCCCTGCCTAGACGATGGAATTATAAGAGTATAGTTGTTAGAGAACAAAAGGTAGTAATTCCATAGCTAGAAACCAGCCAACCAATAAGATAACGTACATGGCGAACAAGGGAGAGAAACAAATGGCTCAGAATTTCGCGGCGGAGATCCAAAGGCAGTGACTTAAATATAAACTCTTCATCAACTCCTCTTGTGGCCAACCATTTGTATTGGACAAATCGTCGAACGCATTGTTGCAGATCTCATCCACTCCTCTGTATCCCTTCTTTTAAGCCTCCACTCCTCAATGTTGAAGATAATATGGATAACAAATGTACACTCATAACAGAAATGGTTAAAAACAACTAAGAGGGAAATCGGTTTAGTATTTTTGGTGGGAAAGTTTGTTATAGCTGTCATTAGGGTTGTTACTATTGTTGTATATAAACTCTTTTATTCTAATGAGAAAATCAACCTATCTTTTCTACTTCACATGGTATCAGTTGCCCAATGAGTTTCATCGTCTTTTTCTCTCATTCTCCTCACCATGGTTACCCCTATCTCTGCCTCGTCTGACGCTTCCTCGCGTGAAGACTCGCCTGACCAATCGTTCTCAAACAAACGAATCAGTGTCTGATTGGATGAAACCAATTTTCTCCTGTGGAAGCAGCATGTGTTGCTGATGATACGCGGCCATGGTCTTGAGAGTTTTCCGGATTCCGCCACCACTCCACCACCACAGTTTCTTCCCTCCACTGGCACTGCTGCTACTACACCTAATCTGGCCTACACTCGTTTTATTCAACAGGACAGCTCCTTAGCCTCCTGGCTTCTTTCCACCGTCAGTGTTGAGGTTCTTCCTCGCCTTGTCGGTGTTGATACGTCCTCCAAGATCTGGCAAATCATCACTAGCATGTATTTGCAGCTGTCCACCACTCGTTTGATGCACTTACACTGTCGCCTGCAGTCCATCAAAAAGAGTGATCTCTCGATGCGAGCATATACCATGCAGATCAAAGAGATATGTGATCTCCTTGCATCCTGCGGTAGCTCGGTTTCTTCTATTGAGCAAATTTCTACCATTCTCAATGGCTTACCTCCTGAATACGATCCTTTTGTTGTTGTTATTTCTGCCAGTCGTGAACCCTATACTGTCGACAGTGCGATTTCCATTCTTATTGATGCTGAAACTCGGGTTGCAGATCCATTGTGCATGCCTATCGGAATTCATAACACTCAATTTTCCTCTGATGATTCTCATCGTCGTTATCCACCCATGTATTCAGGTGGTCACTTTAAAGGTCGACCCCAGGTTCAATGTCAGGTTTATGGCAAACTTGGCCACCTTGCTGATAGATGTTGGCACCGTTTTGACAGGGACTATAAGCCCAACACCTCTTCTCAACCCAGAAACCCTGAGTCAACTCAAGTCAATGCTTGTTATGCCCCTGAGCATGCTGATGTTGCCTATGATCCGTTTGTTACAACGGTTGCTCCTGATCTTGCTGCTCCAGGCTCAACATCGGACACTCCTCAAGTCAATACCTCATGACCACGATCTCTCCTTCTTCTTATGTGACTTGGTTCCCGGATTCTGGTGCTACCCACCATCTCACTAATGCCCCTGGAACTTTGCACTCTTCTTAACCTTATTCTGGTAAGGGTATGGTTCACGTTGGAGATGGATCTGCACTTGCCATAACTAGCATAGGGCAGGCATAATTTCTCACTCCCACTCATCGTCTTAAACTATCTCATTTACTTCATGTGCCTCAGATTACTCGCAATCTATTATCTGTTTCCAAATTTACAGCTGATAATAATGTGTACTTGGAATTTCATGCAAGCTCTTGTTGTGTGAAGGATGAGGTCACTGGTTCGACGATCCTGCATGGCAAGCAAGAAGGTGGTTTATATACTTTTACTGGTGTCTCTGATTCTGGCTCAGCTCTCTCCTGCACAGTTGCTCCTCCCTCGCCATACTGGCTTTGGCATCAACGGTTGGCCACCCATCCAAAGAAGTGCTTCAGCATACTCTACAGAAACAGTTAGTTTTAGATAAGCATACTATTTGTAAAGCTTGCCAGGCTGGAAAAAGTCATGTACTCCTTTTCCATGATTCTACTACAGTGTATACCTCTTCATTTGAATTAGTTGAAATCGACCTTTGGGGTCCAACTGCTGAAAATTCTAATGGCTTTCTCTATTACATCTCTTTTGTTGATCTCCATACACGACATTGCTGGGTCTATCTTCTTAAAAGAAAATCAGAGGCATCGACTGCATTTCAGTTATTTTATGCTCTAGTCTGCAATCACTACAACAACAACATCAAAGTTATACAAACTGATGGTGGCAGTGAATTCTTTTTCCTTGACACCATGCTTCCCTCTCTTGGCATACAACGACGTGTCACTTGTCCATACACCTCTCAACAAAACGGTGTAGTGGAACACAAGCATCGTCATATTACTGAAATGACACTTACTCTCCTTGCTCAAGCAGCCATACCATTAAAATTCTAGTCCTATGCAGTTCTAACTGCAGTATACATCATCAATAGACTGCCCAGCAAAGTTCTTGGCAACATCTCTCCCTATCAGAAGCTTACCAACAAGACTCCTGATTATTCCTTTCTCAAGGTCTTTGGCTGTGAGTGTTTCCCGCATTTGAGACCCTTTCAACATCACAAGCTTGCTTTTCGATCTAAGCCATGTCTTTTTCTAGGCTACTCACCCAAACACCATGGCTATCAGTGTGTTGATGACACTGGCAAGGTTTATATTACTCGAAACATGGTGTTCAATGAACATATTTTTCCTTTTTTATCTCTTACTACCTCTTCTTCCCAATGCCACTCTTCTACTACATCCTTTCCTCATATCCCTATGCCTACATCCCCTACCAACCAATCTTCACCTGACATTTCTCCATCTTCTACTCCTCCTATACCTCCCTCACCAACACCTCATATAACCCAACCAACAGAGCCTAATACAACATCCACCACCTCTCCTACATCCGACACCACAAATACTTCTCCCATAGACAACTCCAATGCTCCCATTGCTTCCACCAATCCTATTCCTCCTGCACAATCAACTGGGAACACTCATACTATGCTTACGCGAAGTAAACTTGGCATTTTCAAGCCAAAAATTTATCATGTGCAAGTTCATACTACGCCTACTACAGTTCAAGAGGCTCTTCAAGATCCAGATTGGTCCACTGCTGTGTTTAATGAATTCAATGCTCTCACAGCAAATGGAACTTGGGAATTAGTTCCCTTACCTGTTGGCAAACATGCTATTGGCTGCAAATGGATCTTCAGGATCAAACATAATCCTGATGGCACTGTAAATCGATTCAAGGCGCGTCTTGTTGCCAAAGGCTATACACAGGTGCCTGGTTGTGATTTTCTTGAAACCTTTAGCCCGGTTTTTCGATTTCCCACTATCAACATCTTAATTTCCTTGGCAGTCACAAATTCCTGGCCAATTCAACATATAGATGTCAACAATGCCTTCTTAAAAGGTGATTTATCTGAGGTTGTCTACACGCATCAACCCCCTGGTTTCATACAACACAATTATGAAGGTGTACCACTTGTGTGCAAATTACGAAAGGTTATTTATGGATTACGCCAGGCTCCCAGAAATTGGTTTGAGAAGCTCAAGCTCTGTCTACAATCACTTGGTTTTCAAGCCTCACTAGCTGACTGCTCCTTATTTCTTCGACGAACTTCATCAGCTACTACTTATATTGTGGTCTACGTTGATGACATCTTACTTACTGGCAGCTCATCTCCTGATCTTTAATCTGTCGTTGATTTCTTACATGAACAGTTTACTATCAAAGATCTTGGACAACTTCATTTTTTCTTGGGCCTTGAAGTTCACCGTACCACACAAGGGTTATTTTTACATCAACAACAGTATGCCACTGCCTTACTTCAAAAAACTGGTCTTCTTGGCTCCAAAGCAGCATCTACACCAATGGTCATCTACCCAAAACTCAGCAAACACATTGGTGAACCCTTGAGTGATGTTCAAGGTTTTCGAAGTGTAGTAGGAGCTCTTCAATACCTATGCCATACACGCCCTGATCTAGTATATGCAGTTAACAAGGTAGCACAATACATGCAGTCTCCCACTGATGTTCATTGGAGTGCAGTTCAACGCATACTTCGTTACATCAAGACCACCCTTCACTATGGTCTTTGGTTTGAAAATCAACATCCGGATTCTCTCCTTCTCACTGCCTTCTCTGATACTGATTGGGGCAGTGATATTGACGATCGTCGATCTACGTCGGGTCACTGTGTTCTTCTTGGCCATCACACAATCTCCTGGAGTGCTCGTAAACAAAGAGCTGTTTCACGTTCTACAGCTGAATCGGAATACAGAAGTCTTGCTGACACGTCTACTGAAATACTTTGGATTCAATCTATACTCACTGAGATGGGTATTAAACTCCCTGATGTTCCAAAGATTTGGTGCGACAACACCAGTACAATCTCCATGGCGGCCAACCCTACTCTTCACGCCAAGACTAAACACATTGATCTTGACCTCCATTTTGTGCGGGAAAAGGTGGAAGCTGGCTTACTTCAGGTCAACTATGTCCCTGCTCATTGTCAGCTTGCGGATATCCTTACAAAACCCACTGCTGTTCAACACTTTGAGGATCGTCGACGTAAACTGCATGTTCTTCAGTCTGCACTCTCTATTTTTGAAGAAAAAAGAAACGATGGGAATGTTGAAGATAATATGGATAACAGCTGTACACTCATAACAGAAATGGTTAAAAACAACTAAGAGGAAAATTGGTTCAGTATTTTTGGTGGGAAAGTTTGTTATAGCTGTCATTAGGGTTGTTACTATTGTTGTATATAAACCCTTTTATTCTAATGAGAAAATCAACCTATCTTTTCTACTTCACACTCAATTCTTACTGTCATCGATTGCAACGAAGTCTTCAAAACAACAACAAAACACTCATTACTTCACCATCAATGTCTTGTCCAAACATAAATGATATGATCCCATATTTCAACATAAATTACATATACCTGCATGTTGCCAATCAAGAGTGCAAACAGAACCATCCCAAATAAGCATATGGAAATGGCAAAAGTATTCTTCCAAATATATATGCTTGTACTCAAATTCTGCCCATAGGAACTGCAAATTAAGAATTAGAATGAATAAATTCTAGACCAGTTTGTAATATCCTTGTTAAAGGGCTTAGTCTTTGAACATATGAAAACAGTTTGTATAACAAATGATGTATGGGTTTTAAATGGGAAAAGAAAGGCTCGATTGAGAGAACATTTGTTGGGTTTTGTTTTGAGAAAGTGATACAAAGAGTAGCTGTCACAGCCACTGGAAAATGAAGAAGAAGAAGAGAAATAGAATGGTTTATGTGGGACTCAAAGTGAAATTTGGAGAAGAAAAAGAAGAAAGAGAAAGTTCATGTGGGACCCAAAGGAATATTAACGGGTCACGTAAGTATCTTTTAACGGAAGACAACGGGAGAGACCGAAATAAAATCGAAATAAAAGTTGAGTGACTCTAATAAATTTTTATAAGTTTGATGACCAAAATGAACGCACCCTAAAATTTGGTGACTATTGTTGTACTTTACCCAAGAAAAAAAGAAGTGTACATAAAAAATAAATTAATGTTATAAAAGTCAACACATTTGGGGTCTTCTTGGGTTGTTTTTAAACTAAATAAAAGATATTTGTTCACTCTGTTTGAAAAACAAGAAATCAATAATAATAAAAAATGAAAGAATCTTGGGTAATTATCTAAATTTGACCAAAAGTCGGTTGAGAGAAATATTTTAGCCATTAAATAATTATCTAAAGTTTAAGGGTTAAATTAATATTTTATTTAAATTTCAGGGGTCAAATTAAATATTGATTGTTTTTATTAACATGACACATCATCAAACTAATGACATTAACATTTAAGTGACCAAAACGCTATAAAACGATAACGTAAGTGACCAAAGCGTTATAAATCGATAACACAAATGATTAAAACATTATTATTTTTTAATTCGAGTGAACACTTATGAAACGAAAGTGATCATTGCAATAATTCACCCTTGCAAATTTGGAGACGCAACACTCTTGAATATTAGTTTTTAGTTTAATTACTGATATACGACTCATTAGTCGACTAATTCAAATTGTATTTTATAGAAACTTAATATGAGGGTGGCCTTCTAAATCTATTTTTTATTCCCAAATCATTATTCGAACCATTGACTTTGCTTAAAGAATCTATTCGTAGAGCATGACTAACTGTAATATACTTAAATGCCTTTTCTGATTTTATAAGAAAGTGTGGGTCAATATAATAAATAGACGAAAAGCTAGCGATTACGTGGCGTCTCGGGGGTGGAAATAACGGCGTTTTAGGGTGAAAAACCCCTTTTAAAATAATATTTGGGAAAATGGCTCCCAAAAATTATTATTTGGCAAAATGGCCCCCAAACTTGCCAGGTCGGCAGACCTCGCGTTGTGCAGTACGCGAGGTACAACCTCGCGTTCTGTACAACGCGATTTTAGTCTACGTGGCATCGCTGTCCGTGTTAACGGTTTCACAGTACCTCGCGTTCTGCACAACGCGAGGTCCACGAGAAATTGAAAAGGCGGCTGGAATATATCTCACAGACCTCGCGTTCTGTAGAACGCGAGGTCTGTGCATTTCCAGTGATGCATTTCCAGTGAACAACAAGGAAAAACAAGTGTAAGTAGCCATGTTCGAACCCAATTTCGAGCGTGTAAATGATAAATTTTTAGCGATCATCGAGTTTGGGGATGTAGTACTGAAAATTGTCTATCGTATGACACCAACATAGTTAATTTCCGTCAATTATACAATGATTTAAAATGGCTTCGAAAACGCTATGCCATCATAGTTTTTTTGATTGAAGTTGCATTTCAACTAATGTCGATTTTCGGTTTTTTAATCCATTAAATTTATTAAAAACAAAAATTAAATAAATATTATAAAGTGTAATTATAATATGCAAACAAAATAATAATTCGTAAACAATATATAGTACGACATTATAAAATTTAAAAGTGTTTAACATAAATAGTAAAAACATAAGTAGAAAACAACAAAAAAAAGACTAAAAATGCCTCTGTCCACCCGTTCCGCAGTCGGGTGGATGACGCTCACGCCCCGGATACCTCCTGTTTCCATCCTGTGGTGGTCCCTGGTCCGTATCATCCTGACCATCGTGCGCGATCTGCGGATCTGTGCTGGGCCTAGGCGGAGAGAAAAACAAACTACCCATAGGCGTACTATCCACAATCGGAAACCCATACTGAGGTGGATAATCGATAAGCAGAAGGTCAGTCCTGGGCGTATGGGGACGATAGGCATCAGTGGAGCCGTACTGGGGTGGAGGCATCGTCTGATGGGAAGTCGACGGACCGCTATGCAATGGTGGGGCAGAAGATGATGCCCCTGGAGTGTCATATCGTGGTCGCGGACCGCGTTGCGTCGACTGCCTCTGGGTCTGCCCTTGGGTCTGCCTCTGGGACTGGCTCGCTCGCCGGCTCCCGCGTGGGCGGTTTTGGGGTTGCGGGGGAAGCCCGGCTTGGAGCTCGGCCGGAGTAAGGATATGTGGCATCCCATTGTTGATATACCACTGGCCATAATTGAAAGTGACCGAAGGACCCCCTACCATAATGAGTTGGAGAAACTCTGGGCGTCTGTGAAATCGTTGAGCCCAAAGCGCTATCCATGGAGCGTGGTGCTCGGCCCAGTCAACCTCCGTCTTCCCCTGACGCGTAAGATTGTGGAACTCGTCCATATTTTGCGGAGGGGGTGGAACATTTTGGACGAACCCGAACTGTCGGAGTACCCTATCCGCAGAATGCCACACGCAAATCTCGTAGTTCAGCAGTGGCACGACGGAAATCCAGAGGTCTCGCTCTTGCACAATATCTGCTGGAGTAATGTCGCGAATCTCCTCTGAATCGTAGGGCCTCCACACGAACTAAAAAGAATGAAAAAGTTAGTAAAATTTCTATATGAAATATTATTGGAAAAAATAGTATGGAAAAAACCAAAATAATTGTAGAATTACCTTGTCCTCCGTCAAGGCATCGAATGTATATCTGTATGCTTTTTGGGAGTCCGGCAGGCCGACGTGGGTTACTGGGGTGCTCCACCTTTAAATAATGAAAAAGATCGTTAAATAAAATAATTTAATAAAAAAATATAGTAGATTATGTAGTACCTCCGTAGAAGCGGAAATGACAGAGGTGCTGGAACCCTAAGCTGTGGTGCCAAAGTAGGGATCCGAAGCCAAACCCAAGCCTGCAGAAATTTGATATAGAACTCGCGTTCTGTGGAGGTTTTTAGAAAAAAATCCTTCAATTTATAGAAGAACTCGCGTCGTTTGGGATGCGAGGTTAATGAATCTCGCGTTCTGTAGAACGCGATATTTATGTACCTCGCGTTCTGTAGAACGCGATATTTATGTAACTCGCGTCCTATATAACGCGAGGTTCATTCAAAAGGCGCGTCAATCAACAGACGCGTTTTCTGAACGGTCAGAAGGGACCTCGCGGCCTATAGAACGCGATATTCTAAAGAACTCGCGTTCTGTAGAACGCGAGGTCATGGGGTTTTTAAACTTGAACAGTTTCAGTTATAATTACCAATAATTATTTATAATTATAATTAAAAATAATAATAATTATAATTATTATTATTAAAAATAATTATAATAACAAAATATAAATCAATATTATTATTATAATAATTATAATTAACAAAAATAATAATAATTATTATAATTAAATTAGAAAGCATAATAATAATAATTACCTAACCTCGCGTTCTACAGAACGCGATGTACCCCTACATCGCGTTCTACAGAACGCGAGGTCCTGCTTAACCTTCCACTCTATCCTTTCCTTGTCCAAAGTTAGGATTCTGTCTCCCAATTACACGCCATTCTTGAATTGTTCATCATTTACCTGCTTATTGGTTTTAGGTAATGGACAAGTAAAGTTTCAATTGGCAATTCCTATAATTTTGCCTATATATGAAGAAGAACCATAAAACGAAAATATAAGTTTATTTGGCAATCAATTCCTAGAATTTTCGAAGTATCAAAATTTCAAAAGTCTTTCATAAAATATTCAAATGGCCGGACGAGGCGTTACTACGAAAGTTTACTACGATGGGCAGATATTCGAGGGTACCGAACGCGGCGTCCTTTTTCGCTGCGAAGATCCGGTAACGATAAAGCTTCCGAGGAGATTATCGTTCAAGAAGTTGGTCAAGGAACTGGAGGCAAAAGTCCCTCATTTCGATAATCATCGTTTGTCCGACGTGAAGTATCGGGTGCCAATATCTATAGACCCTTTAGAGTACTCTGTATGCCAAATTGCGGAAAATGCTGATGTGCAAATGATGATGGAAGCCCACTTCGAGTATTCAATTGGGGGGCCCCTCGAGCTGTATGTATCGTTCTCCGAGTCTAATCCAGTTGTCGAAATACCAAGCTGGGGCCGGGCGAATTTCGACTTCGATCCGAATGCCAACGTTGATAGCCCGACCGCAGGTCTACGACGTGATTTTGGCCTACTCTGTCGAGACAACGAAGTTGGTGCATCGTCATCTGCTCCTCCAAGGCAGTCCTGCGTAGCTAGTATCGGGTTCGACCTGAACCAACCACCAAACGATGAATTCGATGCACCAACAAATGCATCGTACAGTTCATGCAATCCATACAATCCTTATAGTTTTGGAAGGGAGGGAACGTCGGCTCCTTACGTTACGCACGACCATGAATCATCATATGGCCGGCACTCAATGTATGTCCCTGGAACCGACTACGGTCAACCATCTATGGGGAGACATTCTTCTTTTGGGGGTGAGGGAGCGTCGTCTTCTTACGCTATGCACGACCATGATTCCTCATATGGACGACACTCAACGTATGTCCCAAGCACGGAGTACGTTCAACCATTTATGGGAATACATTCTTCTTATGGGGATCTTGATTTTGGTCTTGGAAATGAGGTTCGTGAGCGATCTCGTGAGAGGTCTCCCGCTCATCGACCCCAATCCTCGCCTCGAAGGGTAGTGATTCCAGAAGCTCTACTATTCCAGATCCCGGAGGATACTTCTGACGAAGAACCGATTAGAGAACCCGGGCCAGACGGAGACGAGCTGGGGCCATTCTATCCCGAACCAGAAGACTTGACAGAGTTACCAGAAGACCCAGAAGACACTGCCGTTCCACCACCAGATTTGGACGAAGAACCGACTGCCACCAACTTTCCTGTAGACGCAATACCAATTTCTATGTTCCAGCCACCATCCCACTTCACAACGGTTGATATGGATGCAATGGACGTCCCTGATTTTCCCCATGACGACACAATAGATGGCCGAGTCCACCGTTCTGATGGTGAACTAAGAATTGGTATGGCGTTCTCGAACAAGGAAATTGCGGTGGCAGCAGTTAAGCAGTACAACCTTCGTCATAATGTTGAGACAACGGTGAAGAAAACCCAAGCCAAATACTACAAGGCTCACTGCATCCAAAAGGATCAAGGCTGTAAATGGAAAATCCGTATATCAGAGTTGAAGAGGTCAGGCAACCGTTGGAAAATAACAAAACTTGAGGGGCCCCATACATGCTCCGTTGCTAGCCTCAACCAGGATCACAAGAACCTGGATGCAAAGTACCTCGCGGACATCTTTTCCACACTGGTGAAAACAAATCCCACTGTGTCGGTCCCCACATGTCAGGCTGCAGCTTTAGCTGTCACCGGCTTTCGTCCAGGTTATTGGAAAGCATGGTATGCAAGGAAAAAGGCCAAAGAGGAAATGTATGGCCAATGGGAGGAATCTTACAAAGAGTTGCGCCCGTGGCTTAATCTCCTACAGAAACACATCCCCAGAATGGTTGTCAAACTTGATACGGTTCTTGCATACGAAAATGATCGTGTCGTCCGAGGTGTTTCTCAATTTCACCGGTTATTTTGGACTTTCCCCCAGTGCATCAACGCATTCAAGCACTGCAAACCGATGGTCCAAATCGATGGCACATGGTTGTACGGAAAATATACACAGATCCTACTTCTGGGAATAGCACAGGACGGCAATCGCAAATGCGTTCCTGTTGCATTCGCAATCGTCCCGAAGGAGGATTTGGAGTCTTGGACGTTCTTCCTTCAGAACCTACGAAAATATGTCCTTGATCATGTAATACGAAGAAGAAGGGATGAAGGGGTGTGTGTTATTTCTGACAGAGGCACTGCGCTGTTGTGGGCGATAGAAAATTTGGGTGACTATTGGAAACCTCCATACATTCACCACCGTTTTTGCTTGCGACACATAGCCGCAAACTACCTTCTGCAATACAAGAACCGTGATGAACGTCAAATGGTGCTCGATATGGGTACGTCATTTATGTCATTTTCTTTTAATATATTATTTCTTACTCCCTTTTATTATTTCTTACTCCCATAACTATTCAACTGTCATCCCGTAGGCAACTCACACTACAAACAAGAGGTGTCTGACCTGCTGGAGGAACTGAGAGCGAGAAACAAAAAAGGCGCAGAATACCTTGAAAAAATCCCAAAGGAAAAATGGCTTCGATCGTATGACGAGGGTAAACGTTATGGTCACATGACAACGAACTTGGCTGAGGCAGTGAACTCATCACTGAAGGGAGTTCGGCAGTTGCCTATCACTTCCATTGTCAAAGCGACCTATTATCGTTTAGCTACTCTTTTTGCAACCTTGGGCAGGCAAGCAACTGAGTACATGGCAGGTGGACACAAAGTCCATCCAGATTTCCGCACAAGATTGCATATTCAATTGGGCCAATCAAGACAGATGCAAGCAACTCTCTTCTCGCGAGAAGGACACTTGTTTCGTGTTGCAGAATTTTCCAGGCGGTTGGAAGGCATTCAGCACAACGCTTACGTGGTAGATCTGAGGGAAAAAACCTGCGAGTGCGGAATTTTCCAAACTTTCAAATACCCGTGCGCACACGCCATTGCTGCTTGCACTAACCAACGAATAGAATACATGCATATGGTTGATCCAGTATACTTACTCAAAACGGTGCTTAAGGTTTACGAAAAAGAGTTTCCTCCAATCGGAAATGAGGTTGATCCGAATGCTGTGGACACTGAACCGATCATACGCCCAGATCCAGCACTACTTCGAGCCAAAGGACGTCCACCTTCTACAAGAATATACTGTGCCGAGGATTTGGTCGAACATCGAGAGAAAACCGGACAAAAGAAGCATTGTTCTATATGTCGAAATCTTGGGCACACAGCTCCTAAGTGTCCTAATCGCTCAGCCCCTCGTATTAATTAATTATTTTTAATTTGTATATGCACGTTCAACCATGACAATCGAATAAATAAAGTCAGTCTACTTCGATTTATACAGTACGCCGTCATATATTTTCAATCATTCAAAAAAATATGTTATGAAAGTGTTTTCGAAGCAACTTTAAATCAGCGTACAATGGACGAAATTTGACCGTGTCAATGTCATACGATAGAGAATTTCCAGTACTACAACCCCAAACTCGATGTTAGCTAAACATTTAAGATTTTTACGTATGCAATTCTGCTCGAACATGCCTATCGACATTAGTTGAAATGCAACTTCAATCAAAAAAACTATGATGGCATAGCGTTTTCGAAGCCATTTTAAATCATTGTATAATTGACGGAAATTAACTATGTTGGTGTCATACGATAGACAATTTTCAGTACTACATCCCCAAACTCGATGATCGCTAAAAATTTATCATTTACACGCTCGAAATTGGGTTCGAACATGGCTACTTACACTTGTTTTTCCTTGTTGTTCACTGGAAATGCATCACTGGAAATGCACAGACCTCGCGTTCTACAGAACGCGAGGTCTGTGAGATATATTCCAGCCGCCTTTTCAATTTCTCGTGGACCTCGCGTTGTGCAGAACGCGAGGTACTGTGAAACCGTTAACACGGACAGCGATGCCACGTAGACTAAAATCGCGTTGTACAGAACGCGAGGTTGTACCTCGCGTACTGCACAACGCGAGGTCTGCCGACCTGGCAAGTTTGGGGGCCATTTTGCCAAATAATAATTTTTGGGAGCCATTTTCCCAAATATTATTTTAAAAGGGGTTTTTCACCCTAAAACGCCGGAAATAACTTCATTTAAAATTGAAGAATAAATAAATAAATTAGAAAATCCCGCCATACCTAACCTAAAAAGCTTCTCTCAAATTCAAGCACTCACTTCCCTATCCTCTCAGTCTTCATACCAAAAAAGCCCTTAGAACTGTTCCCAAATTACGAAATTAGTAATCTAAGAAATCATTGTAGAGTGTAAAAACAAAGGAAATCTCACCTTACTTCATTTCATCGATCTATCTCGCTGAAACTTGGAAATCGGACGCCATGTCAACCGGAGAAACCGTCTGCCGGTCTCCTCTTTACAAGCCTATCAGCCAACTCACCGAGGATGATATTTCTCAGGTCACTCGCGAAGATTGCCGCCGTTACCTCAAAGAAAAAGGTCTTGTTTTTGTTTGAAAGCAAAACTGTGTCAATGTTTGTTTCTAATTGTTGAAATCCTTTTGTTTTTCTTTGCTTGTAGGGATGCGGAGACCGTCGTGGAACAAATCGCAGGCGATTCAGCAGGTCATCTCACTGAAAACTCTTCTAGAAACGACGTCGGATTCGGACGCTGTCGAAGCTTCCAAGAAATTTTGCAATCCCGGCCCCGAAAATCCTCCTCGTGTGCGTGGAATTATATTATTATTTATTATTTTCGAATAAATATGTTTTTTTTTTCATTTTTTTATTTAAAGCATGGAAAGCAGTAAGCCGGTAACACATATTTTAGAAACTTTTCTCTTTTAGTCAAACCAGCTGAATTAAATAAGATCTTCGCAGTTCGTCTCTGATTCAACCGTTCTACCGAATGAAACGACGGAGCATAACGGGATCTCAGGTCCGGTAAGCGAATCCGTTCCTCGTATCCGTCCAGATCCCCCGAAATTCAAATTTTCCGGAGAAAATTCAGTTCGAACCGCCGTATCTGGCAATGCCTCTGTTTCTCCAAGGTTGTTTGTTAATTTTGCACCTGTTTCCTAATAACCCTAGTTTTGCATGGAATAAAAGCATTTGACCTGAGTTCAGTGAGTGCGAGGTCCTTGAGTTTACTCTTCTTAAGGAAATCTCGTGATTGTCTGTTGCTAGAGTCAACGATTTAAAATTATGGCTTCAATGTGAATGGAATGAAAATTTGTACATGTGCTAGAATATCTGTGTGCTATCTTTCATTTCCGGATTTTGTGCTTGCAATTATTATAAAATCTTTTGGTCAACAATGACGGCATTCCAATAATAAGTATATTTCCCCTTTCCATATAGACTTACAATCTGGACGATCCTATGAGTTTTTCATATAGCGACGCAATAAAGTTCTAACTATTTAGATTGGTGTATGATTAGATGGTTTCGGATCCGCATATTTGTGTCGCAAGTGGCATGTGTAGATGGATGCTGGTATTAAACATGTGATATATGATGTGGTGTCAACCTAACTGTTGATTTATTTAGTTTGTCAAGAGTCATAATAGTCTAACTCTACTGGGATGTTGATACTATAATTGTCATAGTGTAATTCATTGGTCTTGTCATTAAAATGAAATGACTTTGAATTTAGATATTAAAGAAATGTGAAGTTCCAAGCTGAGTTTTGCACTGGTTAGATTGCTTCACTAGCATCCTGCATTCTAATTAGATCACTTGGTTGGGGTTGCAAGTTTCTCGTTCTATCTCAGACTAGCCGCATTAGATTACTTCTGAATTAATTGCTTTTCCATAGTTGATATTACCAAGTGAAGTTCTTAGACTGAAGAATTCTCAACTGTCCAGAACTGCGAGTGTAGCAAAAGAGCCAGCAGGACAGATGACAATTTTTTATTGTGGGAAAGTGAATGTCTATGATAATATTCCTGGTTGTAAGGTCATATACCTTCCAGTTTTCTCAATAGTTAAGACATCATAATCGATATCCCAGTATATAATCAAATTTATTTACAATGGTTTTGTAGGCAGAAGCAATCTTGCAGTTTGCTGCAAGCCCGGTCCTATTTCCTCGGGAAACTCTAGTTGATCAAAGGACTGCACCATTGTCCATTCCATGCCATTTACAGGCTGCAGGTATAAAAATAAGCCCATGGGATACTGAGCCTCTTTCCTTCTGCTGAGTGCCATATGTAGTTTGTGTGACCCAAAGTGGTAAAAAGGAGATTAAGCAGAACTTATTTTTTGCTTAGACAAACCTGTTTTAGTTCATAATGAACCATGTTATAAGCTAATGGTTACTATCACGTGTTATATACTAGGATGATTTCAAGTAGCAACCGAGAATGGGTAAGATATAGGGCCTGAATAGCAGGATAATTCCCGCTGCTTTCATTTTCTTTGCAGTGAAAGTGGCAGAGAACTGTCAATTTCCTCAAGAAGATAGAAATGCATATTGTGAAGACAGCCTTGGTAAATGCTTCCTCTAATTATCTCATAAAATCTCTCCATTTACTTTAATGGGTAGGAGTGTTGATGCGTGCATCTGAAAAACTTCCCATACCCGCTGTACATACGTGCTTAGTTAGCACCTCTCTACGAGTAATGGTTTGAGATAATGGATATGCCCCTTGTCATTTGTTGCCCATAAATATTCACTGGGTGCACATTGTTTTAGTCTTGTTTAGATTTTAACATCTTGGTTAGAACTTGTCTTTTCAGCATTAAGCCATTGAATAATAAACTGTATCTTTTTAAGTACTCGAACTATAGCAGGTACAGTTGTGATGCCAATCCTTGATTTAATGAATTATGATTGAACGGAACCTTATTTCTCCCTTGTCTGTAGTTCTCATGCTCATTAACAGTGTTGTCTATGCTTCCTATCATCTCCATAAATAACGGTGTTAATATACCAGAGCCGGCCTCCAGGTGTACTCAGTACTCACTCCCCTTTCCTCCTATCATATCCATAATGCTGGATGTAACCTAACAACACTTTATGGTTGATCTTTTTATTGTTATGCTGATTGCACATTATTAAGTGAAATAATTGAAATTTCTCCTAATTTAATCATGGTGATAAGTGGTGTCTTAATGAACTTGGTGCTGAACAGACATGACGACATCCAAACATATTCCACTTGTTGGATATGAGAATTGCATTTATAGAACCCCGCCTTCCCCCCACAACCCATAGCAAGAAAAAGGAAGGGAAAAAGCTAGTATCCATACATTGCTCTGCTTGTGTAGATACTTCTGGTACTTGACCCACAGCTTTTTGGCCAGCATGATTGTTTCCTGTTTCTCGTGGTCATTGATATGAAATGGTACATGATGTTTTATTAGGTGTTCTACCAGGATGGGCTAACTGACATTGATTCTGAACCATGACAATTTTGGTGACCCTGATAACATCTCAAGGGATGTATGTGTATATGAGAACAGATGTGGTAAAGAAAAACAAATGTCACTTGGCATGCATTTTATTATTATTTTTTGTTTATGTTTTAGCTGGCTAAAGCCTAAAGCCATTGATTACCTGGACTTGAGGTTTACTACTGTTTCAGCTTATTAGCATTCTCTAAATATGACATTCTAATACTATATGGTGGAACTGTAAAAGCGGATTTTTACCTGTGCTTTTTCTTTGTTTGGGAAATAACAGTCTCTGGCTCAACTTTGAACTTTTTTAATTCCAAAAGTGAAATTGGATTTGTTCATTTATGTTTTAAATCTGTCTGTGTATAAACATTATTGAAACTAATACACCATAGCATATATGGTTTTAAGGTCATTGATTGATCCAACTTTCAGTCAATGAAAAGAAAACAATATACTATGGTTTTCACTAAATATAAAGACGCAGTGTCTTTATGCGCCGATTAAATCAATTTTCTGCCTTTATTTTTTTTAAATATTATTTTCATGTGATTTGCTTCCAGAAGGTTCCATCAACAGAAATGCATTGGTGCAAAGATATCTTGAGAAAAAGAAAGACAGGTATCTTTTACGGCAAATATTTCCTACCTTCGAATCAAATAAGCACACAATCTAGTTCTTTGCTGTTTGTTTCTCACATCCCTGTTAGGTGAAGGTTTAAGAACAAGAGCAAGTTGGAAACATCTTCATCTCGTTCTTTAGACGTCTACTCGAATCAAATGGGAGATCAGTTCTCAAATGAGCAGTTGAAGCAAAGCGAATCATATTCTCCTACACGAGCACCTCATGTCTCTTTGGTGCAACTCCATGGAAAATCATCCCAAGATTGCCAGTCTCACTACTCATCCTGATGCCAAAGGTGACAGTGACTTATCTCTTGCATTTCACGCCTTGTCTTGTCTTTATGCCATAATGGGGTTTGAACTTAAGAAATCCAAGGCATATTTTTACACGTATGAGTATTGATTATTATCGCTCTCCTCTGCACTGTAAGAAATGCAAATGCCTTATCCCGAATGCATATAACTGAATTTTAAAATTCCACCTGTCCAAATTTTATCATCATCCTACAATTTTCCCATGTTATTAGCTAGCAGAAATTTGGGAAAAGCCCAATTGCTTGATGCTTCTCTTGCCTGGAAAGTTAACTAGTTTTTATCATATCATAAAATTATCCGTTAGTTCAACACATTTCAACTGCCTGAACTAAAATGCATCATATTTATAAAGTTGATTGGCACAATTAATGAACTGGTTTTGGTAGGCCAACTATTCGTCCCTTTTCATTCGATCATGTATAACTTTTTCCACTCTTTTTTTTTCATAATTATTATACAAATTATCATGACATGAAAATCGAAATAAATGAGATCTGATGGCCTTATTGCAGATATATTCAGAGTACGATGTTGGATCAGCATTCAGCTATAAACCCATGTTGACATGAGATTATCATGACAGAGTGCTGACTGTATAATCTTCACTGTAAGAGTCCGTAGCATAATGTTAGACCTGTTGTATTAGTTGCGGCCATTATTATTAAGCTAAATGAGGAATTTAGTTCAGGTTCGAATCCCTTCTTTTCCAAACTAGAAAAAAAGAAAAGAGAAGAAGAGTGATCCTAGTAGAATCTTGAACCACTTCCATATTAAACGTTATCATGGTTTGTTTGGCAATGCTACCGAATACAGATAGATGCTAGCTGGTGGCATCATCTGGGTGGTCGTAATTTGTAGATAGCGTAGATTCCTTTTTGAATGATTAAGCAATGTTAATCTTTGGTTAGATAAGGGCAAACTTAAAAAAAAAAAAAACAAAGCCACGAGGGTACGACCAGCCAAACACATGCTAATAGTGAATGTGATTAATAATTAATTTTCTGAGTGATGTCATGTCCTATAGGCAGCCACCACTTAGGCACTAGCATCTTACTAGTTACTATGAACCGAATTATGGCCTTTTTATTTTATTCATCCCTCTGTCATCTTGTGCTTTATTTATGCATGCTTTTCTGCTCTTTGAAAAATAATTATAAAAGTGGGTCCGCTGTTTGCTTTTTTTTTGATGAACACACCTATCCTTTGCCTTTGAACTGATTCATATTGCACCGTGATTTGATTAAGAAATCAACCAAAGTCCTCGATTACATCCCGAGGTTTCTTTGATTGAAAATGGGATTTGATTTGATACTGTTTAGGATCTCCCGACTTCTTTGAATGAGGTTTTTAAAGTGTCTTTTGTTTCAGATTTTCAATAATGTGTTCTTGATGTGTCTGTAATTGATTTTAGTCTAAATTTTGACTGTCATGTTAGTAAGGTTGATCCTAGATATGTGCAATAGAAGCTATTGCACAGGACCTCAAAGAAAAGGAGGGCTCCAAAATAAGTTAAATACTTACAAAGAAAAAATAGAAGGTTAGTTTTGGATTAGTGATAAAGCGCATGAGAAAGAAAAATGACGTACTTTATGGATTTTGAATTTTTGTTGGACTTATTATTTTATTCAAAAATCGGTTTGCCACATAAATAACAAGTCAAAAAAAATATTATTGATAGTTTTATTTTGATAAATTATACTAAATTCCTTAAATCTTTGAGCTGTCACTGTGTGTTAGGAGCACCTCGTATTGTAACTTTTGTTAGTCCAAGTGGTACTAGCTCTTCCATTAAATGATCTTTAAGATGAAGGTAATGAGGATGCATCCTCTCGTTCACAAATATTTAAGATTTTATGCATGTGGACCGGTTCTCCACACATAAAGACGTGCGGGCCACTCATACGGGTTAGATCGGGCACAAATATTTTAAAGTTTGTGGTTGGGAGTTTGATCGGCTGCTGAATGAATGAAACTTCCAAGATTTCTCCCACACAATTGGAAATGTCAACGAATCCAGAGAGCCCATTCATTTATGAGCAAGAGGTGAGGAAATGAATTGATAAGCATAAGCGTGGGCAGGCAGGAGGATCAAAGAGGGATTGCATGATCACTTTGATAGTTGCATTGTCTGTCCCATGATAGCGAGAGGCAGAGGCACTTGACATATAAACGTCATTTCCAGTAGTGCTAATATTCTATTCTATCTCTTTTATATTCATATAAATATGTACTTTTATGATATCAAAATTTAAAAAAAAAATCATTGATGAAGGAAGGCTTTTTATATCAAAATTAATGAAAGAAGTGAGATAAAACAATATGGAATAATGTGAAGCAACGAGACAATCCCACTTCCGTACCGGTCAAACTGAGTTGGTTCCTCAAGTTTCCAGAATATTTGTGAAAATAACTTTGGTCTCAGTTCGTATGGAATAGTTTTGATTTCAATTTCCCGAGGCCTAAACAACACCACTAGCATTGTTTATTTATTATTAAAATTTTCATGTGTATGTGTAACAGAGGGGTATGTGCATGCATATTTCCAGGTATATAATTCAAAGTCTATATTCTCGGGGGGCAAAGGGAAATGTTGGTTTTGGGATTAAAGGAACATAGAGGCTGTGAAATGCATGCTCCCATCTCATCACACCATGTGACTTGCCACCTCCTCACATCATCAATTTCAATATTCAACAAAAACCCAACAACCCATGTTTATTTATTTAAAAAAGTAGTTATATAAATTGATTGAATTAATCATATTGAAATTCTCAATAAACTACTAATACCATAGTCGTTCACAAATTTTCTTGTACAAGTCTTCTTCTGTGTAAACAATTATATTACAATCATTCAAAAGGGAAAATAGAATGAACAAAAAAAAACGAACACTATTAAAACAAATAATGAACATTACTAAAAATGAATTTAAATAAGTTTAGTTTTAATATTTTGTGATCGAAATGTTTATATGTAATATATCAGTGGTACACAAAAGGATAAACCACATTCTATCTAGATCATTTAATTATATGTTTGGTGATAAATATGTTACTTTTCTTTTAAAACTTACGAATCATTTGTTATTATCTCAATTTTATTAACTACGGTAATATACTGTCATTTTTTTAAAGATAACAGATATTTTGTTAATTTTTTTAAATCAAATAATTATTTTACATCTTTTTCATAGTCAGTAGACTCAACAAAAAGACGTTTTATACTTCGAAGAACTATCTATACTCTATGTATATATGTACGTAGGTAATGAAAGAAAAATGAAATATGTATGTACGGATTTTGGTTTATTTTAGTTTTTCTATATCCCAATATTAAAAAATTAAATTCTAAACTTTAACTTTAAACTCTAAACCCCTAAACCTTAAAAATACACCTTACCCCTAATTTTATAAGCTCTAATCTTAAATCATAACTTTAACCTTAAATTTTAAACATATTATTTTAGTGTGAGACATAAATATATACCAAGAACTGTCATTTTTATAGTCCACACCCTAAGGAAAAAGGCTTAGGCCGTGTTTGGTAAAGAGATGTTTGGGCAAAAATTAGAGGTTTGAGGCATAATTAGAGGTTTGACCAGTCAAATCCGCTAATATTGTTGTTTGGTAAATAGCGGATTGAAAGAGCTGATTGGGGTGAAACCGCTAATTTTGAAAAAGCTCATAATATGAGTTTTTTGAGATTAGAGGTTTGATATTAGAGTTGTAAAGACTTTTTTACCCTTACCAGTTACCAAAAATCTCAAAATAACCTAAATTAAATATTTTCTCACCCTATTTATAAGCTAATACTATTTAATTTTTTTATTATCACATATTTTTATGTGTATTTAAATTTATTAATTAATTATATTATATTAAAATAATAATATAAATAATAAAATAATATATAAATCATTCAAATATGTTTAGAAAAGTTATATTAAAAATAATTTTATAGATCTAATTAATATTAATTAGATACAAAATATTGATAACTAATAAATTATTCAAACAAGTATTGAATATAATCATGTCCTTATATGTCATTTTACTTGTTTAAATAATCTATCAGCTATCAGTTAATTTTACCAAACACTTTTATACAATCAGCTAATACAATTCGCTAGTCAAATCAGCTAATGCAATCAGCTATCAGCTATCAACTAATGTAATCCGCTATCCGCTATCAGCTATCCGCTAATTGTCAAACAAGACCTTAATATTTTATTATCTTTGTATTATAGTTTAATTTTAACTGTCTTTTATACAATATTTTCAGCTATTTTCTTGCATTATTATTATTATTATTATTATTATTATTATTATTATTATTATTATTATTATCTGTTATTTTAGTGATATTTTATATTTTAAAATAGTCACACAACATAATCGAAAAATATCGCGTATAAATAAAAAAAATAAAACAAACGTTAATTTTTTTTAAAAACAAAAAATATAAAGAGCTGAACAAATTCAAAAAAAATTAAATCTCATTTTTACAGTTTTCTGGTTCTTTTTAAATTTATATATATTTTTTTACATTTTTAATGATTTTAGGAACTTTATTTTTTAATTTTTTAAATATGCTGGTGTGATTATAATGGGCCGGGACACGGGCCGCTTAATGAGGTACCCGGATGAACCGGGTACCCGACAATGCTCACCCCTATTATAAGGTAGTATCTGTTCAATTTTATAGCTCTTTAATAACACACACCATTGCACACATAGTGCTCGAACCCGGGTCACTTGGATGAAATACACCATCCTTTACCACTAAGAGTCTGGAACCACTCCACGAGTACTTTAAAAAATTAAATTAACACAATTACAATTTAAACAAAAAAATTAAGTTGAAAACATAAATTCCAATATTTATATATATTTTTTGATATTTTAAGATTTTTTTTATTTTTAAATTCTTTATAAAGCCAAAATAAAATTATAAACAATCATAAGCACTAAAAAAATATGTAAACTAAAATTTTGGCTTAAACATACATTTGTTGCCTAAATTAAACATCTTTTCTCAAGTTGGTATCTAAATAATTTTTATTCTCAAGTTAGTACTAGAACTAGACACCTTCTCCCTAGTCAGTATCTGAAGAATTTTTAGTCCCAATTTAATACTTGAACTAGACATTTTTTCTCTTCAAATTGGTGTCAAAACTTACACATTCGATCAATTTGGTCCTAATTCGAAACAAATTAATAAATTTAAGCCATTATATATAAAAATTCTATCAAATTTCTATATGTTACTCTCCTAAATTGTGTGTTCTTCTCTTAAAAATGTTAATAAAAGTATCAAAACAATGGATGAAATTAAAGTTTTGGTTCTAACTTGAGAGTAAAAATTCTTTAGGTACCAACTTGTAAGCAATTTATTTTAAAGTATCAACTCGAGATAAAGTGCCTAGTTCATGTACCAAGTGTATTTTTTTAAAGCTAAGGTGATTACAAGTAGTATATGTTCTGAATATACTCTCAACTATTTGACAATGCATGTTCAATCACCCTGCTGCTGCTGTTGGTGCTCGAACTTGTGACCTCTAAGAACGACAATCGTTCCCTTAACCACTGAGGCAAGTTAGTTCGTGCATGTACCAAATGTATATTTAAAGCCTATAATGATCATGACTTTTTTATTATATTTTAAGAAATTTGTGAACTTTTATTTTATTTTAACATAATTTAAGTATAATTATAATTTTAATATATATATATATTAAAAAAATCATGACATATAGCACGTTTTGATTAGATTAAGTATTTTCAATTGTTTTTTTAATTCTTAAAATTTTATTTTGATTAATTTAAATTAATCTACGTCACACACTTAATTTCGATAAGTTTATTATCCTGCGGAAGTTTTCTGCGTAGCCTCAGCCCTCAAACTCTAGACTAAGGCCCCGTTTGGTAATTAGCGGATATCATATTACATTAGCTGATAGCTGATAGCTGATTGCATTAGCTGATTTGACTAGCGGATTGTATTAGCTGATTTTATAAAAGTGTTTGGTAAAATTAACTGATAGTTGATAAATTATTTAAACAAGTAAAATGACATATAAGGACATGATTATATTCAATACTTGTTTGAATAGTTTATTAGTTATCAATATTTTTATATCTAAATAATATTAATTAAATCTATAAAATTATTTTTAATATAACTTTTCTAAACATATTCAATGATTTATATATTAATTTATTATTTATATAATTATTTTAATATACTTTAATTAATTAATAAATTTAAATACACATATGAATGTGTGATAATAAAAAGAAAAAAGTAATTAGGATTAACTTATAAATAGAGTGAAAAATACTTAATTTATGTTATTTTGAGATTTTTGGTAACTGGTAAGGGTAAAAGGATCTTTACAACTCTAATATCAAACATCTAATCTCAAAAAGCTCATATTACGAGTTTTTCAAAATTAGCGATTTCACCTCAATCCGCTCTTTTAATCCGTTATTCACCAAATAACAATATTAACGAATTTGACTTGTTAAACCTTTAATTATACCTCAAATCTCTAATTTTTGCCCAAACCTCTTTTTACCAAATATAGCCTAAATAATTTTTATATAAAATATTACTGACATAACGATTAAAGAAAAAAAATGATACTAGTAGTAATTAAATAAGGAGTAATAAAACATAAAATATTTTAATACACAAGTTTGTATAAATTTTAGTTTACATAAATTTTTTAATTTTAAGGTTTAAAGTTTAAGATTTAAGATTTAAGATTATTGTTTAGTGGTTTAGTATGTAGGATATAAAATTTAAAATTTTGGAGTTTAAATTTTAATGTTTAAAATTTAAGTTTTAGGCTGTTGGGTTGAGATTTAAGTTTTAAATTTTATAAAATAATTGTGTATTTTTTTTTACGTATCAAAATATAACTATATTTAAATAAAGGTGAAAAAAAAGTGAAACTTTCCCGTCTACCAAACAAAAGAAACGTTACAAAAAGAAGCATAGAAAAGTGGAAAAACTCAGAAAATTTTCCTTTCGGATCCCCCCTTCAAACTTTGATCTTCCTTTCTACAAAGCCTCATCTCTGCTTCATCTTCTTCAAAATTTCAAAAACCCAAATTCCATCTCTCTCTCTGTCTCTCTCTCACAGTCTCCATCATAAGATAAGAGTGTTGTTTGTTAAGGTATTTTGGCTTATTGTTGAAAGCAAAAATCCGGGTTTTTGGTTAACTTGGAGGTAAAGATCTTCGGTTAACCGTTGGTGGGTATTGGTAGATTTTTTTTTAATTTATTGTCTATTTAACAAAGACCATTTACTTAAACTGATCTTCATTTTTTTTTTTGCAGTGAAAAAAAAAGCTTTTTCGTTGTAAATTCCAAGCTTTACCACCTTGTTATAAGATACTCAAATTGAAAATATAGTGAATGGTTGTTTGTTTCTGGGATCTTGTTTGCTTGTGTATTAATTGTTCACGATAGAAATTTTGTTGCTTGGTGAAGGGCTTTTTCTTTTTTAGCTAAATAGGATTAGTGTGATTATTGCTAATAAGGGCAACTATTTTGCCTTTCTTTCTTAATCTTTTGGAAGAATTTTTGTTGGTTTAATTTTTGAGTTTTTGAGAGAAACCCAAATTTGACTATTGTGGAGATCTGGGACTTGTTTAATCTGTTATGTCCAATGAGGGCATTTTCCCCATCTGATTCTGGCAAAGAATCACTCTTCAATGCTACAAATCCTCAGTCTTGGCTTCAAGTTGAAAGAGGGAAGCTTTCCAAAGTATCATCTTCCTATTCCACCACCTCTTCATCCATGTAAGCCCCCCCTTCAAATTTTCTTGGATTTTTGTATAGTTCTGTTTTTTGCTTATTTTGGAAGTGAATTGAGATTGTTTTGGTTTATAATTGTTGTAGAGAATCGTTTATCAAGGTTCCCGAGCCACCCGTAGTGCCATTCTTTAAGCCTATTGATTATGTAGAGGTCTTAGCTCAAATTCATGAAGAACTTGAATCGTGTTCTCTGCAAGAGAGGTCGAATCTTTATTTACTACAATTTCAGATCTTTAGGGGTCTTGGGGAAACCAAATTGATGCGGAGAAGCCTCCGTTCTGCTTGGCAGAAGGCTGGCACTGTCCATGAGAGGCTTGTGTTTGGGGCGTGGTTGAAGTACGAGAAGCAAGGGGGAGAACTTATGGCTAACTTGCTTGCAACTTGTGATAAATGTGCACGGGAGTTTGGACCGATAGATGTTGTTTCTCAGTTTCCGATTGAGGTGAACGGGACTTCCCAGGAGACCGTTGCGATGAATGGGGAGAAGAGTCTGAAAAAGGTTTGCTTTAGGATTGGAGATGAGAAAATAATTTGCGATAGGCAGAAAATAGCTTCTCTTTCGGCCCCATTCCATGCTATGCTTAATGGTTACTTCAATGAATCACTTTGTGAGGAGATTGATTTATCTGAAAACAATATCTCTGCATCGGGCATGAGGACTATCGGCGAGTTCAGTGTGACGGGCAGCCTGAGTGATGTCCCGCCTGATCTTTTGTTAGAAATTTTAGTTTTTGCAAACAAATTTTGTTGCGAAAGACTCAAAGATGCTTGTGATAGGAAACTCGCATCTCTGGTTTGCACCAAAGATGATGCTGTGGAGCTTATGGAATACGCCATTGAAGAGAATTCCCCTGTCCTTGCTGCATCATGTTTGCAAGTTTTCCTGCATGAACTGCCTGATTGTTTGAGTGATGAACGGGTGGTGGAAATATTTAGCCATGTCGATAGACAGCAGAGATCTATCATGGCTGGTCGGACATCTTTTTCTCTCTATTGTTTACTAAGTGAAGTAGCTATGAACCACGATCCTCGATCTGATAAATCTGTTTGTTTCCTAGAACAATTGATAGAATCTGCTGAAACTGACAGGCAGAGGCTGTTAGCTTTTCATCAGTTGGGATGTGTAAGGCTTCTGAGGAAAGAGTATGATGAAGCTGAAAGTCTTTTCGAGACAGCTGTAAGTTTAGGCCATGTTTACTCTATTGCAGGTTTGGCTAGGTTGGGTTACATTAAGGGGCGTAAACTTTGGTCTTACGAGAAGCTTAGCTCGGTGATTTCTTCTGTTAATCCACTGGGATGGATGTATCAGGAGAGGTCATTATACTGTGAAGGTGATAAGAGGTGGGAAGACCTGGAGAAAGCAACAGAACTGGACCCTACTCTTACCTACCCTTACATGTATCGGGGTGCTTCCTTAATGATGAAACAGAATATTCAAGCTGCTCTTGGCGAGATCAATCGCGTTCTTGGGTTTAAACTTGCGTTGGAATGCTTGGAACTCCGTTTTTGTCTTTATTTGGCTAACGAGGATTACAAAGCAGCCCTGTGTGATGTTCAGGTCATTCTAACACTTTCCCCAGATTACAGAATGTTCGAGGGACGGGTGGCAGCATCCCAGCTCTGTACGCTCGTGCGTGAGCATGTCGACAACTGGACAACAGCAGATTGTTGGATGCAGTTGTATGATAGGTGGTCTACTGTAGATGATATTGGATCTCTGTCTGTAATCTACCAAATGCTCGAGTCCGGTGAGGCAAAAAGTGTTTTATACTTCCGACAATCGTTACTCCTCCTCAGGTATGCTCATACTTCCAAACTATCATGTGTCTTCTGACATAAGTTATTCGAGTTCTTAAAACTCGCATTCTTTTTAACCCATATATGAACAAAGTGTTCCTTAAAAAAACTAATTAAATGTCTCTAATAAGTACTCATATGTATGTCAGAACATTGTATTTAGTTTGGGTTGCTGCATAATCATGCTTTATATGACATGCAATGAGTTTGTGCCTCGACTTGATCAGGTTGAACTGTCCCGAAGCGGCCATGCGGAGTTTAGAATTAGCTTGTAAACATGCATCTAGTGAACATGAACGCCTGGTTTACGAGGGATGGATCCTATATGATACCGGTCACTGTGAAGAAGGGCTTCGAAAAGCAGAAGAGTCTATCGGAACCAAGAGATCATTCGAAGCCTACTTCCTCAAAGCTTATGCACTGGCCGACTCTAGTATGGATCTATCTTGTTCTTCAACAGTTATTTCACTGCTTGAAAATGCCTTGAAATGCCCCTCGGATAATCTGCGGAAAGGTCAAGTAAGGTTTCTTTTGCCCTACCTTTCTCATTTGGAAAAGCTTCTGTCATTAGAGTTTCTTCCGGAGTGTACATTCTTATTTTATAAATATTTTCCATAGGCAAGACATTTGGATTTCTGCATGTCTAATCTTGGCTTGGACTCGTTTTTGTTTCAGGCTCTTAACAATCTTGGAAGTGTGTTTGTTGATTGCGGAAAACTAGACTTAGCAGCCGATTGCTACATTAATGCCCTTAAAATCCGACACACGAGAGCCCATCAAGGCCTTGCACGTGTACATTTTCTAAGAAACGACAAGGCTGCAGCATACGAAGAAATGACTAAACTGATTGAAAAGGCTAAAAACAATGCATCTGCCTACGAGAAGAGATCTGAGTACTGCGACCGCGATCTCACAAAGGCAGATCTGGAGATGGTCACTCGATTAGATCCACTCCGGGTGTATCCTTACCGATACCGAGCTGCAGGTCAGAATATGTGTTCCCTTCTGTTAATAATACAGTCAATTGAAAGTTAACCGTAGCTGATACTAGAACAACATGTTGGCTTTGTCAAACAGTGTTAATGGATAGCTACAAGGAGAAGGAAGCCATTGCTGAACTATTGAGGGCTATTGCATTCAAAGCAGATCTTCACCTTCTACATCTACGGGCCGCTTTCAACGAGCATGTTGGCGATGTCTTGGGCGCCCTCCGAGATTGTCGAGCCGCGCTCTCCATAGACCCAAACCATCAAGAAATGTTGGAACTACACAGCCGTGTAAACAGCCATGAACCCTAAAATCTCTTTTTTTGTTTTCTTTTTCTTGGTTTAAAATGTAAAAGAAAAAAAATGGAAATTATAACATATAAAATGCGGGGCAGAAGAAGAAAGGGGGGAAGTGAAGGAAGAGATTTTGAAATGTAAAATGATCATGTATGTATGCTACCGAGTGTGTATTCAAGTGGCATCTATGTTCCTTTTGTAATCCTGTTAAAAGAGTTTTGGTTATGAAATTTGATATTGCAGATATCGGAGTTCGAATTCAAACTTTGCATCTACTGTTGTTACTTTTGTCGAAATTCGAGCCGTCGATTGTGGATGGCACAGGCATTCATTTTAAACTCCAAAATCTAAAGCCATTTTCCTAAATCCCTTGCTATCTAATTACTTTGCGTGGTTGTACTATGAATGCAGAAATGTTGGAACAGACTGAAAGTAATGGAACTTTGTGTATATGTCCGAAGATAAATGCCTCTTGACCGTGATATCTCGTTATGTTGAAACGCTGAAACTCGATACTTGAGTGACAAGGAACGATGAGATCAGTTGTCTTTGCAATGTTTGAACATATCAGTAGATCTGATTAGACCTACGGAGTCATTTCGTTGTGGCACGGTATCTTGTTTCTTTAACTAGCTATAAAGGCGAAGTCGAAAAAGAATGGCTGGTTTAGCTGCATGTCTGCTGAACATTGGTTATTTCTCATGGTGAAAAAGGATAGAAGAAGAAAACATTACAAGTTTCTTCTGACACGCTCCTGACTGGTATTTTTCTCGTGTTCCATGAAACGAAGATCGAAATAAGCTTCACAGAGAAAGTGTTCACATTCACACGTTGGAATGGTTAGTTTGGCCTCACATATAAGCAAGTGCTTGACATTTTCACATATATGCGTTAGGTATGCAAGGGGTTCTGTTCCTTTGTTCCAAGGACAATGTACATGTGATGTTTGTCTGGTGGGCAGCCATATCCGACAGAGGAATGCTTTTGGCCAACATTGCAGGCTGCAGCCAAGCTGAAAGAAACTATACAAAGAGATTAGGCCACAATGGGCAAGCGTACATTAGACTGCAGGCAAAATCGTATGATGACGTTAATCGTGTAAATTTTGGCCGAAACCTCACTAAGAATGCGTCTCAAAAGCCTCTAGTCCTAGTAGTTGTTGGAATTGTCTAAGATCGAACAGATTTAGCCTGAGGCGTGTGCAGTCGTTAAAGATATTTCGAATTTAAACGTATCCTTTAGGATTCAAGATGCTCTTCTATTTACATGGACAGGGAACATGAACTGACAGCAGACACCAGACGATAACACTCGAAAAATGGTTATTGCTGTGGAATCTTACCATTGGTTATTTTTTATTGGTCACCTCTAAGATGTTATAGCTTTTCATATCGTATCGATCGGTGCTAATCCGTCGAGCAATGCAGGAGCAGCAGCACAATGATTGATGGACCAAAAGCAAGCCAAAAATGGTAATTATTTCATCATTGGTACATCAATGCTCTTGATCTGTGCTCCTACTTCTGGATTCTCTTCTCATCTTTGATCAAAATGGCAAAATCTTACTTACATTCTCATCTTTCACACTTTTCTCCCTTAATGCCGAATTATTAAGGGTTGAGTTGATTTGAATCCGAAACGAAATCAGAAAATCTCTAATTTTACAGTGAGACAATTCATCATCCTAGTTTAATCCTTAGATTGTTTTTCTTTGTTGATTTGATCATTCAAGTGGGATGATCACAAGGATTATAGTATAAAGTGTGATATAGGACCCATCTCTCTATTTATTTTATTACATACCCATTGTTCATACAAGTTGGAAGAGAGAGTCCACTTGGGTTTAAAGTTTTTGTAATGTATTTGTCCCTCATTCAATCTTCTAAATGCTTTATTTGACGTGTATCAATAAAAAAATTTATAACCAATAATTGGTAGGTCCAACGTGATGATGTGTTAAGTTACTCCATAATAGACCTTTACAAAACGCAATCCAAATTAGTTGGCCAATGAATCGGATACCAATAGTTAAACAAAAAAAAATTAACTTTCTTTTTATAACAATCTAAAAAATAATAACTTGTTATTTAATTTAAATATTATTTGATAAATTAGAGGCGGTTCAAAAGTTTACAGGGATGCAGTTTATTAAAACGAAATCCTTTAATTCATAATCTTAAAGATATATAAGTTTTTTTAAAAAAATATTTTTATCTTAGTCAAAATATATTGTGGGCCCTCTTTAAGGTCATATTTTTTTTATTTTTCTTGCAATTGATTAAACTAAAATCTTTTATTTTTCTTATAAACATTTAATTTAACTCATTTGAGGCCCCTTATTTTTTGGGACCCTGTGCAGTCGCTCCTCTCGCGGCTGTTCAAAACTCTTACCGTGATAAATGATACACGAGAAATTATTTATTTCATAAGTAGATTCAGGGTCATGTGTTCTCTGTTGATACGATGGAACTTCCTTTCTATGGTTTTGATATTATTTTGGGTATGGACTGGTTAGTTGAGCACCGAGCTAGTGTGGATTTTGAGACGAAGAGAATTTCCTTGAAACTTTCTGATGACTACGAGGTAGTAGTAGTAGGCGAGAACATTAAGTTCTTGTCTAATGTGGTGTCAGCTTTAGAGGCTTATAGGTTGATGGACTCCGGATGTGGGGCTTACTTAGCTTATGTTATGAATCCGAATATGAGTGAAGCTAGACCGAAAGATATTAGAACAGTTTGTGACTTTCCGGATGTGTTTCCTGAAGAGTTGCCGGGTTTACCTCCTGACAGAGATGTTGAGTTTGTGATTGAGACTGTTTCAGGGTCTAATCCAGTTTCGATAGCTCCATATCGTATGGCTCCGAAAGAGTTGAAAGAATTGAAGAGTCAGTTGCAAGAATTATTAGACCGTGGTTTCATTAGGCCTAGTAGTTCTCCTTGGGGTGCTCCCGTGTTGTTTGTGAAAAAGAAAGATGGTAGTATGCGCATGTGTATTGACTACAGGCAGTTGAATCAGTTGACCGTGAAGAACAAGTATCCGTTGCCTCGCATAGACGATTTGTTTGACCAGTTGAGAGGTGCTTCAGTGTTCTCGAAGATAGATTTGAGATCCGGGTACTATCAGTTAAAAGTGAAAGAGTGTGATGTTCCGAAGATAGCTTTTAGGACTAGATATGGTCACTATGAGTTTCTTGTGACGCCGTTCGGGCTCACGAATGCGCCTGCAGCATTCATGGACATGATGAACAGAATTTTTAGAGACTATCTAGACCGTTTCGTAGTTGTTTTCATTGATGACATACTTGTGTACTCGAAGACAGAAGAAGAGCATGATGAGCACTTGAGATTTGTTTTACAAAGATTGTTGAGCAATTAGTTGTATGCGAAGCTTAGTAAATGTGAGTTCTGGATTCGAGAGGTTGTATTTCTTGGCCATGTTGTTTCGGCCGAAGGTATCCGTGTCGATCCGTCGAAGATTGAGGCTATTGTTGAGTGGAAACAACCTAAGTCTGTGACCGAGATTAGGAGTTTCCTAGGATTAGCCGGTTACTATAGGAGATTTGTTGATGGTTTCTCTAGAGTAGCTGCTCCTTTGACTAAATTGTTGCAAAAAGGAGTTAAGTTTGAATGGTTAGATGCAAGACATAAGGCCTTTGAGAAATTGAAAGAAGCTTTGACAAACGCTCCAGTGTTAGTGCAACATGTTTCAGGTAAGGAGTTTGTGATCTACAGTGATGCTTCCTACGTAGGTTTAGGATGTGTTTTGATGCAAGAAAGAAGAGTTGTTGCTTATGCTTCTAGACAGTTGAAGATTCATGAGAAGAACTATCCTACTCATGATATAGAGTTAGCCGCAGTTGTTTTTGCATTGAAAATTTGGCGTCATTATTTGTATGGTGAGAAGTGTATAGTTTACACCGATCACAAGAGCTTGAAGTATTTGATGACACAGAAAGAGTTGAACTTGAGACAAAGAAGATGGCTTGAATTGTTAAAAGACTATGATTTGACCATTGAGTACCATCCGGGTAAGGCAAATGTAGTAGCCGATGCTTTGAGTAGAAAAGTTGCAGTTGAGTTGAGAGCTATGTTTGCTAGATTGAGTGTGTCCGATGATGGTGGTTTGATCATCGAGTTGCAAGTGAAGCCTCCTTTGATTCAGTTGATTAGAGAGAAGCAGTTGCAAGATGTGACTCTAGTTCCTTATGTTCAGGACATAGCCGAAGGAAGACCGACCGAGTATAGTTTCAGTGGTGAGAGTTTGTTGTGCTTTAGAGATAGAATCGTTGTACCAGAAGATGTTGAGTTGAGACGTCAGATTCTGAGTGAAGCACATTCGAGTCCCTTTTCTATGCATCCGGGTAGTACCAAAATGTACCGAGATTTGAAGAATGACTACTTTTGGGTTGGTTTGAAGAAAGATGTAGCCGAGTATGTGAGCCGTTGTATGGTTTGTCAGAGAGTGAAGGCATAACATCAGGTTCCTTCAGGTTTGTTACAACCTTTGAAGATTCCGGAATGGAAATGGGAGATGATCACCATGGATTTTGTGTCGGGGTTGCCTTTGTCTCCTTCGAAGAAGAATTCTGTTTGGGTGATTGTGGATAGGTTCACTAAGTGTGCTCACTTCTTAGCAGTGAACACTACGGATTCCTTAGACAAGTTGGCAAACTTGTACATCCGTGAGATCGTGAGACTTTATGGAGTTCCGAAGTCTATTGTTTCAGATAGAGATCCTAGATTTACTTCTAGATTCTGGGGTTGCTTGCATAGTGCTTTAGGTAGCCGTTTGCATTTCAGTACGTCTTATCATCCGCAGTCCGATGGGCAGTCAGAGCGAGTGATACAGATTCTTGAGGATATGCTTCGTTGTTGTGTGATTGACTTCCAGGGTTCTTGGGAGAAGCACTTACCGTTAGTTGAGTTTGCTTACAACAATAGTTATCAGTCTAGTATTCAGATGGCTCCCTATGAGGCTTTGTATGGTAGACGATGTAGGACTCCGATTTGTTGGGCTGAAACAGGTCAGAGATTGTTACCTATGCTGGATTTGCTTAAGGGGACTACCGACAAAGTGAAGTTGATCTGTGACCGTTTGAAAGCAGCTTCCGATCGTCAGAAGTCTTATGCGAATTTGAAGAGGAAAGAGATTGAGTACTCCGTGGGTGAGAAAGTATTTTCTGAAAGTATCTCCGTAGAAGAAGGTAATGAGATTTTGCCGGAAAGGCAAGTTGAGTCCGAGGTTCATTGGTCCGTATGAGATAGTTGAGCGGATTGGTCCTGTAGCTTATCGTTTGAGGTTACCTTCCGAGTTAGAGAAGATCCATGATGTCTTTCATGTGTCTATGCTTAGGAGATACAGATCGGATCCATCTCATGTTATGCCCGTTGAAGAGATAGAGTTAAATCCGGATTTGTCTTATAATGAAGAGCCTGTTGAGATACTTGCTTCTGATAGCAAGGTGTTGCGTGGTAAGATCATAGAGTTGGTCAAGGTGTTGTGGAGACATAGAGGTGTGGAAGAGGCCACGTGGGAGAGGAAAGCGGATATGGTTGAGCAGTTCCCGTATTTGTTTCCGTCAGGTAATTTCGGGGACAAAATTCCTTAAGTGGGGGAGAGTTGTAACTCCCGGGTTTAGGGGTTAGGTGAAAATAATATTTTAATATTATTTGGGCTCGGGTTTATAATTAAAAATAATCTTGTAAGTTTCGGGTTTCAAAAATAAATATTTGAAATGGGACCAAATTGATTAAATTGCAAATTGAAGAGTTTTGAAGACTAAAGGGGATAGCCATTCATTAATGGCCTTTTGGTAATTTACCCATCTTTTAATTTAAATCCCCCTTTCCACAAAATAAACACTATTCACTCTCTTCCTCATCCATTTTAACGTGAACAAAGAGCTCCCTCCTCTTCATCACTATTCCATCAAAAAGCTCATCCATTTCAACCTATTTTTGATAGGCAACATCGTTTTTGACTTCTCCTCAACTCCCTCTCTTTAAAAGTACCATTTGTTTTCATTTTCATTGAAGTTTTGGAAAATGGAGTTTTGAAGATTTTGATTAGAAATGAAAACTTTATGTTGTTAAGCTTAATGTTTTGATTTAATATGGTTAGTTATGAAGTCTAGGAACTAAATGGTACCACATATGTGAATTTTGAATGATTTTGAGCAATTCCCGAATTTGGGTAAAAATGGGGTTTTTGGAGGGTTTTGGGTGAGTTTTGGGGGTTGTTTTAGGTGGAAATTGATAGGCTATTGATAGTACTATGGATAGGGGTTGAATTGGGATCATTTATGAGTGCAATGGTTGTTGGAAACATGGATTTTGTATGTGGTTTTGGGGATGTCCGAGATTGCTAAAAATGGGGTTTGTTCATGGCTTGCAACATTGTAAATTGTACTTGAATTGTGTTCCGGGTTGGTCTTTTGATGTTGGGCTGATTTGAGATTGTTTGAATTGTGATTGAGGTTGTTTAGAAGCGAGAACTTGTGTTGGTGAAGCATCGAGAGGAAATCCGGGAACTTGAGGGTGGTTGCTTGCTTGGCTTGGAGCTTGGAAGCTTAGGTGAGTGGTTAAACGTTTTACGTGGTTTTTAAATGGTTGGTTCGAGTATGTGGACTAGGTCGGGCTTGGTAGACCCACCTAGAGTTAGGATTAGGGTGGTAGCCTAATCCTACACTTAATCTAGAGCCATTGGTTGAACTTGCATTTGGATGTTTATGCCTCGTATGACTTGTGATATGAGTGATTTATGTATATTGTGTTGTACATGTGAGATGAGGCATGATTTGTGATGCTTATGGCATGCATGGAAATGGTTCATGATTGTGATCATGGTGAGTACGTGCTAAGCACGGAATTGATTGGAATGAATAATGTGGAATGAGTTAAATGTTGGCACTAGTATGCTTGAGTACAAATGATCGATCATTAGGATGTTAGTGTGCACACATGAGTCTAAATTCGCGCGTGGCCTTGGTGGCGTTGAGTCACCAAGGAGGAGTACGGGTTCGCCCAGAAATTATATTTATATATAGTCGATGATGAGTGGAATCCCATCGACGGGGCGTGAGGATGAGTGGAATTCCCTCCGCGAGACCGGTGATGAGTGTAATCCCACCGTGAGGTAAAGTGGTTGTTGGATGTGAGTTCCAACGGGTTTATTCGCGTATTCGGGTCATAGCTAGGTGCCAATATTGATTGATATGTGTATCAATGTGCTGTGAAATGTGATCCTTATTTGGATGTTTATATGTGATTACATGGGTTGTGAAATAGAGCTTTATGAGCATGACATTTAATTGGATATTGTTCATGCATCTTAAACTTGTGGCTCTTGTGGATTCTTGGTAATTATGTATTTTACCTTGGCTAAGATCGTGCTCGGACCCTGCATCGTCGAGGTTTGTTTTTAAAGAGCTTACCCTCACTAAGCTTATTGCTTACGCTCTCTCTCTTTGTTCGACAATGCAGATCCTTAGTTCGTGGGTTGCTAGGAGCAAGAAGGGGGCCTCCAAGTGTGCTTGTGGTGCTTGTTTAGCTACCAAGTATGAACTTTTAAATTAAGATGTAATGGTCAAGCAATGGGACATGTAGTCGTATTGTGATGCTTTTGAAGTATGTTGTTGTTGATGTTGTTTAGGAGCTTGTTAGACTCCTCGTTTATGCTTGTTAAATCGGCTTTTGGGATGTATGCTATGCTTGAAACCATGTTAGTATTTTGCTATCTAGAATTGTCTAAGTGTTGGCTATGCGGAGGCTTAACTCCTTTAATGATATGTATGAATGCATGGCTTGTGATGTTATGCCTTGGTGTTTAGTCTCGTTTTAATGATGTTCAAGCATGCTTGTAGGATGGTTTGCCTTAGGATTAATTGTTAGTGTGTTGTTGGAGGTTTGGTGGGGTTTAAGGGCACCCTTGTGCCTTAAACCAGCCCAAACCAGTCTGCAGACAGGGGGCGTTTCGAAACGGGTCACCCTGTTTCGATACGGTCCCTTTGTTTTTGGCCGAGCGTTTCGAAACGGATATGGGCTGTTTCGGTACACTTTTGCTACTGGAATTTTGAGAAATTGGCGAGATGAAGGTGTTCCGAAACGGGTCTATGGTGTTTCGAAACGGTCAATTCTCGTTGACAACGAGAAGTTGACCAGGGAGGGTGTTTCGGAACGGTTGACCCCCGTTCTGAAACGACATCCTCGTGTGGGCTTTGAAATGTTGACCAGGTCAAGGCGTTTCGATACACCTTGAGGGTGTTTCGAAACGGCCTGTTAAATTACATAAAAGTGGGTTGTTGTGCTTAGGTTACTCGAGTTATTGCTTCGCGTATGCTTGTCTTCCGTTGCTGTGATCACATAGGAATTGAATGTGCATTTAGAGAAGATAAAATTAAAAAAAAATCTGGGTCGTTAACCGAGGAAGAACCTTAACGAGTTTCGCTTCGGTTTTCCCCGTGTGGCCCACTCGGACCGGTCATCCGACCAGACCGGGACGAGGGGGTTACATTTTTTATATGTTGCTTTTGTTGATGTTTTTGGCCAATGTCTCATTTTTTTGGAAATTAAATCCACGAATTTTATTAAACGAAGAAATATTCGAAATTACAATGAAAGTTTACCACTGGGTAAATAAGTGCCTAAATCCAGACACAAACCCATAAAACTAAATTAGCGGTTCTAGATCATAAGAGGACCATACAAGGAACATGTAAGAACTTAATCCAAAGACTCGAAACAAAAGACGGACACAAACATCCCTAAATCGATGATGATGTGTAAAACTATCAACAAACAACATTGACTAATGCATATTACAGTGAACGTACGTTGACAATATGATCATTACCACAACTCAATCGCGAATAAACGGTAGATGTAATCTCGTATCCAAATCCGATTTAAGGGCCCGAGACAGGGAGATCAACAACATAATGAAAGGAGCGACATCTTGATCAGTCGTGGCGACGTCCGATCCAACCCTGATAGAAAACAAATAACAAAAAAGCGTGCCAAGTAGCAGAAAAGCATTTTAAGAAGCAGAAAAATATACCAAACGGTAGAGAAAAGCATGTCATAAAAACATATTTACTAAATTAAAAAAAAAAACTAAAAACAAAAAAATAAAACAAATAGATAAAAAAAAGTGGCTGGCGGTCGACAAATAACCTTAAAGCTATTGCCACCGCCGATCTGTTTAAACAAAAATGAATAACGGCGACACTAAAACCCTAAAAGAAAAAGAAAGAGCGGCTTCCTTTTTCTTGTTTTTGTTTTTCTTAGGATCAAAATGGGACTTCCTATTGAATTAATTTAGACAAGCAATATGTAAAATGTGGGTTGATATACCGGGGTTGATAATAGTTTATATGTTACTATAATTTCATTTCATTTCTCATAAGAAATATTAGTAGACGATTTATTGAAATAACACAATATAGATATACATTTCCTCCCTGAAGTCACGTGTAAACGTTCATGGTTTGATAGATAGAGTTATCCTTATAATTACTATCGGTAATTGTTTCCCAAGTATAAAATGTCCAGTGCTTCCACTGCTTATACGTAAGTTAAACTGGTACATTTATTTATTTTGGACAACATGCCGGTTGAATTTTATGAAATCTAAATAGAGAAATAGTTCAAAAGAAAATAAAATTTAACAGAAAATAATAAAACACAATAAATTTAAATAGAAAAAGAAACTAAAAAAATAAAACATCTGACCAGCAAAACACGTCCAATGGGTGGCCAAATAAGGGTAAAAAAGAAACACTTAAGATATAGAAGTAGAGAACGAGACTTTTTGTCTTTATCCACCTACATGCTTCAAGATCGCTTCATGATTGAAGTATAAGTGAGTGGTGAGCAAAACCAACAATTTTGAAGGTTGCTTCGCAAAACGATATGACTGCATTGGCAAACGAACCACAAAAGTAGGGATGGCAATATAATCCGAATTTGATCCAAGTTCGATTCGATCCGAAGAAAAAAATTCGATCCAAATCCGATTGAAAATGTCCGAATCCGAATTTGAAAAAAGGGTCCGAGTCCTAATAGGAGGTGGATCGAATATGGACATTGTCGTCATCCAATCCGAATCCGATCCAAAATGTCCGAATCCGAATCTGAAAGAAGGGTCCGAGTCCTAATAGGAGGTGGATCGAATATGGACATTGTCGTCATCCAATCCGAATCCGATCCAAATCCATATTCAATCTGAGTCCGATCCATATATGAATCCGAATAAAAACGTTTAAAAATCTTAGATTTAATATATATATATATTGAAATCCCAATTAAGTTGAATTGAGATTATGTATATTAATATAGATATATATTAAAATCTTAATTAAGTTGAATTGAGATTATATATATTTAATATATAAATATATATTGAAATCTAAAATAAAGTTAAATTAGGATTATATATATTAATATATATATTGAAATCTTAATATAAGTTGAATTATGATTGCAAAGGCTATATGTTGAGATATGTGTTTTGATATAATATTTGAAAAATTATCTTGGACTAAATTATAAAGATTTCAAAATGTTTTGTAAGTCCAAACAACTTGAAAATATATTTAAAGATTTTTACAAAGCTTTGGAATGATTTAAAATGTGTTTTAAGTAGCCAAACTTGCGTTTTCAAAGTCACCGTACCGATACGGTATACACTGTATCGATACACCTTAGAATTTCAGTTGCAGAAAAATTTCAGTAGCCAAAACCCGTACCGATACGGTCTGGCTGTACCGATACGAAGTAGGGTCGTACCGATACGCTATGAAGCGTATCGATACCCTTTGTTTTATTCCAACGACTCTTTCAACTACCCCGACGGTATGATTTCAACGACTTTTTTAAATGATAATCCGTATTGATACGCTACAAGTTGTATCGATATGCTAAGGCTATTTAATGCTCAACGGCTCTTTCCCAAAGAGACCGTATCGATACGGGCACTCCGAGTATCAATACGCCCTGCACCAGAACAGGAAAATGAGCATGGAAATCAGCCTCCACGGCTCCAAAACATCTCCAACGATCTACAACGGCTAGCAACTCAATTGGGAGTATAAAAGAGACCTTCAAGCATCTATGGAACAACATTATGATCAAGATCAAATCTTAGTGCTTAAATTGTCATTTATTGTATAGACAAAGCACTTGTGAGCTAAAATGTCAATGTATGCTCAAGTGCTTAGGTTTGAGTGAGAGCTTAAAGAGTGCAAACAAATACCTTGTGAGAAGAATTTTAGTTTGCTTATTTTATTTCTCTTGTAAAGAGTGTTTGGTTAATCTTTGGGTAGAAAGATTAACCGTCTGTAAGGATTTCCTCCTAATCTTAGAAAATGAAACGAATCAATTAGTGAATTGGTTGGAAAATCCTTATTGGGGAAGCTAAGGTAGTGGATGTAGGCTTCGGTTAGAAAGAAGAACCATTCTAAGTCACCGTGTCTTTTAATTTTTCGCTTCAACCACCAATCACCCAAATAGCTCAACTTCTTCACCATTTGGCAAGTTTAATCGGTTGAAGGAAATCGAGCCTATCAAGCCTAAAAATTGGTATTAGAGCGAGGCTCAATTGAGATGGTTTAACCACCTATTGAGGCGATCCGGGAAGCTCGATACATCAATTCAATCAACCGATCGAATGACGCAATCCATCGACAAGCCACGTTTCTTTGGCGGGACCAACTATGTCTATTGGAAGACAAAAATGATGTACTTCATCAAGGCCAATGATTACAGGCTTTGGGACATAGTTGAGGATGATTCATGCCACAACGAAGCAAGGCGGAATGGAGCGCAGATGATCGCAAGAAGATGGAGTTAAATTGCAAGGCTTTGCATATCCTCTTTTGTGCATTTAGCCCCAACATCTATGAAAAGATGTCTTCTTGTGAAGATTCCAAGGAGGTATGTGATAAGCTTGAAGTCACATATGAAGGAACCAATGAAGTAACGAAGACCAAGATCAGTCGTCTCAACCTCAAGTATGAGAACATCAAGATGGAACCATATGAAGACATCACTTAGATGTTCGATAGATTCTCCACCATCACAAATGAGCTCAAAGGATATGGAAAAATTATTTCGAAAAATAAGCTTGTCCGAAAGGTTCTCTATTGTCTTCTCGTGTTATGGGACTCAAAGAAGACTGCCATCATCGAAGCCAAAAATCTCATGTCTTTAAAGCTAGATGAACTTTTGGGGTCTCTTCTCACTCATGAAATTATGAAGAAAGGAAAAGAAGAGGATATGAAAAAGGAAGAGATAAAGAAGATGGGGAAGAAGAAGATTATGGAGCTAGGCATTAACACGAATGTCGTTGTTCTCAATTCCTCCACATGCCCACATGCAGATTCAAGTGAGAAGGAAAGTGAAGAAGAAGAGATGACCTATCTCTTCGAGAAGTTTGCCCGATTCATGAAGAGTAAAATGAAAGAATCCAAGCATGAATCGAGGAAGAAGAAGAGGGCAAGCCTTCAAGCCATAAGAAGAAGACATATGTGGCTACTTGGAGTAATGATGACTCCACCGACAATGAACAAGCCAACCTTTGCCTTATGGCCATCCAAGAAGATTCAAGGGTAACTTCTAATTCATCTACTTCAACTTCTTATTCTTTTGATGAATTACAAGATGTCTATGATGATTTGGTTTTCGAGTTTAAAAATCACATTTTGAAAAATAAGAAATTGGTTTCAAACTTAAAAATTCAAAATGATTTGATTTTTAAAACCAAAATTGAACTTGAAGCAAAACTCAATGAGTTTGAGCAAAAATGTGTGGATTTACAAAATTTGCTTCATAAAGTTCAAGAAGAAAAAGATTTTGATTTTCCAAAGAGCTTGAAAAGAAAAATAATTTGGGAAAATCAAAATTTTATGTTAGACAATCTAATGCCCATAGATTTTTGAATGGAAAATGCTTTAGAAGTGTTTGGGTTCCAAAAGAATTAATCACTTCAAACAAAAAGCATGAAATTGCAAAATGGATTCCTAAAGGGACTAAATTTTGTGCTACTAACGTTAATGGATCCAAAGCAATTTGGATACCAAAAATTACATGATTGTCTTATTTGGGTTGAAGTGTGGTAAAATCTAGTTGATTTTATTTTGTTTAATTTGATTTTTTTAAATTTTCAACTAGATTAGCATATTTGTTGGACTAACTCTTTTTGATGCTTGAGTAAGGGGGTCATTTTTAAAACCAAATTCTTATTTATGTCAAATTTTTTAACCTCCTATGTTATTTTGAACTTAAAGTATTTTTAAATTCTTTTTGATATAACAAAAAGGGGAGAAATGATTTGAAAAATTGATTTTTCAAGTGAGAATAAGAGGGAGCTTCAAATTAAAATAAAATATGTCTATTATTAAAAAATTATTTTACAAAGGGGGAGAATCACAAATAATTTTTAAGTTGTTTTATTATATCAAAAAGGGGAGATTGATGAGATATGTGATTTGATATAATATTTGAAAATTTGTCTTGGACTAAATTAAAATGATTTCAAAATGTTTTGTAAGTCCAAACAACTTAAAAATATGTTTAAGGATTTTTACAAGGCTTTGGAATGGTTTAAAATGTGTTTTAAGTAGCCAAAACCACGTTTTCAAAGTCACTGAACCGATACAATATACACTATATCAATACGCCTTAGGGTTTCAGCTACAGGAAATTTCCAGTAACCAAAACCCGTATCGATACGGCCTGGTCGTACTGATACAGAGTAGGGCCGTACCGATACGCTATTAAGCGTATCGTTACCCTTTGTTTTATTCTAACGGCTCTTTCAACTACCCCTAAAGGTATGATTTCAACGGCTTTTAAAATGATAAGCCATATCGATACACTAAGGCTATTTAATGCTCAACGGCTCTTTCTCAAAGAAACCGTATCGATACGGGCACTCCGAGTATCGATACGCCCTGCACCAGAACAGGAAAATGAGCATAGAAATTAGCCTCCACGGCTCCAAAACATCTCCAATGGCTCTTTCAACTACCCCCTAACGGTCTGATTTCAACGGCTTTTAAAATGATAAGCCCTATCGATACGCTAAGGCTATTTAATGCTCAACGGCTCTTTCCCAAAGAGACCGTATCGATACGAGAACCCCGAGTATCGATACGCCCTACACCAGAATAGGAAAATGAGCATGGAAATCAGCCTCCACGGCTCCAAAACATCTCCAACGGTCTACAACGGCTAGCAACTCAATTTGGAGTATAAAAAGGACCTTCAAGCATCTATGGAAGACTAATGCATCAATTATCAACATCATTATGATCAATATCAAGTCTTAGTGCTTAAATTGTCATTTCTTGTATAGACAAAGCACTTGTGAGCTAAAATGTCAATGTATGCTCAAGTGTTTAGGTTTGAGTGAGAGCTTAAAGAGTGCAAACAAATACCTTGTGAGAGGAATTTTAGTTTGCTTATTTTATTTCTCTTGTAAAGTGTGTTTGGTTAATCTTAGGGCAGAAAGATTAACCATTTGTAAGGGTTTCATCCTAATCCTAGAAAAGAAGACGAATCAATTAGTGAATTGGTTGGAAAATTTTTAGTGGAAAAGCTAAGGTAGTGGATGTAGGCTTTGGTTAGAAAGCCGAACCACTCTAAGTCACCGTGTCTTTTAATTTTTCGCTTCCACCACCAATCACCCAAATAGCTCAACTTCTTCACCACTTGGCAAGTTTAATCGGTTGTAGGAAATCGAGCCTATCAAGCCTAACACTATATAAAGGCATGAGAGATCTAACAATGATTAATGCTTTTTGAAAAAATAAGCCTCTAAATAGTTTAGAGAGTTTTATATGTTCGTTTCAATTGGGTGAACTACGTAGAGGTTGAAACGTTATCGTTGCAACTTAGGAATCGACATCGTGGAATCGTGATTGAGTATCTATCTTCTCCAAATTCAGAATTTCAAATTTTAAACAGGTAATTCTTCACCCTTAATCACCCTGATTCGTTTGATGAAAATTATTTGTTATTTTTATTTAAAGATATTTGTTAGAGTTTTTGCTTTAAAAAAGGGAAAAAAATAATTGGATTCGGACTTTCGGATTGTATTTTAGATATTTTATTAGAACTGACTCAGATTTATGTAATCAGACTTGGATTTGGACTTGGACTTGAATTTTTTTGGAGGTCCGATTATTAATTGGATTGGACTTGGACTTTATAAAGTTTTATCCAAGTCCGATCCATTGCCATCCCTACACAGAAGGGGATCAAACTACAAAAGACCACCGACAAACCGCAGATCAGAGCCGAACGTCATAAAAAATATTTACGAACGCAAATCTACTACAACAGTAGAAGATAACGTGCCATAAGGCAGAAGCGTGCTACAAGGCAAAGAAAAAGCATGCTACAAGATAGAAAAAAACATATCACAAAGGCAAATAAACAAATAAAAATAAAAAAAAAGAAAAGACATGAACTAAATATATAAAAACAAAGGAGATTGAAATACCAATGGTAACACCAACCTCAGCGATTAACACTAAAACTGGTGCGACCATCGACCAACCAATGGCCTCCAACTATTACATTTATTTATTATACAATGTGTTGAAACATTTATTTTGATATAACTCAATGAAAAATGTTTTTAGACTTGAACAAATATTGCAAAATTAACTCAAAGTCCATTCATCTTGAAAATTACAAAGGTTTTTACTCAAATAAATATTTTCAAGTATTTAAAAAGTCCCCAACGGCTAGTTTTTAACGGCTAGTTTTTTTCATTCCACACTATAAATACAAGCCGAATGACACTTGAAGAAGCTGAGGATTGACATCCAAGCTTAAAGATCAAGAGAGTAGAATTTTTCATTGTTTATTTTTTTGTAATCTCTTGTAATTCTTTAGTCCAATTCTAGTGAGCTAAAAAGTGTAAACACCCACCTAGGGAGGTAATTAGTTTACAATGTCAAGACCTCGTTGTTGAGGGATATGTTCTAGTTGATCCTTATAAAAACTAGGGAGAGGATTCTATCTTAGCTCGTGAAAAGATAGGGATGTAAGGTTACCCCTTGAACCCGTAAAAAGGAAAGAATTCATTGTTAGTGTATTGAAAAATCCTTAGTGTGGATGCTAAGATAGTGGATGTAAATCTGGTTAGAAGACCGAACCACTCTAAAATCGACCGTGTCAAATTGTCTTTTCTTTTACAGTTTTTGTTTTCTCAATTTCAAAAGAAATCTCTACACCTTTCATCGGAGCTATTTTCGATTGAAGACATCGAGCATATCACAATGTCTAAATTAGGTATATTCTCAATATTGTACCTTTAAATATATTCAAACTCATCTGTAGCCCTAATTTTTAGAGTTTTCTCTTTGGCTTATAGTTTTTTTCTCTTTTTATTTTTTTATTGTTCTTTGCTTGCGACGACGACACTAATCTTAGTGGTGGTTGTCAGCCGTCGGCGATTTATTCTTATTTTTTATCTTCTATCCTATTTTCTTTTGTTTTTTAGTTTTAAACAAATAACTCTACCATTGTGACAAGCTTTGCTCTACCTTTTGGTACATTTTTATTTGTCCTTTTGCATGCTTTTATTTTATTCATTAGTCTTTGGCCGCTTTTTCATTTGGTTTTTCTGTTAAGATTGAATTTGACGTCGCCACGACTGATTAGATGGCGCTCTTTTGATTATTTTATTGATCTTCCTTTTTGGACCCTCGAACTGAATTTGGATACACGCTTAGAATCATCGTTTCTTGTTCACTATTGACTGTGATAATGACCGTGTTGTCAACGTGCCTTATTGAAATATGCATGTTTATGTTGTTTGTTGATAGTTTTATCTTTCATCGTCGATCTTTGGTGATAAATTGTATCTATTTTTTGTTTGGAATCTTTGGGTTGGATTTTTTACTTTTTCCTTATATGGGACACTAGTTTTTTGTTTCAATGGTTATAAGAATATGTATGAATTAGGTGTTCTTATTTATTAGTGTAACCCCCTCGTCCCGATCCGGACGTTTGACCGGTCCGAGTAGGCTACACGGGGAAAACCGATGTGAAACCCGTTAAGGTCCCACCTCGGTTAGCAACCCTAGAATTTTTTTTTATTTAAATCTTGTCTAAATGCATTATTAAGTCCTATGTGAAAACGCGACAGCGGAAACATGAACAACATAACAACGACCATCCAAAACAACACATTAAAACATCCATTTTTCCTTTTTAAGCAGGCCGTATCAATACACCTACAGAGGGTATCGATACGCCTTGACCAAGTCAACTGCCCTAAGTCAAACCAGTGAGACCGTATCGATACAGCCCTTGGGCGTATCGATACGCCCTCCTCGGTCAACATCTCGCAATCAACGAGACAAACCTGTATCGATACGCCTAGAGCCCGTATCGATACGCCAAAATCTCAGATTTCCAGTGAGCTTTGGGCGTATCGGTACACCCCCGCGTATCGATACACCAAGCCAAAACTGAGTCCTGAAGGGCAAGACCGTATCGATACGGCCCTTAGGCGTATCGATACGCCCTGCACTGCAAGACTCTAAATTTCAGCAAAAGACCCTCAAACACGACTCTAGATGCAATTTACGACTCCCCTAACCACAAACAACATATATACAACCTTCAACAACCAAGATATCAACATACATGACAATCGAAACGAACAAGGATCATGCATCGGGAAGATTCATACGCTTATCATAAAGAGGACATACTTAGCACTTAGAGGTTCATGCCTTAGAAGCAAAACATATAAGCATTCAAGACATGCAACATAAACAAGGTTTACAATTCAAACAAGGCATCCAAGAGCCAAACCAATTCAACATACAACAAAGCATTCAAATCAACAACACTTATCCCATTGCTTGACTATTATAATCTTTCAATTTAAAGTTCATACTTGAGCTAACCAAAAGCGACACTTAGAGGCCTTTCCTTGCCCTTGCCACCCACAAGTTACTGATCTGCATTGTCGAACAAAAAGGAGCGTAAGCATAAAAACTTAGTGAGGGTAAGCTCATAAAACAAACCTTCGACAATGCAGGGTCCAAGCACGAGCAACAACCAAGATGAAATGTATGATCTTACCTCCAATCCACAAGAGCCAAAAATATATAAGATGCATGAACATATGATCAACATTATGCCATGATCAACAACACATAAGCCCAACACACGAAGATACATATATCAATGTATTAACAACAACATATATCAATCCATATTGGAATCACATTTCATATCATATTGGCACCTAGCTATGACTCGAATACGCGGATAACACGTTGAAACTCACTTCCAACACAACCATTACCTTCGGTGGGATTACACTCATCACCGGTTCTCGCGGAGGGATTCCACTCATCCTCACGCCCCGTCGATGGGATTCCACTCATCACCGACTAATATATAAACATTTTCGGTGGAATATTACATCACCGTACTCCTCCTTGATGACTTAACGCCACGAAGGCCACGCGTGAATTTGACTCTCGTGTGCACACTAAACATCCTAATGATCGATCATTGTACCCAAGCATACTAGTGCCAATATTAAACACAATCCATAACCTTTCACAACATCATTTCATATCAACTTCCGTGCTTAGCACGTACTCACCATGATCACTATCATGCACAATTCACAATCCAAACCACATGCATAACAATGCATCAAACCATGCCTCAACAACATGTATAGCACAATATACATAATTACCATAAACACAAAAAACAAGAGGCATAATGAGCAATTAGGAGTTCAACCAAAAGTTTCCTAAACTAAGCTTGAGATTAGGCTACCACTCTAATCTCAACTCTAGGTGGGTTTACCAAGCCCAACCTAGGTCCACATGCTTGAACCAATATTTAAAAACCATTTAAAAACAATAACCACTCACCGACCACTCCATTTAGCACAAGCCGACTAGCCTACCAAGCATCCAAGTTTCCGGATTTGAGCCCGAAGCTTCTCCATTGTTTCTTCTTGCCTCTAACCAATCAAAAACAATACATTAGCCCCAAAATCAACCACAAACCCGAAGTTTAACACCAACACACAAATCCACTACAATCCTCACAATTCGAAGCCAAATTCATTCTCCAATTTCTCATTTTCGTACTTCCACAAAAACCCATCAAAAATCAGCAATGTAGTCTTCCAAAGCACCCTTAAACATGTTCAAAACACTACCCAAACATAGTATAACCATCAACCCCCAATTTCCAACATCAAACACACCCACAACTAACCCTAAAACCCTTCCAAGAACCCCTCAAAACCCAAATTCGAAAATCAATTTAAAACAATGTAAAAATCTAGTATGTTGGACCTCTTGGGTTAGTGTTAACTTATCTATTAACAAAGAATCAAAAACTCAAACAATGGACGGTAAAGTTTGCATCTTTTTCTTCCGAAATCCAAAAAACACAAAACTCTAAATAATGACTTTTAATGAAAACTAAAGGTATGGGAAGAAAGAGGAAGTTGAGGACAAAAAGAATTTGTTGTTACCTTTGCAAGAGGTCCAAAAATGAAGGCAAGATTTGATGGAAAAGCAAAATGGGAGGAGGGGGAAGAGTTCACGTTTAAAAGAAAAGAAAGGGGAAGAAGATGGTGAAATGGGGTTTTGTTTTTGTTTTATTTTATTGGGCTATTTCAAAAATCCTCAATATTACAACTTTGCCATTAATGAGATGTCAATCTCATTAATTCTAAAATTCATGGGATTTGATTTCCAAAATAATTTAAGTCCAACATAAAATATTTGTTTTGAAAATACGAAGCTCAAATATTAATTTATTATTTTAATTATAAAACCGAAACCCGAAATATTATTTTAATATTATTTTCATCCGACCCCAAACCCGGGTGTTACAATTAGGATGTAAAATTTTATTGGAATTTTGGATATATCCCCATTCAATAAAACTAACGAATTTCAATTTAAAAAATATATATTCAAACTCATGATATCTAACAAAACGGTGAAATTACCCAAATATTGTTGTCTATTTTTTTTCCAACAATATGATACTCACCACTTTATTTCCAACAATATGGTGATTTACTGTAGCATCTAGAAGTTGGACTGCTTTCACCCCGTTTTTGAACAATATTTTTCCAAAAAATATTAAAAAAATTGAGGTTCAAGTCGTCCTCCATTGAAATGCACTTATCCATGCACACCACTTGTGAAAACACTGTTTGAAGTCGAATTCCAATCTATTCAACTTCAATATTTTAATATTATTTTACAAAACACTATTTGGAGTTGGATTTCAATCTACCCGACTTCTGATTTTGAACAATAATATACCACATTGTTAGAAATAAAATGACGAGTGTCACATTGTTGGAAAAAATGGAAGAACAATATTTGGGTAATAACTCCCTAACAAAACTAATCGAACTAAAATTCAGTTGATAATATCTATTGACAAATCATAATATTAGCATAAGGATGAGAGTAATACAAGGTCTATATGAATAAAAATCTTTTGTCATTTTTCATGCCCGAATACTAAAAAGTTAAATTCTAAATTATCGACGTAAATTTTAAATCTTAAACTTTAAACCTTACTTCCTAAAAAATACACTCTAACATCAATTTCTTAAACCCTAAATACTAATCTTAACCTTAAACATTAACATCTAAACCGTAAATCTAATTTTTTAAGATGAAGGCCTAAATAAAAGCAGAAGCTTTACATTCCGTCTATATCTCAAACTAGACCCTTGCCTTTACCACCTGAAAATGCCTTATAAGCTTCCAAATCCTATTTTCAATTAATACAATAATTTATAATTCCACCCAAATCAAGCTCTTTTCAGGTTTTGGTGTTTTATAACATGAAGAAAGAAAAAGACAGAAAATACCAAAGTCGGAGGGTATGCATCTTTATTAAGATTATTCTTGTACACCACAATATAATTGTAAAAAAAATATAATTAATACTTCAATAATTGCACTCACATGTAATTATAAGAAATTTTAATTCATTGGACATGACTGATAAAGTGTAATTACATTATAACTTTTAAGTCATGTTTGATAGTATAAATTATAATAAGCTAAAAATTTATAATAATATTAATTATAAAATTAAAAGAGTGTAATTGTATGCATGATTATACAGATAATCAACTATTCTCTTAAGAATTGAAGAATATAATTAAAACAAATTACAAATCATATTCTATTACATTCGATAAAATTCACGAATTACAATAATTATTTAAACATGCCATAATTATATGATTATACTCAAACAATTTCGATTACACAACCACTTTATTTGAAACAAATAATAAAAGCAAAATACCATATATTTTTTTCTTCCAAATCAACTGGGACCGAGCTGAGATATTTCCCAGACATTGCTTCCTATGAGAGCTGCTCCTTCTTTCTTCCTTTTTCTAGAATTCTTAACCTTTTTCTTCTCACCTGAAATCTATTTTAAATATAGGTAAACTATTCCTGTGAACACTAAACTTTAGGAGTGTATCTATTTTAATCATTGAACTATTAAACTTGTCAATCAGATCACCCAATATTTTAAATTGACCTATTTTGACCACCACCGTTAAAAAACTAACGGAGGGGTGATGGAGGGATAACGTGGCAATTAATAAAAATTTGTAAAATTACACATTTAATCCCTATTATTTACATATTATATCAGTTTGGTTCTAATTTTAATTTATTCAATAAAGAGATCATAACTCCTTCCTTCAAACCCTACCAACCGTCGAGTTTGAAACACATCAGGCCAACATCTGGTGGCGGCTTCGTTTGTCGTCGCCAACAACGAACACCTCTCGCTACGCTCTTTCTTTCCCTTGGACTGTCTTTATCGGGGACGATCGTAATGTCTCGAAACGAAGTCAAAATCTTCAGCCTCTTAAGGTGTTGATTCGCCACTGTCAACTGTCGGATATGCTTGAAATCGAAGTATACCGCTTCCCTTACAGTGACACTTCAGTTCACCGTTGAGATTGTCGGCCAGAGACTCCGATCGTCGACGATCGGGATAATCAAAACAATATTCTCTATTTCCCTCACCGTTGATGAATGTTATTTGATGGTTTCAAATTAATTTTGGGTTAAGGGGATAAGAATGGCTTTTGAGGTTGTGGTGATAAAGGGATTGTTGTTAGTCGGTGGTGGTCATAGAAGTTGGCTTGGTGATGCTCGAAATGTATAGCAGTGGTGAACTGGTGATTGAAAGTGTGGGTTGGTGGTGAATTGTTAAAAATGTCCTAAACATGTTTAGGAGTGTAGTTTATTTGAACCTAATAAATGAAAACGTCAGTATATTTGAAATAATTAAAAGACTTGGCCTAGTGGTAGAATGGGTGTTGTTTGTACTTGTGGTTGTAGGTTTGATTCCCACAATTTTTATTTGCTTACTTTTTCACCCAATCAAGTGAAAATTATTAAATAAATTAAATTAAAAATTAGAGTAAATTCGTCCAATCAGGTGGTGACATGTGTCGTCATTTGGTTGGTTGGTTAATTTTATTGAATTAAATTAAAATTAGGACCAAATTGATATAATAGGTAAATAATAGGAATTAAATGTGTAATTTTACAAAATTTCGTTAACTGCCACGTCACCCATCCGTTAGTTTTTTAACGGCGGTGGTCAAAATATGTCAATTTAAAAAGTTGGATGGTCTGATTGACGAGTTTGATAGTTCGGTGGTCAAAATAGGTACACCCCCAAAGTTCGGTGGTCACTGGAGTAGTTTACCCTTTAAATATTTACCGCACTCTATTATAGCGGATGAAAATCCTCTGCCCTTTTTCGTGCCCCTCCTTATGCCCTACGCTTAAAATTATGTTTATTATTTAGGGTTTAAGGATTTTAGGTTAGCATTTAAAGAATTTTGGGTAGGGTACATTTTTAGGGTATAGGGTGTAGGTTTTAGGATTTAAAATTTAGGGTTAAGATTTGTAATTTAATTTTGTAGTATTTTTTGTTATTGGGGCATAAATGATAGCACCGAAAAAGACAAATGATTTTTATCCCTATTACAGCACACTGCTACTGAAACTTTCACTATTATTCTTCCTCTCTCACCCTCTCAAAATCTATCTTTAAATCTTTACACACATATATATAGAAAAGGAAAGGGTTAGCTTCCCAGTTGCTGAGGTTTATTTACCCTAAAATATACTCATATAATATCTGGTTGTGTTGCAGAGTTGTTCAGACAAGCAATCCATGGCCAGACAGTGACTTGGAGCACAACCCATCATCTCTTCACGAGATTTTGTTTATAAAGCCCTTTGTTCTTTCTTTCTTGGAGTTATCTTCTTTCCAAGACATGTTTCCAACAGCTATGTCCAATTCCACTTCTTTGTCTGAGGAAGTTAGGGTCTCTTCTATTACAACTACAAGGGTTCAAGACTCAGGTAGCTTGAATCATGTTCTTCCAACCATTTCCCCTCAGCAGCCGCCACAAAAGGTTAAGAAGAAAAGAAACCTCCCAGGGAACCCAGGTAAGATTTTGTTCCCAATGTCCTTAAAGAAAATAACGCTAAACATGAACTATTCGGTGTTGTTTGCAGACCCGGATGCCGAAGTGATCGCTTTATCACCCAAGACGCTATTGGCGACCAACAGATTCGTATGTGAAATCTGTAACAAAGGTTTCCAGAGAGATCAAAACCTGCAGCTCCATAGGAGGGGACATAACCTTCCATGGAAACTGAAGCTAAAGAGCAAAAAGATGAAGAAGAAAGCCTACGTTTGCCCCGAGCCTACATGCGTTCACCACCACCCTTCGCGAGCGTTAGGCGATCTCACCGGCATCAAGAAACACTTCCGCAGGAAACACGGAGAGAAGAGATGGAAGTGTGAGAAATGCTCAAAGATCTATGCTGTTCAATCGGATTGGAAAGCTCATTCTAAGACTTGTGGAACCAGAGAATACAGATGTGATTGTGGAACCCTTTTCTCCAGGTATGTAGTAGTATTTCTTTGTAATCAATAAAAAAGTTCAAATTTTAGCTTAAACTGCGATGACTAAATCTTAAAATTTGTTAAAATACAGGGACTGAATGCATATTTTGAGCTAGATTTTATATATGGTGAAATCCAGTTTTGTTTCTATTTGTTGTTCTCTTACACGAGAATGGTAACTGGTAAGGCCATGCAGGGAATATATCTGGAACATAAATGTATGGCAGCGACATGTTTTCGTGTTGTCGTAGTGGAACACCATTAATACAAATTGTCTGCATATGTCTTATATATGGTGACCTAATTGCGTGAGAAAACTGAAAGCAAAAACCTTTGAAATCTGAACCAGACCACATCTTCATATTATCTAAAACATAACAAAAGTTCTTTTTTTATATATATAAAAGAAAACATATTTTTCCTGTAATGTAATGGAGTGGACTGCGGTCTCAAAAGCAATGATGATATCCAAGTAGAAGAAGAAAAAGCATAAGAAATTACGCCTTTTGGATTTCATGGTACAATTGAGAAATCTTTTACAAAATTTTATTTCATGTTAGCTTGCCATTATCAACTCGATCGCAGAGATGGTCATGATCTAAAAACTGATGAAATCTGCAGAAATATCAGGGGATTATTTTGTTATTTTCCCTCTCTTTTTTACTGTACACCATCATCATCTTCTTCATGTTTAGATTGCATATCTTTTGTTACATGCATGATTCATGAAGCTCTAGTTTCCATATATAACACAATCCATCATAATTTTTCTAAATTCATGAAAACTTGAGCCATCTTTTTGCAGGCAGCGCCATACGCATTGATTAACATTTGACCAACAAATATATTGTTTATTCAATTTATGATTAATCCAATGCGCATGCACGATCCTAGGGTTTTGATTTTTATGGTTCTTTCTTTGTGAAAATTCTCCAGGAAGGACAGTTTCATAACTCACAGCGCTTTTTGCGATGCATTGGCTGAAGAAAGTGCGAGGTTCTCAGCCAACCAACTTGCCTCCCCCGCCGCCACCACCGTGAATCCTCCTCTTTTCCCTTTCCAGACTCATATCTCTTTCCAGCAATGGCGGGAACCTACTCTGACCTCTAACCCTAACCCTAATAATAACCCACTTCATGTCATGCCTTGGTCTCATCATTTCGTTCCATTCTTCCAAGATCCAGCTCCGCCGCCTCCGAAGCTCGGCATCGTCTCACCCTTCCGGAACCTCCATGTCAGCAATGACGTCGTTTCCTCCAATGTTGCCATGTCGGCCACTGCGCTCCTTCAAAAGGCTGCCACCGTTGGGGTGACCGCCACACAGATAAACGACGGCGGCGACAACAACAATGGCAGCATGACGAGTTATGTCTCATCGGATTTCTCCGGTTTCGGAGCCGGAAACCTATCTGCGTGGCAGAAGAGTAGCGACCATTTCACGAAGGATCTTCTAGGTTTGACCGGAGACCATCACCATCATGGTGGTGGCGATGGGGACGTTAACGTTAGCATGAACGTGAGAGAGGTTCTAACGTGCGCTGGAGGGCTGGAGTTGCAGCAGTTTGAGAGAGACTACTCGCTGTTGAAACCCCATGGTTTTGGACTCGCTGAGCCTGCCTCGGAAACATGGGGCGATTGCTAAAGGCAAAACAAAGGGTCAAATTATTGTTTAATCCCTCTTCTATACTTAAATTTTGGATCTAGTCCTTGTATGTTAATTTGGAATAGTTTGGTCTTTTATTTTTATACTATCATTAGTTAGTCCAAACAATTAAAATTATTCTAGTTAAAACGTCGATATGGAATTTTTTAACTTAAAAATACATGTAAGCATGGTGAGTCAGAAGTGGTGATTTTAAGAAACATTGACACTAGTATTTTAACTTGACTAGTTAACGCCCAACAACGTCAGTTATTTCATATTTAGACAGATTGATGATACGATAAAATGAAATTATGTTAAATTTAAAATGCAATGACTAAATCCCAAATTTAAGTATAGTAGATGGGCCAAAAATTAAAATTTGACCCAAATAGAAATATAGCCTTTTATAATGAAACACTGCTCTTCTCTATGCAAAACAAAAAAGGAAAGAGACAGAGGGGGGCATGATAAAATCCACGGGGATAGCTATCATAGCTATTCTCAAAAGCAAAATTGAGTTTGAATTCCCAAAAAGAAAACAAAAAAGCTACTAGTTTTCTTGCATTTTGTTGGATGAAAATCATCTGCCCCCAAAGTATGCCCCATTTGTGCCCCACTTTAAAATAGTGGGTTTAGAGTTTAGAGTTTAGGGTTTAAGGTTGGGGCTTAGGGTTAGGGTGTAAGAAATTAGAGGTAGGGTGTATTTTTTAGGGTTTGGGGTTTGGGGTTTAGGATATGAAAATTAGGGTTATGGGGCAAAATTTAATTTGTAAGTATTTTTAGGCATGGGGCATAGAAGGAGGCATGGTTAGGGGGCAGGAGATTTTTACCCGCATTTTGTTTAAATTAATTTTCTCTCCTTTCACATTGGATGGTATCCAAATTGGTCATCATGAGAAGTTTCGTTTTGATTTTGCAGATTTTTTTTTTGGAAATATATATTTAATAGCTAGCCATGAATTGGGCAATTTTGAATCAATAACCCCTTTTAAATAATTATTAGGGAAAATGGCTCACAAAAAATATTATTTGACAAAATGACCTCAAACTTGCCACGTCGGTGAACCTCGCGTTATGTAGGACGCGAGGTCTGATATCGCGTTCTGCATAACGCGAGTTCAGTCTACGTGGCCTTGTTGTTTGTGTTAACGGTTTTACAGGACCTCGCGTTCTGCAGAACGCGAGGTCCACGAGAATTTGAAAGGGCGGCTGAATATATCGCACAGACCTCGCGTTCTGCAGGACGAGAGTTCTGTGCAATTCTAGGCTGAAGAACTAGGGAAAACAAGTGTGGGTAGGCCTGTTCGAGCCCAATTTCGGGTGTGTAAATCGTATATTTTTATCAAACATCGAGTTTGGGGTCTTAGTACTGGAAATTATCTATCGTATGATACCAACATGGTTAATTTCCGTCCATTCTACAATGGTTTAAAATGGCTTCGAAAACCCTATGTTATAATCCTTTTTTGAATGAAGTTGCATTTGAACAAATGTCGATTTTCGGTTTAGTAATCCCATAAAATTTATTCAAAACTAAAATTAAATAAACATTTTAAAGTTTAATTATAATAGATAAACAAAATTATAATACGACGTTATAAAAAATAAATGTGTGGAATATAAATATTAAAAACATAAGTACAAATCAGTAAAAAAAGACTAATGATGTCTATGTCCACCCGTTTCGCAGTCGGGTGGACGACGATCACGATCTGGATACCCCCGAGCATCCTGTGGTGGTCCCTGGTCCCCATCATCGTGACCATCATGTGCGATATGCGGATTTGTGCTGGGCCCAGGCGGGGAGTAAAACAAGCTACCCACCGGCGTATTATCCACAATGCTAAAGTCATACTGAGATGGCATCGGTGGATAATTGATAAGCTGAAGGTCAGTCGTCGGCGTATGGGGACGATAGGCATCGGAGGAGCCGAACTAGGGTGGAGGCATCATCTGGTGGGAACTCGATGGACCGCTATAAGTATGAAATGCTGCGCCAGAAGATGAGGCCCCTACAGTGTCATGTCGTGGTCTCGGACCGCGCTGCGTCGACTGGCTCTGCCTCTGGCTATGGGTCGCTCGACGTGTGTCGTGTGGGCGATTTTGGGGAGGCTAGGGAATCCCTGCCTCGCGCTCGGCCTGAGTAAGGATATGCGGCATCCCATTGAGCGCATACCACTGGCAGTAATTGAAAGCGACCGAATCGGCCCCTTCGATAATGGGTCGGAGAAGGGGTGGGCGTTGGGCAAATCGATTAGCCCAAACCGCTATCCAGGCAGCGTGGTACTCGGACCAGTCAACCTCCGTCTTCCCCTGGCGCGTAAGATGGTGGAATCGGTCCATATTTTCTGGAACCAGGGTTGGAACATTTTGAACGAACCCAAACTGTCAGAGAACCCTATCCGTAGCATGCCACACGATAATTTCGTAGTTGAGCAGCGGCACTATGGAAATTCAGAGCTGTTGGTCACGCAGAATATCGGGTGGAGTAATCTGCTGAATATCCTTTGAAGCGTAGGGCCTCCACACGAACTATAAAAAATGAAAACGTTTGTAACGGTTATATGAAATATTATTGGAAAAAGTAGTATGAAAAAATTCAAATTAATTTTCGAATTACCTCGTCCTGCTTCAAGTTATCGAAAGCAATCCTGAATTCTTTTTGGGTCTTCGGCAGGCCGATGTGGGTCAGTATTCCGCTCCACCTATAAATAATGAAAAAAATTCGTTAAATAAAATAATTTAAAAATATGAAAAATATAGTAGATTACGTAGTACCTCCGTAGAAGCAGAAATAACATAGCGGTGGGCTGTCTAAGCTGTGGTATTAAAATAGGCATCTGAAACCAAACCCAAGACTGTATGAGTAAACAACATCCTCCCATCGATGATCTTGATGCGTCAATGTTTCTGCAGAGCTCTCTGTAAAGAAACGCCAAGACAGCTGATCCCCAAGATTTTCCTCTAGAGTCATTTAAATTTGTAAGATGACGAAGCCACATGACGTGCACCTTTGTGCGGGATTTGTCTGACATTAATATCTCGCCGATAATGCGCAAGATGTAGGCACGCGCAAACCGCTGTGAAAATAAAGATTTAATAAAGACATCCTAATTTTAAAAAAAAAATTATAACTTCATCCTAAATTTAATAAAGACATCCAAAAAAATTAATAAAGGCATCCTAATTTGCAAATAAATATTTGTAACTTCATCCTAAATATTTAATAAAGACATCCTAAATATTTAATAAAGACATCCTAATTTTCAAGTAAATATTTGTAACTTCATCCTAAATTTATTAAAAGCATCCTAAATATTTAATAAAGGCATCATAAATATTTCATAAATCATCCTAATATTGAAATAAATATTTCTAATTTCATCATAAATTTAATTAAAGCATCCTAAATATTTAATAAAAGCATCCTAATTTTTAAATAAATGAAATATATTAAAAATATATAAAATAGTGAAAAAATCGAAAAAATTCCTGAAGTGTAATTTCATCCGTATTGGGGGAGGGGTTCCAAATTCAGCCTCCAAATATGATAATTCGATTTTTCCACCGTTCCACACTTCCTCAGGGGGCATCACGCCCATTTCTTCAGCAAATACAGTTGGCCAATGGCCTAACGCTACACACGTAATAACGTTGTCGTCTGTAGGCAATCCCATATGGTAGGCAACATCCTCCAGCGTGATTGTTGCCTCGCCAATCGGACGATGAAACGTGTGCATCTCGGGCCTCCACCGTTCTATCAGCGCGCTGATCAACGATGGGTTTAGCTTCACCCCCTATATACCGTGCTATGTGGCCAAAACCGGCGCGCTCAATCCACTCCATAACAGCATCAACTGGTGGGTTGTTGATACGGTTAAGGTAACATTGTAAATTACGTTCGTATCCCTTTCAAAAAAAAAGTTAGTAAAATAAAAAAATTTAAAAAAATAAAATATTTTAAAAATTAACAGGGAAAAGTAATATCGCTGAATCTCTTCTCCAATATTGATTGTAGTGATTCGCCTCGTTGCATAGTAAGCTTTCCATTATATCGAATGAAAGATAAAAATTGCCGATAATTTGTTGTAAAAAAGCTAAAGAACTCGCGTTCTGTGGTTGATATGGGGTAGGGCCTCCAATTTATAGAAGATCTCACGCCCTTTGGGGTGCGATGTTAATGAACCTCGCGTTCTGTAGAACGCGAGATCCGTATACCTCACGTTCCACAGGACGCGAGGTTCATTGAAAAGGCGCATCACGGAACAGACGCGTGAACTGAACGGTCAGAAGTGACCTCGCGTCCTGTAGAACGCGAGATTCTAAAGATCTCGCGTTCTACGGGACGCGAGGTCGTGGGGTTTTTTAAAAGATGACTTCCCAGGCGGGAAAGTCATTTAATAAGTATATTAAATATAATTTTTTTTATTATTATACATTTAATTACAAATAATAATAATAATAATAATAATAATCATAGTAATAATAATAATAATAATAATACACGGTATGTTGTCATTAGTAACTACAAATAACGACATAGCGCAATATTCAGGAAATTAGTTTGAAAAAAACTTCCCAAATACGCGCTATGTTGCCATTAGTAGCTGCAATCGAAAACTGCTTACGTGGATATGATGACGTATATACGCAACTACAAATAACGACATAGCGCAATAATCAGGAAATTAGTTTGAAAAAAACTTCCCAAATACGCGCTATGTTGCCATTAGTAGCTGCGACTGAAAAATTTTAGACATGATTTCTGTGGGTGCTCATTGCCTCCCCAAGAGTTTGCTATTTATAGAGGGAGGTGAATATGCTGACATGGCAAACTCGCGTTGTGTGGGACGCGAGGTCCTATAAACCTCGTGTCCTATAGAACGCGAGGTCAATTAGATGTTGGTATATATATATGCATGGAGATGGATTTTCGTAACCAGTAAAGTTTTTCTCAGTTGAATATGAGTTCGTGTCATGTTGCGTTTTTTGCAGTTGAAATTTTTTTGTCTGAAATATTGTTCCTTTATGATAGTTGGAGTTCACTTAAAGATTTGTATTCCGCGGGGTACATACCCCCGCATGATACGTTCATTGAATAATATTTATCGACATATCTCAATATTCAGGAGGTTGTGGGCGGCTGCGTCCCCTTCAATGGAAGCTTCTGTAGCCGCCGTCAAGAGGATCCTCGGCTACAGTTTTGAAACGAAACGACTTTTAGGAAGTGTCTGGAAAGTTTCCAGTAAAACGTTCGAGGCACTTCTTGGGGACTCTTTTCTAAAGTACGCAGCTTGCCCGCACAATCTACAAAAAGTCCAGTGTTAAAGAAGCGAGGGCGGATTCAGATCGACCATACTGCCGAGGCAGCCCTACTTTTCAGATGCGGCCGGTGCCGATAACATTTGCTAATGTGGATCAAAGCTGCTACCATTTCAGAAGAAATTTGATTATCGCGCTCTGCTTCTTTCACTTGGGACCTCCGATCACATTTGCCCACCGACATATCGCAATATTCGGGAGCTTGTGGGCGGCTGCCATTTACCGCCAAGTAGTGCCTTGAGAGTTTCCAGTAAAAATTTCGAGGCACTTCTTGGGGACTATTTTCTTAAATTCGCAGCTTGCCCGCACAATCTGCAAAAAGTCTGAAGTTAAAGAAGTGATTACAAAGACCAGACCTTTGCTTTCTTTTCCAAGCAGACCTCCAATCACATTTGCCCTCCGGACTTTTTGCATATATTGTTTCGATTTTTGTAGATATTTTATCGAGTTGTCTCAATTTACTTATTAAAGAATACATGTTGAAAGTTTTGTTAAATGAAATGGGAATTAAAGTTTTCATTCGAGTTAAATTTACTTATGTTGCGTTTTTCCTTTACTATAAATACCCACGAATTCCACCATCATTTACTATAAATATCGAACAATTCCACCATCATTTCGAATTAACGATAACATAGAAAATGTCACTTATGTTGGGAGCTAGCGTTAAATGACTTACGGACATCTCCAATTGTCTGAAATATTCGAACATGTTTTCAATTATTCAAACATAACACGTGTATACAGTAGGACTATTATTAACTATGAGAAAAGGGACCTCGCGTTTTATAGAACGCGAGGTCTCAAGAAACTCGCGTTCTATAGAACGCGAGTTCACTTTGATTCTGTGGATCACCCTTCATTCAGAACGCGAGTTTGATCTATATATTTGCATGCGAATGGATTTTCGTAACCAGTGAAAGTTTTTCATGATTTCGTGTTTTGCTGGGATTTTGAAGTTGTAAATTTTTTGTATTTTCTCTACGTTCATGATAGTTGGAGTTCAATCATGATTTTGTGTTCAGTTGGGTTGAGACCCCCGCATGATCCGTTGATTGAAGAATACTTACCGACATATCGCAATATTCGGGAGCGTGTGGTCGTCTGTCGTTGTTCGTCAAGAAGTGCCTAGAGAGTTTCCAGTAAAACTTTTCTAGAGCCTCTTGAGGAATATTTTATGAAATCCGCTGCTTCCCCTAACCATCTAGGAGACTCTTGGTGACTCCTTTCTGAAGTCCAGGGTCAAAGAAGCAAGGGCGGATTCAGATCGACCAGAGTGAAAGAAGCCGGTGCGGATTATATTTCTCCACCTGGACTTTTTGCATATACTGTTTCGACTTTTTTTAAATATTGTATCCAGTTGTTTCAAATTACTTATTAAAGAATACTTGTTGAAAGTTGAAAGTTTTGTTAAATGAAATACGAAATAAAATTTTGATTCGAGTTAAATTTACTTATGTGGTATTTTTCCTTTACTATAAATACCCCCAAATTCCACCATCATTTACTCATTCCAATTTCTCCCTAAACACCCAATCTTTGCTCCCCTTATGGCAAAATTTCAGGCAACATTTTATTTTCTCGATACTTATTTTGAATCAACAATCACCAGCAAAATGTTACTGAAAGTTTTAATACAGTTGACAGCAAGCGAGGTTAGTAAACGCACCGAAAAACAAATTTCTTCCTTGGAATGTCGAATCCCAACACCGTCAGCAAACGAAACACACTACGTTATGAAGCTTACGAACGAAACAGACGTTCGTAACATGTATGACCGGCTCAATTCCGTTGGAGCTAAATACGTCGATTTAAATGTAAAGTTTGATGAGGTCAACACCGACGAAGGTAGTACGTCTGCACCTGGACAACCTGCTCCGAACAATGAACATGCACCGTCTTCACCCGATGTTGATGCGGCTGCCGACGAGCTGAAGCTTTTTATGTAAAGGCGTAGACAAAGAAAACAACAGCTGATTGAAGAACTAAACCTAAGTTCAGACGTGTCCACTGACTACGATGATTTGGATTAACCAAAAAATTCTGAAATTATCGTCCAATTATGTTATATGACGTCTTTCTTCATCCTTTATTAATGTTCAAGGGACCTCGCGTTATATAGAACTGCTAGTATTCAATAACATTAGTAGACTACAATTGTTTCAGTTATTCAAACAGAAAACGAGTACATAGTACGAGTTTTATTAATTCTGACGGAATCTCTATCTCAATATATATAAAGGGACCTCGCGTTATGCAGCACTTGTAGTATTCAATTACATTACCAGACTACAATTGTCTCATTTATTCAAACATGTTCTCAATTACACAAACAGACAATGAGTACACAGTACGATTATTATAACTTCTGACGAAACATCTGTGACAAAGCAAATAAAGGAACATCTGTCTCAATATATGTAAAGCTGCCTGCCTTGCCTCCCGGGTACCATTATACCTTACTTGTCCAAAGTTAGGGGACTGCTTATCGCTTTTAGGAAATGGACAAGTAAAGCTACAAAAAGGTACCATTATTTCCCTTACACACCTGGATTCTCTAGGATTTCAAGCGGCAATAATAACCCATAAGTGTCTCCTTATATGAAGCAGAACCATAAAACGTAAATATATGTTTGAATTGCCAAAACAATTCCTCAATTTTTTCAAGTATTAAAAATTCAGAAGTCTTTCACAAAATATTCAAATGGCGAGACGAGGCGTTAGTACTCTAGTTTACTACGATGGGCAGATATTCAACGATACCGAACTCGACGTCGTTTTTCACTGCGAAGATCCAGTAACGCTAAAGATTCCGAGGAGATTATCGTTTAAGAAGTTGGTAAAGGAACTGGAGGCAAATGTCCCTCATTTCGATAACCACCGTTTGTCCGACGTGAAGTATCGGGTGCCAACATCTATAGCCCCTTTAAGGTACTCTGTATGCCAAATTGCGGAAAATGCTGATGTGCACATGATGCTGGAAACCCACTTTGACTATTCATTGGGGGGGCCCTCGAGCTGTATGCATCGTTCTCGGAGTCTAATCCAGTTATCGAAATACCAAGCTGGGGTCGGGCGAATTTCGACTTCGATCCGAATGCCAACGTTGATAGCCCGACCGCAAGTCTACGATGTGATTTTAACCTACTGTGCCAAGACAACGAGTTTGGTGCATCGTCATCTGCTCCTCCAAGGCAGTCGTGCGTAGCTAGTATCGGGTTCGACCTGAACCAACCCCTAAACAATGAATTCGATGCACCAACAAATGCATCGTACAATCCATACAATCCTTATAGTTTTGGGGGGAGGAAACGTCGTCTACTTACGTTGCGCACGACCATGAAGCATCATATGGCCGACACTCAATGTATGTCCCTAGCACCGACTACGGTCAACCATCTATGGAGAGACATTCTTCTTTTGGAGGTGAGGGAGCGTCGTCTTCTTACGCTATGCACGACCATGATTCCTCATATGGACGACACTCAACGTATGTCCCTACCACGAAGTACGTTCAACCATCTATGGGGAGACAATCTTCTTATGGTGATCTTGATTTTGGTCTTGGAAATGCGGTTCGTGAGCGATCTCGTGAGAGGTATCCCGATCGTCGACCCCCATCCGAGCCTCCAAGGGTAGTGATCGACGAAGCTCTACTATTCTAGCTCCCGGAGGATGCTTCTGACGAAGAACCGATTAGAGAACTCAGGCCTTACGGAGATGAGCTGGGGCCATTCTATGATGAACCAGAAGACTTGACAGTTCTACCGGAAGACGATACCGTTCCACCACTAGATTTCGACAAACAGCCGACTGCCACCAACTTTCCTATAGACGCAACACCAATTTCTATGTTCCAGCCACCATCCCACTTCACAACGGTTGATATGGATGCAATGGACATCCCTGATTTTCCGCATGACGACACAATAGACGGCAGAGTCAACCGTTCTGATGGTGAACTGAGAATTGGTATGACGTTCTTCACAAAGGATATTGCGGTGGCGGTAGTTAAACAATACAACCTTCGTCATAATGTTGAGACGACAGTGGATAAAACCCAAGCCATATACTACAAGGCTCACTGCGTCCAAAAGGATCAAGGCTGTAAATGGAAAAACCGTATATCACAATTGAAGAGGGAAGGCGACCGTTGGAAAATAACAAAACTTGAGGGGCCCCATACATGCACCGTTGCTAGCCTCAGCCAGGATCACAAGAACCTTGATGCAAAGTACCTCGCCGACATCTTTTCGACACTGGTGAAAACAAATCCGACAGCGTCGGTCCCCACATGTCAGGCTGCAGCTCAAGCTGTCACCGGCTACCATCCTCAATATTACAAACCAGGGTATGCAAGGAAGCGAGCCAAAGAGGAAATGTATGGCCGATGGGAGGAATCTTACAAAAAGTTGCGCCCGTGGCTTAATCTCCTGCAGAGGATACGGTTCCGGCATACGAAAATGATCGTGTCGTCCGAGGTGTTTGTCAATTCCACCGGTTATTTTGGACTTTCCCCCAGTGCATCAACGCATTCAAGCACTGCAAACCGATGGTCCAAATCGACGGCACATGGTTGTATGGAAGATATACACAGACCCTACTTCTAGCTATTGCACAGGACGACAATCGCAAATGCGTTCCTGTTGCATTCGCAATCGTCCGAAAGAAGGATTTGGAGTCTTGAAAGTTCTTCCTTCGGAACCTACGAAAATATATCCTTGATCCTGTAATACGATCAAGGGATGGAGGGGTATGTGTTATTTCTGACAGAGGCACAGCCTGTTGTGGGCGATAGAAAATTTGGGTGACTATTGGAAACCTCCACACATTCACCATCGTTTTTGCTTGCGGCACATAGACGCAAACTACTTGTAGCAATTCAAGAACCATGATGAACGTCAAATGGTGCTCGATATGGGTACATCCTTTATGTCATTTTCATTTACTATAATACTTGTTACTCGCTTTCATTTACGACCTTTTTGTATGTGTTTTTTGCCTATAACTATTCAAATGTCATCCCGTAGGCAACTCGCACTACAAACAAGAGGTGGCTGACCTGCTCGAGGAACTAAGAGCGAGAAACAAACATGGCGCATAATACCTTAAAAAAATCCCAAAGGAAAAATGGCTTCGATCGTATGACGATGGTAAACGTTATGGTCACATGACAACGAACTTGGCTGAGGCAGTGAACTCATCACTGAAAGGAGTGCGGCAGTTGCCTATTACTTCCATTGTCAAAGCGACCTATTATCGTTTGGCTACCCTTTTTGCAACCTTGGGAAGGCAAGCAACTGAGTACATGATGTAATCACCCATTTTTTCCGGGGTGTCAAAACCTGTTTTCTTTTCTTTTTATTAATAATGGGCTTTATATATATTGATAAAAATATAAAAATTAAAAAAACAGTATATATACTATATATTATTACTATTATTATCATTATCTATCTATTATTTATTACTATATTATTATTAATACTATCTACTAGGGGTGAGCGTTCGAGCGAGTCGAGTCGAGTCGAGTCAAAAAAATTCGAGTTATTCGAGTTCAATCGTCATATTTTACAACTTGAACTTAAATTGAAATTTTTTCGATTCGAGTCGATTTTAGCGAGTTCGAGTCGAGTTCGAGTCGATTCGATTTTTCGAGTTTGGTTTTAATTTAAACATTTTTCTATTTATATCTACATATATATTTCTTCATATTATTTTTTCACATATGTAAAAAAAGATTTTAAATTATATCTACACACATATAAATTGACTTATGACTAAACAATACAATGATTCTAAAAGCACAAAAATAAGAACACATTTTTCATCAAACAAGGTAAACCTGTCCAAATTTCAATTGTAACAATCAAGCCAACAAAAAGAAAACTCAACCTTCCATTATAAACTACGAGCCTCGTTAAAAACCTCCTTCTTATCTAGGTAATGCCAAGACGAGACCAAAAATAGCGGAAGGAGGAAAAGAGTACCCTAAAATATATTAATAACTAAAGCAAATAACACAGTAGAGTTTAGAAAATCCAACATCACATGTCGAAAGATACAAACCAATAAAAACAAAAACATAATAGTTCAAAAAAGAGAATTGCAACAAACTTTTTTCGAGTTCCGAATTATATTGTCGAGTTTTCGAGTTTCTATACAAATTTAATTGTAATTATTTACCATGTTATATTACGATTTGATTCTAATTTAAACGACTTTCTCTATTCATATAAGATATGCACATATATATAAATTCATATTATTTTTCACATGCATAAGTAAAATTTGTAATGTTATTTAATAAAAAAATATCATCTAAACTTCTAAAATATATTTATAATATTATTTTTAAATAAGGAACTTTTAAGGATAAAGTACTGATGGGGGTATAAATGAGTCAATGAATTGATGTAAAGAAAAAAATTACAAAAAAATCGGTTGAATGATCAAATTGAATAAAATATAAAGTTAAAGGGCTAAATTAAAAAAAGAATAAATTTGTTAAAAATATGAATTGAAGTTATATAGATATTATATAGTGTTAGTGAATCATGTGGTTTAATTTTGGTAAAAAAATAGACTTAAAACGAAAGAGAAATTAAAGAAATGGGAAACATTCAAAGTTGAGGGGCTAAATTACAAAAGTAGAAAATTTAATTTAAAAAATATAAATTGAAGATAAATAGGTATTCTAGTTTCTACATTGATTTAGGAGCATGTGGTTCAATTTTGGTCAAAATTGACTTAAAACGAAGGAGATATTGAAGAAATGAGGAAATCATACAAAGTTAAGGGGCTGAATTGAAAAAATATGAAATTTATTTTAAAAATATAAATTGAAGATAAATATGTATTCTACTCTGGTTTAGGAATATGTGGCTCAAATTTGGTCAAAAATGGACTTAAAATGAAGGAGGAATTGAAGAAAAATGAAATCAGTGACTAAATTGCAAAACTGTAAAATTCGATTTTTCGATTTTTCGAGTTGGGCAAATTCCAAACCGACTCGAAATCGAAATTTTTTCGAGTTAATCGAGTTGACTCGAATAACTCGAACAACTCGAATAACTCGACTCGAATAACTCGAAATTGAAAAAAAAATATCGATTTTTTCGAGTCGAGTCGAGTTTTGCTCACCCCTACTATCTACCATATTACCTACTATCTATTAACATATTATTACTATTGCTATTATCTTTATCTACTATTATTATTATTATTATTATTATTATTATTATTATTATTATTATTATTATTATTTTGTTTGTTATTGTTATTGTTATTATTATTAACATCTAATATTATTATTATTACTATTAAGTCTGGAAAAACAAAACAAAAAAATTAAATAAATAAGCCCAAATAATTAATTAAATAAAAGCCCATTTTATTTAAAGTCCAGATACAAAACCAAAGAATATTATACATGGCCCAATTCAAGCCCAACTTAAATAAAGAAAAACCCTAATGCCCTATATTTTGTCTTGCAGCCGCACAACACCAACCGTCAGATCTAGGTGGAGATCTGACGGTCCAGATCAAGACTAGGCAATAAGCCCTAGCTGCCCCCTAGGAAACCCTAGCGCCGCGCAGCCTTAGCCCTTGGATCGAGATCTCATCGGACGGCTGAGATCGAACCGGGGAAGTCTCCAGAACCTCCACGTGCCGCACGCTCGACTCCCCAGCAGCCCACGCGCGGCGATCCGATTCCCACACGCGCGCGTGTAGACCACAACCGACCCCTCAGCTTCTCTCGTGCACCGTTCGATCAATCCGAGCCCGTCCGGATCCCATCAACGGCGCGCACGACCGGCCACGTCTCGAGCCCTCTGTTCCCCCCCTCCAGCAGTCACATGCAAACAAAGGACCATAACCGAAATGTCAGAAACAAATTCGCAACAAATTACAGAGGCAAAAATCAGAAATGCAACAGAGCTGCAGCGTGAATACAAACAAACGACAACAACAATTTACAGCATTTCATGTATTTAGAGAAAAAAGAAAAATGTAATTTCGGGGCCTATAAAACCCGAGCGAAATGTAATGAGGAGGATTTTTCAGAGAGGATTTTTCGGGGAGGGGATTTTTCAGAGAGTAAAATTGTAATAGAGGGGATTCAAAAAATTTCAGAGAGGTTGTAATCATAGATTCATATCAATACAAGCGAGTTTCAGAGGTATCCTTCTTTTCGTTTTCATTTACGATCGAATCAAAAGCAAAAAAAATAAAAAAAGGGAAGTGGTCAGAGTCTTACCTTCGCGCCCATCCATCTTCCCAACGGCGACAAGCCTCCTGGTCCGTTTCAGGGCCATGCATGGTGAGCCGGAGGTGAAGCTAACACGAAAAGGTAAATCGGAAGGGGATTTGAGATTCGATTTTGGGTTTTAAATAATAAAAAAACAAAACCGTTTGGGGTTTTGGTCTTTGAAAGGTAACAAAAAAGGGTTTTTTCTGGTTTCTGATTTCGCAAGACAAAACAGGGAAAAGGATTTCGGTTTTGAGTTTTGGAGATTTTTTTTCAAACAAAAAAGGGGTTTCGGAAAAGATTTTTTAGGTTTCCGGCGCCGGCAACGGCGACCGGAGTGCCTTGCGACGCCGGAGAGAAAACAGAAAAGGGGAGGTTGTCTCTCGGTTTAGGGTTAGGTTTTTTTTAGAAAAAGGATAAAAATGTTTTAAAAGGGTTTTTATAATGATTTTTGTTATTAAATTTGGGGTTAATAACCTTTTAAACCCTCCCGTGTTCTCGAAATCACGCGGGGAGGGCTTCCGCTTTTCAAAACCCTCCCCGCAGTCCCTGTTATTTTTCAAACATTTTCAATTTCGCCACTGTTCTCTTTTCAATTGAATTTCGGATGGGTTTATTACGCTTTTGGTCCCCTTGTCTTGTCGTGTCTTTTGATCGAGTCCTGTTCTTGCATTTTAATCTTTTAAAAAATGGTTTTATTGCAGCTCTGGTCCCTGCCAGTTGGCATTTTATTTTGTTTACCTAGCATGTTATTGTTATGATATGTCGTCCATGCATTTAGCTTTTTTTTTTATATCGAATATATGTTTTTTGTTTGCATTTTTGCTCATATTCATGCCTTTTCATTATGTGTTTGCATCGAATATATGTCGTTTTGCATGATGTTATGTTCATTTAATATGTATGTAATGTTTTTTTTAATATATGCACATGTTGTCTTTTCATGATGATTCGAGTATATTTTTTGCAACATGCATTTATGATGTCATTTCATGAGACTTTTAGCATTTTAATTCGTGTATTAATTAACCTTAATTCTAAAACGGAGATACCTATTAATTCGCGTATTCGAGTCGACATGCCTAGCTTATTGGATGTCCCGCGAATATTCGGATTAATTCGAATCGTCTAAAGGTAAATCCGCAATTAAAACGGACAAGACCATAGCACCATATTTATCTGCTTGCATCATGCATAAAGGTGACGTACGGGATCCGAACCCTAAACTAACACGACAGTCAGTCTTATATGATGTCGGTTTAGTCTTTGGTCCGGTGTACCGTCATCCTTTTTAATTAAACGATAAATTAATTCGAAACCACCCATTTGAAAAAGCTCGTAATTAAAATCTGATTTTCAAATAAGAATCCCTAATTAAATTCATTTTAAATTTTAGATAATTTCCATCAATTAAAGGCAACATTTGTTTTGGTACCGATTTCCGGGCGTGATGGGGGTGCTAACTCTTCCCCACACGTAACCAACTCCCGAACCCTTTCAAAAGAATCTCTGGTTTTGTTTTTACGTTGTCTGGCCTACCTTAGTGGCCGGTGGCGACTCCAAACCGAGAAAAAGAATTTTTTTAAAAGGTTGTTTTCTCGAAACCTGAATTAATTTTTAAATTTTCCCCTTTTAAGTTAAATGTTTTCCAAAGTAGCGGGGAACTTGAGTTGCAAAAAAAAACCCGTTACACATGGCAGGTGGACACAAAGTCCATCCGGATTTTCGCACAAAACTGCATACTCAATTGGGCCAATCAAGACAGATGACTGCAACTCTCTTCTCGTGAGAAGGACACAAGTTTCGTGTTGCAGAATTTTCCAGGCGGTTGGAAGGCATTCATCACAACGCGTACGTGGTAAATCTGAGGGAAAGAACCTGCGAGTGCGGAATTTTCCAAACATTCAAATACCCGTGCGCACACGCCATTGCTGCTTGCACTAACCAACGAATACAATACATGCATCTGGTTGATCCGGTATACTTACTCGAAACGATGTTTAAGGTTTACGAAAAAGAGTTTCCTCCAATCGAAAATGAGGTTGATCCGAATGCCGTAGACACTGAACCGACCATACGCCCAGATCCAGCACTACTAAGAGCCAAAGGACGTACACGGTCTACAAGAATACACTGTGCCGAGGATATGGTCGAACATCGAGAAAAAACCGGACAAAGGAAGCATTGTAGTGTATGTAAAAATCCTGGACACACAGCTCCTAAGTGTCCTAATCGCTCAGCCCCTCGTCTTGATTAATTATTTTTAATTTGTATATGCGAGTTCGCCCATGACAATCGAATCAATAAAGTCAGTCTACTTCGATTTATACAGTAGGTCATCTTATATTTTCAATCATTTAAAAAAATATGTTATGATAGCGTTTTCGAAGCGACTTTAAGTCATTGTAGAATGGACGAAAATTGACCGTGTCGGTGTCATACGATAGAGAATTTCCAGTACTACGACCCCAAACTTGATGTTAACTAAAAATTTATAATTTATACGTATGAAATTCTGCTCGAACATGCTTATCGACATTTGTTCAAAGGCAACTTCATTCAAAAAAGGATAATAGCATAGGGTTTTGGAAGCCATTTTAAACCAGTGTAGAATGGACGGAAATTAACCGTATTGGCGTCATACGATAGAGAATTTCCAGTACTAAGACCCCAAACTCGATGTTCGATAAAAATATACGATTTACACGCCCGAAATTGGGCTCGAACAAGCCTACCCACTCTTGTTCTTCAGCCCAGAGTTGCACAGAACTCACGTCCTGCAGAACGCGAGGTCTGTGCGATATATTCAGCCGCCCTTTCAAATTCTCGTGGACCTCGCGTTGCAGAACGCGAGGTCCTGTAAAACCGTTAACACAAACAACAAGGCCAAGTAGACTGAAATCGCGTTATGCAGAACGTGATATCAGACCTCGCTTCCTACATAACGCGAGGTTCACCGACGTGACAAGTTTGGGGGTCATTTTGCCAAATAATATTTTTTGGGAGCCATTTTCCCTAATAATTTTTTAAAAGGGATTATTGATTCAAAATTGCCCATGAATTGATTCAGAGGGTTGGAGGAGGCAATAGTACCCTTAAAAGTTTGAATTTTGTATATAATTTAAATTTTTTAAACTTTTTTATGTATTTTTTATTGAAAATTTATTTTTATTCCTCAAATTTTATAAATCGCCTTTAAGATGCTAAGATACGGTTATATTTTTTTATAAATTTCAATTTATAAATATTTTTTATGTAGATGATATAATTTTATAGTCTTAGAATTTTATAATTTCACATCTTTTTAATAAGTATTCTTAAAAAATTGTATATCTAGTATAACATCTTGTATCTTTCTCTAAATTTACAGCTATATAATATATAGGCGACAAATTTCCTATCATAATTATATATATATATAGTTTTCTTTTGTCACTTTTAGCTTTCATAATTGAGTTGCACGGTATTGATCGGCTCTGTAAGGGTGTTAATTAGACCTGGCAAACTTGACCCGAGACCCGAAACTCGAACTGAATTACCGAACCGAAACTCGATTTTGACCCGAACATGATGATTCGAAGTTGACCCGAAACCCGATCCGAATCGATCCGAACCGACCCGAACCGAAATTTTTTGTTGAACCGAAATGGACCCGAACCGAAATGGACCCGAACCGAATGGACCCGAACCGAATGCTACCCGAACCGAAAGCTGAACCGAATATCGACCCGATTTTAACCCGAATATCTATTTTTAACAATATAATAAATAATAAAATGAAGTATAGAAATTTGAGATCTTGGTGACCAATTTTATAATTTCATCATAAAATATAGCATAAAATTGAAATTGTAGACTAAATTGACAATTTGGAAGTGGAAAAATTTGACAGTCCAATGACCAATTTTGTAATTATACCATATAAATAAATAGGGGTCAATTTTGGCTAAAAATTAAATCTTTGAAATTAAAATGAACGAAAATATCAATATATTAAATTAATAGACTAAATTACAAAGATTAGTTAATTTCAACTAAAAGTAAATTTTTAGAGACTAAATATCACTACGGGGAGGGGATTTCTATATCCGAAGTCTAAACCGTGGGAATACTTGTGACTAAACTAAATTAAACTAAAACTTAAAGTTGACTAAAATGTAACATTTTAAATGCAACATGACCTAAAAAGTAATTAATCTCTAGCTTAAAAAATTGGTGGCTTGTTTCCCTCCAAAATTTTGTCTTTTCTCTCTCTATTTTTTTCAATTGTCTTTTTCTTTTTTTTTCAATCTAACTTAAAAAATTGGTGGCTTATTTCCCTCCAAAATTTTGTTTTTTCCCTCTCTATTTTTACCAATTGTCTTTCTCTTTTTCTTAATTTAATTGAGTTTCAATTTAGATTAATTTTAATTGAAATTTCACATTTAGTTTTAAAATTATTTTAATTATGTACGTGATTTATGCTTTTAAATTGTAGTTAGTTCAGTTAGATCCTAAGTTTAATAAATTAATTCATTTCAGACATTATTATTATTATTTGTTGTGAATAAAATAAAGAAGAACAAGAATAAGAACAAGAAGAACAAAGAGATGAGAGAAAGAGGGAGATTTGTATTATTCTCAAAAATAGAATTGTATACAATGCCTTCAATGAATCATCTATTTATAGGCATAAGAAGTATATAATACATTAAACTCTAATTCATAGAGATAATATTCCTAATAATAAATAAATCAAACTCCTTTGATAAAGTTCTAATCATGATAGACATCCACATAGATAAATATTCATAACACTCCCCCTTGGATGTCTATGAAGATAATGTGCCTCGTTAAAACCTTACTAAGATAAAAACCCAGTGGGAAAAAAAATTCTTTAGTGAAGGAAAAAGAGTACACACATCTTTGATACGCATAACATGTTGCCTCATTAAAAATCTTACCAGGAAAACCCATTGGGACAAAACCTCGGTTAAGGGAAAAAGAGTGCAACGCGTATTTACTCCCCCTCATGCAAACATCACAGAAGATCTTTGAATCTTCATAATTTAATCTTGAATATCATTTTTCTAAAGACCGTGAGGGATGAAAACTTTGGAGTAATATGTTCCATGATGTATCCACTTTCAAACTGAGATATACATCTTGCGTTATCTTCACACAAGATAGCTTTTATCATATCTTGTAAAAGTAAATCCACATATCTTTTGGATATGTTGGGTCAATAGTCTTAGCCAAACACATTTTTTTAGCTTGCCTCGTGCATAACAATTATTTCTACGACATTTGAGGAGGCATCAACGAATGTTTGAAGATCTAAATGTAATGATCTTTGTATATTCATAGATATTTCTTGACCAACTAATATATAGTGCTTCAAGACCAAGAAAAGATATAATTATCTTTATTCACATCCAACAATCTTACAACTATTGGGATACTCAATAGATATGTTCTATTCATATTGAATCTTCTTTAAGATTCTTTCAGCTTATGTCTATTCATAGACAAAAGAAATATATAAAAATGCTCGATCTTCAGGTCGAGATAAACTTGATGTCAAGATTCAAGTACTTGTATTGAAAGTACTTCATGAGTTTCCAATTTGAAGCTCTTTAGGAGTTCTAAAATTATCATAATGGATCTTGATCCAAACTCCTTTATAAAATACATAAGGAAATCTGATCATTCTTATAGTATTTTCTCAATTAGTATTCACTAAGGCGATTATACCAAATACGCCAAAATATTCATGAGACATGTCTAAATAAATTTCCTCAGAAATTTCCAAATGCTTATAGCATTTTAGATCCTTCAAGGATAAATATGGATCCACAAATAATTAGACGCATGCAAAATTTTTCATAACTGCCAAAGTAATTGCATCCACCATGAAGTAATTAAAACTTTTCATAAATCATAGTTCATGTCGTATTTACGACTACTTATTTGTGCCTCACTTTCATCACACCTTTAGGTGTTTGGACTGCTGGTCCAAATACTTCTATTTTAGAAGTTCAAAACGTCTTTCAACATAGACCAATTCAATATCTATACTTCTGGATAGATTTTATACAAGATCCTCGATTTCTTTCTTTACTTCTATAGAAGTATTTTATGTAAAATTGTTTGTAAAATCGTTGTCGACAACTTTTCAATTTTCTAGTTCCATTCTCGTAATGACATAACTCATCGAGATCTCTTCAAGATTTCAATCTTTATTTCAGGTACCTGAAACTCTTATAGAGTTTTATTATTTGTTATGTCTTGGGTCTCTTCAGGAGCACCCGCCTCCAATATATGACCATCTCATATTACTTTCTATTTACGAGAATTTTGATCATTGGAACCATTTCAACTATCATGCTTCAGGCATGATTTACATTCTCTCGCTCTAACATGTAATTTAAACTTAGAGCATTTCAACTGGTATATGAAACTTAATTACTCTCATTGGGTCAGTAAATATGTCTGGCAGTTGACATGTAATAATATGAATTATCTTATGAACTTCTAGTTCATATACGAGGATCTAGATAACGATAATTCATTTTCCTCTATCCAGCTGATTATTATCTCCCCCTGATGTTAAGAAAAATCATGTCATAAATCATAAAATGGGAGACTCATACTCAATATATATTCTCAACCCTTTTTATTTACCCATTTTGTGCGTTGTGGTGGAGCAATTCATATCGCACATTCAAAAATCATAAAATGGGAAATGTATGGTTTCTGACCAAAAACCAATCATAACGGGGAGTTTATTATAACTCGTTAGCTTGATGCGTATAAGTGTTGCTATATGGAAACACCATATAAATAATAACTCTTTTGTTCTCATAGTTTAACTATTAAATAGGAGGCATCCAATTGAAATTTTGCTAAACTATATTTTTCATAATCAATAGGCTTTGTAACAACTGATATAGCCTAAAATATAAACCCACTAGCTTTTCAAGACGAATAGTCTAACTGCATAATCTGAATCTTTTAGAATCAATCTCACAAACTTCTGGTTGTAAGTCGATAAAACAATGTAGATGCATCTACTAAAATCATATAAAACTGTCCACATTTGTGGATATATGGGACCATATTTCGTTCAGATATGCAAGACATACAGTCTTAACTTCAGTACAAGAACTTTAAGTTCTAATTCTTTTGGTAAGTGGGATCATCTATATCTTTTGAGAACAAACAACACAAGAACTTCAAGTTCTTTTAGTAAGTGGAATTTAATCAATTCCTTTAAGCAACACAAGAACTTCACGTTCTTTAATAAGTGGAATTTAATCCATTCCTTTGAGAATAAGCACCACAAGAACTACATGTTCTTTTAATACACGTGCATGTAAATCTCAATAATTTTTGCACCATTATTGATCAGGATGGTCTAACCGATCATGCCAACTATATATATATATGTGTATATATCTCTGAATTCGTAAACTCCTTGTTTACCATAACAAGTAATTCAATCTCACTCGTACATGCCTAGTACGACCATCAAAATTATTCCTTTAAATAGGAATATATTTAGCTCTTTCGGAGCTTTCAATTGAAATTATCTTTTGGTAGCAATATATAGCTCTCCTAGGGCTTTCAACTGACTTTTTGGCTACCAGAACTTATATTCATATTGGCTTATTTCAAATGCCAATTGATAACATATGATATCTATAATTCCCAAAGGGATAGTTTGCGAACTCATATTGCTCTCTTTATGACTTTGACGAGTATAACGCAATGTGAATATGGAATAAAGTTCCATTTGACAATAACATATTTGCTCAACCAGAGCCTTTTGTGATATTAGTACTTCCGGATATAGTACTCACATTATTCCCTTGCATTTTAATCGAGAAATGCATAATTGTGCACTTTTCAAAATGTGCTTTGTTTCATTTACTTTAGGTAATAAAAATATGTACTTTGTATCATTCACTTCGAGGAATGAAAAATATAAAATATAGCACATCATATCAAGTCGATTATCTATCAGAGATAAACTTTCAAGTGCTCTTCCGAAGTATTGATATTTTAGTACTTTGAGAAATACTACTCATATTTCCCCTTGCATTTAAATGGGAAAAATATTTCTTATGATTAAGTACAATATGAGTACTTGCATTATCTGCTAGGCATAAATAGCCACAATTCTAGGCATAAATAGCCACAATTCATTGTATATTTTATTCCGGAAGTAATCATATTCTTCAAATAATAAATTAACATAAAGCGTAAATAAATAATATGTGAAATAAATAAACATAAAGCAAACTAACATAAATAAATAATAAATAAAATGAATTAACATAAAATAAAAAAAAACACAATTATTCCTGTTAGAGGTTACAAGGGAAATAAAATAAATGGTAAATTATTCCCTTCAAGGGTTATGAGAAAATTAACAATATCCAATTGAGTTGGACCAATAACGCCATAATTATTTTCGCCATAAACAAATTTTGTTTATATTTTATTTCATTTATCATTCATGATTATGGATAAAGTCCATAATACTTTGGCGTTTAACAAGTACGAAACCAATGGTTTATAACATCACATTGGTAAAAGGATTTCACTTCCTTAGAATTATCTTTATCACTCTTGTCATCCTTATAACTTTGCTACCAGCGGGTAGAAGTATTCTTAAAACGACTATATTTTTCATGTGTATATTCATAGCCTCGACTACGACCACAACTTTTAATGTGATTTTTTTATTCCTTCCATAATATAATCTCACATTCACTTCAGGGAATGGAGTAGAGCCAGTGGGCCTTTAAAACCTTTTTTACATATCCTTATCACAGAGAACAAAGATTTAATCCTCGTACGCGGCATTGTTAAACCTGTCCACAAGGTCCTTTAAAAACCTCCTTTGAGACCAGTAGCCTCACAGAACGGGATGTCCAGCCAATTATACTTGGTTTATATCGAAATTATGTCTCTAATTGAATAATGATTTACCATGTTTGCATTCACTTCAGGGAATGAAACGGTTCCAATAATTGCATGGAATAAACATCATGTTTGCATTCACTTCAGGGAATGCCCCATCATTGATAATCGCATGGAATAAATATCATGCTTTGCATTCACTTCAGGGAATGCCTCCCATAAAACTTTTTAGATCAAGACGAATTTCGTAACTTGAAATTGGGAGAAGTCTATGGTCGAGTTTTTCGACGAAGAAAAAATATTGCTTTCGAGCAAATATAGACTTTATAATAATCTTCTTGTAAATTCAAAAGCATCATGATTTATCGCACTTTAAAATTGTATTTTAAAAGATAAAAATAAAAATAGAGTTTACCGATATTGAATTTCGTCTCAATGATGACGTAGCAAATGAAGTACGACGATAATTTTAATTTTCGTTAATTCAAGAGTTACTTCAAGTATGAATAAAATAATAATAAATTAAAATAATAACCAAATAATAGATATGAATATACTAACTTTTGGAGAATGATAAATCAATCATTATATTAGTATATAAATAAATAAAACATACCATACTTTCCAAGGTAAGCTGAATATATGATAGATATAGTCACCAATATCAAATTGAAATTCTTTTCGAGAACCACCAACAATAATCACAGTAATTAAGCGAGCGAGATCGTGCTGATAACGTGTTGTGAATAAAATAAAGAAGAACAAGAATAAGAACAAGAAGAACAAAGAGATGAGAGAAAGAGGGAGATTTGTATTATTCTCAAAAATAGAATTGTATACAATGCCTTCAATGAATCATCTATTTATAGGCATAAGAAGTACATAATACATTAAACTCTAATTCATAGAGATAATATTCCTAATAATAAATAAATCAAACTCCTTTGATAAAGTTCTAATCATGATAGACATCCACATAGATAAATATTCATAACATTATTATTATTATTATTATTATAAACTTTGATTTAATATAATTATACAAAAAAAATTTATATGATACATGAAGCTTTGATTTAAACATTTAATCAAATTCAAATGCATAGATTAACAAGTTGAATCAGAATTAATCTCATACGCCAATAACTCTAAACTAAACCATAAATACTAAATCTCAAACCTTTAACCCAACTCAAATCAAATTGACCCAAAAATTTAAATGTTGACCCGACCCGAAATTGACCCGAAATTGACTCGATTTTAACCCGAACCGAAAGCGACCCGAACGACCCGATTTTGACCCAAACCGAAAGCGACCGATCCGATGTTGACCTGACCCGAAAACAACTGATCCGATTTTGACCCGATCTAATACCCGAACCGAATCCGACTCATCATAGACCCGAATTAGACCCGAACCCGAACCGAACCGACCCGAACCGAATCTAAACCGATTCTAGATAGACCCGAAATGACCCGAACTGAAACGACCCGAACCGAACCCGAACCGAATGACCTGATTGCCACCTCTAGTGTTAATATCCGGGGTATTATTATTATTATTATTATTATTATTATTATTTACAAAAACTTATTTTACTAGTATTCATATATTATACATAGGGTTTATGTTTAAAAAAATATATTATACATAGGGGTTTATTATTTTACTATTTTTGATTAAAATGACAACTTAATTTTTAGAAATTAGATTTTTTTAGAAAATTAAGAAAATGATAAAAAAAATATTTCTAAAAGTTGTGTTTTTTAAAATAAAAATTTAAATATGATAATTTTAAAATAAAAAATTTTATTATGACGAAAATGAATATCATTAACATCCCTAAAAGTGTTAGCATTGCCTTTTATCTGTTTTTTTGGTTCAAAGAAGAAAAAAAATACAATCATTCACTTCGTTAAAAATCTTCCTAAATTCTAATAGAGGAAAAGAGTACCAATAATCATTTTAGAAAATACAAGACGATAAACAACCAACAAAAACCATACTAAACCAAACCACTCAAATTATCATGCAAGAGAGGTAAGACCTCATCAGGCGAAAATCTAAACAAAGAAGTTTGAAACCCATCACGGCAACATAGCATCGCCATCATGTTCGCCACGGGTAATTCTCGAAAGACCTGTAGAAATTTTACACACCAATGTCGACTTAGTAGACTTCGAATAGAAGCAAGCAAAGAAGACTGAGGGCAACGATCATCAGTACCTTGAAGCACCTGAATTACCTCTTGATTATCAGATTCTATCAGTATATAACTCGCTCTCATGCGCACGGCACACTCCAACCCTCCCCCCACCCAACACAGCCTAAAATTTCGCTTTTAAAGCCAAACACTTCCCTAAGAACTTCAAGAACCTGACAATCCAGTTCCCGTTGGCATTACGGATAACCCCACCACACGACGCACTACTATCCAAAACATTACAAGCACCATCAACATTGTCAAACCCTTAAAAAAACAAAATTTAGAAATTTATTATTAGATGGTTTTGGGAAGGGTTATATTTTTTGGGTTTAATGATCGATATCTGATTAATTTTGATCGAGTTTTGCCGAGGTCTACTATGTGACGATAAAAATGGTTATATTTTGATATATGATATGTGTAAAAGAAATTGAGTTATATTTTGATACACAAGTTGTGTAAAAAAAATTGCAAACCCTTCCATAAAATTTAAAACCTAAATCTCAAACCCTAGCACCCTAAAATCTAAAGCTTAAACCCTAAGCCCTAAACTCTAAATCTAACCATAAACCTTAAATTCTACGCCATACACACTAAACCCCTAAACCCTAAATCATAAACTAAAACTCTAAACCCTAAAATTGAAAGGCTTGTGTAGTTTACACAAACTTGTGTATCAAAGTATTTTCCAAAGAAATTTACACAACCTTTATTTAAAATCTAAATCTTTATAATTATAAGATCTTAAATTCTAAATCATACACCTTAAACTCTAAATTTTAAACTCATAATATAAAATTCTAAACTAATCTTTAAATTTAACAAGTATGTCTGAACTTTAGTTTACACAAAATTTTATCTTTTACCAAACATTTTTGAGTAATAGTTATCTATTTGTTTCTTTTTTAACTTTTTTTTATCAATTTTTTTATTCCTTCCTAAATCTTATAGGGTTTCTGTATCAAATAATTAGGTCATCTTTGATAAGGAATCACATTTGACTAGGGATGGTAATTAGGCGGAGAAGATGCGAATGTATTTTTCTCATATCTATTTTCGTAAAAAAAATTATTTTTATTTTCGCCTCACGATCCGCTATGAATATAAAATTTAAAACCATCTTGCCCCGCGATCCGCAATACTAAAACATCCCTGCCCTATCACTCATGTGGGTCCTGAAATCCACATAATCTCCTTTTTACATGCCCATGACCCATTCATATAATATATTTATTAATATTAGTTAAATAAATATAAATCAAATTTGTTATGAAAAAAGTATGAAATATTTGTCACTTGGACCCTCACCACATGTGTGACATTATTTCAATTGTCATCTTTTTTAAAATAATAATAATATACGGAATTAAATTTTGTACAACACAAAAGTTTAGACTAAAACGATATTAAAATCTACTGTAAATGACTGAAAAATAGCACAAATAACATATAAAATAATATTCAAATTGTTGTAACAAATAAATAATATAGAAAGAACTAAAAAGAAAATCACAATGAAAAAACAACCTTTAAAAATAAAGAACAAATACCAATAAAATCTAAATAACATACAATATTAAGAAAATAAAATAAAATAAAATAACATACATATGGTGAGGACTAAAGAGAAAAAAAACAAATCTAAGAAGAAGGCTTAACGGAGGACAACGGTAAAGAAAAAATCAATAAACATAAAAAATATTTATATATCTATATATAATTTTTCATAAATATTCTAAGATAAGTCAATATAAAATTATTTAAAATTTGGCTCCGATTCAAACTGATATTTTAAAAACTATTTATATATTTGATCTAATCAATGTCAAACTCAATTATATATATATATATTGAACTATTCATTAATATCTAAAGATAAGTCAATATGAATTATCTTAAAATTGACTATGATCCAAAATAATATTCTATTTTTAATAATATTTATAATATAATATTTGTTGGGTGGGTGGGGATGATTCGGAGCAGGTACAAATGCATATTCACCCCTTCCCCACGACCCACAACTAGAGGTGAGCAAAATTCGACTCGAATCGAAAAAATTGATGTTTTTTTTCAATTTCGAGTTGTTTGAGTCAAATCAAGTAACTCGAAAAATCAAATTTTAGAGTTTTGCAATTTAGTCCCTAATTTCATTTTTCCTCGATTCCTTCTTCATTTTAAGTCTATTTTGATCAAATTTGAACCACATATTCCTAAACCAACGTAGAATACTTATTATCTTCAATTTATATTTTTGAAAATAAATTTCATATTTTTTCAATTCAGCCCCTTAACTTTGTATGATTTCCTTATTTCTTCAATCACTCCTTCGTTTTAAGTCAATTTTTTACCAAATTTGAATCACATGCTCCTATACCACCGTAGAATACATATTTAGCTTCAATTCATATTTTTTAAATTAATTTTTTAACTTTTTCAATTTAGCCCCTTAACTTTGAAGGATTTCTCATTTCTTCAATTCCTCTTTCGTTTTAAGTCTATTTTGACCAAAATTAAACCACATGATTCACTAACACTATATAATATCTATATAACTTCAATTCATATTTTTAAGAAATATATTCTTTTTGTAATTTAGTCATTTAACTTTACATTTTATTCAATTTGATCATTCAACTGAATTTTTTTGTAATTGTTTTTCTTCACATCAATTCATTGACTCATTTATACTCCAATCAATACTTTATCCCCAAAAGTTTCTTATTTCAAAATAAAATTATACATATATTTTAGAAGTTTAGATGATTTTTTATTAACAACATTACAAATCTTACTTATACATGTGAAAAATAATATGAAGAAATATATATGCATATCTTATATGATTAGAAAAAGTCGTTTAAATTGGAATCAAATTGTACTATAACATGGTAAATAATTACAATTAAATTTGTATAGGAACTCGAAAACTCGACTCGAATAAAAAAAATTCAAATTAAGTTCAAGTTGTAAAATATGATGCGTCAACTCGAATAACTCGAAATTTTTTGACTCGGCTCGATCGAACGCTCAACCCTACCCACAACGAATCTAATTTTTATCTTCATCTCCGCCTCACAACCGAAAAATTTGCAACTATCCATGCCTAATTAAATACGAAATAAGGCAAATCCCCACCTTACTTTTGGCCACCTTCTAATAATTACCAAACCCTTCTTTTCTATGCTTTTATTTTCTTTTACCTTCTGCAGCACCCCCCTTCCACCCTCTCCCCTCAGTCCTAACATTCGCACTACAAATGAACACCTGAAATGCATTTATAAAGCATCTTTCTACCGTGTTGATTCAGGCAATAACTGTAAAAACCTCATTTTCATCAATACTTGTTATTCTCATCGATTAAAAAAATAGAATTTAGCAAAATATAGTTACAGGAAAGGGATGCATGACCATGATGGTATCCACAATTATCACTCTTTCCTAATAAACTACAAAGGAAAGCCCCCAGCATCAATGCCAATCTCATATATAAAATAATGCATGTTGGCAGGGCGGTCTCTGATGGGAAGCAACATGAGCGCCTGCTCAGGGCTCAACCTTCTACCTGTACAATTTTAATAATTTTTTAAGCGATAATCTTGTAAGTTAGTGGCCGCTTCTTATTATTTTAGTTGTATTTAAGTTGTTTTTTAAACAAATCAATGATAATAATTGTTTGTTAACAAAGTATAAAATTAATTATTTAAAGTAATGTAGTTTATTTTTGCTCTACATTAATTTTTTTTTTAATTTTCGCTCAAAACACACAAATATCTGAGACTGCTAATGTTGGTGTCATTTCGTGCGGTTCTATGTACGGGAGAAATTACATGGGGGCTGCCCCCTGCGGCCACCCCTACATCCCATTGTTTTTCTTAATTTAGCTCATGCAGAATTTCAAGTGATAATTTTGAAAATAAGCTACTAGTTTTATTAATGAGAAAATACTTAAAATTATAGTAAGGCTTTATACATTATCATTGTAAATTAAATATATAATTTGGACTTCTTCCTAAAACTAGCCACTTTAGATCAGATATGAACCATACATGAAAAGGTTATAAACCCATTCAAATACTCGATCGAAAATAGATACGAAATCTGACTGCATCGGCAAAACGAACCACAAAAGGGATGAAGCTATTGATAGACAACCGAGAAAACGCAAATCAGAGCCGAGCACCTGAGAAACTCTTCACAAGCGCAAATCGCATATCCAAATTCAAACCGAATGTCCATAGTAGGGAAGATCAACATGATTACAAATAATCGCCATCTTGATCAGTCGTGGCGTCGTTAAATCAACCCTGATAGAAAACAAATAATAGAAAAACGTGCCAAGAGACAGAAAAACATGCTAAAAAGCAGAAAAATGTACCAAACGGTAGAGAAAAGCATGTTATAAAAACAGATTTATTGAATTAAAAAAACTGAAAATCAAAAGAACAAAACAAATAAATAAAAGAGGGTGGTCAGCGGTCGACAAATAACCCGAAAATTATTGCCGCCACCGGCCTATGTTCGAAATTTCAAGTGATAATTTGGTTTCCTTGTTTTGGTAATATAAGATATTTTTTGTCTTAGTAGTAATGTGTGTAAATGAATGTATGTTTATTTTATTTATAGTCAATAAATCAAATCTTCATAGTTATATTTTTTTGTCTTTTATTTTTTTTTATATTTGACCTGTTAATTTTTAATTTCTAACTTTACCCATGTTCTATGCTACTTGGTTTTATAAAATAATTCAGGACCGACTTTATAAAACTTCCTATGATTTTTTTATTAGATAGAGTTCATAAGGTAAACGCCAGAATTAAAATTCATACCAAATGACACAATATAAGCATTTTTAATTACTCGGTCAATTAGTAGATCTCTTATAAAATTTCCTACGAAAAATCATTTAAATTAACCAACACGTTGTTGAGGATGAAGATTACATTTATTTGTCCAATTGGCACCTCTCCCACAGAAGAAAAACTAAATTTAAACGTTTGTTGTACTTGAATTTGAGAAGAAGAAAAATCTTAGCTATGGATAAATAGTGTTTTATGATAAGTTCTCAATACAAACGGGAATTAATTAGCTACCAAAAGCCTTATTAATTATTAAACGAACAAGGTAGGTTACGTAATAACTATGAATAAATATATTTTACTTTTACTCACATTTAGCAAAAGAAGCACCAGTGGTCTAGTGGTAGAATAGTACCCTGTCACGGTACAGACCCGGCTTGGTGCATGTTCTTTTTTGCTATCCAAAAAGCAGCAGTGCTCATGATCTTTCTGTGAAGCAATGTTGGTTTTTATTTGAGAAATGTGAAATACCCTTCAGAGTCTAACACGGATGTATAAACTAAAGAAATGTATGCAACTTGGAAGGGCAGCAAAGTCACATTCTCTCTTTAGATTGGTTGACCCTCTGCTACAATTTGATCTTTGAGCCACATGTAGATAGGGACCATTACATAATATGTTGCTGCCATGCCACCCAACATGAAGCGGAAGAGAAATACAATCGGACTTACCGGCTTCGATGCGTCTTCTGCCTTCGGTCCGAGCTGCATAGGAAAAGAATGATCAAGTCAAAATCCAAAGATGATTACTTACACACCACTTCCATGAATTCGCCAGTCCGTGCCAGATGCAGAAAGGATATGTATATGTCATGTCTCAATGTTGACGGTATAAACTATAATGAAATATATAACCGAGATTATATCGGAGGCGGTCATGAACTTAACAACACGGACGAACGGACTGGAGCTGAGGGTTGAAATGAACCAAGTGAAGTTTTTTTTGTACAGTTGATTAGTTATTGACCAAAGAAATCATTTCCATACATCTTACAAGCTCTACTTTCTATTCCACTAATCAAGCATCATCTGCAAATAATGAGCCAAAATGGCAAAAGCGACGAGATAATCTTATAGACCACCAAAATCAATTCAAAACTACGATAGTTCGAATCAATGAGCACTTCAAAAAGTGATTACCAGCAAAAGAGAGTCACCTTATGCAGGTTTAACACCGGTTACAGAGCACCCCATGATCAAACCATGTCGGCAAACTCCGCGATACCATGTAGGGCCAATCCTTTTGAGTTGGACATCAAACATCGGCAAAGAAGGAGACAACCAAAATGTGAAGCTTTTCCTCCTTATTCCAACACCCTGTATGCTTCGTTGATGCCCCACTGAGGGCCTGGCCAGTACTCAATGCTGAAAATACACAATATAGTACATTCCCACATTTCAAAACAATTCATCCATGCAAACCAACAAGAAAATCCACCATACTCCTACCTACAACATGCCCCAATTGACAGTATAAAGCTACCGAAATTTTACATCTTTTCAAGTAAATAATTAGTCCCAAAAGGGTTGAGAATTATACCTGCCATTCCTTGAGAGGCTCCTTTTGTTTAGCCTTGGCAAGCTGGTGTGGAGATTGGTCGAGGATTGTAACATTCTTAGCATCGACATGTTTAACAATGACCTCGGTTTATCACATGGTCATAGACGATTGAGAGGAATCTGTAGAATCAAAAGGCTTCTTTTTTGTGCTGTATGAATCTTGGCTGTGAAGCTGTCCTCGACGCCGATAAGCTGCTCCTCGGGGCTGTCGTTGTTCCTGGCCTGGACATTGGAAAACTTTGGTTGAGTTGAGAAAATTTTGTTAACGGACACCACAGGATTCAATGTTTTTTTTTTTTTAATTTGGTTTTTATATTTATGTGTTTATTTTTAAGGTTATATTTTGATATAGAAGTTGTATAAAAATATTAAAAAACACTATATATCTAAGCTATAAAATTTAAATCTTTAGCCCTAACACCCTAAAACTTAAACATTAAACTTTAAATTTTAACCATAAACATTAAATTCTAACCCTACAACCTAAACCTTAAACCATTACCTAAATCTCTAAACCCTAAAATTGAAAGGCTTGTGTAACTGAAGCTTACACAAGCTTGTGTATCAAAGTATTTTTCTTATTTTAAGCGTAAAATACATCCCATATTACTTATATTTGATACACAAGTTATATAAAAAAAATTACACAACCCTTCGTATTTAAGCTATAAAATTTAAAACCTAAATCCTAACCCTAGCACCCTAAAATCTAATCTATAAATTCTAAACACAAACCTTAAATTCTACACCTTACGCTAAACCCTAAAATTGAAATGCTTGTGTAAATTTTAGTTTACACAAGCTTATATATTAAAATATTTTCCTAATTATAAAGGATAAATATCCTATACATTGGCGGTGGAAACTGAAAGTTTTCACAAGCGCCTTAGTTTTAGGGTATATGGGCTTAGTTTAGGGTATAGTGTTTAGGGGTTTAGGTGTAGCGATTTAGAATTTAGGGATAGTTGTTTAAATTTAAGGTTTAGGGCTATAATTTAGGGTTTATAGGTTAGGGTTTAGTTTTTAGGGTAATATAGTGAGGATTTAGGTTTTAACCTATAAACCCTAAATTATAACCCTAAACCTTAAATTTAAACAACTATCCCTAAATTCTAAACCCCTACACCTAAACCCCTAAACTTTATACCCTAGACTAAATTACTATTCCCTAAAACTAAGGCGCTTGTAGAAACTTTTAATTTACACCGCCTGTGTATAGAATATTTATCCAATTATAAATAATTCATATTTTCTAAAAGATATAATTTAACCATTCTACTAAAATTTTGTTACAAACAATTCAATGGAGCATTAAAATTGAAACAAGCATATAACATGACAATTGACATGATTTAATAATGGTTATGGTAATAAAATTTATACATTTTATCAATTCGATCATAATTCAATAATTTAATTATTTATATTTAAAAATTTTGATATTGCATCATAATGACACTCTCTTCGACCACTTGACGCGCTTTCTACTACTGTCCATCAGCTCAAAACACGACAGATAAGGTAGTTCAATAGTCATAATCACTTTACTACTAGACAACCGACAAACTAATTTAATGGACCCACTATGACCCTAACGTCGCATGTTAATAGACACAATCATTTCACTAATTAAATTTTTAAATACGAAAGGTTAAATTTATTGAATTATTTTGATAAAATGCACAAAGTTTTGAAGATTAAAATTATTATTATACCAAATTGCATTAGACATTCATTTTAATTTTAACAACGAAATAACCTATTTATAACAAAACATTAATTGAGTGACTAAACTTAAACCTTAAAAATAATTAGTTTATAACTAAATACATAATTGAATGATGTGAAGTGTATTCGACCCTCATTTTTAGTACCCAACTCAAATAGTTAGCTCCTTTGAAAGTGTCATACAAGCCCGAATAAGTTCCCGGTAATATTTAGCTGGGAATTCCATTGTTCAAACGTTGCAACTGTTGGATTCATCGTTAGTTCATAAAAAAAAACCAGTAAAAAAGACAGAATAGCTCACGTCTCGAACCATTTTTGGTATAGTTCATGTTCATATTATGGTTCAAGTTTGAAATTTGTTGTTTTCCGTCTCAATAATGTTGTTTCAAGGTTTGAATTCGTATTCTCTCGTTGAGAGTGTAATGTGTCATGCCATTGCACTCAACGTTAGTTAGTCGTGTCTTAACTTCTTTTGTTAGAACAAAAATCTTCTGCCCCCTAAGCATGCCCCATTCTATGTCTCACACTAAAAATATTAAAAATTTAAATTCTAAACTCAACTATAAATTCCACATCCTAATCCCTACGCCCTAAGAATTACACCCTACCCCTAATTCCCTAAACCCTAACCATACACCCTAACTTTAAACCCTAAAACCACTATTTTAAAATGGGGCACCAAAAGAAGCATAGTTAGGGGAAGACGATTTCAATCCCTTTTGTTAACACTTTTACGATCTAAAATCCCATTCACTCAGACGTTAATAAACCAAGGCCACAAATCCATTTTCGCAACTGCAACGGCTTAGAGACAAGTAATTTACAAAGAAAACGACACCATCCATGTATGTTACAACAAAGTTTAGAAGCCTCTTTTGCCTACAAACTTGGTGTACTATATAACCACTTTCTCGACTTCCCTTCAATCCTAATCGTGTTCATCTAAACATTACCGGACTCCGATCCGACCCAACATGTCTCTACCCGAGAACTTGAAACCCGGCGAGGCTAGCCCGGCCTGGTTGAACAAAGGTGACAATGGTGTGTCTCCAAAGTAAGGACTAGAAATAACCATATTACAGTAGATAGACTAAATTCGTAATAAAAATGCATTTTCTATTCAATTTGACCTATAATTGCTGGGATTAAAGTTTTGATTTAGAGTAATTAATGTGAGTCGATTGTTTTCAATAATGGTGAAGGTTGGATCAAGGACAAGAGATTCCCACCAAACAACATCCTGCTGATGTTGGTCGGGGCTGGACTTCTTTGGATGGGATGGACCGGTTTCAACGGCGGTGATCCATATACGGTCAGCACTGATGCATCATTAGCCGTCCTTGACACCCACGTCTGCACCGCCACGAGGTTATTGACATGGCTCATGCTCGACATTATTTTCATCGGAAAACCCTCCGTGACCGGAGCCACTCAGGGCATGATCACTGGCTTAGTTTGCATCACCCCAGAAGCAGGTACATAAATACTATTAATGTATGTATTTGCCTACTAAACAAAGTGTAACTTTTGATAATAGGTGTGGTGCAATATTGATGGTAATGATGTCTGGTAGCATCTCATGGTACAACATGATGGTCCTACACAAGGTATGGTTTCTGAAGCTAGTCGATAACACGTTGGCGGCCTCGGAGGGATCTTGACCGGTTTGTTTGCAATGCCGAAGCTCAATCGGCTTTTCTACTCGGTGCCCGAATGGCAGCACTACATCGGTCTTTTCTATGGACTCAAGAACAAGTGCCCGACGGCAGGGTTCAAGCAATTGGGTATTCAGTTGCTAGGAATCTTGTTTGTGGTGTTCGTCAACGTAGTCGTCACAAGTTCGATATGCTTGTTGATACGACTGATGGTTCCACTGAGATTGGATGAGGGTTTATCATTGAGCAACCTTTCCAATCTATTTAACTTTATTTCCATCAAAATTTAAATTTCTAACCTAACGTGAGAAATTTATCCTCTCATTCTGTCAATTAATACTCAAATAATTAATCATATTTATATATTGAAGCACTTTGATTGAATTTCTTATATTAATACACATTTTTTAGGGGGGAACTTGATTAAATTATTTTTATATATCAAAGTATATTTCAAATTTCATTACATAATTTCTTTTTCTAACACATTTATTTTTCTTATGATATGAACAGAAATTAATGGGATAATAGAAAGAGACAGCAGTGAAAGGCACTTTGGCAATGTGGGATGGACCTATGTGTCTTGTCTATCAACAATAGAAACTAAAACAACCCATTTCCCCCTTTAAAAATAAAAAAGCACAGCATCTTTCTGCTGGTCGGCGGTCGCCCACCCCAGTTTGGCCACTGTATCATACAATATTCAAAATAATAAATATGGAAAAGTACATAAATAACATCTTACCTATTTCTTTATTACTGTTTTTTTTGGTATCTCAACTATTATTTTTAGTAAAATGATACTTAATGTTACGTTTTTGTTTTGTTTTGGTATTCTGACCGTTAAAAATTAACGGAGATGATGACGTAACTTGGTATAATCATAGTTTTAGTCCAAAACACTTATATATTTTATCAATCTAAAACGTTGAGAATAAAATTACCGAAAACCTTGTTGTCATTATCATTCTAAAGTGTTTGATTACTGTTGTGAGAGTCTACGCGTTTTGTTTTGTTTCTAGCTGTCGTTGACGTGCCGCCGCAAGCCTTCCCTGCTAATTCACTGTCGTCGTCGTATAGTTAGAGTTCTAGAACTCTAATTCTAGTTCAAGAAGAAGAAGAAGAAATGAGTAATTTACAATTTTACCCCAAAATAAAAATGATGTTTTAAATGGATAGATTTTGGATTAAATTGATAAGATATATATGTGTTTTGGACTAAAAGTGTGATTATACCAAGTCACAACATTATTTTTGTTAATTTTTAACGGTTGAGTACCAAAATAGAATAAAAAATAATGTTGGGTATCATTTTACCAAAAATAATAGTTAAGGTACCAAAACAATAATACGAAAATAGGTGAGTACTATTTATATAATTTTCCCCAATAAATAATACTCTTAAAATATTACAATTCATTTATAATCACAGGTAATCCTATTCATCGATTGAGTATTACAAAAATTTATTATATAACAATTTTCTTAACTCAATTTACTTTATTTAAATTTATATTTTATTCTATTAGACAAAATGATAGTTGATATATATATATAATTACACTCGTTATCCCGCAATATTTAATTGATAAATTCATAATCCAGTTGTCCAATGATTTGACTTTATTTGCTTAACATTTTTTTATTTTTCTAACGAGTTATGCTATAGATATTTTTAGTCCATTCTTTATAAATATTGTTATTTAAATTCAAATTATTGAGAAGAATAAATTATCATGTCTATTCAAACTAAGAACCAGTTGATTTAGTGAGATGATGTATTAGATCTCTTAAACAATATTAGAAGTTTAAATCATAATGTTATGAATTGAACAAATTGTATTAGCAGGGTCGCCCCAATACTTGGTCATTGTAGTATCTAATGATTAGATACCGATGGTTAAAAAAGTTCAGTTCTCGAATAGATCAAAATATAATAGTGGGACTAATCCGTTAAAAATGCACAGTATAAGGACCTTTATAATTTGACCAATCAAAACAATGAAAAGGAATGAAGAAATCAACTAAAGCAAATTTACAGAACAACCCCCGTTAGGAATGTGAAACGTGACGTGCAATGAGGATAGGATAGTCTTTTCAAGTTACTTATAAAAGGAAAGGGAATTTCGTTATAGAAAGAAGTTATCTAATTTTCACTAATTATCGTAGATTGATACGATGAAACATTAAATCTTTAATTAAAATAAAATATGTAAATTATAATTTTACTCAAATCACATTAAAAAAAGTCTTCAGATAATAAACAATCTGCAGTACCATTTATGAAAATTTTTAATATTTTGGAACACAGAAAAATGGAAATCAGAAAAAGAAAAGGATCTTGCGAAGAAAACAAACAGTAAGGAATAGAAGTCGTTTACTGTTTCCGTTTTCGGAGCTTTTAGAGAGAGAGAGAGAAAACGAAAGCTTTGTACGGACAATTCCAGATCCGTAGGTTTATTGAGAGCTTTGGTTGCTTTTGAATTTGTAATGCGATTCATATTTCTAAGAATATAAGAAGAAAAAAATGAAATGAAAACGAACCGCGTGGTTTTTGGAGCCATTGAATTTTGAATACTTCCGGTTCCAGTAGCCAAGGGAGAGAGCGACCGACCGAGCGTGTAGTAAATGGAGTCTGAAACGGCGTCGTCGACGGATGAACAACCAGCGGCTGCCGGTTCAGCAGCTGACACCAGAGGCAAACATCGGATTCTTGCTCAACTCAAGCGAGTCGAACAAGAATCCAAGTTCCTCGAGGTTAGCTCTTTTTCAACGTTTCTATTCTCTTTTTAGTTAAGATTTGCTCTATATTCCCTCACAAATTTTGACTTTGTTTGAATTTTGATAAATTTAAGGATTTTTTTTAAACGAAGCTTGAATCTTCCGTAAATAAAGTTGTAGAATATATCAGGAAAAGAAAGAGCAGTTCCTTTTGCGAACTTTTTCACAAGCTTAAGATAATATTAAATATTTATAATTATAATTCCCATATGTGAACTTAGATTATTTGGATTATGTGAACTTAGTGCAACGATTCAAGGCAGATCTTAGAATGTGATATTGGAAAACTGTAATTATTTTTCTTGCAAAATTGTAATTGCTGCACTTGCACAAATCGGCCAAGTCAATTTGAATCAGGTAAATTTGAGTTTTTAAGATTTTCTACTCACTTGGTTCTGGGTTCATTTCAGGTTCGAATCATTTTGAATTTAGATTGTTGTGTTTGGATTATTTTGATTTGAGGTTTGGGTTTTTCAAGCCATATCATTATTTGTTTGGATCATTCGAAATTCTACTCGATTCAGGTTCAAGTCATTTCGGATTTGGGTTTTCGTAGTCAAATCAGATGGGTTATGTTTAAGGAGTCTCTATAGGTGTCAAATGAAGTCCCAGATCAATCTTGTTATGGCTGCTCTCTATAGGGAAAGTGCTAAACTTTCATTGTTTCTTTCCCATTAAGTTCCCTAATGAAATCCCGTTGAATTAGTCTTTTTGGCACTGTAAACACGACCCACGTCGAACACCTAACTTTGGTGGGCGAGTCTCCTAATGGGGATTTTCTGCATATACAAGGTCTCGAGACCTGCTTACCACTTGGACCAACCCCGTTGGAAAATTGGTCTTCAATCTTTTGATTCTTCCCATAGTCATTATGAAGAAGTACGACAACATCTAGTGCTTGTTAATATATGTATAATGCCCTTTTGTTTCTATATGCATTCTATGATATAATGCCTTTTTGTTTCAAGGTCGGTAAGGTATTCGAATGATGTGTTCTATCAGTAGGCTGACCAAGAACAGCCTAAACTTCTATCCAGTGAGCATATTAGTGGTGTTATAGGTCATTGATTCACACGCTTGGTATCGTCCGTCCCGTTTTTGTCTATCTTTACCGCCTGCAGATGATCAATCCGTGGTCTCTGTATCGATGTGATTTGTTTTGCTTTGAGCAATAAGATCCCAAAAGTAGCCATTGCGCTGAAATGTAGGATGTTACAGTGTAGTATGTCTTATTATTTTCTCTCTTCGTGTATTGTTTTTTTCCAGGAAGAGATGGAGGTGCTTGAGACAACAGATAATGTGTCAACATTGTGTGAGGAGTAAGTTTAAGAACTAAATTTTTTCTTTCCTATGAAGTTGCAGACGTAGAAACGAGTTTTCGGATTCTAAATGATCAATCATTTATCAATATATTTGCATGTTTTCCCCCATCAGATTGCTGCATAGCATGGAGACCAGATCTGATCCGCTACTTCCATTGTAACTACGATAACCTGTATTGTTCTTGTATTCTCTGGTTTCGATCGAGTTGCTTGTGTTTTCTTAACCTCTAACGGTTGGATTTGTTGTTGATTACAGAACAAATGGTCCCATAAACCCGTCGTGGGATATATGGTTTGAAGGGCCTCAAGATTCAGAAGGTTGCAGATGCCAGATTCTGTGATTTGAAGGCAATCTAACATTTTCTGTTAGTTGCCAAGATATGTTGTTTACATAACATACATGTTAACATGTTTACATCTCCCAATTTGTTCAATTGACTCTTGTCCACTTTGTGCAATACCAAAATTTTGGGATGGCTGAAAAATCGAAATGTAAATTTACTTGTTTTCTTCTTTCGATATAAACTGAATTAACCGAACTGACTTATCGAATAAAAAAATAAGAATTCGGATGTTATTTCTCCATCTGATCCTTTACAAAAGGTGTCTCAGCTGGAGTAGGTGTTCCTCGTCTGAAATGTTGAGGGAGAGCTGGGATTCGTTAATTGTTCCTGCTGCTCCCAAGTTAAAGGACCTGAAACATACAATGCCTCCATTGTTGACTTGTAAGCATGAAGCTCTTGTTCATGGATATTGACAACTTTGTTGACGGGGGGACGAGGGTAAGTTTCTTTTTCCACACAAAGACAGGAATGATGATTCGGCACTGGAATGGTCAGGTGTGTTTTCCGATGATTTAGGAGAAATCCGGCCACCATAGTCAGCAACACCATTAAAACTACAGCTAGCAACTGAGAATTGGTCGCTATTTTCAGTAGACTTCAAGCAATAATGTTCAGATTATAAAGAACCATGTTGAAGGCAACAACAAGATAGTTTCTTGAATTCATTCGAAACGATTCATCACGGGTTACACTACACTTCATCGAAAGAGAGACCTAACAAATTCGAACAAAATCGACCCTTTTATATAAACATTTAGAAAAGAGAATGTATTGCAAAAGCATGATGAATGTAGGCCATTTACCTTACCAACCACCAACCACTTGTTGCCATGCCAAGCCTGCCTAACCCTTAAACTTGATGCATGAAACTCCTTAAGTTGGATGGAACCAAGCAACTTAATGACAAATGAATCATTGTTCTTTAACACCTTTGTGACCTTTCCTATACTCCAGCACTGAACATCGAACACCTCAGCTACATCTCCGACCGCCCAATTCTTCCCACAGACGGAGGCAGCGGTCTAACATCCTTCCCTTGCACCTTCTCAACCACCCATTTTCCGTCGCGGTCCGTAAACAGTTTGTACCATGTGCTGAAAAATGTGTAAGATTTCCACCTCTGAAATAGCAGATCTTGGTGGACTTCAGCTATAAGACATGGAACCTTGAATTTTAAAAGATGAGATCTATAAACTTCAAGAACTGCATGAAACTAAGCTTATATATACACATAAACAGAGATTGGTGCTGCAGACAGGGACATTCTGCACAAAATTCAGATGAACTCATGAAAAGACCAGTTTCAAAACTACTCAAAACATCAATCAGCCCATGTTTTAGCTACTATCAAAAGCACCTAGAAACTAAATTGAGTTTCTTTAGAAGAAAAGGGAAACAAATAAATCAAAGAACTAACAGTTACCCAGAATTAAACATCTTTAAACAAAATTAGTGACCGATGTAGAAATTATTATTGAAAGGGAATTCTAATTCTTTTGAATTGAAAACTTTTTAATTAATTGAATGGGACTGACTTGAGAGTAAAAGTGAAGAAAATGAAAACGAACTAGACGCTGTATAGTTGCGGTCATGACCACATCTTCACGAAAATATGGTTTATTTGCGCTCTCTTTTGATCATTTAAGTGAAAATAATTAATTATAAATACAAATAATTTATGCCAGTGTAATTATAGAATCATTCATTATAAAGTACAACTGAATTTGATATTTATACATGATAAACGGTTGAGTTCATAAGAAATTTTTAAAGTGACATTCGTCGAACAGTCGGTCGGGAGTTGACAATTATATCGTGTCCAATTTAATAATATTCGTGTTCGGCTCGAATTATTTCAATCGAATATGTCAAAAGTGGGTGAATTGACCTTTGTACAATTGTGGATAAAAAGCTAAGAATTAAAAATTTGACACAATAATTTTAGAGTGATTCGACTTCTAAACCAAGTCTACTTCCTTTACCTTAATTATCCACACTAAGTATTTCTTAAATCCACTATATATGCTTTCTTTTGAGGACAAAAAGATAACCTCACAATCTCCCTTAAGGTTTATACCACAAAACCTTAAACTTTCTCAAAGTGAACACAAATAAAGGAAACTTAAAGAAACCTCACAAGCAAAATAGTTTGCACAATTAATCAATCACCTAAAACTTAAACATTTAAGTAATTTTGACAATTAAGCACAACAAGTGCTCTTTAAAGAAAAATAGACTTTTAAGTACAAAACTTGATTTCTTTATATATGAATGTTGACAATAGCTTTTTTTATTGTTCCAAGACTCATTGAAGGTGTCTTTTAATCCCTCTAATAAGTTTGTGACTGCTACTAGTCGTGGGGGTTGTTTGAATTCATTAGGAGTGAAAAATCGATACCCAACTTGACGTATTAATATCTGCCTAAAGAAAAAAGAGCCATTACAAAATTTTAGGGCATATATATACTGACTGGGCATACCTGTACTAAAATTCCTCACTAAAATTTTGAACAACTTCGCGTATTGATATCGGGATTAAAGTATCAGTACTGAAAACTACTTTTTGACCTTAAAAGTATTTTAAAAGTATTTGATTAAGTCAAAAACACATAGAATCATTTAGAACCATTTTAAACATATTTTTGAAGTTAAAATGGACTTTGAATTATTTTTACAATGTTTGAATAAGTCTAAAAACATTTTTCTTTAAATTGTTATGTCAAAATTATTATTTCAACAGTTCACTTGCCATTTCAAATGCCTTCAAATTTAAAGACATGACATCAGTGGCGGATCCAGAATTTTTTTTGAGGGTGGGCACAAATCAAAACATTTTTTAGGATGGGTACAAATCATAAAAATCTCAAAATTTCAGGGTGGGCACAAGTCATAAAATTTAAGGACTAATTCATAAAAATTATGAAAATTAAAGCCAAATGTGTAAGGTTTGAAAATTTCAGGGTGGGCACGGGCCCACCCAAAACACTATATGGATCCGCCACTGCATGACATTGAGTTTCACCGACACCGAAATATTATTTTTCTTATGTTAAACTCTTGATTTTTTGTCTGGTCTCTTAAATTGGGTGAATTATCTATGTGGCTCTCGGCTCATTCTCTTAAATTAAAATTAGACAAAATTGATAGAATGTACAAAAAATAAAGATAAAAAATGTAATTATATACATTTATTTAATTGTCACATCAAAATTTTTGTTAACTTTTAATGCTAGTAGTTTGATTGCTGCCATTTAAATACTTTAAGTGATCTGATTGACAAAATCAATAGTTCAATGATCAAAATAAAACCACCCCAATAATTAAGTGACTATAAAAGTAATTTATCCTAAAATAAAAGCGTACAAAGAAAAGATTAAAAACTTCAACGGAATAACTCAAAAAAAAATATGCAAACAAATACTATTGCCAACGATGAATAATAAACACTATTAACATTAATAGAATAAAAAAACATGACATCATGTTGACACTTATTTTATCACAACTCAAATCCAACAGATCTGATAGGGTGAATAAAACTCAGTTTGTCTAGAAATATGAATATATATATCTATATATATTTCAAATATTTTATAAATTATAAAAAATTAAATATATATAATTCTTAAAAAAATTAAAATAAATAAAAACTATACAAAAATTAAAAATGTTCTAAAAGGATAAATTTAAGGCCTTAAACAAATAAATTAACGATTTTCAAATATATATGATCTTATGTTTAGACTAAAGGGGTTATTTTACCCTTGAGTTCGACCAAAATTAGTAGTGTCGCCCCTCGCGCAAAAACGCGTTCAATTAGGTCCTCCAGTTCGCATAATGTAGCAAATTAGCCCCTTGACCAGTGTTGACCGTTACGATGCTGACATGGCAGTTAATTGTGCTGACGTGGTGGTCCACAATGCTGACGTGGCAGTTTATGTGTGATGATGACATGGCAGAGGGGCTGAATTGATTTTTTAACCGAATTCGAGGGCATAATTAAATTTTTTTGTCGAGTTCAAGGGCATAATTCATTTTAATTGAAAGCTCGATAACTTAGTTAATCTTTAAGCTAAAAATAATAAATTACTAAAAATTTAAAAATATTTAAATAATATTTAAATACTCATAAAATATTAAAAAAATAAAAATAATATAATGAATTTAAAAAATTAAGTAAAATCATAAAATTAAAAATATAAACGTTTATAAATATAAAAACTCAAAATTTTCAAATATTTATAAACTATCGGAAAAGTATTTAACTGTTTCTGGCTATGCTAAGCCTATTAATATTCTTTGAGCATATTTTCAATAGAATTATCCTTATATTAAAGTAGAAAAAACAAAAAAAAAATTCCTTCAATTTTTTACCTCAAATATTAATCGGTATCAATTTCATATAGAAAAACGAAAGAAATTTTGAGTTTTATTGTTACTTTAATACTAGGTTGATTCCACTGAAAATTTGTTTAACGAATGGTAATACTCAGACTGACGAAATCAAAGACTTTTTCGATTAAAGTGTTCGATTTTTAATACTTTATAAAAATATTTTAATTTTTATATTTATATTTTATCATTTTTAATCTCAAATACATTTTGATTTTTTATATTAGTTTTTATTTTCAATAATTTTTTAAATATTTTATTTATTTTTATTAAATTTATGAATTTTTTAAAAAATTGAAGAATATTTTGATTTTTTGTGAGAGTTCTCACTTTGCTTATTTTAAAATTATTAGAAACCCAATGGATATTTACGTCAATTTGTTAATCGATTTTTCATATATTCTATTTGTAAAAGTTCAACTTGAAAAACAAAATTATTTATCTAATTTTATTTAAAAGCTAAATAAAATCGATTAAATTAACTTAAAATTTAAACAAATTATTTATCAATTTTTAAAATTTTAATAATTTCTTAAATTCTTTTTTAGCTTAAATATTAAATAAATTATCAAAATTTCAATTAAAAAGAATTATGCTCCTTAACTCGGCTAAAAATTTAATTCTACCCTCGAATTCGGTTTAAAAAATCAATTCAGCTCCTCTGCCACGTCACCATCACATATGCACTACCATGTCAGCATCGTGGACCGTCGCGTCAGCATAGTTGACTACCACATCAGCATTGTTAACTGCCATGCCAGCACCGTAACGGTCAACGTTGGTCAATGGTCTAATTTGTTGCAATGTGCGAACTAAAAGACCTAATTGAATGCGTTTTCGCGCAATTGGCAACATTGCTTATTTGGGCCGAACTCGGAGGAAAAATAACCCCTTTAGGCTTATATTTATGTGATCTAACTTGAAATTTAATCATATTATTAACCATATTTTAATTTGACCTATTTTTTAATATAACTAGAACAAATTTATTTAACACAAATTTCATTTCACTCGAATCGATTAAAAACCTCATATTGGATTAAGATGATAAAATATAACTTGCCAACTTGTAACTCGAAATTTGTTCATTTGATTCAACTCGATTTGTTCAAATAGCCACCCTAATATGTGGGTTGATTATGTGCCCATATCAAGATGAGAAAACCGACTTGAAGATCCAAAATAGGAGTAGATCAAGCATATAACCAAATAACCATCAATTTGAGAGACGACGACAAATCCAATACTAAAAAATAAAAAGGTTACAAAAGCATGACTAATACATGCTACAAATGCAAATAAAAACATCCACTATTTTTATTAAAAAATGAGCCTAAACTCAAATTGATACTATTATTGTTGCAACATATTGAAAGTTGTGAGTTTAAATGGGTTTAATGTATATTAACCTTTAATTTAACGTATAAACTATCATTATTTTATAAAATAGGGAAGGTTGTCCCACGGGCGGATGCAATGGGGAGCCATATGCATCCTCATTTTTTGAGAAAAATTAAAATTATAGTTTAATTTGTAAAAAATAATATTTTGTATATTCATTTATAAAGAAAAAAATGTGTATTAAAATTTTGGACTCCTTTTTTAAAATTCTGGATCTGTCTCTGAGTTGTCCCCTTTTTTAGCTTTTAATTGTGTTAGGTGGAGGAGAGAACAAAGTGTCTGCGGGTAAAAATACGATGAGAGGAAAACCGATGGTGATTTCAGGTACTAGGAATAGAAGCACTAAAAGAACTCTTCAAGGGAAGTTTGAGGTGAGTAATTTTGTTGGCTTTAGGAAAACTAAATCTTGTTCTATCGCAGTTTCTAACACAGTTGAGGGTTGTGTGGAAGTTGTTTCTCCTATGAAGAACTGTGACCCAACCGTGGAGGCTGAGACTCATCCCCGCTAAGAGCCATGAAAATCTTATGTTGGAACTGTCAAGGGCTTGGGACCTTGAGACAGTTCGTACTCTGAGACACTTAGTTACTTCAAAAGATTCCAGTTTGATTTTTCTTAGTGATACTAGATTGAACAATAATAAGGCTGATGAAGTCAAGAGAAGGCTTGGTATGGAAGGTAGAATTGTGGTAGAGAGAACAAAGAATTGTATGGGGCTTATGCTTTTGTGGAGAGAAGATATCCAGGTTAACTTGCTTTCCTTTAGTAGAGCTCACATTGATGTAGAGGTGGTGAAGGAGAATGATCATTTCAAGTTTAACGGGATGTATGGCACATGGAATAGAACTAGGAAGCATAAGGATTAAGAGTTGTTAGATTACTTGAGTGGGAGATCCGAATTGCCTTAGTTACTTGGGGGAGTCTGAATGAGATTCTGGAATTCAATGAGAAAGTAGGTGAAAGGAGGAAGCCTAGAGTGGAAGTGGATAACTTCAGGGAGGCCCTTGAAAGAAATGGATTAAGGGATATCAAACCGACTCAAGGGTGGTTTACTTGGCATAGTGAGAGTGACTCTGAATCACATGTCAAAGAAAGAATCGATAGGTTTGTGGTCACTATTCCCTGGTTACAAAGGTATGGACAATGTGAGGTCATTTCTGAATATTCTCCTTATTTCGACCACCACTTTATCCTGTTAAACACTGATGCACCCAAAAATAGGAGTGATAGATTTGAGGATCACTTTAGATTTGGGAATTGTTAGGCAAACGAGGACGAATGTGAATCTTTGGTTAGTCAACACTGGTTGGTCACTTTTGGTTCTACCTTGGATAAGTTCAGGGCAGTTGGTGAAGGTTTGCTCCGGTGGCAGAAAAAAAGGAGGAAAGCTTATAAGAGGAAAAAAAGTGATGTTAGAGAGAATAGAAGAGCTATTGAAGAAGGATATCTCCGATGCTCATGTAAGTGAGTTGAATGCCGCAAAGAAAGAATTGAAAAGTCTTATGGATAGAGAGGAGATTTATTAGAAACAAAGGTCCAGGGTGCTTTGGCTAAAGGAGTGAGATAGAAATACTTCATTTTTCATGCCAAAGCCAGGGGAAGGAAGAAGAAGAACTTCACTAAGGGCTTGATGGATGAGGAAGGGGTGTGGCAAGAGGATGAGGAGAAAGTGTTTAATATTGCTGAGGGCTTCTTTACAAACATTTTTCAATCCAATGGTGGAGCTTCTTCAGACCTGATCCTGGGAACCATCAAGAACTGTATTACATCGGACATGAATGCCAAACTATGCTATGGATTCACTGCGGGGGAAGTAAAAGCAATTTTTCTTCAAATTCACCCTTCTAAGGCCCCAGGTATAGATGGTTATCTAGTTCTTTCATAAATTTTGACATATTGGTGGTAATGATTTCATTAATTTGTGCCTTGATTTATTGGCTGGTAGAGTGGATTTTAGTGAGGTTAACAATACCGTAATTGTTTTTATCCCTAAACTAGATGAACCTAGCCTTATTAAGCAATACATGCCTATTAGCCTCTACACTATTATTTATAAAACGGTTTCTAAAGTGCTTGTGAACATATTGAAAGATGTTATGCATGTTTGTATTGCTGAAAATCAGAATGCTTTTGTTCCTGGTAGATTGATCTCTGATAATGTGGTTGTTGCTTATGAGTTGTTGCATTATTTAAAATGAGCTAGAAGTGGGCCCAATAAGGGAGCAGCTGTGAAATTAGATATGGAAAAAGCTTATGACAGGGTTGAATGACATTTCTTACATGATGTAATGGTGAAATTTGGCTTTGCGCAACAGTGGGTGGATTTGATTATGTCCTGTGTTACCTCAGTTTCATTTTGCTTGAGGATAAATGGTAAATTATCTAGTGAGTTCAGGCTGAGTATGGGGTTTCGTTAGGGAGACACGTTATCACCTTACTAGGGATGCTTATCGAGCGAGTCGATCGCGAGTTGGGTAGTGCTCGACTCGTGCTCGTTAAAAAAATTTGTTGCTCGACTCGACTCGTTGCTCATTAAGCTCGTTAAAATTGTGCTCGACTCGTGCTCGTTAAAAAAATTGTTGCTCAACTCAACTCGCTGCTCGTTAAGCTCGACTTGTTGCTCGTTAAGCTTACTAAAAAATTTACCTTATTTTTAACTAAAAAGTAAAATTTAACAATACTATATGGGGCTTAATATTAACATAAATTAACAAATTTAACCAAAAATATCAAAAGAGTGTATAAAGCACTTTCAAAGTCTAAATTCAAAACTAACAATCCACAAATACACCAAACTAACATATTAAAACTAAAGTAACAACCCACAAATTCATCAAACTAACATATTAAAACTAAAGTAACAATTCACAAATATTTTAAAAAATTAACGAGCTGCTCGCAAACTTATCGAGTCGAGTTAGACTTTGCTCGACTCAACTCGTTAAGGTCTCGAGTCGAGTTCGAGTCGAGTCAACCCGAGTCGAGTGTTTACCTAGTTTTGACCGAGTCGAGTTCGAGCAGCTCACAAGCTGCTCAACTCGTTAAGCACCCCTACACCTTACTTGTTCATATTTTGTTCTGAAGGCCTTTCAGCTCTTCTCTTGAAGGAGCAGGAAGAAGGAAGAATAAAAGGGATAAAAGCTACTATGAATGGTCTGTTGGTTAATCATCTTCTCTATGCGGATGATAGTTTGCTCTTTATCAAAAACTCCGTTTAGGAAGCGATAAGACTGAAGGAAATTCTACAGGTTTATGAGGTCTCTTCAGGGCAGAAAGTGAATGTGGACAAGTCTTTCATCTATTTTAGTAATGGGATGTCTGAGTATGATAAAGTCTTTATTAGAGATGCACTTGGAATGAGAGAGGAAACGGATTTAGGGAGTTACCTAGGTTTGCCCTTGATTGTTGGTAAGAACAAAACTGATGCTTTAGGTTTTCTATTCAAGAAGGTGGACAAGAGAGTAAAAGGGTGGAGCAAGAATCTGTTATCCTACGGAGGGCGAGAGGTTCTTTTGAAAGTCATGGCGCAAGCACTTCCTACGTATGCTACGGGATGTTTCCTTCTCCTTGACTGTATCATTTATCCTATTGTCTCCATTATGCGTTTCTATTGGTGGTCGGGTAGAGCAAATGAGCGAGGTTGGGCACACGTGGCTTGGCATAAGCTTTGTAGACCAAAGAAGTATAGTGGGCTTGGGTTCAAAGATTTGAAAATGTTTAGTATTGCATTTCTTGGGAAACAAGTTTGGAGGCTGCTCTCAAATAAGGACACCTTGTGCTATAAAGTCATATGTGCAAAATATTTCCCTAATGGATCCATTCTTGATGCGAAGGCACATAATAAGCCTTTCTTTGTATGGAGTAGCATTTTCAAAGCGAAAAAATTGTTGAAAGAGAAATTTCACACAAGGATTGGCATAGACAGTAAAGTTCACATGTTCAGGGGAAAATGGGGTGGAGACTTTGTAATAGCTTTGGATGGCCAGTACTTTGATGGTACCCCCAATCAGTTGTGTGTAGTGAGTTTATGGTGCCGGGAGAAGCTAGATGAGATGCTAGGAAGGTCAGAAGTGTCTTTAGTATGGTGGACTTGTCCCCCTTGTTAAAGGTCATTCAGAAGATGAATACTCTTCCAAAGGTTAAGATATTTGCGTGGAGACTTTCTCATAATGCCATCCATGTGGGTGAAAAGCTTGTTGTTGCTCATATTGGTAATGGTTTATGCCCTCTATGCTCCAGGGAAACTAAGACTCTTCTTCATGCTTGCCGAGATTGTCTTTCTGTGCAAGAAGCTTTCGCTTATTGTGGTCTTTTGGGCTTGATTCCTCGGATTTCAATCGACAGTTGTAGAAGTTAGCTTGAGCTTTGTGTCGAGGCACTGAACAAAGAGTAATTTACTTTTCTTATGGTGTTGATTTGGAACTTATGGAATAGGAGAAACCATCTTGTTCATAAGTCTATTTTGTTGCCTGTTAGAGTTGTCATAGATTATGCTCAGTTACTTGTGAATGACTTTGTTGCAGCTTTTGATCATTATGTCCCTAATGTTACTTGCAACGGGTCCAATAGATGGAAGTGTCCTCCAAAGTCGGTGTTCAAGATCAATGTTGATGGGGCGTTCATTCTAGAAACGGGTGCATCAACCTTTGGTGTTGTGGCCCGTGATGAGTATGGTCTCATGGTTGATGGACATGCCCAAGTCATTCCAGGAATCCTCACAGCCGAACTTTCCGGGGCATGGGCATTCTCAAAAGGCATCAAGCTAGCGGCTTCTAACGATTGGAGCAAGATGATCATTGAAGGAGATTCTATAGGAGTGGTCAACAGGTTGCTTTCTTCTGGCCCTGATCTCTCCCTAGCCGCCATTGTTCTAGAGGAGGCTAAGAACATTCTTAGGACTCATCCTTGTTTTACTGTTGCACATGTTAGCCGTGAGGCAGATAGAGTAGATCATTCTCTTGCTCATTGGAGCCTTATTTGTATTGATCCTTTTTATTTTTCTGTTGATGTGTCAGACTGTTTGGCTCCTGATCTTGTAGACGATGCTATTTATGGTTGTTAATCATATTTATATATTTCCCTTAAATTTTTTTTTTGTGTTAGATGAAAATTACTTCAATGCTGGTAAGTGGTAACCATCTTTTGATTCAAAGATGTCACTTTCTGGGCTGTTGTTTGGGCTTTCTTTTGCAAAATAGCCCTATAAATAGAAAGCATTGACCCAACAATGTGACATATATGTTGTGGTTTGCATTCAATCGTATTAAAATCAGATAAATCAAATCGATTTTATATGAAAATAAAAATAATTCTATTAAATTTTTTAACCAAATGAATTGAACTGTCACATATATTTTTACTTTTCTAAGATTTATTTACGGAGAGAGTTAATTGTACCATACATCTTTAAACTATGATTCTCATTTTAAACTGGTTTTTAAACTTTTAAATGTTTTAATTTCATCTCTAAATTATGCATTTCATTTTAAAGTGGTCCCCAAACTTTTTAAATATCCCACTTTCATCCTAAATTTATCGTTTATGCAATATCATATTATTACATAAAACACATTAGTGTTTCATGACAATTAACAATTTTATAATATTTTTATTAACATAAGATGTTATTAGTGTATATTTTTAATTTGGGGATGAAATAAGAACGTTCAAAAAGTTTGATAATCAAATAGAATTAGAGTCATAGTTTGAGGATGAAATTAGAACACTTAAAACTTTGGAGATCAATTAGAATGAAGGTCGTAGTTTAAGGATGAAATTGGAATACTTAAAAGTTTGGGACCAATTTAGACGGAGTGTCATAGTTTGAGAATATGTGGTGCAATTAACTCTTATTGATTTTTTTTTTCAAATTAAACATATATACCATTAATAATTAATTGGATATTTGAATTAAGTTATTTCATATTTGAATATCAAATATTTGAATCTCATTGAGTTTTTTTAGATTTAATTGATAATTTTATATGGGTATTGGGTATTTAAACAAGGGTTATAATTTTATGCACTGACAGTGAACAAAATACTTCATTAATATGTTTAATTTTATTTTAAAAATTAAAATTATAATATCTAACTTTAAATCCTAAATTTTAACTATATAAACCCTAAATCTAATCATGCTTGTGAAAAATAAATTTTTCATGGGAAAACTTAAAATAATTGGGTTGGATATAAATTAATAGAAAACTCATATCTTAAAAAACAAATTAATAAAATTTTAATCCGATAAACACCGTTATTATTACGAAATTAAGTATAATGAAATGAGGGAAGTTGCATGTTTTGATGGGAAGTGTAAATAAGGTAATTAAATATTGTTTAATGTTTAGGGCATGATTGTGTTAGCAACGGATAGCTACATTACTTTATATTTGTTTACTTGCTTCAATGAAGTCCGTTTCCGTTTCACTTTCCACTTGCAGAGTTGCAAGTATCGATGAACTTTTTATATTTGTTTGGGGGCAGCTTCCCAAAGCAGGGTGAAAACCAATGATAAACCCCTAAATATTCCTTAAATATGTAGGGCTACCCTAAGCTATGTGACCGTTATGCATATCTTTTAGCATCATTTTAAATTTTATTTTTTAAAACAGCGCAGAAAAATAGTATTTCTTAACATATCACCCTTATAGTGTACTTGTTAAATGTGTGACGAGTTTTGTTTTTTATAAATTTTTTTGTGAGTAATGGAGTTTTCAAGTATTAAAAAAATAAATTTTAATGAAACTCGACATACATGCCATATAAAATTTATTAAAAAATATTAAAAATAGAACTCGTCAGACATGCATGACGAGTTCTATTAAAAAAATTTAAAAAATAATAAACTTGCCATGCATGTCTAGCGAGTTCACAATAAAAATACTATGGTAGAAAATAATTTTTCTCAAGTGTTATTTTCAGAAATAAAATTTTAAATGATGCAATTTTTGTGATAATGCCGCGGAGAGATGGGGAAAGAAGTTAATTTTAGGATCAACTTACACAGTGTAAAATTCTTTAAGTTTTACACGTTTTTTGAATCGTTAGATGGGGTAATGGATGGCTGAGATTAACTCCTTACTTTTTTTTTCCAAGTGATAATCTTCATATATTCTACTGTTAATCTCATACATCCGTTTCACTCATCCAACGATCCAAAAAACGTGTAAAACTTAGAGAGTTTTACACTGTGTAACTGGACGCGACTTTCATTAACATTATATTTTTATTTTATACGTATAAAATTAAATATATAAAAATTACGTCAAAACAACAATGCTTTCTAAAAGCGCGTTTGATGTAACGTGCTTTCATCATACGTGTCATACGTGTCTGAAATAAGAGATTTCTAAAAATATTTTTTAAAGGGGTTTTCATTAAGAAATAAATAATAATAATATTTGTATAATTTGTCGGGGAAAGATGTAAAAGTTTATTTTTAATACAATTTTTTTATTTAGAATGTTCAGGTTTTTTTTTTTGTTTATGGCCTTGTTTGATAAATAATGGTTTGAGTCAGAATTAGAGGTTTGAGCAAATATTAGAGGTTTGACGAGTCAAATCTGCTAATTTGGATATTTGGTGAATAACGAATTGGAATAGCGGATTGAGGTGAAATCTCTAATTTTGAAAAAACTACTAATATGAGCGTTTTGAAATTAGAGATTTTGACATAAGAGTTATAAATACCATTTTACCCTTAATATAAATAATCTTCAAATAACTCAAATTTAACCTTTTTAATTTTTAATTCTTCACTCTCACATATTTATATTGTGACCGTTGTACACTAATAGTTTTTGTTTTTTTCACACATTTATATTTTTATTTAAATTTGATAATTAATTAAATTGTAATAAAAATAATTATATAAATAATCAAATATGCTTAGTAATGTTATATTTTTTCATAATCAAATTAATTAAACAAGTATCGAATATAATCATGTCCTTATATGTTATTTTGTTTGTTTAAATAATCAAACAATTATTAGCTATCAATTAATTTTACGAAACACTTTTATACAATCAGCTAATACAATCCGCTAGTCAAATCAGTTAATACAACCATCTATCATCTAATATAATTCGATATCAATTATCATCTATCCACTGTTGCCAAATAGGTCCTATAAGTTTTCTTATGTTTGTATGTTACAATAACTTCAGTATCAATTGAATTAAGATTCAATAAAAAAAATATAGTTAAGCGCATAAAGAAGATGATTTATATTAAGGGAAAAATTGGGTTATTTGGAGATTGGCGAGAAATGAGAAACTTGAGGGAGATTGACACGAGAAATGAGAAACTTTTCAATTGCTTATCTCGTATGGTTAAGCGCAATATACTGAGAAATGAGTTTCATCCGACGACGAATGAGGGAGGTTGGCGAGAGAAAAATTGAAAAGTTTTTGCCCAATTCGTGGACTATGAGGAACTTTCTGGCATAATGAAGGTCGAATTCGAACTCGGGGGGGGGGGGGGGGCGAGACGAAGCTACTGGTGAAATTTAGGACCACACGGCCATCATCTATGACCATCGATGGTGAACGACGTCTACGCCATACCGCTGTCAAACAAAAAATGTTTAACATCTAAACTTCAATAAGTAAATTGAACGTTTTAAAATTTTAGTGAGTAAAATGAAGGTTTTAAAACTTAAGTGATTAAAATAAGTTTAGGAGTAAAATTTAATGGTAATTTACTTAATTTATACGTAAGCAATGAATGAGTACACATGTAAATGATAAATACATCACTGGGTTTCTTTCTTCTTGATGGTAAGATCAGATTGGGTGAGAAGTTGTTATTATGAAAAAAGCAAGTGCAGATCTGAAACGCATGTGGGTTATATGAAAAGGCCAGAGAAAAGACAAATGAGAGACGTTAGTAAATGATTCTGTTTGGCAGGGAGGAAAACTAACTTTTAGTTAAGAATGTGATTACTTTTGGTGAGACTACCTAAGCAGTCCTCCTTGTTTCAAAAAATGAGCAAATAAGTCCCTCTTCTAAACAACTGACCACTCAAATCCCCGATGAAAGTTAGTAAAATTGACATTATCAGGTGCACATTTTTTTTGGTATTCAAAATCCATGTCATGTAATAACATTGTTATTTAATTATGGTCATGTTTGGTAAATAGTGGTTTGAGTTAAAATTAGAGGTTTGAGCTAATAGTAGAGGATTGACCGGTCAAATGCGCTAATTTAGATGTTTGGTGAATAGTGGATTGGGGTGAAACCTCTAATTTTGAAAAAACTACTAATATGAGCTTTTTGAAATTAGAGGTTTTGACATAAGAGTTATAAAGACCCTTTTACCCTTAACAATTATAAAAAAATCTTCAAATAACCTAAATTTAACTTTTTCTATTTTAATTCTTTCACCCTTACGTATTTACATTGTGACATTTCTAAGCTAATATTTTTTTTATTTTTTATTCTCACACATTTATATTTGTATTTAAATTTAATAATTAATTAAATTGTATTAAAAATAATTATATAAATAATAAATTAATATATAGATAATTCAAATATGCTTAGTAATGTTATATTAAAAAATTATTTTTCATAATGTAATTAATATTAATAGATACAAAATATTGACAACTAAACTATTCAAGCAAGTATCGAATATAATCATGTCCTTATATGTCATTTTGTTTGTTTAAATAATCAGACAACTATAAACTATTAATTAATTTTTTATAAGAAAATAGGTCTCATTAAAAACCTCATCTTAACCAGGTTCCGATGACATCAAAACCCGATCAGCGGAAGGGGAAAGAGTGCCCAAAAATATATTAATATACTCGAAACAATTACAATGTCTGAATGTGAAACAAAACATCACAACCACCACAAACAACATAGAAATCTTCTAATAGAAACTGGATTACAGAGCCACTACTAACACAAACCAAGTAAGGATGCACATACAAAAAAACCACCAAGAAGCTCACAAGATATTACCACCAAGATCAATCTCAATCAGCACAAACCTGAATTTTCAGGAAAAGTCATACCTAATTGCCTACATCATTAAATATCTTGGCCGAAAATGGAAGGAATATAACCATGATTATTTATCCACTCTATCACCATTCGATAGTCCAATTCGAGAATTGAAGAATGCGACGTTACCCATCTAGAGTCTAAAAAACTCGAACATGCTTCCTTTAATGCTAAAAATTTAGCATTAGTGGGATCAAGCATCCCTACACATTTAAAAAAACGAATTAGAACAATGTCATTATGATCACGAAGATAACCTCCAATGCCTACTACGCCAAAACTACCTCGAATTGCCCTGTCTGTATTAAACTTCAACCACCCAAGAGGAGGGGGTAGATGTTACCTTCTAAAAGTATTGTTTTTAATGACAATTTTACAACACTTTTGCTTGTTTTTAGGTACATTTAGTGCATTACGTTGCTAGAATCATGCATTTGCATAAGGAGTTTAGTTTTCTGTCTATGCTAAGGTGAAGGGTTGTTTTGTGGTTATTTTGCAGGTTTGGCATAGGATTTGGCGCAGGAAAGCAACACAATTAGGATTACCAGTTAGGATTACCAAGAAGAATGCCAAGTGTTGTTGGCATGGAATAAAGCTGATAAGATATCAAAATGATCGAATAAAGCTCTATCTCTTATCTCTTGATCATTTCAAATTCAAATGCAAAGGCTTATCTCATCCTTTCCCATAAACACATATATAAAGACCAACCGATCAAGCAATTGGGGGCAGCGAAGTGAAGACTTAGAGTGATCGAAGTGAGGTGTTGGAGAGCTCGATGAGTGACAATTGGCTGCACCAAATAAGGGTGGTTCAACAACTTAGCTGAGAGCCTGGATTTGAGGGCTGCATCGAGAGACCTCTCTCGCATATTCTTTTGGTTTTAAGTTGTTTTACTTTTATTTTTATGATGATGTATTTGAAAACGGTTATGGTTTTGTTGGTTAAATCCCTCACCATGAACTAATTTCATAGTTGGTGGGGGTGTTTGGTTTAAACGTTGGTTTCATGCCTTAGTTCTTTGAATACAGTTCTGTTTCGGTAAAGTTTTTCTATCTGACATGCTTTATTATTTCTAACTGTAAATGCCAAGCCTATTTTTCTAAATACTTTGCCAAGCGAGAGCTGACATATTTGGTCTATTGATCCTCAATATCTTAACAAACTTGGGAGGCAACGATCAATTGTCGGATACTTGGGAGAGAAGCTTTGAGAGAAGTCATTCAAGTAGATGAACTTACTTTGGAAGTGATATCTACCCTATCGGAGTATAGATTTGTTCTTAATCAACTCGATTCATTTAAAAACATGCACTATAGAGATATAGGGGTTTTTTATATAATCGACTTAGGGCAACGACCATCGAGGGAGGCTTTGCTGAAGTTGAATCTGCTCGGCAAAAAATGCCAAGACAGTTTGCTAACAAAGGCTGGCATGAACATCGTTAAAACCAGGCATTCCCTGCTAACACTCATCATTCATTAAAAGCACTCTCCTTGCCAACATTTTACTCTATTGTTTTCTTTTCTTTTAAGTAGTTTCTAAAATAACTCCAAAACAAATCATCTTTTTCCCAAGACAAGTAAACCATCAAAGCAATCGAATTCCAAGTCAATCTCTGTGGGATCGATAACTCAGCTCACCAAGCTATATTACTTGCAGACCGTGTATACTTGCACGCAAAAGACTCTTGGCATAACTTGTCCAAAACTATATAATTTACACATTTTGCCAACATTACTTTACACATCTCCCTAAAGAGTCTATAGTAGCCATTTCGAAATAGTGGAGGGGATGTGATTATCTAGAATACGAACCCTCGCATAAGGGCAAAATAAGATGCCAAGGGAAAAGATAAAGGCCATTTTCCATGGCACCACCAACCGATTCTAAGCAAAATAATGTCAAAGAGCTATTTTTCATCACAAATGGAACCATTGAAAACCATGTCATTCCTAAATAACCAAATGGACCAAACAATGTCGAAGAAAGCCAACCTCCAAACATCAATATTTTGAGCATGAGTGATCGAGCCAAACCAAGACAACATGAGACTTTTCGGAGATATTATGAAACTTATATTCCAAAACACACACCAAAGTTGCCAGATTTTCCATGAAACTGGGAAGTGACAAAACAAATGAGCAATAGTTTCGAGAGCGATATTACAAAACGCGCAAAGGATAGGTGACACCCAATTGGAATTCCTTTTAGCCAACTCAACCTTCACTAAGATTCTTTCTTGAACAAGTTTCCAAGTAAAGAGTTCAACTTTAGGTAGAGCGAGACCTGACCAGACTAACTTCCAAATAAAAATTTGTGAGAACCATCCGTTAGAATTGTCGGCCCATCTAATAGAATCTTGTTTATCTATAATGACAGTGTGTTTATTGATGATGATTATAAGGTTATCCATAATAGGCTTCTCCCAATCAAATATACTATGGCGCAAGTTTATATTCCAACACCATTTATCATTAGACCAGAAGCCAAACTCGAACACCTTACTTGCACGGTTACTGGCTATATTGAATAAACGAGGAAAAGCATCATTCAAAGGACCAGCCTCTAGCCAGGAATCATTCCAAAAACCAATGGAAGTACCATTACCCGAAACCACCCTTAGATTAGATGAGAACAACACGTTATTGTTCGAGGCTGAATAGCATATGTTCCTCCAAATCCAAGAATAATTGTGTGGAGGGTGCAAAGAGGGGATGAGCGCAACTTGATCACCTTCATACTTAGCTGCAATTACCTTCCTACACATGCTATCAGGTTAGCTGCCAAAACGCCATACCCACTTGGTAAGTAAACTATCATTTTTTAGCTTTGGATCAGTAATACCAAGACCACCGACGTCCTTAGGCGAGCACACCACAACCCATTTTAACCAATGGATCCCTCTAGAGTTTGAAGTTCCTCAAAGAAATCTAGCAATCAGTTTTGAAATCTTCTCTCCAACAAAATCATGCATTTTAAATAAGGACATGAAATATACAAGAAGATTAGACAATACATATTTGATCAAGGTTACTCTACTAGCTTTGGATAAGAGTTTCGATTTCCAGCTCGCAAGATGCTTAATGAATAAATATACAATAAGATTCCAAAGGGAGATTAAGTTCCTTGGTGCACCCAAAGGGAGGCCCAGATAAGTCGTAGGAAATTGGTCCCGAGCACAAGAAATTCCAGAAGCTAGGCTCGAAAGAACAGGATCAGTCACATTAATGCCAAATAGTTTGATCTTTTTCATGTTCAATGATAAACCAGAACACAATTCAAAGATTCTAAGCACCGTTTTTATGTTCTTAAGATACCTTTCACTTGCTCTAGAGAAATGATCAAGTCATCGGCGAATTGGAGATGGGAGACAACTAAGTTTTTCGTCCCAATACCAATTCCAGCGAACAGACCACCACGAACAATTTTAGTGAGCAATGAGCTAAGAGCTTCACCAACGATGTTAAATAGAAAAGGCGAAAGAGGGCAGCCTTGCCGTAATCCTTTAGAGATTTTTTAAAAGATTGGAAGGTGAGCCATTGCAAAGATTAATCCGGTTACACCACTTTTTACCGAACCCCGTCTTTAGCATTATGAATTTTAAAAATTTTCAACCAACAATATCATACGCTCTCTTAAAATCTGCTTTAAGCACGATGCCTTCAAACTTAGCTTTTCTAAGACGATCAACAACTTCATTAGCGATGAGCGAGCAATTAAGGATATGTTTACCTTTGGCAAATGCAAACGGTGTTTCCCCAACGACTTCGTTAATGCAGTAGACCAGCCTTCGAGCTAATACCTTCGCAAGAATCTTGTAAACACTGCACACAAGACTAATTGTCCTATAGTCCTCACAACCAGATGGGACATCAGCTTTGGGTATTAAAGATATAAAGGAATGATTCACCAAAATATCCATAAATTTTCATGTTTGAAAATCAACAAAAAAGACCATCAGATCATGCTTCACTGCACCCCAGTATTTTTTAAAGAAGTTGATATTAAACTCGTCAGGGACAGGAGCTCGAGATCCCTCCATAGATTTCTCTACCGCCCACACATCAAATTCAGAAAAATGAGCTTCTAAATCTTCCGCGAACTGAGCGTTAATCTGCTTCAAATGGTAGTTGAAATTTCTGAGTTTGAAAGTAGAACTCGAATTGTACAAAGACTTGAAACGCAGCTTAAAAGCCTTGCGGATGTCAAACTGATCAATCAAAGTAGAGTTGCCAACTCTTAAAGAAGAAATGAAATTATTTCGAAATCTATGAGAATCTACTTGGTGAAAGAACTTCATATTTATATCTCCTGAAGCAAACCATTTTAACCGAGAACATTGAAACCAATCTTGTTCTTCTTTTCTGTAGATAGACCAAAGAGATAGGTTCCTAGAATTTTGCAAAAACTCTTCTTGAAGGTGCTTAATCTTTTCCTCAAGAGAATGGATATTGGCAGCCAAAGACTTTCTAGAAACAGACCAAGCTTTGGAACATCTTTTCACCTTTCAAAGTAAATTGCAAATGCCAGCACCTCTAACCAAAGTACTAGTAGAAATCACCTACGCGTATGATAAATCCTCAAACCATGAGTTGAACCATTTGAAAGGACGAGGAGCATTCGAGATGACCAATTATTTTAGCTTAATTGGATTATGATTGGATAGGCTTCTAGGAAGATCAATCTGGCATAAGTTCGAAAAAAGATCTACAAATTCGTTCGAAAGGAGAAAATGATCAAGTCGACTCACCACATGATTCTCACAATAATTACCTAGGCAAACAAACCATTTTTCGAAGGCAAATCGATAAGGCAAATATTATCTATAAACTCATTAAACACTTATGAAGATCTCAAATTAAAATTCAACCCAGATTTTTCTTGGATACATCTAGTTACGTTGAAATCTCCACCCAGAAGCAATAGGAGCCCAATAACAAAAACACAATTCTGGACTCCAGCAAAGAGGTTGGCTCTGTCCATCTCCAGAAAAGCATCGTTATTAATCCAAAGGCTTCGAACAAGATTACCTTTGATCTTTCTAATTTGGATTATTGGATAAAGATTATATTGGCTCCCACCTTCTAAATTAGATTGCGAACTGCCCTCTGTTGCGTGCAAAAGTGATGTGCAAATTGTGTGGAAGTATACACGGTGCCAAGTTATAGTATTTAAGATATCGTCTCCACAAGGATTGTGACAACCTTCGGAATTCACCTTTCTGCACAAATAAAAATAAAACACAAGTGTTAAAAGTTGTTTGGATTTAATTAAAACTAAAACTAAAGCAAATAAAATAAATTGAGAAATCAGAGTAAGAGAAATGGCTGATATTATAATGCTTCGTAGTGTGGAGATTGGATGCACTGTCTCGGTACAGTTTTGCAGATCGACTTAACAACTTCAATAGCCGCCCACGAGTATGCCTCGATAGAAGCCCGCCTTGGCATAGACCAATGTGACTGCCTGGACAGTTAAGCGATGATTCAAAGTTCGGTAAGGCTCCCTTCAATGACTTCCTCTTATTCCTAATATTGAAGTACTATTGGCGAACACGTCTTGGATAATACCTCCCGTCGTGAATCTAAGGATGGACACCAACTGATTATGAAGCCTCTCTTAGCCGTCGAACTTCTAACTTATCCCTAAGCCGGAGTAGCTTTATCCTATGGTTGGATAAAACCGTGTTCACTCATTTCGTGAGTCCAACTCTCCCGATATTGAACAAATAGATTAATGCTCTCTTCTCTCCTGATAAATATTGCACACAATGAAGAACCAAGAGTAAACAAACCTTGAATTTTATTGCAAAAAACTGAAACCTAAACAAATATAAGCAAAACTCTCACAACTACTAGGCAACCAACCCCTAGCCCTAGGGAAGGTTTAGAACATAATGAAGATGGCGGAACAAGGGTATTTTTCGACAAGAATGAGGGTTTCTCTCTAATCTCAATTCTATTTTTCTTCTTCAAGTCGGTTTACATTTATAGGGGAGGAGCCTAGGTCTAAGTCGGTTTAGGGCAGGAATCCTAGTTAGAATCTAATTACAACTCATTAAAAGAACAAATCTAACATTAAATCTTCCTAGATTCCCGTTTGACTTTTTCCACCTTGACTTTGACCATGGCTTTTCTTTGTCTGTTGGGCTCTAATGCATGTGCAAGTGATCTCCAAAAATCGGGCTTGATGAGCTCTTTCAGTCGCATACCACTTTGCATATTTACACCCTTCCTCGAGTTGTTGCCTCAGCATCATATTGTTGTCTTCCTCGGTAGAGGTCTGGGTTGGTGTGCAGGGGTTGACACAGCTCTTCATTCTGGGTCTCTCCTATTTGTCAGTTCTCGATCAGCTCTCTAGATGGTCCAATAGCTTCCTCCGTCAATTTCCATCTTCTCCTCTTCTGCCCTCTCTGCTGCCTCGACGGCATCTGCCTAAGCGAGTACCTGTGCACAGGGAGAAAACGCACCTGAGCAATATCTTTTATATAAAAACAATTAAGTTCATCAAATAAGGCAGAATATCTAATTTATGCAGTTTTGTGTATGTTTTCCTAATAAATGCAACTAAACTATGCTTAAGAACAACAATAATTAAGCTAGACTAAGGCATAAATATAGGACTTTTGTACACTTAACACCCTCCTCTTTTCAGATTTGCCTAAACCCCTTTGTAAAGTGTCCACAAGTCCTATATTTCATGCATATTCCACCTTTTATTATTACAATTTTTAAGTTCATTTTAGGCATAATTAGGTTCATGCATTGCATTTTACAGTATTCCTTCGCTTTACCCTGTTTTTATAGATTATCGTTTATTTGATAAACAAGAGATACTATTTTAGTGTATTTATGTTGTTAGGTAATAAAGGCTGAGAGAGTGAAAGAGAAGCTGAGAATGCAACGCTGAGGCAACAAACCAAGGGGCTGTACTGATGCAATTCCAGCTGAAGATAAGTTGTTGCCGAGTAAAGTTGTCGCTAATCTTGCTGCCCATGGCAACAAACTATGGAGTTGGAGAACCAGAATGCGATTTGTAGAGCTTAAAATCCTGAGTCTATCGCCACCATCCACACGATTTTCTAACGTCTGTAGCAGCAGTTAGAGCCGCCGAAGTGAGATCTCAAGGTTACTTGTGGGCTAAGGTAAACAAGATAAAGTCCACATTCAACGCAAAGAAGTCGAAGTTTAAAGTCACATTAAATGTGGAAAACTACTTTTGAGAACTTCTACTTTAAGGAGGACTTAACCTAGTTATTTGTCTATAAATACTCATTGTACTCCTAGTTCAAATCATCTTAGGTTTTCTATAGATATAGCTAGAGTTCTCTGCCGCCGCCAAGTTCTAAACTTCCTTTGGGTTAAGGGTTATGTTGTAAATTAGTTGTGAAATGGTTGTATTAGGTTTTAGTTGTTTTTCAATAAAATATTAAAAGTTTGCTTAATCTATGCACTTCATTCTTTTAATTAGTCCTAACCGTTCAGTTGAGAGAATCCATTTAGAGGGCACGAAAGTGTCAACTTCACGAAAGGGTTAAGCACGGTCACAACATGTTGAGGCGTGACTAACTTTGTTCCAAAAGTTCACAAGTTTCAGCGGCTAAAAGGGATCACCAACCGAATTGACTAGCATGTGTTAGGTTTACACTGAGATTGCTAGGTATTGCCTACATCACGAAAATATTCGAGCATCCTTGCCTAGACATAGGGAGGATCATTGTCGACTATGCCGCCGAACTTGGAGTATCTGCCAGACTTACCGCCAAGACTTCTCCCCATTTCACCTACCGAGACAGCGAAAGTTGCAAGAGCAGTGACCCGCTGCGGCCGCGTGACAGGGTCATAGCTGTCGCCAGCCATTACCCGCCGAGGCAACATATCGTGGCAGCACGAAACAACTTAGCCTTTTACAATGCAGTTTCACATTAAGTGACAACATAACCCTGCCTGCGTTATGAACCTGAATCTCCTCCTTTATCATTTGTGTTTTACTTTATTTTACTCTTCATCTCAACAATCACTTTACTTGTGCTTTTACTTTACCTTGTGGAGGAACTACAAATCGAACCAAGCTGACCAATCCTCGTGGGATTCGACATCTTTTATACTATAACTTGGCAGGAGTATGCACTTGCGCTCTCACAAAAAGGGAACACCTACACGCCCTACACCCTTACATTCCAAGACAAAATGTTAAGTGAAACCATAAATTAAAGAGAATAAAAAATAATCACAGGGAAAAGTAGAGCTCCAAACGAAATTAAACAATCCTCCTATCACGAGATTCTAGTTGTTGAAGATTAGATATAATAACGAATCGAGGGGCATCAAACTCCAGGCCTAGGAACTCACCCACTTGAAGGGTGTTCTCGGCCTCCTCTCTCAAATCACCACACACAACTAACGGTCTTGAGTCCCCAACTGCCCTTTAAGAAGAGTTGACATCGTAGAGACCTAGAATGGGAATAGAGTGTTGATTTTTATCAGCCTTTAGTTTTTTGCTCGATAGTTTGGCTTTATCAATAAGGGAAGGAAATTGAAACCACCAATTGAGTTTTTCAATGCTAGCTCTTCTACCGAATTGAAGCAAAGAACCATGCCTAAACGAGCCTCTAGGTTTGGCATGGATAGTGGATTTTTAGCTACTTTTGAAACTTCGGACCCCAAAAAAGATGGATCGAAAACCCTTCAGACCGGAAGCGCGATGAACGATAATCTTTTGAAGGCCCACCACAGAGTTATCATCACAATAAGAGTTTAAAACTGCATGTAGATCACTACGAAGAGCCATATGAGAACCATCACCTACCAAGGCATCTTCAACCTGAGCACTTCCATCACTCTTATGAGACACTACATCATCTAACTAACAAGGAGCAAAAACCTCCCTAACCTCCAGGGGAGGCTACAATCCCTCACTAGGGTGAAGACCATCAAGGAAAACCATGTCCTCAACAAATCAGAGACAAAAACCTTGATTCTAAACAGTTTCCCTCCGAACGTGATATCTACAAACAATGGGGTGGAAGAAACGCTAGAAGTCTCTACCAAAACTCTCGCAAAATCGAAGCGTCGAAGCAAGGAAGTGTCATCATCGATGCTAATAACAGAACTTTTTACCAAACACTTTTATACAATCAACTAATACAGAAAATCAGCTATCAGCTAATGTAATCCGCTATTAGTTTCGACCTTGGGAATGCAACAACGTTAAATGCTTGATGAGAGAATTTTTTCATCCTTGTAGTTCTATTTGGTTTGATGAGAATAGTCTCTGGTTAAACCAATCAAATTGATTAAATAAGTTATATATGTTAAATTAGTTTGATTAATTCGATTATAACAATAATGGTCTGTCTATTTGATTAGATTGAATTGATTAGTATGTTAATAGCTTTACTTTAATAATCAAAATTTCATATCTAACTAACTTAATTGTTGAAAGCCAAAGGGACCAAAATCATAATTTGACCATGTACCAAAATTATAAGGTTGAAAGTGCAAACATGTCAGCTGGCCCTCCACTTATCCATCCTCTTTCATCGTTCCAATATGTCCTCCACGTGTCAGGTTTATCAAAGTTGATGCCCTCAGCTCAGGTGCTAACTGCCAAGCCTTTATACGTCCACTAGTGCCGCCGCCGCCGCAACCACCTATAATGGAAGTTTTGGACCTGGTCCGCCACCACCCATTGTCGCAAGCCGGCTGGTGGTAGCTAGTTTCAGATATTTTGTGTTTGGTTTTCTTGTATTTTTGTTTCCCCACTAATACTACTACTCACGGTCACGGACTGCACTTTTTAATAACTGCTGCATATTTAGTAGACCTCATTGGTCTGCGTTGGTAAAGCCATGTCCTACTTCAACTGCTATACATATAATATAACTGTATTTATATACGTTCTCGTGATTCACGTTAATGCCTTCACCCTCTTATCCATCCCCCATTTGGACGGCATTTATATGACTCATGCGCACCTTCAAAGTTTGAGTAAAAAAAAAAGAGTCGATGTAAATTATTTTATGGTTTAACGACATAAAACGTTAGATTCTTCACGGTTTAAGATTTGAATTTTAATATTATAAATGAAATGAATTAAATTAGTATAGACGTCTTTTATAATAAGTTTCTACAATATTTAATCTAGATTTATCGATCAATATTCAATAGGTTTGGTACAAATAGTATACCAAAAAAGAGAAAAGTGTTAAGACATGGCATAATGGCGTGATATTAGAATAAATTTTTTCATTAGTCACTATATTATAGTTTAAATTTAGTCTATGTACTCTAATTTGATTAGTTTTAATCTATGCACTTTTTAGATTTTAAAATTTCAATATCGACTAATACTATATAGATGAAATGTTATTAAATTACATGTATTTTAAAAAATCAAATGGAGAACAAGAATCAAACGAATTCGTATAAACGTGGAGTGATAGTAAAAATTTACTCAAGGAACTTAACTACTACTGTTTGGACTAGGATTATATTTTTAAATTTTGAAAATTGCCACGATAAAAACAATCAAATCAAAATACAATTACTAAATTCACAATTTACTCGGACTACAAGGACTATTAGAAAAATTTAATCGAAGGAGTATGGATAAATGAAAACAAAAAATGAGTTGGTCGTCGTTCAAAGGCACGGAAATTAAGGGAGCAAATGAATGACACGTAAGGCGAAATCATTGCCCACGGAGGCTTACTTCTAATGCAACAAACTTTGAACTTGCTACTCCTAATTACTACCCGAGTTGTTCGGTGGAGTTGGTGTGTTGTTTAATTTTTTTTTATCAAATAGAAGTATTATATTTTTATGCCGAAATTCGAATAATATAAATCAATAAGAATATTTTTAATCATTATTACAATTAATGGATCTTTGTTTGTTTAATGTAATTTCAAATTTGGATTATTTCAAATTTATTTCTAAGTTAAAGCTAATTTTAAGTTTAACGTAATAGTTGGGTGACTGCTGTCGTAGTTTTCCCTTTTATGGAAAGGAAAGGTCAAGTTGCGTCCAAGTGACGAGAGCTGCACCGTGTCCCCACAGCACTGCTCTTTATTTTACTTAAGCTGGCCCACCCTTTTAAAGACCATAAAAGCGGGAGAATGGATATGCATGTACAGTTACAACCCCGGCCGGAGAGAAATGGGAAAACATGAAGGGAAATGTGAAGATGTGAGTTCAAAGAACAGATAAAGTTGAGTGAAAGGATAGTTTTAAACGGAGATTGGATTTTTACCCTCTTCTAGTGACGATGGGATCAGTGCAGGAGCAAAATCTTGAGAATAAATTAGGCAAACAAAAGGGCTGCATGGGTGGTTTCTTTCAGATCTTTGATCGTCACCAGATTCTTATCGGAAAACGCCTTCACACTATCAAGCGCCTCCCTTCCACGGCGGTCGGTTTCTTTCTTTCTTTCTTTTTTTCATTTTAATGTGCATGTAGATTGTGGACATCTACTGAAATGTATTTCTGCGTTTTTTTTTCTTTTTTTTTCAGTCTAGAGAAGCGACATCGGAGCAAGAGAAGAACGTTGAGTCACCGGTAATAAAGAAAGAAACTCACAAGCAGCCACAAGGTCGATCAGCACCGTCGCCGGAATCTTCCATTGCGACGGGAAACCAGAACAAGTCACCTCGCCGCAGTCCAGTTTTCGAATTCAACGAAAACAGCGCGAGGTCTCCATGGAAATTCTCCAAAGATGCTCCAAGGCTGTCTCTCGATAGCAGAGCGGTGGTTGATGCAACTGGAAGCCTTAAGCACCGGGATATCCGTACGAATGCCGCCATTTCATCTTCGAATCAATGCGAAAGCAACAGAGAAGAAGAAGCAGTGGATGCAATCGACAAACAACGACGTTCAACCAGCGTGGTCGCGAGGCTCATGGGGCTTGAGGCGCCGTTACCTGATTCGGATCCCGAACCGAATAGAAAACCGGAGCTCCGAAGATCCGCGTCGGAAACAAGAGGCAGAGATCTATTCCAGTCACGTTTTATAGACGGGTTTAATTTCCATTTAAAACAGAGCCAGCAATCGAATCTCCTAAACGGAGAGGTTTCGAGCAATGTGGTAGCGAAAAATGGAGCCAAACAAGATCAAGTATTCAGTAATGGAGCAGAAGCCTCAAGAAATGCGATAGATGAACCGGTTAGAGGAACGGTCCAACGGAAACGTTTTTACGATTCAGTTGATTTCTTTCCCGAGGCAAATCAGACAGTTTCCATCTATGGAGAGATTGAGAAACGGCTTAAGCTCCGAGGAATTGACGAGCCGTCAAAAGATCTCGAGACCGTTAAGCAATTCCTTGAAGCTTTGCAACTGAAAGGCCTTTTACATGATACGAAACCTGAAAACCAAAGGAGTGATAGGAACTTTGCTTATGAACATGAACAATCTCCGATAGTCGTTATTAAACCGGCGGAAATCAGGAGAACCGGCAACGATTCGTCTCCTTCGAGTTACAGATCAAGACCTGGAGCTCGCCGAAACTCGAATCTCGAGTCGGCGCCGGCGATGAGTGAAATGAACTTACGGAACCAAAGCAGAGTAAGAGGCTCAATTTCTCCGACGAGGAGTGAGTGTGGCGTCATCAATAGACCAAGCGGAAAGCCTTTGAGCATTGAAACGCAGAGAGGAAACGGCAATGTGGAACAGAGAAGAGTAAATCTGAGAAGAACCGGATTAGATCAGACGACGAACAGATCACCGGGAAACAGGAAATCAACGGCTGAGATTTATCCTAAAGAAGATAAGGTATTCATCCCAGCGGAGGATGAAACGTCAACGGGTTCAGAGTGTAGCATTAGCTCATCTTCACAAACTGATAATGAGGTAAATTTGCTTAATTACCAAACCACGCTGATTAATTCAATTAAATACTTTCCTAATTAGTGATTATCTTAATTAATTGTAATGGGGGTGCTGGATTTACAGAGATCGAAGGCGGAGGCATACAAGGAAGGGAGGAGCCTCCTGGAAAGGTGTGATAAGTTGCTTCACAGCATAGCAGAGATGACCGCCGCCACAACTGAGTCGCAGCCGAGTCCGGTCTCGGTGCTCGACTCGTCTTTCTACAAAAACGAGTCGTCTCCTTCCCCTGTTATGAAACGAAGAATCGATTTCAAAGGTAGAAAAAATGCTTGCTTTCTAATATTAGTAAAATAGTTTCATATTTTTGGAAAGTCTACGTGCTGCTTTTGATTTGCTAGATTTTGAATTTCGTTATGTTTGACTGGGCTAAATCATTCAAATATACCTCTAAAAATAATCAATTAGATAAATAATCCTTTAGAAGATTTTTTAGATATATACTTCTTTCGGCCCACATAAGATAAAATCGTGTCTTACTCAGCACGAATTTAGGAATCTCATTAAGTCTAGGGCGAGAGATGTATAAAATAAATATGGTAAATTAATTTTTTTCCTTCTTACCTACCCACTCAACACAAAATTCACGTTTAGTGAAGTGCGACTTTGTAACTCGTTTTATAGTAAACGCGAGTTTATCTTACGTAGATAGAAAAAATATTTATCTAAATAATCTTCAAATGAAATTATTTATGTAATTAATTATTTTTAGAGATATATTTGAATGATTTAGTCACTTGACTGTGGGTGCCTCTTGCTCATTGTATTGAGCAAATAATTCTAGGTAAAATACGAATTACTTATGAAAAAACAATTAAAAATTCGTATATTATTAATGTATTAAAACTTACAAAATATGTAACATAAAGTATGAAATTAAATAAATAGAAGCAGGGGTGACACTGCCTTGGTCCCTGAATGGCAATATTCCAACAATCCTTTGAAAATTGAAAATATTAAGTTATAAAGTCAAAACAATGGTGAAATACACTTTGCCTCTCTTAAATTAAGAAAATTTCAGTTTAATCTCTTTTAAAGTTATATAATTATAAACTAAAGAAATAATAAAATTATACTTTGAACTTTTATTTTTTATAAATCAAGTTTGGAGTAGTAATTTTATTTTTATAAGAGATAGGGACACGAATTGTCCAAATGAAAAATATCAGTCTTTTTTTTTTGTCAATGATGATATAGTATTCTGAAAAATTATTTGATTCATGGTCTATGTAAAATTTAGACTACATAACATTGAATTGTTTCAGCCATAAACCCTGAATCCTCAAATTTGAACTCAAAACTTTAAATTTAGGGTTTAGTGTTTCATCTTCGATCAATGTTGGATGGAGATTTTGTACCCCAAACATTAGATTTTAACCCTTTTTTTTACCTTTTGTTACTTGTCTTTGGTGAAATTATCAGACCAACTTGTTGAATCAGAAGATGAACTTTGGAGCCCTGCCAGTGTCATGTCCTTCGCCGAATCAAAATCATCAGACAAATCGGACGATAGTGATTTCATCTACATCTCCGACATCCTCAGAGCATCCAACTACTTGCCTGATGATGCTGATATCTTTTTGTTGCTTGAAAAGCAACAATACCTCAAAGGGAAAGACACCTCCAAAGTCTATAGACTCCAAAGGAAGCTTATATTCGACACCATCAAAGAAATTCTCAACCGAAAGGGACATTTACCGCCGTGGAAGCTCGATCCGTGGTCCAGACATGCGTCGTTGCAACAAATTTGGTCCGAGTTCCAAAAGATTAGAGAGAGGGACTCATCGGATGACTTGTTTGAGGTCATTTGTGGTGTGTTAAGAAAAGACCTTGCAGGGGATGCCATTGCCGGTTGGGAAGATTGCCCCGTTGAGTTGTCCGAAGCAGTCCTTGACATCGAACGGCTAGTATTTAAAGACCTCATCGTCGAAACCATCCGAGATCTCGTTGATTCTGCTGGGAGAAGTAATAAATTCGCAGCAACTCGTAGGAGGTTGGTGTTCTGAACGCGGTTATCGATCAATATACTTCGTTTCAGTCATAAACCGGAATCATCAAGTTTAAATTTTAATCTGTTTCGATCGATATCGGCATGTACCAACAGTCAACAACCTTGGTTCTCAAACAGGACTAATATTGCTACTATTGACAAACCTAGGGTTTAAGGTTGTAGTTTGTGGTGGTTGGTCATCACATATGTTATTACAATGGTGAATTTAGTCAGGCTAGGGTAACCGTGTTGTAATAGGTGATCTAGATTTCATTCAAAAGCCTATCTTGAACTGAAGCGTGAGATTAAAAAATAATGGTAACATATTGGCATTTGTAAATTATTTGAACTGTACATGCTATCTTACGGCTGCTCTTTGTTCCCAACATTTCGAGTTTGATTGACATTGTGGGCCTGGCAGTCAAATACAAGAGCAACTCAAAGTAGAAACCTAGGTAATGGTATAATTCTCTAAAACTATATATGTTATAATATACCCTTGATAATCTTCCTCACAACCCTTGTGTACAGTGTACTACACTTTTCTACTCGTCATCAAGGATAAAGTCATGATTGAACTACGAGTGGACAATCTAGTTAATTTTAAAATAAATAAGTCTTAAAAAATAATTAAATTGTACAATTAAGGGAGTTTAAGTTTAATTTTATAAATTTTAAAATTAAAAGTTCTTAAAAAAGTAATTAAACTAAAAAATAAGGGATCAAAATTTAATTTATTAATTTTAAATGACAAAATCCTAAAATGCAATGGTTTCAAAACCTTTAGGGCCTAAAATGCAATTAACCCATCAAGCTTTGGTGTACATTTGCCCCTCCCACCTATAAGGTGGCGACTCCATCCCTGCTCGTCATGCTCTTCGAATATATCTTTTTGAAATTATCTATCTAACCATACTCAATGAACATCATCTAAGCGAACATTCGGAATATGACATTTTGAAGTCTTTTAAAATCTAAAATAACTTTATTCAGAAGTTGTAGTGGCTTTGACAAGCAAACGATAAGTTTACTGAACGATCAACTATATCTATCAACTGACAAATAAAATTATTTTATCTCATCTATCATATTTTAAGAAATTTAAACTTAACTTCTCCGTCAGACTTCCGCTTCTTTCATTCTTTTATCTCCGCCGTCACTATTGTACACCTATATCAACATAAGTGAACCACCTAAAAACTCCCACCATCGTAAACTTATTCAATTCATCAACAATATACAAGCAAATCAATCATCATTGTTTTATTGACATTCAGGCAGCAACAAAATGTCATAATTTTAAAACAATAAATAAATTCACGATATTTGATGACCGACTCTTTTAAAATCTATGTAAATGTCTGAATTAAACCCCTTTAAATACTCACTTTTAAAATTCGAGTAAATGTCTGAATTAAACCCTTCAAATACTCACTCTTCTAGAATCCATGTTGTTATTTTAAATTTAAAATAATTATTATTTGAGTATGATTTAAAATGTTCTTTTTTAATTGATCTATTACGATTTACATGTATGTGAGGAAATCTCATAAAACATATTGGTGTAATGTAAATTTATAATTACAGCAGCAAATAAAGGACAATTTACTCTTAAATAAACACATTTAGTTAATTGGTCAAGCTATTTATTTTTGTTCATTTATTTTTCTATAGATTATAAGTTCTAAACTCACTAGAAACAACGTTTTTCTTTCTTTACAGTCTTCATTCCCTTTCCCTTTAGGTAAAATTAAGATTCGAATTAAAATTTGTTAAAAAGACGATTTACTCTCACAAAAATATGCATGTTTAATGATAAGCTCATTCGAAGACAGGAGTTGGGGTTGCAGTCCATCAGCTTTAGGCTTTTGCCCCCTCCACCTCGCACAAGCTTTCAGTTTGAAAGAAACAAACAACGCATTACGCATCCACATTTGATTCTCTTTGGGGAGGAAAGGAAAGGAAAAGAAGAGAAAGAAACACCAAAATTTCAAAAGGAATGGAGACTGGGACCAAAGAGAGTGACATCTTTTCCTTTTCTGCACTCATGAATGAACTGGTTTCAATTAAAGAAGAAGAAGAAGCAAATCATGAAAAGAAAAGGTAAACCCCCCAAGACTTTGATGATGTGGGATAAAGGCGACAATGGTGTCAACCTCCCATTGCCTCCCCGCGGCTTAAAGTTGAACCAACATTTATTCCACTTAAACTACAACAAGATACGAACTTATGCCCAAAAGGAAACCAAACTATTCAACAAAAACATGCCCATGGATTACTATGCTTCCGAGAAAAACAATTCATCTATCAAATATTTATCCTTTATATATAGAACAAAAATCTTCGACTTTTTTTGCCCTATCTATGCTTCAAAACTAAAAAAAAATAAGATTTGGTGTTAAAATTTGAAGTTTAAAGTTAATGTTTATGTAGGGTTTAATTTTTAAAGTTTAGAGTTTAGGATTTAGAAATTAGGGTTAAAATATAGAGTTTAATTTTTTTAGTATTGAGACATAAATAGGGGCACCAAAAAGAGGCATTTATGTTCTTATAATCTTATATATATATATGAAAATTCATTTGATACATATGTATACAGCTTTACATCTTTCGGTGTCATTTTACTTATTTAGTATTTAAGGTATATATTTTTTGGGTTTAGGGTTTAAGATTAAGGTTTAAGGATTATGATTGAAATAGACAATGTTATGTAACCTAAATTTTACACAACTGTGTATCGAATCATTTCCCTCCATACATGCATACATTTTGAAAAACACACGATTTAATAAGAGTTTTTTTAAATAGTCTTAAGGTGATTAGAGTGTAGTATATGTTTATATACTTTTTTTAAACTCTTTGATAAGATATGCCTACAAAGCTGTTCGAATCCGGATCTCTTTAGATGAGATGATCTTTTCCACTAGGACCACTCATTAGGTTCGCTTTAATAAGAGTTATAAACGAACATAACGTCCTATGAATCATTAAACAAAATATAATTTATTTAATAACAATAATAACATATAATTTATTTTTATTTAATAATAATAACATAAAATTTACTTTTATTTTAAATTATTTATATATTTAATAATAATATAATATGTCAAGTCATACAAAAATATTAATAAAATAATTCAAAATGACCAAAATAAATTAGAAAGTTAAGTTCAGTGAGTAAATTAATCGTTTTGAAAGTTCAATAACTAAAATAAATTAGGGAACAAAATTTAGTGATGATCTGTGTAATTTACCCTTATTTTAATTTGGCTACAAACAATCATCGGTTTCACTATAAAAATCTTTCCTTTTTTTACTTTCCCCTTCTCCGGCGAGAAATCCTAGCGTATAACATTGAATAGAAATTATATGTTCTTTTTGGTGTATTTATTTATGCTCACTCTAAAAATATTAGGTTTAGGGTTTATGGTTAAGGGTTTATGATCATGGTTTAGGAAATTAAGAGTATTGTTTATGATTTAAAATTTAGGGTTAGAGCTTAGAATTTAATTTTTTTAAATGTTGGAGTATGGAATGGGGCACCAAAAAAGGACAAAGAATTTTTGTTTACTCTTAGCGGCTAGGCGCTTTCCCTTTTAATGGTTGACCTCCCACCCTTCCTCCCCTTTTTTTTCCTCTCATTGTTTTTTGCTTTTCTTTTCTTTCTTCGATTGCGGTGTTTTAGTGCATCTATCGACCGCTCGTGTGGATCTTTCTCTACCATGATTGTGGTCATGTCCGGGCCCTCTTTTGATGAGAAGGTTCTCGAATCGCGGATAGGAGGAACTTTTTTTCCCTTATTCCCCTTTCCTTCCCCTTCAAGTCTCTATCATTTTTATTTTTAATTTTTTTTTGTTCATGTGTTTGGTTTTGTGTGGTGAGTTCGTTGGTGTGGTTCTTTGTGGTTGCATCCTCTCTTTTTCGGCAGTGATTGTCAGTTGGCTCAACTTCCCGGTTCCACCTCCATCAACCTTCGGTCATCGACGATTCTTGATTGTGACGTGGTGGTTTGATGAGTGGTTTCTTCTTCTCGTACTTCTTAATCTGTTTATATTCTTTTACATGACTAGAAGCGTCTTGCGGTGAAGATCGCGATTCTGTTGGCATGTTCCGATCCCAACGTCTTCATTGGTTGGGATGTCTTGTGTTCTCTATTGTGATTATGTATTTTGTTGATGTTACTCTCCTTTACTTCTCCTCTAATTTTTTGCTTAGTCTTTTTCGTGTTTTTCCGTTTTGTCTTGTGTTTCGATCCTACTTTAATTGTTTGTGATCGATCTGTTGTATGTCTTTATTTTTGTTCTTCTTTTTTTAATAAAGGCCTGCGTTATTATTGTTCAAAAAAATAATTTGGTTTAAGGGTATAAGAGAAGCCATTGAACTTTTGAAGAAAAAATCAATTAAGCCTTTGATTTTTTTGTATCCAATTAAGCCCTTAAACTGGTAAATTAAATTTATGTAAACAAATTAATAAGTTGAATCAATTAAACTCTTGTATCAACATTGATCGTTGAATTTAGCGATTTTCTTAACCAGTTGATGCAGGGCACCATGTCACAATGTTGCTACTTGAGATTTCAAAAAAAAAAATCTTTAAAAATCTTAAAAATTTAAAAAAACTTATAAAAATATTTTTTAAAGAAAATCTGTAAATGTCACGTGATAGAACTATAGTGTTTCATATGACAATAATATCTAAAGAAAAAATTTGTCAAGATTTAATGGTCAAAATTGGTGAAAGAGTTTAATTGATTTAATTTATTGGCTCAAAGGCTTAATTGAGTACAAAAAAAAAAGTTTAAAGGCTTAATTTATTTATTCTTTACAAAAGTTTAAGGACTTCTTATACCTTTAAATCTTTTAATTTATTTGTCGTAATTATTATCACAATACCTTAAAAAGTCGTGAGTTAAGTCGAAGGCATAATTTGTATTCGAAGGATTATGATTAAATTATTAAATTTGGGGGATCAGGGTAAAATATTATGATTGTAATATATTATACGTTTAAAGTTTTTGAAGGGGCAAAAAATTATATCATTTTAGGAGACCAAGGCCCTTATCAATCCATAACGTCGTTGTTGAAAAGAGATTGAAGTGTGGTTAAGTGTGTAATATTTTTTTATTTAAGAGTTCGAAGATGTATTTAATTCATGTAATGTAAAAAATAATAATAAAATTATATGAGTAGGGGAACAATGTGTTTAATTAGCAATTTAGCAAGAAATAATTTGCTAGATAGTTGAGTAGGTATAGTTGTTATTGCAATACCCTCTAATTTATGAATATGATGAAGTCTTATTAATATGAATATGTACTTTATTAAAAGGGAAAAATAACAGAATGAAAAAAATATTACTCATAACCCCTCTTTATTTGATGAGATCATTATGTTATTGTTTGATAATGCTCGAGGAACTTTTATTTAAAGGAATATGAAAGCTTTTTATTAGGTTTGTATAATTTTTTCTCTCTCTCGATTTTTAGGGCTTTTCCCTGACTAATTCGGATCGATTCACGCCGCACATCTGAATTTGGTGGGTGAGTCTCCCTGTGGTAATCTTCTGCATACACGAGATCTCGAACTCGAGACATAATTAAGCGATACCAAACTACTTATCTCTCATACCAGCCCTCGTCGGCATGTTTGTATACCTTTAATTCAAAGCAATCAAATTTTACTTGTTATTTAAAAAAATCCAATAATACTTGATATCTGATCTTAAAATTATTTTTTCACTATAACAAAATCGTATGAACGGATGAATCGAATCGAATCAAATTTAATTTTTTGTTAATTTATTAATTTAGGTTCAATTCGAATAGAAAAAATAATAATTACTTAAGTAGTTGGGGTTTGATTTTTATTATTTAAAATTTAAAATAATTGGAGTATTTATCCACATTTGGCATGAAAGGAACGGGAGATTGCATGGTAAAAGGCTTCGTTTTTGGGGATATATATTTTTAATCGTGTAAAGCAGGATGTTAGGTTAAGAATGCTTGACTGTAAATACTCGATAGATAGATGCTTAGCTACTGAGTGGGGTATTTGTTAATTTTTTTTCCTGAGTGTACAGGTATGGGACGGTGGATTTGGCTTGTATAGTTTTTTTTAGGTTGCTTGGATGAATAAATTTATGTTTATTCAAAAAAAAAAAATTTGAGTATTTACTATTAGTAAATAGTGTATGTGGATTCATCCTAATAAAATATTAAAGGTGATACAAATGGACCCAATATGTGTATGGTATGGTATTAAAGGTTGCTTTCATTCAATTTCAAAATTTGAAAGTGATGGAATTTATATCCTATTGTCTAGAAAATCAACCGAATATAAGAAAAAGAAAATACATAATTAGGTTCTTAGGATAAAACTAAGACCATGGTTGGTCTTTCGAAATAAAGTCTAGCCACTTACCAAAACAATGATAATGAATAAGTAAATGTTTGCTTTTGTGGGTTATCCTTTCCCCTTTTTCTACTTCACAAAGCACTCACTACACTTTGATTTTGATTTGGGTTTGGGACCATTATGTGACTATAGTACAACCCCAAATGTTGTGGGAGGCATATCAATAATATTGGCACAAAAATGTATATTCCTCTCTCCTACTAATTGTGTCACTTTTCTATTCTAAAATTGTCCCAGTCAATTTGTTATTTTGAAAATTTCAACCAACTTTTTAACATAAGTTTACTTTTCTATCCTTTTTTAGTTTTTCAACAAAACAAAAGTTAACTTTTTAAAGCAAATTTGTCATATAAATTATTTTACACTATACAATTTCCTTTAAAACTCTGTAAAAAGTTAACATGTGACATAATTAGTGGGGCGAAGGGAGTACAATTAGCAAAGGCTACACTTATTGTGGGGGTAACTTCTGATTGTGAGAAAAATTAGACACTTTTATCTTTCTTATTTCTTGTCACATTTTTTTATTAGTTTGATTATTGTTTTAGCACATGCATTATGTTGAGATTTGGGATTAAACCCTCATACTTTAATTGGACATAATTTGATCTCTTTAATTTTATAGCGTTTCTTGTAAGTTTGAATTAATAACACTACTAGCCATTGCATTAAAGTGATTACATTTACTACCAACAACAACAGATTGATCTAGCGTCAGTGGGTTGAGACACTAGATTATTTAAGCAACACAAGAATTTGGATCATGACATTATGAATGGAACAAATTGAATTGAGATAGTCGCCCTTGTAATATGTCTCTACAATACCCAGTTCGAATTAGTTAGTCAATAAATTAGATATTGATGGATATACCAAAAAAGTGATGACATTTACTGTGGAAAAGTTATTCGGACTTTGTTTATTGTACAAAAATTATCAATGAAAAATTAACGATGGCAATTCAACGACAACAATTAACAGTGTTCTCAATTTCAACCTACACCTATTCATAATACTATAAAAAAGAGAGTGACCAAATTATGAGGAAAAAATAGAGAGAGAATATTATAAATTTTATCACAGTAAATGGACTGAATGCATAATTATACCCATTTTTAATAGGAATTTAGATAATTAGGAGAAAACAATACATATATGAAGCTCATAAATTGGGGAGACATCCTTCCCTTACTAAGGCCCACAATGAGAGAGATGTGTGTTGGATGGGTCCATTGATCAAGCATGTGGCTGTCCTTTCTTCTCACTGGGGCCCACATAAAATATCAATGGCCCATAAAATAATCAATTACTCCAACTAATATCATGTTATTACCAGGTTTCATATCAAAGTGGTAGGAAATAAAATAAAATAAAAGGTGTCAATTTGTCCTTGAAAATGAAATCTTTCCTACTTTAAACCACCTTGAATAAAATTTCTCAGATAAATGTTATCCAATTATTCTAAAAAAAACCTTTAAAGATGTTCGTGAATCAAATTAAGTTGAATTTGGATCAAATTTGGGCATAAAGTGTTAAAGATACTCGTGAGTCGAATCATGTTGTATTCTAAGATAATTGGCATCCAATTATTTTAAAAAATATTTAGAGGGGTTCATGACTCGTTTTAGGTTGAATTTGGATCGGATTCATGTATAAAGTGTTTTAAAGATACTAAGGTGTTGAATCAAATTGAATTCTAAAATAATTATTATTCAATTATTCTTAAAAAAATTAGAGGGATTCATGGTTGAATTTGAATCAGATCATGTAGCAAGTGTTTTTAAAATTAAAATACTCATAAATTTATTAATCTGGGTCAATTTCTATATAAAAAATATAATTATCAAGTTGTTAGTAATCAGTTTCTAAATATTAAACTTTTTATTCAAACCACATTTTATTTTAGAGCAAATGTGTATATTTGGTTTTACGATTTTGAGTTTGTATTTGATGAATTAATAATATATAATTATATGAGTTATATTCTAATATACAAATTGTGTAAAAATAAATTTTACACCATCCTTCCTATTTAAATTATAAAATTTAAATTATAAACACTAAATTCTAAACCTATCCTCTAAACCAAATATACAAACCCTATAATTAATAAATTTATATAAACTAAAATTTATGCAACTTATATATCAAAATGTTTTCTTAAAATTATAAATAATTAAAAGTATATTGTAACAAATTAGTAATGGGTTGATGCATAATTTTAAAAATAACTATAATTAATAAGTAATAAACTTGTTTAATAAATGAAATCTTGTTAGTCAAATGTGTATGAATTTATACTGTCTTGTCAAATCATACAATTCATACATCAACAATAAATAATCATCCATTTGTAGCCCAACGCGTGTCCATCTTAATCCTAAACGACATCCGTTAACTCTTTCTGTGCTACGTAAGGAAATTTCCATTGTTTTCCCTATTTAGCCCCCCACAGTCTTCCCGATTTACTTTAACATCCCAAAAGAACAATAAAAGCAACCGTCATTAATTGTGAACCAACCTCACCTTTTTCCCATTTAGGTCCGGTCAGCAAGGACTTTCCAAAGTTCGTCGACCTTCCACGTCCGTTTTTCGAGAAACTAAATTTTCTAATTATAGTGAAACGTTTATTTGGGCGCTAAATTCGGTAGAGAAATGCCCGTTCAACGTATTGTTTGTACATGTTCAACATTATTTTTCTGATTGAAGCTTCAACACCAGTTGGAGAAGCATTGTTGAACACACCTTTAATTTTTTGTTTTCACATCCCACCTTTCTATTAATTCACCATTCTTTTTTTTGACAAATCTTAATTCTAATACTAATCATACCTAAAAGAGAGGGGGATTTGAGACTCTAGGGGAAGGAAGGAAGTGTTCCTTATAGGTCTAGAACCCATGACCTAAAAAAATATGATTGAACAATAATGAGTAGCTTGATCAACCAGCCGAATGAATTCATCATTCTTTTACCCTCAATACTCAACACTTTCATTGCATTTTTCTAGTAATAATTATTGAGGTAATTATAGAGGTTGAGATGGATGAATTGATATTATATTTTTTGGGTTGCTCTTCTTATTCTTCAGGACTTTGCACTGATTAATCTGTCGTTTTGAGTTTGTCACTTATGTTTGACACTTGGATTTGACCATTTTAGATTTCGGTTATTTTGAGCTATGGTAGTTATGAATCTGTATCAGTTTAAATTTTAGTCAAGTTCAGTTAGAGTTATTTTGAATTCGGATAAAATAAATTTAAATTTCATTTTTATTTTTATTTTTATGATTAAAATAAGTTGATTCCATGTCAATTTATAGTTAAACATATTGAATTTTCAATTTCAAATCATAATTAATATGTTTAGTTGTAACTAAATAACATGTCTAATTAGGTAATTTTCTTTAAAGAATATATTAAAATGAGTTATTAAGATGATTTCATTAATTAAGAATTATTATTTAATTGTTATAAATAAAGTAAGGAAGAACAAGAGAGATGAACAAGAACAAGATAAGTGACAAATAGAGAAATTTGTATTATTTCAATGTAGTGTTGTATACAATGCTTTCTTCAATATATATATTTGTAGTAATAAGAATAAACTCTAATTCTAATGAGTATTAAACCATAATACTCCCTCCGTCCCACTAAAACTGTCACATGTTGACATTTTTCTAGTCAAAAATTTTCAACTTTGACTATAATTTATTTAAATATTTTAATTAATTAAAAATTATAAAAAATATATTTAAAAACTATTTGATTCAAGGTTTTTAAAATATATTTTTTCATATTTTTATCAATAATAAATTTTAAATTATAAGAGGTCAAAGTTGAAAACGTTTGACCCAAAAAAAGTCAACATGTGACAGTTTTAGTGGGACAGAGGGAGTAATAAAGTACATTAAAGTCGCTTTTAATACATGGGTATCCACCATATATAAATATTTATAACATTAATATCACTTTATTATTTGAAAAATCATTAAAGATTATATAGGTACCAACAAGTGTTGATGTTGTGACAATGCACATTGAACACCTAAAGAGAGAACTCAATTTTGAATTCTAAGTCAACAATCTCTTGAGCAGAAAGTTCTCAGTTGACATCATTCCCTTTCTTAGGTTGTGGTTTCAAAACCCATTATGAGCAAATCCCGCTCCCCAGTGACGAATTCAAAAAATATCATTGATTGAGCCAATATAAATAGAAACAAGAGATTTATCTAACATAGCCCGTATATACAATTTTCAATTAAAAATAGAATAACAATTTAAAAATAATACAACTATGTTAACGAACATAAATAGGTGTAAATAAATTACCAATACTTATTTACAACAGTGTAAATAAGCATTAATAGCTCATTTATGATAATGTAAATAAATATTGATGTATTTAAAATTTATGTTTATTTATTATTATTTATAAGGATATATTTTATTGAATATTAGTTTCAGTGACTAGTTCTTTGCTTATTTTGGATGTCATAAAAATTATTAATTATTCAATAACTTAAACTTTATTTTTTTATTCAAAGTTTATGGTTATGAGTTTGTCAAATCTCATTAAAAATAATATTTGAAAATTTAAACAAATTTTAGTTGTGTAACTTTTTATTTCATTTTATTTGTTTATTAAATAAAATATAGTATAATTAAAATTAAATATAGTGTCAATAAAATATATATCACAATTTTCAACAAACGAAACACTTTGATGTAGTAACAAATCATTCATTCATTCATCCATCTTTTTATACACAACACTTCTCTTTCACATCTAATGTACCAAACAAGACGTTAGAGCACACTGTCCATAACTTATTTTGTCAAATTATCAATAGTAATTGCAAATGTGATATACATTTCTTAGATTAATGAGTTGAAATTCAAATATAAAATCAAAGAGATAATATTTTAGTATTTTTATAAAAATGTCATTAATAAATAAATGAGCTTGTTCACAAACATAAACATAAACATAAACAAATCGAAACACACATTTGTTCGTGTTCACGTTTATTAAATGAACATAAAAAATTTGTTCACGCTCGTTTATTTAACTTAATAAACAAACATTATACAAATAGTTCATCGAATGTTATATTTATTTACGCCCCTGTATGGAATGATAAAAATTGTGGTAATTTTCAAGTTTGACTTTAAGAACAATGGAACCAAAAACTTTTAATTTAAGAACCATAAAAATAAATAAAAATAAAAAATATTTAAAATTTTTATTTTTGAGACTAAATAAAAAAATATTTTTTGTGGAATAGGGTGGGCCATGACCTAGGTAGGCCCACCCCTATATTTGCCACTGCCCCTAGGTAAAAATTATTCAAATTTGAATATTAGATACGACCTTATTTGGAGGAAGAACCACAAATTCTAAACATGAACCATAAAATAAACATAAGGAAAATTCTACAACGTGCGACGAACACCGCTGAACATTACTAACGATGAACACAATTCAACACCATTAAATTAATTAATAAAAATTAAAAATTTCAACTACTCAACATACAATTAATAATTATTTTTAAAAAATCAATTAAATTATTTTTGATATATATTAATTTTTTGAATTTTTTAAAAAAGGATAAATTACATATTTAGTACCTCACATATTTATGTATTTCTATTTTGGTACCCAAACTAATTTTTTTGGAAACACGGTACCTAATGTTACGTATTGTTTCTATTTTGTACCCTTACCGTTAAAAATAAATAGAAACAGTGACGTTGCTTGGTCAAATAATAGTTTTAGTCCCTAAAACTTATACAATCTATCAATTTAGTCCAAAATATTATCAATTTAAACATCATTTTTAATTTTTATATTAAAAATGTAAATTCTTTCTTTCTTCTTCTTCTTCCATTCAAAATATGAAAAATTAAGTATCGAACATCTTCTTCATTGTCACTACAATTTCCTGCAAATTTTCATCAATTATTTTTTTTAAATTCCTTCAAAAATGATACCAACTTTAATAACAACAAAAAATACATGTTTTTTTTGTTATGCCCGGAGAAAATGTTTGAAAAAAAATGGTTAACAGGAACTTATATACAAATCCAATACCAATATTGCATGACCACGGTTACTAAACATGAACATTTCTATCGGTATTTTCTGAAACTGACCTGATTCGACTTGAATTGAATGAACCATGGTCCTTTATGTACTGTAAGCCTACAAAGAGATGACTCCTAAGTGGCTGGTGGCCGGTGGGATGAGTTCGCCTAGGGAGACAACATATTTGTTATCGTCTTTTGCATCCATCTAATACATAAATTAAAAAAAAAATCATTGGGAAATCTGCTATGATAGCAAGATGTATATATATATATTGCGTTTCTTGCTTTTGTAGGTTTAAGTTGATTTTTACTTTTTTCATATTTTGTTTTGTTGTGTTGTTGTTATTAATGTTGACATTGTTTTTGGAGGAATATAAAAAAAAGTAATTGATTGAAATTTGCATGAAACTGTAGTGACAATAAAGAAGATGTTCGATAGCTAGTTTTTCATACTTTGAATGGAAAAAGAAAGAATAAATTTAAATTTTTAATCAAAAAATTAAAAATGATGTTTAAATTGATAATATTTTGGACTAAATTGATAGGTTGTATAAGTTTTAGGGACTAAAATTATTATTTGACAGAGCGACGTCAATGTTTCTATTTATTTTTAACAGTCAATGTACCAAAATAAAAAAAAATACGCAATGTTAGGTACTATTTTGCTAAAAAAATCAATTTATGTACCAAAATAGAAATACATAAATAGGTGATGTACTAAATATGTAGTTTACCCAATAATTTAATTAAATTTTTAAAAATAATTATTAATTATATGTTGAGTACTTAAAATTTTTAATTTTTATTAATTAATTTAATGATGTTCAACATTGTTCAGCGATGTTCGTTGCACGTGGTAGACTCATTCTAAACCTAAACTATAAAAAAAATTGAAGATTAAATAGGTGACCCTTTCTTAACTTACCTATGAAATTAAAAAACTGCAGTAATAATATATAAAAACGATCCATTTTTACTTAAAGAGAGTAAAATGACAAAATTGCCGTCCTGTTTGTACAGTGTTTTGTCAGACCATGGAAAAGATAGTTTACCGAACCTCCCCACGCGACCATCATGAATCAGTTTCAAAACCTCCGTATCAGTTATCACGAGACTGGCTTAAGTTCATAGCTTTATTAATCATTCGGTCCTTAAATGTATCGGGGTTTTAGAGGAAGCTTATATTACAAATAAGTCCATTCAAATAAATATATTACAAATAAGTATTTAAAATATAACATATATCTTTTTGTCAAAAAAAAAAATCGAGAGTACAGGACGAAGTCAGGCATGATCGAAAAATGACAAGGGTCAAAATATTAAATTTAAAAAACGTAAGGGCTTATTAAGTATATAAACTCAAAATTTATGGGGTAAAGTCTAATTTGTCTAATATTTAAATTTATAGGGACCTAAGTAGTTATTGGACAAAAAAATTTGACGACATGTGCCCTAACTAATCCGGGCCGACTCGCGTCGTACACCTGACTTTAGTGGGTGAATCTCCTAGCATTTTTTTTGTATACACAAGTAAGGGTGAGCAAAACTCGACTCGAAAAAACCGAATAACTCGACTCGACTCAAGGCAAAAATACTCAACTCGTCTTGACTCGACTCGAAATTTCATAAACTCGAATAACTCAAAAAAATTTCAAATAAAGTTTGAGTTGTGAAATGGAAATTCGAATAACTCGAATAACTCAAAATTTTTAGTAATTAGTGGATTTATTTTTAAGTTCGAGACGAGTCCCTCTATTTTTTATGATATATACATACCGATATATAAAAATATGAAGAAATATTGTCACATGTGAAAAAATATATATGTGCATATCTTATATGATTAGAGAAAAGAGTTTAAATTGGAATCAAACCATACTATAACATGATAAATAATTACAATTAAATTTTTATAGAAACTCGAAAACTCGACTCGAATCGAAAAAATTTCAAATAAAGTTTGAGTTGTAAAATATAACTCGTCAACTCGAATAACTCGAAATTTTTTGACTCGACTCGACTCGATCGAACGCTCACCCCTATACACAAGGCCTCGAACTCGAGATCTGCTTAAACAATACCGACATGCTTACCACAATAGCTCATTCTTATTTAGTTCAACACTTATTTGATTATACCTTTAATAACTTTTGTATTTTTTAATATGAATATTTATTTTTTACAAGGGCCAAATTATAATTAGACAAATACTTATCGAATGTTTAAATTTTATAGCAGGGGCCCCAAGGTAACTCCGCCCCTGCTAGAGTACATGTATTTTTTCAGCTAAGTTCTTAAAAGTTGACATGTGACATTGATTAAAAAATATATTAGGTGCCTATTTTGACAAAAATATATGTTTTAGGTACTTATTTTAACAAAAGAAAAATGTTTAATTACCTATTTTTAACCAAAAAGTATACTTCAGGTACTTATTTGACAAAAAATACTTTCTCAGGTGTTTAAATATAGTCCTCTTAACTTAGAAGGATTGAGTGATTAAAGATAAGACCAATGTGTTGTTACAACTTTGTTTAATCTTAAACCCAACAAGTGTCCTAGTGAAAAAGTAGATGATCTTCATTCAAGAAGACACGTGTTCAAATCACTTTTTTTATAAGGTATATGTGCATTTTCAAAGAGTTAAGAACATATATGTGCATTTGTTTAATCTTGTGCATTTGTTATCACTAAATGTGCATATTTTTTATACAATGAATTTATTTTATTTTGATGGTCATTAAATTCAATTTATTCATTAAATTAAGTATGAATTAAGCCAAATTTTGTAAAAAAAAATTAATTAAAATAAAAAATAGATTTAACTCGGGAGCCAAACTATGAATTAAGCCAAATTTAATCAACAGACCCATAGGACTCTATTACCTCGTCGTCACGCTCCTTTACGTGGCATCGTGTAAAACTACCACTAGGAAACGAACCGGGTTTACGGGTCAACACACCCCAAATTCAACGGATTTCAAAGTTTTTGACTTTTGTCATTAAATCCCCTCCGCCCTTTATAAATGGCCCGGACCACTCCCCTGCAAACACCCTCATCTCATTTCCATCTTCAAGCTCATTTCATCGGGTTTTACCTTTATTCTCGTTCTCTTCGCCGGAAAAATAAATTCCGGCATGAAAATGATGGAGGCGCTAGCTACTCATGATCTTCGCGTGAATTCCCATGGCAATAACATTATGTCCTCGTCCCATTGCGTGATTCGGGAACTTTAACCGTATCTGAAAAAAAAGGAAAAAAATCCTAAGCAAAGCGACTCTACTAGTCTACTTAGCTGAGTTCTGAAGTTATTCCATGCATTTTCTGGCAAATTAGATGTAAATGATAGTGTTTTGATTAAATTAAACCGCATTAATTTTTTTTTTGGCTAAGATATGAATTTCTGTATCAATTGCGTATACTGATCTCATCGCAAAGCGAAGAATCAACAAGCGTTTAAAGAGCGGCCGCGGTAACGGTGGAAGCGGTTTTTTAAAGGCTGAGAAACATGCCTTTTCCGATGAAGATTCAACCGATCGATTTCAACACGCTAGAAGAAGTGGCGCCGCCGCAGACGATGAAGCATCCGGCGGTGAAATCGCGATTCAAGCGGCTGTTCCCTAGTGTTCTGAGAAATTCCTCAGCGGAGAAGATCGGTGCCGTTTCCGCCGCCGCCGCCGATGAGCTTCCTTTTAGCAAAGAATGCGCCACTGAGTTCGAGCCGAGCTCCGTTTGCTTGGCGAAGATGGTTCAGAATTTCATAGAAGAAAGCAACGAGAAACAACAATCTTGTGCGGTTAGGTGTAGCGGCCGTAACTGCTTCAGCAACCGTAGCTGCAGCGACAGCTCCGATGACGAAATGGACGGTTTCTTTGGTGACTCCAATCTTACTTCTTCCGCTGAAGCATCCGAAATCCTAAAGGTACAACAATAACTTCCGCCTCCTTTTATCTCAAAATCACACTAGTATTTTTTAAATCCGATTTTGTTCTTTTCTGAAACAGAGTTTGATTTCTCCAATGAGTGCGAACGAAAAGAATTTATTGGCGGATACAACCAAGATTATGGAGAAGAACAAGAACTGCAAGAGCAAAGACGAATTTTGCAGGAAAATTGTTACCGATGGATTATTAACCCTTGGATACGATGCTTCTATCTGCAAATCTTGCTGGGAAAAATCCCCCTCTTTTCCAGCCGGTACTTTCTTTCTCCCTCGCTTTTCAAATTAGCCAGTTCTCCGATTCCAATCAATGGCTTGAATTTCATTTTTTTTATAAGCAGGGGAATATGAATACATAGATGTGATAATCGAGGGGGAACGATTGTTGATCGACATCGATTTCAGATCAGAATTCGAACTCGCCCGATCAACGAAATCATACAAGTCAATCCTCCAAATGCTTCCGTTCATCTTCGTCGGCAAAGCTGACCGTCTTCAGAAGATAATCGCCATTGTTTCCGAGGCGGTAAAGCAATGCCTGAAGAAGAAAGGAATGCATATTCCTCCATGGCGGAAAGCTGAGTATATCAAGGCCAAATGGCTTTCTCCTTGTAGCCGAATCGCTATAACTGGAACGCTGCTGAAAGAAATGAATCATGAGGATAAAATTTCGGATGAAGATGGTGAGTTGGGGGAACCCATATTTGGTTTGTCTGAGAGTTCCGAAGAATGGAAGCCGCCTGAGAAAAATCCCAGGAGCTCAAAGGTTGGGGTAAAGATGGTGACTGGTTTGGCTTCAGCCATTGAAGATGAAATTAAACAATAAAATTTTGACTTTTTTTGTTACTGGAAAATCAAAACACAGCATTGAACATGACTAAACTGATTGAAAAATCCCCTTGAGTTTTTTATGTAAGGGTTGATCTGATTTTTACTAATATGAATCCTAATTACGTTTTGTTACACAAGACTAAATTTCTCGTTGTAAAAAATTAGTATTCGGTTAATATTTACTGAAATTTATTATTATTTATAACATAAGGATCATTTAAATTTAATAATTATTTTGTAGTATTTAAAAGTTTATTGATAGAAATGATATTTTAATATAATTTAGTTACATTTGATGTACTTTTATCTTTTAATATTAAATTTTTTATATAATTTACATGGACAAAGTTAAAATTAATCAATATAAAGCACAAATGAGTTTATAATTACAGTCCATCCATTTTTTATATAATTACAATCGACATCAATCAATAAAATGTACAGACGGACGGACTTATATTTGCAATAAATTCAAACCTACACTAAAATAATTTTGGACAGAATTCACACATACTAAGACTTTAACCAGAATAAATCTAAACCGAGACCTCAACCATTTCAAAATCCGTTAAAGCTCTGGTTAGTGGGAAATTTTAGAGTGAGACATTTTTAAGGTGCAATTAAAATAGGATGAATTTACACAAATTTTTATTTAATTAATAATAATTTGTGTAATTATACAAATTCTTGCAATCTACAGAAATTCTTACTATTTGGATAAGAATTTAGGTTATACTATAAGAATTTGTGTAACTACACAAATTCTTACGAAGTTAGTAAAATTTTATGTATTTATACAAATTGTTACCCGATCCTACATAAATTATTATCATTTTAGTAAGAATTTATGTAGCGCCTCATTTTAGCCTCACATTGGAATTCCCTCTAGTTAGTAGAAAATTATATCATGGGTTGACTTCACATCAGCCATAGTCTCATCCAATAAAAATCACCTACTTCACCATTTTTCCTCATTATTTTTTTCAACCACTGAATCTTCACTAATTTTTTACATGTCATTGAAAAAAAAACGTTTTGGGGAAGTTATTATATTTTTGAGTTAATGACATAAAAAATAGCGATGAATTGGATAAATTTTTATTTGAAGAAACTATACTGATATAGTAAGCCAGACTCATGATATAATTTTTCCTATTCAAATTATTAATATTATTAATTATCTAAAATGAGAATATGAATTTGCCCTTAAAAAACCAATTTCTAACGTATCATGTTGGTTTTAATTTTTAATTTTTTATTGGAATGAGTCGTTTTAAGAGTCATTTGGATTATTATATAACTAAAACTATTAATAATCAATTGATTCAATGGGATGAAATGCTAAAATCTTGAAGTAAGGTCGGAAGTTCTAATTTTGATGTTAAGAATGAAATAAATTAGATTAGAAGGGTTGTCCCATAATAAATTTTTACAACATTCGATCTGAATTAATCAATCAATAAATTAAACATTCATAATTTATATAAAAAATATTAATTACATGAATTATTTGGATTAATTTATGGAATTATAAAAATAGATGATATAATAACTAAAATCATAATTTAAGTAGAAAAATCCATAAGAAAGTGGGTATCTTTCTGGAAACAGCTTTGAGGACAAGCCTCCCTGTTTCAACTTTATGGATAATTCCCGAATTTAGGGACCGGATTTCACAGGGAAAAAAATAAAGTATTTTACTTGCAAGTCGGGCAAACACTAAAACAAGAAACCGGTTGCGATTTCTCCGACCCATAGAACCTTCCTACCTGCAAAGAAACAAAAGCGAACCTATTTTTAAATTTGTGATATTTGATTGTATCTACTTATAGTTTCCCCAATATACTTATTGACTTTTTATTTATTTATATTTGTATTAATATATTGTGGGAAAAATAATTATAAAAAATAGGTTAATTGTACCGAAAATTCTTATATTATGATTTTATATATTTAAATTGATTTTTTATAGTTTAAAACGTTCTTGTTGTGATAATGAAATTTTTTGTTTGGTGGTGATATTTTTCATATAAGATTTCATTTACAAAAAATTATAATATAATTTCATTATCACACCATACAATATTGTTAAACCAAATAAAATAATTTCATTTCGCAATCTTATATGAAAAATATTTTTAAAAAAAAATTGATACACAAACTGTGTAAATTAAAGTTTACACGGTCTTATCAATTTTAAGGTTTATAGGATTAGGTTGTAAGGTTTATAAATTAGGATTTAGGGTTATAATTTTGAGTTTATAATTGGTTTATGGTTATACTTTAAAGTTTATGGTTTAGGCTGTATAGATTATAATTTAGAGTATAATGTAAAGTTAAAGTTTAGATACTGAAATTTATTATTATAATTTAGAGATTAAAACTTGTTTTTTTAAATTAAATAGGTTGCTTTTAAAATTCACAACTTAAATAAAAATATATAATTTTTTTCAACACATATTATATATCAAAATATATTTCACTTAAGATTACATTCTTCGTATGCACTCTTAATATTGAGTTATTAATGAGATCTACTAATTGGCTGAGTGGTCAATAATACTCACGTTGTTGTATTTTATATGTGTTTAAATTTTAATATTTATCTTAGAATGTAATACATATGTATTTAATATAAATAAATAAAATATATTGAATTTATCAAAAAAAATAAAAAAAAATATTGAGTTGTTAATAAGGAGCACCAAATGTTGTTATTTCGGTGCCTGGGTCCATATAATATCTTCGAAATTGCAGTTAGACGAAAGCCGGTTGATTATTTATTTATTTATTCAAAAACTCTTGAACCAATCATTACGTTCCTGAAATTCATTACTCTTATTTTGGGGTAAAATACACCAAGTAGTCATTAAACTATAAAACTAATTGTTTTTATCGCTAACTTTTCAAAAATTATAAAATGATCATTAAATTTATCAAATTGTTACAAATTAGTCATTAAATTTTATCAAAATATTACAAAATAGTCATTCAGTTTTATCAAATTGTTACAAATAATTATTAAATTAATTAAATTTTTATAAAATGGTCATTAAATTAATCAAATTGCTAAACTATTTTATAACATCCAATATTTTTTTCAAACATTCATTTTTCATAACTTAATAACTATTAATGTATTTTATTCTATTTTATTTTAATAATTTCTCCAAATGGTATAAAAAATTGGGTGGGGTCATATTGAGTGTACTGTATAGTATAGTTATAATAAAATAATAAAAGGTGGCCGTTAACTATTACTATGCCAATAGTTTTTTTTTTTTGACATTATTCCACTTGTTTATTTATATACATTTATATTCGTGAAAGCAACCTCACACCAGCAACCATACCTCTATATGTATATATAATATATGCATAAGCTATGTTGGTTTCTTTTGTCTAACGTTAAAATTTTAAAAATAAAAATAAATATTGGAGTCATTACTAACTCTGTAAAAATCATGTCACATGTTAAATAATGATTAAATGATAATAATGGATCAATTTGAAATGTTGACGAAATAAAATATTAAACACATAAAACGTTAAACATCTACTTTAATAATAAAAAAAATATTTTTTTGGTAAAAAATATAATTTAAACACATATTCTATACTCTATAAACCTAAAAAAGGAAAAGTCAATTCCAACACTCTCTTTTATGTTATAAGATTGATCTCTAATGTCTTTTGAGTGCCTTTGCTTGTGGCTCAATCTATTTTTACTAATATTTATAAGTTTTAAATAAATTTCTCTTAATTAAGTTCGGAAAAGATTCGGGTCCGACTCCATTCTGAAGTACACTTATTTTTTTCTATTTATTATATTTAAATTTAAGATATTAAACCTCTTATCATCCAACCTAACAAATATCGACAATAACTCATTCTTATTACAGACAACTAATACATAACGATTTTACAAAATAAAAGCCTTTTAAAAAGTAAGTAACTATTCTATTAAAAAAAGTAAGAAACTATTAATTAAAAAATATCATTGTTTTGGTATTGTCTAATCTATATATTTAAGGTCATAAAATTAAATTGGTGTTATAAGTTAAAATCATACTAATATTGGTTCAATTAATAAAGATTACTCAAAAGGTATAAAATAAAATAATTAACGATTTGAACCTAACAAGTCTTCTAGTAGAAAATCGGATGATTTTCATTCTAAGAGGCACGAGTTCAAATCGCTTTGTCTACAAGGTGTATGCACATTGTCAAAAGGTTAAGAATATGTATGAACAGATACTACATTGTAACCACCTTTAGGTTATTAAAAAAAATAATCGACAATTTTATTGCTTCAATAATTAGGTGACATTGACATTCTTTATTCGAGGTTTGAGCTGAAATAATAATTTAATAAATAATATAATATTTAGTGCAGTACTATAATCTTCATCAAAAGATTTAACAGTGACATATTTTTGTATAGTATGAAAAAAAACATTCAAAACTTAATATGAAAAAAAATCTTAAAATCTAAGTCAACTTATGAAATTTTAAAAACCTACCAACAATATTTATACACATAAAATCAACTCATATACATTTTATATAAAGTTTCTGGTACATTATGTGTGTGTATATGTATATAAATATAGTTGTATGTAAACTAAACAACAAAACAAATCAGATTTAAATGGAAATTTTTCTCTAAATTTAATTAACGTAAAATGTAACCCAAAGTAGCTGGCTTATAAATAACTGGGCCGGGCTTTTTTATTCTTTTTCCATTAATTTTTTAAAGGTAAATATATATTAGTATGTGAATTTGATTTCAAGGTACAATTTGGTGTGTATATATATTTTTTCCAATCGGGGATATGAATTTGATTTTAAAGTTCCATTTGGTACTTGAATTTAACTATTATGTCCAAATTGGTTCAAACAAGACATTTACTGTAAGTATTAATTTGGACCATAAAGTAAAGTTTGAGTATCATTTTGCACTGATAAGTCAAGTTCAAGTATCTAATAAGACTCGAAAAAGTTTAGATACTAAATTATATTTTAAAATCAAATTCAGTTGCCCTCCCGGTATTCTAAGTTTTGCCCCGAGTAATTCAGACTAATTCACGTCGCACGCCTGGTGTTGGTGGATGAGTCTCCCGACGAGAATTTTCTGCATACACAAGACCCCAAACTCGAGACCTATTTAAGAGATATTAAACTCACTTGGACCAACCCCGTTAGTTTTTATATTTGTTTTTTATTCATAAAATATATTTTTTAATATTTATGTTGTCCCTCTCGAAATCATTTCTAAATTTGATTTCACCGGTAATTGGTTAGCAGCGACTGTGAACTCTGAAAAAGGGCCGAAAATGCCTTGAAAAAGCTTCGCATGCAGTAGAAGCGGCATCTGGAAGAGATAATTTTTATGCTTTCAACCAGATGCCGATGCTTCAACCTCAGCAACCTCATCAACACCCTCTGGAGCTAAGTTTACTTTCACATTGGATGATATCCCAGTATCCAGATGGGCTCAAAGGCTTCAAGAATTTCACTCTTGGTTAGAAACAAAAAGCCTTACTGAACACAGCCACCATGCTGTTCTCTCAGAATTCACCGCCAGATTTACAGGCGTTCTTAGAGATTGGTGGAGCTCTCTTAGTAATACCGATCAGATGCAATTTCTTGTTTTACAAGACTATTCTCAGGTGATCGAGATCCTTCATACTCAATTCCTTGGAAGCCAAGCAGATTTAAAGATCTTAAAACGAAAGGAATTCTTCAAACGACGGTGCTGTTCGTTCGAAAAAAAAGGACCTTGAGAAACATTTTGGCATCATGATCAAGCTGTTCTACGCCCTTGGAGCGGACCAGAACCTAAAGCAAGCCCTATTAGCCTCAATCCCTGAAGAATTGCAGAATTCCATTTACAGACAACTCCAACAGCAATCCAGAGACATCCTGCAATTATCTGTTGGCCAGATTCAACAAGCAGCTATTCTAGCTCTTGAAGAATTCTGTGAAAAAAGACAACTTATTAATGATTACATGACAGGACACAGGGAAATGGATAAATCTTGCAAAAAGAAAGGTCTAACGATCAAGTGCAAAGATGAAAAGAAATGTCGTTGTAGTCCAAAGAAGTCTAAATCCAGCAGACACTCGCAGCGAAGACTTCTCAAATCACCATTCCTTCCCAGAAGAAGAAAACGATGGAGATACCTCAGAAAAAAAAGATTCCAGGGACAAAAATCCTCCAAATGCTATGTCTGTGGAAAGAAAGGCCATTTTGCTAAGGAATGTCCGAAGAACAAAAGCAAAAACCGGATGATCCAGGAAATCAAGAAGATCACAGGTGTCAAAATCAAAGATGAAGATGACCTTGAATCAATCTTCTCCATTGATGAAGAACCAACGAACCAGACACTCTTCGCAATTCAAATACCCGATGATTCAGACTTATCAGGAGCAGAAGAATCCTCCACAGACTCAGAAGGAGTCTACCAGATCTGCTCAGTCAAATCATCCACAGCGCCAGTTCCTCACATACCAGTATCGGTATATCTGGGTAAATATGATAACCCAATCCCTGTTATTGCATTTATCGATACAGGCGCAGCAGAGACAATCATGAACCCCTCAATCCTTCCAAAACAATGGTGGAAGCCGCACACCAGATACTTCAACTCTGCAGCCGACCAGACGTTTGCCACCCATGTTATCAGTAAGCCCATTACTATCCAATTCTTTCCAGATTGCAAAATAACAACTACTGTGCTTGGTTCACAGCTGCTTGGAAAAGATTTGATAGTAGGGTTTGACCTCTACACTAAGGCAAAACATTTGAGAATTACCCCAGACGGCCTTAGACACAAAAATTACTTCAAGCCATTTGTAGATATTCCTCGATTATACTTATTCACCATCCCATAAAAAATGGCAGGAATCATGGAAGAAATAAAGAGAAGATCATGTGCAGATTCACATACAGAATTTCTCACCAAATGCAGTACTCCTCTTTGGCAAAATTCAGCCTTCTTCATTCAGTTGCCTTTCAAGAAGAATGAAGATATTAACCCCACAAAAGCCAGTCACTCAGGCATGAATCCAGAACATCAGGCGCTTGCAGAGACAGAATGCAACGAGCTCTTACAACAAGGCCTTATTGAACAATCTAATTCACAATGGGCTTGTGAAGCCTTCTATGTGAATAAACGGTCTGAACAAGCTCGAGGAAAACTCAGACTTGTCATCAATTATCAACCTCTCAATCACTTCCTCTAAGATGACAAGTTCCCTCTGCCCAACAGAAATGTTCTGTTCTCCAGCCTTGCCAAGGCCGAGCTATTTTCAAAGTTTGATCTAAAGGCAGGATTTTGGCAATTGGGTATAGATCCAGCTGACAGGCCCAAAACTGGATTATGTATCCCAAATCATCACTACCAGTGGACAGTCATGCCATTCGGATTAAAGACGGCCCCATCACTGTTCCAAAAGGCAATGATAAGGATTTTCCAACCCATTATGGAAAATGCTTTGATTTACATTGATGATATCCTTTTGTACAGCCCAGATGAGGAAGCCCGTTTAAAGCTTTTGGATCAATTCCATCAATTGGTCTTACAACACGGAGTAATGCTATCAGAAAAGAAGATGCAGATAGCCCAGACTGAAATTGAGTTCCTTGAAATGCACCTGAAAGATGGAAAGTATCAACCCGGTGAACACATTGCTCAAGAATTACTCAAATTCCCAGACACGCACCTCACAAAAAAGCAAGTGTTACAATTCCTCGGAATAGTCAATTACTTAAGAGATTTTGTTCCTAAAATCTCTAAGTACACAAATCCGCTCAGAAAGCTACTCAAGAAAGATCCTCCTCCCTGGAGTACAGTTCATGAGAAAGCAATCAAGTCCCTTAAAGGAAGACTACAAAAGCTACCACCCTTGCAGATCCCTTCAGATGGTAAAAGAATCCTCCAAACAGATGCCAATGATAAATATTGGGGAGCCATTCTTATTGAAGAAAAGGATAAGAAGAGACGCATCTGTGGCTATAAAAGTGGAAGATTCACTAACGCAGAAATCAATTACCACTCAACCTTCAAAGAAATCCTTGCGGTCAAGAAAGGTATTTCTAAGTTTGAATTTCACCTTATTGGCCATCACTTTCTTGTAGAGATGGACATGTCAGCATTCCCAAATATGCTGAAATTCAAACAAAAAAAGGTGCCCAATTCACAGTTACTAAGGTGGGCAAATTGGTTCTCTCAATACTCCTTTGACTGCAAACATATCAAGGGTAAAGCCAATGCTTTGGCTGACTTACTGACTAGACCGCCAGATAAGATCCTAATGTATAAAGCTACAGGATCTTCCTCTTCTTCAAAACCCAAAACCACCAAAATGAAGTCTCATCCTCCGATAGCCAGAAAGCCAGAAATAGAAACAGCTTGGGATATTCCTCCCAATCTTAACCCCTTATATCATCCAGAAGTCTATAAGTTGGTACTAGAAAAGAAATTCCATTCCTCTGCAAGATCAATGATCTTCAGTTACCAACTTGATGTTTTCAGAAACCATAGGGGGTTGTGCTTAAAACCTTTTGGTCTTCACCCAAAATACCCATTTATTCATCCTTTAACCTTTGAATTCCATGAATATCCAGATGAACTTAAATGGTTACTATGGTATTTTACTCATGTCCATCATGTTGCTGTCCAGTTCAACCTGGAAGATTTACTTTATTACATGAGTAGAAGGAAGACAGGTTTTGGACAACCAGAGCATGACAACTTATGGGAAATACTTAAGTGGTTTTATCCACTTGAAGTATGGTTCGAACTAATCAACAATGTCATGGAAAGACAGGAGAAGGAAAAAGGATATATTATCCTTATCCTTCATAAAGCTCACGCAGTTATGGAGCATGGAAAGTCAAAACAGCTACCAGCTATCTCAACCGCATGGGTTCATCAGATTTATCCAGATAATATCAGAAAAATCCCAATGGAATACAGAAAATTTCAAAGATATATCTGTCAAATGAATAGGCAGATACCAGATGAGATATGGCCCTCACCAGAAACAAAAGCATCATGGGACACCTGGCCAAGTAACTCAGATCTCGAAACTCAATACTGTCAAGAAATCTCTCAAGCACTCTATGAGTTCCATGATAACTTACCAGACCCAAAGGAGTGGTCCCAATCTTATCCATGGGACATAGGCACAGCTAGCAAGATTGACACATAGTACAATCTAGATGATTCAACCACAACACCCATGATTGAAGAGACAACACCAGCAGAAAATTCAAACGATCACATGGATGTGGACCCAGATGTTCAGTATGAAAAGTTCCAGCTGGCATGCTACAGACGAAAACAAGAAAAGGAAGACCGCATTATTGAATTAAATATTACTGATGACGAGGACACCGACTATGATAATTTGTCGTTATAATAAGTGTGTGGTCATGTCACTTTAAATAAAGTAAGTATCGGTCCAATAACATTTAGAACGTGTGTAAAGTAGCTATTTTGTAATTTTCCTTCCCAGCTCTCTATATAAGCAGAGCCTTATGCTATGTAAAACTCAGAATTTGGCAGAAGAATAAATATAAGATTATCAGAGTGTTTATGGCTTTCTAAATTCCTCCTCTTCTTCTCTTTGATATAGTAATGGCAGAATAGGGAGATCTCCAATAGGCTGCATCATTAGCTGTGTTGGAAAGATTGAAGGAGTAGAAGGGGCCTTCAGGTGACTGTGATCAAACTTGATTTCTGTCATTCCTCCTGGTCTGGAGAGAATCATGTTTTCAGTAGATCTGACAGGTTGACTTTGTTGCTGAATCAGCTCATAATTAGTTATCCATCGTTCTGGTAGTAGCTGAATCAGTTCTTCTTTTGTGATCTGTCTAGGAACATGCACACAGTGAGGCTGTTCCTGTGTATTTACTGAGATTAACAGAGAACTGTCACCAGATCCGCTTCCTTGTAGTTTGAAGGCATGGTCCTGTACTCTATACACTATTTGATAGTGAAGAGTAGCAATAATTGAGGATTCCACCTGCGGGGCACCAACTATATGAATTTGGACTTTGAAAGCCTGCATCAAGTTGGGATCTTTAAGGGCCATGGTGAAGTTTGGAAAGAGAGTGACTATAACCAAGCCACTATTGAGCGTTGCTTCTACAGTACCAATACAAGCATCTTGGTACTTCAAGTATCTGGTATCCAGTAGGGCAATACGGGCAACAACTGGCTTTCCTTCTGTTCCATGGTAATTTAAGGCGAGTCGAATAGCTCCAAAGTGGATATGAGAGTATCCTGCTGCCATCCATCTGTCTGGAAAATCTGCAGGGATCTCAAGTGTAACAAACTGCTCCGTAGCTTTTCCTGTAATAAGGTGTTGGTCGAAGCTAGAAGACTGGACATGCTCTTTAACAGTAGTAGGTGGTTTCTTAATAAGAGCTTTAATACTTTTTATAGGAGACGATATGGGCTTTTGGTATGCTGAATAGAAATTTACAAGAGGGAGTTCAGTAGGTTTAACTCGCTCTTCTGCTGAATGGTAATCTACTTCATACAAAGAGGATATTTTATTTCCTTTATGAGACTTCAGTGGGAAGTCTCCCATATTAACTAAAGATTTTGAAGAAGAAGGCTGAGTATTTTCTGTCATGATTTATGAATTTCCCCTCTCTGAACAGAATGATTTATGAATAGATAGATCTAGGAGTGTGGCTCTGATACCAAGTTGGGGGTAGGAGATGAGAGAAATCAGATTGGAGGATCGATCAAGAGGTAGCCGGAACAATGTCAGCTACTGTAACAGGTATGCTATGCCAAAAACAGCCTCTCCTGGGCTAACGGGGCACTGCCTGTTAGTTACAGCAACCTATCCTGCGTCGTCTTTCCTCTTAATCTACTTCTTTTAAACCAATCTGATCATCTTTCACAACTATCTCCATGCTTGATTCAGTGTTGTTCTTTGTGACTTTAACTTGGAAATAAAGAGAAAAAAGTTCTAGATTCTAAAATTCGAGTTTAAAAATATTTCTAAATTAGTTAAATTATCTGATTTGTTTTTCAATGAGGTTGAGCTTTATTGATTTAGTGTTTGTTGAATCAAATAGTCAAATATTTGATTTTTTTTAAAATAAGTTGTTGAGTTCAAACATTATGGATGAAAAATTTGTGTTAGAACTCATCCCAAAATGAAATCTAAATTATCAACGTTAATTAATTTAGTAGGATGAGACACAAGAATCCTTAAATAATGTCTAGAGTCTAAATTTTAACGTTGTAAATAAAAGATTCAAAAAATCGTCCCATAATAGACCTATATAATATACTATCTAGATTAATCACCTAATAAATTGATACAAGTAATCATAAATTTTTTTACCCAATTTCCAACCTAAATGAAACCCGAACAATTATCAAATCTAAGAGCATATGTGCGCCTCTCACATTGTGAGGATACATATGGAAAAAATAAGGTTTAATAGTCAGAAAACTGTCTGAATTATAATTTTTTTAAATATGTGTTTAAACTATTTTTTTGAACCAAATAGACAAGGTTGAAACTAAAAATTTGTAAAAGAAGGGACTAAAATAAAATTAAAAATTTTAAAGGGCTAAAATAAAATTTAAAAAATAAAGGATTACAATACTGATTTTATTTTTTTTCTAAAAAATAATATATTATTACTGTTAAAAAGAAAAAGTTGGTAAGGGCCACATCCCGATGAACCCTGCGATGTTCCGCCCCTGCAAATAGGTGCATAATGTTTCATTTCGTAATCATTTTATAGTTTTTTTTCTCAATGATCGTTAAAAAAATTTCATCATACAAATAAAATATGACACGTAGCCTATTTCTTATTTGGCTTAAGGGTGCTTAAGGCCCTTGAACTTTTGGAAAAAAAAATCAATTAAGCTATTGATTTTTTTGCACCCAATTAAGTCCTCCAACTAATAAATTAAATCAATTTAGCCCTTTGAGCAATTTTGATGATCAATTTTTGATGGGTTTTTCTTAAGATATTACTGCCATGTGACACAATACAGTTCTATCATGTGACATTTACAAAAAAAATTAGAAAATTGTTTTATAAGATTTTTAGAATTTTTAAAGAATTTGGTAAATAAAATATTTTTTTTTGAAAATGTCAAGTGACAACACTGTAACACGACACATTACACCAATTGATCCAGAAAAAAACTGTTAGATTTAACAGTCAACGTTGGTCAAAGACTCAAAAGGGTGAACTGATAAAATATTAGAATATAAGGACTTAATTGATTTTTTTAAAGTTTATAGGTTTATGATACCCTTAAGCCTTCTTATTTTTCATTTAATTTTTTCTTAAAAATAAAAAAAAACCATTATTAAAAAAAATTAAAACTTCAATGAGTTTTAAAATAATCCACAAATTTCCTCTCTACCATCGTCGAACACCACCCCGCTGCTTCAGTAGTGAAGTCTCCTCCTCACGGCACACAAGTCACAAAGCCTAGTTCGTTGTTTGTTCATTAGTTGTTTGTTGTCTGAGTGAAATTTTCAAGTTCGACATTCGTTGTTCATTTGATCTCTCGTTCGTCGATTTGTGACGACGTAAGATTGATGTTATCGGTTGTGACGGATCGAAGAAGGAAGGAATGGTTGGTGGTAGTTGAATCTATGGCTAGAAGAGAGAAATTTAAGAGTTTAGTGATTGGGTTTTTTTTATAAAAAATTTAAAGATTTTAAGATATTTTTAGAATGAAAGATTTTTTTATTTTTAAATAAAAATTACAATAATAGATCACATGTCATGTTTTAATTAGATAACATAAAATTTTTAATGCATGTTACAGAAAACTTTTAAAATAGTTATAAATAAAACGTTAAACACGTATTTGACTTAAAAATAGTTTAGACATCTATATAAAAAATATAATTTAATGAGAATTAAACCTATGAATAATGGCAGCGTCGGTGGAAGGTGGTCAACTGGTCATTGCATGGGTGACTATCCAAAGACATGGGATGGTCTCCTACTTTCGCCCATCAATGCGTCCCTCTCCTTTTTTTTGTGCAAACTTTTGGACCACACTTCCCATTTAAGATTCCTTTTTTTTTTTTGATCAAACCCATTTAAGATTCCCAGTACTTTGGACATAACATTTCTTACATACACACACTCTCAAGCAAAGGAATTCAAACTTGTCTCAGGGTTTTTATTAAGTCATAAAAATCTCAAATTTTTAGGGTGGACGCAAGCCATAAAATTTAAAGATTAGTTCGTAAAAATTAAAAATAAAATAAAATTAAATGTGATAACTTTGAAAAGTTTAGGGTGCACACAGGCCGATCCAAGCATAAACATACATTTGCCGCCAATTATTTACATATTATATTAATTTACCAATTAGAATGTGTAATATTCTATTAAGTAACATAGATCAAATGTGTACTATACTCATTTCTATTAACTGTCACATCACTTTTTTCGTTAAGTTTTAATGGCAAGTGGTTTAATCGATAACATTTTAATAGTTAAACAAATTTGTATTTTTAACAGAGAAATTAATACTTTTGATCTGATTTAAAAACTGAATACACCGGTGGTTAGAATTGAATTTACCTTGTAGTTGAGTGGTTAATAATAATAATAATAATAATAATAATAATAATTCATGACGTGTACTTAAATTGGTTAGGTTAGGTTCATTCTGTATATTTGGTTATCAGTCCCTTTCGTTGCGTTTCTTTTTTTCTTTCAAAGACAAGATTGACTGTAATAACTAATATTCCTAATCAGGTACTTGGAGCTTAATTATTAGGATTACCTAAAAGTCACACCCTAATTATCCCATATATGGATGATGTAGTTCACCTACAACAGAGACTCCGAAACCATGTTTATCACGCCAAACCCCCATTCCGATCCTCTATTGTACTCAACTTTGGGGTTTGCTCCCTCTTAATTTCATATAATTTGTTTCTTCGTTTTTATAATATTATTAGTTAGTCTAAATTATTGACAGTTTTTGTGAATGATTTGACACTTACATATTCATTAAAATGATGATATACCTTTTTTTTTGTTAAAAAATACCTATTTTAATTTGAACATGGTAGAGAACAAATTTATAGCAAATTAATATAGAGATCAAATCCTTAATATGAATATAGTGGAGGGACTAAAATGATAATATACAACGTCTCTCAACTAAAAGAAATAGAACAAGATGGCTTAAATTAACTTGAGATCGCCGTATTCTGATTCAATTTTTATGGTTATTTAAGAAAAGAAAAGAAGTGTGGAGTGAGTAGAGCGAAGATATATTTTTTTTCATAAATAAAGAGAAATCAATATGATTACCAACTTAACTACAACAACTATTATATAAAATGTTTAACACTTCATTTGGTGGACTATGATAAATCGACACGTTAGATTTTTGTTACAAAGTTATTATTTTTTTTCAAAAAATATATCTGACAGTAGGGATGGACCGAGGAGTGCTGGTGGGGGCAACCGCCCCCCTAAAGTTTTGAAAATCATATATGATTTAAAAAAATTAGAATTTTTCTATGTATTTTCTATTAAAAATCTATTTTCGCCCCCCTAGAAATTTATAAGTTCGCCCCCTAACCTAAAGTCCTGAGTCCGTCCCTGTCTGATAAGGTGTGCAGTGCCACAATTTATGTATCCCAAGAGCCAAGACCTTTCTTTCCCTTTTCAATGTGAGAATAATGTCTCATTCTCTTTTTAGGCGTGACATTACCTTTCATTGCTATCTTTGCCATATCGTTTGCAAGGAGATTACCTTCACAAAAGACAAGCTCAAAAGACATCTCTCTATTCGGTCGCACTAAGCTTTGAATATAATGAAGTAGCACCACGAGCTCTCCCTTGAAGTAACCGTGTCACATCCCGGTTATCTAACTCGATCACAATCTTACGTGCGCCAAAATTCCAAGTACTGCATACTGCATAGCCCTTCATACACTCCCCAAATTCCGCTTCCATAGAGAAATCCAACAATCAACGTCCATCATCATCTTGAAGAGTTCCTCCACAAGATGCCATACCATCCTAACCATCTCTAGCACCATCCGCGTTAAGTTTCAACCGGCCGGATTGTATTTCGATTAAGTGTTGTTGTCCTTACACGCGTGTCTTGGCCAGAAACCAATGCACGAAAAGCTTCCTCAGTCAATTGTCAACTATGTCCAAATATTGAAAAACAGTATTCTTTACTCGGGTCAAAGATCAATCTATTTAGGTTCAATCAGAAAACGAGCAAAATAGTTCCATTACAATGTAATTTTGACCAAAATGCACAACGCTATAGTACCAGAAAATGTAACGTAACTTTACCACGAAATTGCTGTAGCACTTAAATAGAAGTGTATGTTAAATTCAGACAATAACAACAGTCTAGTTTAACCTCGAATCTCCGAGGCTAAAACATGCCCCGACCACCTATAAAAATCCGATGACTTAATTGGAGTACCTTGACAACAGATTTAGCTCCTTCAGCACCAGGTATAAACACCATATGAGTTTCATACATAATGACTCACTGAATAAAGTTGACTGAATGGACTGAGAAGTTGAGTCAATGCATACCGATTAATAGATTTTTAACTAATATTAATACCATCTCTAACCCCATCTCAGAAAACACAACGGGAACGGCACAGGCATTCAACTTTGCTTCTTGCTCTTGGCAGCTGCATGTTGTGGAGGCTCCCAGCCAGACATGAGTCTGCTTGGACTGACACCACAACCAATCGGATCTTGAACGTGCTCCGAGCTGGGAGTATGATGCAATGCAGATGTTTCATTGACATTCTTCACTCCTACTTCAATATGTGGATTCACGGAAGGAGGAACCAGGGTGTTGCCGGCGAAACTGTTTTCCACTCTCTGATGGTGCATGGGAGCAACAATGCCCGGAACTGGTTGGTGAAAGAACTGATTGTTGTTTTGCTGCAACCGAACAGGAGCAACTGGAGATGCTTCCAATGGACTGCTAACAAAAGGCATGCCGACATTAGCATTGTGCCTAGACAGAATAGCAGGGTTAATGCCCGTCACCCGCTTAACTGTTTCTTCAGCCATTTTTACCTGAAAGTTTCAAACACAACCGTCAACCTGATAGACACGGAATTAACATTGCATCAATCAGTGATTTATATAGAAAAAGTTATGTAGTTAAGCTATAACCACTTGCAGTAGTTTTAGGCATAAAGATGCAAGACCGTGTTTCACTGATGGGAACAGTCCAACACTGGTATTAATATCTGATGTCCAACAATGCAACTCCAGTGCATTAACAAACACAAGAGATCGTGTCAATATCCATTATATAAATATCAGCGTGACAAACAAATCATAATTTCAAGTATATGAACAGTTGGACTTGAACACAGTGTGTCTATACGGGACCGTGGCTTTTCAGAACTTGACTTACTAATCTTCACAAACTTCATGATGTCACAATAACATATTCTCCAGTCATTTATGTGGAAGTAAATTTTCAAGTTTCAACTGGACCCATAAGTCAACTAAATGAAGAATAACTGGACCCACAATAAGAAAATGCAAATTAGGCAATGGTGATGGTGGCAGACTTGAGGGTGATCAGTGATGGTTTACCTTTGCTCTTAATGTCTCAATATCAGCCTTCAGAATTCTATTGTCAACAGCAGCTTCATCAAACTGGTGATTTGTGTCACTTAGAGTCTTGAGTAATGTGGAGTGTTCAACTCTTAGTTGACCAACCTAGAAAAAAAATCACTTGCAGGATCAAAAAGACAATATAACAAACTGTACCAGATCATTAGAGGGTAGGGGGAATGATGTGGCAAAACCTGTGCTTCAAGTTCATTCATATGTGCTTGCTTTCTTCTTCTGGAGCGCCTAGCTGATTCTCGGTTTGACAGCATTCTGATCCATCACCAACGTACCAATTAGTTCAGGGAATTTTGTGATTGCATCAACGAAGTGAAGATTAAGTTTAGTGTGAATTTATAAATTTACAAGTCTGGCAGTGCGATAGGTTATTACTGCTTAGAACGTTTGTGTTTTTTAATAATTCTAGAAACGGATAATAGAATTTTGTTCGATTAAGTGGTATAGAATCATAAGTTTTGAGTTCTATTTGCAGAATAAATATTTGATTCCTTCGATGATAACAAATTAGTCTTACAGCTATTACTTAGAAGAAATACTTATCCTTTTAATTAGGGCAAAGAAAAAGATACGAAGAAGAAATCAAACATGTTAAGCAAAAGAGAATAAAGAACAGAGAGATAGCATTGCAAATCTTCAAACCAATCAATAATACAAGACAAAAATTAGAAAACATGTTTACCTCCTTGCACGTTTTGAATCAGCCGGATCCAGGTTGTCAGTGGTTTCAGTATCTTGAAGTTCATCATCTGAATCTTCTCCTGACGACACGCTTGTTGTTTGCTTCCTTTGTACCCCTGCTTTTTTCTGTGTAGTTGACACAGCCGGCAATCCACAAGGTGTAATATCTGGTTCACCCTGTCCTTGAATCTTTGAGGAACCTTCAATGGTAGAATTTGTATCAGCAAGATATTATTATATGTAAACTAGTCATGGAAAGAGGAGAACCAAATTAATGCATGAAGAACTACAAGTTCTTTAGCATATCTTGTAGCACTTAAGTATTAGAAAATGTGAATAAAAATAAGGAAGGAAAATGGAGAAGAAAATGAAATGTAAGCAGGCTACTGTTCCGTTTCTTGTTTGAATGGCTATGTAAAGTTATCCAATCTAGTAAAGCAAATTAATTCAATTTTTATGTACCCCTCCATCTTTTTCTCATTTCCTTTTCCTTCACTCTTTCAGCACAAGCATGAATCCAAGATCAAATCACATTGCACTTTATATAAACTTAGAAATATGACTATCATTAATTTACTGTTATTAGGAACAATCATGCATGATATATATAGAATGGTTCCGGTAAAAACTAAATGAGAAGAATGCTTTCCTACAGTTCACCAAGAAGCCAATGAATCGGTGATGTAGTTAACTTGAAGGATCCAAACTACCGAAACATTTATGTAATTGATTCTGCATTATCTGACCCCCAACAAATCAGAAACTAGAGTAACCACATTGATTCAAATTCATAGACTTGCAAGGGTTCGACTGTCATTTAGAAATTAAATTAAACTCGATCAAGGTTGCAGCCTCCTATTACAATGAATCATACTTGTGAGCAAGATTGCTTTTCACCCTGTATATGACTAGTAATCTTCCCAAATCCCAACTGGCAACTACACTCCATCAATTCGCGGAAATACAAGCACCCTAACACGGAAGCAAAATTTTACACAAATCATAGCTCTTTAATGTTAATTGACTCCCTTACAATCTAACTACTGCTCAGGAATATAATTACCCCCTTTGAATTAACTCTAAATTGGCACCGCAAAATCCGACACAGAAGAAAATAACTAAAATTTATTTACAGGGTTGCGTTATTCATGTGCTTATATCACAGGAGTTGCATTTCTAATGCCAAACAGAGTCACGCAAATAAGAATAAGAAACGTAAACGTTTCTTCATCCTTGGTCTAAATCTAAAATAGTTCTATCTATTGCATTAGATAAAGAAAGAAAAGTCCAAAAGACTCAAATCATTACAATAAAGAAAAAAAAAGTCAAATCAAAGCAATGCAAAGCAAAAGCTTACCTTGAACTTGGGATCTCGATTGAAGCGATTGATCTTCAGGTTGGGCAGATGAAGCTTCTGCCTTCACAGCTGACGCCTGGATAATTTTTTTTTTTCAATAGAAAAAAAAAACATAATTGGATTACTTAAATTATACAATAATGAATACAATTGGAAAATCGAGATCGGAGAAAGAGTGATACACGAGAGAGAGCAAAAACAGCGCAGGCTTGCTCGAGCTTGCTCTTGAGGATCGCCTGGACGTCGTCAGATTCAATCGGGACCGTCGGTTTCAGAGCGGACGGCGCAGAGCTATGATTCTGATTACCAGGCCTTTTGATCTCCACCACGTCATCATCGCCATCGCCATCTTCAGATTTCGAAACGGACAGCTGAGGTTCCGCCACGGAGGGACCAATCACACTCTCACTCGAACGCGACACCGGGATCGCTCCGCCAGTACCGGAAAACTCTTCAAGGAAACTCTCGAAAGCCCACTCAGATTGGCTTCGGTTCATCCCCGCCGGCGCCGCCCAAAATGAGTCCGATAAATCGTCAACTGAGAACACATTATGCATCGTTTTCAGGGAAAATCTTTTTGGTTATTTTTTCTCCAAAATTGCAATTCGCCTTCCTTTCCTTTTCTTCCTGTTCTTATCATTTAAATCTGGGATTAACTTTACCAAATGGCAAATGTCCCAAACTATAATTCCGATTTTAAATTAGTTTCTAAATTTTAAAATATTTTAATTGAATCCTTAAAAGATACATATTGTATTAATTATATTTTAAATGTCAATTCAAATTTAGATTCAAGCGTTCTTAGAATCAAGGGCGAATCTCGGCAACACATGCTGAAAGGCCTAAAATTTTTAAAAACTTTAGACGTTTAAATTGAATTTTTAAAATTTTTGGAGGATATAATTTAAAATTTTCTAAACATTTAGGGGTTTAAATAAAAAAGTTAAAAAATTTTGAGCCTTGATTAATTTTAAAATCTAGGAGTAAATTTAATTTAAAATATTCAAAAAAAATTAAAATATAATAGGAGTAATAAATTTTAAAAAAATTTAACGGGACAAATTAATTTTTTTAAATTTTTAAAGGACTACAAACTTATTTATCAGATTTTGAGGGGGCAAAGCCTCCCATTGGCACTAATAATGGTCCGTCTCTGCTTAAAACATGAAAATAGTGACACACCACAATATTAATTATTGAAAACCATTTAAACTAGTCTTTTGATAGTTCCTCCATTACATGCCGAGCAAATTGAGCTAGAATTTAATACTAAAGCTAATGGATGAAAGGATTTGATTGATATATTGATAATCCGAGAATGTCTAAAATTTAAGACCAAAGTAAAATCTGGACAATAGTCTAGGGACATTAAGTGAAGTTAATCCTAAATTATGTGCGGGTACAAACAAAATGCATATCCAATAACATCCAGCCACGAGGGTTACTGCTTACTGTTATGTACACGTGTTATTCATTAGTGGGTGGTGAGGGCGGCTATTCTGGAAATTAGAGCACGTGATATGAACCGGGAGAGGTGGGGCCAAGCAAATCGAAAGTGAGGCAGAGTCGGCGGGGAGTTTTAAACTTGCTTTTGGTATGATCTAATGGAGTTTTAACCTTTAAATTGTTCTATTTAAAAGTTCCAACAGATGGATGCATAGCTGATGAATTTGCAGCTGAAAAGTGATTAAATTATAAAACAAAATGGAAAATTAGGGAGTTAGTCCCACAAATTTCTCATACTTTCAAATTAGGACTAAATTGATTGAATGTTTAAATATAAAAGATTAAATGTGTTATTATATAAAATTTATTAACTGCAGGTGACCATTTTATAACAAAAACTAAAATATAATTCTAATTATGTAACTTTTGAAACTTTGTCGACCATTTTGTATTGTTTGTGATAGTTTAGTGATTATTTATGTACTTTACCCTTATTTAAAATTCGACGGATTTTCTATTATTTTGTGAAGGGAACATTTTCGAGTCGAGTTGAATAAAATTGACCTAAAAATTAAATTAATCAAGTTAATGAATCTTGTTTTATAACTTAATCATTTGACTAGATGTGCATGATTCTCAATCTCATTTATTATTATGGTAACTAAAATCATCCTGAACATATGCAAAGCAGGAAAGGCACCCTACACTAAAATCTTACCTTCGAATTTTAAAGGAGAATTTTTTTGATATTTAGCTCGTGTAAATTAAAGTTTACATATGCTTGTTAAATTTAGGGGTTAAGAATTTAGAGCTTCGGAGGTTAGGATGTAAGGTTTATAATTTAAGATTAGAATTTAGGGTTTAGATTTATAATTTAGGGTTTTTAAGTTAGGTTTTAGATATTAAAGAAATGTTGTTTAATTTTTTTTACACGGACTATATATCAAAATAAAACTCATTTTAAAAATAGTCACTAACAAGCATAATTATCCTAATATGCCCCTTTTATTTATTATTTAAACAAATAGCATCCTTTAAAATTTATTTACTAAAGAACTCAACAAGTGTCTGAGTAGAAAAAGCGAATGATGTTCATATTAGGAGACACAAGTTCAAATCGTTTTGTCTACAAGGTATATGTGCATTGTCAAAGGGTTCAGAATATATATGAACAAATACTACTTTGTAATCACATTTAAACCATTAAAAAATAAAAATTATTTACTAAAATAGTACTCATTTAGACTACAATAAAAGATGGCTCTGGCAACAGTGTCTTTCCCCAAAAAACTAACTCGCAAAGAATAAAAATGTCATTTACTAACAAAAGGGATGCCTAATAGTTAGTCCTCATCCTGGGGAGCCAAGTTGTTTAGCGATAAATACGCAGATGTAACGCCCCGGTTTAGGGGCTAGGTGAAAATAATATTTTAATATTATCTCGGGTTTCGATTTTAATATTTTATTTATTAAAGTAATGGTTTGGGCCTCGGGTTTTAAGATTTGGACCAATTTTAAATTGAGCCCAAAAGCCATGGATGGCACCTATTGTGGTTTCCCTTTTTCTTTAAGGGCATTTTGGTCTTTGAACATTAAAGTTTAAACAATAATAAATAAAGGATGATTATCATCTTCTTCCTCTCCCTTCCATTTGTTTTCTAACGTGAAGAACATCTCTCCCTCCCCAAATACTATTTCATCTCCTCTCTCCTTCGTTTTGGCTCGGTTTTGAAAGGTAATTACGTTTTTGACTTGCTCTCAACTTCCTCTCTTCAAAAGTATAAGTAGTTTTCATTTTCATTCATGTTTTAGAATTTGGATTTTTGGGAGATTTGAATGAAAATGGTTGTTTTGTGGTGTTTAACTTGAGATTTTGATTTAACAGTGATAGATATGAAGTTTATGAAACAAACGGTTCAACATATATGATTTTTGAAGAGTTTTGTTAAGTTTCCCGATTTTGTGTTATGGAGGGTTTTTAGGAGGGTTTTTAGTTGAGTTTTGAGTGTGGTTTGTGTTGGAAATTGAGGGTTGATGATAGAGTATTGGTTGGGGGTCGTTTTGGAAGCAATTAGAAGTGTTAAATGTGTTGGAATCATCGGTTTTGGACTGTGCTAAAGGGCTGCTCGGGAATGACTTTTTGGTGGTTGTTCTTGGTTTGAAAAACAAGTGTTTGATGTTTGAATTTCATTCCGGGTTGCTATGTTGTGTTGTGGACTGATTTGAGGTTAATTTACTTGTGTTGATATGATTAGGAGCAAGAAATTTCGTTGGTAAAGTCTCGGGATCGATATCGGAAGTCATGGAGGCTTGAGTCGGCTTTGCTTGAATTGCTTAAGGAAGTGAGGTGAGTGGTTAATGTTTTAATTTGATTTCAAAGATTGGTTCAAGCATATGGTTGCGAAAATGTTTTTAAGTATCATCTTGGTTCAAAGTTGGTTTTGAAGAGTTTAGTTATTCAAGAGTAAATCGTGGTGAATTGTCTCTTTAATTTCCTCTTTTTACTGTTTGTTTTCATTACTTGTGGTGATGAATTGTTATGTATGAAATTCCAATATATTTGGGAGGAAGCATGTTGCTTCTTATCATATCGTTGATTTTGTGTGGTGGTAATTATGGTGTTGTTATATGCCTTGTGAGATAAGTGTAAGTTGGTGCAGGTTGTGCACGGAAATGATGGGTAAGACCCTTTGTGGTTGGTATGGTTGTTTGTAGTAAGTTGGTACAGGTTGTGCACGGAAATGGTGAGTAAGGCCATTTGTGGTTGGTAAGGTTGTTTGTAGCAATTTGGTGCCTAATTGTGGATTTTGTTGTAGCTTGTGTGGTTGTGCATGATATAGTGAGTACATGTTGTGGGAATGGTGATTTGTGTGTTGTGTTGCATGGTTGTCGTTGCTCTGGTGATGTGTAGTCCCGCCAGTAGCAAAAGTATAAGACTCTGGTGATGTGTAGTCCCACCGGTAGTCACTGGTTGGGTATTCCTTTGATGTGTAGTCCCATTGGAAACCCACTAGTTGAAACGGTGATGTGTAGTCCCACCGTACTTGTATGCTAGTTATATTTGTGTAAAGCATGTGTGTTGTCGTTGCTCCGGTGATGTGTAGTCCCGCCGGTAGCAAGTGTTATAAGACTCCGGTGATGTGTAGTCCCACCGGTAGTCACTAGTTGGGTAGTTCCTTTGATGTGTAGTCCCATTGGAAATCCACTAGTTAAAACGGTGATGTGTAGTCCCACCGTAAGTGAAAGTTTGGTTATGTTTGTGCATACCATGAAGTGAAATGTTTATGTTGTTGACCTTTGGTTGAACTTGTATGTAACAAATGAATTAGGTTGTTGGATGACTTGTATGTGTGTTGGCCTTTATTTTTAAAGGAAACTTTGAACTCTGCATTGTTGTTGTTATGTTTTAGAGCTCTGCTCACTAAGCTTTATGCTTACGCTCTCCTTTTTCCGACAATGCAGATCTTTAGCTTGGAGTTAGCAAGGAGCAGGAAAAGGGCGTCCAAGCGTGTGGTAGTTTGCTCAAGTATGGTTTATTAAATAAAGTAGTAGTCTAGCAATGGGAAATGCTACGTGTTTTAGGAGCTTGTATCTAGACTCCTTTGTGTTGGCTTTATGTTGTTAATGCCTCATGTTGATGGATTTGTAAATCATGTTTATGTTGATGCCTAATTGTTTGTTTGGGAGGCTTATAGCCAGTCCTTGGATGTTTGTGTTGCTTTGGTATTTGGATGTCATTGTTGGCTTGGTTCGTGGGTGCCTTGTTCGATTGTAAATATTGTCTATGTTATATGCCATGAATGTCTACATGTTTTGGTTGCTAAGGCATGATATCTTAAGTGCTTGAGTGACCATATATGCATAAATTGCTCTTTTGTTAGAATGCTATGTATGAATGCTTTAATCCATGTTTGAGTGATTCCTCTGGCTTAAATATGTGTGCTTACATGTTTGTATATGCTTAGGTGAGTCGAGAATTGCATCTAGAGTCGTGTTTGAGGTCGTTCAGTTTAAAATTGTGGACTTGCAGTGCAGGGCGTATCGATACGCTAAGGGCTGTATCGATACGGCCTTGCTCATAGAGAACACAAAATCTGCTGGGCGTATCGATACGTGGGGTGTATCGATACGGTCCCAACTCTCTGGAATTCTGAGGAATTGTAGAGTGCATGGCGTATCGATACGGTGTCCAAGCGTATCGATACGGTCCAACCTAGTTGACCAAGTGGTGTTGACCGAGAAGGGCATATCGATACGCTTAAGGGCTGTATCGATACGGTCTTCTTATGTTGACTGTAGGGTGTTGACCTTGGTCAGGCGTATCGATACCCTCTGAAGGCGTATCGATACGACCTGCTTAAAAAGGCTAAATGAGTTGTTTAAGGTGTTGTTTTGGTTGGTCGTTGCTATGGAGTTGTGTTTCCGCTGTCGTGTATCACATAGGACTTAATAAGGCATTTAGACAAGATAAATTGAAAAAAAAATATAGGGTTGCTAACCGAGGGGGAACCTTAATGGGTTTCGCTTCGGTTTTCCCCGTGTGGCCCACTCGGATCGGTCATCCGTCCAGACCGGGACGAGGGGGTTACAGCAGACGTCGGTAGTGGATCATCTGACTCCATTTGCAATTGAGGGGTGGAAGTTTGTTAGCCAGCAACGTTAGTTTGGGCATCAATTAGATTTTGGGTAATCTTCACCAGTGGTCCCTTTTGTTTAGGGTGTGTTCTATTTTGGTCACCAGAATTCAAAAAAGATTATTCTGGTCACTTACGTTTAGAATCGTTTCTATTTTGGTCCCTTAGCCGTTAGTCTCTGTTACTTTTAAAAAATAGTTTCTAATTTAACCCCCAAACTTTCAAAATTTTATTTTTCACCATCTTCCCCAAAATTATAAAACTAAAATCCCATAAAATTAAATCAATGGCTATAACCCACCACTACAACCCATTCCCCCAAGATTAAAAGCGTCAACTTCCTGAATTACACCATGAAAAGCATATGATCATTACTTGGAGCAAACCAAATAAAAGAAAATTCCATATATATATATATATATATATATATATATATATATGGCATATATAGTACCATTAGCATCTTGGAGACGTTGCTAGCGCCAAAGACTTTGTGAACAGAAGCAAACTTGTAGGGTTCATGTGGGGAGAAATATGGAGAAAAAGGGCATTCTTCAGCACACCTGCGCCTCAAGAGTTTGCAGGCAGCACAAGGCGTAATGGTATTTAGGGTTTTTAGAGGCCCCAATATGTGTCTCCTTCCCATCTGCTTCTCTCTTGATCTTTTTGCCTACCTCCTCAAATCTCTCCCTAAATAATATTCCACCAAAAAAACCAATTTGGTATCTTAAAAAAGATGGTCCAAAAAAGAGAATTAAGTTGATGGGGTCTTACCAACTTTCTGTGGACATTCAGCTTCAGGCATGCATGTTCTCAAAGCATGGAGAACATATATTGCTACTGTGTATTTACAAGGCATCTTTAACCAGAATTACAATAGATGTTTTGTTTGTCATGGTACATAAAAACATATACTAAGCTATGGTAGCAGTGAATTGGTTCATGGCCAAAAAACGGCACCAAATATTTTAACAGCTTTCTCCACTTTAACACGGTACTTGACACTCTCGGCTTCTTCTTTCTCCATGTAAAACGCAACTCTATCACCGACACCAAGCCGTTTGCTGCAAACGAACTCTCGCCACCCCTTGGTAAGAACCAGCTTCGGGTACTTTGTGTTCTTTTTACGAGTGTAGATTCGGAACTTCCAAACACGGTCACACTCGTCTCTAACTAGAAAATCGACCATATGCTTATCGCCAATCAAAGGAGGGAAACACTTGAGGGACTTGCTCGGGAGGGTCATTCGTTTCTTGATATCGGTCTTTCCGAATATTTTTAAGACGATTGGTCCCATTGATGAAGTAGGAGGACTTGTTGTGGAAAGCTTTCTTATGCTTGCTAGAGAAACGATGGGTTTGAAAATACATATATAAAGAAAAAACCAAAAATAAAAGTGCCTCAAGGACCAAGTTTCCTACCATTTTTCTTCTGTGGACTATGGGGCTGGCACGCTCGATTTTCCTGCCCAAAAGCGCGATTTCTATATTTATGTTGTCGATGCTCGAACTTCGAAAGTCTAGTTGTGAAGAAAATGGTGAAGTGGGGCAGTGAGGTCGCGCGATTTTGCTCGAGTTTCTGATGTGATCACTCGCGTTTATCCTCTCTTTTTTTCCTAAGCTCCAGATACGTCATTATATAGGGAGTTGATACTTTTAATCTTGGGGGAATGGGTTGTAGTTGTGGGTTATAGCCATTGATTTAATTTTATGGGGTTTTAGTTTTATAATTTTTGGGAAAGATGGTGAAAAATAAAATTTTGAAAGTTTGGGGGTTAAATTAGAAACTATTTTTTTAAAGTAACGGAGACTAACGACTAAGAGACCAAAATAGAAACGATTCTAAACGTAAGTGACCAAAATAATCTTTTTTGAATTCTGGTAACCAAAATAGAATACACCTTAAACGAAAGGGACCACTGGTAAAGATTACCCTTAGATTTTTTAACTGTGGACAAACGATCGTTTAAGGCGTAAAACTAAGTGGGTAAATGTTTGTCATTGCTTTTTTATTCGGCGTTCTAATATCCGTTGAAGAAGCATAGACAAACAGAGCCAGGCGCATTCAGTGGCTCGCGATTTTTATTAGTTTAATTCTATTTTAAAATTTACTATATTTATAGTAGTCAAAGTTGTGAATTAACAATGGATTTATTTATAAAGATTTTCGCCGGTCACCAAAGTGTATTAAATGTCATCCCGTTGAGAATCTTCCATGGATTGAAATTTCATTTCAATCCATTAAGTTTGGTTGTCGATTAGGGAAGTGATTCATTTTCAAATTAAAGAAATAAATATTAAACTGCAATAAATACAATACAAATGGTATACTATATATTAAATATTAGTACTGTGAGATTTACTAATTGGTCTTATGGTTAAGGATGTTTATGTTATTTTATCTTGTATGAGTTCGAATCTCAACATTTATCTTAGGTCGTAATATTTTTCTATTTAATAAAAAAACTAGTAGCATTTTAGTATGGTAAATAGGGGTGTTCAAACGGTTAATTCGGTCGGTGGCCGAACCAAATTATCCAAAATCGAATTAACCGAACTTTAAACCGAACCGAACTTTTTTCAAAATATATTAACCAAATCGAATAAATTTCGGTTAATTCGGTCGGTTTTTGAATTAACCCAAGACCTTGCTTAAGCAATACTAAATTGCTTACCACTTGGACCAACCCGTTGGTGGAAATACTTTTTAGTTTACAAAGATAAATTCACATTTAATTTAAACAATATATAAACATGGATAAAAACATTAAAATTTTATTTAAACATTACATTAAAACAAAACAAGTAACAACATAATATGCATGCTCTATTTAATAGAAATACACCAAGTCAATAACTTTGACAAAATAAAAGAACACTTAGACTGTTATAAAAACGATTAATATGTATAGAGGAAGATGATATAACCTGCACAAAGAAAAAAGAATTTAAATTTTAGAAATCAAATACAAAATTTACATCTATCAAACAAATATTAAATTAGCTATTTTCACTGCCCTACTAAATGATTTGTCAACTAATTATTAACAAGCAAATATGAAACATACAATGGACAACAAACTCAAAAATCATAACCAAAATCAACTTTAAAGAACAAAATAGTCTTCAAGTTATAGTTTAAAATGGTGAGGTTTAAAGTATTTAAAGTTCTTTAAATTTTTAACATATTCCTAAGACAAAATAATGGTATTGAAAAATTTATTATAGATAAATAAAATAAAACAATCTTCAAATTTCTTCATAGGCTGCTATGCATTCATTGGATCTTTCAAAAAATTATTCATTTGCAGTGTTTAAAAATACATACTATAACATAAATTGAAATATAGATTAAAGTGTACTAAAAACCTTCAACTCAAACTCACAAAGCTTATAAGACTCCAAAATGTTTCAAGACATATCTAAAAAATCATAATTATTAAACAAGTTAATAGTGAGCTGTAATGCTCAAAATAATTGTACATATTAAATTAAAATTAATAAATAAAGATAGCATTATTAATGTTGTCATGCTCTTGAATTTGTTCTTCAATCTTCTTATCTCCTCTTTGGTTGACGATTTTCAAATACAATCTTGAGTACACACAATGGCTTGTACTATTTTAGGAGTTAAAGAACTCTTAAATTGATCAAGCACACACCCCGGTACTAAATGCAGATTTTGAAGCAACAGTGGAAATTGGTATAGTTAATATATCTTTAGCCATCTTTGAAAGTGTTGAAAATCTAACGCTATTGACTTTCCACTACAATAAGATATCAAAACCATCGCCATCATTCTCAGTAGCCTCACCTAGATATTTTTTTTTCAATTCAGAAGTTTCGTCTTCACTACCGGTTTCAATGACACGCTTTTATACAAAATTTCCATCCGCCTTTTCACTTTTTATTGTGCTTCACCTAGAGAAGAAGGTTTTGACACACTCGAATGGCCACAATCACTAGAAACTCGAGGTTTGTACTTATCATACAATTCAGATAAAGTCTCCTTTAACTTTTGCATAATTTCACAATATTTTTCAGAGTTGTACATTTGACTAAGTGCAAAATTAAGATAACTCGGTTTTTGTCTAGGATCAAGAACACAAGCAACAAAAATAAGCATATTCGTCTTAAAAGAGTCCCAATATTTTTCATATTTATTTTTCATCCTTGTGGCCATAACACTAAATTCAATATCAGAACTTAATTGAGCATTTCGTAAAAGGATATCAATTTCAGTGAGCTCATAAAAAAAGTTATTGGATGTGACATATGAAGTGCCAGAAACTCTCAAAGTAACTTTATAAAAGTATTCTAAGAAATTCATAAAATTTCTAACTCTAGTCCAGTCGTCTACAGTTGGCCAACGCTCTTTTAACTCAAGTTCAACTCTAAAATTTGTATTTTGCTTCTTAAATCTTTCAAAAGCCTTTTTAAAATTTTGAGCAGTCTCTAACATCAAGTAAGTAGAGTTCTACCTCGTACAAACATCAATACATAACATCTTTTCACTTTCTATCTTCTCTAACTCAATACACTCCATAAACTTATTCAATCTAGCCGAAGATTGTCTTACTTATCTTACAGCCCCCTAACACGTGCAACCGATTTATTCATTTCCTTTAAGCCTTCAACAACAATTAAATTTATAATGTGTGCCATGCATCTCATATGAAGATATTTACCATTAGCAATGTAACCTCCCCGATGATAAAATTTCTTTTTTAAATAAGAAATAGCAGTATTATTAGAACTTACATTATCAACAGTGACAGTGAACAATTTATCAATCCCCCCAACTCAATAAGTATTTTTCAATCGTCATCCCAATAGCCTCTCCCTTATGACTAGAAATTGGACAAAAATAATGATTTTCTTGTTCAATTTCCAATTATTGTCAATAAAATAGGCAGTGAGACATAAATAATTATTTTTTTGCAAAGATGTTTATTTATCAATAGTTAAACAAACTCTCGAACATGAGCTTTTTTATTATTGTTTTAGCTTAACCCTTTCATCCAAATATAATTGATAAACATCTATAGTCATAGTAATTCGTGAAGGAATACGAAACCTAGGGCATGTCACAGACATAAATTTCTTAAAACCTTCACTTTCAACAAATGAGAAAGGCAATTCATCAATCACAATCATTTGTGCTAATGCTTTTCTAATTTATTCTTGATCAAATTTTCAAGTTGCAAGATATCCCACTTCTCCTTCAAGACCTTTAGTAGGTAAAATTAGTCGGTCTTGATTAGTTTCAACATTATTATTAGGGTTTTTCTTGCATTGATTCATGTGATATTTCATGACCCATTTTTATTTTTTCCATCACAATAAAATTCTTTATCACAGTATGTTGAGATTTATGGGGCTCGATTCCTTCAACCGTTCTTGCTCGTCAAGTGCGGAGAAGTTGGATAATTTGGGTGTAATTGTGGGAAGGAAAAGATAGACAATTTACACAAGGATTTATAGTGGTTCAACCTTCTAACCAAGGTCTACATCCACTACCTTAGCTTCCCACTAAGGATTTCCAAACAAATTCACTAAGAATTTCGTCCCCTTTTCTCGGATTAGGAGAAAATCGTTACAACGATCAAGCTTTCTACCCAAAGCTTGATCAAACACTCTCTTGCAAGAGAAAGACTTAACAAACTAGAAATTCCTCTAATAGGTATGTGTTTGCAATACTAAGCACTCACCCAAAACCTAAACACTTGAGCAAATTTAACAATGTTAAGCTCACAAATGTTGTCTAAGCAAGAAATATACAATTTAAGCTCTAGACAAATTTTGACATCATAATGTTGTAACAATTGAAGCATTAACCATTACAAGATGTTTGGAGGTCCCTTTTATACTCCTTGATGAGTTTGTGGTCGTTATTAGCCGTTGGGATCGAATTGGAGCCGTTGGAGCCTTTATTTCCCACCATAAATGCAGTTCTGCAGCTTGGCGTATCGATACCCTTCAAATCGTATCGATACGGTCCCGATAAGGAATTAGCCGTTGGGCTTCTTCAGCTGATGCGTATCGATACGCTTACCTAGCGTATCGGTACGGTCCTGCAAATTAAAAGTCCGTTGGGAAAATGACCATTGGGGTAGTTAGGCGTATCGGTACGCGATACACCCGTATCGGTACGCGACTAGCCGTTGGGCTATTTCAAAACACACCGTATCGATACAGCAAGCGTATCGGTACGAGTTTTGGCTTCTGGAAAACTCATGTAGTTGAAACCCTAAGGCGTATCGGTACGGTCCAATACCGTATCGGTACGGACACCTGAAGTTCTTGGTTTTGACTACTTTAAATGTACTTTAAATTGTTCCAAAGCCTTGTAAAACCCTTAAACATATTTTCAAGTTGTTTTTGACTAAAAACATATTTTAAATTCTTTTCAATTTAATCCAAAACATTTTTCAAATATTATATCAAAACACTTAGTTCTACACAATAATTACATTTACCCTTAGTTTCACCTTCATTATTAATAAATTTAGTAAAATGTGACTAGACTTCTGACCTTAGTGAAATAGCTTTTCGTTTAACCCCTCTTATTTTGTTGGTTTGACTTGAAGCTTCACCAGTTGAATTTTCAGAATCTGTCAATGGAGGTGAAACACCCCTCAATGAATGTTGCTACACTGACCATCTACAAAAATTGTATAACATTGATTAATTACAATTATATAATCATATAAGTGTCTTACTATTCAAATTACATAAAATTAATACGTTGTAACAATATTAAATAAAATTATAATTATTGTTTAGATACATACTAAATTACTAATTATTGCTTTTATACATTCATAACATTTAATGGTACTTTTTTATGTAGCCAATGTATTTATTTTTTTCTTTCTCTAGTTACTAGTACTATAATTTATTGTAATATAATGTTTGTAGGATATATCACTCATTCACTATATACTGTAATGTATACATGAATTATAAAATGTTAAGCATAAATAAAAAAAATGAGCTGAGAGGCAGTGGGGTATATACTATAATGTATATATGTGCTTTGAAAACAATATTACTGTCACTATAAACCCTAAAATAGAAATAAAAAGTTCTATTAAAAAGTTATGTTATTTTCTAGGGATTAAAGGTAAATAATAACATATTTAATGTTAAATATAACTAAACAAAATCATAAAAAATTTATAACAGAAGATATAAACTATAAAACCAACCTTTATAAACACCAAAACAACTCACGATAAAGCTCCAATGAATGGTTAAGACTAAAATTCTGGAGGTGATTCGGTAAAGTGAAGGGTTTGAGCTCACTACTCACTCAAACTTAATTTTGCATAGTTGATTTTAAAAGTCGAAAGATTGAAAATGGAAGAACGACATAATGTTTAGTTTTTTTACCTATTTATGTTTTTTTTTTAATTTTGTTAGATGTTTGGATTTTTCATTTGGGTTAATAATAATATTTAATATATATAAATAATTAAATATAATATATTTAATATTTATTATATTTCAGAGAATTCAGTTAATTCGGTTAATTAACTGGTTTTGAACTGAATTAATCGTTAATCGAACTTTAAAAAAATTAACCACTCACCGACCGAACAAAGTTCGGTGGCCAACCGTTTAACCGAATTAGATCAATTTGGTCGGTTAATTTAATTTAACTGACCGTTTGAACACCTCTAATGGTAAATGGTTAAAAGTAATATATGATATATATAAATAATGTAACATATTTTAATTTTTTAATGGAAAGCGTGGGCAATGAACGTGTCTTTTGAAAAACTTATTTTTTTAAGGAAAACATTTTTCCAGGACACACCTTATTATTTTTTTTAATAATAGCTGGTATTGATATATATTTTAAGGAAGAAAATACACAACAACTATTTGACATATTGTCTGGATAAGAAACATACTTCTAACCAGTACACCATCAAAACACAATTGCATAAGATCAACCACCAAATAAATAAACTCTTCCTAACTGAGAGCCAAACAAAAGCTCACTCAGACCAGCATAATTCAAAATTAAAGTGTCTCGGAGTGCATATAATCATAATGCAAATTAAAAGATATAATCGAGAGAAAACCTCAATAAAGAGCCTATACTCCAATGAAAAACACACATTAATTCTGTAAGGAGAATAAACTCATCATATCCGCCTCTGCCGCAACTGTAGTACACCTTAATTAAATACGAGTAAATTTGAAAAGTGTATCATGCTGGCAGAAAAGTGTGACTCAAACGACGCATCTTCTATAAAGCGCTTCACATGAAACACACTTTCACTTTACCTGGCCCAAATGAGTGTTTTAGTTTTCAGAAACCGGTGGTTATCGAGACCAATTCTAAACAAATTGGTCGGGTACCCGGTCTTGCCTACCCCTATTGCGGTAATAATACGCAACCAAAAGCATTTGTTCGAATACTTTAAAAAACAACTCAAAACTATTTTAATATAACAATAAATTATTAATTTATTAGTCAACTAGTTTAGAATGACTATTACAAAAGTTCATTGTATGACGACATTTTTCAACTCAATTTGTTCAATTCGCTACATTAAAAAGTTGAATCTTGTATTTCTTTTAAGAAAAACTTATTTCAACTCTCTTTAAATCAACTGATAGTTGATAAACGTCAAATACTCTTTACTTTAAAATGTTAGGGTGAAAATAATATTTGTGCTTCAATTTAAACAAAAATAAAGTAGTTTTTATATTTTGGTGATGTTCTCAAATAGCTTTATAGTATTAGGCAAGTCTGTACACTATCTGTATCATATAGTGCAAATTCGTCTTTGTTTTATCTGAGGATTTTAGCTCAAATAACTTTAGCTGTAGCACGGGACTGGAATAGCTTAAATCGCACCTAACTGATAGTATAGTACTTTGATACTGGTTTCAGCACTTGCAGTGAAGGGATAGTCTGTTATTATCGTTGAGTTGGAGAATAGTTTGATATGTATTTGGATACACTCCAACCAATCTGGTTTATTTGATGGCTTAGGAAGTTACTAGGTTTGGGTGATAGCTTATCTTTCTGGTTTGATTTTACTTTCGCCCATTTTGTAAATATTGTTCTTATGATATATCATCTTCCTCATTATTAATTCAAGCCATCTTATTCAAAAAAAAAAGTTATTTGTTTTAATAATAAATTAAATTGTATCAATTCATTCGGTTATTTGACGAGGATATTGAGTTTAAATTTAATTAAATATAAACTGTTCTTTCATCTACAGATTATAACGTGATTTTTTTTTCTCAAAACAAAATCATTAAAAAATAATATAATTCAATATATATTAGATTATATTTTTTTCTTTCAAATTATTCATTAACGTGACATATAAAATAAACAATATTATATTAATATAAGGAAAAAAATTAATACACAGGCAGTGTAGACTTTAGTTTATATGTGCCTTTTAGTTGTAGGGTTTAGAGTTTTAATTTAGAGTTTGAACTTTAGGGATTTAGGTTGTAGAGTTTAAAAAATAAGGTTAGTATTTAAAGTTTAGAGTATACGATTTAAGGTTTATAATTAGAATTAAAAATTAAAAATTAAAATTTTATACTGTAAATATGTAGTGTAGGCTTGTGTAAAATTAATTTTACATGATCTGTATATCAAAATTAGTAAAGTATATATAAACTACAACGTGATTTGTCATCTCAAAACAAAATTGTTAAAAAAAATAAGGCTTAATACAACTTTTTCCCCCAAAGTATACCCGATTTCCCAACTTGCCCCATAAACTTCATTTTGCCCACTTTTTCCCCTTAAACAATTCGCCGTTACCCATTTTCCCCCATCTCATTAAATTTTTTTGGCCAATAACATCTTGCCACGTCATCAACGGATTGACTTAGTCAATCCGTCTGGTTTTATTTAAAGGGTAATTTACATGTCAAGTCTGTCAGGTTTGTTTTTTTGTTCAATTTAGTCACTGAAAAGTCTATTTTTACCTTAAATTGACTCATATTTGTTTCTAATTTTTATAATTTAGTCCATTACTTGTTATTATTAATAATATTATTTTATTAAAATGTTAATAATTAATAAAAATAAATAAAAACAAATATTTTAATACTAAATTAGTAAATTTTTAGATTCGAATTCCAATTCAATTCTAATTATTAATTCTAATTTCACTATATTTGAATTATAGTTTTTGAGTAAAATTTAAATTATATTCGAATCATGTTCGTATTATATTCGAATCATATTCAAATTATTAATTCGAATTTTTCTATATTCGAAATATATTTTTTTGAGCAAAATTCAAATTATATTAAAATTATATTTGAACCATGTCTATATTATATTCGAATCATATTCAAATTATTTTCGAATATGATTTGAATATAATATGAACATGATTCGAATATAATTCTAATATAATTACATGTTTTTTCAACTATTATATTCGAATCATGTTCATAGTAAATTCGAATCATGTTTAACATGTAATTATATTCGAATCATGTTTAACAGGTAATTATATTCGTATTATGTTCATATTATATTCGAACCATATTAAAATTATTTTTGAAATATAATTTGAATATGATATTTCGAATGTAATTTGAATATGATTCGAATATAATATGAACATGATTCTAATATAATTCTAATATAATTACATGTTTTTTGAACTATTATATTCGAATCATGTTTAACAGGTAATTATATTCGAATCATGTTTGACAGGTAATTATATTCGAATCATGTTTAACAGGTAATTATATTTGTATCATGTTTAATAAGTAATTATATTCGTATCATGTTCATATTATATTCGAATCATATTCAAATTATATTCTAAATATGATTCGAATATAATACGAGCATGATTTGAATATAATGCGAACATGATACGAATATAATTACTTGTTAAACATGATTCGAATATAATTTGAATATGATTCGAATATAATAGTTGAAAAACATGTAATTATATTAGAATTATGTTCGAATCATATTCATATTATATTCGAATCATATTCAAATTACATTTGAAATATCATATTCAAATTATATTTCGAAAATAATTTTAATATGATTCGAATATAATATAGACATGGTTCAAATATAATTCTAATATAATTTGAATTTTGCTCAAAAAAATATATTTCGAATATAGCAAAATTCGAATTAATAATTCGAATATAATTAGAAGATGATTTGAATATAATACGAACATGATTCGAATATAATACAAACATAATTCGAATATAATTTGAATTTTACTCAAAAACTATAATTCAAATATAGTGAAATTAGAATTAATAATTGGAATTTGATTGGAATTCGAATCTAAAAAATTACTAATTTAGTATTAAAACATTTGTTTTTATTTATTTTTATTTATTTTTATTAAATATTAATATTTTAATAAAATAATATTATTAATAATAACAGATAATGGACTAAATTATAAAAATTAGAAATAAATAGGGGTCAATTTAAGGTAAAAATAGACTTTTTAGTGATTAAATTGAACAAAAAAACAAACATGACAGACTTGACATGTCATTTACCCTTTAAATGAAACCAGATGAATTGACTTAGTCAACCCGTTGATGACGTGGCGGGATGTTATTGGCCGAATTTTTTTTAACGGAATGGGGCAAAATGGGTAACGGCGAATTATTTAAGGGGAAAAAGTGGGCAAAATGAAGTTTAGGGGGCAAGTTGGAAAATCGAGTATACTTTAGGGAAAAAAGTTGTATTAAACCAAAAAATAAAGATAAATAAATTTGGCTTTTACAGTATTTTTTTTCAAACGGTTATATATATATTCTCAATATTAAATTGAAATAGGCTTGGGCTTGGGCTTGGGCTTGGACGAATAGTTCCGCTTTCTCACCTTTAATCTGGTATAAATATTTATTTATTTTTTGCCAGATCTCGCATAAACAATTTATACTCTGCAAATTTCATAGATATTTCAAATCAAACGACGAGAGTAGGAGCAGGAGATCCTCTACAGAAAGGTAGATTTCTTTGTTTCATCATATTTGATCCAAAATCTTAAACAGCAGCGCAGTTTTTTAAGCCAATTTTTCGAACGCACCCGCCTCTGATTCATATTTTCGGTTATTGTGATTTTGTAGTTCAAAAATTTTACCAATGGCGGGCAGAGTTCAGATCCCCACTAACAACTCAGCTCTTATTGCTATGATTGCCGACGAGGTGAGTATTACTTTTAAAGCGGCCTAAATCACTACGCAGATCTCCGTTTTTTCGTTTCCATATCATTTTGTTGCATCGTCCGTAAAACTTTGCTGGTCAGCCTTTTTTTTTTGAATTAGCTCTGCAATGCCTGAATTTTTTTGTCAATCAGACGCTTGAATTTTAGCTAGAGATTTAATTTAGTTTTCGTTTATTTTAATAATGAATTAGTTAACGATTGAAACATCTATTTGGGGAACAGGTAGAAAATATTGTTATAAGTTTGATTCACGTTGCTTACCCGATGTAAACTCCGTTTACTCTAGATGTTGTTTTGGGCAAGCTTTTACTAATCACCAACACTTTTTTACAAATTCCCTAAAAACTTATTCTTTTAGCAGTTTACCATGGACCCGAAATCATTATTTCCCCCTGCAAATTTTGAATTAGTTCACACAATTCAAACTAGGGATCATTAGTGATTTGATTTAAGACTAACTATCCCATTAATGTGTAGTTTATTATAAAATTATTGAGTAAAAATGATTAATAAACATCAAATTTTGTTTATGTAGAGTTGTATATTTGTATAAACGCAAAAACGATATATCTAAGTTCCAAAAAAGGGTACGTTCGTATAAATCGTATTTCATTGTAAACGAATCGAGAAAGACTACCTTTACCGAATTACATTTCACATACGTAGTGATTTACCTTTTAATTTTCTTTTCCTGTGCTGGACCTATCTGCATTCTTGGTAACACTTTATGACATATTTGATTAGTAGTGCCGCGAATGTTGTTAATATGGCACCGAAGGCCATTACATTTTATCTTCAATACATTTGATTTAGCCTGTCTGATTCATATCTCGTTTGGGCTAGGACACGGTGGTCGGATTTCTACTAGCTGGTGTGGGTAATGTTGACTTGCGGAGAAAGACAAATTATCTTATCGTGGATTCAAGTATGCTCTTGAACTTTCTTTGTTTTATTTCTACTGTAGTACTGTTTGGAAAGTTTGCTTCTTAATTGTGGCCTTTTTCAATCCTCGTCAGCATTATGTAGTTACTTTCATGATGTTCATCGAATGCTGAGGTTCACCAGTTAATGCTTTCTTTGAAAAGATGAGACATTATTGGAGAATAGAATACATGCTAGATTATAGATTTTAGTCCACTTAGCTATCTCTTTCTTTGTATTTATTTTCTCTAACTAAATTATCTTATATGGTTTGTTTGTTTGTTTATTCGGTATCCAAGTGAATATCATCATCGTTATCTTTCACTAATCGAATGCCTTTTGTTTTCATCTTTTAGAAACCACTGTAAAGCAAATTGAAGAAGCATTTAAAGAGTTCACAACAAGGACGGACATTGCTGTCGTGCTGATCAGTCAATATGTAAGTTGGTTGCTGGATTTGTTTTCATACAACATCATTTGTTTTAGGTGTAAACGCCTTTGTAAGTTGAGCACTCAAACTTCTTGATGACGACTATGAACATAGATTATATTCCCATGCATCAACAATATCTTTGAACTCCAGTGTTAAAATCGGTAAGATGGGTGTCTTATTTTTCATGCTCTTACTTAGACTTGTCAATCAAGTGGGTCAGTTTGGTTTTGATTTATATTCGATTCATTTTCGGGTTTGAGGCTCAAGTTTTTCGGGTCAGGTCATTACGGCCTCATATTATTTTGGTTTCTGGTTACTTTAGGTTCAAGTCATTTCAAGATAGTTGTTTAGGTGATTTCGAGTTCCAGTTGGATCTAGTTTGCAATCGGGTTCATCAAACTGGGCTAAACTAAGCTGCCTTTTAATTGCATGCAGGTTGCCAATATGGTTAGGTTTCTGGTGGATAGCTACAACAAGCCTATTCCAGCAATATTGGAGATTCCATCCAAGAATCATCCTTACGATCCTGCACACGATTCGATCCTTTCACGAGTTAAGCATCTCTTCTCTACAGAATCAGTGGCATCTAGGCACTAAATAATATACCAGAGTTTTTCACTATGCCTTGATGTTCTTATTTCCTTCATTCCTTACATTATTGCATGAATTATTTATTCTTTTTCCTACTTCCTATTTGGAGATATGCTTTGATGGCTTTTTTTTCAGTTGAATAAATGATGTTTGAAATCAGATTTTGACATGATCCGAACTGATATAGTCGGATTTTATTTTTCTAAAATCAGACTTCGGGTCTCATGTAATTTAAATTTGTGTCGGGTTAGGTCGGAGTTTGATTTTAGGTACATTCGCCCGACCCGGTATAATTATGAAAATGCCATTCATCCGTACTTATATGGGGTTTGATTTTCTTCTTACTGCCGCCTATTAAGGTTTCTCCCCAACCGTAGCTCTACGTTAAAACCAACAAAGGAAGGGATAAATCTGTAGTTTTCATGGAAAATGCCATGAAATTCAAGTAATCTTTTAAGTTTATTATATAATAATATCACCCCCTACGTTAAAAACAACAAAAAATGTTATTAATTATATATTTTTAGTTTTAAAGACACAGTTCAGTAAAATCCTTCTCTTTAATTTTCCTTTCATTTTTCGTATTAAGTATTAAAAACTAAAAAATGTTTAATTAGATCGGGTGGGGGTCGGTTTTATAAATTTTGTTAGCGTGCAACAAAGATTGATGAGTAATTTTATTGTCTCTCACTGGGTCTTTTTTTTATCAGAATGATGCAAATGCAATTTAGAAGTTATTAAATAGATGAAATTAAAAATGAGAAATAATATAGTTGATTTTGAGAGACTACCCGACTAAATTGATGAAATTATAAAGGAGGAACAAATTGCTGCTTTGATATTATTACATGAAAGAAATTACCCCATTAAACCTCATAGTAATTGTTTTTTATAATTTGCACCAAATTAAGCTATTAACATAAAAAATATAATCAATTAAGGGTGAGTAAAATTTGACTCTAAAAAATTAATTTTTTTACTCGACTCGAAATTATATAAAATCAACCCGATTAAAAAAAAATTCAAATAAAGTTTGAGTTGTAAAATAGAAATTCATATAACTCAAATAATTCAAAATTTTTAGTAATTAATAGACTGATTTTTAAGTTTTAATATATATAATACTTATATAAAAAAAATATGAGGAAATATATGTCACATATGATGAAATATACATGCATGTCTTGTATGATTATAGAAAGTCGTTTAAATTGTAATTAATCTATACTATAACATGATAAATAATTATAATTAAATTTGTATGGGAACTCAAAACTCGACTTGAATTTTATAAACTCGAATCGAAAAAATTTCAAATAAAGTCTGAGTTATAAAATATGGCGCATCAACTCGAATAACTCGAATTTTTTAACTCGACTCAATTTGATCGAACCCTCACACCTACAATCAATTAAATTATTTTGAATGATACGTGTCACCATTATAGTGCTCCTTTTATAATGACTTTTTGAGTTTAATATGTTACTCACATTCTTATTTCATCTCCTATAAACATCATTGTTCGAATTTAAATCATCAAAAAATTTACCTGATGTATTTGGCAATTTTGGGTGAAAACCCCCTTTTTTAATTAATATTGGGGAAAATGGCTCCCAAAAACTATTATTTGGCAAAATGACCCCCAAACTTGCCAGGTCGGCAGACCTCGCGTTGTGTAGAATGCGAGGTACGAAATCGCGTTCTGCAGAACGCGATTTTAGTCGACGTAGCATTGTTGTCCGTGTTAACGGTTTTACAGTACCTCGCGTTCTGCAGAACGCGAGGTCAACGAGAATTTGAAACGGCGGCTGGAATATATCGCACTAACCTCGCGTTCTGTAGGACGCGAGGTCTGTGCATTTCCAGCCTAAACAACAAGGAAAAACAAGCGTGAGTAGGCCTGTTCGAACCCAATTTCGAGTGTGTAAATGGTATATTTTTAACGATCATCGAGTTTGGGGTCGTAGTACTGAAAATTGTGTATCGTATGATACCAACATAGTTAATTTCCGTCAATTATACAATGATTTAAAATGGCTTCGAAAACCCTATGCCATCATATTTTTTTTGATTGAAGTTGCATTTAAAGTAATGTCGATTTTCGGTTTTTTAATCCCATTAAATTTATTGTAATTGGGAAAAAATTAAATAAACATTATAAAGTTTAATTATAATATGCAAATAAAATTATAATTCGTAAAAGAAAATTATAATACGACATTATAAAATTTAAAAATGTTTTACATAAATATTAAAAACATAAGTAGAAAACAACAAAAAAAAAGACTAAAAATGCCTATGTCCACCCGTTCCGCAGTCGGGTGGATGACGCTCACGATCCGGATACCTCCTGTCTCCATCCTGTGGTGGTCCTTGGTCCCTATCATCCTGACCATCGTGTGCGATCTGCGGATCTGTGCGTGGCCCAGGCGGAGAGTAAAACAAACTACCTATAGGCGTACTGTCCACAATCGGAAACCCATACTGAGGTGGATAATCGATAAGCATAAGGTCAGTCGTGGGCGTATGGGGACGATAGGCATCAGTGGAGCCGTACTGGGGTGGAGGCATCGTCTGCTGGAAAGTCGATGGACCGCTATGCAATGGTGGGGCAGAAGATGACGCCCCTAGAGTGTCATATCGTGGTCTCGGACCGCGCTGCGTCGACTGCCTCTAGGTCTGCCTCTGGGTCTGGCTCGCTCGCCCGCTCCCGCGTGGGCGATTTTGGGGTTGCTGGTGAAGCCCTGCTTCGCGCTCGGCCGGAGTAAGGATATGTGGTATCCCATTGTTCATATACCACTGGCCATAATTGAAAGTGACCGAAGGACCCCCTACCATAATTTGTTGGAGAAACTGTGGGCGTCTGAGAAATCGTTGACCCCAAAACGCTATCCAGCTAGCGTGGTGCTCGGCCCAGTCAACCTCCGTCTTCCCCTGACGCGTAAGATTGTGGAAGGAGTCCATATTTTGCGGAGGGGGTGAAACATTTTGGACGTACCCGAACTGTCGGAGTACCCTATCCGTAGAATGCCACACGCAAATTTTGTAGTTCAGCAGCGGCACGACGGAAATCCAGAGGTCTCGCTCTTGCACAATATCTGCTGGAGTAATCTCGCGAATCTCCTCTGAAGCGTAGGGCGTCCACACGAACTAAAAAGAATGAAAAAATTTGTAACGGTTATATGAAATATTATTGGAAAAATAGTATGGAAAAAACCAAAATAATCGTTGAATTACCTTGTCCTCCGTCAAGGCATCGAATATATATCTGTATTCTTTCTGGGACTCCGGCAGGCCGGTGTGGGATAGTGCGGTGGTCCACCTTTAAAGAATGAAAAAGATCGTTAAATAAAATAATTTAATAAAAAAATTATAGTAGATTATGTAGTACCTCCGTAGAAGCGGGAATGACAAAGGAGAGGGAACCCTAAGCTGTGGTGCCAAAGTAGGGATCCGAAGCCAAACCCAAGCCTGCAGGAATAAACAACATCCTCCCATCGATGCTTTAGAGGCGTCAACGTTTCTGCAGAGGTCTCTGATAAGAAACGCCAAGACAGTTGACCCCCAAGATTTTAGTCCAGACTCATCTAAATTTGTCAGATGACGAAGCCACATAACGTGCACTTTTGTGCGAGTTTTGTCGGGCATTAATATCCCGCCAATAATGCGCAAGATGTGGGCTCGCGCACACCGCTGTGAAAATATAAATTAATAAACGCATCCTAATTAAAAAAATTGTAAGTTCATCCTAATTAAAAAAATTGTAAGTTCATCCTAAATATAGATTAAATATAGATTAAATAAATGCATCCAAAGAAATTAGTAACTTAATCCTAATTTGTAAATAAATATTTGTAATTTATCCTAAATATTTAATGTAGGCAACCTAAATATTTAATAAAGTATCATAAATATTTACTGAATTCATCCTTAATATTTATCCTAAATATTTATTAAAAAGATCCTAAATATTGTCTGAATTCATCCTAAAAAATTCATAAAGCAGCCTAATGTGCAAATAAATAATTTTAATTTAATCATAAATATAATAAAAGCATACTAAATATAATAAAAAAATACCTGAAGTGCAACTTCATCTGCATCGGGGGGAGGGGTTCCAAAGTTGTCCTCCAAGTACGATAGAGAAATTTTCCCTCCGTCCCACACTCCATCAGGGGGCAGCACGCCCATTTGTTCAGCAAATAGGATTGGCCAATGTGCCATCGCTATACCAGTAATAACGCTGCCATTTGTAGGCAACCCCAGAATGTAGGCTACATCCTCCAACGTAATTGTTGCCTCGCCAAATGGAAGATGAAACGTGTGCGTCTCGGATCTCCACCGTTCTATCAGCGCGCTGATCAACGACGGTCTAACCTTCACCCCCCCTATATAGCGAGCTATGTGCCCAAAACCAGCGCGCTCAATCAAACGCATAACAGCAGGAACGGGTGCGACGGTGATACGGTTAAGGTAACATTGTAAGTTACGTTCGTATCCCTAAAAAATAGTTAGTAAAAATAAAAGAATATAATTTAATTAAAAAATTTAGAAAATAAAAGGGAAAAAATAATACCTCTGGACTGTTTCGCTAATATTCACTGCAGTGACTCGCTTGGTTGCGTAGCAAGGACTCCTTCATGTGATCGAACGATATATAAAAATTTAGAAAATTTCTATAGAACTCGCGTTCTGTGGAGGTTTTTAGGAAAAAAACCTACAATTTATAGAAGACCTCGCGTCGTTTGGGATGCGAGGTTAATGAACCTCGTGTTCTGTAGAACACGATGTTCATGTACCTCGCGTCCTATAGAACGCGAGGTTCATTGAAAAGGCGCGTCAATGAACAGACGCATGAACTGAACGGTCAGAAGGGACCTCGCGTTCTACAGGACGCGAGGTCGTGGGGTTTTTTAAATTAGAGTTTTTAAAGCGGGAAACTCATTTAATATTGAATATATTACAATTTTTATTTATAATAATAACAATAAAAAGTAATAATTATAATTATAATTAAAATAATAATATTATTAATAATCTAATAATAACAACAATAATAATAAATGATACTAACAATAAAATTTATTAGTATGATAGTAATAATAATAACAGTAATAATAAGAACAATAATAATAATAACAATAATGAATCATACTAAATACGCGTTATGTTTTCAATAGTAACTAAAAATAATGACATAGCGCAATATTTTGGAAGTTAAATTAAAACAAAACTTCAAAAATACGCGCTATGTTGCCAGTAGTAGCTGCAAGCGAAAACTGCGTACGTGAATACAGAAAAAAAATTCTGTGGGTGCTCCTTGCCTCTCCAAGAGTTTGCTATTTATAGAGGGAGGTGAATATGATGACGTGGCAACCTCGCGTTCTGTAGGACGCGAGGTCACTCTTACCTCGCGTTGTACAGAACGCGAGGTCTATGAGATGTTTGTATATATATATATATGCACGGAGATGAATTTTTGTACGCAGTTAAGTTTAGTTTAGGTCTGTTGAATATGAGTTCGTGTAATACTGCGTTTTTTTCCGTTGCAATTTTTATGTCCGAAATATTGTTCATTTATGATAGTTGGAGTTCACTTAAAGATTTGTGTTCCGCGGGGGTACATACCTTAATATTTACCGACATATCGCAATATTTTGGAGGTTGTATGCTGCAGTAGTGGCTTCAATGGCAACTTCTGTAGCCGCCGTCGAGAGGATCCCCGGCTACAGTTTTGAAAAGAAAGGACTTTTAGGAAGCGGGGGCGGATTTAGATCGACATTCCGCCGTGGCAGCCAATATTTTCAGATGCGGCGGGTGTCGATTACATTTGTTAATGTGGATCAAAGCTGCTACCATTTCAGAAGAAATCTGGATTTCGCTCTCTGCTTCTTTCAGTCGGGACCTCCGATCAAATTTGCCCGCCGGAGCTGCTGAATATATTGTTTCGAATTATATAGATAATTTATGTAGTTGTCTCAATTTACTTATTAAAGAATACATGTTGAAAGTTTTGTTAAATGAAATGCGACTTAAATTTACTTATGTGGTGTTTTTCCTTTCCTATAAATACCCACGAATTCCACCATCATTTACTCATTCCAAATTCTCTCTAAACACCCAATCCTTGCTCACCTTATGGCAAAATTTAAGGCAACATTTTATTTTCTCGATAATTATTTTGAGTCAACAATCACCGGCAAAATGTCACTGAAAGATTTAATACAGTTGACAATAATCGAGGTTAGTAAACACACCGACAAACAAATTTCTTCCATGGAATGTCGAATCCCAACACCGTCAGCTAATGAAACGCACTACGTTATGAAGCTTACGAACGAAACAGACGTTCGTAACATGTATGACCGGCTCAATTCCGTCGGAGCTAGAGACGTCGATGTCAATGTTAAGTTTGTCAACGCCGGCGAAGGTAGTACGTCTGCACCCGTAGAACCTGCTCCGAACACTGAACACGCACCGTCTTCACCGGATGTTGATGCGGCTGTGGAGGAGCTGCAACTTTTTATGTACAGACGTAGACAAAGAAAACAACAGATGATCGAAGAACTAAACCTAAGTTCAGACGTGTCCACTGACTACGATGATTCAGATTAACCATTAACTTATGAAATTATCTTCCAATTATGTTATATGACGTCTTATTTCATCCTTTATTAATGTTAAACAGACTTCAAGTTATGTAAAACTACTAGTACTCAATTACATTATGGGCACCAGTAGTAGTAGTATTCAATTACCAGACTACAATTGTCTCAAATTCTCGAACATGTTCTCAATTACACAAACAAAAAAATAGTAAATAGTACGGTTATTATAACTTCTGACGGAATATCTGAAACAAAGCAATTAAAGTGACCTCACGTTCTATAGAATGCGATGTTCTAAAGATATCGCGTTGTATAGAACGCGAGGTACTAATATCGCGTTCTACAGAACGCGAGGTACTGGTTAACCCAGCCTCCCATCAAATCTATCCCTTACTTGTCGAAAGTTAGGGGACTGCCTCCCAGGCACACGCCATTCCTGACTTGTTCATCATTTACCTGCTTATCGGTTTTAGGTAATGGACAAGCAAAGTTACCTCTCTGAACCATTATTTGCCTTACACAACCAGATTCTCTTGGATTGCAAGGGCCAATAATTTTGCCTATATATGAAGAAGAACCATAAAACGAAAATATAAGTTTCAATTGGCAATCAATTCCTAGAATTTTCTAAGTATCAAAATTTCAAAAGTCTTTCATAAAATATTCAAATGGTCGGACGAGGCGTTACTACGCAAGTTTACTACGATGGGCAGATATTCGAGGGTACCGAACTCGGCGTCCTTTTTCACTGCGAAGATCCGGTAACGATAAAGCTTCCGAGGAGATTATCGTTCAAGAAGTTGGTCAAGGAATTGGAGGCAAAAGTTCCTCATTTCGATAATCATCGTTTGTCCGACGTGAAGTATCGGGTGCCAATATCTATAGACCCTTTAGAGTACTCTGTATGCCAAATTGCGGAAAATGCTGATGTGCAAATGATGATGGAAGCCCACTTCGAGTATTCAATTGGGGGGCCCCTCGAGCTGTATGTATCGTTCTCCGAGTCTAATCCAGTTGTCGAAATACCAAGCTGGGGCCGGGCGAATTTCGACTTCGATCCGAATGCCAACGTTGATAGCCCGACCGCAGGTCTACGACGTGATTTTGGCCTACTCTGTCGAGACAACGAAGTTGGTGCATCGTCATCTGCTCCTCCAAGGTAGTCCTGCGTAGCTAGTATCGGGTTCGACCTGAACCAACCCCCAAACGATGAATTCGATGCACCAACAAATGCATCGTACAGTCCATACAATCCATACAATCCTTATAGTTTTGGGGGGGAGGGAACGTCGGCTCCTTACGTTACGCACGACCATGAAGCATCATATGGCCGGCACTCAATGTATGTCCCTGGCACCGACTACGGTCAACCATCTATGGGGAGACATTCTTCTTTTGGGGGTGAGGGAGCGTCGTCTTCTTACGCTATGCACGACCATGATTCCTCATATGGACGACACTCAACGTATGTCCCAAGCACGGAGTACGTTCAACCATCTATGGGAATACATTCTTCTTATGGTGATCTTGATTTTGGTCTTGGAAATGAGGTTCGTGAGCGATATCGTGAGAGGTCTCCCGCTCATCGACCCCAATCCTCGCCTCGAAGGGTAGTGATTCCAGAAGCTCTACTATTCCAGCTCCCAGAGGATGCTTCTGATGAAGAACCGATTAGAGAACCTGGGCCAGACGGAGACGAGCTGGGGCCATTCTATCCCGAACCAGAAGACTTGACAGAGTTACCAGAAGACCCAGAAGACACTGTCGTTCCACTACCAGATTTGGACGAAGAACCGACTGCCACCAACTTTCCTGTAGACGCAAGACCAATTTCTATGTTCCAGCCACCATCCCACTTCACAACGGTTGATATGGATGCAATGGACGTCCCTGATTTTCCCCATGACGACACAATAGATGGCCGAGTCCACCGTTCTGATGGTGAACTAAGAATTGGTATGACGTTCTCGAACAAGGAAATTGCGGTGGCGGCAGTTAAGCAGTACAACCTTCGTCATAATGTTGAGATGACGGTGAAGAAAACCCAAGCCAAATACTACAAGGCTCACTGCGTCCAAAAAGATCAAGGCTGTAAATGGAAAATCCGTATATCAGAGTTGAAGAGGGCAGGCAACCGTTGGAAAATAACAAAACTTGAGGGGCCCCATACATGCACCGTTGCTAGCCTCAACCAGGATCACAAGAACCTGGATGCAAAGTTCCTCGCGGACATCTTTTCCACACTGGTGAAAACAAATCCCACTGTGTCGGTCCCCACATGTCAGGCTGCAGCTCTAGCTATCACCGGCTTCCGTCCAGGTTATTTGAAAGCATGGTATGCAAGGAAAAAGGCCAAAGAGGAATTGTATGGCCGGTGGGAGGAATCTTACAAAGAGTTGCGCCCGTGGCTTAATCTCCTGCAGAAACACATCCCCAGAATGGTTGTCAAACTTGATACGGTTCTAGCATACGAAAATGATCGTGTCGTCTGAGGTGTTTGTCAATTCCACCGGTTATTTTGGACTTTCCCCCAGTGCATCAACGCATTCAAGCACTGCAAACCGATGGTCCAAATCGACGGCACATGGTTGTACGGAAGATATACACAGATCCTACTTCTAGCTATAGCACAGGACGGCAATCGCAAATGCGTTCCTGTTGCATTCGCAATCGTCCCGAAGGAGGATTTGGAGTCTTGGACGTTCTTCCTTAAGAACCTACGAAAATATGTCCTTGATCATGTAATACGAAGAAGAAGGGATGAAGGGGTGTGTGTTATTTCTGACAGAGGCACAGCGCTGCTGTGGGCGATACAAAATTTGGGTGACTATTGGAAGCCTCCATACATTCACCGCCGTTTCTGCTTGAGCACATAGCCGCAAACTACCTGCTGCAATACAAGAACCGTGATGAACGTCAAATGGTGCTCGATATGGGTACGTCCTTATGTCATTTTCATTTACTATATTATTTCTTACTCCCTTTTATTATTTCTTACTCCCATAACTATTCAACTGTCATTCCGTAGGCAACTCGCACTACAAACAAGAGGTGGCTGACCTGCTCGAGGAATTAAGAGCGAGAAACAAAAAAGGCGCAGAATACCTTGAAAAAATCCTAAAGGAAAAATGGCTTCGATCGTATGACGAGGATAAACGTTATGGTCACATGACAACGAACTTGGCTGAGGCAGTGAACTCATCACTGAAGGGAGTTCGGCAGTTGCCTATCACTTCCATTGTCAAAGCGACCTATTATCGATTAGCTACCCGTTTTGCAACCTTGGGCAGGCAAGCAACTGAGTACATGGCAGGTGGACACAAAGTCCATCCAGATTTCCGCACAAGATTGCATATTCAATTGGGCCAATCAAGACAGATGCAAGCATCTCTCTTCTCGCGAGAAGGACACTTGTTTCGTGTTGCGGAATTTTCCAGGCGGTTGGAAGGCATTCAGCACAACGCTTACGTGGTAGATCTGAGGGAAAAAACCAGCGAGTGCGGAATTTTCCAAACTTTCAAATACCCGTGCGCACACGCCATTGCTGCTTGCACTAACCAACGAATAGAATACATGCATATGGTTGATCCAATATACTTACTCAAAACGGTGCTTAAGGTTTACGAAAAAAGAGTTTCCTCCAATCAGAAATGAAGTTGATCCGAATGCTGTGGACACTGAACCGATCATACGCCCAGATCCAGCACTACTACGAGCCAAAGGACGTCCACCTTCTACAAGAATATACTGTGCCGAGGATTTGGTCGAACATTGAGAGAAAACCGGACAAAAGAAGCATTGTTCTATATGTCGAAATACTGGGCACACAGCTCCTAAGTGTCCTAATCGCTCAGCCCCTCGTATTAATTAATTATTTTTAATTTGTATATGTGAGTTCGCACATGACAATCTAATCAATAAAGTCAGTCCACTTCGATTTATACAATCCGTCATCTTATAGTTTCAATCATTCAAAAAAATATGTTATGATGGTGTTTTCGAATCAACTTTAAATCAGCGTACAATGGACGAAAATTGACCGTGTCAGTGTCATACGATAGAGAATTTCCAGTACTACAACCCCAAACTCGATGTTAGCTAAAAATTTAAAATTTATACGTATGAAATTCTGCTCGAACATGCCTATCGACATTTGTTGAAATGCAACTTCATTCAAAAAAGTATGCTATCATAGGGTTTTCGAAGCCATTTTAAATCATTGTATAATTGACGGAAATTAACTATGTTGGTATCATACGATACACAATTTCCAGTACTACGACCCCAAACTCGATGATCGCTAAAAATATACCATTTACACGCTCGAAATTCAGTTCGAACAAGCCTACCAACGCTTGTTTTTCCTTGTTGTTGAGGCTGGAAAAGCACAGACCTCGCGTCCTACAGAACGCGAGGTCAGTGCGATATATTCCAGCCGCCGTTTCAAATTCTCGTGGACCTCGCGTTCTTCAGAACGCGAGGTACTGTAAAACCGTTAACACGGACAGTAATGCCACGTCGACTAAAATCGCGTTCTGCAGAACGCGATTTCGTACCTCGCGTTCTACACAACGCGAGGTCTGCCGACCTGGCAAGTTTGGGGGTCATTTTGCCAAATAATAGTTTTTGGGATCCATTTTCCCCAATATTAATTAAAAAGGGGTTTTTCACCCAAAATTGCCGATGTATTTGGAGTTAATCGTTCAATCCTTTTAAAATAATTAAAAGGGTAATCTGCATAAATTATTCTTCGATTATAGAGTGTTTTTAGTTGACTTCTCCAACTATAAAAAGTTACAAAAAAATCTCCAACTTTAAAAAATAATAAGTTAGTTTAGTGTCGTTAAAAATTTAACGACTGATAACGTGACAATTAACAAAAATGAGCCTAATAATACATTTAATCATTCATATTTACACATTTAATAAAATTTAATTGTAATTAAAAAACAATAAAATTAGTCTTCTTTAATTTACTCATTCTATCATTTTAAAATTCCATTTCGACACGACTTCTTTACTCCGATGACCCTCCGTCTAGTCTTCATTCCATCTAAAAACCCTTCCCCCGATTTAACATTTGTTGTCGAGTATTTTTTATTAATTTGTTTGTTACATTGTTAATATTCTGCATTTTACTATTTTATTATATATCATAAATATTAGTTATTATATATACTGTTATAGTTTTTACACATATAGATAAGTAATTATATACATGTATTGTTAATATGTATATACACTTATTATTATTTATAGATATACGATCATTATTTATATATAAATACATTGTTGCAATTATTGTCGCTATTAGTATTTACTATTCCAGTAATCAATGAGTGATACTTGTTGTCTAAACATTATTAAACAATTTTTTATTTATAATAAGATCAAATGGATAGAATAAGTAAATACTTTTTTAAATTAAGACTAAATTAATTGAATATGTAAATATAAGAGACTAAATATATTATGTAATCTTTTGTTAACTGTCATGTCAGCCGTTGTTAGAACTTGAGAACAACTTATTATTTTTTTAAGTCGGAATACCATTTTATAACTTTTTACCGTTGGGAACTCAACAAAAAAAAACCTCATAATTGAGGGACTATTGTTTGTAATTTACCTTTATTAAAAAGGAAATTGAATCATCGAAAAGCTTCCCCGATCCTAGAGGCGCAAAGACAGAAGAAAAATGAAATAAAATAAAAATAAAAATAAAAATAAAACCCATTTCATATTTTCTGATTGTTAAATAATAGGAATAAATCATACCCCCCTCCTTCTTAAAGCGAAAATCCTGAATTAGGGTTTCGATAACCCTAACTCCACCGTAGCTCCTCCTTAATCGACACCCGTTTGGTTAATTTGCTCATCAATTAGATAAAAGCTTTTGAATTAAATTATCTTCACCAGTCTCCTGCGCTTGTTTTTGTCCCTAATTTCAAGCAACAATGGCGGAGCACTTGGCTTCAATCTTCGGTACCGAGAAAGACCGCGTCAATTGCCCCTTCTATTTCAAGATTGGAGCATGCCGGCACGGGGACAGGTGTTCACGGCTCCACAACCGCCCTACGATCTCCCCAACGCTCCTTCTTTCCAACATGTACCAGCGACCGGACATGATCACCCCCGGCGTCGATCCCCAGGGCCAGCCAATCGACCCCAACAAGATCCAGGAACACTTCGAGGGATTTTACGAGGACATCTTCGAGGAGCTCAGCAAGTTCGGTGAGATCGAGAGCCTCAACGTCTGCGACAATCTCGCCGACCACATGATCGGAAACGTGTATGTTCAGTTCAGGGAGGAGGATCAGGCGGCAGCCGCCCTCCAGGCACTTCAAGGAAGGTTCTACTCCGGTCGTCCTATCATTGCTGATTTTTCCCCGGTCACCGACTTCCGCGAAGCGACTTGTCGGCAGTATGAGGAGAATAACTGTAACCGTGGGGGTTACTGTAATTTTATGCATGTCAAGGTAATTGGGAGGGAGCTGAGAAGGAAGTTGTTTGGGAGGCACCGTAGGTATAGAGCTAGCCGGAGCAGGAGCAGGAGTAGGAGTGCTAGTCCTCGCCAGCGGCGTGAGAGGGATTACAGGTCTCGGTCCCATGACCGCGATCGAGATGGTTATCGTGATAGAAATGGACGGAGACCAGATAGGCAGGACCGTGACCGAGACGGCGGCAACAGGCGAAAACATGGGAGTCCTAAACGAAGCAGAAGCCCTCCACCTGGTAGGGAAGGAAGTGAGGAGCGCAGAGCCAGGATTGAGCAATGGAACCGAGAGAGGGAAGAGAAAGAGTAAGAAACATTGTTGGATCATGTTTGTATTAATCTATATTTCTTCCTTTTTGGTAATTATATATCTAATTCTAGATTCAGATCATGTTTCTGCAATTCGGGTTGCACTTAAGTATTCATCTAGATGGATGATAGGAACAATGGTCTTTTTCTTCTTAGTGTCTGTTTTAAAGGCAGTACTTGTGTCTCTGTTTAATAGTTAGAGTTCCAACTTTCTTAGATTTACCTGCCCCTGTTTTAGTGAGATTCTTATGCTTTCGACTTGTAAACTCGCCCTAGGCTGATTGTATGTTAGTGCTTATGGACGGAACGAGCTATTAATCTGCTTGCTCAGTTTCACTACCATTGCCAAATGGTGCTTGTTATATAAACAGTAAACTATGAGTTATGGTTGAGCGTTTTGCTTTCCTTTTATGTATTTTAACTTGTGAATCGGTCTGCGATTGTGGGTGTGTTACGAATTTATTGCTATGGAATTTCCTGAGAAGAGACCTTAGGTTAAATTCTAGAACTATATTCATTTGTTCAAAAAGAATTCTGCAGAAGGTCATCATATGGTTGTACTTGTGCAATCCATGGCCTGCACTCCTCTCCTATATATGATATAGGGAAGCTCCCCCTATTTTCTGGAAATTGCATTTTTTTTTCGCTCGTGTTTCCTTCTCATGTAGGCTTTCCCTTGGTTCCAATGAGAAGGGAAATGTTATTTTAGGTGACCCGAATTCATACAGTTTGTCTATACGTTGTGTATATGTTGTTAAAAGGATAAAAATAATAATCTGATATTAACTTGTACATTACAAATGTAGTATGTATGTGTATTTATACAGTTTACATAAATTAAATGGGCGAGTTAAGGCATGGTGCGGCTATTGTGCGGCACCAACCGAAAATGTTACAAGACAAGGAACATGAAACTAAAAATGTTATACTTTTTTTATAACATTTTAGGTTGGTTGTTAGGTATCGAAACTTAGCTTCGAGTATCGATACTTATTGCTTACGATAACATTATAAGTTTTTGCAAATATCAAAACTTGTTTTTAAGTATCTATACTGTCACGAAACATCAACCAAAAGTGTTATAAAAAAATATAACATTTTTAATTTCATATTTTATATTTTGTAACATTTTTTTGTTAGTATCGCACTATGTGATACCTTAGACCTATCAAAATTAAATATTCAGTGGATTCTGAATCTGAACGTAATGGAAATGTACGGGGCTACGGGCTAAATATTCCGTGGATAAGGTTCGGTACGATCTGTACATGACTACTCAGAAAATCAGCTGATTAGAATGAAAATTTCTTCCTATGTTCAAAAAAAGAAAGGAAATTTGTTCCTTTTCTTTTTGGAAAAAGAAAGAAACATATTTTCATATAATTTCCACAAATTAATTGAGCTTTATGGTAGGAAATGAGAAAATATTTAAAGTACAAAAATGAGCGAATATTTTCAATTTAAAAGTCCTTTAATCCAAGGTCATTTGCCAGTCAAGTAGGGTCTAGTCAAGTACTTATAAGTCCTTTCGGTATCTCAGCGAATTAATCATTGTGGCCTTCTAGAAGATATTTTTGAGAATTTAATAAGATAAATTAAATGAGAAGATTGATGTAAATTTTACGATGAAATTCGGGAATCATCGATCATGAGTTCATGATATATCACGGCCGACGTGTGTGGTATTGTTACATTAATTAATCGAATGACTTAATTATAATTTGATAAAATTTAATTTTTTAATAAATAAAAAATTGTATGATAGAAAGTCGTCTAATATTTAATAGTTCAATAATTTATTTATGGCAATCGATTAACTGAATAATTTTTTTTTATAAAAATTTAAAATTGAATGAAATATTTATAGTCTTACTAATATTTGAGTGACATGTAAATGTTTAAAGATTTATCTTTTAGATACAAATTAGGTAAACAAATTACACATTCATTTCTATTTAAAGTGTTATATTTTGATACATAATAGGTGTAAAAATGTTACACAACCCTTCTCGTTTAAATTATAAAACTTAAATTCTAAATCTCTAACCTTTAAAATTTATATACTACAACCTAAATTCATAAACTCTACATTTAACAAGTTTATGTAAACTTTATGTATCAAAGATTTTTTAATATTTAAATTATAAAATTTAAATCTTTAACCCTAAATTTGTTTAAATTTGAAACCCTAAACCATACTTTTAAAATATAAAACCTAAGCCCATCATCTTTATACCCAAAAATAAACAGAATAGAAACTAAAATTTATACCATCACTCTACAAAAAAAAAATCCTACCTCGACAAACATACGCAACAAGAAAAAATGGTATGCCACGTAATTTTGATCGAACTCTAACCCTTTTACAAAAAAATATAATATTGTTTTTTCCAAAAAAAAATATACCTGTTTATCAATCAATTATCTTTTTACTCTTATTTTGGTCACTCAACTTTCAAACTTTTTAATTTTTAAATTTGGTGTTTGTTTTACCCAAAAATGTCTTAAAACCCGCAAATCTCGTTTTGAAACTTTATGGTTTCCTCGCTTTCGATCTCTTTTTCGTGAACTTTGGAACATTTTTTTGGCAAAATAGAGGTTAGATTCAGACTCAAAGGGCCGAGACGAAGCGACCGGTAAAATTTGAGACTGAACGACCATCATCTACTGCCGTCGACGATGGCGTCCGACGGCGACAAATGTTGGCCAATGACCAGTTGAATTTAATTTTATATTATTTTTATATTAAATAATAATAAAAATGTCAAAATAATAATAAAATAATCGAGAGTGATCAAAACATGAACAATCTGAAAGTTCAATTAGTAAATTGTTGAGTGACCAAAATAAAAGTGAAAAAATAGTTAAGTGATGATCTGCACATTTTACCCTTAAAAATATAAAAAGACCTATATTTTCCTTTGGCTTAAATGAAAAATAGGTGCATAAAGTAAGTTTTTTTGAACTTTAGGTGCCTAAAATATTTTTTTGTAAAAATAGGAGCCCAAAATTTCAACCGTTATAATTTTAAGTGCTTAATCGTTAAAATTTTTTAAACTTAAACTCTAAATCACCACCGCTATTGCCACGCCTGAGCACACCCCTTTGGTCGCCAGACCTAGGCGGTCATTTGTGTTGATGAGTACAGTTGTTCTCCCCAGTAGTGGAGTACGTTCATTTTTCGTCGTGGGATTAGTTTAAGTTTTAGATTATTAAAGATGGGGTGACAGGGAATTGTGTGTCAGTCTGGTAGCACACAGAAGAGAAGGGAAAACATGACAGGGTTGGGTGGAGATGCCAATTGCCAAGTGTTGGTATTTGACAAAGGAACGGATTTGGTTAATGTTATTTGTGGAAGATGTCGAATTTCAGAACTGTCTCTTATTACTTAATTATTGTAAAAGATGTAATGTCTGATTTAATGTACCTGTCACGGTGAGTAAATAGTTGTATTTGGTACAGTTTAACCCATGATGCATGTAACTTCGTTTTGTACAGACCGATAGAGCAGTCATGCTTATACATTGTCGGAACGAATATCAAATAATATGGATCATGCAAAATATATAGTTGCTTATCCTGGAAAATGGTAAAGCAACAGTATATCATTTTTGTACAATTGGATTCCATCTTTTAAGTATTTCTATATTCTTTAAATTAGAAAAAAAAAACAGAGCAAAGAGACAACAATGGATGAAGAATTCCATGTCGTTAAACAATCCCTCTAGCCTCTGATCCTTTCATGATTCTCAGTCTCTTGCAACAGCAAACGAACATTCTGCAAACAAAACAATGAGTTTATTGGTAATGAAAACGACAAGGAACAAGTGAAGTTACAATGTAATAGGAACTTACTCCCAGGGAACATCTCCGACAAGCATCCAATCACCATCTTTGTCTTCATAAGTAGGAGCATAGTCAGATCCATTGTACCCTTCCCTTTCTGAGTATTCACCTATTCAGATATTGCAGTTCAGATTTCAGAAACACGGGGCTCATTTCTCAAGAATTTTCAATTTACATACATATTCAAGTACGCGTTCGCATTCTTGATGATTTGACGCGACAGATCCTAGGCTAAATTTAATATTAAGTTATATTTTGGTTCTAACAAGTGGTATAGGAAAACAAAGAGTTTCTTACCAATGGTGAGCTTGAACATTGTTTCCAAAGCCTTGAGGAGTTGAGGATAGCTTTTATAAACCCTGAGATCAATCTTCCTGAGATAAGGAGCTCCATCCATGCTTACTTTGACATACATCCCTGTTCCTTCACCTTTGTTTTTCTTGGTGTTTTGTATACAATTCCTCCTGTAGGATCGAATCGGCGGCCACCCTACAACTTGTTCCCTACATTGATTAACGATCATCAGTCAAAGCTCGGTCAATACTCGAACTCGACTCTAGTTCTTAACGAGCCGAGTCGAGCTCAACTCTACTCAGGCTCGACTAGACTCTTTTACACCCCTATGTGTATGTATGTATACTTACTTGGCCGGAGGGGGACTATCTTGGTCATCATCCCCAGGCATTGTAATGCTAGAACTGCTCTTGGAACTGGAGTAATCCTCAGAAATATCAGGTGAATTTCTCTTATTGTTTCTGATGCTAGGTTTATCGTCAGAACCGGGCAATCCCAGTCTAAGCTCGGTTGCCATGAGATTGAGTTCATTCTTGTAATTCACTCTCGTTTCCATTGCTACAAATATATATAAAATTCCTTGGGAGGTGAATGATTTCAGAACCTGAAGAACAATATTGCAGGCTAAGTAGTTTTATAGGGGGAGAATTTTCTCTTGGCTTCAACAACAATATCTGGGCTCTAGGCCAACTAGCTTTCTTGTATCGCACACGCTTAACTCGTGGTTTTGTGTCTTGATGATTTAGGGACACACGTCGAGCGAAGCGCGTGGGTTCGGATACAAGAAAGCTGAAGATAATGATAATAGTAATGGGTGCCTGTTTACATGTAGGGCAGCGTTGACTTTGGGTGCACCGAGCGGAGGAGACAAAGGAGGGACAAGCACAACCGAGGACATTGAAGAGTGTGGACCATAATGGACGGCTGCGATGTGAGGGAGTGAATCCAGGAGCGTTGGATCATGAACAGCCCCATGTGAAAAGGAGGTCCCACGTGGATGTCATTGATTGGCGAAGATGATAACAAGTGGGGTCAGATAGGAGAAATTATTAGATAAACTCGACTTACCGCGTCATTCATGGTCCATCTAATAACATTCTGCTATTTTACTGTAACTTCTAAGTAACTATCCGGTCTTTGATTACATGTAGAGAAGATGTATATATTCACCTTGAAAAAAATAATATAACAAAATATTATTAGATGAGTATATAAATAACGATATAGCGTAGTGAATAAGCTCATCTAATAATTTTTTGTGAGATAAGGTGGGACGTTTGTTTTAAAATGATGACTTGAAACGTGTAACATGACATGTGGGATGTCACGTGGGACTTGTCATTTCTGCTACCTTCTTTATTATAACAAGCTTTGGTGTATAAATTGGTATATGGATTTAGTAAAAAAATTAAAATTATTATTTGAACATTTCTATCTTAAATTTGAAAAAAAAAATATGAAATCGATATGAACTTTTTAAAATTGGTATCGACAGATGTGATTTTGACAATCGATCAAACTATAACACGTGATACTTAATAATATTATATTTAAATATCAATATTACGTAGTAATTTAATTGATTGTTCAGATACTAAACTTATCAATTAATGTAAATATCAATTTATTTTTTAATTTAATTATTAATTTAAAAATATCAAATTCAAATGTCAATTTATATATTCTATAATAATAATAATAATAATAATGTGACTTAAGGTTAGTTGAGTGTGTTATTTTATGGCATGTAATCTGGTCCACAAAATCTGAGGTTCAACAAATAATTTTGGAAGTATCTTTTAAAAACTCAGTGAGTGAATGTAAATACGAGGATATCCCTCAAATCTGATCTTCTTGTCCAGAATTTTGCTACTTTGTCCCTAGCACCAATCTACTTACATAAAAGTATGATTTACATAGTTATAAATTGGTTTTATTATAAAATAAATGTAAAAATTATTTTTTAGAAATTTTCGTCTAATGTTTTATTTCTTACTTATTTTTTACGTCATTTGTAAAAAAAAAATTCAATGAACGTGTGACATATGACATTCGTCATCTTCTTTCTTGGGAAACAAACAAAATAAATCAAGGGAAAATTCAAAAATTTGTTTATGTTTGAGAAATTTAACCATTCTAAGTTTCATTTACTTCAATTTTTATAACTCATCTATTTCTAGTGCCTCAATTTTGATATGTGAGTTTTCATTTTTCATTTTTCTTGCGAAAATAAGAAGCTTTAATCTAAAAAATGTCCAAAAACACTTTGATTGAGGAAATTCATCTATGTGAAAGTGAAATCAAGACCTCAACTCTAAAAATTGACTCCACCTCTGTTAACAAGTCGGAATTTAACCTAATTTCAAGCCCCATATGGAAGGCACGAACTACTTTAAAGCAGATCTTGAGAAACAAAAACCAAATTCCTTTAAATTTTGGTAGCACTAGCACCGGTTGGCAGTTGAACTTAGGACCGAGCACCCCAATATAGGTGGCACAAGTACCGAGCAACCCACCCCCTAACTTGGAAACTTTCTCAGACAGCTTTGTTGGCTAATGGATTATGGGGCAGCTTTGTTTGCCATGCACTAAAACACCAATATTCTTTACCAGACCATCACATTCTGCTCACTAAAATCAAAATACAACTCACATTTTGAAGAGCAAAAAGAAAGATAGGGCACCTTATTCTGCCATTAGTTTTGCTTTTCTGAGACACTCATAGGCCTACCATACCCCATTGTTGCAGATCTCTTACAATTTGAATTGTAATGTGGAGTAATACATATAGGAAAGAGGGTCCACATTTTTTTCTTCTTCCAATATCAGTTACAAGGGTGAGTATTCAATCAAATCGAGTCAATTTAAAGAAATTGTTTTAGTCAAGTTGTTGAGTCTTTTTTTATAACTCAAACGTTATTTGATTTTTTTTTTTCGAGCTGAGTCCTTTTTTATAACTCAAATTTGATTTGAATTTTTTCGAGTCGAGTTTATGTGTCTGATGATCAAAATTGTCTTCCTGTCTGTTTACCACAAAGGATTTTGTGTCTTATAGTTGTGGACGCAATAGGCTGGTCGACCCTCGCTGGAGGCAAGTATGGTCTAGTCTGGTGCCCTTGCTAAATCTTATGACATATTCCAAGAACAAATGTAAATGGTTAAAAGTTGTTGAATAAAAATAATGAAAAGACTAATGCTATCATTTCAAAATGGAGAGAGTTTTTCAATGGGTGGCTCACATAACAACTTCACAGCAAAAATCATTGTGTTTACTGTTTAAAGAACCTCCTTCTGTAGCTTGCTTTAATGAGTGGCAACCCGAAGGAGTGCTTTGCTAAATACCATCGTTCATTCACCACGACTCAAAATCTGAGTTCCATCAACTATAAACAAGATGGACTGCCACCGGTAGTCACAACCTGCCAAATTGCTTGAGATGATTAGACTAACGAGAAGGGTTGGCGATAACTCAGAGGGAATAAGCAAGCACGAATAATGCTTACAGCAAAAACGCCATAGTAATTTCAATTGGTTTTAAAGTTCCACAGATAGTTTACATTGCCAAACTTCTTTTGCATACACAGACTATATTTCACACCACAACCCAAAAGTTTGTCCCTAAGATCCCTAGTAAATCAATATATCCGATGAACCCACCAGAAAATAATCAATTTATCCAGTAAGAACACAGCAATAATCTAGGATATGTGTTGATGTTCTTGGTACTTTCCATGTTAATAGCTGAAAGCAAAAAAAAAAAAATCATATTGAATAAGTCGTAAGAAAAGCATACCAAAGTCTTTTCACATTAACGGAACTCCCACAATGTATGGCCAATCAACCACTCGCGTTAAACCCCTGCCGTAGCATTTGCCTCAATGCCCAATTTTCCCTATGTGAGATATTAAAAAGAGCGACAGCACTCAGTTTGGGCAATGATGATTAAATAGGAATAACGTTACTGGTTGCATAAATAAAAATGATTAATAGTAAGTAATCAAAATGCTTCGAACACGGATAGCAAAAATATAAACTCAAACCAAATAAACGATTTGAGCGTATTAAGTTTGTCCTAGACAAATCGTAACAGAAGCAGGCGGCTTGGGCCAAATTATTATTCCATTTCATTTTCGTTCCTGCCTTATTTATTTTATTTTATATAATTTTTTTATTTCTTTTTCCTTCTTTTTTTTTTGAATTTATCCATCTTCCATAAAGGAGCCGAATGAAACCAAAATTTCATGTTCGGTTTTGAATTAGAGACGTCAAAAATAATGAATCGGTAATCATTGATGAAAAACAATTTCACTTGTATGGTAAAAGGCATTGAATGTTGTTGGACTTCAGTGATTTTCAGTTGTAAGATTAGAGGTAATTAAAAAGATTAGACTACAACAAACCTCAGACTCAGGACTCTGTCGTATTTTCCTAGTAGGAGTCCTCATTGTGACAAACTCCTCAGCTGATGTTGGATGAATACCCACTGTGGCATCAAAGTCTACTTTTGTCAAGCCAGCTTTCACAGCAACAGCAAACCCCTAAGCAAACAATCGCGAACATTAGGGGATAAAAAAACAAAAACCCAGCAGAACTTGAAATCCAAAGCACCAGTTTAGGTAAAGCCTTTAACCTGCACAATTTCAGCAGAATCTTCTCCACACATGTGCAGACCAAGAACTTTGTTCGTCTTCGCACAGACTATGAGTTTCATGAAAACCCGATCAGGAAGCCCTGAGAGAGTGGCCTTCAATGGCCTGAAGTTTGATGTGTAGACATCAATATCACCATGTTCTTTTATAGCCTGTAAAACCCTCAAATTGTGAGGGGAATAAACCACTTTCATCCGTTGCTACTACACAAAACAGTTCCTCACCTGTTCGTCAGTAAGACCAACTTGTCCAATTGGTGGTTGGGAAAAGACAGCAGATGGTACAGACCTACTCAAATTGCATGCGAAGAAACGTCAAAAAGGCAATTGAAAGCGAAATAAAATCCACTTCTACCCCGAAAGCACCCAAAAGTTTGAATGTGATACTATATTCTAAGTGGGTATGGGGTCTTAATCCAGGGATATGAATCATTATAAGTGACATTGACAACAAGCAAAATTGAAATCTGCTTTCCATCAATTATATCTCTACTAGGAAAAATTATTGCATGGTCCCGGACCACCACGTCATCCATGGTCCCATCCACTAAAAATTAGCCATGTAATTTCCATGTCATTTTTTCAAAGATGAATCTTCATCTTTTTAAGCCATATAAATAGGAAGTGGGTGGTTACACAGTGACATGGAAAAAAAGAAATTACATGGCTGATTTTTAGTGGATGGGGACCATGGATGACGTGGTGGTCCGGGACCATGAAATAATTTCTCCTCTACTAGGGTCATTTCCGAGGAATTATTAGATGAGAGTGACATGGCATGTTAAAATAGATGTAGACTATACTGTATTTATTTTCCTTTCTCATTTCTCTTACGACTTCTTTAGAAGCTTTCTCCAACCAAACATTTGATACTTTAAAACTTTGGACGGGAAAGAAAGGATAACCATCAGGATTGTGCAGTAGTGAAAGGCTTTGGAAAGTAGTTTTTTTTTTTTTTTGAAAAGGGAAAAAGAAGCCTGGTATATGCATTACCAACAAGAGAGACAAGGAAGACCCAGAATAGAGGTTTGTTTAAAGAGAAGAAAACTGAAATAAAATATAAAATGGACATATGAATCTATACCTTTGAAATTGTAATATGCCACATAAAATATCTTAGATCACAGTGGAAATAGCTAGATGTAGCCAGACATGAGAAATGGCTTTCCAATTGGAAGGGGGAGCAACTTCCTCAACCGATATTTAGCAGAGTGGAGACAAAAACGAATCACGAGCCCTTCCTAATTATACCCAATCCTTCAAAAAATTTCTATCAATCAACTTCTAGTGTTTAGATTACCTATAATCAGGTTTAGTTGGTTCATTCTGAAAAAGAGTTTTTGCCAATGCTCCTCCCTCCATCAAAGCAACAGGTGTCAAATTTATTCTATCTGTGACATCTCCTACGGCCCAAATGGAAGGTACCGTAGTACGCAAGTATTCATCAACCTAAAACAACAAAGAGGCAAGAAAATTTATGAATGAAGTGAAATAATACCAGGAAAAAGAAATAAAACAAAGTGAACTTGAGGATAAGAAGAGCAGTACCTCTATTGCCCCATTCTTGTTAGTTTTTACCCCCACTGACTCCAACCCTAAGTTCTGCAACGTAGTAGGACACAATGTTAAATGCAATACAAAAAAAACACCAAATCTATCATGATTTTAAGGGTCCTTCAGCCACAATAAGAACTAGAATCAAGCAAAGCAAGCAGTTTAATTACAATGAAGATAAGGGTTATAATATGCGGCTTGTTAACTTTTCTCCTTTTTCTTTATATGCCCTCTGTCTCTGGTGGGAGATTTATGTTAGTACTTAGTACGGTTACAAATATGGCCGATGTGGTATCTTTTTCAGGCAATTGGCTACCAGAAGGACATTTACTAAGAGAACTGAATCACAAAAGTTATTCCAAACCTTTGTATTAGGCCTTCGACCAGTGGCAAACATTATATGTGAAAAGCCTTCAACTGTTCCTTTGTTGGTCGTCAGAGACAGTGAACCAGAAGCTGACTTAACAATAGCCTGAGGTGACTCCTCTGTGTGAAACTTGATTCCTCTTAGAGACATTTGGTCTCCAACAAAATCCCTGATCTATAAAAGGGGCAGATATTTTAGTAAGAGTAACAAGATTTCTAAAACAAGTTATCATGCAAACAACCGTAAACATTATACAATAAACTAGTAAAGCAGCTACCAGTTTGCATGATTCTTCACCTCTTCATCGAAACCCCGTAAAACTTTCTTCTGCCGAATAAATACATGGACCTCACTTTTCAATCCATTGAAAATGCCAGCAAATTCCAAAGCTATGTATCCGCCACCAACTATAGCAACCTTCTCTGGTTTTGTGGGCAAATCAAGGGCAGCATCAGAATCTATGGCGTACTCACTTCCAGGGATCTTGGGAATAAATGGACGCCCACCGACTGAAATCAGTATATGTCTTGCAGTGTAAAGTTTTCCATCGACATCAACAGTATGTGGATCCACAATCTGCAGGGTAACTCTCAGAACGTAATCACAATCAAGAACCTGAACCACTAAAAATTACAAATGCAGGATATCCTACCTTTCCACGGCCTTCAATTAATGAAACACCAGCATTGTTGAGAATGTTCTTGTAAATACCAGTAAGACGCTGTAACTCGGCGTTTTTATTAGCCACCAAGGTGCCCCAATCATGTTTTGTTTTCGTGTCATATTTCCAACCAAAACCATTGCTCTCATGAAACTCATGAGAATACTTTGATGCGTAAACCATCAGTTTCTTTGGTACACATCCTCTAAGCACACATCTGCAATCATAATCAGCAGTCAGCATTTCATATTACAACTTCAAATAAACATGGACAAGAAAAAGAGTGACGGTTCTAATGGTTAAAATAAGTTTATGTAGGCTTTCTCGAACTCGAATTAGCCTTTAGGTTGCAAAACAGCAAAATACTTCCGTCATTCAATATAAGGTTAAAAGATAAGTTTGTACATTCCAAGTAACCCAGATAATTCAATGCGCAATAGACACAATAAATAAATTAAAGATTAAGTCACATTAGAATGTCTGTTCTATAATCTGGAGACTTACGTCCCGCCAACTCCGCCGGTAGTCTCGGAGGAAATGGTCGAAAACGGAAGTTCACAGACAGCGACGGAAGCACCGAAATTGGCAGCGAAACGGGAAGCACGAACGCCACCGCTTCCGGCCCCGATAGTAAAGAGGTCAAAGTCGTACTCTCGCAGCGGCTCAGCGTCATTGTCAGACTTTGAACGAATGGAGAAGAGGCGGCGGCGCTGAAACCGCACGTGGTGGTGGCGGAAGCGAGAGGTAGAGGGAGAAACTTGGCGTGAAAATGAATAAATGGTATTGGGTAAATGCACGGAAAGGTTTCGGCAAAGGGTTTGAAGAGTTGGGGCAGAGAGCTTGGAAGCCGTAAAACAAGTAGGGACCATCTTTGGGGGATATATCTCTTTTTCTCTAAATTTAATCTTTCTGCTTTTGAATTTATATAGCTTATGATTGGTTGGGGTTGGTGGTGAACGGCCGGAGGGGGTCCGCCGATCAAATAACTATCCGTTCAGATGATTTGCGGCGGAGGGAGGCGTCGTCCTAGGTGCTGTTTGATGTTTCAACTTTTTGTGGCCCAAGTGCGTCGAAGTTCTACTTTCTTTGGGAGTTTTTTCTCTCTCTTTTTTGTTGACAAATTGTGAGTTTAGACTTTTGATGAAAATAATTGACATAATGATAAATTAAATTTTGTCATGGATGATAGACAAATAGAAAATTATGTTAAAAAACACTATTATGTTTCGTTGGTTTTGAAAATATTTTGGTCATGTTTGATAAATAGCGGTTTGAGTTAAAATTAGAGATTTGAACTAATATTTTGATCAATCAAATTCGTTAACTTAAATGTTTAGTGAATAGCGGATTGAGTGAAATTTCTAATTTTAAAAAAACTGTTAATAGGAGCTTTGTGAAATTAGCAAGACCCTTTTACCCTTAACATCAACTATCTCCAAATAACCTAAATTTAACATTTTTTATTTTAATTTTCACTCTCATGTATTTATATTTTGATATTTGTAAAGTAATACTTTTTGTTTTTTTTATTCACACATTTATATTTTATTTAAATTTAATAATTAAATAAAATTATATTAAAAATTATATAAATAATAAATTAATATATATCTTCACATATGCTTAGTATTGTTATATTAAAAAATTATTTTTCATAATCTAATTAATATTACAAAATATTTTATTGAACGGTAATAGATACAAAATATCGATAACTAATAAACTATTCAAACAAGCATCGATTATAATCATGTTTTTATATGTCATTCTGTTTGTTTAAATAATCAAACAGATGTTAGCAAAGATACTTGCAAATAGATTGGCGGCTGTTATCGGCGAAGTGGTTGGTGAACAACAATTTGCGTTCATACAGGGTAGACAGATTCTCGATTGCGCGTTTATCGCTAATGAAATTATCCATGACCTACAGCAGAATAAAAAAACAAGCAATGATTATTAAGGCAGACTTTAAGAAGGCTTATGACACCGTAGATTGGAGATTCCTCGATGTTGTTATGAAGGGTATGGGTTTCAGACAGAAATGACGAAATTGGATTTACTTGTGCATTTCAACACCTTCTATCGCCATATTGGTAAATAGAATCCAATCAAAAAACTTCAGAATCGAGCGAGGGCTTAGACAAGGCTGCTCACTCCCGCCCCTATTATTTAACATTGTAGGTGAAGCATTAAGTGTATTTCTCCGAAAAGCTGATAATATCGACCTTATTTTTAGAATTCGGGTGGGTCGAAGTGATGTTAAGGTATCTCACATACAATTTGCAGATAGCTTAATACTTTTCATTGACGCGAAACAGGAGTGGATACTAAACACACACAAAATTCTGCGTATCTTTAAAGTTGCATCCGGACTGAAGTTAAATGTGAAGAAAACCAAGCTGTATGGTATCAATATCGAAGACAATCAAATACGGCAATGGGCGAATTCGATCAAATGTTGCTGGGAAAAATTACTTACGGTATACCTTGGCCTCCCTCTTGGATACAAAAGAAATGCAAAAGAACTATGGAACCCGATACTAGCAAAAACAAAAGAGAAGTTGTCTGGGTGAAAGGATAAATTCTTATCCCTCAGTGGCCGTATTACGCTAATAAAATCAGTATTGTTAAGTTTACCGGTTTATTACATGTTTTGTTCCAAATGCCGGTGGATGTAGCCTTGAAGTTGAATGCTATGATCGCAAAGTTTCTTTGGGGAGTTGATTCACACCATGGTATACACTGGATAAAATGGGAGTAGGTAAGCAGGCCAAAGGTGAGTGGTGGCTTGGGGCTGTACGGCGCAAAATTAAGAAATAGGTCTCTGTTAAACAAATGGTTATGGCGCTACAGGACTGAGGAAAAGAATTTGTGGGGAAAAGTAATTGTGGCAAAACATGGCTATGATTCCGATGCTATACTTCCGGATAATCTATCTACGAAAAGTTAATCTTGGATCTGGCGAGGTATATTAAATCCTTTAAGGAATGTTGATGATGAACTCACCAGAAATTTCAAATGCTTATGCGGGGACGGTAGCAGAATCAGATTTTGGGAAGACGCCTGAACTAAAGTTCCATCTTTTAAGCTGGCGTTCCCAAGAATTTTCGATGTGGCAAGTAAAAAATTAGGTGTGGTGTAGGATTTTGGCCAGATTGAGAATGGAACTTGGAAATGAGAAATTGAGCTGCACCGCAGTCTGTTCGACTGAGAATTGAAAGTATGGAACGCCTTCATTGACACAATCAACAAAGGAAATGGAAATATAGCAAGTCAAGACTCTCTAAGGTGGGTTGGTTCATCGAGTGGGCTATACACTTCTAAAGCATACTGTGAACTGGTTTCAAAGGCAGATAACAGTGCGTATGAAACATGGAAAATGGTATGGTCGAACATGGCACCTCCAAAAGTTGAAGCTTTTCTATGGAGGGTGTTGCATAGTAGAATCCCCACTTTTATGGAACTGGCAAAAAAGGGAATCGTAAGTTTGGCAGGCAGGAAATGTCCCCTATGTGAGAAGGAGTCAGAGGATACAAATCACTTGTTTTGTAGATGCGATACCACTTGAAAGATTTGGCAATGCTGGTGCAAATTATGGGACATGTGTATGGTGGCTCCAAGCACAGTGAAGGAACTACTACTAATGTGGGTGAATTCTCACCGTAACAAAAACTCCAGAGAAATTTGGCATATGGCGTTCTACAAGATACTATGAACAGTAAAAAATTTACGGTGGAACAAATTTTTGACATTGCTCTGCTCAGAGTCGGATATTGGATTAAATGCAAATGGCCCGAGATAATCTCTTCGATTTCGAAATTCACCAGAAACCCAACGATATCAGTCTCTTCATTCATAGTGAAAAGGAAGGCAGAGAGAGTTTATTGGGTAGCGCCGCCTAATGGTTACGTTAAATTCAACACTGATGCAGCTGTCAGAGGTTCCGTTGGGCCTGCCGGAATTGGAGGTATCTTAAGAGACAATTCGGGTAAGGTCCTTATGAAATTCTCTAAGAACATTGGAGTTTCGGATCCTACGAGAGCAGAAATGTTAAGCATCATAGAAGCTGGTAAGCTGTTCGCTGAATCTAAATGGTTCGGATCTGTTAATCTGATGCTTGAATCTAATTGTATGCTAGCAACAAACTGGATGTCAAACCCGAGTGTGGCCCCAAGTAGTTTTAGGGAGCTGGCCAATGAGTGTAATAATATATGTGTAAGGAACAATTGGGAAGTAAAATTTGAGTTCAGGGAGAGCAACAAGGAAGCACATGTGTTGGCGAGGAAAGGGTTATCTCAGGGAATAAATTATGTATGGGCTTTAGATTCTAATAGTGATATGTAACTGTAGGAACGTGAAACAATGTGTGTAATGGTTTCTTGATGCAATAAGAAATAAGGGTACTCCTTTCCCCTTATACAATGTCAAGGGGTTTTTAATGAGGTCCACCCCTTAAAAAAACAGTTGCTAGCTATCAGTTAATTTTACTAAACACTTTTATACAATCAGCTAATATAATAAGTTATCGGCTAATGTAACCCGCTAATTGTCAAACAAGACCTTTATATTTTTTAAAATGATTTTTAATTTTCTAAAATTTTAAAAACATGACTGATAAATAGAAATATATATTAATAATAAAAATACAAAAAAACATTTATTCTACAATCGCAATATAATATTTATATGGATTAAATGATCATAAATTATATTATATATAAATTACTGGAGAAAAGAATATTTTTGTGTTCGCATGGCTTTGAACCAGGACAGTATTTGACCCGACTCGAAATAATAATTTTATTTTATTTTAAATATATATGTATAATTATTATAATGCTTTTCTTATATATATATATATATATATATATATATATATATATAATTTATCTCATGTCTAATAAAAATAGAATAATTATTATAATGTCCCTCTCTATTTGTATTTTTTAAATTAATTCTTTATTTTATCGAATAAAAAATATTTATGTCAGGTCAGGTTTGGTTCAAGTTTTTAAACTAAAATCCGGCCGGGTTCGGGTCTGATGGAGCATCATAAAATGTCGGGCCGGGTTCAGATTGAAGTGTTAAATTTTTTAGTTGGGTGTGGCTCAGCCAAAACCCGACCCATGACCATCCCTAATTTGAACTAGGTATGACAGTTTCACTCGAACATAACGGATTCTGACCCAATCCGACCTTATATGGTTAGATTTTTTTTTGAAATTTGGGTTCGTAGACGGGTCGGTTTTTTTCCTTAACATTGGTCTGGTCGGGTTCAAGTTTATGGAGAATCAGCCTCGACTTGATTTTAGATAATTACAAAAATACCATTTATATATTTTTAGTTAAGTTTTAATATAAAAAAATATGTAAAAAATAACATATAATGTACTAAAATCATGGTATTGAAGCAATATTTACTTTAATTTTATTATATTAAATTGGATAAATAGTATTTTACTCGATTAATTTCTATTTTGACAAAAATGTGAAAATTTATGTTAAATCGGGTTGGGTCGGAGTTAAATTTCAAATCTATTTTTTGGGTAGAATTCGGGTTATGTGAAAGAAAAAAAAACTTGAATTGGGTTAGAATTAGATTTTATTGAGCCAGTGTCGGATCGACCAAAGATTCAACCCGTTGTCATCCCTATTTTATTGAATAAAAATAAAAAATATTTATGTCGGGTCAAGTCTGGTTTAGGTTTTTAATCTAAAATCGGATCAGGTTCGGGTCTGATGGAGCATCATAAGATGTCGAGTCGAGTTCAGATAGAGGTGTTAAATTTTCGAGTTGGGTACGGCTCAGCCAAAACCCGACCCATGATTATCCCTAAATTAAACTAGGTATGACAATTTCACTCGAACTTAACAGATTCCGACTCAATCTGACCATATATAATTAGATTTTTTTTTTTGAAATTTGGGTTCTTACACGAGTCAGTTTTTTCCTTAACATTGGTCTGGTCGGGTTCAGGTTTATGGAGAATCCACCCCAACTTGATTCGAGATAATTACAAAAATACCATTTTTTATTTTAGTTAAGTTTTGATAAATATAAATATATTAAAAAATACTATATAATGTACAAAAATCATGGTATTAAAATAATATTTCCTTTAATTTTATTATATTAAATTTGATAAGTAGTAGTTTACTCGATTAATTTCCATTTTGACAAAAAATTGTAAATTTATATTAAATTGGGTCGAAGTTAAATTTTCAATTCTGTTTTTGGGTCGAATTCTAGTCATGTGAGAGAAAATTAAACTTGGATTAGATTAGAGTCAGATTTTATTGAGTTAGTATCGGATCGACCAAAAATTCAACCCGTATCGGATCGACCAAAGACCCAACCCGTTGTCATCCCTATTCCCTAATTAGAATCTGAATCAACCCATTAAATTAAAAAAACATTTATTTTCAGCAATAAAAACAACTTTTTATTGTTTTCTAAACATATTTTCAATTTTATTTTCTAAAATTATATTTTAATTTTTTTATCTAAATATATTTTTTCGATATTTTCAATTTCCAAAAATTAAAAGAATTACCACTATTTTCTTAAACTAAATGAAACCTAAGTTAAGGATAATATATTTTTAAATATATTTATTATATTGAATCTTAAATTTTAATATTTTAATTAAGTAGATATCAATTAATTTGTACTTAGCTTTGTTTTCTTTTCTTATGAAAAATGATAATGTTTTTGTGTGCTCTTATAATATATATTTTTTATTTTGTTTTTTAAACTTTTTTCTTTTCTTTTTTGGTTAAGATTGAATTTGTCCGCCTCTTCTGTTAGTAGGTATTTTATTATTTTACTGAACTAGCTAATTTTGAATTTGAATTATCGAGTTGGTTCTTTCGTATTATTAAGTAAGTGTTTACAATCATGTCACATGTTTTTATAACGTTGGCAATTGGCATCTCTGTTCATTAATTTTAGCATTTTAATAATGCATACGTACCATGTAGATAAGTTGTTCAAATTTATATCACTTAATAATAACAATATTTATTTTTGACTTAACTCAGAAACAAGTGCTCGAACTATACACTTTTTTTAAGATAGGAGCCTAACGTTTATTTTTGTGAAATAGGTGCCTAAAGTTTAATTTTGTAAGTGTTTTAATGTAACACTATTAAAAAAAATCTTCACTCAATCAGAATATAACACGTGTCTTTATTTTTTATAAAAATCTGAAGAAAAAATATTTTAAAAAAAAATCTAAAAAAACTCCAAAAAATCTCAAATTCCTAAAACTTCAAAATCTTAAAATAACGCCACTATAGATGTCGTTAGCCTCGTCGCCCCCCCCCCTCCCCCCCCCCCGCTTTTTTCTCCCAACCCCCGTCGTCGGTAATCGGTGAGAGGGGTGCCAATTGAACGTCAAACAATTAGAGCCTTTTGCGTTCGTCGTTTGACGTCCGATTGACACCCCTCCCACCAATTACCAGCGATGGGTAGTTGAGGAAAATGAGCAGTGGCTTCAAACAACAGCAGCGGCGGGCTCCAACAAGGTTATTAGTGGCGACAATAGAGTTAATTTTGGGTTCAAGGTTTTGGGACTATTTTGTAATTTTTGAAAATTTTGGAATATTGCTTAATTTATTTTATTTTTGAAAAAAATAATAAATAAATAACAAAAGATGAAAAAAAAATTAACGTGTTACCTTAAAACACTATAGAATGAAACTTTAAATACCTATTTAAGTAGAAAATCGTTAAGCACCTATCTCAAAAAAAAATGTATAGTTTAAGTACCTATTTCTTATTTTTTCCACTTAAACCACTAGATAGATTCGATTTTAAGTTAAATTCTAATTTCCATTATCGTGAATGAAACAACAGACTATACAGATTTAAATACAATAAAAGATTCGATTTAATTCCAAAAATAATTATTCCCTGTAATCTTCTCTTGTATCCGTATTCATGCTAACCAAATCAAGTATCGACAAAGAAACAATACACGTTGGACATGCCGAAGATGGTAGTACTGCATTCAGTTGAACATTATATCTGCAACCCAAAAATGCGGTGAAAAGTTTGGCTTACAGACTCAGAGACAACCCAGATTCCTCAAGACTGGATGTGTAAACAAAGTAAAGCGCCTATATCAAACCCAAAGTGAAGTCCGGTTCCTTCACTCGACAATCGACATTCTATCGTCCACCAGGGCCATGGCCGGGCTCGACACCGTAGCCGCACACACAGCAGCCAACAATGAACCACTCATGCCGATGGAGCCATTCTCCTCTGCTGCACAATCCTTCTTCTTGTTCTGCAAGGAATACATCACTTTCCCTTTCTCCAACCCTGAGAAGTAAAATTTACAAATATCCGTGTCAGATACATACTTGTATTCGACACTTAGACCCTTTTTACTCACCGGTGACAGCCGGCGCTGCAAGCCTTGGCGATGGCTTGTGTGACTGATGAGGGAGTGGTGGTGGTTGAGATGGTTGCCACTTGCCATGATCATGGTTCAATGTATGGGCGGAAGTTTGTGGGGACTTAGGGAGCGATGGACCCCCAAATTTTTGGGAATTACATTTTGGCCCTTAAAGTTTTTAAAAATTTTAATTTTACCCCTTTAAAATGTTAAAAATTTAAATTTAAAATATTTTAATTAAATTCCTCTTATAAATTTTAAAAGTTTTCATTAAATCTCTCAAAATTGTTACAAATTTTAGTTAGACCCTCAAAAATTTTAAAAACTATAATTTAAGCCTCTGAAATTTTTAAAAATTTAAGTTTGACTCTTCAAACTCTTTTACCAAATTCCGCCACCGGTTCAATCAGCTTTTTTTATAATGCGTGTGCCTTATTAAAAAACATATTCATATTTTCATCGAGGGCCGAAAAAACTAGAAGCTAAAATGAATAAATCTCAGCATTGTATAATTAAAATAAAACTTTTATTCTTAATATGCACCAATCCTTTCCATTTCTTTATCGATAAACAACAATAGCTGCAAATCACAACATAATTAATAAATGAAACCTTAGTCTCAGATCAAAATCATAAAACCCGCCGCAGTCTTAAAACACAAAGTAGCCGGCAACAGCGGCAGCCATAACTCTGGCGACAGCAGACACCTCGAGCGCGACACCATGGCCATGACTAGGAGCGGAAGCCTCTGCAGGAGGACTAGCAACGCCACCTGCTGGTGAACCTGCAGGGCTGCCAGAGGAAGCAGCACCGCCGGGTGCGGGGGCCGGTGAAGTAGCAGCCTTAGAGTCGGCAGCAGAAACCAAGCCGACGAGGGCGATCAAGACCAAAGCAAAGACAACAAATTGGCGTGCCATTTTCGTGTCTGGGAATTTGATATTAGCAAGAATTAAAAAGAGAAAAGATTGGTGATGAGGAAATGCAGATTTTCTCTACGGTTTTTGTATTAACGATAGAGAATCACTGCTTAATGTATGAAATGATTGCTGGGTTTAGTTTCCTAATCATGTATTTAACAAGTTCCGGGGATTAAAAATAGATTGGATTAGCTTAACCAGATTGAATTTCGGGTTCTTGTTTAACTCAAAATTCGCAGTATTAAGCTATCCCGTGAATTGGGAAGGCTGTTTCTGTTATATATGGTTATGGATTACAGATTTTTATTATCAAGCTTTGTTAATTTCCCAATTAAACACAATTTTGTGGTTTTCTTTTTTCAAGCAGCATTGTACTACCTTAATAATATATTTACTTAGTTTGAAAAGAATGACATATTGAAATCATCAAGTGATACAGTTGAAAAGGAAATGTTATTAGGTGATCCGGATTCGAATACTTTATTTGTATAGAGTGTTATTACACAAGATAATTTAAAAAAAGAATTTATAAGCATCAATGATTAAATTTACTAAATAGTTTCAAATTAGGGCTAAAATTAATAGAATATATACCATTTGAAGATTAAAATTATTATAATACTAAGTTACGCTACTATTTTTGTTGTGCGATAAGAGTTATTTTAACGGATACGACTAACATAGAATAAAAACGTAACATTGAAGACTTAATCAATATTTTTTTGTTTAGTGATTAGAATAAAAATGACCATATAGTTTATTGACTAAAAAATAATATGTCCTTTGTTGTGAATAAAATAAAGAAGAACAAGAATAAGAACAAGAAGAACAAAGAGATGAGAGAAAGAGGGAGATTTGTATTATTCTCAAATATAGACTTGTGTATACAATGCCTTTAATGAATCTTCTATTTATAGGCATAAGAAGTACATAATACATTAAACTCTAATTAATAGAGATAATATTCCTAATAATAAATAAATCAAACTCCTTAGATAAAGTTCTAATCATGATAGACATCCACATAGATAAATATTCATAACACTCCCCCTTGGATGTCTATGAAGATAATGTGCCTCGTTAAAACCTTACTAAGATAAAAACCCAGTGGGAAAAAAATTCATTAGTGAAAGAAAAAGAGTACACACATCTTTAATATGCATAACATGTTGCCTCATTAAAAACCTTACCAGGAAAACCCATTGTTGGGACAAAACCTTGGTTAAGGGGAAAAGAGTGCAACGCGTATTTACTCCCCCTCATGAAAACATCACAGAAGATCTTTGAATCTTCATAATTCAATCTTGAATATTATTTTTCTAAAGATCGCGAGGGATGAAACTTTGGAGTAATATGTTTCATGATGTATCCACTTTCAAACTGAGATATACATCTTACATTATCTTCACACAATGTAGCTTTTACCATATCTTGTAAAAGTAAATCCACATATCTTTTGGATATGTTAGGTCAATGATCTTAGCCAAACATATTTTTGGCTTGCCTCGTGCATAATAATTATTTCTACGACATTTGAGAAGGCATCAACGAATGTTTGAAGATCTAAATGTAATGATCTTTGTATACCTATGGATATTGCTTGACCAACTAATATATGATGCTTCAAAACCAAGAAAAGATATAATTATCTTTATTCACATCCAACAATCTTACAACTATTGGGATACTCAATAGATATGCTTTATTTATATTGAATCTTCTTTAAGATTCTTTCAGCTTATGTCTATTCATAGACAAAAGAAATATATAAAAATGCTCGATCTTTAGGTCGAGATAAACTTGATGTCAAGATTCAAGTACTTGTATTGAAAGTACTTCACGAGTTTCTAATTTGAAGCTCTTTAGGAGTTTTAAAATTATCATAATGGATCTTGATCCAAACTCCTTTATAAAATACATAAGAAAATCTAATCATTCTTATAGTATTTTCTCAATTAGTATTCACTAAGGCGATTATACCAAATGCGCCAAAATATTCATGAGACATGTCTAAATAAATTTCCTCAGAAATTTCCAAATGCTTATAGCATTTTAAATCCTTCAAGGATAAATATAGATCCACAAATAATTAGACGCATGTAAAATTTTCAAAACTGCCAAAGTAATTGCATCCACCATGAACTAATTAAAACTTTTCATAAATCATAGTTCAAGTCGTATTTACGACTACTTATTTGTGCCTCACTTGCATTACACCTTTAGGTGTTTGGACTGCTGGTCCAAATACTTCCATTTTAGAAGTTCAAAGCGTCTTTCAACATTAGCCAATTCAATATCTATACTTCTAGATAGATTTTATACAAGATCCTCTATTTCTTTCTTTACTTCTATAGAAGTATTTTATGTAAAATTGCTTGTAAAATCGTTGTCGACAACTTTTTAATTTTCTGGTTCCATTCTCGTAATGACATAACTCATCGAGATCTCTTCAAGATTTCAATCTTTATTTCAGGTACCTGAAACTCTTATAGAGTTTTATTATTTGTTATGTCTTGGGTCTCTTTAGGAGCACCCGTCTCCAATATATGACCATCTCATATTACTTTCTATTTACGAGAATTTTGATCATTAGAACCATTTCAACTATCATGCTTCAGGCATGATTTACATTCTCTCGCTCTAACATGTAATTTAAACTTAGAGCATTTCAGCTGGTATATGAGACTTAATTACTCTCATTGGGTCAGTAAATATGTCTGGCAGTTGACATGTAATAACATGAATTATCTTATGAACTTCTAGTTCATATACGAGGATCTAGATAATGATACTTTATTTTCCTCTATCCAGCTGACTATTATCTCCCCCTGATGTTGAGAAAAATTATGTCATAAATGATTCTCCAATTAATGTTTAAGAATTTAAACATAAAAGGAGACTCTTACCAAATACATATTCTCAACCCTTTTTATTTACCCATTTTGTGTGTTGTGGTGGAGCAATTCATATCGCACATTAAAGAATCATAAAATGGGAAATGTATGGTTTCTGACCAAAAACCAATCATAACGGAGAGTTTATTATAACTCGTTGGCTTGATGCGTATAAGTGTTGCTATATGGAAACACCATATAAATAATAACTCTTTTGTTCTCATAGTTTAGCTATTAAATAGGAGGCATTCAATTGAAATTTTGCTAAACCGTATTTTTCATAATCAATAGGCTTTGTAACAATCGATATAGCCTAAAATATAAACCCACTAGCTTTTCAAGACGAATAGTCTAACTGTATAATCTGAATCTTTTTAGAATCAATCTCACAAACTTCTAGTTGTAAGTCGATAAAACAATGTAGATGCATCTACTAAAATCATATAAAACTTTCCACATTTGTGGATATATGGGCCCATATTTCGTTCAGATATACAAGACATACAGTCTTAACTTCAGTACAAGAACTTTAAGTTCTAATTCTTTTGGTAAGTGGGATCATCTATATCCTTTGAGAACAAACAACACAAGAACTTCATGTTCTTTTAGTAAGTGGAATTTAATCAATTCCTTTAAGTAACACAAGAACTTCACGTTCTTTAATAAGTGAAATTTAATTCATTCCTTTGAGAATAAGCACCACAAGAACTACATGTTCTTTTAATACATGTGCATATAAATCTCAATAATTTCTGTACCATTATTGATCATGATGGTCTAACCGATCATGCCAACTATATATATGTGTATATATCTCTGAATTTGTAAACTTCTTGTTTACCATAACATGTAATTCAAACTTACTCGTACATGTCTAGTACGACCATCAAAATTGTTCCTTTAAATAGGAATATATTTAGCTCTTTCAGAGCTTCCAATTGAAATTATCTTTTGGTAGCAATATATAGCTCTCCTAGAGCTTTCAACTGACTTTTTGTCTACCAGAATTTATATCCATATTGGCTTATTTTAAATGCCAATTGATAACATATGTTATCTATAATTTCCAAGGGGATATTTTGCGAACTCATATTGCTCTCTTTATGACTTTGACGAGTATAACGCACTGTGAATATGGAATAAAGTTCCATTTGACAATAACATATTTGCTCAACCAGAGTCTTTTGTGATATTAGTACTTCTGGATATAGTACTCACATTATTTCCTTGCACTTTAATCGAGAAATGCATAATTGTGCACATTTCAAAATGTGCTTTGTTTCATTTACTTCAGGTAATGAAAATATGTACTTTGTATCATTCACTTCGAGGAATGAAAAATATAAAATATAGCACATCATATCAAGTCGATTATCTATCAGAGATAAACTTTCAAGTGCTCTTCCGAAGTATTGATATTTTAGTACTTTGAGAAATACTACTCATATTTTCCCTTGCATTTAAATGGGAAAAATATTTCTTATGCTTAAGTACAATATGAGTACTTGCATTATCTGCTAGGCATAAATAGCCACAATTCTAGGCATAAATAGCCACAATTCATTGTATATTTTATTCCGGAAGTAATCATATTCTTCAAATAATAAATTAACATAAATCGTAAATAAATAATATGTAAAATAAATAAACATAATGCAAACTAACATAAATAAATAATAAATAAAACGAATTAACATAAAAAAAATAAAAAAATAAAAAAAACCAATTATTCCTGTTAGAGGTTATAAGGGAAATAAAATAAATGGTAAATTATTCTCTTTAAGGGTTATGAGAAAATTAACAATATCCAATTGAGTTGGACCAATAACGCCATAATTATTTTCGCCATAAACAAATTTTGTTTATATTTTATTTCATTTATCATTCATGATTATGGATAAAGTCCATAATACTTTGGCGTTTGACAAGTACGAAACCAATGGTTTATAACATCACATTGGTAAAAGGATTTCACTTCCTTAGAATGATCTTTATCACTCTTGTCATCCTTATAACTTCGCTACCAGCGGGTAGAAGTATTCTTAAAACAACTATATTTTTCATGTGTATATTCATAGCCTCGACCACGACCACAACTTTTAATGTGATTTTTTATTCCTTCCATAATATAATCTCACATTCACTTCAGGGAATGGAGTAGAGCCAGTGGGCCTTTAAAACCTTTTTCACATATCCTTATCACAGAGAACAAAGATTTAATCCTCGTACGCGGCATTGTTAAACCTGTCCACAAGGTCCTTTAAAAACCTCCTTTGAGACCAGTAGCCTCGCAGAACGGGATGTCCAGCCAATTATACTTGAATTATATCGAAATTATGTCTCTAATTGAATAATGATTTACCATGTTTGCATTCACTTCAGGGAATGAAACAGATCCAATAATCGCATGGAATAAACATCATGCTTGCATTCACTTCAGGGAATGCCCCATCATTGATAATTGCATGGAATAAACATCATGTTTGCATTCACTTCAAGGAATGCCTCCCATAAAACTTTTTGGATCAAGAAGAATTTTCGTAACTTGAAATTGGGAGAAGTCTATGGTCAAATTTTTCGACAAAGAAGAAAAATTGCTTTCGAGTAAATATAGACTTTATAACAATCTTTTTATAGATTGAAATTCACCATGATTTATCGCACATTAAAATCATAATTTAAAGAATAAAAATAAAATCAGAATTTACCGATATTAGTTTTTCTCTCGAGGAAAATGGAGACGTAGCAAATGACCAAAACATCTTCTCACAATGTCGTGTCTCTTTCCAAGTCATTTAAATACATGTAAAACTCAATACATGGTTAAAATATCAATATTATAACACCCCTCACCCCAGATTAGGGGCAAGGAGCGTTATGTTAACATGTGACAGAATCGTATTAGGCAGCGGAAGTGGGTTAACAATTTTTTTTTTTTCGTGTGATATTTTTTTTTTAATACATCTATTCAAATTGCACTAATTTACAATCATTCATGTCACATATAAATTATACACATTTCATATCAATGTTTCGATCAAGGCTTGGTGGGCACATGTAATCCAATCACTTATCTTATGATGTATATAACATAATCTATTTTAATTTCTTATCACATTCGATTATCCCATGGACATACTTCATCATATACATATATATATATATATCATATCCTATAATATCATCCATAGTGTTTTAGTTTCTCTTAATTACATATCAAGATGTAGGGAAACTTCTTATAAGTTTATACAATACAAAAAAAATAGTTCATGAACATAACCATCAGACCAAATTAAACTAACATGCTGAACGCTAGGCCACCCATCACGAGTATGACAAAGACAGGGAAAATCATACTTAAGCTTCGTACGAGTAGAATACGGGTAGAGGTCAACGATGCTAGAACCTGAAATTTAGGGGAAGGAAGGAAGGTTCGAGTGGTAAGTACTTCTCGTACTTAGTGAGGAAACCCTATTCTATTCGGTTTCCAAATTAAACATTGTGATCAAATAAAATTTGTTTCACTTTGCACATTAGTTCGTTCGAATGAATCAAGCAATATAATCAATCCAAAATTTATAATGCACCGTAGAATTCATTCGAATATATGCACCAAGGAATCATGTAATTCTATTCGAATACATGCAATTAATTTCATATCATTCATATTAAAATTTCACTTACAAGCCATGAAACCTAAATTAACTTTCAAATATCAAATTATCACAATTAAAGTTTCATAGCATATCAAGAATGGCAAAATCATAAAATTCAACATTTCATTCGAATGCTTCCATAACCAATTTCACAAATTTACTTCCAATTTCAGATTTCATTACTTTAATCGTTCATTTAATTCATTTAGCAATGCCTTGGATAGTAGAGTATGCTAGGTAATCAAGTCACGTATAAAAGAGGTTGTGAATCAAAATTCACCATGTAATAGGTACCACGTACCAAATCGTATCACGTATAACATATCATAATGTCCGCAGACATTAAGCAAGAAGGTACACTTACGTACCACAATATCGAGTACACTAACGTACCGATTTTCTTATTGAGCTCAGACTCTAGGCTAGCCGTACTACCTAAACAGACTGTACACACCAAGGGCTTTGCATTTAAATCTTTAATTTAATCAGATACATAATCAATCAAATTTTCAGAAATTCTTAATTAATCCCTTCGATTAATTGCTTATAATTCCAATTCCAATAACATGTTATCACACATGGTCATATAATAATTTACATGCTCAATTCGCATTTTTCAGATCAGCTTTCATACAAATCCAAACTCATATCATATAATTCAGAATTTCATTTCATAGTTCAACACTCAATTGAACTTATCAAACATAATTATAACATGTAAGAGCATTGCATACTCACATACTATATCACAACTTCATTGTTTCCACAAGAAATCAATATCACAATAAATTCCAATAATCAGCATGATTAATTCATCCAAAACAGTAAGATTAACCAAATATCAGATTAGGAATCAAACATATCAATCGTCAATTTAATTTCAATCACATATGCAACAAAATCGCATAACACAAGCATAAAATCTAGATTCCATTATTCCTTCTTCCCTTACTAAAATCGAATAATTAATTAGTCCAAATTGCATGCTTATCATAACTTAAAATCAAATTAAGGCAGTTGGGACTCTAATCCCAACTCTAAAAGTCGTTTCACTCACAGTTCGCCGAGCTAGTTTTGGATCCGAACGCCCTTCGCTCGATCCGAAGCCGATCCCGGTGCAATTTCTTCTTCTACCCTTTCGCTTCTAGGATCTAAGGCATTCAAGCCAAGCAAATAACAATTTTTTTCAGAATTTAATTTATGCAATTAGAGACTGAATTTTGCATTTTTATTCAAAACAGTCCCTATACTTTTACGGTTTGATAAGACTAATTTCCATTTTCCTAATTTCTTTAATTAATCACTTAAACTTTCAAATTGATCATTAAAATTGGTGGATTTCACATCCTACAGATTGTTAATCAATTTATTAACACTCCATTTAATCAAATTTTACATCTTTAATAATTCACAAATTCTTAATTTTTCTTCTTTTCATTTATACACATTTCTGACCACCTAATTTAATTAATTTCTTATTTCCTGTACACAACTCCAAATCGAACACCGTTTGTTCCTAAATTCAATTAACATACCCAATTTTAACATATCAAAAATTCAGGTCGAAACTCCTAGTAGATTATTTTCTACAATTTTACAAAGTTCACTGTCCAGCTAGGAGCATTACTGGACAGTTTTGCATGCTGTTCGAAATGGGTTTCCAGATTTTACCACAGTCATCAAAAATCCTTTTTACAATTTTTCTACCATTTTAGTCATGTCAAGGTAGAACATATTAAAATTTCATCACTAAACTCTTACTAGTGAATTTTATACAATTTTCTAAAGTTCACTGTCCATCTAAGAACAGTGCAGGACAGTTTTACATGATGTTCGTATTAAGCTTCCAGATTTCACTACAATGATCAAAACTCAGATTTATAATTTTTCTACCACTTTAGACATGTCAAAGTAGAACATATCAAAAATTCATCACGAAATTCTCACTAATTAATTTTTTATAATTTTCTAAAGTTGCATGTCATGTAACTTGCCAGATCTGTCAAAATAATTTCATGCATGTTCATAAGCTTTCATCTCTTTTAATTTTCTTAAGGTTTCTTATAAACTTAGAAATTTCCAGCAGCATAACCCTTAGTCTCATCACTTCCATGATTTTATAAAGGCATTAAAACCATTGATCTATTAAAGATTTTAACATATTCGAATAATAGAGAGCTTGAGCTACTTACTTCCGATTTTTCCTTGAATTTTCTAGACCAAATCTTAAGCCATGCATGCCATTCTTCTTCTTCACCGAAAGCTCTCAAGTTTTCTCTTTGGTTTGTTTGAGTAAAGGAGAGATAAAGGTGGAAGCAAAATGATGGATGACCACATGTTTTATATTTTCACTTGGCCGGTCATGAGTTTTTCTAAGGGACACTTGGTATTGTTTTTAACCAAGTATATCCCACTTGGCCACTTAAATTATTATAATGTATTTTAATATTTTTTTTTCCACTAATACATATATATATCATTCTTATAATCATCCACATATCATGTTATATATATATTTAAGTATCAATTCTTCAACTTATTTTAATTCCATCGAATGTATATATATACACTTATATATATACATTATTTTACATTGATTAAATTTTATTTCTACCAAGTATGTGTACTTATACATGATTATACATTTTAAATACTTTCAATCTTAGCTAAGTTGTGATCTTTTACGTTATTGATATCGTTTTTTTCTGTCGTTCGAACTAGGGTACTTTTTAGGGTGTTACAAATATCATCAAATAAAATATTATAAACACATATTGATCTTAATACAAAGTTTAACCATTGTGTCAAAAATAAACATATATGAAACCATAATAATAAGATCTATATGTATGGGCTGAATTGAATATATTAAAAATCAGAGGATCTATGTCATAATTCTCTCTTTAAAAAAAAACTAAACCAACAAAGGTGTTTCATTAATGTACAGATCTTTGTTACTAAAAAAACCTTAAACCTAAAGTACGTATTTTAATGAATTTATATGAAAGACTACCATAGTTCTACGTACATAACTTTGTTATTCATGATTACAAAGTATAGTCAGTAAATCGAACAAGCTTTACATGCACCATCATCAAACTTCTTGAATTTACAAATATACAAACACAAATAATAATAATTAAGTATGAAAAGCATAAGCAGTTGAGTACCAAAAATGAAAACCCACAAATACTTTCACTCAACAAACCTTAATCGATTCCATCGTTCCCTGCTTTAAAAGCCGAGGAGGCAGGTAAGGAAAATAGCGCGACATTATCGACTTTTTCCGCTAATTAACCCTTTTAGGAACAAGAGAAAAACACACGTAATTTACACCAAACGCAACCTCTTCGTCTCTGTCGATTCGTCTTTTGGTTTGTAAGAAGCCACAAATTTATCTCTTTCCAATGTTCGAATAAAATCAAACATACTTCCAAAATTTTCAAAAATTAAAACAAAGTTAAAATATAAAGAGAAAGACAATCGGTAACTAAAAAAAATAAGGAGAAAAAAAACTTATCTTTGATTTATTCTATAATCGAATTCTTCCCGGTAACTTCTTTTGAATTATAACGATGAAGACCTCAGTTGATTAGAGTCTCGTGCTGATAACGTGTTGTGAATAAAATAAAGAAGAACAAGAATAAGAACAAGAAGAACAAAGAGATGAGAGAAAGAGGGAGATTTGTATTATTCTCAAATATAGACTTGTGTATACAATGCCTTCAATGAATCATCTATTTATAGGCATAAGAAGTACATAATACATTAAACTCTAATTAATAGAGATAATATTCCTAATAATAAATAAATCAAACTCCTTAGATAAAGTTCTAATCATGATAGACATCCACATAGATAAATATTCATAACATCCTTATTATTATTAATAATTTTGGATTGATTTTATTTTTATTTAATATTTGATTTGGATTTAAATTCAAGTTGAGATATTTGAGTAGGGCTGTAAACGAATCGAACATTTAGTGAACTGTTCGGTATGACGTTCATTTATTTGTTAAACGAACGAATATGAACAAGATTTTTGTTCGTTTAATAAAATGAACGAATACAAATAAAGGACTCATTCGATAACATGTTCTTTTAAATTTATTCATATATGTCCTTTTATATTTATTATTTTTCATAACAAAGATATTTATATTTAAAAAAAAACATATATTAAAATATGAAATAAAAAAAATTAAACAATATTCAATGTCAAAACTTTAGACTTCTTCAAAAAAAAAAAACAATACTCAATGTTCGTTTGCTTTCATTTGTGTTCGTTTATCATTTTTAACGAACGAACATAAGCAAACTACATTCCTTAACTAACGAACACGAACAAAAAATTATGTTCGTTCATTTGCTCGGTTAAAATTAAACGAACGAACATGAACATATCTTTATTCGTGTTCGTTTACCAAAATAATTTGAGTTTGATAATATTAGTGATAAAATAATTGGATACAAGGGTAAAAACATATATTATATTTAATTAAAATGTGAAGTTAAATAATTCGATTTCGTCTGAAATCTAAAATCGAAAACAGCAACGCTCAAACTGTACCTAAAAACTGAATTTAACCGAAAACCAAATCGATTCGGTTCGATCGGCGTGAACCGAACTATGCTGGGCCCTACTTTTTTCCTTTACTCTCGAGATAAAACTAAAAAGATTAGGTTAGTATTTAATGCCGAGTAAGACGACGTCGTATATAACAGAAGAGGCCCCAAAGCATTCCCCATAGTATAGATAAAATAAAAAGAAGAGAAAAAACCCCGAAAACTATTGTGTTGTTTTGTTTCGTTGAAGTGTTTAGATTTCAGATCATCGTCGTGTTTTCCTCCTCTTCTCCGTTGGAAAAATCCACGTCGAAATTCGAACCCTTTGTTCATCTCATCCCATAATCCTTTTCCCTTGGTTCGAACCCTTTGTCCATCTCTACTTTACGCCGCCATATCTCTATTACCTTTCGTTTTCCTTTTCCCCGTTCTCTCTGTTAATAACCCACCCTTCTTCTTGTTCATATTTCCATCACCGGTTTTAATGCAGGTTTTTATCAACATATGCACGTAAATCCCCCCCCCCTTTCGCCTTTTGCTTGTCGTTGTTGACATGCAGTTAGAGCAGCGGTAACGTGCAAAGCGGGGCTTGTCTTAATTATTGAGTTTTTAATCACACGGAGAAGGTGAGAAGGAGTCAGATATGGCGAATCAGGTCGTCAAAGTGAGGAGAGAAGCGATTGCGGCATGCATGACTTGTCCTCTTTGCAATAAGCTTGTTAGAGATGCCACCACCATATCCGAATGTCTCCACACGTGTGAGATTTCTCTTTCTCTCTTATTTCTTTCAATTTTTCTGCTCTTCTTTGGATTCTGCTCCTTACCCAACAAGGATTTCTCTTGTTTTCCCCGTTTTCTTATCTGGGTTTTTTTTTTCCTTCTCAGTTTCTCTTTTTGACTTCTATGTTGACTTCTTCGCCTTACGTTTTCATCACTATTCAATTACTGCTTTTTGTTTCGTTCCTCATTGTTTCTAGCTGGTTGAATAGCAAAAGTGGTATAAGTTTATGAATTGGTTTTGTTTAAAATCAAGGATTTTACTGATGTGTGTGTTTGCCTAATACACTTTTTAAGGTCACTACAATATCTTCATCGAATATTTTTTTTTTGAATTATCATCGAATATTATTTTTACTATGAATAGTACATTAACCAACGGTAATTGTTAGTAAAGCCCCAAAATTTATTGTGTACAGTTATTATTTTCCACATTGAGCTAAGGGTTCTTCCTATCATATACTTGGTCTTTTCCAAGATTGGAGCTTTCTTTTCTTTTTGTTTTGTTTTACATGTCCATAACAAGTTTCAAAATTTAAGATGTTTTTTTTCCTCCTGTTTTTGAAGTGGAACCAACGTATTATGCATGTTACGGTAGTGTTTCAGTTGCTTTGATTAGGATTTAGGACACTTTCTCGGCTTGTTTCCTTTCTTGCAAGATTGATGCGTGTGATCTTTTGTTTCTGTGCCTTGTATGTTTGTTGAGCCAAGAAATAGATTTTTTATGATAAATTTGTGTTTTTGAGTTTTGTGTAGTTTGCAGAAAGTGCATATATGATAAGATAGAAGCCGAAGATTTAGAATGCTGTCCGATATGCAACATTGATTTAGGTTCTGTTCCGCTGGAAAAACTAAGGTATCCTTATTCCTTGATTTACTTGTATTCTCTCTGTCTTTTATGAGTCATAACTCAAAACTAATATGTGAGTTGCTTCCATTATGAATAATGTTTTTGACTTGTGAAGTAATCACTTCTAGTTTTAACTTTTAATTGTGTTGAATACTCGAAAAGATTTATTCTAGGGGTTACCGCAAAAGTTGTCGATTTCTTCTTTATGCCTTAGGATCATTTATCTTTTAGAATATCATTCCTTCATTTTTGAGATTTGTCAGTGGCTTCTACATGCCATCGGTGCTATGAATCTTAGATTTAAACATATGGTCTCAGCGGAGTTCATTGTTACTAAGTTCTAGAAGATAGAAAAGTACAGATATATTTACGAGAAGCCAATATTGCTTAAACTATCTTCCCTTTCCTAAGGTTTCTTGCCCCGCCTCAAGTGATTTGAGTATATATAACTTAGCCAATTTCAAGTGAAATATCTAGCCAGAATCTAGCAGTGTTATGTAAATGTAAGAACTCGCTGCTTTTTTGGGATTGGAAGTCTCTTCTCTTGATGCTAAAATCAAGGTGAAATATGTTGAAATGGAAAGAAAGACCTTGTACTGGGTGGATTCATGCTATTGCATGCAGCTTTTGGCTTTGCTGAGTAATCTTTTATATATTTCTTGGTAGACCCTCTGCAACGATGCATTATGTTGGTTAATTGAAATTTTAGAAAACATAATGTTTATTGAGAATTGAGATGCATCTCTGCTTTTGATAATCAGGCCAGACCACACTTTGCAAGATGTGAGGGCCAAAATCTTCCCTCTTAAAAGAAGAAAAGCAAAGGCACATGAAATTCTGCCTCCGGTTACAATGCCAATTAGAAGAAAGGAGAGATCACTATCTTCATTGGTGGTAAATGCCCCCAAAGTATCAACACAAACTACCATGACTGCGAAGAGAGCAAAAGGTGTTGCCAGAAAGGCTAGTGCTTTACGAGGTTCCGGTTTTTCAGTAGAGAAGCCTGTTAAAAGAGAGAGAGACTCCGTGGAGGATCACCAGGAGAGTGCAAGCTCACCTGAAACGCTAAATAAATTCACCCAGAATAAAAGACAGGTACATTTTTTAATACTACATATTGTTTTGAGTATCTTGTAGTGTCCAATATTGTTTACGACTTCTCTTTTTTTTCTTCTCAAACATCCATTTACTTGAAAAGAAATAGTGTTTTAGATAAGACTTGATAACAATATAACATACGTTGTCTTCAAAAAATTGAGCAATACAGTGTACTTCTTCTGCCGAACCTAACCAACACACGGATAAAGAAGTGGAGAATGGTGGCAAATCATGTGATGGAAAACCGGATCTCTGGAAACCTTTGGACTGTTTGGTTGAGGTTGCAAATAGGACCAAGTCCTTCAAGTCTAATTTACAAGGCTCAGATTCTAAATTAGAACCTGCCCGTGCCACCATTCCTGAAGCTCAATCGTGCAAAAACAAACTCAGGAAAGACAACTGCAAAACAAAAGTCGAGGATGAAAAGAATAATGTAGATCCTGCAAATTCAGAAACCGTGACTCCAAAAAAGTTGCGCAGGATCCGTCAAAAAAGCAGTTTGGGATTTGGGGATTCTATGATATCTCCTCAAGCTGTGCTAGATGCTGCTGGTGCAACGCATCAAAAACGAATTGGACCTGTGTGGTTCTCATTAGTGGCCTCTGAAGAGCAGTAAGAATTTATTTCAGCCTTCAAAACTAAAATGGATAACGTAATTATTTTAAGATTATTTTGTCTAGCTAATTAACTGATTCAATTATCAATGCTTTTAGGGAAGGAGATGCATCCCTCCCTCAAATTCCTGCAAATTTCCTAAGGATAAAGTAAGTTCCTTTTGCATGAGTCTTAGAATAGCTCGTATATATATTCTAACCTGCTGGCTGGCCTTTTTCTGCACCATAATCTCCTAGTATACGGCTTGGCATACGAAAAGAGAACAGACATATTGGATGTTACCGATTTAGAGACCTATCAAACGAATTCAATAAATAATAAATGCGGGAATCCATAAGGTCATAGACATAGATAACTTGGAGTTATAAAGCAAGTGTCCAATGGTTCGTGAGAGCAGAAAGAGATGAGTTAAGGAAAAGATGATACTAATATTTTGTCGGTCTTCTGCATAACTCTGCACCCGGAGTTTCACTTATGAAAACTGGGGTTGTCGTAGCTACTGAATTTTCTAATGATACATTTGTCAACGGAGTAGATGTTTTACATAATCATTCCCCTTAAAATATTTTGCTCATCAAGTGTTGCTATGAATTGTAAAACTTGAAGTTATCTCCGACTCTTGAAACGGTAGAATGATCCGTATTCAAATAATTTAAAAATAAAATTGTTTAATTATAGGAGAGTTTTCATTACTCTGGTTCTGTGACAGGGATGGAAATATACCTGTTTCTTTTATTCAAAAATACCTGATGAAGAAATTGCACCTCACCGATGAAGCAGAGGTGAGTTAATCTTTCCTTGAATTTTGATACATTTTTGTATATTCTGCTTAGAAACTTAGGCAAAGCATGTTGCATCGAAGAAGCGGTAGTTTCAGCCATCGTGATACTTCCTTCGGTAAAACCATTATTGATGATAAACCATTTTTGGCAGGTTGAGATCAAATTTATGGGACAACCAGTGGCTCCCACATTGCTGTTGTATAATTTAGTCCATTGGTGGCTACAAAGAGCTTCAGCGTCACGGAGAGTATCGGCGTCTGTTGGTTCTTCTGCAAAGGATTTTATCATGGTGTTGGCATATGCTCGAAAAGCCCCACAGCAATAATTATGCTTTCTTTCATTCTTTGGCAACCACATCAACAACCCATATATATATATATATATATATATATATATATATATATATATATATACATACATCATTCTGGGAATCTCATTGGTGATAAAAGTAGGACATTTGAATACGGTATGGTATTCTATATAGAAGAATATAATCTGTAAGTAGTTTTTTTTTTTCGTTTGCTTCCTACAAAAATAGAGCAGTGTATGCGGCTAAGTAATGGGATTAAGCTATCCTAGTTGTTGGAAATCATGTCATTCAACTTACAGTTGGAAGTGGATGGATCTTGTGTGAAATGAAGCATGTTCTTTGAGTTGTCTGGATTCCAATCAGCCTCTTGAAATGACTCGGATGAGAGAGGAAGAAAAGTAGAAGTGATGAAAGCTTCACGTTTTGTGAGGCAACAACCCACAGAATCTTTGGAATCGAATATTAAGGAAAATGTCTTTTGGATGGTTCACCCTTCATGTCTCACAAGTTCAAATTTATTTTTATCTTAACCAAATATTATTTTCATTTAATTTATAATTTTAAAAAAGGTTTTGCTATACACAGCCTTAGAGTTATGATTAAGACCTACAAGATTGCTATAATGCTTATTTTTAATGGAATTTACTAAGATGTTTAATATATATTTAATAAAATAATTTAGGGTGTTTAATGTAATTAATAATCACATAAAGGTTTAAGATTAAAATTTAAGGTTTATGATTTTAGAGTTTAGGGTTCATGATTAATAAGTTTAGGGTTTAAATTTTATGATTTATGGTTTAATTATTAAATACCCTAAATTATTGGTATACAATTTTTTTTAAGAATGTAATTAATTACATGCTAGTATATTATATTGAAAAAGAAAATATTCATTAATTATAAGAATTTTGTATAGCCTGCCTATAGCAAAAACTTTTTAATACATCAATTAATATAAAATAAAGTTATTTTTTTCGAAAATAAAGTTTAGAAAGTCAAATTTTAAAAGGGTAAACTACACTGGTAGTCACTAAATTTTTAGGGCGCTTTCAATAAGGTCACCGAACTTTTAAAGCTTTCATTACAGTCATCCAACTTTTAATTCGCTTTCAATAAGGTCACTGCCGTCAACCACCGTTAAAAAAACTGACGTGGCATGTTAAATTTAAGGGTAAAACACATTTTTAGTCACTAAACTTTTAAGAGGCTTTCAATATGGTCACCGAACTTTTAAAACTTTCATTACTATCACTCAACTTTTAATTCGCTTTCATTACCGTTAAAAAAACTGATGTGATACGTTAAGTTTAATAATAAACGTTTTCCCACCATATTTTCTCTCCCTCTTATTTTCTTCCATCCAAACATGTATATTTCTTTCATATGAATCAAATTGTAATTTTTTGGTGAAGGTCGTTACTTCTCTAGTAACACATCAAGGAAAATATTAATGTATCTAGACATGCATGCGACATGTGTGAGAATAAAAAAAATATTGGGAGACATCCGATGATGTAATGATAAAGAAATAACTAAAATTTTGCTCATAAAAATCCTCTTTATGCTTCAGGCCCGACATTTACTGAGTCATGCACTGGATAATGAGGAGTTCAAAGAAAAATATTAATGTATCTAAAAGATAGACATGTTTGGATGGAAGAAAATAAGACATGGAGATAAAATAGGGTGGGAAAAAGTTTATTTTTAAACTTAACATGTCACATCAACTTTTTTAACGGTAATGAAAGCGAATTAAAAGTTGAGTGGTGGTAATGAAAGTTTTAAAGTTTGGTGACCATATTGAAAGCCTTTTAAAAGTTCAGTGACTAACAATGTATTTTACCCTTAAATTTAACATGTCATGTCAGTTTTTAACGGTGGTTGACGGCAGTGACCTTATTGAAAGCGAATTAAAAGTTGGGTGACTGTAATGAAAGTTTTAAAAGTTCGATGACCTTATTAAAAACGCCTTAAAAGTTCGGTGACTAATAATGTAGTTTACCCATTTTAAAATTGATACGAAAAAATATCATAAACGGTTCAAAAGATATAAAGATGTGATTGATTTGAATTGATCATATTAAGATTCACATTATCATGACATCAAATTATGAATGATTTAAACTATTCCAAAAAATTATGAATAATTTTATTTTTATGAAATTAATAATTAGTTTTCTTTATTTTAATTTTTCAAAATTTAGTTATCATATTTTGTCAAAATTGAGAAGTTATTCAAGTTTTTCAATTTTTATAAAACAAGATGATTAAATTCCGATAAATTAAAGTAGAAGAGTAATTTATTATTTTTGTAAAGTAGAATTATGGCGTTTATAATTAGTTCTATAATGTAGTGAATTTAAACATTAGAAATTGAATTGAATATATTTTTTAATATGTTTAATGTGATTCTATAATAACATCTATTTTATTTTTAGTACTAAATTAAATTTATGTACATCTTGTAAATAAAATTTTTTAAATCTGAATATTTAAAAAAATATTATTCTTTTTTATTCGAACCATTTCTTAAATTTTGAATTGAAAATGTTTTTAGATTAAAAGTTAGCCCAGCATGGAGAAAAGATAGTTAACACAAAGTCTCAAAAGCCCCCCAACTCTGAGATCTACTAATTGATCTAGTGGCTAAAGATGTCTATCTTATCTAATCTTATATAGATTCGAATTCTGATATAAGAACGTAATACCTCTCTATTTAATAAAAAAATCACCCAACTCATGTTAACCAATTTCTCAACAACTCTTGCAATATTTACACTGCAGGCCAAAGCAAAGCAAAGCAAAGCACAGATGGTTGTTATTGTTGAAGCAAAAACGTGAGAAATTATATAATATGGTTGGCTCGTCACGTCATTTATGATTGTTATTGTTCCTAAGTTTTATAATAGACATATGTGATAGCTCAACAAATATAATTACTACTATTGGACAACTGACAAACTAATAGAAGTAACTTACTATGACTTTAACGTCGTCTGCTAATAAAAACAATCAATTCACTTATGAAAATTTTAAATATAAAGAGTTAAATTTATTCAATTATTTTAAATTAAGACCAAAATAATAAATGTATAAGTTAGGCATTAAAATTGTTATGATATCAAGATGTCCATTTCAATTTTAGCAATGATATGATTTATTTATCACAAAATTTTAATTGAGTGATTAAATTATTATTTTTTTAAAAAAAGTGACATGTTTGTTACTAAATGTATAATTAAGTGACTCATATTGTATTTTATCCAGAGAAAATAATAATAAACCAAGGTCTTTGGTTGGGACCCACCTTCAATATATATGACTGACAGAGACGGCTGTTTCATTTCTTCACCCCATTTTGCTGTTCGGGATTTTCTAAATTTTGTCAAAATTTCTCTCTTGGCTGGCTTTCTCTCTCTAAAATTTCCTTTTGTTTTAAAATATTATGTTTAAGGTAAATTACATAAATGACCACTATATTATGAGTTTAGACTCAATTTGACCATTATACTTCTAATTGCAGCAATTAAACCAATGAACTATTAAATTGGACTCAATGTGACCACCAGCCGTTAAAACCTAACAGAGGAAGTGACGTGGCAGTTAGTAAAAAAATTTATAATTACATATTTAGTCATCGTTACTTATACATTCTATCAATTTGGTTCTAATTTTAATTTATAAAATAAATTAATTATTTAATTAGGTGACATGTGTCACCATATTGAAGGAAGAAAAGAAAATTTAGGCTCATATGCCTTTGGCGTGAATCAAACCCGGGTTGGCTTGGGTAAGGCATACAACATGCTTACCACTTGGCCAACTGTATCTTTGTGATATGTTGTACAAAACCTAATATATATCTTAATTTCTTGCTCATGCTAGGAAAAATGAAATAAATATGAATTAAGAGAACTCGAACATGACATTTTTGGGATGCATAAAAACATCTAAACCACATAAATAAATCGAATAATTAAATTATTAATAATTTTATTTTTATTAATTTTTAATTAAATTATTATATTAAAAAATCAAAAAAATTAAAAATTATATTAAAAAATTATTTAACGAATCTAAACTCACGAACATAATTTAAATGAATCGATATAACTTTAGAATTTTTAATTTTTTAATATAATTTCATATATAACATAATTTAAATGAATTGATAAAACTTTAGATTTTTTTTAAAATTATGTTCGTGAGTTTAGATTCGTTAAATAAATTTTTAATATGATTTTAATATTTTTAATTTTTTAATATAATAATTTAATTAAAAATTAATAAAAAATTATTAACAATTTAATTATACGATTTATTTCGGTGGTTTAGATGTTTTTATGCATCCCAAAAATGTCATGTTCGAGTCTCTTAATTCATATTTTTTTTCCCAGCATGAGCAACAAATTAAGATATATATTAGGTTTTGTACAACATATCACAAAGATATAGTTGGCTTAGTGGTAAGCATGTTGCACGCCTTACCCAGGTTAACCCAGGTTTGATTCATGCCAAAGGCATATGCGCCTTAATTTTCTTTTCTTCTTCTAATCTGGTAACACGTGTCACCAGATTATTGGGGGAGAAAATAAAATTATTAAATTAAATATAAATAATTAAAAAGTCCTCTAGTGAGGTGGTGACACTAAATAAATAATTTATTTATTTTTATCAAATTAAAATTATGATCAAATTAATGGAATGTATAAGTAACGAGGACCAGATATGTAGTTTTAACGGTCGGTGGTCACGTTGAGTCCAATTTAATAATTTAGTGATTTAATTGCTACAATTAAAAGTATAATTTTTTTTGATGAAAGCTAAAGTGATTACAAGTAGTATCTGTTCTAAATATACTCTCAACCATTTGACAATTAAAAGTATAATGATTAAATCGAGTCCAATTTCATAGTATAGTAGTCATTTATAAAGTTTACACTTATATTTATTAGTAGTGGTAGTATAAATGATACTAGTAGATTGGAGCAAAAAGGAAGCTTTGTTTGCTTATGGCCGTTTATGAATTCTCCACCCACGGGCAAAAGTCAAAACAGAGTCTTCTCTTTCACACCTTTTAATCCCCAAACAAAAAAACATGGAAGAAGAATCTAGGGTTTGACAATACTAAGTCCAACGAGGTCTATGTTTTTTGGTGCCTTTCCCTATCACGATGGAAGTGAAAAGAGAGAATTCTGTCGAATTAAGGCAGCAAATTGAGAAAAAATGAGAGGAAGCAAACGACAACGTATCGTGTTGGGAAATTAATACGGGAAACGACAGCGTTTTGAAGACAACAATTAAAGAGGGAAACGACGCCGTAAAACACTCCACTCTTGGGAAGGGCACGTGAGCCGCAATTCGTCCGGCAAACCGTTGGAGAAAAAGACGCAGGGAAGGAAAGCTGTCCTACTGTTATTTGTGTGTGTGTGTGCGGCTGATTATATACAGCTTGCACTCAGAACATTTCTTTTTTATGCATATTTTGATGTAAAAACTACTGCCATCTCTGAAATCTACTATTCTCTTCTTGAAATCCCCTTCTTTTTCTGCTACTTTTCATCATCATCTTGCCAGAATTATCACAATTGGTATCTAGAGCCTGTTCTTGATCCCTGCAAATCTGGGAAAACACAAAAAACATCAGCAAATGGCACCTCAAAATGAACCTGCAGACATTCAAAACACACTTATAGCCATTCAAAACAGACTTAAGGATCTGGAGAGTGAAGAAAAAGAACCTCGATGGTGGGTTAAACACCGAGAGACTTCAGATTCGAGGATCACCACACTCGAATCTTGCATGGATGTCACTCAAGGATACTTGGAGAGGATCCTGGAAGCTGTGCAGAGGCAAGAAATTTCAGCACCTGTGACAAATAGAGGCCAACCAGAAAACACCAGTAAGTCATCTCCCATTGTTACCATCCTAGATGAAAAACAAAGGTTCTCCTATAAACCCACTGAGCCTGGAGTTCTATCATCCCAACCAGAAAACTCATCTCTCCCTAACCAGAAACTCAAAATGAAAATGGACACACCTCGCCTTGATGACAACTCAGTCTTGGAAACTCAGAACTTCTCCCCAAACACAAACAACCCTAAAGGCAGCTACTTTAAACCTAAACTTGACCTCCACATGTTCAGTGGCAACAATACAAGGGGTTGGATAAAAAATTTCAGAAATACTTCACCTTATTAGAAATCCCTGAGGAACAAAAAATGGACCTGGTAGCTATGCACCTAGAGGGAAAGGCTGAAACTTGATTCGATGGGTACATTATGCAGAAGCATAGACTCACATGGCATGAGTTCACAGCTGATTTATGTCATAGGTTTTGTGATAAAGCCTACATGGATGTAATTGAAGAGTTTAACAAACTGGTGCAAAAATCTACTGTTGAAGATTATCATGAGAGGTTCGAAGAGTTAAAACCCTACATCCTGCAACAGAATCCAACATTGGGGGAAACTTATTTTGTGTCTAGCTTCCTCAGTGGCCTAAAGGAAGAGCTTAGGCATAGAGTGAAGGTGCATCAACCTATCTGTCTAAATGAAGCATATAGATTGGCCAAGCTGCATGAACTCTCTCTCGAGGTTGAATCCAAGAAGCTCAAACCCAAACCTTATACCTATACTCAACAAACACCTGTCCAAAGAACCTGGAACCCTTCCCCTACACCTAAACCTACAACCCAAAATAGCAACAAACAAGCCCTTGTTGACTACAGAAGGACCCACAACCTTTGTTTCAAGTGTGGAGACAAATTTACACCAGGCCACCGGTGTAAGATTAAACAACCTAACACTATGGAAGAGGAGGAACTACCTGGGTATACTGAAGATGAATTGATGGGTGATAAAGTTCAAGAGCAAAGTGAGAAAGCAAACCTTGAAGAATTAGAGATTTCCATCAATGCCCTCACAGGCAGTGTGGGACATAGCACCTAGAGAATTCATGGAACCATCAAGGGCAGACCTGTGAGCATACTGATTGACAGTGGAAGCACTCACAACTTCATTAACCCTGGTTGGGCCAAGGAGGGGGTAAAACTAGTGACTACAAACCCTCTAGTGATTACAATGACAAATGGTGAGAAACTGTACAGCAATGCAAAAGTCAAGCAACTGACTTGGCAAATGCAGGGGCATTACTTCATGCATGACTTCATAGCACTAACTTTTGGAGGCAGTGATATGGTTTTAGGTGTGGATTTGATGAGGACCTATAGCCCTGTCAGCTTAGATTTCAAGCTGATGACAATGAGCTTCTTGAAAGAGGAAGAAGTATTTACTCTGCAAGGAGGGGGAAAAATAGCTAAATTACAACTAATTTATGGGGACAAGCTAATTAAGTTGACTGAGAGAGATGCTGATTTGGGAGAAGAAATCTATTTCTTAGATTCAATTGAAGAAGACATAGAGCCTAACCCTGAACTTCAACCTATCATTGCTGACTTTACAGATGTTTTCCAAGAGCCTAAAGGAATGCCACCTGAAAGATTCTATGACCATGCAATAGTACTTAAAGAAGGCACTCAACCTATCAACCTTAGGCCTTATAGATTCCCTCACATCCAGAAGAATGAGGTGGCGAAGCAAGTTTCTGAAATGTTGGTCAACTCAGTAATTCAGACCAGTAAAAGCCCTTTTACTTCTCCTTGTGTATTGGTGAAGAAAAAGGATGGGTCATGGAGGCTTTGTGTTGAATACAGACAACTAATGCAGCCACTATCAAGAACAAATTCCCAATTCCTGTGGTAGAGGACCTACTGGATGAACTATCAGGGGCAATTTTTTTCTTTCTAAAATTGACCTAAGGTCAGGTTACTAGCAAATCAGAATGAGAGCTGAAGACATTGGCAAAACTGCTTTCAGGACTCACCATGGTCATTTTGAATTCAAAGTGATGCCCTTTGGCCTCACTAATGCCTCAGCAACATTCCAAGCCCTTATGAACTCTGTGTTTGCTGACTTTCTACGCAAATTTGTCCTAATATTTTTTGATGATATACTTATCTACAGTGCTTCAATGACTGATCATTGTATGCATTTGCAACTTGTGCTATCCTTACTCAGATCACATCAGCTTTATGCAAGAAGGAAGAAATGCTTCTTTGGTCTCACAAAGATTGATTACTTGGGCCATACTATATCTGCTAATGGTGTTTCTACTGATTCTTAAAAGATTGAGGCAATGCAGCAGTGGCCTATTCCCAAGTCTCTCAAGGCTTTAAGGGGTTTTCTAGGTCTTACTGGTTATTATAGAAGATTCATCGGACACTATGGCTCCATCAGCAAGCCTTTGACTCAATTGCTGAAGAAAGACTCCTTTATCTGGTCCCCTGAAGCTACAGTTGCTTTTAATGAGTTAAAGCAGGCAATGTGTCAAGCACCAGTCCTAGCTTTGCCTGATTTTTCCAAGACATTTTACCTGGAGTCAGATGCTAGTTCAAGGGGTGTGGGTGCTGTACTTTCACAAGATGGCCGCCCTATTGCTTTCCTCAGTAAGGCCCTAGGTCCTAAGCACTCTGACCTATCTATATATGAACGTGAATACATAGCAATTCTCCTAGCCGTGACTAAGTGGAGGCATTACATGGAAAGTCAACAATTTGTTATTAAGACTGATCATGAGGCCCTTAAACACCTCATTGATCAAAAGATTACAACTGCAGTCCATAAAAAGGACTTTACAAAACTGCTTGGGCTTGACTATACAATCCAGTACAGAAAGGGTAAACAAAATGTGGTGGCTGATGCTCTCTCTCGGCAAAACCCTGTTCTATTTCAACTCACTAGTACCTTACTCACTCTTTTCTGGGTCAAGGATATTGAGGCCTCCTATGCCCAAGATTCTTTTGCTAAATAGCACATCACTAAAGCTTCTATTCATTACCAACTCCAAGACAATTGGTCTTACTCTAAAGGAATCTTGAGGTATAAACAGAAAGTCTATGTAGGTGATACTGGAGACTTAAGGGCTAAGCTTCTACAGAACCTTCATGATTCTCCCTTGGGGGGGCACTCTTGCATTCAAGCCACTTACTACAGACTCAAACTCTGCTTCTACTGGCCTGGAATGAAAAAGCAAGTGAAGACCTATGTTCTGTCCTGTGATGTTTGCCAAAGGACCAAAGATGAGCACATCTTGAAATCTGGATTGCTACAACCTCTTCCCATTCCTTCTCAAGCTTGGGAAACTATATCTATGGATTTCATTGAGGGCCTTCCTATATCTAAAAGATTCAATTTCATTTTGTTAATCATTGACAAATATACCAAATATGGACACTTTCTTCCCTTGGCCCATCCATTCACTACTACAGAAGTTGCCTCTGCCTATCTAGACAATGTCTTTAAGCTACATGGAAGCCCTAAAGTTATTGTATCTGACAGGGACAGAATATTCACCAACATTTTCTAGAAGGAACTTATGAAGAAACTGGGCACAGTGACTCACCTAAGCTCTGCCTACCATCCTGAAACAGATGGTCAAACATAACGTTTGAACCAATGTTTGGAGCAATACCTACGCTCCCTATGCTTCCTAAAGCCTCATACCTGGGCAACTTGGTTACCACAGGCTGAGTGGTGGTACAACTCAAACTTTCATACAACTATTGGTTTAGCCCCATTCGAAGCACTCTATGGGTATAAACCGAATCAACTTGACTGGTCAGAGGACTCTACCGTACAGAATGTCAACGAAATCATCAAAAGCAGGGAACACACTAGAAAAATACTCAAAGACAATTTAACACGAGCTCAACATCGAATGAAATTTTATGCAGACAAAAACAGATCAGAGAGATCATTTGCAGTTGGGGATGAAGTGTACCTGAAGTTGCAACCCTATCGCCAGTCCTCTGTTGCTCTCCGCAAGAACCTCACGCTTGCTGCTCGTTTCTACGGACCCTACAGAATTACAAAGAAACTCGGGTCAGTCGCATATCAGTTGCAACTCCCTGACACATCTCTCATTCACCCTGTCTTCCACGTGAGTCTCCTTAAGAAAAAAATTGGTTCGAATGCTCACCCGTCTCTCAACCCACCTGATGTACTGGACGACGGTCAATTGAAAATCTCTCCTCTTCGAGCACTAGACAAAGAAAATCGTCAAGCGCAACAACGTGGCTGTGCCCCAAATTCTCGTGCAGTGGGCAAACATGGCACCGGAAAATGCCACCTGGGAAGACTTCTCCGTCCTTCAGTCCCAGTTTCCCGAGTTTGATCCTTGGGGACAAGGATCCGTTGGTGCGGGCGGTATTGTCACGATGAAAGTGAAAAGAGAGAATTCTATCGAATTAGGGCAGCGAATTAGGGAAAAAGGAGAGGAAGCAAACGATAACGTCTCGTGTTGGGAAATTAATACGGGAAACGACAGCGTTTTGAAGACAACAATTAAATAGGGAAACGACGCCGTAAAACACTCCACTCCTGGGAAGGGCACGTGAGCCGCAATTCGTCTGGCAAACCGTTGGAGAAAAAGACGCAGGGAAGGACATCTATCCTACTGTCATTTGTGTGTGTGTGTGCGGCTGATTATATACAGCTTATACTCAGAACATTTCTTTTTATGCATATTTTGATGTAAAAATTACTGCTATCTCTGAAATCTACTCTTCTCTTCCTGAAATCCCCTTGTTTTTCTGCTACTTTTCATCATCATCTTGCCAGAATCATCACATTCCCTTTGTTTTTAATGAGAGCTGTTTCTGCTGAAGAAGCCATTGTTGGGGGTCTTTTGGATAGCTGGAAATTGAATTTTGATTGATGGGTCTTTCTTTTTTTGTTCAAAAATCTAATCTTTAGTGTGAACTTTGTTGTTTTTGTGGGATGTTTTGGTTTAGGTAAATTGGGTTGAGGAATTAGTGATATTTTTATGGGGTTTGGTAATATAGAGGAGGTTGAAGAAGCTAACAAGGCAGCAGTAGAGAGCTGCCATGGAGTTTTGAGCATTTTGTCTCAGCCTAAGGAGCAAGTTCCCTATAAAAATTTAGTGGCTGAAACTGGTGAGGCTGTTTTTAGGTTCAGAAGAGTAATTTCTCTTTTAAACTCTGGTTTAGGACATGCAAGAGTGAAGAAACTAAGGAAATTAGAAACACCTTTTCCTCAAAGCATCATTTTGGATAATCCACGCCATTATAAGTCAACAGATAATTATCTATCCAAGGCTTGGCAGCTTGGTTACCATGAAAACCCATCTTTGGAATCGAGTTCGAGTGGTAAAAACCCTCTTCAACTCGCCCAACAGGCTCCGTCCGGCCACTATCGGTTCCTTCACCAACAACAGCAACAGCTGCTGCAACAAAGGTTGCAGCTCCAACAGCAACATCAAATGAAGCATCATCAAGCCGGAATGTTGTTTAGGAAGTGTAATAGTAGTGGCATTAACTTGAATTTCGATAGCTCTAGCTGCACGCCTACTGTGTCGTCGACTAGGTCTTTCATTTCGTCGTCGAGTATTGATGGTAGTGTGGCTAACTTGGACGGTGGGAGTGCCTTCCATGTAATCGGGGCTCCTTGTTCATCGTATCAGGGTTCCCAACAGAAAAAGAAGTGTAATGGTAGGGGAGAAGATGGGACTGTCAAATGTGGAAGTAGTAGCAGTAGATGCCACTGCTCGAAAAAGAGGTTAGATTCTGTTTTCCCTCTTTAGTATCTTTATAGAATTATGTTCTTGATGTTAATTCCCGTAATTGCTTCTGTTTCCTTTTATACATAAGGGGTTTGACATAATTTTCTCGGCTGTGCTCTGTTGGCAGGAAACATAGAGTAAAGAGATCGATCAAGGTGCCTGCAATCAGTAACAAGCTTGCTGAGATTCCTCTTGATGATTACTCGTGGAGGAAATACGGGCAGAAACCAATCAAGGGTTCTCCTCACCCTAGGTAATGATCATCATCTTTTATACGTATCCCACCGAGATTTGATCTTGTTGTTGTGTGAATGCTGGTATTGCCCTACCCAGTTTTGCTTGTGACATGGAAGAACTTTTAGATTGAAACAGACAAGTAACGAAACTCATTAACTCATTGATGTTAGATGTTTAGTGTCTGTATTTTCTAATGTATCGGCTGCTTTCTGCTCGATAGTATTAGTTTGGAGTTATGCTTTTACTGCCTCATTGAGTGCCTAGTCTCCGTGATATTACACTGTTTTAAGACTTCGATTCTACTTTCATATTTACCTTTTGGCCAAGCTGAATGGAGATGCATTTAAACCTTCATGTATAGTGTTTAAGATGGTGATTAACTGTTGTTACGAGGTGCATTAAGTGGAATGTACCGGTGCATTTTCTTTGCCGGTGCAGGGGATATTATAAATGCAGCAGTATAAGAGGTTGCCCCGCAAGGAAGCATGTAGACAGGTGCTTGGAAGAGCCATCGATGCTTATCCTTACCTATGAAGGCGAACATAACCACCAAAGATTACCATCACAATCGACAACAACTTAGTCTTGCTTATAAGCTTGCTTCAAGCCTTCGATGTTCAATTCGGTACCCCCTATTTAAAACTTGCTCCTGTATGTATTTTGCATGTTTCGGGAATGGGATATATCAGAGCAGTTTCGTATTCTTTTCTTTTGGGTGTGGCTTTGCAAGCCTTAACAATTTGGCAGCCTGCATCGCAGTAAGGCTATGATAGAAACATGTCTTTTTTTGTGTCTCTGTATATGCCTCGCAAATGATTTTATGCCATGTATTATCGATAAATAAAAATAAATTTTAAATCAGTAAAAAATAATTGATAATGCATAGCATAATATCATTGGTGGGGCATATAAGGGCACAGAAAATGAGCAGATGAATTCTATTCGTGCTAATGCTGGAGCAGAAGGAATTGTAGAATTGGGGTTTAAATTGTAAGAACTATTCCATCTTTCATGGCTATCAGTGCTTGGAAGGGGGGTAGGTCTGGGGTGTGATTAAAACACGGTAAGTTTCAAAACTTGTCCAAGAACTTAAAATGTTAGACTTTTTAATAATATTTTAGGTTGAATTTTTTGTGTTTTTTGACAAGTTTAGATACTTGCAAATAAGTTTCGATACTTAGTTTTTTTTTTTACATTTTAAATTTTTGGGCAAGTATCGATACTTACAAAATAAGTTTTGATACTTGTAAAAAACACACACAAAAACCAACATAAAATGTTATTGAAAAGTCTAATATTTTAAGTTTTTAGAAAAATATCAAAAATTATCGTCTTTTACCCACATTTTAAACTTATTGTATGTTAGACTCGCCCCTTGAAGGGGGTTGAAGTTCTTAAATTGAATGAAATGTCAGCCCTGCCTCTCAAGATGTTGAATTGTATATTTTTACGAACAGATTCAATTAATGTTTTAATAATTCAACTATTGAATCTTATTTTTTAGGGTAAACTATTTCATTGACCACCATACTTTTGATAAAGTTGCGATTTGACCACATTACTTTTTTTCGAAGCAATTAAACCACCAAACTATTTAAATGGTATCAATGTGACCACCACCCGTTAAACCTAACGGAGGGAGTGACGTGGCAGTTAGTAAAAATTCGTATAATTACACATTTAGTCCTCGTTACTTAAACATTCTATCAATTTAGTCCTAATTTTAATTTAATAAAATAAATAAATCTAATCGAATGAAATAAATCTAATAAGGACTGCATCATAACCGACTACCGTGACCACTGCACGTTCTTCAGTTGCGGTGGAACCCTGCCGGAAGTTTTCGCTGAGATGATTAAAAGCAAGGACGGCAAAGTAGGCTCGCTGCATTTTTACAAGAAGGATTCGAGCGGCCACGGGATTGTTGGAGCTCAGGTTCCGCTAGGATGTGCCTTGGCGTTGGCGCAGAAGTATTCTAGAGACAAAAGCGTGACCTTTGCTTTGTACGGTGATGAGGCTGCTAATCAAGTGAAGTTGTTTGAGGCATTGGATATCTATTCGCATTGGAAGCTGCCTGCAATTTTAGTCTGCGAGAACAATCAATGTGAGGGATAGGAATGTAATTCTATTGGTTTTTGATATTCAGTTTTTTTGTGGATTTTCTTATTTATATATAAATGTACAGATGGTAAGGCGATTGTAGAGTGGAGAGCCGAGCAAAGTTCAAGTCGTTGCTACCGCCTCGGGGATTTTGTTCCTGGTGTGAAGGTGAGAATTAGTTGGTTTGTTGAGATAAGATAACCATGATTTTATTAAGTTATGATTAATCGGTTCTTTAAGTAAGGTTATTATGGTTATCGAAAGTAAATGAAGATTTAGTTGTTTGCGGTATTTGTTTGAAGTGATTGGCTGTTGATGTCATAGTAGTGATTGTTCTAATTAAATAATTTATTTATTTTATTAAATTAAAATTAGGACTAAATTGATAGAATGTTTAAGTAACGAGGACTAAATATGTAATTATACGAATTTTTACTAACTGCCACGTCACTCCCTCCGTTAGGTTTTAACGGCTGGTGGTCACATTGATACCATTTAAATAGTTTGGTGGTTTAATTGCTTCGAAAAAAATAATGTGGTCAAATCGCAACTTTATCAAAAGTATGGTGGTCAATGAAGTAGTTTCCCCTATTTTTATTAATGTATGTCGTTTTGAACAAATTAATTTTTTTTACTTTTCAATAAATGGAAAATATTTTGATACTAAGTTTGTTGATTTTAGGATTTAGGAGTTTAATTTAAGATTTAAGGGTTTAGATTGTAAGGATAAGGGCAAAAATAGGATCTTTGAATCCTATTTTGCCCAACACACCACCTTAAATCCTAAATTCCCAAAAGTACGTAGGACTTTAATAGTAAACTCGCTGCAATACTACGGCGAGTTCTAAGTTAAATTCTTTTTTTATTTAAACTCGCCTTGCTCGTATGGTGAATTTTATTTTTTTTGTTTAAATTCTAATTTAAACATTAATCACGAGATTAACCTAATCTTAACCCGAACTTGTCGTTGGCCCACAACGAGTTTCCTCTAGCTAAACGGCTGTCACAGAGTATACGTGGAAAAACTATGGGCTTTTTAGGATATTTTTTTGTATAGTTTTTGCATATTAGGATTTATTTATCTTATAAATAGATAGTTTTGATTATGGTTTAGAACACACAAATTTATCTTCCTCTTTTATTGGAGCAAAGTAAAATAGTTTGTCAAGCCGTGAGATTTTCTTAGACAATATTAGAAGAAGCAAGCTCACACATACTTCGAAAGGTTAAAGGTAACATTTGTTAATATTTTTATAGTACGATTAGTTTTGTTTAATATGATTTATTTTATTTATTCGAATTATTTTTATCTAAGCCTATTTTTTTAAAATTCTAATAGTAGGATAAGTTAATCGAAAATATTTTAAAATTCGATTGCTTTTTTATGTTTAAGGCATTTAATTGTGTGTAACCGTCAAAGAAAATAATAACGTTGTTAAGACTTCAAAATTCTCACATCACGAAAAACATGAGAATGTTGGTAAGAATTTATGGTTAAGGCTACGTACTTTTGTTTGGGCAAGTTGTTCGTAACCTTGGGCAAATTTTAGATATGGCCACATGACAACCAAATTGACCGAGGCGGTTGTTAATGGCGTTGTTAAGATTTCAAAATTCTCGCATACAAAAGCGGTTTTAGATATGGCCACATAACAACCAACTTGGCCGAGACAATCAACTCTTCTTTGAAGGGAGTTTAAAATTTACTAGTGACCGCCATCGTTAAAGCTACGTACTTTCGTTTAGGCAAGTTGTTCACAACCTTGGGCAAAGAAGCTGCCGGTATGTTGCAAAAGTGCCTCACATTTCACCCGAGGATACAAGATGAAATTTAAAAAATTATTGTTAAATTAAACGGGTTGCTTGTGTTGTCGATGTCGCATAACGACGACTCTTTTTGTGTCTCGAAGAAACCACAACCAATGCAGGGTTTAGACCCAACATCTTATAGGGTAAATCTCTAAAATAGGTACTGTGACTATGGCAAATTTCAAGCACTCAAGACTCCGTGCGAGCATGTCATCGTTGCATGCTCGGCTGCTAAGATCAATTTTAAGAATTACTTGGATCCTGTATACTGGCTCCAATCTGTATTTAAGGTCTACGAAATGAAATTTCCACCAATCAACAGTGAAACTGAATGGAATGTTGTGCGGACATGGACCACAATTTTACCTGACCCAACTTTACGAAGGGAAAAAACAGGACGTCCCAGATCCACAAGGATTCAGAATGATATGGACGTCATGCATCACCGCGAACGCGAACCTACCGAATAACCTAGACTCTGTGGGAATTGTAAACTACCCTGTCATAGAATGCCAAAGTGCCCATCTCGAAAATAAATCTATTGCTTTATTTTTATTAAGTAGGCACGATGAGTTCCATCATTTCAAACGCTGTTTTTCTAGAGCTTTGTGACGACCGTTTAGTTAGAGGAAACTCGCTGTGGGCCAACGGCAAGTTCGGATTAGAAGTAGATTAATCTCGTGATTAATGTTTAAACTGAGATTTAAAGAAAAAAAATGAAACTCGCCATACGAGCAAGGCGAGTTTGAATAAAATTAATTAATTTTAGAACTCGTCGTGGTAGTTCAGCGAGTTTATTGTTAGGGTCCTACTTCTGAGAATTTATGATTTAAGGTGGTGCGTTGGGCAAAATAGAATTCAAATATCCTATTTTTGCCCTTATCCCTTAGATTATATGTTCGGAATTTAGGATGTAGGTTTAAGAATTTAGTGTTATTGGTTAAAGATTTAAGTTTTATATTTTATAATTTAAATAAAAAGAGTTGTATAAATTTTTTAAGTTTTAGATTTCTGTAAGTGGATCCTAACTTATATATATATATATATATATATATATATATATACACTAACAATAGTATTTGTACTTTGCGACGTTTGTCTCCAGAAGCATGAAAAACAATAATCATTTTTACAAAATTCAATCACTAAAAGCCATAATTCCCGTAAGCAGTATTACAAATAGAACACACTTGGACACTATACCTGACAAACTTGACTCGAGACCCAAAAATTAAATTGACTTACACGAATAGAGATCCGAAATCGACTCGAATACAATGATTTAAATTTGATCCAAAATCTAAAATAAACCAAATCGAGCCGAATTTCAGTTGAACCGAAAATAGACCCGAACCGATTTTCAATCGAACCGAATGGTCTCGAACCTATTTCAACCAAACAGAAGGCAACCCGAAATAAAAGAAATATATTAAAATAAATAAATAAAGATGAGATGTAAATTGTCGCACAACTCAACAAAAAGCCAAATATACATGCTATATAAAGTCATACATACGGTGGAAAAACCTAACTCGGCCTGAAAACCCGACTAAAATCGATCGATCTCCTATTAACCCGATATTGACTCGAACCGAAATCAACCGAATCGAAAATAACCGACTCGAAATTAACCGAACCGAAAATCAACCGACCCGATACCCGAACCGAAATCACCATAGGCCTGAACTAAAACCGAACCAGACCTGAACCGAATCGAACCAAATTTAAACCAAATGCTATTAGACCCGAAATGACACGAATCAAAATAACATGAACTAAATGACTCGTTTGACACCTCTGGTTTTAGGGATGGTAATGCGGCAACTGTAAAAAAAAAATTCTATTATTGATATTTTACAAGTGATGAGTATATATAGGATCACACGAAAACATAATTATATAAAGATTACAAAAAAGTCAAAGATTTACACAAGGTAAGACTGTATAAGGGAAGTCAAAGGTTTACACAAGATAAAGTTGGATTGAATAAGATTAGATAATTTAATCTTTATCTTTAATACGCCCCGCAAGAAAAAAGATTCATCGAAGACACCAATTTTGGACCAAAAATGAAGAGATTTCGTTCAAGCGATTTGGTGAGAGTGTATGCAATTTGAGCTTTGGATGAGATGTGTTGAACAAGTAGTGATCCCGCGGCCACTAAGTCAAATAAAAATGTAATCAAGTACAAGATGCTTCATACGAGAATGAAAGACTGCATTTTTGCAAACATATGTTGTACTGTGATTGTCACAAAATAGAGATGGTGGTTTGCTTAGTGTCACGCCAATTTCCTGAAGTAGATGTTGAACCCAAAATACTTTAGTAGTTGCATTTGTCACGACACGATATTTAGCTTATGTGAAAAAATCAAGATAAATGAACAAAAATTTTCTGCCCCCTAATCATGCCCCATTCTATGTCTCACACTAAAAAATACTTAAAAATTAAATTCTAAACCTTAACCCTAATTTTCATATCCTAAACCCCACACCCTAAAAATACACCTTAGCCTAATTTTCTAAACCCTAAATACAACCCTAACCTTAAAACCTAAATCTTAAACTCATTTTTTAAGTGAGAGCACCAAAGATGGCATGATTACTGAGCAGAGGATTTTCATCCAAGATAAATAACATATCTAGTAGTGAATCTGTCGTCCATGAAAGATCCACCCCAGTGTGCATCAGCAAATGTAGTAAGATGCAGAGAAGATACTGAGCGAAAAAAAATGTCATAGCATAATGTACCTTTTAGATAACGCATGATGCATTTAGCTGTTGTCCAATGTGCAAGTGAAGGGCCATGCATGTATTGCAACATACGATTCATGAAAAAAGTAATATCCAGACAAGTGTGAGATATTAAAGAAGTCCAAGTAAACGTTGATACCTAGAGATATCTAGTATCGTGGATAGCTCAGGCGGAGGTAATTTGTTAAAAGAAGACATAAGTGTGGAAATTACCTTGACATTTTCCATATAAAACTAAGTCAAGATGTTTGAAATTATTGCGCATGAGATAGAAACAAACCGGTTGGAGTAGAATAGCCTTAATGCCAAGAAAGTGGCTGGGCAAACTCATATCCTTCAAAGCAAACCTCTTAGATAACATGTTGGTGAAGTGAGCAATGAAGTCAGCATCATTACCAATAAGCACAATATCATCCACGTATTCTAGAAAGTACACAATGATTCATTGACAATATAGATGAAGAGTGATGTATCAGCCTTTAATTTCTTGAAACCAAATTGCAGGAGAAATTTAGAGAGTTCAATATACCATTCCATCGGTGCATGCTTTAATCCTTACAATGCCTTACGTTACCGAAAAATATGAGATGACTTTGTAGAGTTAACATATCTCGAAGGTTGTTCTTGATACACTTCCTCATGTAAGGTGCCATTATGAAGGCATTATTAATATCAAGTTGTTTGATGAGCCACACACGATGGAGTGTGAAGAACTAAGGGTTTTGATATAATAATTGAAAAATGTTTTGGACAAATTTGAAAAGAATTTAAAATATGTCTTTAAGTCCAAACAACTTGAAAATAAGTTTGAGGTGTTTAAAAAGGTTTTTGGCAAAGTTTTAAACATCTTAAAGTAGTAAAACCTGGCTTTTCAGCACTACCGTACCGATACATTATACCATGTATCGATACCTTTTTACTCCAGATTTGATTCTGCCAAAACCCGTATCGATACAGGCTTGACTGTATCGATACAGAGAGGGGTCGTACTGATACGCCTTTAAAGCGTATCGATCCCTGCTTTAACAACCCCCAACGGCTATTTCCCAACGGTCTTTTAAAGTGCAGACCGTACTGATACGCTAAGGCTGGCAAGAGCCCAACGGCTAGTTCTGAAGAAGGGCGTACCAATACGGGTCCGCGTGTACCGATACGGTAGGCACCAGAACTATAATTAATGTGGGAAATAAAGACCCCAACAGCTCCAAAACATCCCAACGGCTAGTAACGGCCACAAACTCAATTGGGACTATAAATTGAAGGCTGGAACACTTGAAGAATGTAAGAGACTACATCCAAGAAACACGATCAAGAGAAATAGAGTCTAAATCTTTATTTTACCTTTCTCTTGTACACAGTCTAAGAATAGTGCTTTATTGGAAATTCTTTGTACACTCTTGTGAGCTTAAATTGTGTAAACACCAACCTTGTGAGGTATTTAGTTTACCCAAACAAATCCCTTTCAAAAGGAGAGGATCTAGTTTAGCCTTGAGAGAAAAAATAGAGTTGGTTCTGTCACATCCCAAAAACCGGTCTAGTCGGAATTAAGTTCCGGAGACCGAATATTTTTACTATTAAATAATTTATTCGATCTTATTTAGATTATTCGGGATAATTTATAAATCAAGGTCAAGTTCTAGCAAACAAATATTTTTATCTCGATTAAGGGTTGGTTCGATTTGGTACCAAAATAGATTAAATAGTTTATTATTATTATTATTATTATTATTATTATTATTATTATTATTATTATTATTATTATTATTATAAAAAAAAAAAGTTAGCAAATCAAGTGGATTGCCGTGTAAGGCTTATCACTTAGTAAATGGGTAGTATTTAATTTAGGCAATTTGGCCATTATGAAAAGAATGGATAAAAAAATAAATAGTGGGTATTAATAAATTAGGCAATTTGGCCACTATAATAATTAAAAAAATATATATATAGATAGTGGGGGGGAATAGTGGACGATAATTTGCTATAAAAGGGGAGGGGGGGATTGTTTGAATTCACGGCAATTGAAGAAAACAAATCAGTAGGTTACGATCCAATGTTTGTTTGGTAGTCTGATATTTTCGATATAGTAATATCGAATTTCTGCCGACGACGGGGTAAGCTCAAATCTCTAGTTAGATTAAGTTTCGGTATCGAGTTTGATTAATATTTTATATATATTCGATACTGTCTTATTATTTTAATTAATTTTTATCGTAGTACACGAGGTCAATTCAGATCAACTTTCAAGCCCAATAAATAAAAATAAAGCACCGGTCTGTCAAGGTGAGTGTAGATGCATTTGTCTCGGGTGACACGGTGTCATTCCGATAATTTTTTTATGTTCTGATATGTGGGTATAGTCGTGTCAGGGGTAGGCTCGGTGCCTTCCTATTGCATTAATTATGAATTTATTTGCATTTGGTAAGTACCCTGCATTATTTTGATATGCTTAAAAATGATTATAATATGCTACATGTATATGAAAATAATATGAAATATTATCTGATATGGAGCTACGGCTCATCTTGCTATTTGATTTGATATGATCTGAAAATCATGGACTATGTGAATTTGTGTGTAATTATGGACGTTGGATACAATTGGCATGCCATAGGAATATTCGAGCTCACCATGTAAGGGAGGACTACGGTCCAGGGCTACGGCCTATATGTGGGAGATAAAAGGATGGAAGTGTAAGGGATACATGGAGCTACGGCTCAGGGCTACGGCTCAATTATGATACATGATATGGTGTACAGGGAATCCGCGTATCCAATGGTACCAATATAATATGTGTTCGATATGTTATACCATGACATGTTTATGATAAGATATATGATTATATTATGTTATGTTAGTGATATGGATATCTGATCATGTTATGCTTATTCTGTTATAGAAGCATGCAAATAAGTTAGATTAAATTTATATTTAATCATGACATTCATATTATTGTCAATTTACTATCATGACTACCTCACTAGGCTATGTAAGCCTAACATACGTGTCTCATGCATTTTCAGGACCCTGATAGATTTCCAACCTTTGATCGTGTGGTGCAGTTGCAAGTCACATCTCTACCATATATGTATGATATCTTTCATGAACTCCTAGTAAAGTGGCATATGATCCAACTTTTGTATAAATTGTGTTTTGTAATTTAATAATGTGGTTTTATTTTAGTAATCTAGAAAAGTCCTATTAAATAAATGTTAGAACAATAATAATGATAGATACGAATAATTTTCTAATAAAAATGATTAGAAAGGACTCTAAGATTTTTGTAAGTTGTTAGGCTCATTTAAATATGTAAAGAATTTTAGTAAGATAATAAAAAGAAATAGATTTGAATATTTTACAAAATAGTCACTAAATATTGCATCGTCTAATCAGGTAGATAAATAATCTCCGATAGTAATGAGGTTTTACAGGCTAATAACTAGTAAGTTTAATTTCAGTATATTTTCACGAAATTCAGATAAAGACCTTTAATTTGTGAAAATTACAATTTAGTCCCTAAGTTTGAAAAAGTTTAAAATTGACCCCAATTTGAGTAAGTTGTTAATAAGTTAAGTGTTAAGTCTTAAAAGAGATTAATAAAATATTACGAAATGATTTTTGAACTTTGAAATTATGTCTCCGATCTCCGCATCGTTTCCGGTAGCGCTCTCCGACCCGGTTCTCTACCAGGCCGGGAAGGGGGTGTTACATTTGTGGTATCAGAGCTAGAGTTTAGTCGATTCTAGGACTAACCAGGCATTCGTTAACAAGTCTATGTCTCATATGCCACTTAGGAGTTGATTAAATATGTATTTTGTGACTTGCAACTTACACGATTTAATTCTTATGTGTGTCTAGACCCAAAATGACTGCTCCTACTATTAGGAAAGAAACAAATGAGCCCGATCATGATTCCTCTTCCACTCGAGGGGAAAATGTGAGGCCAGAACCAAGTACCGAACAAGTGGCTCAGAATGATCCACCTCATCTTCCACCTATGTTGTCGGCTCAACAAGACTATTTGATGTCTATGGCCGACATGATAAAACAAGTAGTGGTGTCTCTTCGACAAGAAGCACCTTCCTCATCTGCTGAAGCTGCTCAGCAGATCTCTCGAGCTCCAATAGATAAGCTCAAACGTTATCAAGTTTATACATTTACTGGCCAAGATCTGGATAATCCTGAAATCGCAGAACATTGGCTAGAAAATACTTTGAAAGTAATCAACAAGCAACTAAAGTGCCCCGAGGAGCATAAGTTAGAGTGTGCCTTAGCCCTGATTGCAGATGAAGCACAAAGCTGGTGGCACACTGTAACTCTCACTGTACCCGAACATAAAGTAACCTGGGAATTTTTCCTCCAGGAGTTTCGTAAAAAGTATATTAGTGAGCATTACCTCGCTGAAAGACGTAAAAAGTTCCTCCATTTGAAGCAAGGAGGAAGGCCAGTAGAACAGTACATTCATGATTTCTGCAAGTACGCTAGATATGGTACTGATATCATCCACACTGAAAAAGAAAAATGTAGAATGTTCATAGATGGCCTCTGCGATGAATTACGTCCTCTTTTTGTTGCTCTGGAAATCGAGGATTTTCAAATTCTGGTGAATCGAGCCATTGCAACTGAAGCTTCTCAAAGAGCCTCGGAAAGAAGGAAGGGAAACCAAGCTCGACCTGATAAAAGATTCCGAGAAGATTCCAAACCTCCTCTATCTCAAAAAAGAGGAAGACAGTGGGACCAAAGGTCATCTGCCAATCAACAGCTACCTAACTCTAATTATGTCTCTCAATTTCCATCTGGTGGGACCACTGTTACGCGTACGACCTCAATAAACAGTACAGGAGGCTCTGCCAAAAGTTCTCAGATCCCTCTGTGTAATTTTTGTCAAAAGAGACATTTGGGACAGTGTCGTAAACAGTCAGGTTCTTGTTACCTGTGCGGAGAATCTGGTCATTTCATCCGACAATGCCCCCAAAATCCACAAGCCCCTACCTCTATAGCCTCCCAGAACGTTCCAGTAAAAGGGAGGGGAATAAATCAAGCACCGTCTGGTTCTTCCGGAAGGCCCCACAACAATAATGCTCCTTCAGGAAGCCGAAATCCAAAGACCTCAGCCCAGATGTACCACGTTCGAGGCTGCGAACAAGAAGACGACCCTGATGTTATTGCAGGTATGGTGGAGTTAGGTTCTGAATTTGTTTATGCTTTGATAGATCCAGGCTCCACGCATTCCTTTATTAGTGAACCTTTGATTGAAAAATACGCCTTAAAATATGATCATGTTGCTTCTGAAATACTTGTGTCAAACCCATTAGGAGATAGTGTAGCAATCCAAAAGATCTGTAGATCTTGTCCCCTAAAAATCCAAGGAATTCCTTTTCCGGCCAATTTGATGGTCTTACCCTTTAATGAGTTCGACCTTATCCTTGGCCTAGATTGGCTAGCTGAACATCAAGCATGGGTAGATTGTTCTAAAAAGAAATTATATCTCCGTGGACTAGGTAGAGAAAGCATCACCTTAATGAAATCTAAATGTCAGAGTAGTCTTATGTGTGCCTTAGAATCTACGAAGGAACTAAAGCCTGAAGATATACCCATAATAAGAGATTTTCCTGACGTATTCCCTGAAGAACTTCCGGGACTCCCTCCTATACGTGAAGTTGAGTTTGGGATAGAAGTTCAACCTGGAACTACTCCAATTTCTATCGCTCCATACAGAATGGCTCCAATGGAGTTAAAGGAATTGAAGGCACAAATCCAAGACCTTGAAAGTAAGGGGTTTATTCGACCGAGTTCCTCACCCTGGGGAGCACCGGTTCTATTTGTGAAGAAGAAAGATGGATCGATGCGCTTATGCATCGACTATCGACAACTAAATAAAGTAACAATAAAAAATAAGTACCCGCTTCCTAGAATAGACGACCTATTTGATCAACTAAAGGGTGCTTCTGTCTTTTCTAAGATAGACCTCCGATCTGGTTACTATCAAATGCTCGTGAAAGAACCAGATGTTTCAAAAACAGCCTTTCGAACCAGATATGGTCATTACGAATTCTTGGTGATGCCTTTTGGACTCACCAATGCTCCTGCAGCCTTTATGGATCTGATGAACCGAATATTTCGACCTTATCTTGATAAATTTGTCGTTGTCTTCATAGACGACATTTTGATCTATTCGAAAGATTCTGTTACTCACGAAGAACATCTTCGGATTGTACTCCAAACCCTCCGTGAAAAACAGCTCTATGCCAAATTTAATAAATGCGAGTTTTGGCTGACCGAAGTATCTTTTCTCGGTCATGTAATATCTTCCGCGGGAATTCAAGTGGACCCAAAGAAGATTCAAGCCATTCTCGAATGGATACCCCCGAAAAACGTGGGAGAAATTCGTAGTTTCCTGGGTCTTGCAGGATACTATCGTAGGTTCGTTAAGGGGTTCTCCTTGATTGCTTCACCCCTAACGAAGCTTCTCCGCAAAGACATTCCTTTCATGTGGACAGTGGACCAACAACGGAGTTTTGATCAGCTTAAACAAATCCTCACCCACGCTCCTGTCCTAGTACAACCGGAACCAGGAAAAGATTTCACAGTATACAGCGATGCATCCCATCAAGGACTGGGCTGTGTCTTGATGCAAGAAGGTAAAGTTATAGCCTATGCCTCACGTCAACTCAAACCGCATGAGCTTAACTATCCAACTCATGACCTTGAGTTAGCTGCGGTTGTGTTCGCACTAAAGATCTGGCGACATTACCTCTATGGTGAAAAGTGTTATCTTTTTACTGACCACAAAAGCCTGAAATACCTTTTGACCCAAAAAGAATTAAACCTTCGTCAGCGTCGTTGGATGGAGCTTTTGAAAGATTATGATTTGGTAATTGATTACCATCCCGGTAAAGCAAATGTGGTGGCGGACGCTCTTAGCCGGAAGCCCACTTCTTCTCTTAGATGTTTAAACGCTCACTTTCGGCTCATGAAGCGTGGCAAGTTATTAGCCGAGCTCAGGGTACAATCGACCATTGTGTCCCAGATTAAAGCACTTCAAGAAGATGATGAGGAGTTGCAACCTATCTTAGCCCGAATCAAGGATGAACCGGACCCTGATTTTGCCATAAATTCTGACGGCTTGTTATGCTTTCGTAATCGTATATGTGTTCCAAACAATGATGATCTTCGGAACCAGATCCTGCGTGAAGCACATGCTAGCCCTTTTTCTATTCACCCCGGAGCTGTTAAGATGTACAAGGATCTAAAAGAGATCTACTGGTGGTCCGGTATGAAAAGTAAAATCACAGATTTTGTAGCAAGGTGTTTGACTTGTCAACGGGTTAAAGCTGAACATAAAGTACCGACGGGACTTCTTCAACCCATTGAGCTGCCACAGTGGAAGTGGGAACGTATCACTATGGATTTTGTAAGCGGATTACCTCCGACTCCAAAGAAAAACAACGCAATTTGGGTCATCGTAGACCGATTTACAAAGTCAGCTCACTTTCTTCCTGTAAGAATGGACTTCAGCTTATCCAAGCTAGCAGAGTTATATATCAGCGAAGTCATACGCTTGCACGGAGTTCCAACATCAATAATTTCTGATCGAGACCTAAGATTTGCATCTCGATTTTGGAGAACCTTGCAGGAGGCATTGGGAACTAGAGTACATCTCAGCACTGCATTCCATCCCCAAACCGATGGCCAATCTGAAAGGGTTATTCAGGTAACCTCGTTATTGTCTTTCTTTAAACATAAGCTAGATATCCTATATCGATTACGATCTTCCTTGTAGATTCTGGAAGATATGCTCCGAGCATGCATTATTGACTTTGGGAAAAGTTGGGAGAAATCCCTACCCTTAGTGGAATTTTCCTATAACAATAGCTATCAGTCATCTATTCAGATGGCTCCTTTCGAAGCATTGTATGGAAGAAAATGCAGAACTCCTCTATGCTGGTCCGAACTTGGTGAAAACAAGGTGTTGGGACCACAATTGCTCAGAGAAACAGAAGAGAAAGTTCAAATTATTCACTCTCGATTGAAACAAGCTTTTGATAGACAGAAAGCCTACGCTGATCTGAAACGAAGAGACATTCAACATAATGTGGGAGACAAAGTCTTTCTTAAAGTCTCTCCATGGAAGAAAGTATTTCGGTTTGGAAAGAGGGGAAAACTCAGTCCTCGTTTCATTGGACCTTTTGAAATTACTGAAAGAATTGGCCCAGTGGCTTATCGACTTGCACTTCCTAGCGAGTTTGATAAAATCCACAATGTCTTCCACGTGTCAATGCTCAGAAAGTACAGATCCGATCCATCTCATATCTTAGAGCCGGAAGAATTGGAGCTGAATCCTAACTTATCTTACGAAGAGGAACCAATTCAGATTCTGGATAGAGAAATCAAAAGACTCAGAAACAAAAATGTTGCATTGGTTAAAGTTTTGTGGAGAAATCACAGGAGGGAAGAGGCAACATGGGAACCTGAGGATACAATGAAAAAGCAATATCCTCATCTGTTTGATTCAGGTAAAAATTCGAGGACGAATTTTTTTTTAAGGGAGGGTGAGTTGTCACATCCCAAAAACCGGTCTAGTCGGAATTAAGTTCCGGAGACCGAATATTTTTACTATTAAATAATTTATTCGATCTTATTTAGATTATTCGAGATAATTTATAAATCAAGGTCAAGTTCTAGCAAACAAATATTTTTATCTCGATTAAGGGTTGGTTCGATTTGGTACCAAAATAGATTAAATAGTTAGTTTATTATTATTATTATTATTATTATTATTATTATTATTATTATTATTATTATTATTATTATTATAATTATAAAAAAAAAAGTTAGCAAATCAAGTGGATTGCCGTGTAAGGCTTATCACTTAGTAAATGGGTAGTATTTAATTTAGGCAATTTGGCCATTATGAAAAGAATGGATAAAAAAATAAATAGTGGGTATTAATAAATTAGGCAATTTGGCCACTATAATAATTAAAAATATATATATATAGATAGTGGGGGGGAATAGTGGACGATAATTTGCTATAAAAGGGGAGGGGGGGATTGTTTGAATTCACGGCAATTGAAGAAAACAAATCAGTAGGTTACGATCCAATGTTTGTTTGGTAGTCTGATATTTTCGATATAGTAATATCGAATTTCTGCCGACGACGGGGTAAGCTCAAATCTCTAGTTAGATTAAGTTTCGGTATCGAGTTTGATTAATATTTTATATATATTCGATACTGTCTTATTATTTTAATTAATTTTTATCGTAGTACACGAGGTCAATTCAGATCAACTTTCAAGCCCAATAAATAAAAATAAAGCACCGGTCTGTCAAGGTGAGTGTAGATGCATTTGTCTCGGGTGACACGGTGTCATTCCGATAATTTTTTTATGTTCTGATATGTGGGTATAGTCGTGTCAGGGGTAGGCTCGGTGCCTTCCTATTGCATTAATTATGAATTTATTTGCATTTGGTAAGTACCCTGCATTATTTTGATATGCTTAAAAATGATTATAATATGCTACATGTATATGAAAATAATATGAAATATTATCTGATATGGAGCTACGGCTCATCTTGCTATTTGATTTGATATGATCTGAAAATCATGGACTATGTGAATTTGTGTGTAATTATGGACGTTGGATACAATTGGCATGCCATAGGAATATTCGAGCTCACCATGTAAGGGAGGACTACGGTCCAGGGCTACGGCCTATATGTGGGAGATAAAAGGATGGAAGTGTAAGGGATACATGGAGCTACGGCTCAGGGCTACGGCTCAATTATGATACATGATATGGTGTACAGGGAATCCGCGTATCTAATGGTACCAATATAATATGTGTTCGATATGTTATACCATGACATGTTTATGATAAGATATATGATTATATTATGTTATGTTAGTGATATGGATATCTGATCATGTTATGCTTATTCTGTTATAGAAGCATGCAAATAAGTTAGATTAAATTTATATTTAATCATGACATTCATATTATTGTCAATTTACTATCATGACTACCTCACTAGGCTATGTAAGCCTAACATACGTGTCTCATGCATTTTCAGGACCCTGATAGATTTCCAACCTTTGATCGTGTGGTGCAGTTGCAAGTCACATCTCTACCATATATGTATGATATCTTTCATGAACTCCTAGTAAAGTGGCATATGATCCAACTTTTGTATAAATTGTGTTTTGTAATTTAATAATGTGGTTTTATTTTAGTAATCTAGAAAAGTCCTATTAAATAAATGTTAGAACAATAATAATGATAGATACGAATAATTTTCTAATAAAAATGATTAGAAAGGACTCTAAGATTTTTGTAAGTTGTTAGGCTCATTTAAATATGTAAAGAATTTTAGTAAGATAATAAAAAGTAATAGATTTGAATATTTTACAAAATAGTCACTAAATATTGCATCGTCTAATCAGGTAGATAAATAATCTCCGATAGTAATGAGGTTTTACAGGCTAATAACTAGTAAGTTTAATTTCAGTATATTTTCACGAAATTCAGATAAAGACCTTTAATTTGTGAAAATTACAATTTAGTCCCTAAGTTTGAAAAAGTTTAAAATTAACCCCAATTTGAGTAAGTTGTTAATAAGTTAAGTGTTAAGTCTTAAAAGAGATTAATAAAATATTACGAAATGATTTTTGAACTTTGAAATTATGTCTCCGATCTCCGCATCGTTTCCGGTAGCGCTCTCCGACCCGGTTCTCTACCAGGCCGGGAAGGGGGTGTTACAGGTTCTATCTTAGCCAAGTACAAAAGATAGAGTTGTAACGGTTTCCTCCTAAACCGGGAAATGAGGACGAATTCATTGGTGGTTGAATTGGCTAAAATCGAAATAAAGGTGGACAAGTGACACAATTATTTTAGAGTGGTTCGGCCTTCTAACAAGCACCTACATCCACTACCTTAGCACACCACTAAGGATTTCCCAAGGGGTCATACTGATACGCCTTTAAAGCATACTGGTCCCTGCTTTAACAACCCCCAACGGCTATTTCCCAACGGTCTTTTAAAGTGCAGACCATACCGATACGCTTAGGCTGGCAAGAGCCCAACAGCTAGTTCTGAAGAAAGGCGTATCGATACAGGTCTCTGTGTACCGATACGGTAGGCACTAGAACAACAATTAATGTGGGAAATAAAGACCCCAATGGCTTCAAAACATCCCCAACGGCTAGTAACAGCCACAAACTCAATTGGGACTATAGATTGAAGGCTGGAACACTTGAAGAATGTAAGAGACTACATCCAAGCAACATGATCAAGAGAAATAGAGTCTAAATCTTTATTTTACCTTTCTCTTGTACATAGTCTACAAATAGTGCTTTATTGTAAATTCTTTGTACACACTTGTGAGCTTAAATTGTGTAAACACCAACCTTGTGAGGTATTTAGTTTACCCAAACAAATCCCTTGTAAAAGGAGAGGTTTTAGTTTAGCCTTGAGAGAAAAACTAGAGTTGGTTTTATCTTAGCCAAGTCCAAAAGATAGGGTTGTAACGATTTCATCCTAAACCGGGAAAAGAGGACGAATTCATTGGTGGTTGAATTGGCTAAAATCGAAATAAAGGTAAATAAGTGACACAATGATTTTAGAGTGGTTTGGCCTTCTAACAAGCACCTACATCCACTATCTTATCACACCACTAAGAATTTTCCAAGGGGTCGTACCGATACGCCTTTAAAGCGTATCGATCCCTACTTTAACAACCCTCAATGGCTATTTCCCAACGGTCTTTTAAAGTGCAAACCGTACTGATACGCTTCCTAGCGTATCGATACGCTTAGGCTGGCAAGAGCCCAACGGCTAGTTCTGAAGAAGGGCGTACCGATACGGGTCCTCGTGTATCGATACGGTAGGCACCATAACTGTAATTAATGTGGGAAATAAAGACCCCAACGGCTCCAAAATATCCTCAATGGCTAGTAACGACCACAAACTCAAGTGGGACTATAAACTGAAGGTTGGAGCTCTTGAAGAATGTAAGAGACTAAATCCAAGCAACATGATCAAGAGAAATAGAGTCTAAATCTTTATTTTACCTTTCTCTTGTACATAGTCTAAGAAGAGTGCTTTATTGTAAATTCTTTGTACACTCTTGTGAGCTTAAATTGTGTAAACACCAACCTTGTTAGGTATTTAGTTTACCCAAACAAATTCCTTGTAAAAGGAGAGGTTTTAGTTTAGCCTTGAGAGAAAAAATTAGAGTTGGTTCTATCTTAGCCAAGTCCAAAAGATAAGGTTGTAACGGTTTCCTCCTAAATCGGGAAAAAGAGACAAATTCATTGTTGAGTGAATTGGGAAATCCTTAGTGGTGTGCTAAGGTAGTTGATGTAGGTGCTTGTTAGAAGGCCGAATCACTTTAAAATCATTGTGTCACTTGTCTACCTTTATTTCGATTTTAGCCAATTCAACCACCAAACATTTACAACCCTCATTGACGGTTTCGGTGATCAATTCGAGTGTGCTACAAGCCCAACAATCGGTATCAGAGCCTCGTCTCCATCGAAGGAGAGTAAAGATCATTTGCTCGAAGTCCACCGTTCAAGAAAATGGCAAGATTTGAAGAAGGTCGCTCTATCTCGTGTCCTCCACTCTTCAATGGAGAAGCATACTTCCAATGGGAAAATATCATGAAATTCTTCATCAAGTCTCAAGACTATGAAGTTTGGGACATCATTGAAGATGGGTATTTGGAAGCTCCGAAAAAGAAGAAAAAGCAAAAGTGTGCCAACGAGACGAAGGCAAAGCTAAACACCAAGGCGATGCACATTCTCTATTGTTGCCTTAAAGAAGAAGTTTCCAAGAGGATCTCCACATGCAAGAGTGCCAAAGAATTGTAGGAGAAACTTTAGAAGCTTTATGGCAACAAGAAGGGAGAAAAGAAAGATAACGATCTATCATGTGCAAACCTTCTCTACAATCTAAAGGTGGATGGTGTTTTGGCTCTTAAGGAGCCTAAGGTATCTTCTAACTCAAGTGAGATTTATTCTTACTCTTTCGATGAGTTGCAAGATGCTTTCGATGAATTATTTTTAGAATTTGAGACCATGAGTTCCAAATTTAAGAAAATGATTTCAAAACTTGAATTTGAAAATGATTTTCTTTTGAAAATAAAATTGAATTTTGAAAACCAAAATAAAATTTTGAAAAATGATTTAGAGATTTCAAAAACAAGTAAAGATGTTTTAGAAAAAGAAAATCTTGATTTGAAAGTTAAGCTTGAAAGCTTAACAAAAGAAAAGGAAATCATTTTTAATAATTCATCTTGTCACATAATGGCAAAATGCTCACATTGCCATTATCATGGTCATTCCTTACATACTTGTCCTATTAAGAAGAGAAAATCTTATAGGATTAGACAAGTATGGGTTTCCAAGGGAACTAAAGACATTGTGACTAACGTAAATGAATCCAAAGCAATTTGGATACCAAAAATCAGGTGAATGTCTTTTTGTAGGTGTGTTGGAGCAATGAAAAGCAAAGCAAAATCAAAGAATGCTCAAATCACACATGAAAAGAAGATTGGGTAACCTCTAAGCTTAATGCTTTTATTTTATACATTTGGTTATCTAACTTTTGTTTAAAGTCTTGGATTATTTTTTAAATCTAACAATGATGCAATGAGTAAGAGGGAGCCACTTTTAAAACCAAACATTTTAATAGTTTCAAAATTTAAACATCCATTGTTAGTTTGAGCCTAAAAGTATTTTAAATTCTTTTTGATATAACAAAAAGGGGAAGAGATTGGTTTAAAAAAATGTATTTCTCAAATGAATAAGGGGCTTCAATTACTTTTCAATATTTCATCTCTTATTCAAATTTTTAAACTTAAAAGGAGGAGAATCCCAAACAATTTTTCAAGATGGTTTTATTATATCAAAAAGGAGGTGATTGAAGTGTAATCACTAATTTTGTCCCGTTTTTTAATTTTATTTCTTTTTTGTTTTTCGGGCTTGTATTGGGTTAAAATAATAATAAAAAGGGAAAAAAAGAAAAAAAATATATATATATATATTGTTATTAAGTCATTATCATTATATTACTTACTATTACTATCTATTATTATCACCCCATATATAATTACCTTCTATTATTATTCTTATTATTTATTATTAGTATTATTATTATTAATATTATTATTATTCTCATTAGTATCATCAATTATTTAATAATATTAGTATTATTTATATTATCATATATATCATAAATAAATAAACAGATAAATAAAAAGCCCAAATCTGTTATTTAAATAAAGTGTCCATTATATAGGACCCAAAATAAATAAATACAAAACCCAAACACAGCCCAAATACAAAGCCCGTAACCCTAATAAAAAACCCTAACATCAACCTTTTTTACACAGCCGCCACGATCTGATCTGACGCACGATCTAACGGTCCAGATCTGCCAGTAGCCGAAACCCTAGATGCTCCTCACTCTGTCTCACGCCACACACGATCTCAGCCGTTAGATCGAGATTCGATCTAACGGCTCACAACCAAGAATCAGAAGCCAGCTGCCCACGCCTGACCCTTCTGCCACGATCACGCCTCGGCACTCACCGATCGAGCCAATTCCGACATGCAACAAACAAAAGCAAGGCATCAGAGATCCCAAAATATCAACAAAGACAAAAAAAATTAATTAAAGCAACAAAATCAGAAACCAGAAGGCAAACAGAGTGGATCAGAAACGAAAAAGCAACCAATAGGGTTTTTATCTCTTTCAATAGCATGTAACCTTTCGGATATAAGAATCCGAAGAAAAACCACTTAGGAAAGGGGGGGATTCGGATTGAAAAAAAAGAAGCAGCCCCAACATCATTGTAATCAGTTCAAAATTAATACAAGAGAAAAATTTGTAGATCGAGATTGGTCTTTTTCTTTCATTTCTTTTATTTTTATTTCGAACATAAAAGTAGAGTTTTTTTACCTTCGATTTGACGGTTACCGGCGACGGGAGGATCCGGCGGCGAATCCCAACGGTGAGAAGCATCGCCTTGACGAGGAGAACGACATATCCGAAGATCACGTCGATCTAACGTCGGACGGCCAAGATTCGGTGAAAAAGAGCCGAATCGTTTCAACCTTTTTTCTTGGCATCAAAGCACTTCCGGTGAGATTTATTCGGATCAAAAGAAAGAGGAGGCCGAGATCTTTCTTATAGTGGCCTTGCATGGCTGAAAAGCTCGTCGGAGCGGCGCCGGCGGCGACGTGAAGGCTCGACGGCGTGAGCTCGGTTGAGAGAAAAAAGTGAAGTAAAAAAATCCCTAAACTAAATCTGACTCTCCCCTTCCTTTTTTACGCGTTTTTTTTAATTAATGCCCCTTTAATTACGAATTTTAAGCTTTTAATACCCTGTTTCTTTCTTTTTATCTGATTACCGCATCTAAAACCCACCATTTCACACATTTGTGAGTACTACATATGGTAAATAATATGTAAATAATATGTTTAGTTTCTGTTAAATGGTTTATGCGTATAATAGGGTAGGAACTAATATATTCGTTGCCTTTTCTTTATTTATTTAATGCCCCCTTAATGTAATATAGTCTTGCATATAATCACATGTTATATAGTTTTAGGTTCTATAGTTCCCTTATATTTATATACGCATATTATATGGGTTTGCATGTAACCATATATAATGATACATGGTTTTCGTACACTTATATATTGCCTTATATGTTTTTATCCAAATATTGCCTTATATGTTATAATATGATATGTCGTATATATTAATTAATATATATCTATATATATTTATTGATTGAACTTTCTATATAATATGTATATATATCATATATTTTTATGTAGGTATATATGTATATGTGTATATTTTCTTTACCTTGTATATACTTGTTCATGCATTTAAATACCATGTTTAGGTATTCGCTTTTTATGTTTTACTTATTTAATACATCTTTGTTGACTTATTCGTAATGGTTTACGCCGTATTTATTTATTCTTGATGTGATTTCGGATGTCTATATATTCGTGCATTTAGGTTTTAAAAATTAATTTTGTTTTTTTAAATCGTTTTCAAAGTGCGATGTCCTTTTATTCGGAAACGAACGAGGCCAGTACCAGTCGTAGTGGTGGTGGTTCGGACGTTCGCTCTCGAATATTAGGATTTTCGAAATTTACTCGCGTATGTAACCAAGTCTCGGTTAAATTGTCACTTCGATTCGCAAAATTTGATTTTAATTAAGCGGTAAAGTTTAGGTACCAATTTTGGGCACGTCGAGGGTGCTAACCCTTCCTCGCGTGTAACCGACTCCCTAACCCTTTTCGAATCTCTGGTTTCAATTTCCGGTGTCCGGTCTACCATTTCAAAGTGGCCGGTGGCGACTCCTTCTATTTTTAAAACCTTTTTTTTCAAATTCCCCCTGTTTTAAAATATTTTTTTTAAATCCGAATATTTTTCCGATAATTCTAAAATCTATTTTTAACCCTCAATTTCCAAAAATTCCTTTTTAAACTCCTATTTCAAAATTTCTAAAATACCTTTCCCACCACACCTACACCTATATACTTTCCTATACCCATATACCTACATACTTGTGTTTTTCAAAAAATTAGTCGCTACAGATGGCGACTCCGCTGGGGACCAATTTTTGTTTTCAAAAACAAAAAAGAGAGTCAGGCCAAGAAAACTTTACCGCTTAATTAATATCAAAGGTTGCGAGCTAAAGTGACAAATTTAACCGATATTTGTTTATAAACGCGAGTTTATTTCGGACGCATTCATTTTTTTCATGTATACCCTTTCGTCTAAGTGAGGGGAAAACGCTAGTGCTTTCGTGGGGATATCGTTCCTCCGTGTAGGCCTAGTAAGTACCTTCGGGGCTCGACTACCCTATATCTTCGTGGGAATATCATTTCTCCGTGCAGATATAGCTAAAGGGTCCCCTCGGATTGAACTCGGTTGAAATGAGCCTATAATGGGTGATGATCGGGGGCCTTGCTACCCTTAGTAGGGGACAGCAAGGACAATTCGAGTACCTCCTAGAACCAAAATTGCATGTAGCGAATTTAGAATGCCCACCCCTTTTAGAGCCATGCGAACAGCCTAGGTTTATTAGACGGGATAAATAGGGTTGCTTGTTTTCATGCTTGTCTTATTTCTCTTATCATGTTAATTGTGTTTATCCGACACTAACGATTTTTCTTATGATCTTTTTGCATTTATTTTGCATACATATCATGACATAACGGTGTTGAGTCAAGGTGGTTTTACCCAACTCGGGGGCTTTCATTATGGACAGGAGATTACTAAAAAGGATGTCAACTCGCAAATCCGACAAATTCTAGACGATTGAAGAAGAAAGCAAATCCAGCCTCGATATTTTTTTCAAAACCTTCATTTTCTCGGACGCAATTCGGAGACGCAAGGGGGCATCCGTCGGAATCCGCTATGACTACCTTGCAACAAGGAATCTCTTATATGTCTAAATGAAAGTTGGCCCAAGGGGAGTCACCTACACGACCAACACCGTTATTTGCATACACATTTGCATACATTTTTATCATTTCGTAATCATTCACAACATTAAATCTCTAGTCATACATCAAAGTTTTTGTTTAAATCCACGATGCATGCATTAAATCATATTCATTGCTAAAACTCTTTGATCAAATTCATTCATCACATCATTGCTAACCGGGAAAGACCCTCGCCCGAGTGAAAGAGAATGAATGACCAAGCTGCTAGCTCAAACAGCTTCAAAGACACTTGGTTCAAGATCAAAGGGAGTCAATACAATATGCAAAAATCTAATTCTCATGATTGGTAAAAATTGATTGTACCCAGAGGAATGGTACAGCTAGCCCGGGGCAAACGGCTACCGGTAAAGGCAAGTCAAATCCGTTAATCCCTGTGCATTTGGGAAAAATGCAAGTCTCAATTCATGGATAATTCAAATATCCATCGAAAAATCCATTTTCACGAATGGTCAAAGGGAAATAAATCCTTTGGAAAATCCAACGTCATAGTTGGTGAAAACTGATTGTACCCAGGGAAATGGTACGACTAGCCCGGAGCAAACGGCTACCGGTAAAGGCAATTCAAATCCGTTAATCCCTGTGCATTTGGGAAAAATGCAAAAGAAACAAGCTAAGCTGTGGTTCCATTTTGAAAACATTTGTTACATTCTTTGATTCTTTAAACAATTCATTCATGAATTCTTTATTATTTTCCAAATATACATGTATATACTATTTTGTAGAAATACGTTTTAAATTCAATTCAAAAAGAAATTTTTAACAAAAAACCGAATGTTGTGAACATTACAAATGGAAACACCTATCTGTTCTACTCGAGCCAATGGAGGAGTGACAATGAGTGATCAGAAGTAATGGGCCACTCTCATTGAATGAATTCACCTCTCAAGCATTGTTGTCTAAGATCCTTGAATGAAGCGATAACCCGAAAACATCTATCACCTGAAGACTATTTTGATATCCAAGTATGGGAGGACATTTGGATCCAAGCCAAGGACCACTTCCACACTAGGGGGCAAGAGGATGAAATTGCATGGACAAATGAGCAACTTTCAATTTAAATCATTATATGAAGAGAAAAAGTGAAATAAAGGAGACACTTGGCCTAATCTTTACCAAGAAAGACATGCAAAGACAAACAAAAAAGTTCGTGCTCAATGAAGCCGACCCAAGCCAAGATCAAAGTCACCAACACACGAGCCCAGATCAACGAAGGGCTAAAAAAAACTCTTCATATAAATGCAATGTAAACGACGAAAGGAAAGTTGTGCTCAAAAGGCCAATTCAAGCCAAGTTGAAAGTTATCAAAATTGAAACCAAAAGCGAAGGCGCTAAATCAAGCTATGAGAATTCTTCATCCAATTGTACCCCTACTCAGATTAATCGGAAGTACGCACCAACAAAATGAAAGGCGAACACCAAAAAATGGACAGTCTAAAGCAATCCAAGCATATCCACATCAGACAGTACATGATGATCCTCAATTCGGGGCATATGTCCCCCTTTTTGTCACAACCGCGGGTCGTAGCCTACATTTCAAGATCTACAAGACTACTCTGACCATACACGGATGGATGAATTTGATATAATAATTGAAAAATATTTTAGACAAATTTGAAAAGAATTTAAAACATGTCTTTAAGTCTAAACAACTTGAAAATAAGTTTGAGGTGTTTAAAAAGGTTTTTGGCAAAGTTTTAAACATCTTAAAGTAGTCAAACATGGCTTTTCAGCATTACCGTACTGATACGGTATACCCCGTATCGATACCTTTTTACTCTAGATTTGATTCTGCCAAAACCCGTACCGATACAAGCTTGACCATATCGATAAGGATAGGGGTCGTACCGATACGCCTTTAAAGCGTACCGATCCCTGCTTTAACAACCCCCAACGGCTATTTTCCAACGGTCTTTTAAAGTGCAGACCGTACCGATACGCTTCCTAGCGTATCGATACGCTTAGGCTGGCAAAAGCCCAATGGTTAGTTTTGAAGAAGGGCGAAACGATACGGGTCCCCGTGTACTGATACGATAGGCACTAGAACTACAATTAATGTGGGAAATAAAGACCCCTAACGGCTCCAAAACATCCCCAACAGCTAGTAACGGCCACAAACTCAATTGGGACTATAAATTGAAGGCTGGAACACTTGAAAATGTAAGAGACTATATCCAAGCAACATGATCAAGAGAAATAGAGTCTAAATCTTTATTTTACCTTTCTCTTGTACATAGTCTAAGAAGAGTGCTTTATTGTAAATTCTTTGTACACTCTTGTGAGCTTAAATTGTGTAAACACCAACCTTATGAGGTATTTAGTTTACCCAAACAAATCCCTTGTAAAAGGAGAGGTTCTAGTTTAGCCTTGAGAGAAAAACTAGAGTTGGTTCTATCTTAGCTAAGTCCAAAAGATAGGGTTATAACGATTTCCTCCTAAACCGGGAAATTGGGACGAATTCATTGGTGGTTGAATTTGCTAAAATCGAAATAAAGGTAGAAAAGTGACACAATGATTTTAGAGTGGTTCGGCCTTCTAACAAGCACCTACATCCACTACCTTAGCACACCACTAAGGATTTCCCAAGGGGTTGTACCGATACGCCTTTAAAGCGTATCAATCCCTACTTTAACAACCCCAACGACTATTTCCCAACGGTCTTTTAAAGTGCAGACCGTACCGATACACTTAGGCTGGCAAGAGCCCAACGGCTAGTTCTGAAGAAGGGCGTACCAATACGGGTCCCTGTGTACCGATACGGTAGGCACCAGAACTATAATTAATGTGGGAAATAAAGACCCCAACGGCTCCAAAACATCCCCAACGGCTAGTAACGGCCACAAACTCAATTGGGACTATAAATTGAAGGCTGGAACACTTGAAAAATGTAAGAGACTACATCCAAGCAACATGATCAAGAGAAATAGAGTCTAAATCTTTATTTTACCTTTCTCTTGTACATAGTCTAAGAATAGTGCTTTATTGTAAATCCTTTGTACACTCTTGTGAGCTTAAATTGTGTAAACACCAACCTTGTGAGGTATTTAGTTTACCCAAACAAATCCCTTGTAAAAGTAGAGGTTCTAGTTTAGCCTTGAGAGAAAAAACTAGAGTTGGTTCTATCTTAGCCAAGTCCAAAAGATAGGGTTGTAACGGTTTCCTCCTAAATCGGGAAAAGGGGACGAATTCATTTTTTAGTGAATTGGGAAATCCTTAGTGGTGTGCTAAGGTAGTGGATGTAGGTGCTTGCTAGAAGATCGAACCACTTTAAAATCATTGTGTCACTTGTCTACCTTTATTTCAATTTTAGCCAATTCAACCACCAAACATTTACAACCCTCCTTGACGATTTCGGTGATCGATTCGAGCGTGCTACAAGCCCAACAGAGTGCAATAGTGAAAATAATGCACATCGTAACAGGTTTCATCACAGTAATGAAGGTATCAAATAGTCTCGGTCAGCTTCTTGAGAATACCCTTTCGCAACTAATCTTACTTTGTATCGATCAACAGTGCCATCAGGTTGACTTTTCACACGAAGCACCCATTTGCACACTACGACATATTGCTTAAACCGAGGAACAAGAACCCACGTATGGTTGTACATCAAGGTAGTAAACTCATCTTCCATGGCTTGTCTCCATAATGGATCTTTGGGAGCTTGAGTAACAGTCTTCTGCTCTAATGTGGAAGCCAAATGATGACATGTATTAGTATTAACAAATGAAAGACCAAAGTACCTTGGATTTGGCCGGTGAATGTGTGGTTGCTGAGAATCCTATCTTGCCAATTCAGTTGAGACATCTTGTGTGGCAAATCAACCAATGAAGCTGGTGGAGCAATTGGATCATCAGGTTGACATGGTATATTAGGCAAGGAATATGGTACTGCAGCTGGTTCATCATTTTGTCGTGGTATAGCAGTCAAGAGAGGTGTAGAAGGTGATATCGATGTAGCAAGTAACACTACTAGAGGAGGATTCTGCGGCACAGTGAGTGTACGCCGTGTAGCAAAAGTGAAGATGTGAAGAACGAACTGAACATGGTGAGAGACATAGATTATGTTTGTGTATGGCTCCAAGCATTTATAAGCAGTCTGCGTCGTAGAGTATCTAAGGAAAACACATTTAGCGGACTACGACTCAAGTTTATGATTCGTGTATGGTCGCAGCTAGAGGTGTTTAAATTCGGGTACTCGGATATTCGAGTACCCAGATCGTCAGGTAGTTCAAAGTGCGGCCCGTGTCCCGACCCGAGTTTTGCGGGTACCCGAAAGTTGTGGGTACTCAAAAATTCGGGTATTTGGGTACCCGTATATAAAAATATGTATTTTTAAATATAAAAATATGTATTTTTAAATATAAAAAGATTTTATTAGTTTAATATAAAAATATAAAAAATATGTATTTATTAGTTTAATATAAAAATAAGTATTTATTAAATATAAAAAATAAAAAAAGATTTTGATTAGTTTAATATAAAATATGTATTGTTGAGTGCATAAAAATTCTATATTTTACCCCCCATTTACCCATATTTTTGCTCTACTCGAGCATGATTAATTGCATTTAGGATAGATTTTTGCACATACATCACAGTTAGATAAAACTACACAGATGCTGCTGAATTTAGTCACTTTTGCAGGTATCTGCTGCGGCAGCACCCAGGGCAGCAAAGGAATAGAGGCGAGTTGCGAAGCTGGAGTTGAAGGACAGAGAACACCGCCTGTCGTGGCAGCGATGACAACAGAGAGACACTGAGGTGGAAAAGCGAAGTGGAGCTCGGAATATAGAGGATTTCGAGTCGGTCTGACGTGGATCACTTCCATATTTTTCTGAGCCCTGAAGCAGAAGGAAGGTCAGGCCCAAAGTTTAAGGAAGAAAGTCAAAGCAAGAAAAGATGATGAATTAAAGACATCTACTCAGAAGATTTAGTCTTTAATAGAGTTGTACTTTAATTTAAACTTGTATTCTTGCTATATTAGAAAACTTGGACCCAAGACCTATATAAAGGCATGTAATTCGACCTATGGAGGGATATCTAGCTCATAGCCGTCTTCTCCCAAAAACCCTAGTCGTTTCTCTCTCTCCATCTTGTTCTAAACTTCCCCAAGGGCTAAAGGTTGATCTTGTAAAGTAGCTGTAAGGATTGTATTGTTCTTAGGATTTTTCTATTCAAGTAATAAAACTTTAAGTTTATTTACTCTAGTTTTCAACATCTCATAAGAGCATCGGGAGAGCAATGTGAGGTTATCCATTTGTTTGATATCAGGAGAGTTAAGCATTCGAAATGAGTAAATATGTGTTTTCCAGTTTATGGTTAAACCATCTTGGCTTAGGGATAAGTACAAGGTTAAGTGGCTAAAGAAGAATTCACAAACATTGGTGTTCACCCTTTGATTCACGTCGGGATGTATTATCCAAGACGTGTTCATCAACAGAACTTGGGCCTAGGGATAGGACAAGTCATAGCAAAGATTCTTGCCAAACTTGAAGTACAGAGTTGTTGATCAATGTCGCAACATCAACGAACATCTGTCGCGACAGGTGCTGCCGCGACAGGCACGACGACAGAACAACAGAAGTTCCTCTGAACAGTGCAACACCTGCACTACTGAGCAAATCAATACCGGCCTATTCTCTCAATCTGATTACCTTATCTTTTACTTTAGTTATTACTCAAGATTACTCCAAACAATCATTTAAACTATTTCTTTTTCTTGTGCAGCAATTGAAGGATAGAGTTATTTCCAGTCCCTGTGGAGACGATATCCGATACTCTAGTATCACTTTACTACTTGCGTCATGTACACTTGCACTATTTGCGATAGTCTCCTTTGCACGCAACAAGTTTTTGGCACCGTTGTCGGGGACTGGCAACATACCTTTACCTTTTAATTACAACACTTTGTTTTTGTTTTTATTTTCTGTTTTAGTTGTTTTATTTTCCACGTGCTTTTCACAAGGTTCTCTTATTGCTTATGCGTAGATCGAGACGTAGTAAGGAACCTGAGTACAAATTAAACCCAGAAATCGAACGCACATATCAACTCAGGAACCAAGCCCGACTCTTGATAGAAAGAAACAACTATCTTGAGGAAAGACTGGAAGCAATGGTGAACGGAAGACAAGGCAATAGGGAAGATGACAACAACAACAACAACCCCAAGGGTAATGTAGATCCTCCTAATAATGCCCGAAACGATCTACCGCCGCCTGCTGCCCTAGTAGCACGACAAACTTGTCGAGAGTACATAGATAACGACCATGTTGAACTGGAAACTACACTGCCAGATGCGGAAGCTGAACACTTCGAACTAAAACCTGTAATGTTCAACATGATAAATTTCGTTGGTAAATTTGGTGGTTCTGCTACTGAGGACGTGCGTGAACATCTAAAAACTTTCCAAGAGATCTGTGGATCGTTCAGACAGACAGGAATAAGCCTGGAAGTACTGAGACTCCGGCTATTTCCTCATTCATTGAGGGATAGAGCAAAAACCTGGTGGAATAAGTTAACGCCGGGTTCAATAAGAACTTGGGCGCATCTATGTCGTGAATTTCTTTGTCGTTTTAACCCTTCTCAATTATCTGAAAGATTGCGTAATGAGATTGCTACAGCTTGAAGAGGAGGTAAACAAGGAATATCTGTAAAGGAATATGAAGCTGACAATTCGGTCAAAATTCATATTGCATACCTCACTAAGATAGTTGAAAACCTGCAGCGAAAGGATTCTAAAGTTTTATTTTCTGCCAAAGAGGTGTGTGAAACCTGTAGCGGAAACCACAGTACAGATGAGTGTCCTTTACAGCTGGAAGAAGGGATGTATGTTGGAAACTATAACAGGAATAAAACATATGACTCCAACAACTACAATCCAAACTGGAGGAAGGACCCCAAATTTTCCTTGAGTAACCCCAACAACGCACTGAACCCTCTAGTCCAGAATAACCAGAACCAAGGAGGACCTAGGATTCTGTCACGACAACAACCACAACAGCAGCCACAACAGCAGCCGACAGCTACAACGAGCATACTGGAACAGACCCTGGCAACATTCATGTCTCAAACAGAAGCATATATGGCAAATATAGATCACTTTGTCAAGAAAACTGAATCCTTCATGGACAAGATAGAGATGAGAATGACAAACTATGAGGCTACCCTAAAATCCTTAGAGACACAGATGGGCCAGGTTTCACAGTTCATAAACCCAAGGCAGAATGGAGGATTCCCTAGTGATACTGAGGTCACTAGAAAACCCACACATGAGCAGTGTAAAGCTATTACAACGAGGAGTGGGAAAAAAGTACAAGGGTCGATAACAAAAGAAACACTGAGTAAGGAACCGACCCTACAAACACATACCGTGAACACTGCTCCAACATAGGAGAAACAATCTACTGTCATCACACCTACCACGACAGTAAAAGAAACAGAGGAGCAGACAGAAGAAGCTGAATATCTTGAGCCTCCTCAAATCCGACTTCCAAGTGAAGGACGCCTTGAAAATTACCGTCCTCCACCCCCTTTTCCACAGCAGTTAAAGAAACAGAAACATGAGTACTAGCTTAAGAAAATCTATGATGTCTTTAAGCAAGTACACATCAACATTCCGTTGTTAGAAGTCATTAAGCAAATGTCTGGTTATGCAAAGTTCCTTAAGGATGTTATGTCCAGGAGGTCCAGACTTGGGGGATTTGAAATAGTGATGATGATAGAAGGATGCATGGCAATCCTACATAAGCGACCACCCCCAAAGAAGAAGGATCCTGGAAGCTTCATCATACCATGCATAATCGGTGACAAGTTTGTGGGTAAGGCACTTTGTGATCTTGGTGCTAGTATTAACCTAATGCCTAAATCTGTATTTCAGAAACTAGGTATTGGACAAGCAAGGCCCACGACAGTCATGCTGCAACTGGCAGACCGCTCTTACGCACAATCGGAAGGAAAGATTGAAGATATCTTAGTAAGAGTGGATACGTTTATTTTTCCCGCTGACTTTCTTGTTTTAGACTGTGAAGCAGATGAAAATGCACCGATCATCCTGGGGCAACCCTTCCTAGCCACAAGCAGAACAATGATCGACGTAGAGAAAGGAGAATTGACTATGAGAGTCAATGACCAACAAATAAATCTCAATGTTCTCCAAGCAGTAAAACAAGCTGATGCAGAGGAAGAATGCAAGGCAATTTCAAAAGTAGCCCTAGACCACCCTACATTAGAACGAACTGTCACGACAGGAAATTTGGTCACTGCCACCGCAGTCACCTTGAAGATTGTCACGACAGCATCAACGACAGTGACCCCTCAGACACAGATGCATCCGATACTGAAGGTCCTGAGGAGGTAAATTGGATAGGCACACGTCCAGGTAAGTTCTTCGAGCCTTTGAATTATACCTCAAATGAACATGTAATCCAAAAGCCTTCCATTGAACATCCATCTGTTTTAGACCTTAAACCCCTACCAGAGCAACTTAAATACATTTTTCTTGGATTAAATGATACATTGCCCGTAATCATCTCTTTTAAGTTGATGCATGAACAGGAACAACAGCTGATCAAAATGCTACAGCAACATAAGATGGCGATTAGATGGACCATTGTTGATATCCAAGGCATCAGTCCAGCATTGTGCATGCATAAGATCCTCTTGGAGGATGACCATAAGCCGAAAAATGATTCTCAAAGACGATTGAATGAAGCTATGTGAGAGGTGGTACGAAAAGAAATCATCAAGTGGCTTGATGCTGGAATAATATGCGCCATCTCAGATAGCAAGTGGGTGAGCCCGGTGCAATGTGTACCCAAAAAAGGAGGCATAACCATGGTAACAAAGAAGGACAATGAACTAATCCCAACCAAGAGTGTGACCAGTTGGAGTGTTTGTATGGACTATCGGAAGCTTAATAAGGCTACCCGGAAGGACCACTTCCCCTTACCCTTTATCGATCAAATGTTAGATAGATTAGCGGGGAAGCCTTAATATTATTTTCTTGATGGTTACTCAGGTTATAACCAAATCGCAATCGCACTAGAAGACCAAGAGAAAACAACCTTCACATGCCCATACGGCACATACGCCTTTCGAAGAATACAATTTGGACTTTGCAATGCACCAGCAACCTTTCAACGATGCATGATGGCAATATTCTCTGACATGGTGGAGGATTTCCTAGAAATCTTCATGGATGATTTTTCCGTCTTTAGAGACAGTTTCGACGGTTGCCTAGGCAATTTACAGAAGGTGCTTGAAAGATGTGAAGAGGCAAACCTTGTTTTAAACTAGGAAAATGTCATTTTATGGTGGACGAGGGCATAGTGTTGGGACACAAGGTTAGCTGCCGCGGCATTGAGGTAGACATAGCTAAAATCGAAGTTATTGAAAAACTGCTGCCACCCACCACAGTCAAGGGAATAAGAAGTTTCTTAGGGCATGCAGGGTTTTATCGAAGATTCATTGCCAATTTCTCGAAAATTACTAAACCCCTTGTGTCTCTTGTTGGAATAGAATCGTGCCTTTGACTTTAACACTGAATGTACTGAAGCATTCATGATACTGAAGGAAAAGCTGGTAACAACCCCAATAGTGCAGCCACCAGACTGGAGCCTACCATTCGAGATAATGTGATGCCAGTGATTATGCTGTCGGGGCAGGACTATGGCAGAGGAAGGAGAAACTCTTCCATGTGATCTACTATGCCAGCAAAACTCTAAATGATGCCCAGATAAACTACACCACAACAGAAAAGGAGTTACTAGCGGTGGTGTTTGCAATTGGCAAGTTCTGACCATATATACTTGGAACAAAAGTGGTGGTCCATACAAGTCACTCAGCACTCAAATATCTGTTCACTAAGAAGGATGCTAAGCCAAGATTGATATGTTGGATTCTGCTACTGCAAGAATTCGATATTGACATCAAGGACAAAAAAGGAACAGAAAACCATGTAGCGGATCACTTGTCAAGACTGGAGATGGGAAGGAACAAAGAGAAAGACAAGACTCATATACTGGAAACCTTCCCAGATGAGCAGTTGTTCGCTGCCACCAGCACTACCGCGACAGCCATGGTGGCAGGTAAGCTTCCTGAAACCCCTTGGTATGCTGACATTGTCAATTACATTGTAAGTGGTTTATTACCCTTTGAACTTAACTATCAAGCAAGGAAGAGGTTCCAAAATGATGCAAAACATTATTATTGGGACGAACCTCTCCTATTTAAGCACTATGCAAATCAGATCATCGAGAGATTCATACCAGAGGAACAAAAGGAAGAAGTGCTTCACCACTGCCATGCTGCCCCTTACGGAGGACACTTTGAAGGAAATAAAATTGTTTCCAAAGTTCTATAATCTGGTTTCTATTGGCCTACCCTGTTTAAAGATGCACAAGACTTTTATAAGAGTTGTGGTAAGTGCCAAAGGACTGGAAACATATCTAGAAGGCATGAGATGTCCCTGCAGAACATACTTGAAGTCGAAATTTTCGATATATGGGGAATCGACTTCATGGGACCTTTCCCAGCCTCCTGTGGGAATCTATACATTCTGTTGGTAGTTGATTACGTGTCCAAGTGGGTAGAAGCCATCACCACTCAAAAGAACGATGCCAAGACCGTGCAAAGATTTCTCCACAAGCATATCTTCTCAAGGTTTGGCATCCCAAGGGCGATCATCAGTGATGAGGGAAGGCACTTTGACAATAGGATAATTGCTAGTGCACTGAAGAAATACGGAGTAAAGCAGAGAATCGCAATAGCATATCACCCTCAAACCAATGAACATGCAGAAATCTCAAATAGAGAAGTGAAGAACATCCTCGAAAAGATGGTAAAACCAACTCGAAAGGACTGGTCTCTTCACCTAAATGATGCACTCTGGGCTTACAGGACTGCATTTAAAACGCCATTGGGAATGTCACCCTACCGCCTCATCTATGGAAAAACTTGTCAATTACCTGTCGAAATAGAACATAAGGCATATTGGGCTATCAAGACAGTTAACATGGACTGGGACAAAGCAGGGCAGAAAAGGCTACTGGACTTGAATGAAATTGAAGAAATTCGAGCCAAAGCCTACGACAACGCAAAGATCTACAAAGACAAAACAAAGAAGTGGCACGACAGAAAACTGCTGCCACGACAGTTCTTCCCAGGGCAGAAGGTGTTGTTGTTCAACTCTAGGTTGAAGCTCTTTCTAGGGAAGCTTAAATCTAGGTGGTCTGGCCCTTTCCAAGTAGTCCAAGTTTTTCCCCATGGTGTCGTTACAATCAGATCAATCAAGGATGGGCACCAATTCAAAGTCAATGGACAAAGGCTAAAGCACTATCAGGGGACTGAAGCCCCAAGGATGCAAGAAGTATTTACTTTAGGAGATGCCCCTCAAGGCATCCCTAATTTAACTTAATTTTATTTTATTCTTTTAGTTTATTTTTTTTAGGAAATAAGATTTTAATTTATTGTTTATTTTAGTTTTTAGGTAAATAAAGGAATCAAAGCAAAGATGAGGAATGAACCAGCCCACTACATTCACAACAGCCCATAAAGCCCAGTGGAACAAACCTGTCGTGACAGCCTATTACCAACTGTCGCGGCAGACGCGGAAAATACAGCATGTCACGGTGCTGTCGCGACAGACACGGAAACGCGTAACAGACGCGCAGTAGACACGAAAACACGTGACAGACGCATTAGGAAACTGTGTGACAGCTGGCCCCGTTATTCGCGCCACCCGTTACAGTTCCAACGGGCAGAAAATCTCGTTCTATATAAACCTCTACTTTCATTTCATTTTCACCTCATTCTCATTCTCTTACTTTGCTCCCAAGAATTTTAGCTCTCAGAAATTTTCTTTCATTTTTCACAGTTTCCTTGCAATGACTACTCGATCAACCCAAAGGAGTGCTGCCTCCACCTCTGCCACGGCAGCATCTACACCCAGCCACAACAGAATCCCCAGACAGTTTGCATCGGTAGACTCGGAGAAGAGATACTATGGCTCTTTCTAGAAACGAGAGATGTGGGAAGAGGGGGTTTCACCAACACCCAAAAGACGGGAGATTTAGGGCTCGAAGGGTTTATCTCCAAGAAGATTATTGCCCTCAAATGGCAGATGTTTGCCATCCAACCATAGGAAATGAACCGTTAGGGCTGAGCAACGAAACCGAGAAAACCGAAAAACCGACACGAACTGAACTATACGGTTCGGTTCGGTTTTCGGGTTGGTTTGAACATTCAGTTTTCATAATTCGGTTCGAATTCGGTTTTCCACATGGAACCCATTTGTTCCAAATCAAACCGAATAAAAAAATTAATCCAAATTTAAAGCCTTTTTAAACTTTAAAGCCCATTTGATCTATTTAGATTATAAGAAAAAAGTAAATAGTTAAATATAAAAGTAAAAAGTAAAAACCCTAAAAGTAAAAGTAAAAGACAGTTTTCAATTTTCATATTTTTAGTTTTAGCCGTTTCTAAATCAATCCACCACAACCCTTAGTCTTCTTGTTCTTGATCTATCGCCATTGTTTACCTGTTGTCCTGCTCTTTTGTGATTTTTTACCTTCATTTTTTTGCACTTTTTCTCTTGTCTCATCTTCTCATTCAAGGCCTTACTTTAACTTGTTGCAGTAGCCACTGGTAAGTACCGAATCTTTTTACTTTATTTTTTATTGAAATTTATTTCAGTTGGTATAAAATAATTTCTTGCTGATTCTTCAACCTTGAACATGAATTTTTCCTCAAAAGTTGTTTCTTTTTTAACTATTTCCCCCAAGAAATTTTACTTTTTTAATAATTAATTTCATCGTTAATTTTGGCTTCGTACTCTAATATTACAACTAGTTGGTGTTATGATTTTTTCCTTTCTTATTTTTTATTTATTTATAGATTATTTATATTTCTTTTCCTTTCTAGTATGAATTTTAAATTTTTTATATTATCGAGCTTTTATTACTTAAACCATCTAATTCTGGAAAAATGACATTTCACATCACAATCCAGTGCATTATGACTATAAAATCAGTGAAAAAAGTGATGACAATATTCTACCGAAGGATTTTGCTTGTATAATCATCTTGTTGAAATTTACACTTATACGAATATATGATATATTTTCCTTAGATATGCTTTATTACTTGTCTTTTTATGTTAGAGATTAATTAGTTCACTTTATTTATTATATTCATAATTTAGTTATCTTATGTTTTGACCAAATCTTGCTAAGCTTTTAAATGTTAGTTCATTAGTTTTTTTTCAGTTTTTAAAATATTTTCAAACTATAATTTTTATTTTAAATGTTTTTTTCTTCAGAAAATGAAACCTAAAGATGCTTCTAAGCTTGGGCATGAGATCAAGACTCCGCATGATCTTCTAAAGAATTCAAGTGATGCTGTCAACTCTGGTTTATCGCTTGGAGCTCCTTCAAGTATCCCATCGAATCTTCAGCTACCTCCAAAAAAATCAGGAGGTAAATTAGGTACCACAACTTCCGTAGTTTGGGACTATTTTACTAAATTGCCTTGTGTAGTTGGAGATGTACCATATTGTTGCTGTAATTATTGTGGAAAAAATCTTAAATGTCCAACTAGAAGTGGAACTAGTGTACTGCATAATCACTTGAATCGTTGCCCTAAGTATCCATTTAATAAGGTAGATGAAACACAACAGAATTTATGTTTCAAATCAGAAGAGGATGGACAGAAAAATTCAGGTTCAGTTATTTGAAAATTTGATCAAGTATTGTGCAGAAAATATTGTGCTAAGATGGTTATCATGGATGAATTGCCTTTTAGGATTGTTGAGCATGAGGGGTTTCGAGATTTTTGCAATATGATGCAACCTAGATTTCAAGTTCCCTCTAGATTCACTGTAACAAAGGATTGCATGGAAATTTACTTAGAAGAAACAAAGAAACTTTTCAAGTATTTTCAAGATTTCAAGCAAAGAGTTTGTCTCACTACTGATATTTGGACTTCTAGACAAAATCTTAGTTATTTATGTCTCACAGTTCATTTTATTGATAGTGAATGAAAATTGCATAAGCGAATTTTGGGTTTTACTCCTATTCCTAGTCATTCGGGTGATGTGATAGGAAAATGCATTGAAAAACACTTATTTAAGTGGGGAATAGATAAGGTGCTCACAATCACAGTAGATAATGCTAGTTCAAATGACATTGCAATTAAGTACATGAAGAAAAGACTTAACAATTAGAAACAAAACATTCAAGGGAGTGACTACCTTCACATGAGGTGTTGTGCACACATCTTAAATCTAATTGTTAAATAAGGTTTGAAAGATTTGGATGATTCAATTTTTAAAATCCGTTCGGCTGTTAGATGTTTTAGGTCATCTCCGGCTAGGATGCAAAGGTTTAAATTGTGTGTTGAGCAAGAAAAAATTGAAAGCAAGGGTTTAATTTGCTTGGATGTTGAAACTAGATGGAATTCAACTTTTCTAATGTTAGATGATGCCTTGAAGTTTGAAACAGCTTTTGACAGATTGGGAGAGCAAGATTTTAAGTACAGAGATGAGCTTCGAAGTGCAAAAATGAAAGGTTTGCCTAGTGACTTAGATTGGGAGCATGCACGTGCTTTATTACCTTTTTTAAGAGCCTTTTATGATGCTACTTTGAAATTATCTGGTTCTTCATATGTCACTAACAACTATTATTTTCATGTTGTGTTTGGAATTGGAATGATGATTAATGACAAGCTAAATGATCTAAACTCAACTATAAAACTTATGGCTGCAAATATGAGGGGAAAATACCACAAATATTGGAGAAATGTGAAGAATCTTAATCAACTCTTATTCATTTCTATGATTTTAGATGCTAGACATAAGATGGATTATGTGATTTTTGTCATTGAGGAGGTTTATGATGAGAAGAAATCTGATGAGTTGAGTGTACTTGTAAAACAAACTTTAAATGAATTGTTTGATCATTATAGTTTGTTAAGTGGTATATCTAAAGATGAATCAAATGTTAGTTCTAAGTCTAATCTCCCTAAGGTTGAGAGTGATGAGCTTGATTTGTTTGCTTACTCCAAGTCCAAGTACAAAATGAAGAGGGCTGAAAGTCTGTTTAGTGAAGGTAAAACTGAACTTGAGAAGTATTTGGAGGACAAAATAGAACCCGATGTTGACAAATTTGATGTGCTTGCTTGGTGGAAGAACAAAAGTAAAATTTATCCTATAATTTCTTTAATGGCTCGAGATATTTTGGTCATTCCCGTGTCTACAGTGGCTTCAGAATCTGCTTTCAGCACTGGAGGTCGCGTTCTTGACCCTTTTCGAAGTTCTTTAACTCCAAAAATTGTTGAGTGTCTCATTTGTGCTCAAAATTGGCTGCGATCTTCACCTGTACCAGTCCAAAAAGAGGAAGAAATTGAAGAAATGGAAGACATTGAGAGTGGTAAGTGGTAACTATATAAATAATTTTAAATATATATTTTTTACTTATGTATGTATTCTCACTTGTAAACATTTTATGACTGAAAAATAGATTTTGAAGATTTGAGGCTAAATGAAACAACGATGACTATTGATGATTGATTGAAGATGGAACTTGTACAAGGTAATTAAGAAATCAATAATTATCTTTATACATGTATATATTTTTGCTCTGATGCAAATATATATATTTTATTATTCTGATTGCTATATATTCATTAATTATTGTTTTCATTGCTATAAAATGAGTGTAGTGACTGTCATTGCAATTTAGTTTATTGCAAGATAATGGATTGGATGTTAATTTTATTTTGATGCTAATTTCATGTGTTGTGTTCATGTGTTGTGTATCTTTCATGTGCAAAGCAATTTGTATGGATGGTTGTATTAATACATATACACAAGTTAACATTTAGATGAAAATTTTATAGCAACCATTAGAATATTTATAGAAATATCGAGAATGATATGAAAAGTCTTTTAATTATTGAAAGATTATATTGCTCTTATTTTAATTTATAAGTTTTAATTTTTCTCTTATTTTAAATTGAAGTTGTTTACTTTTATTTTTTTTGTAGGGTGTAAACTCAAGATGGTTTGTGATTATTGCTTTTGCTTGGGAATGAACTTTTGCTTTAGAAGGACTTTTTGTTTGTCTCGAAATATAGATGAATTAAGCTCGAGAGCTGAAATATAAATTTTTTTTGAGAAACCATGAATTAACTGTGTTATGATCAGTTTTAATACTATGTTTTGATCAACTTTAATATTATGATATTTTAATACTTGAACAATTGAATTTATAAATGATGCTTATTATTGTTTTCTTTTAACTTCTTTTAATTATCTGTTAATTTAATATTTTAATTTAAAATGTTATGGTAATGGTAGTTTGAAGCATGCTTATGTTTTGAATTCTAATATCATGGAAGAAAGTGAAATTTGCATGAAAAAATAAGCAGCCCATGTTTTTTTTTCAAACATTTTCAAGAATACTTTCAACATGGCAAAAACCGAATTTTTAAATCGAACCGAAAAATACGGTTTCAAATATTTCGGTTTTTAAACTATGCAGTTTCGGTTATGGTTTTATTATTAGAAAACCGCAAAGTGCAGTTCGGTTCATTATTTGATCAAAAACTGAACCGAACCGAACCGAATGCACCCCTAATGAACGTTACCTTGGTCAGGGAATTTTATGATGTCGTCCCCTCCAAAGATGCCACGACAGTGACTGTCAGGGGTAAGGAAATCTCCCTTGAACAACCTACATCAACACATTGTATGGTATTTATGTGGGCAGAAAGGAAGATGCACATATGAGGTTTGTCAACAGTCTATCGCCGGCAGACTATGATGGTATCATGGCAGACTTGACGAAAGTAGGCACCCAATGGAACGACGATCCCAAGCACAGATGGAAAGTGCGAAGGACCCAGCTCACACCGGCAACAAAACTCTGGAACCATTTTGTGAAGAAACACTTTATGCCAACATCACACAACACAACGGTGGACCGGCAGAGACTTTCCCTCGTGCATTCGATTATCAACGAGCGGCAAATAAACATTGGTAGATATATCCTCTACGGCATTTTTGAGTGTGCACTCAGACCAATGGGCCCCCTTTTCTTCCCCTACCTCATCACCTCTCTCTGTCGGGCCAATAAAGTGCTAGAAATCGATGAAGACGTAAGAGTCCAAGGCAAGGGATGGACGCAACAGAACATATACAACCTTGTGGAGCTGAAGCCAGCAACCCTCTTGGCCTATGTGGATCCATCTGCCGCGACAGAACCAACAACAGAGCCAGATTCCACAGAGCATGTCGCGGCAGAGCCGGAGCAGACCGAGGCCGCACAACCGACATACACCTCCAACCAAATCTTGCACATGCTGAAGAAGATGGAGGAATGACAGCTGGGCTTCATGGGATTTATGAGGGATTTCACTACTGCCACGGTAAATTTCATTAAATTTGATTTAAATTATCCCAACGTGCAATTTCCCTCTTTCCCAGAAAATCTTTTTGCCACCCCTACACCTGCTGCCAGCCCTAGAACAACCACACCAACTGCTGCCTCCACTACACCACCTACCACGACCGGAGATGGCGACAGGCGATCTGCCACTCCACGAGGAGAAAAACAGAAGGAACCACTACCGGAGATCCATCAGAAGTACTTCGAAGGTTTCTCCTCATCCTCAGTCTGGCAGGATGACTCTGACTCGGAACCATCTGTCGTCTGGGAAATAGCCAAGGACTTCCCTCCAATGAAGAAGAAGAAGCTGAATGAAAATGTTGAGGGACCCTGTCACGACAGATCGGACGGCAGCAGTAGCAGTGACGACGAACTCGAGGTCCTGGACAAGGCCCTTTTGAGTGTGTAAAATTTCTATATTTTACCCCCTATTTAACCCATATTTCTGTTGCATTCAAGCATAATTCATTGCATTTAGGTTAGATTTCAGTTATACATCACAAATATATCAAATGGCACAGTTTCTACTGAAATTGGTTACTTTTGCAGGTAGCTGCTGTAGCAGATGGAGGGCAGTAGAGAAGCAGACGTTGGGCAGTGAAGAAGCAGAGCTAGAACTAGATGTGCAGATGTGAAGGACGATGCTGCCATGGTCGTTGCCGTGGCAGCCAAGGATGACAGCGATAGTGAAGGGAAGAAGTGAAGTGGGCCTCGACAGAAAGAGAAAATTAAGCCCATCTGTCGTGGAGCATCCTTATATTTTTTCAAGCCCTAGATCAGAATGAAGGCCAAGCCCAAAGTTCAAGGAAGAAACTCCAAGCAAGAAGGAAGAACAAATGAAAGACTTATGCTCTGAAGATTTAGTCTTTAATAGAGTTGTACTTTAATTTAAACTTGTATTCTTGCCATATTAGAAAACTTGAACCCAAGGCCTATATAAAGGCATGTAATTCGACCTAGAGGAGGACAACATCTTATACTCTCTAGCCTTCTTCCCCTAAACCCTAGTCATTTTCCCCCTTCTCATCATGTTCTAAACTTCCCCTAGGGCTAAGGGTTGATTTTGTAAAGTAGTTGCAAAAATTGCATTGTTTTAGGATTTTTTCTGTTCAATAAAATAAACTTCAAGTTTGCTTATTCTGGTTTTCAACATCTTGCAAGAGTATCAGGAAAGCATTGTGAGATTACATATTTACTTAATATCGGGAGAGTTAAGTATATGAAAGGAATAAGTACGGGTTCTCTAGTTTATGGTTGAACTATCTCAGACCTAGGGATAGGACGAGGTTAAGTGGCTAAGGAAGAATTCAACAACATCGGTGTTCATCCTTTGATTCACGCCGGGAGGTATCATCAAAGACGTGTTCATCGACAGACTTGGACCTAGGGATAGGCCAAGGCATAGCAGGGATTCTTGCCAAGCTTGAAGTGCTGAGTTGTGTGTTTGCTGCCGCGACAACAACAGACCGTTGCCGCAGCAGGTGCTGCCGCGACAGACGCTACGACAGAACAGAGAAGTCTTAGACTTTGCAAACACTGCACTACGGAGTAGATCAATATCGGCTCATTCTTTACTCTGAATATTTTCATCCTTTATTTCCAGTCTTCTTTATTATCTCGTGACAAACAATTAAACTCTTTCTTTTTCCCTCTCGTGCAGCAATCCAAGGTTAAAGCTATTAGCCCAGTTCCTGTGGAGACGATATCTGATACTTACGTATCACTTTACTACTTGCGTCGTGTACACTTGCACTACATTGTGATAGACACTTTTACACGCAACAAGTTTTTGGCGCCGTTGCCGGGGACTGGCAACATACTTTTACCTTTAATTTCTGCACTTTTCTTTTCTCTTTATTTTTATTTTTACTTTTTTTATTATCAAAAACTAAGGTGAAATACAGGTTCAAGGAGCATCAATATGTCAGGAAAACCCATTCGTGAGCTGATGTGGGAAAGTTCTTGTAATTACCGTAAAGGTAATCATGCACTCGAAAGTTGTCCTTATTTTTTCGGTGAATATATGGACAACCAACGATGGAACCAACAAAAACAAGAGATGCCACCACAGCAGCAACAGGGACAACAGATGTCGCTGCCGCAACAGCAAAATTATTTATGGTATGATCAAAACCCGTAAAATTTTTTGTACCATAACAGTTTTGCTGCAGAACCTGACATGCCCTGGCAATGTCATCATCCTCAAGAGCATTCAATATCCTTAGAAGACACACTACAAGCCTTCATGGCACTCACTCAAGAATTGTCGGCTTCTATGGACAAAAGTATCGCCAAGATGGATGAAATCTTGAGCAGACCAATCCTCATTCATGCCACGGATGAACCTGAAATCTCGAGGCAAGATGACGAGGATGCCCGTGTGAAGGAATACCCAACACGTGATGAGTCTGAGCAACAACTTGCCATGGAAATGATTGAGGAGCCGGAATAGAGCAACACCGCAACAACGCTGAGTGAAATTCAAGAGAATGTCACTGCGGCAACCACATCCGAGGCAAACTCTCAACCCACTACCTCGCTTATGCCCGACCAAGATTGCACACATCCATCCCTGTCATGGCACTCGCACGACCACCTAAAAGAGCTACCCAATGACAATGCCTCGCAAATGGAATACGAGCAGGTAATAAACGAACATTTGGAATTCATTAAAAACTCACAAATTCCATTGTAGGTATTAGAGGAACCAAAGCCGGTGGACTCAGAATCATCGAAGTCTTTACTGAGGGAGATTTACGAGTGGCCTACAGAATTTGATATGGAGAATTATGGCACTTTCCAATGTCCCTTTGACCTGCAAAGTAACCTGACAAAGGACTGTCAAAATAACTGGATGGCACAGCAGCAGACACGACAGCAAGGGCTACATTCAACCACAACAACATTCAACGAAAACAAGGTAAGTTTGTGGTCGAATGTCAATTTAATTTTTTCTAATCATATATTCATACCCTCAGAAACATTACCAAGAAGGGAGGATTTCATGGACTACAAAGGAAAGAGAAAGAAAGGAGCCCCCACCATGAGAATAATCACCAGATGGAGGGTACGGATGGACTTCAAGAAGTACCGAAAATGACCACACAAGCATCAATAGAACAGGGAGTAGTTACTTTAGGAGATGCCCCTCAAGGCACTCCTAATTTAACTTATTTTATTTTATCTTTATTGGTTTAGGAATTAGAAATTTGATATTAGTTTTTAGTTTGATGTGTTATTAGGTAAACAGAGAGAACCCTTGCAATGACAATACAAGCAACCCGAGGAAGTTCTGCCCCGACCCCTGCCGCGGCAGCACTCATGCTCCACCGGATGTATTCTAAAGTGACTGCCGCCAACAGCAGTGATGACAACAACGCAAGTTAAGTTTCTTTTACTCCTCTCCCTTTTCTGCAATTTATATTATCTATTTGTGATGACATGTATTGAGGGAAATAAAACCCTTGAGTTTGGGGGTAGGCAGTCCTCCTAATTATTAATATAATATTACATTTAGTTTTAATTGTGTCGCATTTATTTTTTATGCAAAAAAAATTGGCTTATTTTATTGAACTTTTATTATCTGCTGCTGCCATCTCTGTCGTGACAGCCCCTTAAAAATATTTTAGGAAGTAAGTAGAACCTTAGTATAGTTCTAAAAAACTGAAACACTTTGTGACTTACTTGATAAAAAACTTTCTCTAGCATACTTAGAATAGAAAACTTAGCCACTTAGAGTAGAAAGAGACTAGAAACTCATGAAACCTAGAGGTGCCTATCACTGGCTCTAGGAAAATAACCAGAGAAAAACTTCTAGAGGTGCCTATCACCGGCTCTAGATAGTTAACTAGAGGTGCCTGAAATACTGGCTCTAGCAGAAAAGAGAAAAATTCAAGAAAAAGAAGGAAAACAACTAGAGGTTCCCGATACTGGCTCTAGTAAGAAAAAAAGAATTAAGTCTCGAAGGAAAACTCTAAACAAGCTAAGTATAATATTCTAGTTGCTAGGGAAGTCTATATTCATGTATGTTCACAATAAATACACACACCTGCATGAGAACTATACTTTTGCTCTAAGTAGATCCTTAAATATTTGAACGGGTGCTAAACATGATGGGGATGGTGTTGTGGGTAAGGATTGTTCACTGACTTAAGCCAAGAAAAAAATATATACATATGTATGCATGCATGTTAGTTAGGTTGCATTTGCTTGAGGACAAGCAAGGATTCGAGATTGGGGGTGTGTTGAGTGTGTAAAAGTTCTATATTTTACCCCCGATTTAACCCATATTTATGCTGCATTCAAGCATAATTCATTGCATTTAGGTTAGATTTCAGTTATACATCACAAATATATCAAATGGCACAGTTTCTACTGAAATTAGTTACTTTTGCAGGTAGTTGTTGTAGCAGATGAAGGGCAATAGAGAAGCAGACGCTGAGCAGTGAAGAAGCAGAGCTGGAACTGGATGTGCATATGTGAAGGACGATGCTGCCATGGCCGTTGCCGTGGCAGCCAAGGACGACAGCGATAGTGAAGGGAAGAAGTGAAGTGGGCCTCGACAGAAAGAGAAAATTAAGCCCATCTGTCGTGGAGCATCCTTATATTTTTTCAAGCCCTAGATCAGAATGAAGGCCAAGCCCAAAGTTCAAGGAAGAAACTCCAAGCAAGAAGGAAAAACGAATTAAAGACTTATGCTCTGAAGATTTAGTCTTTAATAGAGTTGTACTTTAATTTAAACTTGTATTCTTGCCATATTAGAAAACTTGAACCCAAGGCCTATATAAAGGCATGTAATTCGACCTAGAGAAGGACAACATCTTATACTCTCTAGCCTTCTTCCCCTAAACCCTAGTCGTTTTCCCCCTTCTCATCATGTTCTAAACTTCCCCTAGGGCTAAGGGTTGATTATGTAAAGTAGTTGCAAGGATTGCATTGTTTTAGGATTTTTTCTGTTCAATAAAATAGACTTCAAGTTTGCTTATTCTGGTTTTCAACATCTTGCAAGAGTATCGGGAGAGCATTGTGAGATTACACATTTACTTAATATCGGGAGAGTTAAGTATACGAAAGGAATAAGTACGGGTTCTCTAGTTTATAGTTGAACTATCTCGGACCTAGGGATAGGACGAGGTTAAGTGGCTAAGGAAGAATTCAACAACATCGGTGTTCATCCTTCGATTCACGCCGGGAGGTATCATCAAAGACGTGTTCATCGACAGACTTGGACCTAGGGATAGGCCAAGGCATAGCAGAGATTCTTGCCAAGATTGAAGTGCTGAGTTGTGTGTTCGCTGCCGCGACAACAACAGACCGCTGCTGCAGTAGGTGCTGCCGCGACAGGCGTTACGACAGAACAGAGAAGTCTTAGACTTTGCAAACATCTGCACTACGGAGCAGATCAATACCGGCCTATTCTTTACTCTGAATATTTTCATCCTTTATTTCAGTCTTCTTTATTATCTCGTGACAAACAATTAAACTCTTTCTTTTTCTCTCTCGTGCAGCAATCCAAGGTTAAAGCTATTAGCCCAGTCCCTGTGGAGACGATATCCGATACTTACGTATCACTTTACTACTGGCGTCGTGTACACTTGCACTACATTGCGATAGACACTTTTACACACTTTTGCACAACAACAGACCGCTGCCGCAGTAGGTGCTGCCGCGACAGACGCTACGACAGAACAGAGAAGTCTTAGACTTTGCAAACATCTGCACTACAGAGCAGATCAATACCGGCCCATTCTTTACTCTGAATATTTTCATCCTTTATTTTCAGTCTTCTTTATTATCTCGTGAAAAACAATTAAACTCTTTCTTTTTCCCTCTCGTGCAGCAATCCAAGGTTAAAGCTATTAGCCTAGTCCCTATGGAGACGATATCCGATACTTACATATCACTTTACTACTGGCGTCGTGTACACTTGCACTACATTGCGATAGACACTTTTACACGCAACATGCCCCAAAGATCTCACCTACCCGAGTCCAGCCACCTCGAGAGGCCAAAAAGAAGGTAGCCTCACCATCTCCCAACCCCAAGCCAGCCTATGCCATCAAGGTAACTGCCCGACGGCAGCTCCGCATCAGCAGCAGTAGCGACGACAGCTCATCAACTTAAGTGTTTTTCCATTATGCTTGTTGTTTCTGCTGTTTATTTTATCTATTTGTGATGTTTTCTTTTTCTTGTTTTTCATTTTATTTTGTTGTCATGCATTGAGGGCAATGCAACCCTTGAGTTCGGGGGTAGGCAGCCCTCTTTTATTTAAATGAACTTTTTTAATTCGTGTCTTATCTTAGTTAATTTTTGTGCCAAAAAAATAAAAAAAAATTGGCTTAAGTCTCTGAACTGCACTTACCTGTCGCGACATTCTCTGTCGTGACAGTGCCTTTAGGATGTTTTAGGAATTATTTAGAGCCTTGCTATAGTTCTTAACTTCAAAAACACCTTTGTGACTTATATGCTGTTTAGACTACTGTTAGTGAACTAGAGTAGAAAAGCTTAACCACTTGAGTTGCCCCTAGAGGTGCCTAACACTAGCTCTAGGAAAAGAATAAAAGAAAAGAAAAACTTGGACTCAGTTGCCCCTAGAGGTGCCTAACACCGGCTCTAGGAAGATAGCTAGAGGTGCCCAAAACATTCTCTAGTAAAAGCAAAATAATAAAAACTTGAGTCTAAATTCGAAAAAAACTAAAAGAGCCTAAGAATTGCCTCCAAGAAAAAAATTAGTTTGGCATAAAAATCAAGTGAGTAGCATAACTATTCTAGTTGCTAAAAGAGTCTAAGCACATATTTGTTCACAAAACCTGTACACACTTGCACAAGAATTATAGCATTGTTCCGGATGAATCCATAAAAAATCGAAAAGGTATTGCTCTTGATAGTGAAGGGGTTGTAGGTAATGGTAGTTCACTGAATTAAGCCAAGCCAAAAAAGTTTTCATTCTTAGTTAGGTTGTATCTGCTTGAGGACAAGCATCAAATTGAGTTTGGGGTGTGTTGAGTGCATAAAAGTTCTATATTTTACCCCTCATTTACCCATATTTTTGTTGCACTCAAGCATGATTAATTGCATTTAGGATAGATTTTTGCACATACATCACAATTAGATAAAACTGCATAGATGCTGCTGAATTTGGTCACTTTTGTAGGTATCTGCTACGGCAGCACCCAGGGCAGCAAAGGAACAGAGGCGAGTTGCAGAGCTGGAGTTGAAGGACAGAGAACACCGCCTGTCGTGTCATCTGTCGTGGCATCAATGACGACAGAGAGACACTGAGGTGGAAAAGCGAAGTGGAGCTCGGAAGATAGAGGATTTCGAGTCGGTCTGACGTGGATCACTTCCATATTTTTCTGAGCCCTGAAGCAGAAGGGAGGCCAGGCCCAAAGTTTAAGGAAGAAAGTCAAAGCAAGAAAATAGGACGAATTAAAGACATCTACTCAGAAGATTTAGTCTTTAATAGAGTTGTACTTTAATTTAAACTTGTATTTATGCTATATTAGAAAACTTGGACCCAAGGCCTATATAAAGGCATGTAATTCGACCTAGGGAGGGATATCTAGCTCCTAGCCGTCTTCTCCCAAAAACCATAGTCGTTTCTCTCTCTCTATCATGTTCTAAACTTCCCCAAGGGCTAAGGGTTGATCTTGTAAAGTAGTTGTAAAGATTGTATTGTTCTTAGGATTTTTCTGTTCAAGTAATAAAACTTCAAGTTTATTTACTCTGGTTTTCAACATCTCATAAGAGCATCAAGAGAGCATTGTGAGGTTATCCATTTGTTTGATATCGGGAGAGTTAAGCATTCGAAAGGAGTAAATACGTGTTTTCCAGTTTATGGTTAAACCATATTGGCTTAGGGATAAGTGCAAGGTTAAGTGGCTAAAGAAGAATTCACAAACATTGGTGTTCACCCTTTGATTCACGTCGGGAGGTATCATCCAAGACGTGTTCATCAACAAAACTTGGGTCTAGGGATAAGACAAGTCATAGCAGGGATTCTTGCCAAACTTGAAGTACGGAGTTGTTGATCGCTGCCGCGACATCAACGGACCTCTGTCGCGACAGGTGCTGCCGCGACAGGCACAACGACAGAACAACAGAAGTTCCTCTGAACAGTGTAACACCTGCACTACTGAGCAAATCAATACCGGCCTATTCTTTCAATCTGATTACCTTATCTTTTACTTTAGTTATTACTCAAGATTACTTCAAACAATCATTTAAACTATTTCTTTTTCTTGTACATCAATTGAAGGATAGAGTTATTTCCAATCCCTGTGGAGACGATATCCGATACTCTAGTATCACTTTACTACTTGCGTCGTGTACACTTGCACTATTTGCGATGGTCTCTTTTGCACGCAACAAGTATATTGAATATAAAAAATATTAATTTCAAATATATTCAAGTACCCGGTTGTAACCGTGTACCTGAAAATTCTTAATTTTGTGACCCAAGCTCGACCCGGGAAATGGCGGGCCGGGTACCTGACTCAGGTAAATAAATTTAGATAAATACCTAGTTATTTATGTTTGAGTAGTCGGGTCGAGTCATTCGGGTCGGTATTTTTAAACACCCCTAGTCGCAGCCAAGGAAAGCATAAACATTCGAATGGTTAAAGTTTGTCATAGTTCGGTGCTTGTTGATAAAGTAAAGAGTATGACGACATATTATCTAGTATCAGTGTTGGCATCCGATTGATGAGATAAACAGTCGCCTGAAAAACATAAGGCCAATACTCTATTGCGAGAGATGCAAAGTGAAGTAGAGAAAGACCAGTCTCTAGTATGTGACGATGTATCCGTTTAGCAGTCTCGTTGTGTTCAAGGGTATGAGGCGATGAAGTAAAGTGTGAAATACCTTCTAAATTCAAAATGGGCTAGAGCTTAAAAAATTCATCTCCATTATCAGAGAATAGAGACGCAACGTCTAATTGAAAAAACATTCAACAAGCCTTTTAACCTAAGGAAATATTGATGCAACATCAGATTTCTTCTTCATCGGGGATAAACACATATACTTGGTGAAATGATCAACAAACACCACATAATATGAATATCCATCATAAGACACATGTTTAGTGCTCAAAACATTAGAATAAAGTAGTTCAAGGGGAGAGAATTTGACATGGTATTTTGACCAAATGACAATTTATGACTATTATTAATAAGAGACGAAGAACCATGCATTTTTTTCAAATTAGTTTAGTCATAAGGTATATTACAAGTGCGTAATATAGAAGCTAAGACTTTATCGGATGGATGACCAAACTTGTGATGCATCTAATGTACGGACAAGCAACTAATTAAATTAACCTAAGGATAAAAGGACCATGGAGAATAGTAGACATCGTCAATTTTATTGCCTCGAAAAAGAGGAGTTCTCGTGGGTTGATCATTAATAAAAAACTGAGAGTCAAAGAATTAAACATATAAATGATTAGTCTGATACAATTTAAAAACCAACACTAAATTTATATGTAACTGAGGAACACATATGACATTTTTGAGAGAAATATGCTTAGTGTCCATAAGAACTGTGCATCGGCCAATGTAAGATATAGGTAAAGATTTACCATTACCCAGATGAATTGTATCGGGACCATCATAAGAGGAGAGATCCTGAAGAGACGCGTTGGTCATCGTGGTGTGATGTGAGGCACCACTATCAAACATCCAAGAAGCAAGATCAGATGATGAACGATCAGTGGCAGTGTTGACAACTGGTGTGTCAAACATTAGCTGTTAATAAAAGTTGTTGTTGTGAAGAAATCGAACAAGCTTACGATAATGTTGAACAATATGCCCTGATAAATTACATAACTTGCACGCAATATCTTGTCGTTTGTAATGTCTAGATTAACTACCAAGACTACGACCGCCACTAGAAGTCGAAAGACTAGAGCAACCACCCTTCCCTCGAGAGAGGTTGGTGGAATAACCATGATTTTGATTAGCTCGATACACAAAATTTGTCGTGTCAAGAAGTATGGAGTGTTTAGATTCCTGAAGAAGTCTCTCATGATCAATTAAGATCCCAGACAACTCAAGCATTATTATCAGTTTGTTACGCACACGAAGGGCAAAAACTATGGAACGATAGTTATCGCGTAGTTGATTGACAATAGAAATCAATAGATATGCATTCAGAAAAATGACAGTTTTCCGATGCAAGATTAGACGCAATATATTGCATGTCTTTCATGTAGTCGGAAATAGACATAGACCCACATGAATTTCGAGCCATCTTGGATTTGAGAGCAAGAATACAACCAAGAGATGTTCGGACATAACTTGCGACCAGAGTATTCCATGCCATTTTAGAGGTGTTAACTGATGAAATGAGGGGTTGAACTAGATCATCACAACTGTTAACAAGCGCACTGATAAGTATTTGATCCTGACGATACCATTGCAAATATTCAGGATTAGCAAGTTTTGTCGTGACATTGGTAAATTGAGATAGGGGATGTTGTGATCCATCAATATAACCGATTAACCCAAAACTAATGAGAATGACCTCCACTTGTCAGCGTCAAACAAGAAAGTTGGTGAACGCAAGTTTGATCGATAAGTTGGTCGGTGCACCGAGATGCACAAGATCGTTGCAAGTAGAAGACGGAGCCATGAGATGATATTCGGTTTAAAAAATAGCGAAAAAGAAAAAAATGAGCATAGAAATTTTACTTGGGTCTGATTACCATGTAACGGATTTGTATTATTGATATCTTGTAACACTTACAAGTGATGAGTATATATATAAAATTACACGAAGAACTAATTATACAAAGATAAGGAAAATCAAAGGCTTACACAAGGTGAGATTGTATAAGGGAAGTCAAAGGTTTAAAGAAGGTAAAGTTGGATTGAATAAGATTAGATAATTTAATCTAATATTTATCTTTAATAGCAAGCCGGGTCGTATTTTTGTATGCCTCGATCTTAACTTTTTTTACAGATCCAATTTCAGTTCGACTCGATCCAATATGTTATAGTGAAGGGAAAAGAAAAGAAAATGAAAGATTTTAGAGGTTAGGGTTTTTAATTCAAAATCTGAAGTAATAGTGGGGTGATGGAATTTCGCAAACAAAAGACTTTTTAGATTTAAAAAATGAATTAGGATTTTAAGCTTTGCTCTAATCCATTTAATACACAAACAAATAAAAAAATTAAAACAAAAAACAAACTCATATTCGAACAATAGAAGATTATATAAATGATGTTTCATCCATAATTATTTACATATTAAAAGTGTAGTCTTTTATTTACATATTATTGTTGTTTCTTGTGAAGGGCAAAAACAAAATCAATACAATAAGATGTTATACAAGTTTCAATAGTATGTTGATTTTAAAATTAAACCAACAGGGCCGCTCCTCCTCAAAAAACCTAGTCGCTCCTCCCTCAAAATTATTTCAATTCTAGCCACTTTTCCTTTTGTTCAATCTCTTTAATCGGTGGTCGGCAATCAATCTTCGTATTGGTTGTCGACCACCGATTTTATCAGTTTTTTTGTCTTTATTTTAATAAGAATCTCTGCTTCTGTAGCACGCTCTTTTTCTGTTCTAGTGACGCGCTTCTTCTTCTGTCTTTGTGACATGTATTTGTTTTGGTTCATTTTTCTTCGTGGCAGGTTTCATCATACCCTAGCATTCGATTGTTGTTCGCACAGAGATTCACTCGGCGCTAGTTTCTAATTGATCATGGTGTTGTCGGTGGTCACTTGGAATGTTTTATCCCCACTCGTTGATGGTTGTTTGCTGATAAAATCAGTCCTAGGTAGCGGTACCTTTTGCCTGGCAGAATGGATATCGCATCACTCCTTCCTTCTTTATGTGTCTCGTTTGAACAGAGACAAGGAGATTCAGGAAGCTTTTGAATTTTCGTCGGTAAGTGTATTTCCATAGAAATTTTCGTTTTCATTGTTTTTGAGTTGTAAGAATTTTTTTGAGTTATTTTAACCCAAATTTTCTTCTTCTTGATTGATGGTTTAATGAAAATTCAGTGGCTATTTCAAAAAAAATTAAACCTAACAGAAAAAGGAAAAAAAGTCATATGAGAGGGGGGGAATCACATAAATGCTTCTATGGATTATAAAGTCATATGGGAGAAGGAAATCGAAAAAAGAACATGCTTCCTTGGATTATCAAATCTTCACAAAATGTTTTGAATATCCAAAATAGGTGAAACTACATCATGCAAAAAAGTAAAGATTTGATAAATAATAATAAGAATAGAAAGCTTTTAAGATCTGAAACCGAAATAAATATAAACTAAAGAAAAATTATATGTCTTGTAAGGGGAGAAGAACAATTTAGGAGAATAAAAAGATGAATTGGAGAGAAAAGATGAAAAAAATAACAAAAGGGATAAAAAGATCTGATAGCAAATAAAATGACCCAAAGTTTTTAACAATCTCAAAAGAGTGCTTTGAATCAGTGAAAAAGACAGAGGGAGAGAATTGAAAGAAACTTTGAGAATAGGTGAAATAGTGCTTGGGTAATTGGTAAAATAGTGCTTTGGGAAATGAGAGCCGATGGAACAAGTTTTATGGTAGAAGAAAGATACGATTTTAGAAATATATATATATATATATATATATATATATATATATATATATATATATATATATTCTTAAGGTCAAATCAAGATATTTTTATAATTTTTTAACTTTTAAAGGATTTTTAAAATAAAATAAAAAAATTTAGAAATGCCAAGTGACAACGATGTAATATGATACATTGCACAAACTGATCTAAAAAAATTGTTAGATTTAACGGTAAATGTTGGTCAAAGGGGTGAATTGATGAAAATTTGGAGTATAAGGGCTTAATTTGGTGAAAAAAGTCCACTGGCTTATTTGATTTTTTTCTAAAAGTTCAAGGGCTTATGATACCCTTAAGTCAATTTTTTGTTTAACCACCGATATATGACTCATTGACCGACTAATCTAGAGTGGGTTTTGCATAGACCCAATATGAGGGTGTCCTTTCCAACCTAATTTTCTTCATTTACAATGTCAAGATTTGAACTACTGACCTTGCTTAACGAACCTAGCGTCTCATCCCGCCAGACCAATTGTTTATTGATATGTTTTTATTATTATTTTGATATATAGTTATATTGAATTTTAACAAACTATACATGTATTACAATCTCATGGTTTATGAGGTGAATAAAAAAATTAAAGTTGAATGAACTACTAGTTGATCTAATGAAATGAGACGTTGGGTCACTTAAGCAAAATTATGGGTTCGTATCCTAACATAGTAAATGGAACAAACTGTATTAAGAGGTCGTCTCTATAATAACTTTTTGCAATATTTAATTTAAGCTCGATCAATAAATCAAATACAGATAAAAATAAAAAATCTCAAGTTAAAACATAACATTAAATATATTAAAAATTCTACATGGAGCATCAAACAAGGCATTAAAGATGGTTGCTTATAATGTTTTTATTCTTAAACAAAGTTTTTCAACCTCCTAGATTAAAGGTTCAATATTGAAGATGCTAATCATTATAACAACAATTTTGATGGTTTAACTTGATGTCCTTCCTTTGTAATTATACATAGAGAGGAATATCATTTGATATATTGATAATAAAAGTTTTGGTAAACTACATTCAAAGTCACTTAACTATGAGTTTAATAATAAATAAGTCATTTTTTTATAAGTTACAAATATGTCACTTCACTTACAAATAAGTCACTCAATTAAAAAATTATTACAAACAAATCATTAAATAAAAAAATTATTATAAACATGTCACTCAATTAACATATTGTTACAGATAAGTCATTTTTAAACATTCTTAATTGTCATGCTAAAAAATAAGAAATTTATATCTCACATTAGTAAAATACCAAGTATGAGATGTATTTATATACACCAACCCACTTGATACTCATTGAATGGCTTAGGTTATGATTGTGCCTCACGCCTAGGCATAAAGAAGTGCAAATCCAAAGTTGCCAAACCCAAACCTTCATATGCGAATATATATGAGAAATACCATATTAATGGCCTTGTTCAGTTCAATAATAATATTAGTATTTATTTTATTATTTATTTTAATTCTTGGATTAACGTTTTTCTATCAATAATAACATCACGGTTGTAAGTTAACATTTTTCTTAAATATACATTTGGTACTTAAAGAATTTTTGCTCCCAAGTTGGTACTTGAATTAGGCATCTTGTCCCAATTTGACCCCTGAAATTTTTTTTCTCTCAATTTGGTACCCCAAACTTTAATTTCATCCACTATTTTAATACTTTTATTAAAATATTTAGTCTCCAAAACTTATACATTATATCAATTTGATCTTTGTTCAAAACAATCCGATAAGTTTAGCTCTCATATTAAAAATTTTTTATCAACTTAGTCATTTTTTGTGATATTACCAAATCAAGCAAGCCTATCGGATCAAAGCAACAATTGGCCTTTAATTCACTGTAGTTGTTTCATCCACCATTCAATCTACTTGAATAAATTTAGCTCTCATATTAAAAAATCTATCAACTTAGTCATTTTTTGTGATATTACCAAATCAAACAAGCCTATCAGATCAAAGCAACAATTGGCCTTTAATTCACTGTAGTTGATCATCTAGTTGTTTCATCCACCATTCAATCTACTTTCAAGTATTCCATGGTTTTTCGAATTTATTATGCTATTCAAATTTTGATTTCAGTAATTTAAATTTGTATTTATTTTATTGTTTCATTCACCATTTTATTCTGTTCGGTTCAATAATAATATTAGTATTTATTTTATTATTTATTTTAATTCTTAGATTAACGTTTTTCTATCAATAATAACATGACGATCGTAAGTTAACATTTTTCTTAAATATACATTTGATACTTGAACTATACATATTCTTTCAAGTTGGTACTTAAAGAATTTTTGCTCCCAACTTGGTACTTGAACTAGGCACCTTGTCCCAAGTTGACCCCTGAAGAATTTTTTCTCCCAATTTGGTACCCAAACATTAATTTCATCCACTATTTTGATACTTTATTAAAATATTTAGTCCCAAAACGTATATATTATATCAATTTGGTCTTTTTTTCAAAACAATCTGATAAGTTTAGCTCTCATATTAAAAAAAACCATCAATTTAGTCATTTTTTGTGATATCACCAAATCAAGCAAACCTATCGGATCAAAGTAACAATTGGGTAACTTTATTCTACCATAAAACAATAAGTTATTGTTAAACTTTTATTATAAAAAAAAGTAATATAACATTTATAGGAGACGAACAAACAATTTAGAAGAACAAAGAGTAAATTGGTAGGATTCTTAAATATAGATGGTTAAATTTATTGAATTGTTTCAAATTAAGAATAATTGATAAAATGTATAGGTTTTAGTATCAACTTGAGAGATGTGGCCTAGTTCAAGTACCAACTTGGGAGAAAAAATTATTTAAATACTAATTTGGGAGAAGATGCTTATGTATTAATTTGAGAGCAAAATTTCTTTAAATACCAACTTGAGAGAAAATATATAGTTCAAGTACCAAATGTATAGCCTTAAAATTTTCTTAGTCAATGATAACATTAATTTATTTTTCTAATTTCTCTATTTGTTAGATACATTTAGCAACCATTGATATTCACTTATATGATATCCATTAATTGGTTCAATAGTTAAAAATGTTCATATTATTACATCTTGTGTGAGTTTGAGTCTTGACATTTGTCTTTGGAATGTAAAAGTTCTCTACTTAATAAAAAAGTTCTCTAAATATTATTATTATTATTATTATTATTATTATTATTATTATTATTATTATTATTATTATTATTATTATTATTATTATTTAGCCACCGATATACCACTCATTGGATGACTAATCCATATCGGGTTTTGCAGAGATCTAATATGAGGGTGACCCTCTCAACTCAGTTTTCTCTATTCATAACACCAAGATTCGAACCCTTAACATTACTTAAGGGACCTAGCGCCTCATTCCGTCAGATCAACTATTTGTTGGTACGTTATTATTATTATTTTAATATGTAATTATATTAAATTTTAACCGACTATAAATGTTGTATTGAAATCTCATTATTTGTAAGGTGAATTAAAATTTTTTAAAGTTGAACAAACTATTAGTTGATCTAATGAGATAAGACGTTAGGTCACTTAAGTAATGTCACGAGTTCGAATCTTAACATTGTAAATGAAATAAATTGAATTGGAAGGATGTCTCTATAATAACTTTATGCAATATTCAATTTTAGACCCATCAATGAATTAAACATCTATAAATATTAAAAAAATTCAAATTAAAGCATAACATTAAATATATTGGAAATTCTGCAGTGAACATCAAATCAGGCATTAAAAGATGGCTGGTTATAATGTTTTTATTCTTAAACAAAGTTTTTCAACCTCCAAGATTAAAGGTTAAATATAGAAGATGCTAATCATTATAACAACAAATTTGATGGTTTAATTTGATGCTCTTCCTTTGTAATTACATAAAGAGAGGAATATCATTTGATATATTGAAAATAAAAGTTTGGGTAAACTACATTCAAGGTCGCTTAACTATGAATTTTGTAATAAATAAATTATTTTTTAAAGTTATGAACATGTCATTCAATCAAAATTGTTCCAAACATGTCACTTCGTTTATAAACAAGTCACTCAATTAAAAAAAAATATTACGAACATGTCACTCAATTAACATAATGTCACAAACAAGTCATTGAATTAAAAAAATATTACGAACATGTCACTCAATTAACATATTGTTACAAACAAGTCACTTTTCTTCTAATGCAACATGGTATAATAACATTTTTAGTCCCAAAACTTATACAATCTATCAATTTGATCATAATTGAAACAATCTAATAAATTTAACTCTTAATATTTAAAAATTTATTCTTCTCCTAAATTGATTGTTCTTATCCCAAAAACGTTGTATTACTCTCTTGGTACTTTCCTAGTATAATAATAGTTTAACAATAACTTATTATTGCTTTATGATAGAATGAAGTTATCGAGCTATACTGATTTGATTTGATTTGATGGGCTCGTTTGCTTTGACAATATTATAAAAAAGACTAATTGATAAATTTTTAAATATAAATGATTAAATTTATTGATTTGTTTCGAATTAAGACAAAATTAATAAAATATATAAGTTTTGAAGACTAAAAAATGTTATTATATCAAAGAAAAATGACATGTTTGTAAGCGGAGTGACATGTTTGTAACAGTATGTTAATTGAGTGACATGTTTGTAACTTTAAAAAGAAAATCAACTTGTTTGTTATAAACCCTATAATTAAGTAACATTTTGTATAATTTACCCTAAAAGTTTTTTTTCTTTACAAATGGATTTAATCTATCATCATGTTTTCTTAATTAATATTCAAACAATAAAACGTATCGACGATGAATTAAAACCACTCATGAAAAAAAAACTATAATAATAAACCATAAATAATGTAACAAGTCAACAAAAAAAAGTTCGAACACGTGTTTTAGATTTTCTAACTTGATATATATAGTCAAGGAATAAAATTATTAGAATGAAGATATGAACATGACAAGTGAAAGTTGACTAGAATGAGTAGAGCATACATGTTAAACAACAGAATAAAATGATTTAATTGTTGCCATTGATTAATGAATGTGCAACTTTTGTTTGATGCACATTTGAGGTTCATAATTGACATATATTTACGGCCGAGGTACAAGTCAATATTTTTAGGATAAACTATACTAATGACCACCGAACTATGGGGTTGGTGTCAATTTGACCACTATATTTTTAACTGTGTTAAATATACCACATAACTATTTAATTGGTTCTAATGTAGTCACGTGCCGTTAAAAAAACGGAAAAGTTGACGGGGCTGTTAAAATAATTGGTATAATTACAAATTTGGTCCCCTTTATCTATACAATCTATCAATTTGATCCTAATTTTAATCTAATAAAAATTCATTTATTTTAATTAGGTGGTGACACGTGTCACCACCTTATTGGGGGATTTTAATTATTTTTATTTAATTAAATTAATTAATTTTCTCCCTCCAATCAGGTGGTGACACGTGTCACCCTGATTGGAGTAGGAAAAATGAAAATCAAGAAAATGCCATTGGTAGGAATCAAACCTGGGACCTTGGAGAAATGGTGCGCAAGTTTACCACTGAGCCAAAGATATACATGTGATATGCAATACTAATAATAGTATATGTGTTATACGATTAGAGAAAGAAAAAACTACCAATACATTGAGCCAACAACAATATGTGTTATACGATTGAGGATTCTTTACGGAGGTTCTAACGATGAGTTTCCAAAGCACGAAACGCTACTGTTGTTGGCTCAGTGTATTGGTAGTTTTTTCTTTCTCCAATCGTATAACACATATACTATTATTAGTATTGCATATCACAAGTATATCTTTGGCTCAGTGGTAAACTCGCGCATTACTCCCACAAGGTCCCAGGTTCGATTCCTACCAAGTGCATTTCTTTGATATTTAGTTAAATAAAAATAATTAAAATCCCCCAATAAGGTGGTGACACGTGTCACCACCTTTAATTAAAATAAATAAATTTTTATTAGATTAAAATTAGGATCAAATTGATAGATTGTATAGATAAAGGGGACCAAATTTGTAATTATACCAATTATTTTAACAGCTCCGTCAACTTTTCCGTTTTTTTTAACGGCAGGTGACTACATTGGAACCAATTAAATAGTTATGTGGTATATTTAACACAATTGAAAATATAGTGGTTAAATCGACATCAACCCCATAGTTCGGTGGTCATTAGTATAGTTTACTCATATTTTTAATATAAAAAAAGTAGGGTGCCTATAACTTTGAATATTAGAAATTGTGTGTGACCGATTTTAAACACTCCTAATTATCATGCTAAGCAAATGTCACTTACAATAATTAGAAAGATTTATGTATCACCCCGAAATTTTGATATCTAACTTACCTTATCTGGGTAAATTTGGTGGGCTTTCCAAATTTCAATTTTGGATGTTAATTTAGGTGTTGAGACTAAAGGACTTGTGACATTTAAAAATCCTACTACCGTGAACTGACCCAATTGGGGTAAATGAACTTATTATGAACCCGACCCATTTGAGAAAATAAAAATAAAACTCAAAATGTAATAAAAACAATGCTATATTTTTTGTTTAACCACTGATATTTAATTTATTGGCTAACTAATCTAGATTAAGTATTATAGAGGCCCATTATAAGGATAATTTTTCTAATTCAATTTTCTCCATTTATAACTTCAGAACTCAAACCCGAACATTGCTCATATTTTTTTTAATTCATTAGAAAAACTCAACCCCTTTTCTCTTCGCTTCATCTTCCTCCTTTTTCTCTTGATACATATTTTCACTAAGAAAATTCCTTACGATTTTTCTCTAAAAAGATAATATTCGCGCGCAAACGTGTCAAAGACACGTGTTGCCTGTACCCGTACGGGCTAGACGGCAACGCGCGAGTATGCCCCTTGTTCTTTTCACTCAACAAAGGAGGGGGAAAACATGGGTATAAATATTCTTCACAAGCCTTTTTCCCAACCCATATAGGATATAAGCTTTTGCCTTTGGTTCTCACCTTAAGCATTATCAACATGTATGACCAACTAATAAATCTCCAATTAATCCTCCATATAATTATGGGATATGCTAAACATCTTAACCCTTGAAGTTTCTCATTTATGAAGCATTGAGTGGTTGAGGTGGTAAAGGGTTGAATGTTCTTTTAAATGATTTGAGTTCGAGCAACGTAGTTTACGAGTGTACGTAAGTTTATCCAAATATAAAATCAGACAAAGATGCTACCTTATAATAAGATTAGAATGTAAAAAAAACTCATTTATCTTATCATTTTGTATTGTAATCTCACTATTTGCAAGGTAAATTAAAAAAATAGAGTTGAATCAACTATAAGTTAGTTTAATGGGATGTGATGTTAGGTCATTTTAGCGAGGTCATGAGTTTGAATTATAACGTTGTGACTAGAGTAAATTGGGTTATGATTGTCACATTTATAATGAGACTTTGCAGTACTCAATTTGAATTGGTTGATCGATCAATCGAATATGAGTGAGCACACCAAAAATATATATATCAAATTGAAGCATAACATTAAATGTATCGGAATTTCTACATGGAACATCAAATAAAGCACTAAAGATGGTTACTTGTAATGTTTTCATTCTTAAACAAAGATTTTCAACCCTCCAAGGTTAAAGGTTTAATATTAAAAAAGATGCTAATTCTTATATCAACAATTTTGATGGTAATTAACTTGATTTTCTTCCTTTGTAATTACATATAGAGATAAATATTATACGGAATATTGACGGTAACAGTTTTTTCTTCTTCTTCTTTACAAGTGATTTTAATCTATCGTCATATTTTTTAATTAATATTCAAACAAACAAACAAACAAACAAACAAAGACATACGGCGATGAATTAAAACCACTTACGAAGGAAAAAACTCTAATAATAAATAATAAATAACATAATAACTCAATAATAAAATCGTCCGAACATGCATTTTAGATTTAATAACTTGGTATATAATAAAGGAATAAGATGATTAGAATGAAGATATGGACATAGTAAGTGAAATTTGACTACAATGAGTAGAGCATACATGCTAAGCAATAGAAAGAAAGATGGTTTAATTGTTGCCATTGATTAATGAATGTGCAACTTTTGATTGATGCACATTTGATGTTCATAATTAACACATGCAATGAATAATAGTCACATTCAACATAACAAAAAATTTTGGTGTTGGGTTATTTTTGTTTTCAATTTTGATTTGCCATGAATTGAATGATACAATGTGTTATGACACATAACAAACATCAATAGGACATGTTCAACTTCAACAACATTCCAAGTCAAAATTTCCCATTCAATTCTTAACCAAATTTCATGATTCTTGAAGCACTAGTTCCCTTTGTTAATCTATTATCAAATGGGATGAAAAAAAATGGGATTTAAACCAAGCATTCTCATAAAACCCCTCCCAAACCACAATAACATCATGGTACACCATGGTTTGGACCAATGTAGCTTCAAAATTGAATTTCTCAGAAATGAAATCACCAAAAAACATGTAAAAATATTCATTAGAAAGCTTATATAATAACCTACACAATGGTAAAAAAATCAAAAATTTTCATCGAATATAACTCGAGTTATGCTCAAATCAATCGGGACCAAAAGCACACCTAAAATGTCCAAAACATCAAATTCTACCTCATTCTTCCCCACTCCATTCCTTTCCGCCCCATAAATCTTGAACCGTAGATAGCGTCTTATCCAACGGTCTGTATTTAAACGTAAAGACAGACAGAGATCCGCGTGATAATCGTCTCCACCAATCAAATTTCATCTTATGGATACCGTCTCTCTCACATTTGAGTATTTAAATCGATTATTTCCATCATCTTCCTCACTCGAAGAAATTACCAGTGAAAATTCAGATCCTAAAATCTCCGATTTCCCAAATTTCCCGAAACCCTAATAGTTCCCTCGCTTAGCAAAATGGCCACCGAGGAGCCAACGGTTGAGGTAGTCGCAGCACCGGAGGCGGCGGAGGAGAAGCCCGAAGAGACCAAATCGGCTACAAAATCCGGCAGAGCAAGGAAAGCCAAAGAGCCGAAACCGAAAAAAGCTGCGGCTCCGAAGAAGCGACGAGCAGCTTCTACTCATCCTACTTATGAAGAGGTATTTGATAATTCATATTGCACTGTTATTTTTGTGTGGCCTTGATTATGGTTTTTGATATATGGCCGGCTTTGTTGCAGATGATTAAAGATGCGATTGTTAGCTTGAAAGAAAGGACGGGTTCGAGTCAGTATGCCATTACTAAATTCATAGAAGAGAAACAGAAGCAGCTTCCTGGGAATTTTAAGAAGCTTGTGCTTTTCCATTTGAAGAAGCTTGTGGCTGCTGGGAAGCTGACTAAGGTTAAGGCTTCGTATAAGCTTCCTCCGGTGAGGTCTTCGAAGCCGGCTGCTACTGCTTCTGCTTCTGCTCCGGCTAAGAAGAAGCCAGCTGTTAGCAAGGCAAAGTCTAAGCCTGCTTCGAAGGCTAAGGAAGGGAAGAGTGCAAAATCAGGTTCTAAAGCTCCGGCTAAGACAAAAACTGCTTCTAAGCCCAAGAGCAAGCCGGCGGTGAAACCGAAGGCTCCTCCGAAAGCTAAGCCTGCTCCGGCAAAGACAAAGGCGGTGGCGTCTGTGAAGCCGAAGACTACTGCAGCTGCCAAGGCGAAGCCTGCAGCAAAGCCGGCCAAGGCTGCGAGGACTTCGACAAGGACTTCTCCTGGGAAGAAGGCTCCTCCTCCCAAGCCTGCTGCAAAGAAAGCTCCTGCGGAGAAGGCTACCGCTGCTAAAAAAGCTCCGGCCAAGGGCGTAAAGCCGAAGAGTGTGAAGTCACCGGCAAAGCGAGCCACTCCAAGGAGAGGAAGGAAATGAGAGGCAGAGAGGCTAGTGAAAGTAGGAGTAGTTCTGTAAATTTGAGTGATGAATTGAAGCTTAGTGAATGGTACTTGGGTCCTTGTATAACCGAGAACAAAACATGGCATCGGATCTTAATCTGTTCTCTTACACTTGTTTTAAATGCTAAATTTCTAATTTCCCTTTTAAGCTATTTTTAGTTGTAATTTTTCGATTATGATGTGAATTTAGAGCTCTGTTCATTATCTCATCTGCTATCTACATTTCTGTTAGTTAAATTGATTTGGGTTTTATATTTAGGGTTGCTTGGAATAGACTAAAAAACGATGGCCTGTTGAAGTAGTTGAATTGAGCACCGAAGGATTAAGCTTTATCTGCAGCTGCACTGATTCGAAACATTGAAGCTAAGGTTTGAGCTTCTTTTCAAGCATGTCTTTAAATTTGATGGTAATAAAAATCATGTCTTTCAAGAATTTATTTTGCTTAAGTTGCTCTGTTGTAATTGCTGTTTCTTTTTTCTTTTAAATTCCCTTTTGGGGTTCCAATATTCAGCTCCACACCTACTGATACTAGCCAGATTATTTGACACTATTAATGGGAATATTGTTTTTCAGTTCTAGTGTCTGAACTGAGCTTTGGAAGTGACAAAAATTGTACACATATGATTCATGATTTCAATACAACCTTGATAGACATTCTTGGTCATAACTATAGAAAAAGGTTTGAGACACATTCTTCAGATTGCAATTTTTGTTGGTAAATATTCGATTAACTTGAAACTCACATTAGGGCTGTGCTTGTGCCTGTGCTTGTGCCTGTGCCTGTGCCTGTGCCTGTGCCATTCTTTCCACTTTTTGGATGGTAAACTTCAGCTCCTTTTGAATGTTTAACCTAGAAGGTGATAGTACAATGTCTTTCCAAATCGAACCATCTTCACAAGCCGGGTTGGGGTGCTTATAAAGTTCATATATGGACTCGGCGTTTTCATTCAGCCTGCCTACCTTCTTTAAACAGTCAATCTCATCTGGATCAACTAGCAATGTTCTTTCTCTGTCTTTCCATCCTATCAACTACACACAAATTGTTATGTTAGTATTACATATTTGGTTGCATGGAGTAATTTTGCTAGCAATGAAAGTTCCTGCTCAATTTTATCTGTTTATTCCCTGCATGCTGCAGCCAACTGTGACCGAGACTAACAAGGCTATTTTCTCTTCCTCGGTTTTAGTTTTAGGGCTGTAATGTAGTAAAACCAGCCTAGAAACACCCCAATCTGCCAATTCTACAATCACAATTGAAAGAGTCCTTTTTATAGATTACTACTTTACCACTGTGAGATGGCAATTTTGCTTACTACTATGATTTTTCCAATCAATTTAGCTGAGAGTTAAGCCTGCTTATGGTGTTCCTGAAAGACTGAGCAGGGTTCATGGCTTTAACGGAAAGCCAATTCTCTTCTTCTAATTTAGTACCAGAGAGTTCTGTATTGAAATGTCAAACAATATAATAATTGGCAGCACTTGCATAAGCTTCTACCATCTGAGTGATTCAAGATGGGTCATTTTTGATATACTAGGCTCTGTTCTAGCTGTTCTGAGTCTTCTGACCTTAGGTTCCAGAGTTCAAATTCTGTAGTGAACTTTTAGTTTCAGTCACCTGATTAAGTGTCCAATGAAATGAGCGAAATTAAGATTGGAAATTTGGGATAGTTGATTCACCTTAGGTGGACCTTCCAGAGCATTGGTGGAATATAGCCTAGCATTGTCAACCAGTTGGCAGTATGTTGGAAATGCATTTGCAAATCTCTTGTGGGATTTCAATTGTGATTTCACCCTTACAGCTCGTCTACACATTATAGCTCTCCTGTAAATATTGAATTCCTTGATAAAATCAGTATCTCAGGTAAATGGAAAAAGGATGTATTACTAGGTAGTTGCAGAATGAAAATTAAGACACCCGACTATATTGTTTTCCATGTCGCCGTACCTTATGCCTCTAATAACCGCTAAATAGGCATCACAAACAACCCCAACCAGCTCTATTCTGTATGGCTTCCTCCTTTTCCCTCCTTTTGGGGTTTGATTTCCTTCTTCAATTTGTTCCCAGTAATTTTCAATTACAGTCCCATCAGGTTCTTGCCTGTAACCAACCCCCATACGATACCGCCGGCGATGGACACATCTGGCCATAGTTATTGTTTGCACAACAAATGGTATCCAGGAGAGTGTTCCATCCATGATCACGTCTCGCCCTTCATTGAGCGCTGTCACAAGTAGGGATGATGCTGCATCTGTAGATGATTGGTGCACCTGTTTGGAATGATTGTTAAAATCAATAAATCAATTACGCGCGTTCAATAAAAACCAAGTTCTAGGTTAATGGCACAATAAGAAGCATTCATACGGTTATCAAATTGTTCATTTACTTTTGAAGTGTTTTTGGTTGATTTGTACATGTTTGTTTGTTTGGGAACTCTTGAGTCTATGATGACCTAGTGGAGATCAGAAAAGCAAAAGATTTATAACTGTAGAATGTAAAGATACATATTCAGGGACGGGCTGCTACTAAAGACTGATGGATATTGCGGGATATGGATTACTGGGATGACAATTGATTAACGGTTGATGGAAGAATCGCCAGCCTCAAAGTAGCTCACAAAGCAATGGCAGAGGCTCTCGCATTATGGAAAGGCAGGAAAAATACTTGTATTAGATGCCATTCAGGTATGCATTATCTAGAATATAGATGTCAACATTTTCTGTTAAATAATGCAACACAATCATTTTCCTTCAGGCTGGATGGATTTTATGTTTCAGTTCAGAATCCAGTTAAATTACTAAAACATACACAGAAAAAACAGAGGTAAACTACTGTTACTTCTCGAAGTAAAGGAAGTTTAATCTTATGAGATGTTTGATCTCAAAATTTTGGACAAAAGTGCAACCAGGTTGGTTGATAGAGATGCCACTCATAGGATCCAAGTGGGGTGAATGAAATGGGGAAATGCATAGACTCTGCGTGATAGATTTTAACCTGTACATATTGGGTGAAAACTTAGTTATGCTAACCACTTTATTTAGTAATTAAGCCTACGCAATTGAATTCGGTCAGTTTGCCAAAGAAAGGATGGGGAACTACATGTTCCTAACGTCTATGAGGCTGAGAAAATGACTCTTACCAGTTCAGCTGTATGAACCATGTCTGCATGACCTTTGGAGCTGAGGGCTCTGTATATGACATCTGATTCTTTGAATGCATCTGCCTCGATCACAACTGCATTTGCTGCTGCGTCTGCCCAGAATGTTCTGCCAATATTTTATGCACAGCACTTGATATAAGTTCCTTGTAACTGCTCATAGTTAATAATTTCAAAGCAAACTTTCTAGGTCTTCTTGACTGAAATAGAATCATTCATGTGATTAGTTAATAATTTCGACATTTCTATGCTCACTTTTAGTTTTTTAAGTTTCTTCATATATTTGGAGGATCATACTTCCATACCTTTGTCTGAATATGTGCCGGATGCAGATTTCAGACACTAGTACTTCAAGTTAGAAAATGAAAAGTCCCAAGCAACATAGATTGTGTATAGAAATTTATATATCTTTTTCAATGCTTAAATACAGGTGTTTGACACAGGCTTACTCTTTGAGAATGTCCTTAAGGACTGTACTCTTGCCGGCTCCCATCCCACCTCCCATGAATAGCAGCACTGGACTTCTGTTACTGTGAGCCACCGGAGCCATCACCTCCGTACATCGAGAATCATCGGATGAGGTGAGCCTCATTGCTTTCATTTCTTCGACCAATGTATTGAAAACTCTAGCCACCTTCAGGTTTTTTGTCACCCTCTCGAATCTTTGTTCCCTGTGTTAGAAAACCAAAGTTTCTTTTGTAGAAATCAGTATTGCCAGTCACTCAGCAATGACAACAATGGTTCGAGACTATATCTAGGCTACTTTTCAAGTTGTCACAATCCTAAGTTACTTGCTGTAAAAGGATATGTAGCTGAAGTTGATAACATTTCTTACAGTTATCGTTATGATCTGACAACAACATTAATTAATAAATAGAACATGCCCAACCTAGTTGCTTCCATTATAATATGCTTGAGCTTTTTCTTGGGTGCAGCATCAGCACTTAGTACCTGAAACAATGTGGCATAAAGCAAGTCACTTTCTACATGTTCCCATTCAAATCCGCGTGTTTGGATATAGTTATGTTTCCGATATGAGTATGTTTATTTTCTTATTTAAAATAATATGTTAAAATCATTTATTATATTCATATTAATACATCATAGTTCCAACATATCATATCTCTATGTCTATTCTTTTTTGAAGCATCTCTATGTCTATTTTGATTACCTGACTAATCATGATATCTGCATGGCTCCAATGAAATGCAAAATAACTAAGTATGCATCTCTCAAACTCTTCTACCAGCTTAACATACAACGAATCCACATCGAACTCATTACAGAAATATGAATAGATATCGCCTTCGCAACTCTCGTATTTCCTGATGTATTCTGCTGCTAATTTGCAGAGCAGCGGACAGGCTTTTCTATCTTTAAACCCCATCTGCCTAGCTGAAACAAAGACGAAAGGAAACTTCAGAGATGCTTGCAGACGAATGATGAAACCATGACAAGACACGGAATCTATCATATTACCTACATAGTGCGGGAAGCTTTCGAGCTTTTCGAGTCGACCCCAGCTCGTGTTCCTTGATCGCAGGTGTGGAATGATTCTCTCATCCTTTTGCTTTTTGACATGGTACCGCACCGCTGCTGCAACAATGATACCGACCGATGAAGCGACCAGGATCTGTGTGGATGAACATTGAAAAGGTATGGAATGAATGATTTACATGCATGCATACATACATACATACATACATATATGGTGTTAATACAAGAATTGTAAGCTTATTACTTTACCCCTCTGGTGCTGCATGCCTTAGAATTCAAGAAACTAGAATGGAGTTTGAAGTCTGAATTTGCCATTATTCTTGGCCTTGAAACTGCGCATGTTAATCGTTATATCTGTTTGGAGGATAGACGGTTTCATGGATCTTCGTTCAGACCAATACCCAGCACTGACATGTGGCAGTAATACTTGCATCAATTTCCTATATTGCTTTTTTTTAAATACTACATAAAAATTATAGAAAATTTGTACTTTTTATAATTTACATTTATAGTAATTAATATATGATTAAAAGTAGTATTTTTCTGTGATGACAAAACGAAATTGTGTTTCTTTAGGAATTCACGTGGCCACCGGAGTGAAGTTAGAAATTTGTTCCAAGGGGTTACATTTGAATTATAAAAAAAATTCGATAAAAAATGTAATTTAATTTCAGAAGGATCGAGTCACAATTTTATCATTTTGGGATAAAAACAATTCTACTATATATTAACTTATAATTTTTAGAGAGGCTTAGATATGATTTCACTAATTTAGAGGGCTAGGGTCTGTGACAACCTCTTAAATTAATTGTTACACTCAAAAGGGTGTCGATAGGTTCAGAGGCGACTCAAAATTATATGGGTTTCGTACAATTATTAATATGAGGTCAAGTTAAATTTTTCTAAATATTATTGACTTACCTGCATGGTTGAATAAAAAATGAGTATCACATAATTCAAAATTTATAAAGTATAATAACATTTTTTTATATTATTTATCACTAGTACACAATTATTTTTTTATTTTTTCCTTAAACATTTAAATTAAATTATTTTGTGGTCTTGCTTGATCGTTCTTACTACAAATGTTCAAAACACATGATAGATTCGAATTAAAAACACAACTCAAAAGAGTACAATTTGGAAAATTGATGCGAATTCATCTGCTAGATTAATTTTTGGCTTAATACTTAAATAGGTACCTAAGCTATACTTAATTTTTTAAATAAATGTTTCTATTTTCGACCTAAGTAGGTGTCTAACGTTTCATTTTGTTACCTTTTAAAGTTTTTTGTCAACGATTGTTATAAAAATTTCGTCATTCAATAAAAATGTGATACATAGTCTATTTCTTAATTTTCATTCAATTTTTGTTTAAAAAAATCAAAAAATCATTAATTTGGTTAAAATCTTCAAAACTTTAATATTTTTCAAAACAATCGTCAAATCCTCAAAATTTTCATCCATTGCGCTCGAACACCTGTTGTCGCAATTGAACTGGGTCTTCTCTTCTCGCCGCAAGGCCTAATTCGTCATTTGTCCATTCTTCGTTCGATTGAAGATTTTAGATTCGAGTTTTGACGTTGTGGTTCGTCTGACCGCTCGTTCATCGATTTTTGACGACGCCAGCTTAAAATTATCAACTGTAAATAATCGGCGAAAAAAAGAATGGTTGGTAATGGTTGAATTGTTGGCCGAAGGAGAAGAATTTAAAGATTTAGTGATTTAAGACTAGGTATTGGGATGTTTTGAAAAGCATTATAGATTTTAGATTTTTTATAAAATTAATTTTTTTTTGATATTTTAAAATTAAAAATTAGAGACAATTATAAAAATGTTGTGAATAAAGTAAAGAAGAACAATAGATATAAATAAGAGCAAAGATGAGAGATAAAGAGAGAGACTTTTATTATATTCTCAATGTAAGATTGTGTACAATGCTTTCTTCAAAAGTCTATATTTATAGGCATAAGATGAAAACCCTAATTTCAATGGGTATTAAACCATAATAATAAAGCTCATTAAAGTCTCATTTAATATATGGGTATCCACCATAAATAAAGATATTCATAACATTCCCCCTTGGATATCCATAAAGATAATGTGTCTCGTTAAAACCTTACTAAGATAAAAACCCTGTGGGAAAAAAAATTCTTAGTGAAGGAAAAAGAGTACACACATCTTTGATACACATAACATGTTGCCTCATTAAAAACCTTACCAGGAAAACCCATTGGGACAAAACCTCAGTTAAGGGAAAAAGAGTGCAACGCATATTTACTCCCCCTCATAAAAATATCACATAAGATCTTTGAATCTTCATAATACAATCTTGAATATAATATTCAAATGTTAAAATAGAGTATGCACTAGTGGATAAATCTTCCAAATTATTGCTTGAAATGATTATGTAACCCCCTAGACCGGCCTATGCGGAATAACCAAGTCTAGTAAGGCACATCACAATTAAAACTCAGGTGGAAAACCTGTTGGAAAACTAAGTATTTATTTCGACAACATAACGGCAGGACTTGGTGAAAACCATCAAGTTATATAAATCTGTTTAATACGTCAAGTAGTAATTCCAAAGTCATTCACAACATAGATTCATAAATAATATAGGCAGCCATTACCACTTAAGTAAACCCATCGTAGGATGGTTACAAAATAAGTATCAAATAGCATATCAAAATACTTTTAATTTAATACCATACATAACAAAACATAGGCACATGTCGCCATGAAAGTACAAACGGTGGATAGAAACATTATATTCAAAACGAATATCAAATGTGTCGATCCTCCAAGTGTCAGCTATGGGGTGGCCTATCCAAAATATCTGAAAGGGGAAAGAATTTAGGGGCGTGAGCTAGAAAGCTCAGTGTGTTTCAACAGTGCAAGCAAAACAATTGCATTATTTCATAATAAATCATGTCATGCAAACATATCATAAAAAAATCTAAGTTTCCATGCAACCTATCTACCCTCCAACCGAACACCATGATACAGTTCCCCAGAACAGTATCCTATACTGGCATTAACCCAAGCCCATTGGACGCGGGTACCATCCTAAGGAAATACCTTAGAATACGGGCGACCCTAGTCGAAACTTAGGAACCGAAAACAGGCGGACCTAGCCGAAGCTTAGGAACCGAATACGGGCGGACCTAACTGAAGCTTAGGATCCGAATATGGGCGGTCTTACCAGCTGGATCAGGGCTGAGCCGATAGTCTCCATATCATACCCCAAGTACACCTACTAAATAGTCCGAGTAGTAACATAGTACAGAACAATAACAATTATAGCAATGCTTAACAACATATTTCTACACTGATAACCGGGAACCATAGGGCATGCTTGTCATATCAGATGCTAGGGCATGAATCAAACATACAGTACAATCATGTTTTTTTTTCATAAAAAGAAAACATGCTAGTTTTACACAAAATCAAGTTTGACAATCATGTGCACATGGTCCGTTATATTAAAACATATGAAGCACGGAAAACAATAAATATGCAATTGTCATATAGCATACAAGGAACACACCTCAAAAGATCAGATTGGTCAGTCGAAAGGTCTAACGGGCACCGGGATCACGCTCTGCTATAGTACTGGAACCTAAATAGACAAGAATTATGGTTACAATCAGATTTACACCTTGATTCGTAATAAAATACTAAGTTTTAGGGTCGTATGAGTGACGATAGGATCACGAGGCGGTATAGATCGGGACAAGCTGGGCTGGGCGTAGGCACAATCGGGAGATCCACGAGTACCTATTAAACCAGAAGATCAATATCAGTCCTTAATCATCAATTTCTCTTAAATGACAACTTTATACATATGCATGTTCAGGTTCAACGTCCAATTCGGAGACTTTCGGGTTAGAATTTCACGAAACGGGCTTCAAAATCGGACTCAGGACGTCGAGAAACATAAAATAAGACATTTTTGGAAAAGTTTACTTTTTTGGTCAAAGTCAACGCTGACGTCAGCAGTCAAAGTCAACGCTGACGTCACTAGTCCAAGGCTGACTCGGCGAGTTGACTCACTGAGCTGACTCGGGCGAGTTGACTCATTGAGTTGACTCGGTCAACGGGTCGGGTCGGTCAATGGGTTGGGTTAACGGGTCGGGTCGGTCAACGAGTTGGGTCAACGGGCTTGACTAAGTTGACCGGTTCAGACCGGTTCGGTCTACGCGGACCGACTCTTACCCTTAAGAATCGAAGGTTGCCGGACGGTCACTGAAACATCACTGGAAATTCCATTTCACGTTGTTTCTGCCGAAAAAATAACGCAAATAATCAAGCCATCATTTTATTACACCTCTAAAAGTCGAAATAACGCCGAAAACTAACCAAAACTCACCGGATTTGCCTTAATGGTCCGAACACGTCGGAAAAAATGACATAGCTCCAACGACGGGAAAAACAACGATGGACGGTCGAACGATAACCTGGGTTTTGATCGGCCTGCGACGGGGATTCCAACGGTGGTGGTAGCGCGACGAATGGACGTCGAACGACGCCGGAAAACTCGAAGGAAAGGCTGATCAGTTTAGCCCTAGGTTTGCGAATCTTCAACGGCCAATTGCCGGTGATCGATGCAGCGAACGCGCGAGTGGCCTTAGGGGTTTTGGTCGGCGTGCAACGGCGGTTTTAAGGGCACCGACGGTGAGCTGCACGGCGTGGCGGTGAGGGCTGAACGACAGTGGCCGTTTCGGTTTAAGGAAATAAAGAAAACGACGATGGGGGTGTTTTTGGAAACTTTTAGGAAAAATGATCCCAATTAATTCACATTAAAGATGGTAGGTAAGATATTTTTTTGGTTTATTATTATTTTATTTCGAAGGGGAAAAGTTAGTTTAAATGAACCATGGAGAAAACTAGAGCCAAGAGCTCTCTTAGCTCAATGGCTGGGCACCCGGCTAAACAAGCAAAGGTTGTGGGTTTGATTCTTACAGCCCTCACTTCTTTTCTTATATATATATATATATATATTTTCATTCTTCATTCCCCTTTTTTAAGGGTGTTACAACTCTCCCCCCTAAAAGAAATTTCGGCCTCGAAATTTACCTGAGTTGAGCAAATGCGGAAACTGCTCTTTCATTGACTTAAGAGTCTACCATGTAGCCTCTTCTGGACCACGATTACGCCACTGTACTTTGACCATAGGAATACGTCGGTTCCTCAAAATTCTCTCGTCCTGACCCAAGATCTGAACAGGCTCCTCCTCATAAGACAAATCTGGTCTCAACTCCACATCTTGTACTTGAATAACATGGCTCGGATCCGGGTGGTACTGCCTCAACATAGATACATGAAATACATCATGAATACTGTTAAGCTGAGGAGGCAGCTCAAGCTGATAAGCAACATGGCCGACTCTCTTTCGGATACGGTACAGTCCGATAAATCTTGGACTCAATTTGCTTTTGCGCCCAAATCTCAAAACTTTCTTCCATAGAGACACCTTCAGAAAAACCTGATCACCAACCCCGAACTCAATGTCTTTCCTCCTCCGATCAGCATAGGACTTTTGTCTGTCAAAAGCCTCTTTTAGACGGTTACATATCAATCTGACGGTCTCCTCGGTCTCTTGAACCAATTCTGGGCCTATGGTCTTCTTCTCATACAACTCTGTCCAACAGATGGGAGTACGTCACTTACGGCCATACAAAGCCTCATATGGTGCCATGCAGATACTAGCCTGATAGCTGTTATTGTATACAAACTCAGCCAAGGGAAAGAAATCCTCCCAACTACCACGGAAATCAATCACACATCCCCGTAACATGCCCTCAAGAATCTGAATCACCCTCTCTGATTGTCCATCTGTTTGCAGATGAAAGGATGTACTGAAATTCAGATGGGTACCTAAAGCACTGTGCAAGGCCAACCAGAATCGAGAAGTAAACCTCGGATCCCGATCAGAGATGATAGATAGAGGTACCCCATGTAGTCTGACGATCTCAGAGATGTATAGTTTAGCCAGCTTCTCCAAAGAGTAGGTGACTCGAACTGGAATAAAATGAGCTGACTTGGTGAGTCGGTCAACAATCACCCAGATAGAATCCTTTTTAGAAGGTGTCAGAGGAAGCCCTGTAACAAAATCCATCGTGACACGTTCCCATTTCCACTCGGGGATCTTAATGGGCTGCAATAAACTAGAAGGATGCTGATGTTCTGCCTTAATCTGCTGGCAAGTCAAACACCGAGATACATAATCTGAAATGTCCTTTTTCATACCTTCCCAACGATATCTCTGTCTCAGGTTTTGGTACATCTTGTCCCCACCGGGATGCATAACATAAGGGCCGTTATGAGCCTCACTAAGAATAGCCCGTTTCAACTCGGCATCATCTGGTACACAATAACGGCCCTCGAAGCATAGGACTCCATCTTGATCAAAGGCATAGATAGAAGTAGATCCCTGCTCAACCTGCTGTATGACAGGGAGTAAGGAATTGTCTAAAAGCTATTTGGCCCTAATTTCCTCGGCCAATGTCGGCTTAACCTGCAGCTCGGCTAGTAAACTTCCATCACTATATATACTCATCCTAGCAAACAAGGATCTCAAGTCTGATATAGTCTTACGACTCAAGGCATCAACAAGAACATTAGCCTTCCCCCGGTTGTACTCAATCACACAGCCATAGTCCTTAAGGAGCTCAATCCAACGGCGTTGTCTCAGATTAAGCTCTCTCTATGTAAGAATGTACTTCAGGATCTTGTGATCTGTGTAAATATAACACTTATCTCCGTAGAGATAGTGTCTCCAAATCTTCAGGGCAAAGACCACAACGGCCAGCTCAAGATCATGGGTAAGATAATTACACTCATGCGGTCTCAACTGACGAGACGCATAAGCTAGTACTCTACCATCCTGCATCAAAACACATCCAAGCTCGGAGCGTGATGCATCACTATAAAATGCAAAATCCTTCCCAAACTCAGGCTGCATCAAAACTGGAGCTTGCGTTAGAGCTATCTTCAACCTCTCGAAGCTATCCTGCTGAGCATATGTCTAGATGAATGTAACATCCTTTCTCAACAGCTTCGTCAAGGGAGCATCAATAATGGAAAAGCCCTCGATGAAACGCATGTAATACCCAGCTAAACCCAGGAAACTACGGATCTCGAAAACATTCTTGGGTTGCTTCCAACTCACAATGGCCTCTATCTTGCTCGGATCAACCTGAATACCCCGGGCCGATACCACATGCCTCAGAAATGTCACCTCATTGAGCCAAAATTCACACTTGCTCAGTTTGGCATACAATTTGTGTTCTCTAAGAGTCTGCAGAACAATCCTCAAATGCTCAACATGTTCTGCTTCAGTCCGGGAGTAGACTAGGATGTCATCAATGAACACCACCACATACTGATCCAAATAGGGCCGGAACACACGGTTCATCAGATCTATAAAGGCGACATGAGCATTAGTCAGACCAAACATTATCACTAAAAACTCGTAATGCCCATATCTGGTGCGAATGTCCGTCTTTGCTACATCAGACCCCTTTATCTTTAGCTGATAGTACCCGGAACGAAGATCAATCTTCAAGAAAACTGTGGCTCCCCGAAACTGATCGAACAAGTCATCAATCTTGGGCAGAGGATACTTATTTTTGACTGTCAACTTGTTCAACTTACGGTAATTAATACACAGTCTGAGAGAACCATCTTTCTTCTTCACGAAAAGAACATAAGCTCCCCAGGGCGAAGAGCTAGGTCAGATAAAGCCTCGGTCGAGGAGCTCTTGCAACTGAATCTTCAGCTCCTTAAGCTCCTTAGGAGCCATACGGTAAGGGTTCATGGAGACTGGTGCAGAGCCCAGATAGGTCTCAATCTCAAACTCAACATCTCTATCCGGAGGTAATCCAGGTAATTCCCCAGGAAAGACATCAGGAAACTCGCTAACAATGCGAATCTCCTCAATCTTTGACAAAGAACCCTTAGTATTCAAGAAACATGCGATGAAAGTCTGATATCCCTTCTGAATCATCCTGTCGGCAGCCAAATTAGATATCACATTAGACAGATACCCTCGGCGCTCACCAATGAGAACCACTGTACGATCATCAGAAGTCTTCAAAAGAATCAAAACTGCTCTCTTGGACTCACAATCTAAGTTAACCCGGTGTTCAGTCAACCAATCCATGCCAAGAATCAGATCAAACTCTTCTAATGGTAGTTCAATAAGGTCAGCTAGAAAGATTTCCCCTTGCACATCGAGAGGACATCGCCTAAAAACCTTATTTACAACCATAAACTGGACCATTGAACTCATAACGGTAATTGCACTCTTGGTGGTCTCAACTAGTATCTGGAGGTCTCGGGACACAGATATCGATACATAGGAATGGGTAGAACCATAGTCAAGCAATGCAAAGTATGGAACAGAAAATATAGTGAATGTACCTGCAATGACGTATGGCTCATCTCTGTCGTCACAACGTCTAGTAGCATAAAGAAGTGCAGGCTGTCTAGCCTCAGCCATGACCGCCCCCCACTCTGATGTGATCGGCCTCTACTATCGGATCTATAAAAGACCCATGAGCTCTACTCTGATAACACCTTGAACCCGGTGTCTGAACAAATGTATGTGAATGGGCTGGAGTATAGGATCGAGCAGGGGTCTGAAACGATGATCGGTCTACAGAAGGTGGGTGTAGACAATCTTTCTTGAAATGGTCAGTGGATCCACATCTGAAGCAAGCACCCGACATCTTTCTACACTCCCCTCGGTGAAGCTTACCACAATACTCACATACAGGTAAGAGAGTGGACCCTGATGAATCACCTCGACTAACCGATGGGCCCTGCTGTACCGTGGGCCTATAACTCGAACCACCTCCCTGATACATAGTGCGAGCCCTCTTATCAGAGCGCACATGAGACTCTCCCTGTCTAGAAGATCTCCAAGATCAATCTCGGTCTCGCCCTCGATCCTTGCGTCTATCTCGATCTCCATCTCTAGTACTCTAACTAGCTGTCAAGATCTCCATCTGTTTTGCAGTCTTAGCCCAGTCTACTAAATCTTCAAAAACCTAATCATGGTGGGTAGCCCCTCGATCACGTATCCCAATACGAAGGCCCTCCAAGAACTTGTCACATTTGTCTTTCTCAATAGAAACCAAGCCAATACCATATTTTGACAATTCTAGAAATTGTATCTCATACTCAGCCACTGTCATGGTACCCTGCACCAGGTCTTTAAAAGCATGACATCTCTCTCTCTCAAGAACCACTCGCCCAAAAAATGGTTCCTAAAGCGTTTCCTAAAGAAATCCCATGTTAGTCGATCAGAAGGAACACTACTCATGATGGGCTCCCACCAGGAGCGGGCATTCACATTCAACATAGATACAACACCCAAATACTTCCTGGATGGCTCAAAACCCAACTCACCCATACGTTTCTCGATGTTGTATAACCACTCCTCAGCTTCGGTCGATGGTCCACTAAGAGATCTTGAGAAGGTCTTGATCCCGTTGGCAATCAAGGTCTGGGAGATAGGAACTTCAGGTGTGACTCCCGATGCTCTGACTACTCCTTGAATCAACTGGAGAAACTGTTTACTCAAAATCTCATCAGTAACTCCAGTCATAGGCTCGGGCCCAGAAACGGTAGCTCCTTTGACCGGAGTATTCATGCCGATACTAGGAGTAGGCAATGGAACAATGGGAGTAGGTGTATGAGCAGTTGGGATAGATGTCGGAGGGTCAACTGCAGCTGTAGCATCTTCAGGGGCAGGTGGATCAACCACCGGATCGTCTATCGAGTCTACAAATCTAACGGGTCGACCACGCCTACGAGCGGGTCAACGCCCCCTTGTAGTGCTCATCTCGGAGAATCTCTACAAAGGATAAAATCTAAGATCAGTTTATGACACTAGAGAATCAAACACAATTGAACACGTAAAGTTGGGTGACATGGCCTCTTTTCACAATACTTGTAAAACATTATAAAACAATATTTTAAAAGGACTTATCCACAGTCCGAGGTTTTAAAACCAAAAGCTCTGATACCAACTAAATGTAACCCCCTAGACCGGCCTATGCGGAATGACCAAGTCTAGTAAGACACATCACAATTAAAACTCAGGTGGAAAACCTGTTGGCAAACTAAGTATTTATTTCGACAGCATAACAGCAGGACTTGGTGAAAACCATCAAGTTAAATAAACATGTTTAATACGTCAAGTAGTATTTCCAAAGTCATTCACAACATAGACTCATAAATAATATAAGCATCCATTACCACTTAAGTAAACCCATCGTAGGATGGTTACAAAATAAGTATCAAATAGCATATCAAAATACTTTTAGTTTAATACCATACATAGTAAAAGATAGGCACATGTCACCCTGAAAGTACAAACGGTGGATAGAAACATTACATTAAAAAAGAATACCAAATGTGTCGATCCTCCAAGTGTCAGCTACGGGGTGGCTTATCCAAAATATCTGAAAGGGAAAGTATTTGGGGGCGTGAGCTATAAAGCTCAATATGTTTCAACAGTGCAAGTAAAACAATTGCATTATTTCATAATAAATCATATCATGCAAACATATCATAAAAAAACATCTAAGTTTCCATGCAACTTATCTACCTTCCAACCAAACACCATGATACAGTTCCCCAGAACAATATCCTATACTGGCATTAACCCAAGCCCATTGGGCGCGGGTACCATCCTAAGAAAATACCTTAGAATACGGGCGGCCCTAGTCGAAACTTAGGAACTAAAAACGGGCGGACCTAGCCGAAGCTTAGGAACCGAATAAGGGCGGACCTAGCCGAAGCTTAGGATCCGAATACGAGCGGTCTTACCAACAGTAATCACTAATTTTGTCCGGGTTAACCTCTTTTTATTTCATTTTATAATAATGAGCTTTATTACTCTTTTATATATATGTCGAATAATTAAAAAATAATAAGAACACAAAATAAGAGCTAAAAAAAAGAAGAAGAAAAAACAGTATATATATATATTAATAATGTTGTGTACATATTATTTATATTATTATCATATTATTAGTTATTATCTACTATCTCTATTATCTTTATCATTACTATTTATTATTATTACCAGTATTTTAAATACTATATATTATCAATATTACTCCTATTATTGTTACTATCTGTAACACCCGGGTTTGGGGGTCGGGTGAATTAAAATAATAAAATAAAATTTTGGGCCTCGGGTTTTCAAAACAAATATTTTATGTTGGACTTGTTTTGATTTTAAAGCCAAATTTCATGGATTTTAGAATTTTTGAGATAGCCATCTCATTAATGGCATACTTGTAAATATATGGACTTGTGGAATTAAAAACCCATTTTTAATTTGAAAAGAGTTATTCATCATCTTCTTCCTTCTTCACTTCCCCATTTCAACGACAAAAGCTCTCCTTACCCCAAATCACTATTCCATCATCTCTTTTGCTCATTGTCGGAGATATTTCAAAGGTAAACTCACTTTCGACTTGTCCTTGTCATCCTCTACAACTCCATGGTTTTATTTTTTGTTAAAACCCACGATTTCTCATTTTGGAGTTTTGAATGTTTGGATTAAAAATGTAAACTTTATTAGCTTTAACTTAAGCTTTTGATTTATTAATGTTATATAAGTTTTTTACTATCTATAAGGTCCAACATACTTGATTTTTACAAGGTTTTATGGTGTTTCCCGAAATTGGGTTTTGGGGAGGTTTTTGAAGGGTTTTAGGGTGAGTTTTGGGGGTGTTTAATGTGGAAATTCGTTGGCTGATGGTTAGGCTATATGTAAGGGTTGTTTTGGAGGCTTTTGGGAGTAATTTTAGTGTTGGAATCATTGGTTTTAGGTTGTGCTTAGGGGCTGCTCGGGAATGAGGAATTTGGGGTTGTCTTTAGTTTGAAATCATGTGTTTTGTGCTTGGCTTGTGTTCCGGGTTGACTACATTGAATTGTGGACTGATTTGTGGTTATTTTGATTGTGTTGGGATGACTAGAAGCAAGAAATTTTGTTGGTGAAGCCTCGGGAACGAATTCGGAGAATTTGAAGACTTGAGCTTGGTTTTCGGCTTTCATTTGGGTAGCAACGGTAAGTAGAAATGTCAAACTTTAATTTGTTTTCGAAATGGAAATCTTGGGGGTTTTGGTGGGACCTAGAGGGTTCACCTAAACTGAGTGTAAGTTGCTACTCCTACCTTTTATTATGTGTTGATGAGTGATTATATGTTGTGGTATCATGTGCATCTTGAGTTGTTTTACACCGTTGTTGTTGTGTAGTCGTGTTGAAGTCAAGCCTCATGTGATGGTTGTCATAACTACGGTGATGAGTGGTCCCACCGGTAGTGACTAGTAGTAGAGTAAGGTGATGAGTGGTCCCATCGGAAAACTACTAGTCGAACGGTGATGTGTGGTCCCACCGTGTGTATGTTGGTTGTGCATGTGCAAACCACGTGTAGTCTTGTTGTGATATCATTCGTGCATCCATTGATTTATTTGTCAATTATGAAAAGTGTTTTGAAAACTGCATGCTTGTTGAGTTTTAGAGCTTCCCTCACTAAGCTAGTTAGCTTACGCTCTCCTTTATTTCCAACATGCAGATCGTTAGAGTTCGGGAGGCAAGTGGGCAAGGAATGAGCTTTTGGTGATCTCAAGTAGCTCAAGTATGATTTACGTATTTGTAATAATGACTAGACGATGGGGGTGTAGACTTGTAGGAGTTGGTGTCAATCTCCTTAATTGGTTTTGTGTTTGGATGAGTATGTTAAATTGTTGATTTTATGTTGACCATGTTTATGCCTTTTGTCGTGGATTGTAGACCATGTTTACTTGATTCATATTTGCTTTGTGTTTGAGAGTCTATGATCTTGACCTATGAATGCTTACATGATTGTTTAAAAGGATGTGAAACCTTGCCATATTATAATGTTTCTTGCCTTTGTATAAAATGGTGAAGTCAAATATGGCTATGTGCATGTTTTCCACCTAAATGCCTCTCTTGAGATGAATGTCGTGTTAGTTCGCTTAACGTGGTCTCGCATGCTTGATCTTGCTTGTTAAATGTGGTATGAATGTTTGATTTTGGTTAGGTGTGTCTTAAAAAGCATCTAGAGTTGAGTTTTGGTCCGTATGACAGCTAAATTGAGTCTTGCAGTGCAGGGCGTATCGGTACGCCCAAGGGCCGTATCGATACGGTCCTACACTTTGGGGCTCAGTTTAAGCCTAGCGTACCGATACACGGGGGTGTATCGATACGCCAAAAGCTCCATAGAAATCTGAGATTTTGACGATATTTTGGCGTATCGGTACGGGTCTAGTGTGTATCGATACGGTCTTGTATCGTTGACCGTGAGAAGTTGACCAGTGAGGGTGTATCGATACGGTCAACCAGTGTACCGATATGGTCTCCTTATGTTGACATTTATTTGTTGACCTAGTCAAGGCGTATCGATACCCTCTTCAAAAGTATCGATACAGCCTGCTGTGTAAACTAAAATGGACTCTTTTAAAGTGTTGTTTGATTGTTTGCATCGCTTGTTGTCTTTCCGCTGCCGTGTCACGCATAAGATGTATGAATGCCTTTAGACAAGATAATAATGAAAAGAAATTTTCTAGGGTTGCTAACCGATGTAGGGCCTTAACGAGTTTCATTTTGGTTTTCCCCGTGTAGCCTACTCGGACCGGTCAGTCGTCTAGACCGGGACGAGGGGGTTACATTTGGTGGTATCAGAGCCTGAGGTTTCCGAGACCTCGGGTAGGTAAGTGAGGTAAGTTTGGGTTGTTATGTGTTGCTATGCCTCAATGTGTGTTTTTACCATGTATTGCATGAAGTTTGCTTGCCAGTATGGTGTTTGAAAGCATATATCAGTGGCTTTTTCTGGTTGGGTTAAGGGCTAGTCAAATGTCCCCATTGTTAGGTGTTATTGTCAAAAAAGGAAAATTTGTTTTGGTTTAACGAGCTTGAGAACCGGAGTCCTTGCCCTTTTGCTAACCTAACGTTTTTCTTGTTTGTTGTGTGCTTGTTGTTTTAGATCTAAATTTGCTATGGTGAGACCAAGGGGGCGACCTAGAGTGGGTGACCAGGCACCCGGAGGTGAGCCTCCTGCTCTTCCGTCTCCCGGTGGTAATGGAGTGGGTGGTGAAGGTGGCGTGCCTCAGGCTGGTGCGCAAGTCGAAGGTGATGGTAATGGGCCTCAGGCCGGTGCTAATGTTCGAGGTGTTGGGGCTCAGGCGGGTCAGGGTCCAATGGGCACGGACATGACCCATCTAATTCAGACTATAGCCGGGGTTTTTCAGACAGCTTTGGCCGGTGCACAAGCTGCAGCACCACCTCAGGGTGCGGGGATAGGATTACCCCTAGAGAGGCTTTGTATCTTGGGGGTAGTTGAGTTTCTTGGGTTGACTCCCGAGGGTTCAGAGGGGTGGCTTGAGAGTACTACTCGCATCTTGGGTCAGATGGAGTGTTCAGACGCCCGTAAGTTGGGTTGCATTGTTTCCTTGCTTCAGGGGGACACTTATACTTGGTGGACCACTGTTACTTCGGGGATGGCCGAAGCGGATATCACGTGAGAGTTTTTCAGAAATGCATTCAAGAGGAAGTATCTTGGAGTTCGGTACTTGGATGAAAAGAAGAGGGAGTTTATGGCCTTGGTTCAGGGTAACAAGACTGTGACTGAGTATGAGGTCCAGTTTGTGAGATTGAGCCAGTATGCTCCTGAGTTGGTCCCTAATGAGAGGGAGCGGTGTGAGCGCTTTCGATATGGGTTGACTAGAGATGTGAAGACCTACATGCTTGCCTCTAACTACACTGAGTTCGATGTTTTGGTCTCTAGGGCCAAGGATATTGAGCAGAACTTAGGCTCTAGTGCACGTGCTAGTGGGTCCAATTTCGAAAAGAGACATGCGAACTGTGATAGAGATCATGCCAAGAGGCATAGGAATAGGAGGTACCAGCCCGATTCGAGACATAGGGGTGGTAACTATGGCAAGGGCCATCAGGGCCAAGGAGCTGTTATGCACACACCAGAGTGCAATAGATGCGGGAGACGCCATCAGGGCGAGTGTGCGGGTGCCTTTGGGCCGTGTTGGAACTGTGGATCCCGAGACCACATGAGGCGTAACTGTCCACACCCGGCTAGGGGCGGACCGGCTCCAGCTAGGGGTTTTGAGCATCAGAGAGGCTGTGGGCGCGGTCGTGGAAACTTTCAGCCAATGAATGAGGGTCAGAGGAACTTGGCTCATGTAGTAGCAGTCCAGCCCGAGGGAGGAGGACCGGCTAGGGTGTATGCTCAGCGAGAGGCTGGGAATGACACGGATGTCATTGCAGGTAATTTCTCATTACAGTCTTTGAGTTTGCTTTATTTGATAGATTCGGGGTCAACACATTCGTATATTTTGGGTGAGCACGCAAGGTCATTAGGATTACCATGTGAATGGCTAGAGATAGGTGTAAATGTTACTAGCTCTATTGGTGATACGGTGGTAGTTAGGAAAGTGTATAGGAGGTGTCCCTTGATGGTTCAGGGCCACGTATTTCCGGTCGATATGATGGAGTTACCCTTCTTCGGTTTTGACGTGATTTTGGGCATAGATTGGCTCGTAGAGCATAGGGCTAAGGTTGACTTCGAGACTAAGAGAGTCTCCTTGAGGCTTATCGATGACTTTGAGGTTGTGGTAGTTGGTGAGAACGTTAGGTTCTTGTCCAATGTGGTTTCGGCTTTGGAAGCTCAGAAGTTGTTGAGTTCGGGGTGTCAAGCTTACTTGACTTATGTAATGAATCCGAATATGGGTGAGGCGAGACCTCAGGACATCAGAACAGTATGTGATTTTCCGAGTGTTTTTTCGGAAGAGTTACCGGGTTTGCCTCCAGATAGAGCAGTTGAGTTTTCTATTGAGACGTATTCTGATTCTGCACCAGTGTCGGTTGCTCTGTATAGAATAGCACCGAAAGAGTTGAAGACACAACTTCAGGATTTGACCGATAGAGGTTTTATTAGGCCTAGTATTTCTCCGTGGGGTGCTCCGGTCTTGTTTGTGAAAAAGAAAGATGGTAGCACGAGGATGTTTATAGATTATAGGCAGTTGAATAAGGTGACAGTGAAGAACAAATACCCTCTGCCTAGGATAGATGACTTGCTAGACCATTTGAGAGGTGTTTCTGTGTTTTTGAAGATTGACTTGAGGTCCGGGTACTACCAGTTGAAGGTAAAAGATGTGGACATACCGAAGACGGCCTTCCGTACACGTTATGGGCATTATGAGTTTTTGGTGATGCCTTTTGGGTTGAATAACGCTCCAGCAGCCTTCATGGATATGATGAACCGTGTGTTTCATGAGTTCTTGGACAGGTTTGTGGTAGTGTTCATAGACGACATCTTAGTATACTCTAGGACCGAAGAGGAGCATGATGAGCATTTGCGGATAGTACTTCAGACCCTACTAGAGAATCAGTTGTATGCCAAGCTAAGCAAATGTGAGTTTTGGATTGGGGAGGTAGTCTTCCTAGGTCACGTGATCTCGGCTAGTGGGATTAGTGTGGATCCCAAGAAGATAGAAGCTATAGTAAATTGGAAACAACCGAAGTCAGTGACAAAAATCCGTAGTTTCCTAGGTTTGGCGGGATACTATAGAAGGTTTGTTGAAAGGTTTTCTATAATAGTGACTCTTTTGACTAAGTTGCTACAGAAGAATGTTCCGTATGAGTGGTCAGATGCAAGACAAGAAGCGTTTGAGAAATTGAAGAAAGCTTTGACCCAAGCTCCTATCCTGATTCAGCCTGAACCGGGGAGAGAATTTTTGATTTTTAGTGATGCTTCCTATGTAGGGTTAGGTTGTGTGCTTATGTAAGAGGGTAAGGTGGTAGCATATGCTTCGCGACAATTGAAAGTTCATGAGAAGAATTATCCCACCCATGACATGGAGCTAGCCGCAGTGGTGTTCACGTTGAAGATTTGGGACACCATCTTTATGGTGAGAAGTGCACCGTGTATACCGACCACATGAGTTTGAAGTATTTGATGTCTTAGAGGGAGTTGAACCTCAGGCAACGTAGGTGGTTAGAGCTTCTTAAGGATTATGACCTCACGATAGAGTACCATCTGGGTAAGGCAAACGTAGTGGTTGATGCCTTGAGTAGAAAGGTGGCCGTTGAGTTACGAGCTATGTTTGCGAGATTGAGCGTGTCTGATGATGAGGGTTGATAGCTGAGCTTCAGGTTAAGCCTTCGTTAGTTCAGTTAATTCGAGAGAAGTAGTTGCGAGATGAGTCTTTGGCACCTCACGTGCAAGACATAGCCGAAGATAGGCCTACTGAGTATTGTTTTGGTGAGAATGGGATCCTATGTTACAAGGATAGGATAGTGGTTCCGGAGGATGCCGAGTTGAGGCGTACGATCTTGAATGAAGCTCATAACAGTCCTTTTTTCTATGCATCCGGGTAGCACGAAGATGTATCGAGGGTTAAAAGAAGAGTACTATTGGGTTGGTTTGAAGAAGAACATGGCCGAGTTTGTCAGTAGGTGTATGGTTTGTCAGAGGGTCAAGGCCGAGCATCAGTTCCCCTCAGGATTGTTACAGCCATTGAAGATTCCAGAATGGAAGTGGGAACGTATTACCATGGACTTTGTGTCAGGGCTACCGTTGACTCCTTCGAGGAAGAATTCGGTGTGGGTGATTGTGGATATGTTTACTAAGTGTGCCCACTTCATACCAGTTCATACCACCTATAATTTAGACAAGTTGGCCGATCTGTATATCTGTGAGATAGTGAGACTACATGGGGTACCGAGATCGATTGTGTCAGACCGAGATCTGAGATTTACAGCTAGATTTTGGGAGTGTTTGCACCGAGCCTTGGGTACTTGGTTGAACTTCAGCACTTCGTATCATCCGCAGTCAGATGGTCAGTCTGAGAGAGTGATTCAGGTGTTGGAAGATAAGTTGAGATGTTGTATTATTGATTTCCAGGGGTCGTGGGAGAAACATCTACCATTAGTAGAGTTTGCGTATAACAACAGTTTTCAATCGAGTATTCAGATGGCTCCGTATGAGGCCTTGTATGGTAGGAAGTGTAGAACTCCGATTTGTTGGGCCGAAGCCGGACAGAAACTTGTACTGATGCCTGACTTGCTTAAGGGAACCACTGAGAAGGTAAAGTTGATATGTGATCGTTTGAAGGCAGCTTCAGATCGACAGAAGTCCTATGCCGACTTAAAGAGGAAAGAGGTAGAGTATTTCGTAGGAGATAAAATGTTTTTGAAAGTCTCACCTTGGAAGAAGGTGATGAGGTTTGGGAGGAAGGGCAAGTTAAGCCCAAGATTCATTAGACCTTACGAAGTAGTTGAGCGGATTGGGCCAGTAGCTTACCGTTTGAGATTGCCTTCCGAGTTAGAGAAGATCCATGATGTCTTTAATGTGTCGATGCTTAGGAGGTATATATCAGATCCGTCCCATGTAATGCCCGTAGAAGAAATCGATTTGAATCCAGACTTGTCTTACAATGAAGAACCAGTTGAGATACTTGCTTCTGATAGCAAGGTGTTGCGTGGCAAGACCATAGAATTGGTCAAAGTGTTATGGAGACATAGAGGTGTGGAAGAGGCCACGTGGGAAAGGAAAGCTGATATGCTTGAGCAGTTTCCGTACTTGTTTCCGTCAGGTAATTTCGGGGACGAAATTCCTTAAGTGGGGGAGAGTTGTAACACCCGAGTTTGGGGGTCGGGTGAATTAAAATAATAAAATAATATTTTGGGCCTCGGGTTTTCAAAAAAAATATTTTATGTTGGACTTGTTTTGATTTTAAAGCCCAATTTCATGGATTTTAGAATTTTTGAGATAGCCATCTCATTAATGGCATACTTGTAAATATATGGACTTGTGGAATTAAAAACCCATTTTTAATTTTAAAAGAGCTATTCATCATCTTCTTCACTTTCACTTCCCCATTTCAACGACAAAAGCTCTCCTTACCCCAAATCACTATTCCATCATCTCTCTTGCTCATTTTCGGAGATTTTTCAAAGGTAAACTCACTTTCGACTTGTCCTTGTCATCCTCTACAACTCCATGGTTTTATTTTTATTTTTGTTAAAACACATGATTTCTTATTTTGGAGTTTTGAAAGTTTGGATTAAAAATGTAAAATTTATTAGCTTTAACTTAAGCTTTTGATTTATTAATGTTATATAAGTTGTTTACTATCTATAAGGTCCAACATACTTGATTTTTACAAGGTTTTATGATGTTTCTCGAAATTGGGTTTTGGGGAGGTTTTTGAAGGGTTTTAGGGTGAGTTTTGGGGGTGTTTAATGTGGAAATTCGTTGGCTGATGGTTAGGCTATATGTAAGGGTTGTTTTGGAGGCTTTTGGGAGTAATTTTAGTGTTGGAATCATTGGTTTTAGGTTGTGCTTAGGGGCTGCTCGGGAATGAGGAATTTGGGGTTGCCTTTAGTTTGAAATCATGTGTTTTGTGCTTGGCTTGTGTTCCGGGTTGACTACATTGAATTGTGGACTGATTTGTGGTTATTTTGATTGTGTTGGGATGACTAGAAGCAAGAAATTTTGTTGGTGAAGCCTCGGGAACGAATCCGGATAATTTGGAGACTTGAGCTTGGTTTTCGGCTTTCATTTGGGTAGCAACGGTGAGTAGAAATGTCAAACTTTAATTTGTTTTCGAAATGGAACTCTTGGGGGTTTGGGTGGAACCTAGAGGGTTCACCTAAACCCGAGTGTAAGTTGCTACTCCTACCTTTTATTATGTATTGATGAGTGGTTATATGTTGTGGTATCATGTGCATCTTGGGTTGTTTTACACCGTTGTTGTTGTGTAGTCGTGTTGAAGTCGAGCCTCACATGATGGTTTTCATAACTACGATGATGAGTGGTCCCACCGGTAGTGACTAGTAGTAGAGTAAGGTGATGAGTGGTCCAATCGGAAAACTACTAGTCGAACGGTGATGTGTGGTCCCACCGTGTGTATGTTGGTTGTGCATGTGCAAACCACGTGTAGTCTTGTTGTGATATCATTCGTGCATCCATTAATTTATTTTTCAATTCTGAAAAGTGTTTTGAAAACTGCATGCTTGTTGAGTTTTAGAGCTTCCCTCACTAAGCTAGTTAGCTTACGCTCTCCTTTATTTACAACATGCAGATAGTTAGAGTTCGGGAGGCAAATGGGCAAGGAAAGAGCTTTTGGTGATCTCAAGTAGCTCAAGTATGATTTACATATTTGTAATAATGCCTAGACGATGGGGGTGTAGACTTTTAGGAGTTGGTGTCAAACTCCTTAGTTTGTTTTGTGTTTGGATGAGCATGTTAAATTGTTGATTTTATGTTGACCATGTTTATGCCTTTTGTCGTGGATTGTAGACCATGTTTACTTGATGCATATTTGCTTTGTGTTTGAGAGTCTATGATCTTGACCTATGAATGCTTACATGATTGTTTAAAAGGATGTGAAACCTTGCCATGTTATGCCTTTTGAATGTTTCTTGCCTTTGTATGAAATGGTGAAGTCAAATATGGTTCTATGCATGTTTTCCACCTAAATGCCTCTCTTGAGATGAATGTTGTGTTAATTCGTTTAACGTGGTCTCACATGTTTGATCTTGCTTGTTAAATGTGGTATGAAGTTTGATTGTGGTTAGGTGTGTCTTAAAAAGCATCTAGAGTTGAGTTTTGGTCCGTATGACAGCTAAATTGAGTCTTGCAGTGCAGGGCGTATCGGTACGCCTAAGGGATGTATCGATACGGTCCTACACTTTGGGGCTCAGTTTAAGCCTAGCGTACCGATACACGGGGGTGTATCGATACGCCAAAAGCTCCCTAGAAATCTGAGATTTTGACGAGATTTTGGCGTATCGATATGGGTCTAGTGTGTATCGGTACGGTCTTGTATCGTTGACCGTGAGAAGTTGATCAGTGAGGGTGTCTCGGTACGGTCAACCAGTGTACCGATACGATCTCCTTATGTTGACTATGGGTTGTTGACCTAGTCAAGGCGTATCGATACCCTCTTCAAGAGTATCGATACGACCTGCTGTGTAAACTAAAATGGACTCTTTTAAAGTGTTGCTTGATTGTTTGCATCGCTTGTTGTTTTTCCGCTGCCGTGTCGCGCATAGGATGTTTGAATGCCTTTAGACAAGATAATAATGAAAAGAAATTTTCTAGGGTTGCTAACTGAGGTGGGGCCCTAACGTGTTTCATTTCGGTTTTCCCCGTGTAGCCTACTCGGACCGGCAGTCGTCCAGACCGAGACGAGGGGGTTACACTATCTATTGTCATTATTTATGTTATATCATCTTCTATTATTATCATTAATATTTATTATCTATTACTTATATTATTACTATTAATATTATCTACCGTTATTATTTTTGTTATCTATTATTATTAATATCACTGTTATTATTATTACCATATTATTATTATTATCTTTAATAATATTATTATTGTTAAAGTAAAGTCTGAAAACCGAAAAGAGAAAAAATGATATATATGATAATATGCCCAATAGAATAAAATAAAGCCCAATAGATTATTTAAAGTCCATTACAGATTAAAAACCTAAAAAATATTACAAGGCTTGTTGGCCCAATCCAAGCTAGCTCTAATCTGATAACACAAAAACCCAAACCCTAGCTTTGTTTTGCATAGCCGGCTCCCAGTCGTTAGATCTGGGATAGATCTAACGGCCCAGATGATCCTAGATGAAGAAACCTTAAGAGAAGCCCTTCTCCCAGACGAGCTCGTGCAGTACACTGATGGCCTCTTCGAGTCTCCCCGCGATCGTCCAAATCTCACGGACGGTTGGGATAGCTCTTCGTCAAGCCGTGCCCCTCTGGTCCCCTCCTCCAGCAGCCACGACACATGCAAACAAAAAATTGAAAGTCAGAGAAAGGAAAAAATGCACAAATGCAACGAAAATTCAGAATTACAGAGACGGATGCAAACAAAACCATATCAGCAACCAATAGCAGATTTTTCAAGAGAATTACATGTAATACGAAAATTGTAATATTTCGGCTATAAAACCGAAATCAACACAGAATGTAAGAAAGAAAAAGAAAAGCAAGTTTCGGAGAGCAAAAAATTGTAATCAAAAGTTTCAAGAAATACAAGCAGAAAGAAGTTTTATCGAGGTATATCAAGTTCTCTTTCAGTTTCGAAACAAAAAATATATAATAAAAATAGAAAGCTTTTTTTTTACCTTCGTTTCGGATCATCTCCTCTTCGCTTTTCGATCTTCTTCACTGGCGATAAGCCGTCAGGCCCCTTTCGGGGCCATGCATGGTGAGCCATAGAAGTTGATAACCCCAAAAAGGGGAATCATGAGAGATTTTGGGAATCTTGTTTTGGGGTTTTTAAACAAAAAAAGAAAAGGTTTTCGGGTTTCTGGTTTCACGATCAAAGGATTTCGGTTTTGGGTTTTTGAATGTTAAAAGAAAGAAAAGGGATTTAGGTTTTTTTTAGGGTTTCGGTGCCGGCAACGGTGACGAGAACCCTGACGGTGCCGGAAAGACAGAGAGGATAGGAGAGGCTTTCGGTGTGTTTTAGGGTTATTGAAGTGAGAAAAGGGCTGAAACACGTTTTAACTTGGCTTTTATAGAGTTTTAATTTTTTAAATCGGTTTAATCCATTCATTAATCCCTCCGTGTTTTACTATTCACGCGAGCAGGGCTTCCGCGTTTGGAAATCTCGTCCCAGGTCCCTCTGTGTTTTTGAGCTTTTTCAATTTCACCCCTGTTTTCATTCAAATCGATTTTCGGGTGGTTTAATTCCCGATTTAGTCCCTGTAGGTTTCCGCACCATTTTAATTGAGTCCTGTTTCGCTTTTAATTAGTTTTTAATGGGTTTATTACCATTGTAGTCCATGCCAGTTTGCATTTTAATTAATTACTTAGCCTTTTATTTTTGTGATATTATGCAAGATTTTGCCATATTATTTGTGTTCGTTTAATGTGCATATGATATGTGGTTTTTAATATGTGCATGTGGCATGCCTAATTGTTTTAATGTCATTTGAATATGCTTTTCGTGACATGCATTTTAATTGTCATCCATGTGACTCCTTAATGTTTAAATGTGAATAATAATTAACTTTAATTATAAAAAGGAGATACTTATTAGTTTGCGTATTCGGGTCGAATATCCTAGCTTATTGGATATTCCTCGGATATTCGGATTAATTTGAATCGTCTAAAGGTAAATCCATAATTAACACGGACAAGACCATCACATCATACTTTAATTGCTTGCATCATGCATAAAGGTGACGTACGGGATCCGAACCCTAAACTAACATGTTAGTCAATCTTATATGATGTCGGTTTAGTCTAGGGTCCGGTGTACCGTCATCCTTTCTAATTAAATGTTTAATCAATTCCAAAGCCACAATTCGATATAGCCTGTCCTATTTAAGCCACATTTTCATTTAAGAACGTCTTTATTAAATTCACTTTGTATCTAAAATAATTTCTATCGCTTAAAGGCAACAACTTATTTGGTACCGATTTCCGGGCGTGATGGGGGTGCTAACCCTTCCCCACATGTAACCAACTCCCGAACCCGTTTTAAAACGAATCTCTGGTTTTGTGGTGTCCGGTCTACCTTAGTGGCCGGTGGCGACTCCAATTTTTACAATTTTCCAAAATTCGAATTTCCTCATTTTTTGATATAAATCTCTTTTCCGTTCAAAAAGTGATAAGACCTAGTGTTTTTTAAAAAAACCTTATCACACCAGTTGGATCAGGGCTGAGCCGATAGTCTCCACATCATACCCCAAGTACCCCTACTAAATAGTTCGGGCAGTAACATAGTACGCAACAATAACAGTTATAGCAATGCTTAACAACATATTTCTACACTGATAACCGAGAACCATAGGGCATGCTTGTCATATCAGATGCTAGGGCATGAATCAAACATAAAGTACAATCGTGTTTCTTTCATAAAAAGAAAACATGCTAGTTTTACACAAAATCAAGTTTGACAATCATGTGCACATGGTCCGTTATATTAAAACATATGAAGCATGTAAAACAGTAAATATGCAACTGTCATATAGCACACAAGGAACACACCTCAAAAGATCGGATCGGTCGGTCGAAAGGTCTAACGAGCACCAGGATCACGCTCCGCTACAGTACTAGAACCTAAATACACAAGGATTATGGTTACAATCAGATTTATACCTTGATTCGTAATAAAATACTAAGTTTTATGGTCGTACGAGTGATGATAAGATCACGAGGCGGTATAGATCGGGACGAGCTGGGCTACGCGTAGGCACGATCGGGAGATCCACAAGTACCTATTAAATCAGAAGATCAATATCAGTCCTTAATCATCATTTTCTCTTAAATGACATAACTTTATACATATGTATGTTCGGATTCAACGTCCAATTCGGAGGCTTTCGGGTTAGAATTTCACAAAACGGGTTTCAAAATCGGACTCAGAACGTCGAGAAACATAAAATAGGACTTTTTGGTCAAAGTCAACGCTGACGTTAGCAGTCAAAGTCAACACTGACGTCACTGGTCCAAGGCTGACTCGGCGAGTTGACTCACTGAGCTGACTCGGGCGAGTTGACTCACTGAGCTGACTCAGGCGAGTTGACTCACTGAGTTGACTCAGACGAGTTGAATCACTGAGTTGACTCAGTCAACAGGTCAGGTCGGTCAACGAGTTGGGTTAACGGGTCAGGTCGGTCAACGAGTTTGGTCAATAGGCTTGGCTGAGTTGACTAGTTCAACCGGTCAACCAGTTCAGACCGGTTCAGTTTACGCGGACCGACTCTTACCCTTTAGAATCGAAGGTCGCCGGACGGTCACCGGAAATTACATTTCACGTCGTCTTTGCCGGAAAAATAACGCAAATAATCAAGCCATCATTTTATTACACCTCTAAGAGTCGAAATAACGCCAGAAACTAACCAAAACTCACCAGATTTGCCTTAGTGGTCTGAACACGTCAGAAAAAATGACGTAGCTATGACGACGGGACAAACAACAACAGACAATCGAACGGTAACCTGGGTTTTGATCGGCCTGCGACAGAGAGTCCAATGGCGGTGGTAGCGCGACGAATGGACGTCGAACGACGCCTAAAAACTCGAAGGAAAGGCTGATCAGTTTAGCCTTAGGTTCGCTAATCTTCAACAGCCAATTGCCGATGATCGGTGCAACGAACGCGCGAGTGGCCTTAGGGGTTTTGGTCGGCGTGCAACGGCGATTTCAAGGGCACCGACGATGAGCAGCACAACGCGGCGGTGAGGGTTGATCGACGGTGGCCGGTTCGGTTTAAGGAAATAAAGAAAACGACGATAGGGGTGTTTCTGGAAACTTTTGGGGAAAATGATCCCAATTAATTCACATTAAAGATGGTAGGTAAGATATTTTTTGGTTTATTATTATTTTATTAAAAAGGGGAAAAGTTAGTTTAAATGAACCATGGAGAAAACTAGAGCCAAGAGCTCTCTTCGCTCAATGGCTGGGCACCCAGCTAAACAAGCAAGGGTTGTGGGTTTGATTCCCACAACCCTCACCTCCCTTCATACATACATATATATATATATATATATATATATATATATATATATATTCATTCTTCATTCCCTTTTTTTAAGGGTGTTACAGATTCATCAAATACTATTCTTCTGAAGATCATGAGGGGCGAAACTTTAAAGAGATATGTTTCGTTTTATCACATTTGATGTATCCACCCTGAGATTTAAATTCTGCATTATCTCTACATAAGATAGATTGCATCTTATCTTGTGAAAGCAATTCACATATCTTCTGGATATGTTTAGCCAAACACATATTTCTGCTTTGCCTCATGCATAGAAATTATTTAAAGGCAATGGTCTCGTATCACTTAGATAGTATTTCTGCACCAGCTAAGATACGATGCTTCCAGATCAATTAATGTATATATGGTGCTTTTAGACCAAGAATATCATCACCTTTTTCTCAAGGGTGGAATGAATCTTTGTTTACATTTAGAGACCTAGCAACCAAATAGTGATCAACGAATATGCATTATGCATGTAAAGTCTCTTTAAACATTTTTCTGTGTATGTCGATTGTTGCACAAGGATTCCATTGTTAAGGAGATCTCTTCATGAGTCTCAATGAATCGCCAACATATAGAATAAAAACAAAGACAAATTCAAAGCTAAACCTCTTAATAAAATGCTTCGGAAATTAAATCATTCTTATAACCTTCCGCTAATAAGTATTTAATGGGGGAGATTATACCAAATGTGCCCAAAATGTTTTAACCCATAAAAAGATATATTCAATATAATTGAATAATGTTCTCGAGAACTTGAATTAATTGCTTCTAGCAGTCTAAATCCTTCCAGAAGCTTCATGTAAATTTTGTTATCAAGAGGCTCATACAAATAATATGTAACAACATCCATTAGGCGGAAACTGAGTTATTTCATTTATTGTCAGACTATCTAAAAGTAACTGCATCCACCACCGAGGAATATATTTTCCTCATAATCAATTTTATGTCTTTGTAAGAATCTTTGTGTAACCAAACGAGCTTATATCTCGTGATTTCTCCTTTTGATTTCTCTTTCTCACAAAGGCTCATTAATATCTACGAGCTTTACACATTTCAATATACAGGCTATAGGCCCAAATACTTCTCTTTTCGAAAGAGATCTTAGTTTTGCCTCAATTGCCTCTTTCCATATTGTCCAATCATGTCTTTGTTTACATTGTCCAATTGACAATGATTCATGATCCACATCATCAAATAAAATCTCTAGTGCTATATTGCATGCAAATTTATTATCGACGTCGATTTGATTTTAGTTCCACTTATTACCAGATATGACATAATCTATTGAGATCTCTTTATTATCAGACATCCGAGTCATGTTAATGTCTCTATTGGAGACCTTTTAATCTCTTCTTGAGAATTTTATAACTCATTGATTCCTCGATCAGACCATCATAACTATAGCCCCCTTCCTTTTTTTGGAGGATTTTTATCTTTGAAACCTACTTGTCTACCACGCCACAGGCTTCAGTTAGACTCATTAGCAACTAGAGTTTGTCCTTCCGGGACATCAAATTTAAACAGAGCATTCATAGATGGTATATGTGACTTAGTCACTCTATTAGGGTCAACAAAATCATCTGGCAAATGATTTGCTAAATGAATTATCCTTTGAACTTATAGTTCACATTGTTGAGTACGTGGATCAAACTAAGATAATGATAATTCATTCCAATTTATTTCTTTTTCCAGCTATTTTATTTTCTCCCTTAATGTTGGGAAAACTGACTCATTAAAATGATAGTAGTAAATTGAGCTGTAAATAAATTCCCTATCAGAAGCTCAAGATGTTTAATTATCAAGGGAAATTTGAATCTGACATATATTCCCAACCTCCTTTGAGAACTCATCTTTGTGCATTTTGGTGGAGGAATCAGAACATATACCACAAAATAATCTAAGATGATACATATTTGGTTTTGACCAAAAACCATTTGTAATGGGGAGAACTTATGATAATTTGTTAGCTTGATGCGAATTAGTGATACTACATGTAAAATGACATGTCACCAGCATTATCAAGACCGATTATCTTTATAAGGTAATCTGGAAAATGTACTCATAATTTTATCAACTCAGCAAGTAGCCTCGCAAACACCAAGTTACGGGTTGATAACAAGGATACATATGACCATTTATTCGATGCATTGATTAAATTCGTAAAATATCTAGATAAACTGTAAGAAATGTGTATGGGCCCACATATTTGACCTTGTATCCGTTCCAGAAAATTAATAGATTCACAATCTATCTTAGCTGATGATGATTGAATAATCGATTTGCTTTGATAGCAAGTATCACATGAAAAACATTACCTTGAAGAAAATTTTAGTTCTTCAATAATGACCACATAAAAGTGTCAACAAATTTTTGCATCATAGTTAAACCTGGATGGCCTAACCAGTCATGCCAAATAATAAAGTTATCAGTAAACTTCTGATTTACAATAGCATGAGCTTCAATTTGTACTAATTCTTGTGTAGTACAATATGAATGACAATGCATATATTTTTTTTCAATATTTTATTATTGCCTTAAGTTATACTTGTAATATTCAGATAGTCAGTACCCCCTCGACTAATATTCTCAATATATTTATACAAATATCGTTTGTTAGACTCGACAGATTTTTGTTGTCACCGGAGTTTGTTTTGAATTTCAAGCCTCTGTCTCAACTGGTGCTTCCAAAGTCAGTTTCCGATCATAATCCTATTCTCTTATCTGAGGATGTTATTAACTGGGGGCCGAAACCATTTCGGTTCTTTAACTACCTTCTAGAGGAAGATGAACTAGTGGACTCGGTTAGATCGAATCTTATGCTGATGAAATCAAGGAATCGTCGGGTTGGTATGATTGGGCTGCTAAAAGGGTCCATAGCTTTGATCAAGTCTTGGTCCTCTGAAAAAAGAATCAATCCAGTGGATCGCATTCCCTATATTGAAGCCGAAATTAAAGCACTAGATTGTAAGCTTCAGACAGGTAATTCATCTCCTGATATTTGGAAGAAATTGAATCAATGTAGACAAGAACTGTGGGTATTTGCTCAGTCAAAGCCTTCTATGATATTAGTCGAGGGGGTACTATGTATGCTTGTTTTCTCTAAGAATCTTGTCTTGTTGGTTGTTGCATCGTTATGTGTTTAATTTGCTTTATATGTATATCCATGGATGCCTTGAGTCATATGTGTGCTTGTATGTTGCTTAGATGCTTGATATGTGACTTGTTTTGGGCATGGCGTATCGATACGGTCCCTTGTTTTAGGCAAGGCGTACTAGTACGCGGGGGCGTATCGATACCCAAAATGTTCTATAGAAATCTGAGAAATTGACGAGATTTTAGTGTATCGGTTTGGGTCCTGAGAGTATCGGTACGGTCTTTGAGGTTGACCAAGGGATGTTGACCATTGAGGGCGTATCGATACCAGCCTTGTGGGTATCGATACGGTTTCCCTAGGTTTTACTTGGGGTGTTGACCAAGTACAGACGTATCGATACGGTCCTTTAGCGTATCGATACAACCTGTTTAAATGTCAAAAAAGATTACCTTAATTGTCTGTTTTGCTTGTTTTGTATCCATGTGTGTTTTCCGCTGCGTGTCCTCTCACATAGGATATAATTAATACATCTAGACAAGATAACTTTAAAAGAAATTTTCTAGGGTTGCTAATCGGAGTGGAGCCTTAACGGGTTTCGCTTCGATTTCCCCCGTGTAACCCATTCGATGCGTTCTGGCAGCTAGGCCGGGTCGAGGGGGTAACAATATAGCACATCATATCAAATCGGTTATCTATCAGAGATAAACCCTCAAGAACTTATTGCTCTTATGAAGCATTGATATTTTAGTACTTTGGAAAATAATACTCATATTTTTCCCTTGCATTTAAATGAGAAAATATTTCTTATGCTTAAGTATAGTATGAGTACTTGCACTGTCTGCTAGGCATAAAAGCCACAATTCATTGTATATTTTATTCTGAAAGTAATCATATTCTTCAAAGAATAAATTAACATAAAGCATAAATAAATAACATTTAAAACAAGTTAATATAAAGTAAATTAACATAAAAAATAATAAAATTAACATAAAACAAAATAAATAAAAGATCAATTATTACCTTTAGAGGTTATAAGATAAATAAAATAAATGACGAATTAATCCCTTCAAGAGTTATGAAGAAATTAACAATATCCAATTGAGTTAGACTAACAACGCCGTAATTACTTTCGCCATAAACAAAACTTGTTTATATTTTCTTTCATTTATCATTCATGCTTATGGATAAAGTCCATAATACTTTGGCGTTTGACAAGTAAGTGACTAATAGTTTGTACCATCGTATTGATAACATAAAGATTTTGATATGATATCTATCATTCTTGTCATCCTTATAATCTCACTTCCGGTGGATATAAATATTCTTTAAATGATCATCTTATCCATGTCTATTTTTTATGGCCTCAATCGCGACCACAATTGCTAATGTGTCATTTATTTTTTTCGTTATAAAAATATCACATTCACTTCATGGAATGTAGCGGAGGCCAATAGGTCTTTAAAAACTCCTCAGTGATACTCTGGCACATAACTGAGTTTTATTCACTAACCATATAGTGAATTATCATGTTTGCATTCACATCAAGGAATGAAACAAATCCAATAATCACATGGAATAAACATCATGCTTGCATTCACTTCAAGGAATGACACAAGTCCAATAATCGCATGGAATAAACATCATGATTGCATTCGCTTTAGGGAATGCCTCCCATAAATTTTTTTTAGATTAAGACGATTTTCGTAACTTGAACTTAGGAGAAGTCTATAGTCGAATTTTTTCGACACAAAAATAATATTGCTTTCAAGCAAATATAGACTTTATAACAATCATACTATTAAAGAATAATTGAGCAACCAATATATATATATACAATACTTATAGAGAACAAAGATTTAATTCTCATATGCAGCATTGTTAAACCAGTCCACAAGGTCCTTTAAAAAGAACCCCCTTTGAGACCAGTAGCCTCGCAGAACGAGATGTCCAGCCAATATACTCAAATTAAACCATCAAAATAAAAAACATAAATCACCATAATTTATAACACCTTAAAATCATAAATTAAAGAATAAAAATAGAGTTTATCGATATTGATTTTCCTCTCAAGGATAATGGAGATATACATGACCAAGACAACTCTTCAGAATCTCTTTTGTCTTTCCAAGCCATTTAAAGATATCATGTAAAACTCAAAATATGGTTAAACTTTAACAAAAAAACATAAATATAATCACTACAAAATAATTGTCATTCTTAAACAAATAAACAACCATAAGGATGTATAAATAAGAATGATTAATCAATCTCTATATCGAAATATATGGTAGATGTAGTTACCAATATCTTGTTAAAATCTTTTTCGGGAATTGTCGACAAGAACCACAGTAATTGAGTCACTCTATGGCTACACTAACACCAAACAACCAAAGATTTTTCAAAAACTAAAAGTCAAGTTAAAGATCAAAGAAAGAAAGAGAATCGATAATTAAAATATAATTGATGGAGAAAAACTTATCATTGATTCATGTTAGTAACAAATTCTTTTCAATAACTCGTTTAGGATTTGAATGACAAAACACCTCAGTTGGTTAGAGTCTCGTGCTGATAACGTGTTGTGAATAAAGTAAAGAAGAAAAGGAGAGATAAATAAGAGCAAATATGAGAGACAAAGAGAGAGACTTTTATTATATTCTCAATGTAGGGTTGTGTACAATGCTTTCTTCAAAAGTCTATATTTATAGGCATAAGATGAAAATCCTAATTTCAATGGGTATTAAACCCTAATACTAAAGCTCATTAAAGTCTCATTTAATACATGGATATCCATCATAAATAAAGATATTCATAACACTCCCCATTGGATATCCATAAAGATAATGTGTCTCGTTAAAACCTTACTAAGATAAAAACCCTGTGGGAAAAACTTTCAGTGAAGGAAAAAGAGTACACACATTTTTGATACGCATAACATGTTGCCACATTAAAAACCTTACCAGGAAAACTCATTGGGACAAAACCTCGGTTAAGGGAGAAAGAGTGCAACGCGTATTTACTCTCCTCATAAAAATATCACATAAGATCTTTGAATCTTCATAATTCAATCTTGAATATAATCTTCAAATGTTGAAATAGAGTATGCACTAGTGGATAAATCTTCCAAATTATTGCTTGAAATGATTCATCAAATACTATTCTTCTAAAGATCATGAGGGACGCAACTTAAAAGAGATATGTTTCGTTTTATCACATTTCATGTATCCACCTTGAGATATAAATTATACATATTTAAAGGCAACCGTTCTTACTAAAAATGTTCAAAACACATGATAGATTCGAATTAAGAACACAACTCAAAAGAGTACAATTTGGAAAATTGATGTGAATTAATCTGCTAGATTAATTTTTGGCTTAATACTTAGATAGGTTCCTAAGCTATACATGATTTTTTAAATAAATGTCTAACCATTTTCGACCTAAGTAGGTGTCTAACGTTTCATTTTATTACCTTTTAAATTTTTTTTGTCAACGATCGTTATAAAAATTTCGTCATTCAATAAAAATGTGATACATAGTCTATTTCTTAATTTTCATTCAATTTTTGTTTTAAAAAAAATCAAAAAAATCATTAATTTGGTTAAAATCTTCAAAACTTTAATATTTTTCAAAACAATCGTCAAATCCCCAAAATTTTCATCCATTGCGCTCGAACACTATGCTGTCGCAATTGAACTGGGTCTTCTCTTCTCGCCGCAAGGCCTAATTCGTCATTTGTCCATTCTTCATTCGATTGAAGATTTTAGGTTTGAGTTTCGACGTTGTGGTTCGTCTGACCGCTCGTTCATCGATTTTTGACGATGCCAGCTTAAAATTATCGACTGTAAATAATCGGCGAAAAAAGGAATGATTGGTGATGGTTGAATTGTTGGCCAAAGGAGAGGAATTTAAAGATTTAGTGATTTAAGACTAGATATTGGGATGTTTTGAAAAGCATAAAGATTTTAGATTTTTTTATAAAATTAAAAATTAGAGAAAATTATAGAAATAAGTTATATGTCGTGTTTACATTAAATAATGTAAAGACTATAACATTTATCACGGAATTTTTTTAAAAAGTTTATAATATAAAACGTTACGCACCTATTTAAATACTAAGCCATAATTATAATCTATCCTAGGGAAGCTCTAAAAATATAATTCCTTATTTATGGGTTGATGATACGGTCGGACTAGCCAGGTGATAGTGCAAATTCAATGATTGGACGCTTTGTCATCGAAGTTGGTACAAATCTTACTGATGCCATGGGCAATTTTGGGGCAAAAACCCCTTTTTAATTATTATTTGGGAAAATGGCTCCCAAAATTTTTTTTTTGTCAAAATGACCCCCAAACTTGCCACGTCGATAGACCTCGCGTTGTGTAGGACGCGAGGTATGATATCGCGTTCTGCACAACGCGATTTTCGTCTACCTGGCCTTGTTGTTTGTGTTAACGGTTTTACAGTACCTCGCGTTCTGTAGAACGCGATGTTCACGAGAAATTGAAACGGCGGCTGAATATATCGCACAGACCTCGCGTTCTGTAGGACGCGAGTTCTGTGCTAATCTGCCCTGAAGAACAAGGGAAAACAAGTGTGGGTAGGCCTGTTCGAGCCCAATTTCGAGCGTGTAAATCGTATATTTTTAGCGATCATCGAGTTTGGGGTCGTAGTACTGGAAATTGTCTATAGTATGATACCAACATTGTTAATTTTCGTCCATTGTACAATAAATTAAAATGGCTTCGAAAACCCTATGCTATCATATTTTTTTTTGATGAAGTTGCATTTCAACTAATGTCGATAGGCATGTTCGAGTAGAATTTCATACGTAGAAATTTTAAATTTTTAGGTAACATCGAGTTTGGGGTTGTAGTAGTGGAAATTCTCTATCGTATGACACTGACACGGTCAATTTTCGTCCATTGTACGTTGATTTAAAGTTGCTTCGGAAACACTATCGTATGACACTGAATGATGGAAAATATAAGATGACGTACTGTATAAATCGAAGTAGACTGACTTTATTGATTCGATTTTCATGGGCGAACTCACATATACAAATTAAAAATAATTAATTAATACGAGGGGCTGAGCGATTAGGACACTTAGGAGCTGTGTGTCCAGGATTTCGACATATAGTACAATGCTTCTTTTGTCCGGTTTTCTCTCGATGTTCGACCATATCCTCGGCACAGTATATTCTTGTAGAACGTGGACGTCCTTTGGCTCGTAGTAGTGCTGGATCTGGGCGTATGATCGGTTCAGTGTCCACAGCATTCGGATCAACCTCATTTCCGATTGGAGGAAACTCTTTTTCGTAAACCTTAAACACCGTTTTGAGTAAGTATACCGGATAAACCATATGCATGTATTCTATCCGTTGGTTAGTGCAAGCAGCAATGGCATGTGCGCACGGGTATTTGAAAGTTTGGAAAATTCCGCACTCGCAGGTTCTTGCCCTCAGATCTACCACGTAAGCGTTGTGCTGAATGCCTTCCAACCGCCTGGAAAATTCCGCAACACAAACAAGTGTCCTTCTCGCGAGAAGAGAGTTGCTTGCATCTGTCTTGATTGGCCCAATTGAGTATGCAGTTTTGTGCGGAAATCTGGATGGAATTTGTGTCCACCTGCCATGTACTCAGTTGCTTGCCTCCCCAAGGTTGCAAAAAGGGTAGCTAAACGATAATAGGTCGCTTTGACAATGGAAATGATAGGCAACTGCCGCACTCCCTTCAGTGATGAGTTCACTGCCTCAGCCAAGTTCGTTGTCATGTGACCATAACGTTTACCCTCGTCATACGATCGAAGCCATTTTTCCTTTGGGATTTTTTCAAGGTATTCTGCGCCATGTTTGTTTCTCGCTCTCAGTTCCTCGAACAGGTCAGCCACCTCTTGTTTGTAGTGCGAGTTGCCTACGGGATGACAGTTGAATAGTTATGGGTTTAGGGAAACACATGCAAAAATTTCGTAAATGAAAGCGAGTAACAAGTAATATAGTAAATGAAAATGACATAAAGGATGTACCCATATCGAGCACCATTTGACGTTCATCACGATTCTTGTATTTCAGCAGGTAGTTTGCGGCTATGTGCCGCAAGCAAAAACGGTGGTGAATGTATAGAGGCTTCCAATAGTCACCAAAATTTTCTATCGCCCACAATAGCGCTGTGCCTCTGTCAGAAATAACACATACCCCTTCATCCCTTCTTCTTCGTATTACATGATCAAGGACATATTTTCATAGGTTCTGAAGGAAGAACGTCCAAGACTCCAAATCCTCCTTCGGGACGATTGCGAATGCAACAGGAACACATTTGCGATTGTCGTCCTGTGCTATAGCTAGAAGTAGGGTCTGTGTATATCTTCCGTACAACCATGTGTCGTCTATTTGGACCATCAGTTTGCAGTGCTTGAATGCGTTGATGCACTGGGGGAAAGTCCAAAATAACCGGTGGAATTGAGAAACACCTCGGACGACACGATCATTTTCGTATGCCAGAACCGTATCAAGTTTGACAACCATTCTGGGGATGTGTTTCTGCAGGAGATTAAGCCACGGGCGCAACTCTTTGTAAGATTCCTCCCATCGGCCATACATTTCCTCTTTGGCCTTTTTCCTTGCATACCATGCTTTTGAATAACCTGGACGGAAGCCGGTGACAGCTAGAGCTGCAGCCTGACATGTGGGGACCGACACAGTGGGATTTGTTTTCACCAGTGTCGAAAAGATGTCCGCGAGGTACTTTGCATCCAGGTTCTTGTGATCCTGGTTGAGGCTAGCAACGGTGCATGTATGGGGCCCCTCAAGTTTTGTTATTTTCCAACGGTTGCCTGCCCTCTTCAACTTTGATATACGGATTTTCCATTTACAGCCTTGATTTTTTTGGATGCAATAAGCCTTGTAGTATGTGGATTGGGTTTTATCCACTGCCGTCTCAACATTATGATGAAGGTTGTACTGCTTAACTGCCACCACCGCAATTTCCTTGTTCAAGAACGCCATACCAATTCTTAGTTCACCATCAGAACGGTTGACTCGGCCATCTATTGTGTCGTCATAGGGAAAATCAGGGACGTCCATTGCATCCATATCAACCGTTGTGAAGTGGGATGGTGGCTGGAACATAGAAATTGGTGTTGCGTCTACAGGAAAGTTGGTGGCAGTCGGTTCTTCGTCTAAATCTGGTGGTGGAACGGTAGTGTCTTCCGGTAGAACTGTCAAGTCTTCTGGTTCGGGATAGAATGGCCCCAGCTTGTCTCCGTCGGGCCCGGGTTCTCTAATCGGTTCTTCGTCAGAAGCATCCTCCGGGAGCTGGAATAATAGAGCTTCATCGATCACTACCCTTCGAGGTGTGGATGGGGGTCGATGAGCGGGAGACCTCTAACGAGATCGCTCACGAACCGCATTTCCAAGACCAAAATCAAGATCACCATAAGAAGAATGTATTCCCATAGATGGTTGAACGTACTCCGTGCTAGGGACATACGTTGAGTGTCGTCCATATGAGGAATCATGGTCGTGCATACCGTAAGAAGACGACGCTCCCTCACCTCCAAAAGAAGAATGTCTCCCCATAGATGGTTGACCGTAGTCGGTGCCAGAGACATACATTGAGTGCCGACCATATGATGATTCATGGTCGTGCGCAACGTAAGGAGCTGACGTTCCCTCCCCCCCAAAACTATAAGGATTGTATGGATTGTATGGATTGTATGATGCATTTGTTGGTGCATCGAATTCATCGTTTGGGGGTTGGTTCAGGTCGAACCCAATACTAGCTACGCACGACTGCCTTGGAGGAGCAGATGATGATGCACCAAACTCATTGTCTTGGCACAGTAGGTTAAAATCACGTCGTAGACCTGCGGTCGGGCTATCAACGTTGGCATTCGGATCGAAGTCGAAATTCGCCCGGCCCCAGCTTGGTATTTGGATAACTGAATTAGACTCGGAGAACGATGCATACAGCTCGAGGGGCGTTCCAATTGAATAGTCGAAGTGGGTTTCCATCATCATGTCCACATCAGCATTTTCCGCAATTTGGCATAAAGAGTACCTTAAAGGGTCTATAGATGTTGGCACCCGATACTTCACGTCGGACAAACGGTGATTATCGAAATGAGGGACTTTTGCCTCCAGTTCCTTGACCAACTTCTTGAACGATAATCTCCTCGGAAGCTTTAGCGTTACCGGATCTTCGCAGTGAAAAAGGACGCCGAGTTCAGTACCCTCGAATATCTGCCCATCGTAGTAAACTAGCGTAGTAACGCCTCGTCCGGCCATTTGAATATTTTCTGAAAGACTTTTGAATTTTTGATACTTGGAAAATTCTAGGAATTGTTTGGCAATTGAAACTTATATTTTCGTTTTATGGTTCTGCTTCATATATAGGCAAAATTATTGGCCCTTGAAATCCCGGAGAATCTGGTTGTGTAAGGCAAATAATGGTTCCGAGAGGTAACTTTGCTTGTCCATTACCTAAAACCGATAAGCAGGTAAATGATGAACAAGTCAGGAATGGCGTGTGCCCGGGAGGCAGTCCCCTAACTTTGGACAAGTAAGGGATTGAGTTGATGGGAGGCAGATTTAACCAGTACCTCGCGTTCTGTAGAACGCGATATCAGTACCTCGCGTTCTATACAACGCGAGGTCTATAAATATCGCGTTATGTAGAACGCGAGGTCACTTTAATTGCTTTGTCTCAAATATTCCGTCAGAAGTTATAATAACCGTACTGTTTACTCTTTGTTTGTTTGTGTAATTGAGAACATGTTCGAGAATTTGAGACAATTGTAGTATAGTAATATGGACTGCTTCCACAATCTTACGCGCCAGGGGAAGACGGAGGTTGACTGGGCCGAGCACCACGCTAGCTGGATAGCGCTTTGGACTCACCGATTTGACAGACGCCCACAGTTTCTCCAACAAATTATGGAAGGAGGTAATTCGGTCGCTTTCAATTATGACCAGTGGTATACGAACAATGGGATGCCGCATATCCTTACTCAGGCCGAGCGCGATGCAGGGCTTCCCCAGCAACCCCAAAACCGCCCACGCGGGAGCCGTCGAGCGAGCCAGAGGCAGTCGACGCAGCGCGGTCCGAGACCACGATATGACACTGCAGGGGCATCATCTTCTGCCGCACCATTTCATGCTTATAGCGGTCCATCCAGTTTCCACCATACGATGCCTCCACCCCAGTTCGGCTCCTCTGATGCCTATCGTCCCCCATACGCCCACGACTGACCTTCAGCTTATCGATTATCCACAGCTGCACTCTCAGTATGAGTTTCCCATTGTGGAGAGTACGTCGATCGGTAGCTTGTTTTACTCCCCGCCTCGGCCCAGCACAGATCCGCATATCGCGCACGATGGTCAGGATGATGGGGACCAGGGACCACCACACGATGGATAGAGAAGGTATCCGGATCGTGAGCGTCATCCACCCGACTGCGGAACGGGTGGACATAGGCATTTTTAGTCTTTTTTTTACTGTTTTGTATTTATGTTTTTAATATTTATGTAAAACACATTTGAATTTTATCATGTCGTATTATAATTTTGTTTACGTATTATAATTTTGTTTACATATTATAATTAAAATTTATAATGTTTATTTAATTTTAGTTTTTAATAAATTTAATGGGATTACTAAACCGAAAATCGACATTAGTTGAAATGCAACTTCATCAAAAAAATATGATAGCATAGGGTTTTCGATGCCATTTTAATTTATTGTACAATGGACGGAAATTAACAATGTTGGTATCATACTATAGACAATTTCCAGTACTACGACCCCAAACTCGATGATCGCTAAAAATATACGATTTACACGCTCGAAATTGGGCTCGAACAGGCCTACCCACACTTGTTTTCCCTTGTTCTTCAGGGCAGATTAGCACAGAACTCGCGTCCTACAAAACGCGAGGTCTGTGCGATATATTCAGCCGCCGTTTCAATTTCTCGTGAACCTCGCGTTCTACAGAACGCGAGGTACTGTAAAACCGTTAACACAAACAACAAGGCCAGGTAGACGAAAATCGCGTTGTGCAGAACGCGATATCATACCTCGCGTCCTACACAACGCGAGGTCTATCGACGTGGCAAGTTTGAGGGTCATTTTGCCAAATAAAATTTTTTGGGAGCCATTTTCCCAAATAATAATTAAAAAGGGGTTTTTGCCCAAAATTACCCATAGCATCAGTAAGATTTGTACCAACTTCGATGACAAAGTGTCCAATCATTGAATTTGCACTATCACCTGGCTAGGTCGACCGTATCATCAACCCATAAATAAGGAATTATATTTTTAGAGCTTCCCTAGGATAGATTATAATTATGGCTTAGTATTTAAATAGGTGTGTAACGTTTTATATTATAAACTTTTTAAAAAAATTCATGATAAATGTTATAGTCTTTACATTATTTAATGTAAACACGACATATAATTTATTTCTATAATTTTCTCTAATTTTTAATTTTATAAAAAAATTTAAAATCTTTATGCTTTTCAAAACATCCCAATATCTAGTCTTAAATCACTAAATCTTTAAATTCCTCTCCTTTGGCCAACAATTCAACCATCACCAATCATTCTTTTTTTCGCCGATTATTTACAGTCGATAATTTTAAGCTGGCGTCGTCAAAAATCGATGAACGAGCGGTCAGACGAACCGCAACGTCGAAACTCAAACCTAAAATCTTCAATCGAACGAAGAATGGACAAATGACGAATTAGGCCTTGCGGCGAGAAGAGAAGACCCAGTTCAATTGCGACAGCATAGTGTTCGAGCGCAATGGATGAAAATTTTGGGGATTTGACGATTGTTTTGAAAAATATTAAAGTTTTGAAGATTTTAACCAAATTAATGATTTTTTTGATTTTTTTAAAACAAAAATTGAATGAAAATTAAGAAATAGACTATGTATCACATTTTTATTGAATGACGAAATTTTTATAACGATCGTTAACAAAAAAAATTTAAAAGGTAATAAAATGAAACGTTAGACACCTACTTAGGTCGAAAATGGTTAGACATTTATTTAAAAAATCATGTATAGCTTAGGAACCTATCTAAGTATTAAGCCAAAAATTAATCTAGCAGATTAATTCACATCAATTTTCCAAATTGTACTCTTTTGAGTTGTGTTCTTAATTCGAATCTATCATGTGTTTTGAACATTTTTAGTAAGAACGGTTGCCTTTAAATATGTATAATTTATATCTCAAGGTGGATACATCAAATGTGATAAAACGAAACATATCTCTTTTAAGTTTCGTCCCTCATGATCTTTAGAAGAATAGTATTTGATGAATCATTTCAAGCAATAATTTGGAAGATTTATCCACTAGTGCATACTCTATTTCAACATTTGAAGATTATATTCAAGATTGAATTATGAAGATTCAAAGATCTTATGTGATATTTTTATGAGGAGAGTAAATACGCGTTGCACTCTTTCTCCCTTAACCGAGGTTTTGTCCCAATGAGTTTTCCTGGTAAGGTTTTTAATGAGGCAACATGTTATGCGTATCAAAAATGTGTGTACTTTTTTTCCTTCACTGAAAGTTTTTCTCACAGGGTTTTTATCTTAGTAAGGTTTTAACGAGACACATTATCTTTATGGATATCCAATGGGGAGTGTTATGAATATCTTTATTTATGATGGATATCCATGTATTAAATGGATATCTTTATGGTCAGGATGATGGGGACCAGGGACCACCACACGATGGACAGAGGAGGTATCCGGATCGTGAGCGTCATCCACCCGACTGCGGAACGGGTGGACATAGGCATTTTTAGTCTTTTTTTTACTGTTTTGTATTTATGTTTTTAATATTTATGTAAAACACATTTGAATTTTATCATGTCGTATTATAATTTTGTTTACGTATTATAATTTTGTTTACATATTATAATTAAACTTTATAATGTTTATTTAATTTTAGTTTTTAATAAATTTAATGGGATTACTAAACCGAAAATCGACATTAGTTGAAATGCAACTTCATAAAAAAAATATGATAGCATAGGGTTTTCGAAGCCATTTTAATTTATTGTACAATGGACGGAAATTAACAATGTTGGTATCATACTATAGACAATTTCCAGTACTACGACCCCAAACTCGATGATCGCTAAAAATATACGATTTACACGCTCGAAATTGGGCTCGAACAGGCCTACCCACACTTGTTTTCCCTTGTTCTTCAGGGCAGATTAGCACAGAACTCGCGTCCTACAAAACTCGAGGTATGTGCGATATATTCAGCCGCCGTTTCAATTTCTCGTGGTACTGTAAAACCGTTAACACAAACAACAAGGCCAGGTAGACGAAAATCGCGTTGTGCAGAACGCGATATCATACCTCGCGTCCTACACAACGCGAGGTCTATCGACGTGGCAAGTTTGGGGGTCATTTTGCCAAATAAAATTTTTTGGGAGTCATTTTCCCAAATAATAATTAAAAAGGGGGTTTTGCCCCAAAATTACCGATGCCATGGCCCATACCGATAAGGAGTAAGGACCCACCACTGGACATGACCCTGTCAATTTCAAAAGTTTATTCAAAGCTTACTGATGCTGAGGTCAGATGTAATGGCAAAGCATGTGTAATTAGTACTATAATATTATAAATATTTATAATTAAATTTGAACAAAAATTTAAATAAACCCGGTTCAAAAAAATTTAAATAAAATTTAAGTAATAAAATATGACTCGCCAACTCAATTAACTTAAATTTTTTTTATTCGATTCGACATACTCACGTAGGAAGAAGTTATGGCAACATGGGATACATATAGTAAAACAAGGTCCAATGGTGGCTCTCATTTTCATCGTCTCATATTTTACAAAATACTGCAAAGTAGTGCATATGTTGTCTTCAATCAGCTCTAAGAGTAAGGAGAGACACTCAAAATATAGTTAATAAAAACATACCGACAGGTGACAACCTACGGCAGATCTGAGTTCTGACCCACATAGATCTATCTATGATCTTCACATGCAATTCGGACTCACATGGAAAACTTTGGGGGTTAATTTCCCTTCTTTTTTCATGTGGATTTGAGCCACCAAGAGTTAATATCTCAGCCCCACCATTTAGCTTGAATGGAGCAAAAGGATAGACCTCAGACGACCACGACCCAACTTTTGCGCTCAGATGTTCACATTGAGACAACATATTAACCGGTAGAAAGAGAAGAAAAACATGGACGAACAGGATGTAGGTTCCTACTTCCTTCTGGTTCCAATGCCATGGATCGATCCTTGGGACAGTGAAGCTGTGAAAAGACATAGCTATAGAACCAAGTTGGGGGGAATGAAGCCTGGTCCGAAATCATTCAACTCAATTAAGATTTCATATGAATGACTTCGAACCAGACAACATTCCCCGCAACAGTTCATGTTATAGATTGCCCACGGAGCATAAAAATGATGGTCTAATGAAGAAGAAATTTTAGAGAGAGAAGAAGAAGTAGAAGAATGCCATGCATTACTTTTTCCCTCCATGGGTCCTTATATATACGTTCTGATGAAGAGAAATTCTTTCAAGTGTTCACACTTCACATGATTCATAGTCACCCTAAACCCCCTTGTTTTCACACACAAAGGGGGAGCCGCAGTTAAATGTTGTGTATTTTTCCCCTCTCGTTTCTCTGGACTTTGTCTTAATTAATCTGAAAAGACCCTCGTCGCACATTTAATTTTAATGGGTGAGTCTCTCAGCGAAGATTTTTCATATACACAAGGTCTAGAGTTCGAGACCTGTTTAATCGATATCAAGTTGTTTAACACTTAGACCAACCATAACGGTAAAATTTTGTGTATTTAAGTGTATATGTTTTACTATTTATGTTCGAGATTCATGTTTATCCTCTCAACAATACCATCATTTCTAATGTTCTATTTCGAATTCTTGACATATAAAACTTCACAACAATTACATTGAATTTCTCGTCCAACAAGTTTCTTGATTAAGTACTTTCCCTGTTGGGTGCATATAAATGTTTTTTTTTTCTCTCATTCTTTCCATTAATGATTTGTAGGTCAACTGAAAAGCAGTCACTTTTAGACTCTTAGGCAGTGTCAGCAGTGAATTTTGCATGGTTAAAGGGTCTGGTTTAACTTTATATGGAAGAGCATGATCAGCAAGACTTTCAGTGTCATCAATATTTCAATTTTAGTAGAAATAAAGTTAGAATTCACATCAGATCCAAAGCAAATCAGGCCATGTTGTTTATATGTGTGTGTATATATATATATGACTTTTTGTTTGCCACGTAAAGGGATGGTGGAAACTGGTGAAGAACCTTCATAAAAAAAATGGAGATGCCAAGCTTGAATCCCAAGTTTGAGGCTATTAAAGCTAGAAAAAAGGGAGCAGCAGGTCAATTAATTAAAAGGAAGAAAGGAAGAAAAAAACTTGATTTTTCAAAATTATTTTTCTTTTCAAACTCTTTGGAAATTAAATCTTTTTCTTTTTGAACTTTAAGATGCAAATTTTGTAATTCAAAACATTTTTGTTCAAAATCCTTCAATTTTGCTTCAAGTTCAAGATTTGTTTTGGAAAGCAAATCATTTTCAATTTTTATTTTTGAAATCAACTTTTTGTTCTTGGAAAATAATGCATTGAATTCCAAAAGCAAATCATCATAGGCATCTTGCAACTCATCAAATGTATATGAATTTGAAATAGATGAGTTAGAAGTTACCTCCCCCTCATTGAGGGCCATCAAGCATAGATGGGCTACTTCATCATCGGCGGAGTCTTCATCACTCCATGTGGCCACATATGCTTGTTTTGAAGATGATCCCATCTTTTTGGATTTGTGGGAGTCCTTCATCTTCTTCCTCGATTCATGCTTGGATTTATCCATTTCGCTCTTCATGAACCGGGTGAATTTGTTGAAGAGATATGCCATCTCTTCATCTTCACTTTCCTCCTCACTTGAAACTACATGATGGCATGTGGAGGATTTGAGAGCAACGACACTTGCGTTGATGCCTAGCTCCATGATCTTCTTCTTCCCCATCGCTCTAATCTCTTCCTTCTTCTTCTCCTCTTCTTTGTTTTTCTTCATTATTTGGTAAGTGAGAAGTGACCCCATGAGTTCATCAAGCTTCAAGGTTTTGAGATTCTTGGCTTCGATGATGGCAGTCCTCTTTGAGTCCCATGACTCGGGAAGGGAGTAGATGAGCTTTCGGATAAGCTTCTCTTCCGGGATGGCTTCTCCATAACCTTTGAGTCCATTTGTAATAGTGGAGAACCTATTAAACATCTTCTCGATGTTCTCTTCCGGATCCATCTTGAAGTTTTCATACTCTAAGGTAAGAAGCCCGATCTTGGTCTCCTTTACTTCATTCGTCCCTTCGTATGTGACTTCAAGCTTGTCCCATACCTCCTTGGCACTCTTACAAGAAGACATCTTCTCATAGATGGTTGGGCCAAAAGCACAAAATAGGATGTGCAAGGCTTTGTAATTTAGCTTCATCTTCTTGCGATCTTCGGCACTCCATTCCGCTTTGCTTCGTTGAGGCACGAACGGACCATCTTCAACTATGTCCCATAGCTTGTAGTCTCTTGACTTCCTGAAGAATTTCATCTTTGTCTTCCAATGGGCATAGTGATTTCCGTCGAAGAAGGGTGGTTTGTCGATTGATTGTGCGATTGAGCCAGTTGAGTAAAATGTTGATCGAGCTTGCCGGATCTTCTTAATAGGATGTGAATCCCTTTCGATTGAGCCAAGCTCTGATACCAATTGTTGAGATTTTAGGGGCTCGATTCTTTCAACTGTTATTGCTCGCCAAGTGTGGAGAAGTTGGATAATTTGGGTGTAATTGTGGGAAGGAAAAGATAGACAATTTACACAAGGATTTATAGTGGTTCAACCTTCTAACCAAGGTCTACATCCACTACCTTAGCTTCCCACTAAGGATTTCCAAATAAATTCACTAAGAATTTCGTCCTCTTTTCTCGGCTTAGGAGGAAACCGTTACAACAATCAAGCTTTCTACCCAAAGCTTGATCAAACACTCTCTTACAAGAGAAGACTTAGCAAACTAGAAATCCCTCTAATAGGTATGTGTTTGCAATACTAAGCACTCACCCAAAACCTAAACACTTGAGCAAATATTACAATGTTAAGCTCACAAGTGTTGTCTAAGCAAGAAATATACAATTTAGGCTCTAGACAAATTTTGACATCATAATGTTGTAACAATTGAAGCATTAACCATTACAAGATGCTTGGAGGTCCCTTTTATACTCCTTGATGAGTTTGTAGCTGTTACTAGCCGTTGGGATTGAATTGGAGCCGTTGGAGCCTTTATTTCCCACCATAAATGCAGTTCTGCAGCTTGGCGTATCGATACCCTTCAAACCGTATCGATATGGTCCCGATAAGGAAGTAGCCGTTGTGCACTTCAGCTGATGCGTATCGATACGCTTACCTAGCGTATCGGTACGGTCCTGCAAATTAAAAGACCATTGGGAAATATGACCGTTAGGGTAGTTAGGCGTATCGGTACGCGATACACCCGTATCGGTACGCAACTGGCCGTTGGGCTATTTCAAAACACACTGTATCGATACTGCTAAGCGTATCGGTACGGGTTTTGGCTACTGGAAAATCTCTGTAGTTGAAATCCTAAGGCGTATCGGTACGGTTCAAGACCGTATCAGTACGGGCACTTGAAAAGCTTGGTTTAGACTACTTTAAATGTAATTTAAATCGTTCCAAAGCCTTGTAAAACCCATAAACATATTTTCAAGTTGTTTTTGACTAAAAACACATTTTAAATTCTTTTCAATTTAGTCCAAAACATTTTTCAAATATTATATCAAAACACTTAGTTCTACAGATCTGCATTGTCGAAAACGAGAGCGTAAGCTAGAAGCTTAGTGAGGGTGCTCTAAAACAAAAACAACGACAATGCAGGGTTCAAGCATATCATCCTTAATTCAACACACATGCATACATAAGCAACAACAAGGCCTCAAATTAACAACACATGAATGCACTAACATGGCATCTTACCTCATGTTATGCTCAACAAGATATAACAATTATCTCAACAACAAAACCACATGAACAAGTATATTGGCAACTATTAGTTTACTCGGATATGCAGATAACTTCCGTTGGGGCTTTCACCTCCAACGTACTCAACAACAACGTTACCTTCGGTGGGATTACACTCATCACCAGACCTTGCATGGATGGGATTACACTCATCATCACATGCCCTACAGATGGGATTCCACTCGTCATCACGTAATAATATAAAATTTTTGGTGGAATATTACATCACCGTACTCCTCCTTGGTGGCTTTACGCCACCAAGGCCACACGCGAATTTGACTCAACCGTGTGCACGCTCTCATCCTAATGATCGATCATTTATACCCGGTAATTTAACTAGTGCCAATCATACTATCAAGTCACACCATGACAATCCATCATGCATATCAACATATCAATCATCACACACATCCATGTATATAACACATACATAATCAACACATGTTTTACAAGTTATATCAAGCATACTTAGTAAAACTCATAAAACCTACAAGAAGTCAAGCTACCAACTTAACCTCTACATTGGATTGGCCTACCAAGCTCAATCCAACTCCTCAATAATACACTTGAACCAATTTAAACCAATTTAAAAGATTCCACTCACCACACTTCCTTAAGCAAACCAAGCAAAGCCGACTCAAGCCTCTACAACTTCCAGAATCGTGCCCGAACCTTCTCCAATGTTTCCCCTTGATTCTAACCAATCAAAAACAATGTATTACTACACAAAACATCCACAATTCACTGTCACTACTCAGATTTCAGACACAATCCACTTCTCAACAACTTCAAGCCAAAACTAACAACCACAAATTCACATTTTCGTACTCCCATTAAACCCAACTGAGAACTATCAATTCCAACACCCAAAATACCTTTAAAAACCTTCAAAACACCTCTCTAACATCACTATATCATCAGCCCTTCAACCCTTCACAAAACCACTCCAAAAATACAAGTTTAGACACTTTTAAAATACACCCAAAAACCCATTTTGAGATTTTGACCAAAACCCCACCATTTTAAGTTTTAAAACATCCAAGGACTAGATTAAAGCATACATGAACTTATCCAATCACGAGCTAAACGAAAAACTCATAAAGCTTCTTCCTTTAAAAGCTTGAAACTTTAAAACTAAAAAGATGGTGTTTTTGAAAATCTAAGACCATAGAAATGTTCGGAATAGAGAGGAGAAGTCAAAAACGATCTTACCTCGTAGAAATCACTTGAAACGATGAAGAACCTTAATGGAATAGTAACTATAGGGTTTGGGGGTTTTAGGTCGTTGAAAAATGAACAAGAGAGAAGAAGACCATTTTTTGTTTCAAAAAGGCTCATCTTTTTCCTTACTTTGGAATATTTACAAAAATGCCATTACTAAAATTCTAGTCTTATTAAATTAAAACCAAAACCTATTTTAATTAAACCGAGTCTAATGACTCGAACCCGAATCACACACCTAACTCCCGACCCCAAAACTCGTGTGTTACAACTCTCCCCACTTAAGGAATTTCGTCCTCGAAATTACCTGACTGAAAGAGATAGGGAAACTGCCTTTCCATATCCTCCTTCCTTTCCCAAGTGGCCTCGTCCACCCCTCGACGTTGCCACCTCACTTTGACTAACTCAATTGATCTACCACGCAACACCTTGCTGTCTGAGGCTAAGATCTCTAATGGTTCCTCATCATACGTCAAATCCGGATTCAATTCAATCTCCTCTACAGGCATAACATGCGATGGATCTGACCTATAGTTACGAAGCATCGAAACATGAAACACATCGTGGATCTTCTCTAGCTCGGATGGCAAACGCAACTGATAAGCAACTGGGCCGACTCGCCTCACAATCTCATACGGTCCAATGTACCTCGGACTCAACTTCACTTTTCGGCCAAATCTCATAACCTTCTTCCACGAAGAGACTTTCAAGAACACTATATCTCCCACGGAATTTTCAACTTCCTTCCTCTTCAAGTCGGCATAGAACTTCTGCATATCCGAAGCTGCCTTCAAACGGTCGCAAATCAATTTCACCTTATCGGTAGTCCTCTTAAGCAAATCCGGCATAGGTAACAACCTCTGACCCGCTTCGGCCCAACAAATCGGAGTTCTACACTTCCTACCATACAAGGCCTCATACGGAGCCATCTGAATGCTCGACTGAAAACTGTTATTATAAGCGAACTCGACTAAAGGCAGGTGCTTCTCCCAAGTACTATGAAAATCAATGATGCAACAACACAACATATCCTCTAAAATCTGTATAACCCTCTCTGACTGACCATCTGACTGAGGATGATACGACGTGCTGAAATTCAAACGGGTACCCAAAGCTGTATGCAGACACTCACAAAATCGAGTTGTGAACCTCAGATCTCTGTCGGACACAATCGACTTCGGCACACCATGCAGTCTCACAATCTCACCGATGTACAAATCGGCCAATCTATCTAAGGAGTAAGTCGTACTGACAGCTAAGAAGTGAGCACACTTCGTGAAACGGTCAACTATAACCCAAACTGAGTTCTTCCTCGTAGGAGTCAAAGGCAAACCCGAAACGAAATCCATGGTGATATTCTCCCATTTCCATTATGGAATTCTCAACGGTTGCAACAACCCTGAGGGAACGTGATGTTCCGCCTTCACTCTTTGATACACCATACACTTACTCATATAATCAGCTACGTCTTTCTTCAAACCAACCCAATAGTACTCATTCTTCAAATCACGGTACATCTTCGCATCACCAGGATGCATAGCAAACGGACTACTGTGCGCTTCAGTCAAGATCGTACACCTCACATCACTGTCATCTGGCACAACTATCCTACATCTAAAACACAAGACCCCATCGGCACTGAAACAGTAGTCTGAAGGTCTACCCTCGGCTATGTCTTGCACGTGAAGTGCCAAAGATCTATCTAAGAGTTGTTTTTCTCTAATCAACTGACCTAAAGTTGGTCTAACCTGAAGCTCAGCCACTAGGCCACCATCTCCGGACAAGCTCAATCTAGCAAACATGGCTCTCAAATCAACGGCTATCTTCCTACTCAAGGCGTCTGCCACCACATTGTCTTTACCCGAATGGTACTCATTCGTAAGATCATAGTCCTTCAACAACTCTAGCCACCTACGCTGTCTGAGGTTCAACTCTCGTTGTGTCATGATATACTTCAGGCTCTTGTGATCCGTGTACACCGTGTATTTCTCACCGTACAAATAATGTCTCCAAATCTTTAAGGCAAACACAATTGTAGCTAACTCTATGTCGTGGGTCGGATAGTTACGCTCATGAGTCTTCAACTGTCTTGATACATAAGCCACCACTCTTCTGTCTTGCATGAGAACACAACCTAGCTCTACGTAAGAAAATCACTGTAAACTACATATTCTTTCCCCGGCTCTGGCTGAATCAAAATCGGTGCATGGGTCAAAGCTTCTTTCAATTTCTCAAAGGCTTGCTGTCTCGCATCTGACCACTCAAACTGAACATTCTTCTGAAGCAACTTCGTCAAAGGAGCGGCTATCTTCGAGAAACCTTCTACAAACCTTCTATAGTAACCGGCTAAGCCTAGAAAGCTACGAATCTATGTTACAGACTTCGGTTGCTTCCACTCAACAATGGCTTCTACCTTCTTCGGATCGACTCTAATCCCATTGGCTGACACTACGTGCCCTAGGAAGATTACCTCTAGGATTCAGAACTCACACTTACTCAATTTTGCATACAACTGGTTGTCTAACAAAGTCCGCAAAACTAACCTCAAGCGCCGGTCATGGTCTTCCTCGGTACGCGAATATACCAAAATGTCATCTATGAAAACAACTACAAACTGGTCTAAGTACTGATGGAAGATTCTATTCATCATATCCATGAAAGCAATCGGTGCATTAGTCAACCCAAATGGCATGACTAAAAACTCATAGTGACCATATCTAGTCCTAAAAGCCATCTTCGGTACATCTACCTCTTTTACCTTCAACTGGTAGTAACCTGATCTCAAGTCAATCTTCGAAAAGACTAATGCCCCTCTCAACTGATCAAACAAATCATCAATATGCGGTAAGAGATACTTGTTCTTCACTGTCAACTGATTCAACTGTCTGTAATCTATACACATTCACATACTTCCGTCTTTCTTTTTCACAAACAAAACCGGAGCGCCCAAGGCGAAGAACTCGGTCGGATAAAGCCTCTATCTGTCAACTCTTGCAACTACGTCTTCAACTCTTTCAGTTCTTTCGGTGCCATACGATACGGAGCAATCGAAACAGGAGCTGAATCTGAATAAGTCTCTATAGCAAACTCTACCTCTCTATCAGGCGGTAAACCCGTCAATTCTTCCGGAAACACACTCGGAAAGTCACACACTGTCCGGATATCTTAAGGCCTAACTTCACTCATGTTCGGATTCATCACGTAGGCCAAATACACCTCACAACCCAACTCAACTAACCTCTTAGCCTCTAAAGCTGAAACTACATTTGATAAGAACTTCACGTTCTCACCTACAACCACAATCTCGTAATCATCCACAAGCTTCAAGAAAACCCTCTTAGTCTTAAAATCTATCCTAGCTCTATGCTCTGTAAGCCAGTACATACCCAGAATTACATCAAAGCCATAGAACGGTAACTCCATTACATCCACTGGAAACACATGCCCTTGAACCATCAGCGGACACCTCCTGTACATCTTCCTAACCACTACTGTATCCCCGAAGGAACTAGAAACACTAACTCCTACCTCTAATACCTTACAAGGTAAATTCAACAACTTTGCATGTTCACTCAGAATGTAAGAATGCGTAGACCCGAAGTCAATCAAAGAAAGCAAACCCAGAGACTGTATCAAGAAGTTACCTGCAATCACATATGTGTCGTGGTGACCCTCACGCTGAGCGTAAACTCTAGCTTGACCTCCGCCCTCTGGCTGAACAGCAACTACATGTGCTATGTTCCTCTGGCCATCATTTCTCGGCTGGAAGTTACCTCTACCGCGCCCACGGCCTCTCTGAAAGTCATTGGCTCTAGCAGGAGCCTAAGCCTGAACCGGTGCCTGCCCCACCTGATGTGGACAGTCATGCCTAATGTGATCCATAGCTCCACAGCTCCAACAAGAGTGAAAGTTCCCCCAACACTCACCGGTGTGATTCCTCCCGCAACGAGCACACTCGGGCAAACGCCCACCAGCTCTGGCCCTGATGGCCTCTACCGTGGTTACCACCACCACGTCTATGGTCATAGTGATGCCTATTGTCCCGATGCATCTTGGCATCACCTCTATCAAAGTCGCCGGACCTCTTTCCAGAACTAGATCCACCAGAACATTTGGTCAAACCCAAACTGTGCTCTATGTCTTTGGCCCTAGCGACCAAGACATCAAAATCTGTGTAGTCAGTAGCCAAGGTGTACCTCTTGATCTCTTCACTCAACCCATAGCGAAAACGGTCACAACGTTCCCTCTCAGTAGGAACAAGCTCAGATGCATACTGACTCAACCTGACGAAACGGATCTCATACTCAGTTACGGTTAGATTCCCCTGAAGCAAAGCCATAAACTCCATCTTCTTCTCATCGAGATAACGGGGACCCAGATACTTCTTGCGGAAAGCTGACTCAAAGAACTCCCAAGTGATCTCGGTCTCTGGCATACCTGTAGTAATGGTGACCCACCAAGTGTAGGCATCACCCTGAAGTAGAGATGCAACACACCCTAGCTTGCACGCTCCAGTACAACCCATCTGTGTCAGAATAAGGACGATCTTGTCAAACCAAGTCTCGAACCTCTCGGGTGCCAACCCTCTGAACTCTTCGCCTTCCAAACTGTGAAGCCTCTCTAGTGGCAGACCAGTGCCCTCACCCTGAGGTTGTGCCACTGCTTGACCCCCAGCCACTGCTGCCTGAAAAGCCCCGGCTATCGTCTGAACTAGAGGAGCCAAATATATCCCGACCGGTCCTTGGCCAACTTGGGGTTCTACACCCTCGGCTCTCGCATCACCCTCCGCTTGACGAGGAGGAGAAGGAGGAGGTGGAGGAGCCTGTGCCTCAACAACTGGCTCAACTCTCGGAGCTGCTGCTCGTGGTTCCGGTTGAACCATCCTAGGCCTCCCTCTTGGTCTCATTTCACAGCTAGCAAGATAACAACTACAACAAACAAACATATAAGGATTAAGTTAGCAAAGGCAAGAGTCCATTCGTGCTCAAGTATACTCCTTTACAAAACCTTTTCAAAATATGTAATAGTAGCAATGGGAACTCGACACTACGCCTCGACACCACATTCATGCTAACACATGCTTTTAAACAATATATGAACAAACAAACAACAAGCATACATGGAAAAGCATTCACCGAGACATAGCAACAACACAACACTTCAAACTTACCTCACTTACCTGCCCGAGGTCTCGGAAACCTCAAGCTCTGATACCAACAAATGTAACCCCCTCGTCCCGGTCTGGACGACTGACCAGTCCGAGTAGGTCACACAGGGAAAACCGAGGTGAAACCCGTTAAGGCTCCACTTCGATTAACGACCCTAGAAAATTTCTTTTAACATTATCTTGTCTAAAGGCTTTAATAATTCCTATGTGAAATACGACAGCGGAAACATAACAAAATAAAACAACCATCCAAAGCAGCACTTTAAAACAGCCCATTTAGTTTGTACATCAGACCGTATTGATACACTAGAAGAGGGTATCGATACGCCTTGACTAGGTCAACTGCCCAAAGTCAAACCAGGGAGACCGTATCGGTACACTGGTTGACCGTACCGATACGCCCTCCACAGTCAACTTCTCACGGTCAAACGATGAATATCGTACCGATACGCCAAAATCTCGTCAAAATCTCAGATTTTTAGAGAGGATTTGGTGTATCGATACACCCCCGTGTACCGGTACGCTAAGCCTAATCTGAGTCCCAAAGTGTAGAACCGTATCGATATGGCCCTTGGGCGTACCGATACGCCCTGCACTGCAAGACTCAAATTGTCAGCAAAACGCACTAAGACTCGACTCTAGATGCAGTTTACGACTCACCTAGCCACAAACAAACTTTCATACAACACATATCAACCAAGAATTAGCATATGGAACTATTTAAACGAACAACGGAGCATTAACCCCCAAGGCATTCATAATTAAGAGAAACTTGCATTTAAAACATACATAAAAGGTCTAATAAGCCAAAGGTTTATGCATTCACAAGCAAGGATTACATGCACTCTAAGCAACACATAGCATTAGGCAACAACGTAACATGGTTTACAATTCCAAAACACGGTATAAACAACAAGCCACATCTATGAGTCTACAACGCTCATACAGACACATAGTAGTCCCAGCTAAGCTACCACATTATTTACTAAACCATACTTGAGCAACTATAAAAGCTTGGAATGCCCCTTTCCTTGCTCCTTGCTAACTCCACGCTAATGATTTGCATTGTCGAAAACGAGAGCGTAAGCTAGAAGCTTAGTGAGGGTGCTCTAAAACAAAAACAACGACAATACAGGGTTCAAGCATATCATCCTTAATTCAACACACATGTATACATAAGCATCAACAAGGCCTCAAATTAACAACACATGAATGCACTAACATGGCATCTTACCTCATGTTATGCTCAACAAGATATAACAATTATCTCAACAACAAAACCACATGAACAAGTATATTGGAACCTATTAGTTTACTCGGATATGCGGATAACTTCCGTTGGGGCTTTCACCTCCAACGTACTCAACAACAACGTTACCTTCGGTGGGATTACACTCATCACCGAACCTTGCATGGATGGGATTACACTCATCATCACATGTCCTACGGATGGGATTCCACTCATCATCATGTAATAATATAAAATTTCCGGTGGAATATTACATCACCGTACTCCTCCTTGGTGACTTTACGCCACCAAGGCCACGCGCGAATTTGACTCAACCGTGTACACACTCTCATCCTAATGATCGATCATTTATACCCGGTAATTTAACTAGTACCAATCATACTATCAAGTCACACCATGACAATCCATCATGCATATCAACATGTCAATCTTCACACACATCCATGTATATAACACATACATAATCAACACATGTTTTACAAGTTATATCAAGCATACTTAGCAAACCTCATAAAACCTACAAGAAGTCAAGCTATCAACTTAACCTCTACCTTGGATTGGCCTACCAAGCTCAATACAACTCCTCAATCATACACTTGATCCAATTTAAACCAATTTAAAAGATTCCACTCACCACACTTTCTTAAGCAAATCAAGCAAAGCCGACTCAAGCCTCCACAACTTCTAGAATCGTGCCCGAACCTTCTCCAATGTTTCCCCTTGATTCTAACCAATCAAAAACAATGTATTACTACACAAAACATCCACAATTCACTGTCACTACTCATATTTCAGACACAATCCACTTCTCAACAACTTCAAGCCAAAACTAACAACCACAAATTCCCATTTTCGTACTCCCATTAAACCCAACATAGAACTATCAATTCCAACACCCAAAATACCTTTAAAAACCTTCAAAAACCTCTCTAACATTACTATATCATCAGCCCTTCAACCCTTCACAAAACCACTCCAAAAATACAAGTTTAGACACTTTTAAAATACACCCAAAAACCCATTTCAGGATTTTGACCAAAACCCCACCATTTTAAGTTTTAAAACATCCAATGACTAGATTAAAGCATAAATGAACTTATCCAATCAAGAGCTAAACGAAAAACTCATAAAGCTTCTTCCTTTTTCCTTTAAAAGCTTGAAACTTGAAAACTAAAAAGATGGTGTTTTTGAAAATCTAAGACCATAGAAATGTTCGGAATAGAGAGGAGAAGTCAAAAACAATCTTACCTCGTAGAAATCACTTGAAATGATGAAGCCTTGATGGAATAGTAACTATAGGGTTTGGGGGTTTTAGGTCGTTGAAAAATGAACAAGGGAGAAGAAGACCATTTTTTTGTTTCAAAAAGGTTCATCTTTTTCCTTACTTTGGAATATTTACAAAAATGCCATTACTAAAATTCTAGTCTTATTAAATTAAAACCAAATCCTATTTTAATTAAACCGGGTCTAACGACTCGAACCCGACTCACACACCCAACTCCCGACCCCAAAACCCGGGTGTTACACAATGATTTTGAACGCTGAGCTTACAAAGCTCAATGGCACATTTCTACTCTACCACAATTCATTATTATCATAAAATAAGCATGTAAGATAAATATAGTTTAGAGATCGTATATAAGGGTTTACTATCTATGAGTTATCATCTAGCCAACACTAGCTAGAGTTCTTAGATCACCAATCTCAAGGCATCAATATTTCTGCAAGAAGTCTTATTTGATCCACAAGCTATCATCTATAGCATCCACACAGCATACATAAATACATCCATATATCATCTACATAAATGTCCAACGAAGCCCTACATACTCGTGCTCACATAGTCATCGGGTTTAATGGACCATATCCGAATCACCATAACCACAGATACGTCCTAGACATACTTGGATCACATCAGCCACAAGTAGTCCTTACCTGAGGTCACTCAGCCTATCAGGTTACTCGAGCTCACTTAGCCTATCGAGCTAATACCTTATCCGGATCACCCTAGCCACAAATAGGTTTCTAACCGTACCCATATCACTCAGCCCGTGGGTACATCAGATGTACTTGTTCACTTAGCCCGAAGTACACATCCTCTTGTATAAGTATTGTAGTACTGATTCTATGACATCAAAATTCTCTTTTAACAATAAAAAAGCAATACATGCTCCCCGAGTATTCATACACCTCACCAAGAGGTAAGTGGCACCAAGCCAAGCCATCGAATAATTTCTCCAAGGCATAAAACTAACCATCCTAATTATCTTAGTTCATCACTTACCAAGTTATTACACGTTACTCTCATCCACGAGGGTTAAATCTCGATTTCTCAGTTTTACAATTCATTTTATTACCTTAGAAGACCTTTGGACCATAGTCCTCGAATTATCAACCCCTCGAACTGAATTACAACATTTATAGGCAGATTGCCCAGTTGGTACCGATACCCACTCAAGAGTATCGATACTATTATCTAGGTACCGATAGCCACCCAAGCGTATCGATACTCGGCTTCATATGCATAAGGGGTTTAACCAACACCCCGTAGCCTTACACGAGGGCCGTGTACCAATACCCCTTCGGTATCGGTACACTTTTGTGCTACTAAAATTCTGATGAAATAAGGGTTATACCCAACCAAAGAGTACTGATACGCCCTTTACAAAATGTCTTTGTTCATCCTTCATAACACATGGTATCGATACTGGCTCCCCACGTATCGGTACTAAAGCCCAGAAATAGCTTCCAAGGCTCGAGAAATCACTTCCCAAGCCCTCACAACGTAATCTTAAACCCATAATCTTGATTCTACATCTTATGGAAGTTTTTTAGGGTGGTTTACTACCATTTTTACACCTTGCTAACACTTAATCTGGGATTTACCATTTATAAGGCTTTAAGCTACCTTAACACCAAACTAGTAATCTTAAACCACAAACCAAACGAAGCAATCACTTTATGTTCTTGAAGAAGATTAGGAGTCAGAGATGTACTGGCCTTTAGCAAGAATCCTGAAATTAGCTCTTACACTAGCCTCCCTTGGACTTCCCTCTTTGTCTTAAGCTTGCAAAAGTCCTCCAACCCCTTCCACTAGCCATACAAACAAGAAATCCGAACTAAAGCTTAGTATAGCATGAAGGAGGAGATTAACTACGAAAATACAACCTTTGAGACAAAAGAATAACTCCATAAATCTTTCCAAGCTTGAATCTTTCAAAAAACCATGAATGGTTAACTCACCTATTTGAGAAGAGAAGTCACTTTTTATGAAGCCCTTGAAGAGGAGATTAACATACTTCAACCTTGAATCTTGGGTGGGAAAAATGATTAAGAAAGTTGACTCCTTTAAATCTAAATGGCAATGGGTGTTAGAGAGAAAATGTGAAGAAGAAAGATGAGACAAAAGATGAGAAATGGTGACCTCACCAAAAGCTATCTTGTCCCCACCCCTTAACTCACCTTTTTCAAAATGGTCTCTTGCCAAACCCATTGCTCAAAACTCATCTAACAAGGCCCAACTTGGCCCAAATGGTTCAACGACCCAAACCAACACGTATGTCCATAACTCGGGTCAACGCCCATACGTTGACTCAAAAATTCGGGTAACCCAGCGTCTTTGTGAACACGGTAAAATAGGGCTTCGTTGGCCATTATGTAGATGATGCATGGATTCATTTATGTATGATGTGTGGATGCCATAGATAATAGCTTATGAATGTATTAACTCGATAGGTTCTGTGACCTCGAGTATGGCAAAGCTTTGTAGAACATGAATGACTTCTTGGACTTGTTGATGCTTGAGATAAGTGATCTAATAACTCTAGCTAGTGTAGGCTAGATGATAACTCATAGATAGTGAAGCCTTATCTATGCTCTCTAAACTATATTTATCTTGCATGCTTATTTTTATGATAATCACAAATTGTGGTAGAGTAAAAATGTGCCACTGAGCTCTGTAAGCTCAACGTTCGGAATTATTGTTTTCGTTCGTAGGTTAGTAGGTTGATCGTGATAGAGGAGCACATCAAGAAGGGATCTCCCAGCACCGCATCACTTCAGATTATAATGCTTATTATTTAGTTTTGGGCTTATGTATTCATAGGACCTTACGAGTTATTGATTCTGTAAACTCTATTGAACTGTTATTTTGATACACGGTGTTTTAAACTTGTTTATATTGCTTATTTAATTACATGGATTTATGGATGATTTGATATTTTAAAAATGGATAAACTTATGGTTTTTAATGGAAGTTTTTGATGGGTCGATTTTGGGTGACCCGAATGTAGTACTTCAGACCCGAATCGGGGTGTTACATTCAAACCTGGGAGACGACATTGTTGAAGAATAAATTACTTGATTTCAAAATTAATAAAATTAAAGTGTATTTTTAAAAGAATAAATTTATTCATTTTCAAAAGTGAATATATGTTAGAGAATGTAAAGTCACTTTTCATAAAGCAAAAGAGAGAGAGAGAGAGATCAACCGACAGCTTGAATTTGTTAGAAACAAAAGTGTGTGTATATGTAGTAGCCTATTGGGAAACAACTATGGCAGATCTGCCTACACAGATGTAAACAGTATTTGCGTTACAATCAGACATTTGATAAAATAGAAAAAAAGCTAAGTAAGATTGATGGTTAAAATTTTGATGTTGTGATAGGAGAAAATTAAGTTTGAAGTATTTTTTTTAAAAAAAAAATTAAGTTTAAAGTGTTGCTTTTTTAATAAATTATTGCAATACTCGATTCATATTAATCAATTAATGAATTAGATATTGTGATTATAAAAAAATTCCTAAAAGACCCTTTTTATTCCTTTATTAAATGTCATATTTGCTGCTGTAATTGCACTCCCCTAATCTACATGCAGACAACTTTATGCTTTTATCCGGTTACTGTGAAGGACTGAAACTCTGTATACATATGACCAACTATCATGGTAATTAATGTCTACTTTTTATTGAAGCTTTTAGCTTATGGTTGCACGCATGAGAAACCAAGGTGAAGTAGCCCTACATCTGTCTGAAAAACATTGCTATCATAACACCTAAGCAGCGGTGAATTTTATATGGAAAATCTTAAAACATAATTCTCTGATACATATACAGGTACAAAGAATCATAGCATGAATACGGTTGGTATACTTCAACTAAATCATAGCTGAAAAATCAATCTTTCTTATAAAAAAGAAATGGCTACATTTATTGAAAAATGGGGTCATTAATCACAGGTTTAAGTGAGATGGTACAAATCTCTCCTACCTTAACCAATAGTTGAAAGTTCGATTCTCGCTTTGAGTAGTTTTAAAGCTTATGATTATCGTATGTTTTCTATATGTTCTAACAAAACGTGAAATGATTGTTAGAGCTATAGATAGATAGAGCTCTGGTTTGTTAGTCAAGATAAGGAGTCTTGTAATTCGGTTGTAACGGCTGTTAAGCTGTCATTGAGTTGTTGATAACGGTTACCTCTAAGGTCACCAAGTCTGTATAAATACTCAAGCTTGTTGCTAATAATATCAGATTGATTGCTTGTTCTTCTTTCAATATTCTTCTTTCTTTCATAATCTTTCATGGTAACATTTCCTTTCATGATAATAAAAATAATTTCTTTTGTGAAGCTTGCAAGTTGGGAAAGAGTCATAAACTAAAATTTAATCCTTCTATTACTATCTATGATCAACCCCTGCAACTGATTCATATAGATCTTTAGGGTCCAACCCCCTTACTTTCAAATAATTGTAGGTACTATATAAGCTTTGTAGATGCATATTCTAGATACACATGGGTTTATTTTATTACAAAAAAAAATCGATGTTTATAATGTGGTTGTATCTTTTCACAAGCTGGTTAAAAAACAGTTAAATTACAAGATCAAAATAATGCAATCTGATTGCGGTACAGAATTTAGACTTTTGATGTCTTATTTTCAACAACAAGGGATTGTTTTTAGGAACACTTGTCCTCATACTTTTGAGCAAAATGGCATGGTTGAAAGAAAACATAGGCATATTGTAGAGCTTGGTCTCACTCTTATGGCACAAGCTTCAGTTTCTTTAAAGTATTGGTCTGATGCCTTTTTTTCTTATTAATAAATTACCTTCTAAGGTATTAAATGGTGTCTCACCACATGAGAAGTTGTTTGCAAAACCAGATTACAGCTGTCTCCGAGTCTTTGGATGTTAATGCTTCCTATTGACAAGGTCATACAATAAGAATAAGCTGCAATTCAGATCGACACCTTGCACTTTCATTGGCTATAGCTCACATCAGTGTGGTTACAAATGCTTGAGTGAAGATGGCCATGTGTATGTTTCTCGCCATGTTCAGTTTAATGAGAGCAGATTTTCATTTCAAAAACATTCTCTTAAAGTCAACACTTAGACAGAAGATTCAGAACGTGTTCCATTCAAATTTTCTGGAGCATGATTAGAAAACCATCTCCTTTCAGCACTTCTAGTTTCTCAAGCTTAGCTTCAAATGGGGTACACTCTTCTCCTAGTGTTTCAAGTAGTGGTCATATCTTACATGTTCTAAGTAATGTTCAGACCTTTGAACAAGCTTCCATTCCTGTTTCAACTACTTCTTCACCCAATACCAATGCCTTGAGTAGTGTTGATACTCTCACACCACAGTATTCTCTTGTTCATCATATTGCAGATCGAAATGTAGACCTTCCTGAGGGCTAAGTGCAGTGTGTAGATCCTACAGAAGTTCAGCATGCTCACCTTCCTGAACAAGTTCAGAATGATGATCTTCCTGCTGAAGAAGTTCAGAGTGGTGATCTTTCAAGGAGTCAAAATCTAATTGCAAATCTTCCTACAGTTCAAAATCATGGTGATCAAAGTGTAGCCCGAGCTTGTGACCAGGGTGCAACTGAAATTCAAAGTTCTTTTTAGAATACAAATTTGAAGTCTACTCATTCCATGGTAACCAGATCTAAACTTGAAATTTTTAAGCCTAGAGTATTTCATGCTGAGGTTACTATGTCTGAACCTAAGAGTATACATCAGGCTATGTTAGTAGATGAATGGAAAGAAGCTGTTGAAAAAGATCTTAGAGCTTTAATTCAAAAAGGCACGATAATTAGCTAGTTTACCTGTATATAGGGTTCCTATAAGGTGTAAGTGGTTGTTTAAGGTTAAGCGTAATGCATATGGTAGCATTGCTCGCTATAAAGCAAGACTTGTGGCTAAGGGCTTTTCAGAACAAGCAGGTTTTGATTATGGGAAAACCTACAGTCCTGTTATTAAGTATGTCTCTGTCAGAATTCTGCTTAGTGTTGCTTTAAATAATGGATGAACCTTAAGGCAAATTGATGTTGATAATGCTTTCTTGAATGGCAATTTGTCAGAGAAAGTTTATATGGAGCAGCCTCCAGGATTTGAACAGTTTGATGAAAGTGGAAATAAGTTAGTTTGCCTTCTTAAGAAATTCTTATATGGGCTCAAGTAAGCACCAAGAGCCTGGTTTGAAAAGTTTAGAACTCATCTTGTCATTGTTCTTCATTTTACAACCTCCTTAGCAAATTCATCTTTATATTTCAAAGATGTCAATGGCAGCAAAATTTTTATTATGGTATATGTAGATGACATTGTGATGACAGGAAATGATGCTAGTGATGTGATCTAGTTATTAAAGACATTAGTACAACTTTTTCATTGAAGGATCTCGGTAAATTAGAGTTTTTCCTAGGAATATCAGTGCAGAATATTGAACAAGGAATCCTCCTTAGTCAAAATAATCATATTGTGGAGTTGCTTGAGAAAACATCAATGACTGATGCAACACCAACACCTACACCTCAATTGTCTGCTCATGATGGGAGTCCTTGCTCTGAAGCTGAAGCCTCTTTGTTTAGGCAGGTTGTAGGCACGTTACAACACATTTGTACAATTAGACCAGACATACAATTTGCAGTAAAGAAAATTAGTCAATTCATACAGTCTCATCTTGACAAACATTAGAAAGCTACTAGAAGGATTATTAGATATCTCAAAGGCACAATAGGACATGAATTGTTCTTCAGTGCAAAGTCTTCAACCTCCAACATAGTTGGTTATATTGATTCTGATTGGGGCACCAGTCCATACGATATAAGGTCCACAGTTGGATATTGCATTTTTTTAGGAGAAAATTCGGTTGCTTGGAGTTCAAAAAAGCAAGGAGTAGTCTCACGTTCGTCAACTGAAACTGAATTTCGAAACATAGCAAACGCTATGTGTGAAGCCATGTGGGTCAAACCCTTGTTAACAGAGTTAAACATTCATCTCACTTCTCTTTCTATCATTTGGTGTAATAACACCAGTGCTATTGCTCATTCTGCCAATCATGTACATCATGCCAAGTTGAAACATGTGGAGCTTGATCTCAGTTTTGTTAGGGAGAAAATTCTTGATGGTTCGTTTCAAATTAATTATGTACCAGCTTTGAATCAAATTGCCAATGTTCTTACCAAACCTTTGTTTGCCTTTTTTTTTTGTTCAACTTCGAGAACAACTCAAAGTTTTTCTGCAGATGAACTAAGACTCTTGTCCACTTCTTTATCTTAAAGGTCAAAATAGCTCAGAAAAAGATTTAAAATTACCATAGTGGTAAAATAGATTTATAGTTTTTATATTTTTAAATTAAATTAAATATTTTTACACATTTACATTAATAAATTTAAAATAAAATAGATTTATAGTTTTTATAATTTTAAATTAAATTGAATATTTTTACACATTTATTTTAATAATTTTATATACATAATATTGAATCGATTTATTTAATTTAATTAATAATTTTAATTTTTTATTAAATATCTTCATTTTTATTATTTAAGATATTTTCATTTTTAATTTAATGATTTGAATTGATTCAATTGTTTGTGTGAATTTAAACATCACAAGTGGCCAAGGTCTGAGTAAAGGCTTGGGATTTTAACCTTGAGGTCCTAGGTTCAACTTATGACAAGGCCATCTCTCCCCCTTTAATTTTCTTTTATATTAAATAAATTAAATTAAAAATAAAATAAAATTGATATGATATGTGACTAACAGGGACTAAATGTGTAATTATACAAAAAAAATTAACTACCACACCTCCGTTAAATTTTAACGGTTGATGGTCAAAATATGATCAATTAAATAGTTCGGTGGCCAGATTTTTAGTTTTTTTAGTTGGATGGTCAAAATAAGACGGGCCCAATAGTTGGGTGGTCACTCGGGTATTTTACCCTAATTTAAATTAAGTATTACAGAAGTTTATTATGGGGTAACCTCTCAATCTAATTGATCCATTCATAACATCAAAATTCGGACCATTAGTCTTACTTAAAGAATTTAGCGTCTAATCTTGTTAGACCAACTAATTGTTACTGAAGATAAATTTTTCTAACCATAAATAATTGTGAATCATTAATGTTAAAAGGGAGTCAGTTGCAGTTTTGAATTAATCTGTGTCTTGACTGATTATTGATTGGTTTGATAGGATGAGACGTTAAATCTTTTAAATAATGCCGAGAATTTAAATTACATTGTCGTGAATACAATAAATTGAATTAAGAGAACCATCCTTATAATGAGTCTCTACAATACTTAATTTAAATTAATCATTGAATGAATCAGATAACAATAATCTGTTGATTTAAACCGGATATAATTTCTTGGATGCGTACTATTAGGCGAAGTTTGATTAAATTTACAGTGGAACATCAAAATGAATTGTGAACTACAAATAAGGATGGATGTGAATCAGATAAGAAAGGCAAAGCCAATTTGATCAAATTTAAACAATTATGAGATCCAGCAAAGGAAACTGTATTATCATTTCTCACAATTATTACGTGTGGATTTCCACCATATTAATTTATATAATGTAAATTAATTGAATTTTATACGTATCTATATAAATAGAGAGAGAGTTAAGGTTCACTTATACCATATAAAAATTACATTGATTTAGGATCATTATACAAATATAAATCTCGAGTTCACAACTTGACATTCTTTTAGAAACGAATACGTTAAAATTCAAAGAAAGAGATCAACAATTGTTAGAGCAAGTGGTTAAAAGCTTTTAGTTGACACCTTCCCCTCCTTTAAATTGTGGATTCTAGACCCATTAGGAGCAAATTTTCCCTTCTCCTCCCCTAAATTGTGGATTCTAGACCCATTAGGAGCAAATTTCCTCTTCCTCTTCTCTAAGTTGAAATTGTTAAAAAAAAGAATCATTATGCCGGATTAAACATATATCATGCATCCCATTCCCCATACTATAATAAAAAATAGGGATGAGCATGGGACGGGGCGGGCTGGTTTTTTGACTGCACCTACCCTACCCCTATCTATAAACCCCTAAACTCAACTCCACATGGAGTTTGGAGTCAAATCATGAATGTAATGACAGATTAGTTAAGTAATATTCAATTCTAATCTCCTACTTAGAGGCTTTATAATCTCAAGTCATAGGTCAGAATTCTTTGATCATGATTGGTTTATGTTTTGCAACTTTTTTTATTGTTGTTGTTTTTTCTTATTATTGTTTTTATTGTATTTTAATATTAAACAATCTTAATATCTATTACACAAATGCAGATGACACTATACTGATGACTGATCTTCAAACACATAAGTGCAGATATCAAGCCCAAATCTCTTGATTTGTCAATCACCAGGAACGGACCGAGTGGGCTGAAAGGGGCGGTCGTTATTTAAAATTTTAAAATTCGTATATAATATAAAAAAATTTAAAAAAAATTGTATTTTATATTGAAAATCTATTTTTGTCCTATTAAAATCAATCGATTGATCCAAAACTGAAATCTCAATATTATCATGCATATATTTCGTGGCATTTTTGTTTCTCTACTATTTGATTTAAAAACAAACCAACCTGAACCTTAGCCTATTCTTGGCTATCACATATAACTAAAACACTATTGGTATGATTTGATAGTAAAATTTCAGGTATCGGATTTCAGTCCTATTAACGAAAATGAACGTAGAAAGAAAGAGCAACGAAATACAGCAAAATTTCAGATGGAAGTGAGTACTTAGTAAACAACACTTACCTACTTTAAAGGAGAAAATCAGAGAAATGAGAAAACACTCTGAAAACCAAGAAATGAATCTACTTCCCTGGTTTGGTCTGTGGAGGCAAAGGAGCAGCACTGCCTTTTTGAGTCACTCGGAGATGACTTGTCCTTCCGGCCATCCTTGGTGGAGCTCCCAAGATCGGCTAGATGCTTGCTGTTCCTAACCATTGAAATATCAAAGGACAGCATTTTAATAGATGATGTACCGGCTTTTTTTATGGAAACTTTGGGAGAAACAGCCAATTCATCATTTGCTCCGCTGGAACTTCCGTTGAATGCATTGTTCTTCGCCTTTGTGCCAGCGGTGCCACACAAGTCTCCATTGGCTTCCTTGTGTTCCATTTCTGAAATGACCATTGCGTCTTTTGATGTACCAAATGTAGCACTGCCAAATCCTGGTTGATTTTCTGAGTTGTGTTCCTTGGTAAGACTGAAACAGTCGGACTCAATGACCTTTGGCATATTGATTACTGGAAAATTCTTGGATTTTTTCCTTATGTGATCAAATATTGTTTCTTCAGCCGGTTTTTTGAACGAGAATGTTTCAGGTTCAAGTGGAAGATCACCTTGAACGGGAGAAGTAACATTTAACACCAAACTAAAATAAAAAAGACTGATAGTTTACATACGGAACTTTCATAAAAAATGCACCTGATTTATCTGTGAGATCAATTGTAATTGAGCTCCCAGGAGTAATATGATGCTTTCCGGTTAGATAGTTGTTGATGCGATCGGTAATCTGTTCTGGCCCAGTGGATTCCGGCAAAGGATCAAGCACTATCTGTTGAGGAATTTTGCTTCTCTCTCGGTCAGAAGTGTGCTTTCTTGAGAGAATTAAGCCTCCAAATGATGGAGAATAGGCATTGTTCGATGGAGTCAAGAGAGGGAATTTCTTGGCTTTTTCTCGTATATGGTCAAATATCGACTGCTCGGTGATGATTTTACAGTCATCTTTTTCAGTTCCAGAAGCAAGTTCTCCTACAGCATTTGAGGCGGAAATGCAGCTTGAAATGGGCAAAAAGATACCAAGATATGTAATGAAGATCACAGCTTAATCCCATACCTTCTCCAGATTCTTCATCCAAGAGGTTGAAACTGGGCCTGCAATAGAAAAGAAGTATATGACAAGATAAAAGGGTGAAGTGAAATGGAATGAGCTACTTGAAATCTAGAAGAATACTCTGTTTCTCACATTGAAGAACTTCCCATTTTAGATTCAATCGAACCGCGAGGTCTTTGTGCCAGAGATTGATGTTTGGCTGCCTTGTCATCCTCTATAACATAAACTTCCTGAGGAGGAGCAAAAATCTGAGCTGGTTTCCTTGCACGTTTAGGAATGGGAGTTGAATCGCTCTCCTTAACTAATAGAAGTTTCTCATGGAGATCAAAGCCAACTGCATGGATAACACCGCAAAATGAGTCCAAAGCCTCTGGAATTTATGCGCAGTGTATTTAAGACTCTTAGAAACTTAGCTGTATTCTTCAAAAACAAGATCAGCCTTTATGGTTATTTTTTCCAGGGGGTTTGACACGAGGATTGTCGTGCTGTAGGGGCTGCATGGATAACCAAACACATCTGACTCAAACGGTAGTAAAAGGGAAAGAAGTGGCTAATTAAACATTCTGAACTAAGCAGATGATACTTAGCGGGAACTAGTACTAATGACCGAGCATAGTGAGCTAAATTCATTCAAGCAGAAATGCCTATCGGCTCTGTAATTTTGATAAGTCTATTGAAACTAGGAAGAAACTATTGTGAAAAAACATTGGTTTTGAGGGAATGTATTTCCATCTTCATCTAATCTGACAAATCCAATTCGTAACTTAGCAATTTTGAACTTGGAAAAAAATAGCACAAAACCTGAAAACATAAATGTATCAAAATTTATATAACATGAATTATAAACATGTCAAATTTATGTAAACCTATAATACTTTGAACACAATCATAAAACATAAATGGCAATGTCTGGCAAAAACCGGTTTCAAAATATCATTAGGCTGATCTTTATAAACTAAGGAGTTCAAGGAGAAGATTGCATACCTTAAAAACTCATCCACTCTGCTGCAGCCGAATCAGATAAAGTTAGAGCATGATATAGAGGAATGAAGCACAGATAGCATTTAGAATTAAGGTTGCCACCAAAGTTCACCATTTGGGATAAACCAATTCCATTCAGGAAAAAAATTGGAAAAAAAAGTCTTCCCGACTTCTATTTGACTAAAATATTTGAGTAAATAAGAAATATGTTTTGACAGAAACACCCATATAGCTCAAAATGAAAGTACCCGAACACTGACTATAAATTAATGTAATAGCATTAGCACCTTATCTTCTCATGGAAAAGAATTAGGTTTTCTTCTTCAGAAGCAACAATCTGTAAGAGAAAATTTTAGTACCTTAGATTTCATTAATGAGTAAATAAGAAATATGAAGAAACATTCTGGATAGCGTACCATATCTGCATAGTGTCGCTTTGTTGATTGGGCTCCTTGGGATGATAACCTCGTCAATGTTACTGTTAATTTGGACTTTCCTTGCCTCTGGCATTCACTTACCTCGAGCTTAATGTCAACTTTTGGAGGCAAAGAGGTGAGAGATTCCTTGATATGATTTCCAAAAGGAAATTTTCTCCCAGTAACTATCTCTATTCTCCTTGGATCAGCTTCAGCTAGTGTCTCAAATGATTTAACTCCCATTGAATGCAGTGCCTGAATAAAAGCATTAGCTTAGGAGTATAATGTGAGGATATTGAATCAAACGAATATTTAGAAACCTATGTTGCTCGGACTTCTTTTTATTTTTTTCGAGGTATCCATGTATTATATCTATGTCCAATGCATATTTGAATATGGATACAAGGATATAACCCACCAAGAATCCTTCAAAAATACATCTATAAACTTTTTAAAAAAATAGCATGTCCCTCGGATCTACATTTATGCCTAACACTTATATCCGCATCCGAGCAATAGAGTTGAATAAATGTCGCATTATCAAGCAAATTAATACTCGTCAAAAAAAACCTTTGCTGTCACCATTCCAATGCCAGGTAATTGTTTCAGCAAGAATGGACTGTCATCCCAGAGTTTCTGATATAATGACTTTGCTAGAAGGGACGAGTTCAGAGCTCCTCTGTAGTTCTTTTCGTATATAAAATACTCTTTCATACACTTAGCAATCCTGCACCCATTTGAGCATATTGAATTTGCATCCTAAAGCAAACAAACCAGTTCATAATTTCATCAGTTCAACTTTAAAGTAATTCTTCTAAAAAGAAGATATATCTATTAGTTGAGGTAAAAAGATAATAGAATTGAGGTCATTAAACCTGGCTCATAGATAAATCATGAACTAAAGGATCCCCAGTTAAGCAGTCATTTGCCAAAACAAATATCTTCTCTTCTCTAGTTTGAATGCGTTTTTTCCGTTTCCCTTTATCACCACTGACATGAAAACGGAGGCGACCATCTTTATCTCCATTTATGTCATTCAAAAGTTTCTTCTCATTGCGTCTGAGCTGTATCCCTTCATTTCCAGAAATTAATACATCACTCTTAGAGTTCCTTTAGAATAACATGTACAAAAGATTACTTTCTCTTCATTTTGCCTTAAGTGCTCATGTCTACCAGTCATAGATATCGGAATCCATATCCAATATTCACACCCGAGGTCGAATCACATAGGAAAAATCAATTATTACTAGATAGGCATACATACAAGCAATCTCCTCAGCATGGCATATAATCTGTAGTACATCTTCCAAACTACAGCTTGATGGTGCTCGCATAATGTGTTTCATGGTGTTAAATTTCAAATAGTACTTTGTCATTAATCTTCCTGGTTCTGAAGATAAAAAAAGAAAGGGGTAGGAATTAATGATATGTTTATACTTCAGGAAAGCTAAGAGAGTACTTAACAATTTCAAGTACCTTGTGGCTTCAAGACAAAACCATCTTGATCAGTCTGAATCATTTGGTGGCTTGACAATTCATTAACATTTTGAACACAAATCTCTGGTTTAAACAGCGTTCATGAGTAATATGATGTCAAAAGAAATTCAATAAATCAAAATGGAAAGAACTATACCTTGGATATGCTTCTCTATTTGTTCTCTTCGAATTGCCTTTTTAACTGCATAATTCTGAGGATTCTGATTGTGCATTCAAGGTGTCAAATTTGAAGTAAAAGAAAGAACATTATATCATTCAAAAGATTGCAAAACGCTTATATACATGCCTTTTTCATTCTCACATATAAATATGAGCACTTCATCCACTCAATTGCCTTTGTGATGTCGGAGATGGTCAGTTGAACTATTTCTGCAGTTAAGTGTTCCGTCAAGCAAGAGAGCAATCTACATTGGTAAGAAAAATGTGAAGCACACAATTAGAAGATATAGCCCAATTTTGAAAGAAGTCAAACACTATAAGCAGAAATCAAGAATAGAAAATCTTATAGAAAATCATTAATGACTTTGAGTGTCAATAAGTGTCCAATATGGATATGTTTACTTTTTTAGGTCTTTTCATGTATTTGAATTATATCCATATAACCATGTCAGATAAATTGCCGAACACCAGTAAATCAAGAAAAACAAAAAGTCAAAACAAGATAGTAAATTGATTTAGAAGTTATGAACATACTGTGATTCTACCATTTCACATCCATTCAGGAGATTCTCATATAAATGGACCTGAGATCATGTGTGAAATCATAAAAGAGAATATAGCAGGAATCAAGCAAGCATGGCTAAATTAAAGGTAGTAAAAGAAAAATGCATGGAAGAGGAACAAAACACAGCTTTAAATTACTGTTTCTCGTCTAGTCATGATTATAACCATCCCTGTATCATCAAATGGTGGCCGACCCGCCCTCCCACACATCTGAAGAACAAAAAACAGTTGTAAATATAACCATATACATAAATATTGATTGGTCATACTCCATGGAAAGGCCTTTTTCCTTGTTGCTGAATAAAATGAAAATATTGAAGCATCATATAATAACACACCTGTAGTACCATTGATCGGTCATATTCCATGTAAAGGCCTTTTTCCTTGTTGCTGAATAAAATAAAACTTTTGAAGCATTAGATACAATAGATGCTCTGTCCTCTTATGTTAAAGATAATAAATAGTTTACTTGAGGAGAACAGTTTGACATACAAATGTTGTGTTGACTTTATTATAACTGTATGAGCAGGTAGGTTGATTCCATGGGCAAGAGTATTTGTGGTGCATAAAACTTGGACATCACCGCTAAGAAAAAGACCTTCAATGAGATTACGATCCTTAAGACTAAGCCCGCCATTATGATAACCAACTGCAAAAATACCATGTGACATCAACTTGACATGCAAATTTTCAAAATAATGTGTTATAGCAGAATAAGTTCACCCTTTACCTCCATAAAGAATATAAGATTGCATCTGTTTGTCACTGCATGACAGGGAAGCCTCCCTTAGCCTTTCCTGTTGTTCATGACTTTTAATAAATGGATTTGAATAACCAAAGGTCATTACTATCTGAGAGAGGCGTTGTGCTGCTTCTTGTGCCCCTTTTCTTGTTGAGCAAAAAACTAGAGCAGATTTTCCTCTTGAATATTGCATCAGAATATCTGCAATCAGTTCCTAGCAATAGTTATACATATGCTGTTTTATCATAAAAGGTTATTCAAGTGTATACAACAGAAGCAGTCAATAACCTTTAATAAGACATAAGTCAAGAAGTTGAATCTTACCAAAAATATAATTTTGGAGGCGCTGGATGATGACACATACAGACAATGACTAATGTTAGTTTAATTTGTCTTACCAAAAAAAAAATGTTATATGAATGTGAACTTTTGGCCAATGATATATGTTCTTATATTTTTCCCTTACAGTCTAAATCCTTCTAAGTAAAAAGGTGTATGACTTAATAATCAAATACAATTACTTGCCTTTTCAAATAGGAAGTCATTTTTTGCCGAGGCATATCCTGCAAGGAAGGTATTTTCATTTATCAAAGAAATGCACTCGAGGGAAATAACTACGAAAAGACAGTTTTGAAGATGGAACATCTAAAGGAAAAAGTATACCAAAAACTTTAGTGGTCAACTTTACAGGCCTCATTTCTTCTCCAAACCTGTTAAAACATTAGGAAGATAAAGGAGATATAACTCTACAGCAAACTAAGAGAAGATAATGCAGCAATCCCAACAATAAATCACCTCTTGATTCCTTGGACAGGGACCTCGAGCCATTCAGCTGCGCTTGTTGTTATGCGGTGTGAATGTTATAAAAAAACTTAAATTACTTTCCATCTTTTGAAAATAGAAGTTTCAAATAAAACCAGACTAACTCTTTGCACATATAAGAGGAAAAACTTACCAAGGTCCTCAATATTTGGAATAGTGGCTGACACAGCTAAAAACCGAACAGAAGCCAGAGCACTGGATTTCATTTCTGGGTTGCGAGCAAGCATTTTTATTCTGCTAACTATTGCTTCCAAAGCTGCCCCACGAAGATCATTCAGTAGGTGAACTTCATCAATAAGTATAAGTGCTATGTCACTGAAAAAGCTCAAGCCTCCATCCTTTATGCGATACCGAGTCACAGCATCAAATTTCTATGTAAAAGGAAACCACTAAATCATGCAACTTAGGTCTCAACATAGTCATTTAGAAAGAGTATCACAGTGCAACAAATGAGTAATTCACTGTTTGGTTTTCTTCATAACAGGGGAAAGTGAATCTTTCATATGTGAGCTAATATTGGCAAAACTTTAAGGATGTGATATGTTTGATGGTTTAATGTTGCTCCTGGTTTATTATTACCTGTTATTTTGAATGTACAATTATTGAAGGAGTGAAGGTTATTTCAATATTTTGGTTGCCTTTAGACAGATTTTGCTAAGGAATCACAATAGCTGGTGCTTTTGTTTGGTTTTTTGTTGGCGGTTCATTGAAGGATGTCATTTGGTGTTGGAACGGTAATGTCGGACCGTGGTGGTAATTTTGCTGTTATTGTTTTTGTGAGCAGCAATTCTGTTCTTTGCTTTGTTCATTTGCTCCTCGAAGGATATCAAATGATGGATGCTCTTGCAGAGATGTTTCTAGTGTTTTTTCTGGTTTGTTGATGGAATTGGCATGGTTGCATGACTTTCCTATTGTTTCTAGTGTTCTTCTAGTTTGTTTGGTTTATGGACGTGAATTCCCAGTTTGCTTTGAGAGTTCTTGTGGCATTTTTAATAATGGGTGCTGCACCTTTGTAATAAGCTTGTCTGTTTGATAAAATAATTACTTAGGAGAAAATGTATTCACCTCAGGAGTGGTTAAAATGATATCTGCTTCTTGAATATTCCTTGTGCTATAAGATTCATTATCACCTGTCAACTCCAGGCAATTTATCCCCAATGAACCAAGCTTATGAGTCCAATCGCGCAGCTTCTCTTGTACTAAAGCTTTAGACGGGGCTATGTAGATCTTTAAACCAAAACAAAACAAAAACAAATAAGAATAGTTTCAACATGAGAGCTGAAGAGTAAATTAAGAGAAAATAGGCGCTTGACTGCATTTTCTTCAGCACTAACATTAGCGCTGAAGACTTAAGTACTTAACTGTTTTTAGTGTTCCCTTTATATGGACAAACCTTCCATCACCAGATATAAACCTTGAGAGAAGCCTCAAAATGCAGAGCTCAAATAGTACGGTTTTCCCACTTCCGGTAGGAGCTGAAATAACCATGTTTACATCGGAGAGGAAACAAACAGGGAAGCATTCACTTTGCAGTGAATTAAAGTACCTGCAAAAAACACAATAAAAGTCACATGACTATAAACATTATGAATCTCAGCGACCTAGGGTGCTAAATTCCTTCATAATCAAGCAAAATCCATAAAAAGTTATAGTCAAACTCTTAACGTGCGAAAATTTCAAGTTAAAGTACATTTACCTGAAATTAAAAGTTGAACGGAAAGGTTCCGGTAAATGGAGCACGGATTTCAATGAATATGAATCCATTCGCAAACTCTCTTGTTAATAATCTGAGGCAAGAAAATAAATAAATAAAAGCTTATACGAATGTTTTTCTTGTGAATTTACATTTAACTAGTGCGAATCCCTGCGCTCTGCATCAGGTACTCCAAACGAATATAAAACAAAATATTCTAACAGATCGAGGAAAGAACTTAAAAGAGAGCTAGAAGAATAACGTATTATTAGTAGTTATCGTTAAAGAAGCTAAGAACAGCCATTATCAGAGCTTATCATAACAAAAGCAATGGAAATCAAAAAGTTTGACGCCTTCATAATCTCTAGGAAAATTGGATTCAAGCAGTAAAGAAAACAACTTACCTTCGGAGAAAGAGGGTTTGGGCATTCAGTTTCTGCAACACCTGCAATTAGAGGGAAGTTTGATTAACGAAGAGAGGAGAAAGAAAAGATTACTCAAAACACACAAATTGATTTGATTTCAAATTTAAAAGTGGTAGAATCACTTAGATGAGCTTATGGCGGGAGCTGAAGCGGTTGTATTGCCCAGCAATAAGCAAGAAACTGACTTGATTATTATGTACGCAAGAATTACTCCCCGCATTGGATGAGGTTTTTAAAAAATTGAAATTAAAATATTTTTTTTATAAATATTTTTATTTAATTATTGATCTACTAATTCGGATATGATACCGTAGACGTCTATTATTGTTAGAGATGGGCGTTCTATCCAGTCCATTCAAAAAATTTCGACTGAGTTGAGTTTAAGAATCCTATTTTAAAATTTAAACTTCTAATTTTATATCCTATTTTGAAATTAAAATATTTTAAAATTTCGACTGAGTTGAGTTTAAGATTATTCAAGTGACACATATCCTACTTCTAATCTCATCCATTCATTTTACTCATTCAATGGTCATGTATCCCTATATATATATATGGGTTAAGATCCACTCACACTATGTGAAACTAAACTAATTTTACAATAATTAATGGCCATTATTAATGGGTGAAATGTATGGATGAGAGAGATGTTCATTTCCGGATATCGAATTCGATTGGATTCGATTTTTTCGAATATCTGAGTTTTCGGATCGATGATATAGTGATCCGTATCCGATTCGGAAAAAAATCAGATATCCGCATATTCGAATATCGGATATTCGGATATCCGATTATCCGAAAATATAATTTGATTTTAACTATTGTTTAGAATTTGGAGGTCGTACTTATAAAATTTTCGGAATTTCGTATATGACAAACAACAAATTGTTAAATATAACAAGATTCGCATATATGAAAATCAAATTGTTAAATATAACAAGATTTGCATATATGAAAATCAAATTGTTAAATATAACAAAATTAATATTCATGAAATTTTAAATTTTCGGATATTTGGATTTTCGGGTAATTCGAAACTTGAAATATTGCGATCGGAAAATTTAAAATCGGATCAGATATTCGATCCAAAAATAAAAATTAGATCGGATATCTGAATTTTCGGATCGTGTCAACAGATAATCGAATCGGATCGCTCGGATCAGATATTTTTGAACACCCCTAGATAAGATTAACTCATTACTTTTTGAGTTTTACATATCCTATTTCTAATCGCATCCATCCATTTCACTCATCCTATGGTCATGTATTAGTGTAAAACTAGTTGAGTTTTACATAGTATAACTGGATCCAATCCCTATATAAGGGTTAAGATCCACTTACACTATGTAAAACTTAACTAATTTTACACTAATTCATGGCCATGAGTGAAATGGATTGATGGGATTAACTCCTTAAAAATTGATCCATTAACTACTAAAAATTGTTGAGTTGAATTTATGAAATTACGAGTCGAGGTGAGTATTTTCGCATCGAGTCGAGTCAAATAATTTAATTTTTTTGAGTCGGGTTTTTTTCACCCTTAATTAGTGTACTATCTTCTAATTCAATTTGCTTCATTCACAACGCAGGAATTCAACCCCGGCCCCTTGTGTCTCATCCTACTAGACCAACAGCTCATTTAATATTTTTAGGGGTAAATTTGATAAATAATCTCAACTGTTTCTATCGAATCTCGCAATTATCAAAATTTACAAGATGATCATCCAACTTAAAAAATATACTCGTACATTTGAATCATGTCATTTAAATACGACAATGTAACTCGGATATGACAGAGTTTGACCTGACCCGAGTTCGACGAGAAGAATGGATATGACAGAGTTTGACCTGACCCGAGTTCGACGAGAAGAATAGTGTCGGTTGAATTGGGGTCGGATTTAGGTTCCGATTCAACCCTAGTTTTTTGCTCAGAATCATGAGTCAAGTAGGTACTCAAGTTGATGTTATGGCGGTTCATTAATCTTTCAAAACACTCATTAAACACCGTCGGATCGGTGATGAAGGAACTCCAAATTTGTAATGCAGTTGCGAACATTGTCCATAAGGTTAATTCCATGATAATTTATAACTATTAGATTTGGGTTCTCATTTCAAAGACCTTTGAATAGATGGTAATTGCCTTTCTGGACTTTTTTTTTTTTTGAAAAATTTCTGGACTGTGTTAAGACTTAAGAGGTTAAGTTTTCAACAATATATAATCTTAAGCACCTTTCTAGAACAAATGTACCAGTGATTTTTCATTGGCAAATATGCTCATCATTTCAACAACTTTGCCTGTTTGAACAATTCAGAGCTCAAGTCAAAATTTCCTCTACTACTTTCGATTTCGAAGCTTTAAATCATTTCAGTGTCACCTAATTTCGTAAACAATACATCTACATGAAATAATCAAAAACATTTCTGTCAATTGGGATGCTCCCAGATACTTGATAGTGTCACCGCGCGGCCAAGAATGCTCAAACTTAGAAATTCTTGATATCAGGATGAACCTCAAAAACACCGTCAAGAAAACACGGGAATGGAGATGGTTTTACCTGAGAAAACTCTGCTAGTCAACCTCGTGTATGTTTTCATGCCTTTGCCAGCTCCTCGAGTCTAACCACAACTTTTTGAGCTATGTCATGGTAAGCTTTTGAGACAGTAGAATCCGGAGCTGATACCACTATTGGTGTGCCTTCGTCACTGCCTTTCCTAATGTCCAATTCAATGGGTATCTGAGATGGTATTTGGTAACGGATCATATATACTTGCAGCTTTGAATATCGAACAGCTACGCTTTACTATAAACATTTAGCTATCGAGAAGGCCAAGGAAAGTCCTCAACCGACTACAAGCAAGTATATAGAGTTAACAGCTATAACAAATTGACAATTATCAACTTTAATCAACTTCTTACCTCACCAACAAGTTGCAAACCCATCTCGGCAGCTGTTTTACGTGCTCCACCCGCACCAAAAATGAAAGAAGGTTCACCACAGTGCGGACACTTGAAGCAGCTCATGTTCTCTATTAATCCCAAAATCTATAAAAACAGGTTTGTTACTTAAAAGTTGCAAGTAATAGAAATTGTTAGTTTTTGTTAACTCCGTCATTAGCAAGAGAAACTGCGAAAGTTTAACTGACAAGCTAAACAAGTAATACCACATGCAGTCGAAAGCAATCATAGTTAAAAACTTCATACGGCTACCAAATTTATGTGCCATACAAAAATTATCAACAAGCTTTGCAAGCACGATAAGAGAATTCGTGCGGAAATTACAACTTACAGGAACTTGAACTTTAGAGAACATTCTAACTCCTCTACGAGCATCGATCAGTGCAACATCTTGCGGGGTTGAAACTATTAAAGCACCTAAGAAAAAACAACATCAAACATAAATTTTTGAAGTAAACGAATGTATCAGATAGGGGAAGTAAAGTAAGATAGGTTTTCCTTCATTTCCCTTTCCCCCTTCCAGAATGTATCCCGTCCAGCCTTATTATTGCATTCAAATTATCATGATTTCAAAATGATTTCAACTTTATCAAAGAAATCAACTAAAAAGCATATATAGGCACAAATGATCTGAGTGATATTTGTGAGGTATGATAGATAGAACTTGAATTTACATAGTAAATGGAACACCTATCCGGCCATAGAATTACTTCACATCTTATGATTAGTCCAAGCTCGTGTTGATTTTGATAGATGCTAGTTTTCAAGCTTAGTACCAAACGCTTTGTTCCCAAAAGTGGGGGGAAAGGGAAGAAAAAGAAAGCTGAAATTTAATTATCTACCTGACAACTGAAGCTTCTGGGACATAGTTAGTTGTGCATCACCTGTGCCAGGGGGCATATCCACCACAAGGATATCGAGATCTCCCCAATCAACATCCCTCGACATTTTCTGAAGTGCACTCATCACCTGAAATAAACTTATCATAAATACCATGTAAATTTAAAATGTGAGAATAAACGCTGCATGCAATATTCTTAAGCTTAGTGACTGCAATTGTTATAAAGATAAAACTTATTATGAGCATTGTAGATTTCTTTTTCTGGCACGGGTTTTTATTAGTAACAAAGCAAGTGCGCAGATGATGGAGACACACAAATTTCAATTTGCGGGACAAACTCTCAAAAGAAGCAATGGGTAGATCATATAAAATAGGGAAGTCAAGTCAACAAAGGTTGGATTTGAATCTAAGAGGTCGGCAACATGATATTTTTCTCAGCTCTGCTGAATTTTAAGGTGAGATATATGGACAACAGGATTGTTAAAATCAAGCCACTCTGTAAACAGAAGCTATAAAGAGACATGTTCCGGAATGAATAAAAGAAAAATAAGAACATAGAACCTATATAAATTAAAATACCATGGGTCCTCTCCACACGATTGGCGCATCCTTATCCACCAGAAATCCCATCGACATACACTTCACTCCATAATTCTCAATAGGAATCATCTTCATATCTGTATCCATGCGAGAGAGAAAGACCATTCAAAACATATATATCACAAAAAAGGTAACAAATGGGAAATTTGGCATCAATTCTGTATTAGCTGCAATTCTAATTTCTAAGAAAATATTTACTAAACAATAAATGATAAAAGGCACAGTAAAAGAAAGTTTCAAGAAGATGAACATGCCATATAAGATTTCATATACAACTGAAACCTGCAACGAAAACACAATCAGCACCAACAGATGGAACTACTTCAAACATGTTTTGTACTAATGGATAATTAATCAATAAAAGAACAGAACACTTTCACATGTTCTTCCATTGACTGAAGAAAGCTCATGTCTTGGAAGATATAAACATTACCTTTATTAACTTCTGGCTTTTGGTGGATGTTCATCATGGTTGGAACAGATGGTCCATACACATCTGCATCAAGCACACCCACCTTCAATCCACACTTGTTAGCTAATGCAACCGCCAAATTAACTGCAAAGATCGCAAATCAACTAAAATGAGTGGGAAAAAATCCATGGAAAATGGTATTCCTAATTCATGAATATGAAAAGAATAGATTTACCTGCAGTGGTAGATTTGCCAACACCGCCTTTACCAGAAGCTACAGCAATCACATCTTTAACCCCTTTAATTCTCAGCTGATCGTTGCTTAACACTGAATAGCTCCTAACACCACCAAGCCTCTGCACAAAGAAGGGGGGAAAATCAATCTTGGAATCAACCCAAAAACAGCAGGCATTTTCTCAACAAGAAATGAAGGTTTTTAAGTGAAACCAGTGAAGCACAGAATGGCTTTAATCTTACAGCAAAGGGTCGCCAGAAGCCCTTCATTGGGAAATAACTTAACTAACTGATGCCGAGTCTCAGGAACATGTACATAAAGGCGAATTTTGCATCCTCATTCAGTGAGATGTACTGGGTTGATTTGTTTTGGGTTGTTTTCCCCTTGGTGAAGCATGAAGAGGCGAAGGCTAGGTAGAACTTATAGAAGGAAGGTGAAGGGAAGGGTGAAGCCAACTTATACAGGGACGATGAAGAAGCTCACGGCCCATATTGCACTAGGTGGGTGCCCAGCTTTAACACTAAGGCCTATTGGTGTGTGTTTTGAGGTGGATCGACTCTGCCCACCCCATATTCTTTTCATAGGATATATATGGTTAGAATTCACTTACGTGAAACTCAACTAGTTTTACACTAATTCATACTTTCAAAAAAAGTTTTACACTAATTTATAGTCATTAAATGGGTAAAATAGATAGATGAGATTAACGCTTTATTTTTTTTCAAATGATAAAAATTAGTTGAGTTTTATATAATATACCTGGATCTCTCTCTTTATATATTATATTGAAAAAAATTCACAAGCAAATTGATTTTATGGTTTAAAGATCGAATTTAAAGTTTAGGATTTAGTTTTAACACTTTCTCGACTAGGAACATTGTCATACCTATTCCTCTATGATTTCCACCAAATAACCCTTCTGCATCACGTCTCTTTGTTCACCAAGATATCCGGAGGTGATCCTCCGAAACTAATCCTTTGATCATACTCGACGGACACTAGTTAAAAGGGCATTCGAAGTAAGATAAATTAAAGATATGTAGAGTAACTTCATTTTAAAGTTATACTAGCTTAGACAAGACATGCATTAAATTTATTGACCCACTAACTAAGTCTATCGACTGATATGCTTATTTTGTCTTATTCATTATATCATACGAAGACCAGATTAGGTATCATCCTCACATCTCTCCAATATATATACAAATGAATTTATCAGTTTCTCTTAAACTGAATATCACATAAAGGTCCATCAGACTCTATTTTTCTTGTTATTTTCCAGTCTCATCATCCTGATAGACATCGATTCATCGTCTAAACCATCTTAAATGAATCGTTTAAAAGTTCACCACCACCATCTTATCTAGACCTTCAACACTATATATATATATGTGTGTGTGTGATTTTGATTGTTAAAGTCGATGTTTCTTTAAATGTAGTGACGAAACTCTACATAATATGGGAGGGGCACTTACCCCACGTACAATTTTTTTACCTTTTATTTATATATAAATTTTAAAAAATAAATTATTTATAAATTTATCCTTTGTTTTTGAATTATTTATATTTTATCTCCAACCTTTAATTATGATTTCCTCTCCATTTTATACGCATTTGTGTGATAAGTTAAGGGTAAACTATATAAATGACCACCATACTATTAGAAATGTCGTGATTTGACCACCTTATTTTTTTAAGCAATTAAACCATCAAACTATTTAAATGGTATTAATGTGACCACCAGCCGTTAAAAATAACAGAAAAGTTGACGGGACTGTTAAATAAAATTGGTATAATTACAGATTTGGTCCTTATTATTTACACATTCTTTCAATTTAGTCCTGATTTATATTAATAAAATAAATTAATTATTTAATTAGATAGTGACACGTGTCAACACCTGTTTAAAAGAGAAAAAATAACTTCAAGTAATATGCTTGACAGAGGAATTGAACCCAGGTAACCAAGTGTGACTAGCAACGGCATAACCATTGCACTAAACCCAATCTTATGCTTAAATTTGCTCAATTAGATATATATGTCTTATGTTTCTACATTTATTCTTTTAATTCAATATATATAATCATCGAACTAATTTCACATATATAATACTAAATGCTAAACCATAAACCCTAAACCCAAAACTAATTGCTAAACCATAAACCTTAAACCCCAAAACTAAATGCTAAACCATAAACCTAGAAAATTAAATACTAAACTATAAACTTCAAACCCCAAACCATAAACTCTAAAATCTAATTTCACAATCATCGAATTTATTTCACATAATAACCCTAAACCTTAAATGCTAAATGTTAAACCCTAAACCCCAAAACTGATTTTTAGTGACAGTGACTGTAATAAAATTGAATTGAAAGTTTATTAACTATAATGAAAGTTTTTAGATTCTAGTGGTCAAAGGGAAAACGTACTAAAAGTTCAGTGACTACCAATATAGTTTACCCTAAAAATATTAAGTAATTTTTTAATAAAAAATCAACTCCTAATAATAATAATAATAATAATAATAATAATTATTATTATTATTATTATTATTATTATTATACTATTTTTGGTCAAAACAAATATCTAAACTAACATTCTATAACTATTTAAGTATATTTATTTGTTCTATTAAAACACCTTGGTTAAACATATTGACAGTCATGTCAAATAATTTAACTAAAATTTTAATTTAAAATTTTAAAAATAATTACATTTTTATTTAAATAAAATTTAAAATTAGTAAAATGTTTTTAGTTCTCAAATAAGCATGTTTTTCTAATAGTGTAATCCTCTTCGTTTGAAAAAGCTTTTTTTGTTCATATCATTTTGAAACCTAAATTCTTCTTCGATTTTGTTTGTTTCTGATAAATTGTAATCAATTTGAGTTTTTAAAACCTAAAACGATTTTGATTTTGTTATCTTTTTTAAAATCCTAAAATTCCAAATCAGTTTTGAAATATAAAATTCATATTTGCTTGCACGACAATTGTCACTATCAATACTTAATTTCACTTGAGTGAATTTTTTATTTTCTAAAATAAAATTACATCGGTGTGACATGCTTGTAACACTATGTTGAGTGAACTGCTTGTAACACTATGATAATTGAGTGACCTGCTTGTAACACTATGATAATTGAGTGACCTGTTTATAATTTTTAAAAAGAAAAGTGACATATTAATACAATCATAGCTAAGTGTCCTTGGTTGTAGTTTACCCATTTATAGACTATCATTCCACTTCGGGGACCATTTCCACGAGGCCACACAAAAGTTATAATATATTAATGTATTTTTCTTTAATTTAATAGTGTTATTGTTGCACGAACCAACTTGCCTCAGTAGTTAAGGGAACAATTGTTGTTTTTAGAGGTCACGGGTTCGAGCACCAGCAGTTGATGTCTTGTCAAATAGTTGAGAGTATATTTAGAACAGATACTACTTGTAATTACATTAGCTTTAAAAAAATAGTGTTACTGTTTACAAAATGGTAGAGGTGTTCATAGTAGGTTAACTGTACCATTTAACATAAACGGTTAGTTAATCGTTATAGCAATTATTAAATCGTAACCTACCATTAAAAAACGGTTATGCATTAAAATTTTAAACGGTTAACCGCTACTTAATGGTTTGGTCACATATTAACTTGTAACCAATTACAATTTTTTTCTTCAAATGTTCACTAATTTTTTTGAATAATGAAATTATTTTTCTGATAAATATTGTATTAAAATTTTCAGAAAAAAAAAATTATTTAAATAAAAAATCTCTAACCACAAACTTCATTTTATATCTAAATAATTTCATAACAGTTAATCAAACGGTTAACCATTAACCGTCATTTTTAACAGTTAATTAACCATAACCCTTTAAACTTTAACGGTAAATTAATTAACCGGTAAAATTTAACAGTTATATCAGTTAACGGTTCATTTTGCACACCCCTACCGAATGGAATTTTGTAGTTACTAAAAGCTACATGAACGATTTCAAAGTTACCACCGATTCCCAGTATGTAGATGTCAACTTTGTGAAATCTCTCATGTTCCTGTGGGATTTCGTAGTGTTATTTGTACTGTAGGACCCCAGTTGGGAAACATTAACTTCAGATTACAATAGAAAATATCTTATACATGATACATATATAAACATACATGTATAAGATGCAAGAGCGAGCGGGATAGTTAGCAGTTCAATTGCATAAGCTATTATTGTTTCTTTTATCCACCAGGCAATTTACATCTATTTAGATAACCATGTATATAAATACCATACAAGCTGCACAACACAAATAGAGAACCAGAAATATAGACTGAATGGCCAGATTATTTACCTACGCTTAACGGCACTAACCAGGAAGAAGATGTTCTTACATCTACAGTCGAATCGGGCACATAACCGTGCTACTTAGATCCAGAGGCTGTCGGAATGGCAGCTTTGTGATGAGGGACCTCCAGCTCTTCTTCCTAGGATGATATATCTGCATGAACAATGTCCCTGCCCTCTTCTGCTGTCGTGACCGTCGAGTTTCGGTTGAATCAATTCCATTTACAATTGTCATTACATGCAACTCCCCATTCAGAACAATAAAACCAAATGAAGTCCTACAAGCAGCTCTCCTTGGCACACTGCACTCCTTTTCCCAACGATTTAGATCCATGTTGTATCTGCAGATACATAAAGTGACGATGAGTGTGCCATAATACCTAAGACCTAGAATAAGAATTCGGAGTAAAGAAAAGGGCAAAAAGTTCATAATCTGGCTTTTCCTTCAAATAAAATCCTATAGGGAAACTAAAAGTGTAGAGAGTGTCTTGGATAAAATACATTTTTGTTGATGCTAGAGGGTGTCATGCAGTTTAATACAAGCATCTGAGTAAACGGAACCAATCAAAATATTGTAAATTATAGTCTAATTTAAAATCAAACAGGACACTCTAAAATATTTGACTAATCATTATCAAAATATACGAATTTACAACCTCAAAAGTCGAATCTTGCAAACCAGATGGTCATATCCTCGCCCAAGTGGTTCAGTACACGAATCAAAATTAAAAAGAACTAGCAACTAATCAAACAAGTAGAGTTACTTATAATAGATATTTCATATACCTAAGGAAACACAATATGCTATTTGTTTCGATATCTGATAATCTGAATTCAGTTGAAAAAGATGTATTTGTTAATGGTAGATGTATAATGCATTAAACTTGGATCCTAGCAAAACCATCAACACATTGAAGAAGTTGGCAACCTTCTAACATCCTCAAAGAAGCACAAATTTGCAAGTTGCAACATGCCAGAATACCACATCTAATTATCCGAACAAGACAATGAATTGATACCAACATAAATGTAGTAATATAGCAAAAAGAAGAGTAGAATTTACCTGAGGATATCATAGTCATCAAGCATGAAAATAGCAGGAGGATTGCCCCCTTCTTCATCCTCAACCACTACAATTTTCCCAAACCTCGGCCTCTCCCCTGCTCCCCACATATCCCCAATTTCCCTCCACTTCCCACCACCATTTCCCTTCAACTCCATCACCAAAGCATCCTTATAGTACTCATCCACTGGGAACACACCCGAGACGGTTCTCGAATCTCCGTACCCACCCATCACCCAAAATTCCCTCTCCTCCCCATCTCCTCTAACGGTAAACCCCACGCAGCCAGCTCGAAACCGAGGCAGCCCGTCCAATGCTTCCCATTGATCTTTTTCCACGTCGTACCTCTCCACCGAACATATCCTACTCCCAGCAGCCCTAAACATGGTGTGCCTGGACCCACCCCCGGCGACGATGATTTGATCGGCGCTGGGAATCGCAGCGCAGGCGAAGCTCCCGCGCGGGGAAATCATGGGCGCCAGGCGATTCCAGGAGGAAGTAACGAAGTTATAACGGAAAGCCGAGGAAGAAGGGGAAGGGCGGTCCAGAGGAAAAGAGCGGGTGTCGAAGAGGGAGCCGCCGAGGACGTAGACATGGGGGCCGAGAGAGATGGAAGTGAAATTGCAGAGGCCGTACTCGTGAGGGTTGCAAGGCATGGGGGGCAAGGGACACCAGGCGAGGTGTTCGGGGTCGAAGAGGAAAGGGGAAGAGATGTGGGGGTCTTCAGGGAAGATGCAGAGGAGGTGGGAGCGGCGGTTGTGTCGGCGGAGGGAGAAGAGCGTCTTGGAGGAGAGGAAGATGTACCAGGGCTTGCAGGTGGGCTTGAGGCGGCAGTGGTGAGAGTACGGGAGGAAGGAAAGGATGAGGGCGGCGACGTCGTTGGGGAGGCCGGGGATTAGGGTTTGGGCTTCGTCGATTTTGTGAAGAAGTGTCGATGGAGATGACGGAGGAATTGACATTTCCTCTGCTTTGCTGAAACTGAAAAATCCAATGAATTTCCCAGCAGCTGTAATCTTCGATCTGGGAAATCAAGACATGCAAATCGTAATCTTGTTATTAAGGATTGGAAATGATTTTCCAGAAATGCAGGAAAGTAAAAAGGCTAAAAGCGCCAAAGGATCTCAACTCTAAACGCTACAGTTTGTTGACACGTGTGTCGGAAGTAGGGATGTAAAAACAGGTAATCGATCAGGTTTCAGGTCGGGTTCTGTCAGGTCGGGTAAAATCGGATACAGGTCATTTCAGGTAAAAAAAAAATTGACTCGACTCTGGTCGGGTGCGGGTCCATTTCAGGTCGGGTCCATTTCAGACCGGGTCTATTTCAGGTCGGGTCCATTTCAGGTCGGGTTAGAACGGGTCGGGTCCAAAGCAGATAATTGGCAGGTTAATTCAGGTTCGGATTCATTTCAGATCGGGTCCATTTCAGGTCGGGTCCATTTCAGGTCGGGTTCGTTTCAGGTCGGGTTCGTTTCAGGTCGGGTCCGTTTCAGGTCGGGTCTATTTCAGGTCGGGTTCATTTCAGGTCGGGTTCATTTCAGGTCGGGTGCATTTCAGGTCGGGTGCATTTCAGGTCGGGTAATTTCAGGTCGGGTAGCTTCAGGTCGGGTAATTCAGGTCGGACGTGTATTTTTGGGTTTGAAATTCGTATTCAGTTTGAGTTCGGTCGTAGAACCATATAAGCAGTTGATAGACTTTAGGTTGACCTTCGTCAATCGTCATTAATTTTGAGTTAATTATTTAAAGTCATATCAAATTATAATTATAAAACATTAGAGTAATTAAAAAATAATCAAAATGGGTCGATTTGGACAAAAAATGGGTCAATTTGGATTACAAATAAAATTTCAGGGATTATAATGAACATAAATATCAAATTAAAATTATAAAACATTAGACAAATTAAAAAAAACAAGGAAAATGAGTATTTTGGAATAAAAATAAAGTTGTAGGGACTATAATGAACAAAAATATCAAATTAAAAGTATAAAAATTAGAGTAATGAAAAAAAACAATAAGTATATGTCAATTTAGAATAAAAATAAAGTTTAGGGTTTAGGGTTTTGTGTTGAGCGTTCATGCATTAATATGTACACACGTATATACCTAGTTGCTTGTATACAATATGGTTGGGTTTGAGTGTTTAGGGTTTATGGTTTAGGGTTTAGTGTTCATTAATACGTACATATTTACATACTTACATACATTATGGGTTGTAATGTATGTGGTTTAGGGTTTATGGTGTATTGTTTAGGGTTTAGGGATAAGGGTTTATTAATATGCATATATGTACATACTTACATACAATAGGGTTTGTGTTGTAGTTAAATGTTTAGTGTTTAGGGTTTAGGGTTTAGGGTTTAGGTTTTAGGGTTTAGTGTCCATTAATATGTATATATTTACATACTTACATACATTATGGGTTGTGTTGTAATGTATGTGGTTTAGGGTTTAGGGTTTTGGGTTTAGGGTTTTGGGTTTTGGGTTTAGGGTTAAGGGTTTATTAATATGCATATATGTACATACTTACATACAATAGGGTTTGTGTTGTAGTTAAAGGTTTAGGGTTTATGGTTTAGGGTTTAGGGTTTAGGGTTTAGGGCTTATGGTTTAGGGTCTAGGGTTTAGGGTTTAGTATTTAGGGTTCAACCCATAATGATAACCCTATATCGTAAACCTTAAACCCTAAATTGATACTCATAAAATCAAAACCCTAAGTCACTTATTATCGTAACATTAAACCCTAAACCCTAGACCCTAGACCCTAACACTAAACCCTAAACCTTACAAACTAATCACTCGAACTAACCTTAGTTCATTACACTACCGTAAAACCTAAATGCATAAATACTTACATACTTTAGGGCTTAGGGTTTAGGGTTTAGGATTTAAGGTTTGGGTTTTAGTGTTTAATGCTTATGGTTTTATGGTTTAGGGTTTAGGGTTTAGGGTTTCCAATTTTCTATATACATATATTGTAATATAACATTTAAAATTAAAAAAACATGAAACCCTAAACCCTAAACCCTAAACATTATACCATAACCATAAGCATTATACCTTAACCATGAGCATTATACCCTAAACCCTAACACTAATCCCTAACACTAAACCTTAAACATTAAAACTAAATACTCGAAGTACATTGCTTCATGGAACCCTAAACCCCAAATCAAAACCCTACAAGTATTAAAACTGAAAATTAATTATTAAAACCCTAAACATTATACCCTAACCATAAGCATTATACATTAAGCATAAGCATTATACCCTAAACCCTAACACTAAACCCTAAACATTAAAACTAAACACTCGAAGTACATTGCTTCATGGAACCCTAAACCCCAAATCAAAACCCTACAAGTATTAAAACTGAAAATTAATTACTAAAACCTAAAACCCTTCAACCCTAAACCTTTAAATTAAAACCCTAATTGAAGATCATAAACCCTAAACCCTATTAACATTAAATAAAAAACTCAAAACCCTTAATTTATACCCTAAATTAACATATTAACCCTAAACAAAAAACTAAATAAAATATATTAGCCATAACAAATCAGTAAACCCTTAATTTATACCCTAAATTAAAATCACAAACCCTAAATTAAAACCACAAACCCTAAACATTAAAAGTTAAAACTAAATTAAGGATGCAATTGAAAACAAATCAAAGCTTTAAGCTCAATTTCTAAACAAAAAGGGACGAAATTGAAAGAAAGCAAAGAATGATAGCTTGCGGAGCAAAACCCGAATGACCCGACTCTATGTGCGCGGATCCTCTGACCCGACTCGAGCCTATAAATACGCCCTCACCCCTCAGCCAAAATTGCTCATTTCTCCCTACTGTTACTCTGCCGAAATATCGTCTCAAATTCTCTCTCATTCACAAACACCAAAATCCCAGATCTTCCTCATTTTTTTCGATCAAAATCCCAAGTTCTTCCCAAGTTCTTCCCTGTTCTTCAAAAATATCCTCCCAGATCTTCTACAAACACAAATTTCTTACTTAAACCTGTTTTTTTTCGATCAAAATCCCAAGTTCTTCCCCAGTTCTTCCCTGTTCTTCAAAAATATCCTCCCAGATCTTCTATAAACACAAATTTCTTCCTTAAACCTGTTTTTTTTCGATCAAAATCCCAAGTTCTTCCCTGTTCTTCAAAAATATCCTCCCAGATCTTCTACAAACACAAATTTCTTCCTTAAACCTGTTTTTTTCGATCAAAATCCCAAGTTCTTCCCCAGTTCTTCCATGTTCTTCAAAAATATCCTCCCAGATCTTCTACAAACACAAATTTCTTCCTTAAACTTGTTTTTCTTCGATCAAACCCCCTACTTTTCTCAAGAACAACCTCGTGTTCTTGAGAATTTCTATCTTCAATCCTTCTAAACCCAAAACCCAAACTCATTTCTGTTTACCCTAAACCCTAATTTATTCTAAACCCTAACCCTAGATCTGAAACCCTAAACCCTAAACCATAAACCCTAAACCCTAAATCTGAAACCCTAACCCTAAACATCAAAAACATCCTTTCGTATTCTCATCTTACCTCTTCAGATTCTGAGATCTGTTCTTCTCTGTCTTTTCATTTTCCGAGATCTGTTCGGGTAAGTTATATATTCTATTTTCTTCTATTTCATTTTTTGTTCGATTACAATTTACTTACTATTTTCCTTTTTTCCTCAGAATCGTTTCTGGCTTGTCATTCTGTTCCTGTGCGTGCGGGTGTGTTCATCAAGCTGGAAGGTTGTATATTTCCTTTTGCATGTTTCTTATGTATGTTTGTTTTTTGAGATCTGTTTTTGCATTTTATATCTGTTTGTTTCTATTAGTTTACATGTTATCTGAGATCTGATTTTGCATGTTATATCTGTTATCTGAGATCTGTATCATGTATGTTTCTGTCACTTCGTATTTATGCATGTCAGTTTCTATGGTTTTATTTTTATGCATGTATGTTTCTGTATGGTCCGTGTCTGTTTTGTTATATGTATATTTCTTTTCTGAAATCTGTTTTTGCATGTTATATCTATTTGTTTCTATCTTTATGCATGTATGTATTTGTATGGTCCGAGTCTTTAGGGTTTCGTTGGTTTAACCTGAGTATATCGGCTGGACTACCTGACCTGCGGGGCTACTGGTGCCAAAGGGGGATTTTAAATTTTGTCCCTGTGGATAGGTGTAACAATGCCACGTACAAGGGTTAAACTGAAACCATTAGAAATTTTATTCTTTGTTTATGGATGTCTGTATATATGATTTTGTATATTTTTATGTTTGGTTCTCTGATTTGCACTCTGTTTTGTGACAGCTATGAATTCTTTCTCTTATGAGTTGGACTTTCCTGGTGAAAGAAACCTAAATGACCAAATAATACTGTCTCAAGGTAATTTATTAATCCTTGTTCACTATGATTTTTAACTTATATTTTGTATATTTCTGACTCTTTTTTCGTATGTTTTTGCTAGAAGAGGATGCGAATGATCAACTGTCTGAGACAGTTCGTACCTCCAAGAGGAAGTCTCCAGCTTCAACTGGAGGGGACATTGGGAGAAGAACATCTCCTGTTTGGGATCATTACACATTCATCAAGCTTCCAGAAGGGCTTTTTGCAGAATGTAAGTACTGCAAAAAGAAAAGGTATAAAGCTGACTCTTATATTGGTACTTCTAATCCTAAACGTCATACTGAAAAATGTGATGCTTATAAGGAGTTTCTTGCTACTAATCCCAATAGTAGTTCAAAAGCTTCTTTTGATCAGAAAAGATATTGTGAGTTGTTTGCTGAAGCAATTCTTTGTCATGGTTATGCTTTGAGTGTTGTTGAGCATGATAAACTTAGGGTTTTGCATAATTATTTAAATCCTAATGTGAAAGATATTTCAAGATATTCTATTACTAAGGCTTGCATGTTAAAGCATGAGATGCATAAGAAATTGCTTTTTGATTCAATGCAATCTGTTGTGAGTCGTATCTGTTTTACATGTGATGGCTGGTCTGCTTGCACTTCACGTTCTTACTTTGCACTGACTGCACATTATGTTGATAATAACTGGAAACTTCAGTCTAAGATTTTAAATTTTCGTCGTTTCCCCCCTCCCCATGATGGTGAATCTATTTATAAGTTTGTTAAAAATATGTTAACTGAGTGGGGTCTTGAGAAGAGAGCCTTCACAATGACTCTTGATAATGCTTCTGCAAATGAAAGAATGGTGAGGCGTCTGAAAGATGATTTGCATGCAATTTCTCCTCTGCCATGCAATGGTAAGTTTTTTCATATAAGGTGTGTTGCCCATATCCTGAACTTGATAGTTCAAAGGGGTTTGAAGGTAATCGACACCTCTGTTATTAAATTGCGTGAGATTGTTAAATTTATAGATTCTTCTGATTCTAGACTTTGTTGTTTTGATTCTGCTATTAATGACTGTGGTTCTGATTTTTCTGGTAAGTTGGTCTTGGATGTTCCTACTCGATGGAACTCTACTTACCTGATGCTTCGTAGGGCACTAGAAGCTAAACATGCTATTAACTTGTTTGTTAATAGGGAAAATGGTTTGGATGTAATCTCTGATGTTGAGTGGGAAACTGCTCAATTAATTTGTGATTTCCTTGAGCCCTTCTTTGAAATTTCTACTCTGTTCTCAGGATCCAAGTATCCTACTGCTAATTTGTACTTGGCTAATGTTGTTGCCATTGAAAAACTTTTATGTGATGCTCACAATGATCCATGTGAGGGCATCTCTGCAATGGCTGGTCCTATGCTTGAATTGTATGAGAAATACTGGTCTGATCATTCAACTATTCTGTCTTTTGCTGTTTTACTTGATCCTCGGTATAAGTTACAACTTCTGAAGGAGTTGTATGGTGTCCTCTATGTTGAGGATGAGGTTGAAAGGAGGGTAAGTGTTGTTTATAATGAGTTTGTAAGTATGTATATTTATTATTCAAGATCTGCACGTACTTCTTCTAATAATTCTTCTGTCCAAAGTAACTCTACTCAAAGTTCAAGTCTGTCAAGTTCTGGTCGCCCTAGGACCTTCAAAAAATCTAATCTCTTTCAGGTCAGTTTATCTTTTCTCTTTTGATTTTATAGTTTGTTTTTTTTTTCATTTACAGTTTACTAATTTTGTTTATTTAATGCAGAACTTTGATGCCAATTTGGTAGCTTCTAGGAGTGGTAAGTCTGATGTTGACTCCTACATTTCTTTGCCCCTTCTCCCTCGCACATCAGATGCTGAGTTCGATATTTTAGAGTATTGGAAAACACAATCTGTGTCTTTTCCAATACTTTCACTCATGGCTAGAGATGTGTTAGCCATTCCAATCACCTCTGTAGCTTCTGAATCATCATTTAGTATGGGAGGTCGAATTTTGAACAAGTTGAGGGCTAGGCTTTTGCCTAAAAATGTAGAAGTATTTGTAACAACCAGAAATTGGTTGTATGGTTTTGAGCCTGAGGAAAGGGATGAAGAATTTCTTGCTGTTGGGAAAGATGCCTCAGTCTCTGATGTGTCTGTTGAAGATCCACTTCAAGGTTAAGGTATAATCCTTTTTCTGTTTTTTCAATTCTTGTTTTATTTTTATATTTAGTTACTGACTTTGTTTTGTTTTGCAGGAAACACTTAAATGTAGAAGTATCTGATGTGTATGTTGCTTCTGATGTTAAGTGAGGTATTTCCCTTAACTGTGCTTTTGTAAATTCTTGTTTTATTTTTCAATATAGTTTCTGACTTGAATCTGTTTTGCAGGAAACACTTTGGAGCTCAGGAGTCAACTATGTTGCTTCTGATTATTATGTGAGGTATTTTCCTTCACTGTTTTTTTAGTTGACTTAGTGATGCTGTTGTTATTTGGTTTTGCTGAGTGCTCCTCTTTAAGTGAGGTATTCCCTTGACTGTTTCTTTAATTTACTTAGTTAAGCTGTTGTTATTTGGTTTTGCTGATTGCTCCTGTTTAAGTAGGTATTCCCTTGACTGTTTCTTTTATTTGACTTGGTGATTATGTTCATGTTATTTGATTTTGCTGAATGATCCTGTTTAAGTTATGTATTTTCTTTGACTGTTTTTTAAGTTGTCTTAGTGATTCTGTTCTTCTTTAATATACTTAGTTAAGCTGTTGTTATTTGGTTTTGCTGATTGCTCCTGTTTAAGTAGGTATTCCCTTGACTGTTTCTTTAATTTGACTTAGTGATTCTGTTCATGTTATTTGTTTTTGCTTAATGATCCTGTTTTAGTGAGGTATTACCTTGACTGCTTCTTTAAGTAACTTAGTGATTCTGTTGTTATTTGGTTTTGCTGAATGCTTATGTTTAAGTTATGTATTTTCTTTCACTGTTTTTTTAATTGTCTTACTGATTATATTTATTTTCTTGCTTCTTAGCTGAATGCTGCTGCTGTTTGTGAGTTGGAGATGCTGTTTGCTGCTGCTGTTAATGGCTTGGTGTTGGTGCTGGTTACTGGTAGCTTGTTGTTCCTCTCTTAGTGTTGCCCATAATTATGTTGGTTTCTTACCAGTTACCCATAATTAACTGTTGGTAGCACATAGATGAGGTTGCCCGATGAAGAATTATCTGGTAGCAAAGTGCTTTTAGCTTTGCTATAAGATCTGAGGGCTAATTTTATTACAAACTTGTATTTTGTGACATTCAGTTTGTAAAATTATAAGTGTAAACTTTTATCTTGTATTTTTTTACATTCTGTATTGATATTTTTTTAAGTAATAAAGTATTCATAATCTGGAATTCAAATAATTTTTATTTTATATCTGTTTTATATCTTAACTTAATTCTAAATTTTGTAAATTAAGACTTACAATTGTATATTCTAAAACTTTATCGATTTTGAACTGTAAAAGTTGGAAGACTTACAATTTTTATAACTTGAATCTGTTGACTTTCAATTTTTTTATAATTTCTAAATTTACTTGGTCGTTTTTCAATTATAAATGTTAAACATAAGTTATAATTTCACTAAGTTTGTAAAACTTAAATAATCTGTTAAGTGTTAACTGTTAAGTATAAAAAAATAAAATTGTAGACAATATTGTAGACTTATAAATTTTTTAACTACAAATGCTATTATAACTTTAGTAAATTTTATGAACTACAAATAAGTTTACAATTGTTATTTAATTTTTTATAATTTATAAGTTTACAATTTTATTCAAGTTAATGAATAAACTTTAAAATTAAAAACAACTCTTATAAACTTTAGTACTTAACATATATATATATATATATATATATATATATATATATATATATATGTATGCGCGTATATACATCACCTATATCAATATATGTAAGTGTATATGTATATACATTATATATGTATATGATATATCAACTTTTATAAAATTTTTAATTCATCATGTCATAAGTTTCGGGTTAATTTCAGCTCAGGTCAAGAACAGGTCGGGTCACTTAACAGGTCGGGTTTAAAAGCAGGTCGGGTCCATTTCAGTCGGGTCCATTTCAGGTCGGGTCCATTTCAGGTCGGGTCCATTTCAGGTCGGGTCCATTTCAGGTCGGGTAAAATCGGATATCGGGTCAATTCAGTCGGGTAATTTCGTTTATTTGCCAGGTCGGCTTCGGGTTCGGGTTCTTTTCAGTCGGACGCAGGTCGGGTTTCAGGTCCAAATTAACAGGTCCAATTCGGGTTCGGGTCGTTTTCAGTCGGACGCAGATCGGGTTCGGTTGCTACAGTAACAGGTCTAATTCGGGTTCGGATCAACAACAGTCGGTTGCAGATCGGGTTCGGGTCAACAAAAACTCGGGTCAAATCAGGTTCTGACTCGGGCAGGTTTCAGTCAGGTTACCAGGTTCTGACTTGTTTTTACATCCCTAGTCGGAAGTTAGAATTCATTGCACACTAAACAAATTAAATGAATTAATATTACATATTTAACAAGTTGTTCACTTTTAATTATGGACGAAATTAGGATGCTTGAGCAGCTTGTCAATAATTCTAGTTTTATTTCGTTAAAATTTGGTTTACGTTCCATTCGAATTGACTAGATTTAAAATCAAGTTCTACTCGAGATCTTAGCAAGTTAAGTTGAGTAAGACCTAACTTGATTCGATAAGTTCGTGAGCACCTCATTATTTTTTATAAATTTTTTTATGATTTTTTTTGCTATTAAAAAATTATATTCTAAAAAGTTTAAACACTAGGGAAAACTTAAAAAAAAATAAGTTAATTGTTATATAATTTGCCCAGAAAATTTTAATTTCAAATGTCCAAAATATTTTGTATTTTCCGAGAATTAAAACGTTAATTCGTATTAATAATAAATTAAATTATAATGATGTGTCGTACTTTTTTTCATTAATTTTTTTCTTTTATTATTACTTTATTTATAAAAAGTAGAAAAGAAGAAAAGTCCTCAGTTTTCATTTCCCATATAAAAAATACGATTGAAAGTTAAAACTCTGAAATTTATACGGTGATGTATAGTCCTACCGGTAGTGACTAGTAGAAGAGTACTTTGATGTATAGTCCCATTGGAAAATTACTAGTCGAAACGGTGATGTGTAGTCCCACCGTGTTTTGGTTGTGCTTGTGCAAACCATGTACTTATGTTGATGTGCCTCTCATTGTGCATTTAAATGTTTTACTTAACCCTTAAGAAATGTGTTTTGAAACTACATTGTTGAAGAGTTTTAGAGCTTCGCTCACTAAGCTGTCAAGCTTACGCTCTTCTTTTTTCAACATGCAGATCGTTATAGTTCGGGAGGCAAGCGGGCAAGGGAGGAACTTTTTGGAGTTCTCAAGTAGCTCAAGTATGATATACGTATTTGTAATAATGCCTAGACAATGGGGGTGTAGACTTGTTGGTGCTGGAGTTCAAACTGCTTCGTTGACTTTGATGTCCTAGTATGTTTGGTTGTTGATGCCATGTGGATGTATGGGCTTTGTTGGACTCATGTATGTTGGTTGGATGTTTATGCCTTGTTGGATTTGTAAACCATGTTATGTATTGTCTAATGTTTGTGTTAAAAGGGTTATGTCTATGAATGCTATGTGTGGTATGTTTTAGGGCATGTAAACCTTGTATGAAATGGTTGCTATGTATAATTTTTTGCAAGTTTTGTTTACCTTTGTGCTTATCTTATGTTGGATGCTATGTATGTTGGGTTAAGTTGTTTGGTAATGTTTAGTCTTGGTCGTCAAATGTTGTATGTATGCTTGCTTGGGTCTAGGCGAGTCCTAATTTGCATTTAGAGTTGTGTTTTGGAGTCCTTAGCTGCAAATTTGAGTATCACAGTGCAGGGCGTATCGGTACGCCCAAGGGCCGTATCGATACGGCCCTACACTTTGGGACTCAAGTTTTGCTTAGCGTACTGATACACGGGGGTGTATCGATACGCCAAAAACTCACTGGAAATCTGAGATTTTGACGAGAATTTGACGTATCGGTACGGGTTTAGGGTGTATCGATACAGTCTTGTATCGTTGACCGTGAGAAGTTGACCAGTGAGGGCGTATCGGCACAGTCAACCAGTGTACCGATCCGGTCCCCCTAGGTTGACTGGGGACAATTGACATGGTCAAGGCGTATCGATAACCTCTCCTAGAGTATCAATACGACATGTTGAACATAGTAAAATGGGACGTTTTAAATTGTTTGCTTGATTGCGTCGCATCGCTTGTTGTCCTTCCGCTGTTGTATCACACATAGGATGTATGAATGTCTTAGACAAGATAATAATTAAAAGTAATTTTTAGGGTTGCTAACCGAGGTGGGTCCCTAACGGGTTTTACTTCGGTTTTCTCCGTGTAGCCTACTCGAACCGGTCAGTCGTCCAGACCGGGACGAGGGGTTACACATCTAAACCAATTAAATAAATCTAATAATTAAATTAAAGTTAAGAATATTAAATTATGTTTGTCAGTTTGAATTTGCTAAATGAATTTAATATAATTATTTAATTAATTATTTGATTAATTTTTTAATAAATATTAAATTATTAATTAAGTTAAAAAAATCAATTCAATGATTATATACGTGAAATTATAAAAATAAATCTGGAACTGAAGAATATATTAAATTTAGTTTAAAATATACAAATTTTAAAATGATTTTTCTATTAAAAAATTTTAAAAATAATATTAAATTTTTTATTTTAAATCGTGCACCAACTATAATTTAAAATATATACAAAATATTTTTAACTTTAATTTAGTTATTAGATTTATTTAATTGGTTTAGATGTTTTTATGCACTGTAAGAATATTATGTTCGAGTTTCTTAAAACCACATTTCCTTCCTTTTTCCAAGCATTAAAAACTATATAAGACATATATTAAATGTTGTACTTCATATTAGAAAGCATACACTTGGTCCAGTGGCACGCACACGTGCTTTGCACCACAAGGTCTTTGGTTTGAATCCGTTCAAGTGTATTTTCTTCTCTTTCATTTTTTGGGCATTAACAATCATTAAAGACATATATTAAGTGTTGTACCCTATAGCACAAAAGCGTGCTTGGTTCAGTAGCAAGCACACACTTTGGGTACTCCAAGGTCTTGGGTTTGATTCTTGATGGGGTGATTTTGTTTTTTTTTTGCTCAGCAAGACTGATTTTTATTAAAAAAGCCTCAACCGAACTTATGCGCCTCATTAAAAACCTCCCTAATCCTATTTGAAGGAAAAGAGTACACATAAGCTGGTAATACAACGGAAAGGGAGTGTTTACAGGTCCGAGAGTACTAAAATCCAAACTGCCTTTGAACTAGTCATGAACAAATCGAAAGGAAAATTACCACCATGCTTTAAACAAATCCGTTCTCTTCACACCTTCTTGCGCTAGACCTGCTGCCAAATCGTTACTTGGAAGCGTCGATTGTTCGAAGCGGACTTCACCTAATTCATACGTGAGGCGGTCAATTTCTGCCAGCTCGCACCACCTAAACCACAGCCGAAACAAGGGATTTTGGATCCAGAATAGAACCGTAAGAGAACTAATAGTAATACACAGGCTAGAATTCCAGCTGTTTGCCTCAAGGTAGACATTCAAAGCAATTTTGATTGCCTCTAATGTTGCGCTGTCAGCTCCCAAGCTTTGAGCAGGGCCATAGAAAATGGCTTTAATAACTCCCGAGCCTGTGCTAAGCAAACCGCCAAAACCAGAAATGCCCTCCCAAGTGTTTCCATATACTTGAAACTTAAGACTTTCAATCATAGAGCATTCATTTAACTTCGAAGGCTTACTTACAGAGCTGTTACCGAAGCACAGTAGAGGCTTTTCCCACCACCAGAAATGATCAACATCTACTTCTCTACCTGTCGAATTGATCCAGGTTAATGCTCTTAGTTTCGTGAAAAAAATGAGATCGCTCATCTTCGTCCTTTTTTGCCTGAATATCGTGTCGTTTCGGACTGTCCATAAACTCCACAAACCAGCTACACAAGATATTAACCAAGCCGATTTGGATCTTCCGGAAAGGGGTGCTGCAAAACAAAAATCCAGAAAGTTTCCAATATCCCTGCTGCCATCCCAGTGTAAGCCCCACCAATTGCAAATTTCCTTCCAAAAGCTATAAGTGAAATTGCAAGTCACGAACAAATGTTTGGAGTCCTCCAATCCGGTGTCGCATAAAACACAAGCACAATGACGATCCTCTAAGTCCAAACCTCTATTTTCAGGAAAAGTTTTATGGGAATTCTGTCCAATTTCAACATCCATAAGAATGATCTGATTTTCGGAGGGATCTTCAGCTTCCATATCTTATCAAACTTAAACTCAGGTTCCGGGAGATCTTGGTCTACTAACAGTTCCGATAGCTTCTTCACTGAGAAAACTCCTGCTCGATCATGTAACCAAACGAGTTTGTCTTCCTTCTCCGAGTTCAGATTCCACTTCTTAATTAGCTCCTCAATTGTTTTCACCTGGGCAGTTTCACGGTCGATTAAGGGCCGCGAGAACCAAGCTGGCCAAGAAATGCCAGAGAATGAGCCCTCGATTGCCAACTTAGAAACCACAATGCCTTTATGCTTGAATAATCTGTATAACCTGAGAAAAGTATCTCTCAAAGAATGCTTATCACACCAAATGTCCTCCCAAAATAAGACAGTGTTACCATTCCCTATTTCCCATCTGAATTCCTCAAAACTCATCCATCGATCCACTTCCTCCTCCTTTAAATTCTTAACAATCCCCCTCCAAATAATTGACATTTTTTAGGATTTTTCGCGTTCAACGCCCAGTTTTGATCATCTTCACCATACTTAGCATTTATTACCATTCTCCATAATGCTTGTTTTTCAATGGCAAACCTCCATTTCCATTTCGCCAAAAGGGCTTTGTTTTTAGCAAATAGATTTACTACTCCCGCTCCGCCCAATCTTTTAGGTAAACACACTTTCTCCCAACTCACTCTAGCCAGTTTCTTTTTTCCATCCTTATCTCCCCATAAAAAGCTTCTTCTTAAGGACTCAATTCTTTTAATTATCGTGCTTGGAACTTCAAACAGGGACATGTAGTACAAAGGAAGGGAGGACAAGACCGAGTTTATGAGGACCACTCTCCCGACAAAAGTTAAAGATTTTCCTTTCCACCCTGCTAATTTAGATTGTATCCTTTCCAAAACAGGATCCCAGGTTACAATCCTTCTCGGGTCAGCTCCCAAAGGTATGCCCAGATACGATATAGGCAGCTTTTCAATTTGACAGTCACAACAATTAGCAAGTGATTTCACCTTATCTTGCCCTACTCCAATACCGACTATACAAGACTTTCTGAAATTAATGCTTAATCTAGAGCATAATTCGAAGGTTCTTAGGAGTCTCTTTAAATTACACATGAATTCAGCTTCTGGTTCAAGAAATAGTATGGTATCATCGGCGAATTGTAAATGAGATAAAGAAATACCTGGGATTATTCCTCCGATACCGCTAATGCTGCCGTTTTGCTCTGCCGCATCAAGAATGAGGTGTAATGCTTCTGTTACGATGATGAAAAGAAACAGAGATAAGGGATCTCCTTGTCTCAAACCCCTTCTCGTACTGAATTCTTTTGTCGGTGAACCGTTGACTAGAATGGAAACTTTAACTGTTGAGATGCACTTCCATATCCACCCCCTCCATTTTTCCTTGAAACCCATATTCTGCAGAATCATTAGTAGAAAATCCCACCTAACGCAATCGAAAGCCTTCGTGAAATCCAGTTTCAGCACTATTCCACTGCCCTCCTTCTCTCTTTTAGATAGGGAATGCACTATCTCGTTTGCGATTAAAATGCCATCAAAAATTTGTCTTCCATGGACAAAGGCGCATTGAGTATCGCTGATCAGTTTATCAATCACTTCTCTGATGCGACGAGATAACACTTTAGCTATGATTTTATACACTGATCCTACCAGGCTAATTGGTCTGAAGTCTGAGATCTCGGTAGGATTACCCTTCTTTGGAATAAGAACTATGAAAGTAGAGTTAACAGAGGGGGCGAGCATACCACATCTATAAAATTTATCAAAGACTTTCCGTAGGTCCTCCTTCACTTCCGCCCAGCAACATTTAAATAGTCTCAAATTGAAACCGTCAGGCCCGGGGGCCTTGGAGTCGTCACACTCCCAAATCGCCTCTTTAATTTCGCCCAAAGAGAACGGTTCTTCCAGCTTGTTAGCCTCCATATCGTTTAGTTTTCTGAAGTCCATATTAAATGATGCCTTCCAAGATCTATCCATACATTGAAACTGTTTGGCGAAGTGTTCAAAAATTCCTTGTTTCAGTTTTACCGGATTACCACACCATTCTCCTGCGATATTCAAATCGTGAATTACTCCTCTCTTTGCTCTAATCTTTGTTGCTTTGTGAAAAAAAGCAGTGTTTGAATCTCCCAGTGTCAACCAGTTCATTCTGCACTTTTGTTTCCAAATAGCTTCCTGCAATCTCAATACATCCCAAAGTTCCATCTAGAGGTGGCAATCGGGTCATTCGGTTCGGGTTCGGTTCGGGTCGTTTCGGTTCGGGTCATTTCGGGTCTATCTAGAATCGGTTTAGATTCGGTTCGGGTCGGTTCGGTTCGGGTTCGGGTCTGTGATGAGTCGGATTCGGTTCGGGTATTGGATCGGGTCAAAATCGGATCGGTTGTTTTCGGGTCGGGTCAATATCGGATCGGTCGCTTTCGGTTCGGGTCAAAATCGGGTCGTTCGGGTCGCTTTCGGTTCGGGTTAAAATCGAGTCAATTTTGGGTCAATTTCGGGTCGGGTCAACATTTAAATTTTCGGGTCAATTCGATTTGAGTTGGGTTAAAGGTTTGAGGTTTAGTATTTATGGTTTAGTTTAGAGTTATTGGTGTATGAGATTAATTCTGATTCAACTTGTTAATCTATGCATTTGAATTTGATTAAATATTTAAATCACAGCTTCATGTATCCATATAAATTTTTTTTGTATAATTATATTAAATCAAAGTTTATAATAATAATAATAATAATAATAATAATAATAATAATAATAATAATAATGTCTGAAATGAATTAATTTATTAAACTTAGGATCTAATTGAACTAACTAAAATCTAAAAGCATAAATCACGGACATAATTAAAATAATTTTAAAACTAAATGTGAAATTTCAATTAAATTAATCTAAATTGAAACTCAATTAAATTAAGAAAAAGAGAAAGACAATTGGTAAAAATAGAGAGGGAAAAAACAAAATTTTGGAGGGAAATAAGCCACCAATTTTTTAAGCTAGATTGAAAAAAAAGAAAAAGACAATTGGAAAAAATAGAGAGAGAAAAGACAAAATTTTGGAGGGAAATAAGCCACCAATTTTTTAAGCTAGAGATTAATTACTTTTTAGGTCATGTTGCATTTAAAATGTTACATTTTAGTCAACTTTAAGTTTTAATTTAATTTAATTTAGTCACAAGTATTCCCACGGTTTAGACTTCGGATATAGAAATCCCTTCCCCGTAGTGATATTTAGTCTCTAAAAATTTACTTTTAGTTGAAATTAACTAATCTTTGTAATTTAGTCTATTAATTTAATATATTGATATTTTCGTTCATTTTAATTTCAAAGATTTAATTTTTAGCCAAAATTGACCCCTATTTATTTATATGGTATAATTACAAAATTGGTCATTGGACTCTCAAATTTCTCCACTTCCAAATTGTCAATTTAGTCTACAATTTTAATTTTATGCTATATTTTATGATGAAATTATAAAATTGGTCACCAAGATCTCAAATTTCTATACTTCATTTTATTATTTATTATATTGTTAAAAATAGATATTCGGGTCAAAATCGGGTCAAAATCGGGTTAAAATCGGGTCAATATTCGGTTCAGCTTTCGGTTCGGGTAGCATTCGGTTTGGGTCCATTTCGGTTCGGGTCCATTTCGGTTCAACAAAAAATTTCGGTTCGGTTCGATTCGGTTCGGGTTTCGGGTCAACTTTGAATCATCATGTTCGGGTCAAAATCGGGTTTCGGTTCAGGTAATTCGGTTCGGGTTTCGGGTCTCGGGTCAAGTTTGCCAGGTCTAGTTCCATCTGCAGTTTTTTAATTTCTTCTAGGCGAGCAGCATCTAATTCCCCATCATTTCCATTTTCTTCTAACTCCTCGAGCTTTCTCTCCAAATCTTTAGCTTTTGAGTGCAGATCTTTCTTTCCTGTGTTGTTCCAAGCCTTCAAAGCTGTTTTTAGGCTTCTTAATTTAAACGATAAATCCGAGTTGGTGTCCGCTTTGAATACCTCTTTAATCCGCTCTTTACATCCTTCCATTTTCAACCACGCATTGAAGAACTTGAAGGGTTTGGGACCCCAGTCTTGTCTGTCGGATGCCAGCAATACAGGTGCGTGGTCTGAAACAACTCTCTTCAAACCAGTCTGTGCTAAATCCCCAAGTATCGTCATCCAATCGGCTTCCAAGAGAAATCTGTCTAACCTACTTCTTCTGTTTTTCGGCCCAAACCATGTAAACTTCTTGCCTAACATTGGTAAATCGATCAAATTCCCAGCTTCTATGAAAGCGTTGAAATCGTTGCAATTTGACAGCATCCTGGATCCTCCCGATCTTTCGTCTTTGTTCAAAACGGCGTTGAAGTCCCCTCCAACCAGCCAAAATTCTGAAACTTGACTTTTAAGTTCAAGTAAGGTCTGCCATAAAGCTCTTTGATCCGACAGTTTGCAAGGAGAGTAAACGTTTACGATAGCTACCTTCCCTTCCACATCTCTCCAATGCCCAGACAGACGTAAAAAGTTGCTGTTTACCGTTGAATCTTCCAAGTTAAACACGCTTTTATCCCAAATAGTAAGGATGCCTCCAGATCTACCTTCAGAAGGTGAATAAACAAAATCAAAAAAATCATCATACCAAAATTTTCTGATGAAATCTACTGACAATTCTCCCATCTTCGTTTCTTGAATTAGTAACATCTCCACTCTGTGTTCTCGTACCAGAGCTCTTAGAGCCGAAATCTTCGAGTCTGAGCCTACACCACGGATATTCCACGTAATTGCCCTCATAGCTTATACGCTATTTGGGTATCTCCCTCCCCCTTAAGCCTGGTTTTTCTCTAGAAGGGCCAAGTCTCTCACCACTTCCTCTTCATTGCCTTCGAAATGTACTCCCACGCTTTTCGCCAAATTCAGAGCCCTCCTAGCTTCCTTGGTCAACAAAACCCATCTCTCAACAAGGTCTGAGTCGGATAGAGATTTGCCTGATATACCTGGTGACTTTGGGTTTTTCTTCTTCTGCTTGTTTCTGCGAATTGCTCGGTCACGCTTTTTCCTTTCCAATTGTAAGAGAGCACTATCTTGCAAATCGAACAAGGACCCGAATCTTTTCTCTTTTGGCTTTTTTTGATTTTTTCCCAGCTCAGAGAAGAAGGCTCTAGGATTTTCCCCTTCACTTTGGGTTTTAGAAAAATCAGACTCGTCTGATATGGAACCAATTTCTAGTTGCTCTCATTTTTTCACCTCCAATTGGGTGACATGTGTCACCACCTTATTGGACCTCTTTAATTATTTTTATTTAATTTATTTAATTAATTTTCCACCTCCAATAAGATGGTGACACGTGTCACCATCTTATTGAATAATTAATTTAATATATTAAAATTAGGACTAAATTGATTTATTGTATAAATATAGAGGATCAAATGTGTAATTATACCAATTTTTTTAACAGTTCCATCAACTTTATCGTTTTTTTAACGACGAGTGTCTTTGGAACCATTTAAATAGTTAAGTGGTATATTTGATACAATTAAAAATATAGTGGTCAAATCGACACATATCCTATAGTTTGGTGGTCATTGGTATAGTTTACCTAAAATAAATCCACTAATTACTAAATTTTCGAGTTATTTGAGTATTATTTTATGACTCAAACTTTATTTAATTTTTTTCTAGTCGATCTTATGAATTTAAGATTCAATCAAGTCAAGTCCAATTTTGTTCACTCTAGAGGTCATGCCCCCTAAAATGATTAAATTAAATGCAAGTCCTTTTTTAAAATTAAAAGTTTACAAATAAATATATGGTCAAATTACATGCTGATCCCCCTAAAATTATAAAGTTGTGATTCAATCCTTCTAAAATTATAAAATTAAAAGTCAATACAGAGACAAAATTACATTTTGACCCCCACATAAATTTTAAATTCACACTCCACCCTCTAAAAAAAAGGCTTCGCCCCGAACTATAATAACTGATCATATGCTATTGGTATTTCTAGTCTCATCAGAATCAACTTCACTCTGCCATAGTCATCAAAAAGGAAAAAAAAACATGGTAGGAACTTGAATGCATTAGATAAATTTAGATGGTGTTTTTCGAATAAAATTTGTTTGTTTCTTTTATGTGTCCTTTTAGATGCCCTATCTATTATTTTATGTCACGTGTATTATTAATAAAATAGAAACAATCAATAAAACACTAAAACTAAATCATTGGTACACATAACGTAAAAATATTGATAAAACATTTAATAGGACCCAAAAAAAAGAAACAAATTTTATTCGTGTTTCCTTGTCTGTACCAAACAGAAACACCTGCCCAATTAACACATCTAACCTACTTCTTTCATCTTAAATATAAAATTGTTGGCCTGGAAATATACATACATAAGATATTATAAGTCGACAAGAAGAGAAGAATGCATACGTACGCCAGGTGCTTTGATAATATATGATCGAGACAGCCAGCTAGGTAGGGTATTCATTTTCGAATATCGAATTGGATCCGATCTGAAAATTCGAATATCTGAAATTTTAGAATGATAAAATAGCGATTTATATTCAATCCAAAAAAATAGATATTCGGATATCAGATACTCGGATCGGATATTCAAATATCTGGTTATTCGAATATATAATTTGATTTAACTATTTTTTTCGAATTTGACGGCCGTATCTATGAAGATTTTGGATTTTCAAATACAAAGATTAACAAATTGTCTAATATAACAAGATTAACATCTATAAAAAAATTTATTTTCGAATTTACGAATATAATAAACATTAAATTACTAAATATAACAAGATTTGTATCTATAAAAATTTGAATTTTCATATATTTCGGATTTTCGAATAATCCAAAACTTGAAATGTTGTGATCCGCATCCGATCCGAAAAATAAAAAATTAGAACAAATATCCGATCCGAAAATAAAAATTAGACCGAATATATAAATTTTTAGATCGAATCAACGGATAATCAGACCGAATCGATCATATTAGATATTTTTAAACACCCCTAACTAGAAATACACATAATTTAATGTTATCATCGATGATACTTATCGATGGCAGATTAATTAGCAGAGTTGTCATTATAAGTTTATGGATTGTTTATTATCAGTTCCAAACCTAAAAAAAGGATGATGATAGTTAGGGCTAGCAAAATTCGATTGGATTTGAAAAAGATAAATTTTTAGACTTGACTCAACGCGAAAAAAATTCATTTTTGACTAATTTAAATTCTTTACATTCGACTTAATTCAATTTTTTTAAATAAAGCGTGAGCTGTGAAATGAGACTCAAATAACTTGAATTTTTTTAATAATTAGTGGATCACTTTTTAAGTTCGATTCGAGTCTCTCAACTATGCGTGAATATGTATATCAGATATGAAAAATATGAAAGAAATATATATGTATACTGTATATGGTTATAGAAAGCTGTTTAAATTGGAATCAATTATTACCATAATATTATAAGTATTTACAATTAAGTTTGAACATAAACTTAAACAACTCAACTTGACTTGACATGACTCAAATTTTATAAACTCGACTCAAACATATTTTAAATATAGTTGGAGTTATAAAATAGGATTTATCAACTCGACTCAATTTGATCGAATACTCAAGTAAAACGAAGCTGATTGTGACACAAATTAAGATGATGTGTTTTCCATTAATTATGGTGGGAAAAAGGTTTTACTTAAGGACAAGTACAAAGTACAAACACACACTTTATGCTTAATGAATGAAAGGTGTATTATATAAACTTTGAAAATTTTAATTCTCACCACTTACCTTTCTACTTTTTCAAGTGAAGAAATGGGATTTAAAGGAATTTTTCAATGGTTCATATATAGGGTAACCTATTTGATACACAAAATAAATCCCATTTTCAATGGTTCATATATAGGGTAACCTATTTGATACACAGATGATTAGTACATAGAAAGTGAAATGAAGATTTATGCTTCAATTATTTATGAAGTATATATATGTGTATATATATAATCAAATTAAATAATGTTAATTGGTAAAGTGAACAAGGGTGGATGGCGGTCCTGACTGTGGTTATTGGCCCGAGCTCAAGTGTAGTCTCTTTGGTTTGGTGTTAGTGTTTTCAAAGTGGAAGATCGTGAGTTTTTCTTGTTGCACGTGTCATTTTATACTACTCGGACATGTATCACAACAGGATTGTCATGGCGTTGTGATTGGACTGGCTATGACTTGACGTCCTAAGTTTGCTTTGTTATTGGTAGCGATCATGTGTGCTAACACGTGGTCGCTAAACGTCGTTCGCCTGGATACGTTCGCAACTTGCTTGTTTATCGCAGGTTGTTTCTACTTCTTCGCCTATATGGGAGTTCGTAGGGACATGTTATCGTCGTTCGCCCATAGTATATGTTCGTAAATCGTGACTCCTCGACAAGTGACAGTTGATGTTCGTAGGTACTAACAAATAAGTATATAACTATGGTTGGATTTGGTTTGCTTAGTTGATAGTTCATGCGCATGTAGCATTAGGGGTTGAGTCTTTTTCAGTAAATTTGAAACCGACGGTATGCTCTGACCTTGGATTAGAGAAGTCTATGCTACTCTGCACTTTTTTTTTATTAATAAGGGGAAAATATTATCTTGACCTCGTTAAAATTTTTCCTAAAATACCAAAGATAACATTACAGAAATAAGACGAGACAAACCCAAATAATCTGAAACTTTTATAAACCAGAAGAAATGAAAGTTTATGAGGGTCATAAGTTATTGAATTTTCTTAAACAACTTAATTAAAATTTTAATTTTTTTTTGCACCCAATTAAATTTAGGGTAAACTACACAGTTGACCACCGAACTATGTGGTTGGTGTCAAAATGAACACTGTATTATTTTTCGTCGCAAATGCACCACACAACTATTTAAATGGTGTCACGTTAGCCACACGCCGTTAAAAAAAACGAAAAAGTTGACGGAACTGTTAAAAAAATTGGTATAATTACACATTTGGTCCTCTATATTTATACAATATATCAATTTAGTCATAATTTTAATCTAATAAAATAAATTAATTATTCAATAAGATGGTGACACGTGTCACCACCTTATTGGAAGTCTTTAATTATTTTTATTTAATTAATTTTTCCACCTCCAATCAGGTGGTGACACGTGTCACCCAATTGGAGGTGGAAAAATGAAAGGAATAAAATCCCCCCTTACCAAGACTCGAGGAAAAATGAAAGGAATAAAATCCCCCCTTACCAAGACTCAAACCAAGGACCTTTGAGTACACAAGCAACGTGCTTGCCACTAAACCAAGCACACTTTCGTGTTATGGTATCATTAATATATGTATTTAATGATTGTTAATGCCTAGAAAAAATTAAAGAGAAGAAAATGCAATTGCAAGGATTCGATCCAAGGACCTCATGGTCCAAAGCACATGTGCTTGCCACTACACCAAATGTATGTCTTGTGATTTAAAGTACAACATTTAATATATGTCTTATATAGATTTTAATGCTTGAGAAAAGGAATGAAATGTGGTTTTAAGAAATTCGAATGTAATATTTTTATGATCCATAATAAAATCTAACTCAATTAAATAAATCTAATAACTAAATTAAAGTTAACAATATTAAATTGTGTTTGTGAGTTTGAATTCGGTAAATGAATTTAATATAATTTGGAGTAGTTTAAGATAATTATATATAATAATTTAATTAATTTTTTAATAAATATTAAAATTATTAATTAAGTAAAAAAATCAATTCAACGATTATATACGTGGAATTATAAAAATAAATCTAAAATTGAAAAATATATTAAATTTAGTTTAAAATATAAAAAATTTTAAAATGATATTTATATTGAAAATAATATTATTTTTTTTAAATCGTGCACTAACTATAGTTTAAAATATATTAAATTTAGTTATTAGATTTATTTAATTGGGTTAGATTTTTTTATGGATCATAAAAATATTACATTCGAATTTCTTAAAACCACATTTCATTCATTTTCTCAAGCATTAAAATCTATATAAGACATATATTAAATGTTGTACTTTAAATCACAAGACATATATTTGGTGCAGTGGCAAGCATATGTGCTTTGGACCATGAGGTCCTTGGTTCGAATCCTTGCAATTGTATTTTCTTCTCTTTAATTTTTCTGGGCATTAACAATCATTAAATACATATATTAATGACACCATAGCATGAAAGTGTGCTTGGTTCAGTGGCAAGCATGTTGCTTGTGTACCCAGAGGTCTTGGGTTCGAGTCTTGGTAAGGGGGGATTTTATTCCTTTCATTTTTCCACCTCCAATTGGGTGACACGTGTCACCACCTGATTGGAGGTGAAAAGTTAATTAAATTAATTAAATAAAAATAATTAAAGACTTCCAATAAAGTGATGACACGTGTCACCATCTTATTGAATAATTAATTTATTTTATTAGATTAAAATTAGGACTAAATTGATATATTGTATAAATATAGAGGACCAAATGTGTAATTATACCAATTTTTTAACAGTTTCGTCAACTTTTTCATTTTTTTAACGGCGTGTGGCTAACGTGACACCATTTAAATAGTTGTGTGGTGCATTTGCGACGAAAAATAATATAGTGGTCATTTTGACACCAACCCCATAGTTCGGTGGTCAACTGTGTAGTTTACCCTTAAATTTATGTACTTTGAAAATTTTATCAGTTCATACTTTGATTAACATTAACCATTAAATGGTTCCATAGCTCACTTGGTTAGAGTGTTGCTTTTATGAGCTGAAGGTTATGAGTTCGAGCCTTGCTGGGACCATTGTATTTAATTTCTAATTTAAAAATTTGTTTATATGATATTGTATTCTTTTCCTCCACTTAAGTTAGGGAGGTACGAGGCACACATGCATGTGTAGGGGTGATAATATTTATTTTTGAAGTCTGCAAGTAACCATAGTACATTTTCTAAATTATACAAGTCCACAAGGAGAAGAGAATTTAAAGTATTTAACTATGATAACAAGTTAACAACAGTGAAACATACAAGTATTTTGAGCATGTTCACAAGCTTTTCGACCTGAGCTTGGGTCAGCTCGGCTTGTTAAGGTCTCGATCCGAGCACAAGCTCGAGCCAAGCTTTGACCGAGTCGAGCTGAGCCCGAGTAGCTTGCGAGCCGGTGAGGCTCATTATCACCCATATGCATGTGTTAGGCGTGTATGATTCAATTTTTAATAAAATCATATTTGGCAAGAAAAAAAATCTAATTTGTTATTAAGATTGTTATCAAAATTTCTATTTATCCAGAAAAAATGTTGACCATTAAATCTAACGTTTTTAGATTAGTTGATACTGCATGTCGCGAAATGATGTTGTCGTGGTATTTATTTTTAGGCTTAAGGGTCATTTTAGCTCATGTAGTAGTCCCAATTTATCAGTTTCGCCCCTATAGTATTTTCACATCAATTTAGCCCCTGAAGTAGTCGAATTGCATCACCGTTTGCCCCTGACTGACGAAAGCCAACATTGATCGTTACAGTTCTGACGTGGCAGTCCACATGTGAAGATGACATGGCAAAGAGGCAAACTTGATTTTTCAAGCGAGTTCAAGGGCAAAATTGATTTTAAACAAAAAATATGAGTAAAATACTAAAATATTAAAATAACATAAAAATTAAAAATAATTTATTAATATATGAATAAAAATATAATAAAATAAAATAATTAAAAATAAGTAAAAAAAATATAAAATTAAAATATCATACGCTAATAAATTATAAATTATTCAATAATTAAAAATTGAAATATTTATAAAGTATTAAAAAAATGTAAAATTTTTCATAAAAAAATTGGATGATTTTGGTTTTGTTTCTCTCCAAAGAATGTAAGGAAGAAAGGATCCTAAAATAGGGTTAATGTGATTCACACATGGACTGTCACGTCAACACCGTTGACCTCCACGTCAGGACTGTAACGATCAACGTTGGCTTCTGTCAATCAAGGGCCAAACGGTGATACAATTCGACTACTTTAGGAGCTGATGCGAAAATAACATAGAGGAGAAATCAATAAATTGAAACTATTGCCGGGGCAAAAGTGACCCTTAAGCGTTATTTTTATTTAAAAACTTTTAAAATTTATAAAATAAAAACCAACAGATGTCAAGTGGTAGAACCATAATGTGTCACAGGACAATAAGATTTTAAAAAGAGACCATTAAAGCTTAACAATCAAAATTATCAAAAAAACTTAAAAAGTTTAATTGAATCAAAATTATCAAAAAAACAATAATGTGTGAACAATCTCTAGAGAATATGGTTAAAGCTTTCAGTCACCCTCCCCTTCCTTAAATTGTGGGTTCAAGACCCAGTAGGAGCGAAATTCCTCTCCTAAGTAGAAATTATTCAGAAAAACTTAAAAAGTTTAATTGAATCAATTTGTCAATTCAAAATTTAATTGAATAAATGAAATTCAAAACCTTATTTGATACATTTTAAATTAAAAAAAAAACAATTCAAGGGCTTAAAAAACAATGGTTGAAAATATATGGAAAAAAAGGAGGAGGAGAGAGAGAGAGAGAGAGAGAGAGAGAGAGAGAGAGAGAGAGAGAGAGAGAGAGAGAGAGAGAGAGAGAGAGAGAGAGAGAGAGAGAGAGAGAGAGAGAGAGAGAGAGAGAGAGAGAGAGAGAGAGAGAGAGAGAGAGAGGTGACAAAAGAGAGGCTGCTTTTAAGGAAAAAGGTTAGATGAAAGCAACAAGAGAGAGCTTAAAAATGGCAGACAAACAACAAATAAAAACACCAATTACTGCCAGCTAATTCCATCCACTACCACAGCCGGCTAGCTAACAACAATAGCTAACACTTTTGTCTCTCAGGAACAACTCACTCACCCAATGCCTATGTCTTTTACTTGTCCCTTATCTAACTCTTCCTCCCACTTTCATCTCCAACAACCTAAAATCTCCCTGCAGCTGAGAATTTGAGTTAACAATTTCCCATGGAAGCCAACCATCTCCAAGACTCAAAGAGCTCCAGCGAAGAGACCAATAAATCAGAGCAAAGCGTCTACAATACACATACAGGTACCCAGGGACGGAGCCATATATAGCCCTTCTCTAAATTTCTGGCATAATACCGTTTTAGGTCCCTTTTAACTTAAATATTAATTAAAGGCTTAATAGACTCTTGCCTCTCTCGATGTTTAATCCTAGCAGGTAGCAGTCGCTCCTACGAGTGTCTGTTTTGCAAGAGAGGGTTCAGCACAGCACAAGCCTTAGGAGGGCATATGAACATCCATAGGAAAGATAGAGCCAAGAGCAGGCCTAGTTCAGTTCCCATACTACTCTCAGGCAATATTAAAGTTGGTGATGATGAGAATTACCCTAGCCTTAAATCCTATTCTTATCCGCCACATTACTCCATAGCTCCTGAGGTACATGTAAGTTACCAAGCTTTTTTCCCAGTTTCAGGTTGGGGTTTTAGACCCCAACACACGGCTGAATTGTTCGTAGACAATTCACAGCATCCGAATCGGAGCCTTAGCTTGCGAATAGGTCCATCCGGCCGTGTCGATGATCTTGGAAACAAGAAGATTACTGATCATGGAAGTATTGAAGAAGATGGATTAGACTTGGAGCTTCGATTAGGTCATGATCCATAGGATGAGGATCATAGTGTATAATAATATATATATATATTAAGTACCAATAATGAACTTTCTCTACGTGTATAGTAGATGTGGATATATATTCTTTATAAAGCACAGGAAATAAGAAGAAGAAAAGGAAGGAAGGCCTGCAAGATGGATTCTGTAAGATAAGTTCATTTTTATTCGCTCTTCTACTTTGAGTACTTAAAACCCTTTGTCGTTTCATGTTTTAGTGAAGTTTTCAACTTGAAATATTGAAATTACTCAATGATTTTCAGCTATTTTCTTGTATTTGTGAAGTTATTGAATTTACAGGAAACCCTAATTTGTTTCTCAGAAGAATGGGACTTGTCTCTGTAGGGTTTGCAGTTAGGTTAAACTATGAACAAAAATCCTCTTTTGACGCTTCTTTCCGTGTTTCAACACTAAAAATTATATTCTAGCCACTAACCTTAAATTCTAAATTATAAACCCTAAATCCTAAAAAAAATATCATACTTCAATTCCTCAAACTCTAATCTAAACCTTAACACTAAACTATAAACCTATTTTTTTAGAGTGAGACATAAATAGGGACACTAAAAAAGGCATATGATTTCTATTGGTTAGACTATACCCTCGGATTCAAGCATTTAGGGTCTTGTTTGGATGTACTAAGCTCGTTTCCCTTCCATTGAATTAAAACCTAGGTTGGCTGCAGGTCCCATCTGGAAACACGCCCTTTCATTTCAATTGTTATATATATGCTATTTCCCTTCATTGTTATTCATCCAAATGAAAAACAAACAGTGCCGGACTATAGATATTTGCATTTATCTCTAATATTTACACATTTGTCGATTTGGTTCTAATCCTAAATAAATTTAATCATTTATATTTACAAATTTTGTCAATTTAGTCATCATTCCGAAAATTTCAAAACTATAAAAATTCAAAAGATACATAAAAATGCATAAAAAATACTAAAATTTCTTTAAAAAATTATAAACATTTAAAATTTAAAACAAAGACCCATATGTTGACTATGATAAAATTTAGGCTTAACGGTATCATAAGCCCTTGAACTTTTACAAAAAATCAATTAAGTGTTTAAATTTTTTTTTGCACACAATTAAGTCCTAATACTCCAAAATTTCATCAATTCACCCCTTTGACCAACGTTGATTGTTCAATCTAACAGTTTTTTGGATCAATTGGTGCAACATGTAGTATTACAATGCTGACACTTGACATTTTCTATTTATTTTTAATTTAAAAATTCTTTAAAAGTTCAAAAATAGTCTAAAAATTTTATTAAAATTATAAAAAAATAGTTTTCTAACAAATCTTTAAATGTCACATGACGGAATTGTATTGTGTCACGTGGCTGTAATATCTCAAGAAAACAACCGTAAAAAATTGATGGTTAAAATTGGTCAAATGGCTTAGCTGATTCAATTTATTAGTTCGATGACTTAATTAGGTGCAAAAAGTTCAGGGGTTTAATTGATTTTTTTTCAAAAGTTCAAGGGTTTCAATCACCCTTAAGTCTAAAATTCATTAAAATATAAAGTGATAGAATAGGTAAACATAGAGAGTTTAATATATTATTAAACCACTTAATATTAGTGACGAAACGAAGTTGTTGTAATTTGGTGACCAAAATATAAACATACTAATATTTAGGTGACTAACAGTGTAGTTTTCCCTTTATCTCTTATTTTATTTTTTTAAAAGATACATGTGTTCTAGGGGAAAATATTCAGATTTGCATATTTGTATTATAATTTCAAAATGGTTGAATAATTTGAAGTAACCACATATACAAAATGGATTGATTTTTTGTTTTACTTTTACTTTCTATTTTGTCGACTTTTTTTTTTATCAGGATTGAATAATATTATTAGGCTTAATATACAAATTTAACCCTTGAATTTAGTTACTCTTGACAAATTGGACCTTAAACTTTTATGGGTCACATTAGCCCCCTAAGCTTAACTTTTGTCAAATTCTCGAATTTGAATCGAATCATCCAATAAGAATGATGAATGTGAGAAATATATCAAATCAAGTGAATTGATTGTAAAAATTAGTAAAATACGTTACTGAAAACGAAATAAAAAAGATTATCTAACTTCAAATACAGATTTAAAGTCATTCGATTCTTACACCACTACAAAAATTGATCTCAGTAACAATGATGATGTTCGATGAAAATTGCCACCAACCGAGAAATTTTGGTCGATATATAATGAATTTAACGAGGGAAATTTCGAGAATTACCATAATATTTTTAGTGAATAGAAATCTTCTGCCTCTTTTTGGTGCTCACACTAAAAAATTAGATTTAAGGTTTATAATTAAGGTTTAAGGTTAGGATTTAAGGTTAGAGTTTAGAGAAGTATGAGTAGGATATTTTTTAGTGTTTAGGATTTATGGCTTAATTAGGATTTAGAATTCAAGGTTAGGGCTTAGAATTTAATTTTGTTTGTGTTTGGGCATAGAAAAGACCACCGAAAAGAGGCAGAGGATTTTTGTCCATTTTTAGTAAGGTGTGTGTTATTAAAAGATTAGAGTTAATGAACATATACTATCTTGTAGGAATAGAAATCATTTGTCCCTTTTGGTGCTCCTATTTATGCCCTCATCTTAAAATATTAGATTTAAGGTTTTAAGGTTAGTGTTTAGGAAATTAGGAGTATGATGTATTTTTGTAGGGGGTATGGTTTAAGGTTTAAGATTTATTTTTTTAGTGTTGGGCACGGAAAGGGGCAGCAAAAAGAGGCAGAAAATTTTTGTTCATCTTGTAACCACACGAGACAATTCAATATATATATATAAGGTTAGGATCAACTTACACTGTGTAAAACTCAATTACTTTTACACAGTTTTGGGGCCGTTGGATGATGGTAATTAATGGCTCAGATTATTTCCTTATCTTTTTTTCCCAAGTGATAATCTTTTCACATTTTTTACTGTTAATCTCATCCATCCATTTTTCTTATCCAATGGTCCTAGCTTAGTGTAAAACTAAATGAATTTTACACCATATAACTTGATCCCATTCCATATATATATATATATATATATAACGTTGTAATGCTAGTTTCTAACGATGATATTGTTAGCTATTACCGTGATGGGTTTAGAAATTTAAGAATAGAGTTAAGAAATTTATTTATTTTCCTTTACACAATTATAAATTAATTTTTTACCAAAAATAATACTAAGTTAGACTTATTTTTATCAAAAATAAAAATATAGATGCTCCGATCAGGGCTCACTGCATCCGCCCTGGCAATTACATTCTCCTACACAACAAGTATATATGTACAGTGTGTTATTGAGAATACATATACGTCGAAATCTGCTAAAAACAGAAGCATTAGTCAAATAAGAGTGGGGCAGTAAATCAAATCCAGTGAATAAAGCAGATTGTGAAGCCAGACTTTTGCTTGTGGTTGTGGGTTGCTGGGTTAACTCCCATCCTGTCGTGAACAAAGTCTTTCACGACAAATTCTCAGACCAATTCTTTTTAGACACTGCTTTCCCCTCACAGTTTGTCACATTCGGCATCCAACAAAACAGCACCACCATTTCTTGTCAGCTTATGACCACATCCAGGAGATCAGTAGGCTACAGTGCTACACAACAAGAATGTCTGCTTTTACTTTGTTCGGTTCCCAGATCGAATTTTCAGGGACAGAATTTGCATCCATTTCAACTGTGATTCAATGATGGACGCATCTGTTTGCATTACCACTGTTTGATCTGTGAAGTTTACCCCAAAAAGCATGACATGATTCTTGAAGCTAAGTGTGATAGAACAACACCATAAAGCTGACAGCTGCAAGTCATTTCTATTTTTTTAACCCCCGGTATTCGACTCATTGGCCGACTAATCCGGCTCAATAATAGGGGTGACCCTCCTAACCTAACTTTTTCCATTCACAATGCCAAGATTCAAACCCTTAACTTTACTTATATGACCTAACAACTTATCCCGCTAAACCAACCGATTGTTCATAAAGTCGATTCCACTTTGATGCCAACTTTCTATCATTACATGCACTGTTTATGAATGATTATATAAAAAAGTTGCAAAATCTGCAGATGCCAATGGCACAATCTCAAAAGTTTTAACCCATAGTGGCGGTATTTATGCACTTCTTATCAGAAGATCAAAACAGTTGAGCAAAATATCTTCTATGATTCTCTGTCTGCTTGCGGTTGTTATATCTTTTCTCAATGATTCGGAATCGTTAATTCTTGAATTCGACATGGATCGGAATTACGTTCCGGGACGCATTTTGATGTTTAAGTTAACAAAGAGAAGAAAAAAAAAAGATAATGCTAGCTTAAGGTGGAAAAGTGTCGATACGAATAAGATACAGTCACGAATTACAGTTTAAAGGTGCATATTGTCTGAATGTTCAGTAGCAGCATGAAGCATGGATTCAAATAGCCGCTATATAGCGATAGTAACACTCTTCGAAATTATTGTTGTAGAAAATAGCCATTCACAATAATTACAATACATTTGTTATTGTTCGCAACTGAGACAAAACATCACAACAAAAAACACGAGTCGAGGAATTAATATCGCCAAAGGTGGCGGTAATCCTTGAAGATTTATTGGGTAGGCAAGCTTTGAAGTTGGAGAAATTATATCATGGTTCTTTCCCGCTACGTCATTCATGGGACTAACTAATAAAATCCATTCATTTCATTAATTATTTTCATGTCACTTTTTTACCAAGTAAATCTTCATTTGGTGAAAATTGTTTTTAAATTTAATTTACAGTAAATATGAGCGAAGATTTACTTGATAAAAAGATGACACAAAAAATTTAATAAAATAAATAATTTTTATTGGTAGGTCTCATAAATGACATGGCGAGAAAACACATGATATAATCTCTCTTGAAATTGGGAACTAAATCCACTTAGTGGCCGCAATTAAAGGTCTGAGATTTGTCTGATGTGATTATGGGTTACAGAGTTATGGTACATAGGAAGTGATTGCCTCAAAGTTGAGACCGATCAACCCCTTAGAGCCTGTCATCAAGGCAATAAATTTAGCAAAGATTGTGCGCATAATTGCATATGGCTTATGTTGGAGGTGCCAAAGTTGATTTTCGTTCTTTTTGTGAATTAAATTTGACCTATAACGTATAAAAATAATCAAATTTGACCTTTAATCTTTTAAAAAGAATTGAATTTCTAATTATTTAACAAAAATATAACTAAAACATTAAACTATTATGATCATTGATATAACCAGGGCCGGTCCCCTCATTTTTTAGTAGAGGTAACAAACAAATTGTTTGGTTTGGGTTAGGTTCGATTTATTTTGGTTCGGGTCGTTTTGGGTCTGATTACATTTAGTTTTAAGTCTGGTTTGGGTCGGTCTAGGTCTATGGTGATTTCGGTTCGTGTATCGCATTGGGTCGTTTGACTTTCGGTTCAGTTATTTTCGGGTCGGGTCAATATCGGATTAATAGGAGATCGATTAATTTAAGTCAAATTTTTAGACCGAGTTAGATTTTTACACCATATATATGACTTATATAGCATGTATATTTGGCTTTTTGGTGAGTTGTGCGACAATTGACATCTCATCTTATGTAACCCCCTTAGCCCGGCCTAGATGTCCGACCCGAACTAAGAAGATTACACGTGGAAAACTGAAGCCAACTCGTTAAAGCCGACTTCGATTAACGACTTTTTTACCTTAATTAGTCATGTAACACGCCATCATGTCAAATTTCATCACAAACGAGTCATTCAAACTCATCCAATTGAACATACAACAATCAGGGACCATAATGCAACTTTCCAGAACTTTAAAAGATTCCTTTAACTGAAATTAACGGCTCCGTATCGGTACACCTAAGCATGTATCGATACGGTACGGGGGAAGGCAGTAGAAAAATTTGGAAAAAGGGTATCGATACGCTTCCCCGCGTATCGGTACGGCCTTCAAACCTTTGCCTAGGCGTATCAATACGCGGGCAACTCGTATCGGTACCCCTAAGCTGAAATGCCTGAAAATAACCTTAGCGTATCGATACGCAATCCCAAGTATCGATACGCATACCAGAAATGCACTTCCAACAGCACTCAAATCACATTTAACAACAAATAAACATGTCCAAATCATTCATAGATATTATAATCAACATCCCAACACTTATGCATCATCAACCATTCACAACACAAGCATTGAGCATAGCATTCCATGAAGAGGCATTAACTACTCAAGCATGCTTTTAAACATAACCCATAGCAAAGCCAAACACCAAATATAGGACCACAAACCAAATAAAGACCATTTACAAGTCCAAAAACACAAACCAAACATGCTCAAGGTGTTTAACATCACCAAACAAATCCCTGAGAAGAAATCCCTCTCATTGCCTCTTATTACACTAAAGTGAAAGCACATACATCGCTTAGCTAAAATCACTTGGATTTCCTTTGCTCTCTTGCTGCCAAAGATGCTCAATTCTCTGCATTGATGAAACAAATGAGCGTAAGCATAAAGCTTAGCGAGGACCACTAAAACAACAAACATTCATCAATGCATTTTATAAAACCAATTCATCATTCTTTGTAAACATATGCCCTCCTTTAGAACATGCACTTTAAAACATATTTCCACTTTCAAATCCACATGCTCATAACATCATTAATTTCAACAGCAAAAACATTTGCTCATGCTTAAACCAAGCATCATATGCATTCTAGCATATCTCTCAAACATCTCATGCTTTCTCAAAATACATGTTTATCATTAAGTTATTATATCAACATCATTATATTGGCTCACAAGTGATCAATAACAACTCATATCAAAACCAACACAATTGACGCAATCAGATACGCGGATTAAAAACGTTGTCCCACATGCTTCATACACACTACATGATTCACAAGGTGGAGTTAAATGGCACAATCACAACCCCTCAACACCCGTGATGGAGATTAATGGCACAATCACAACCTCTCAACATCACTCATCGGTAGTTTTATAATTCTACTAACAAGAGCATGGCACACAAACCACAAGACTCACATACGTGATTAAAACATCCACCGTTGTGATCGATCAATTTCAGTCGAATTTTCAGACTGCGTTAGATTTTTACACCATATATATGACTTTATATAGCATGTATATTTGGCTTTTTCGCGAGTTGTGCGACAGTTGACATCTCATCTTTTGTAACCCCCTTAGCCCAGCTTAGCGCCCGACCCGAACTAAGAAGATTACACGGGGAAAACTGAAGCCAACTCGTTAAAGCCGACTTTGATTAACGACCTTTTTTTCTTTTTATCTTCTCTAGATGCACATTAAGATCCTATGTGATCAACAACACACTTAGAAGAAAACGGCACAGCGATCAGAGATCGATTAAGGGTTTAATTACTTAAAATACACATTTAGGGACTAAACTATAATTTCCATAAAATACAAGGACTAAACCAATTTTAGGATAACCAAACCTTAATTAGTCATGTAACATGCCATCATGTCAAATTTCATCACAAACGGGTCATTCAAACTCATCAAATTGAACATACAACAATCAAGGACCATAATGCAGCTTTCCAGAACTTTAAAAGAATAACGGCTCCGTATCGGTACACCTAAGCCTGTATCGATACGGGTGAAGGAAATATCAAATTTTGGAAAAAGGGTATCGATACGCTTCCCCGTGTATCAGTACGACCTTCAAACCTTTGCCTAGCCGTATCGATACGCGGGCAACTCGTATCGATACCCCTAAGCTGAAATGCCTGAAAATAGCTTTAGCGTATCGATACACATATCAGAATTGCACTTCCAACAGCCCTCAAATCACATTTAACAACAAATAAACATGTCCAAATCATTCATAGATGTTATAATCAACATCCCAACACTTATGCATCATCAACCATTCACAACACAAGCATTAAGCATAGCATTCCATGAAGAGGTATTAACTACTCAAGCATGCTTTTAAAGATAACTCATAGCATAGCCAAACACCAAATATAGGACCACAAACCAAATAAAGACCATTTACAAGTCCAAAAACACAAACAAAACATGCTCAAGGTGTTTAACATCACCAAACAAATCCATGAGAAGAAATCCCTCCCATTGCCTCTTATTACACTAAAGTGAAAACACATACATCGCTTAGCTAAAATCACTTGGATTTCCCTTGCTCTTTTGCTGCAAAAGATGCTCAATTCTCTGCATTGATGAAACAAATGAGCGTAAGCATAAAGCTTAGTGAGGACCGCTAAAACAGCAAACATTCATCAATGCATTTTATAAAACCAATTAATCATTCTTTGTAAACATATGCCCTACTTTAAAACATGCACTTTAAAACATATTTCCACTTTCAAATCCACATGCTCATTGCATCATTAATTTCAACAACAAAAACATTTGTGCATGCTTAAACCAAGCATCATATGCACTCTAGCATATCTCTCAAGCATCTCATGCTTTCTCAAAATACATGTTCATCATTAAGTCATTATATCAACATCATTATATTGGCTCGCAAGTGATCAATAACAACTCATATCAAAACTAACACAATTGACACAATCGGATACGCGGATTACAAGCGTTGTCCCACACGCTTCATACACACTACCAGATTCACAAGGTGGAGTTAAATGGCACAATCACAACCCCTCAACAACCGTGATGGAGATTAATGGCACAATCACAACCCCTCAACATCACTCATCGTTAGTTGTATAATTCCACTAACGAGAGCACAGAACACAAACCACAAGATTCACACACGGGATTAAAACATCCACCGTTGTGATCGATCAATTTCAGTCAAATTTTAAAAACCGAGTTAGATTTTTACACCATATATATGACTTTATATAGCATGTATATTTGGCTTTTTGGTGAGTTGTGCGACAGTTGACATCTCATCTTTTGTAACCCCTTTAGCCCGACCTAGACGCCCGACCCGAACTAAGAAGATTACACGGGGAAAACCGAAGCCAACTCGTTAAAGCCGACTTCGATTAATGACCTTTTTTCTTTTTATCTTCTCTCGATGCACATTAAGATCCTATGTGATCAAAAACACACTTAGAAGAAAACGGCGCAGCGATCGGAGATCGATTAAGGGTTTAATTGCTTAAAATACACGTTTAGGGACTAAACTATAATTTCCATAAAATACAGAGACTAGACCAATTTTAGGATTGCCAAACCTTAATTAGTCATGTAACATGCCATCATGTCAAATTTCATCACAAACGAGTCATTCAAACTCATCCAATTGAACATACAACAATCAGGGACCATAATGCAGCTTTCCAGAACTTTAAAAGATTCGTTTAACTGAAATTAACGGCTCCATATCGGTACACCTAAGCTTGTATCGATACGGGTAAAGGTAGTATCAAATTTTGGATAAAAGGGTATCGATACGCTTCCCCGCGTATCGGTACGACCTTCAAACCTTTGCCTAGGCGTATCGATACGCAGGCAACTCGTATCGGAACCCCTAAGTTGAAATGCCTGAAAATAGCCTTAGCGTATCGATACGCAATCCCAAGTATCGATACGCATATCATAATTGCACTTCCAACGGCCCTCAAATCACATTTAACAACAAATAAACATGTCCATTTCACTCATAGATTTTATAATCAACATCCCAACACTTATGCATCATCAACCATTCACAACACAAGCATTAAGCATAGCATTCCACGAAAAGGTATTAACTACTCAAGCGTGCTTTTAAACATAACCCATAGCATAGCCAAACACCAAATATAGGACCACAAACCAAATAAAGACCATTTACAAGTCCAAAAACACAAACCAAACATGCTCAAGGTGTTTAACATCACCAAACAAATCCCTGAGAAGAAATCCCTCCCATTGCCTCTTATTACACTAAAGTGAAAGCTCATACATCGCTTCGCTAAAATCACTTGGATTTCCCTTGCTCTTTTGCTGCCAAAGATGCTCAATTCTCTGCATTGATGAAACAAATGAGCGTAAGCATAAAGCTTAGTGAGGACCGCTAAAACAACAAACATTCATCAATGCATTTTATAAAACCAATTAATCATTCTTTGTAAACATATGCCCTCCTTTAAAACATGCACTTTAAAACATATTTCCACTTTCAAATCCACATGCTCATGGCATCATTAATTTCAACAACAAAAACATTTGTGCATGCTTAAACCAAGCATCATATGCACTCTAGCATATCTCTCAAGCATCTCAAGCTTTCTCAGAATACATGTTCATCGTTAAGTCATTATATCAACATCATTATAGTGGCTCGCAAGTGATCAATAACAACTCATATCAAAACGAACACAATTGACACAATTGGATACGCGGATTACAAGCGTTGTTCCACACGCTTCATACACACTACCAGATTCACTAGGTGGAGTTAAATGGCACAATTACAACCCCTCAACACTCGTAATGGAGATTAATGGCACAATAACAACCCCTCAACATCACTCATCGGTAGTTGTATAATTCCACTAACGAGAGCACAGAACACAAACCACAAGATTCACACACGGGATTAAAACATCCACCGTTGTGATCGATCAATTTCAGTCGAATTTTCAGACCGAGTTATATTTTTACACCATATATATGAATTTATATAGAATGTATATTTGGCTTTTTGGTGAGTTGTGCGACAGTTGACATCTCATCTTTTGTAACCCCCTTAGCCCGGACTAGACGCCCGACCCGAACTAAGAAGATTACACTGGGAAAACCGAAGCCAACTCGTTAAAGCCAACTTCGATTAACGACCTTTTTTTCTTTTTATCTTCTCTAGATGCACATTAAGATCCTATGTGATCAACAACACACTTAGAAGAAAACGGCATAGCGATCGGAGATCGATTAGGGGTTTAATTGCTTAAAATACACATTTAGGGACTAAACTATAATTTCCATAGAATACAGGGACTAAACCAATTTTAGGATTACCAAACCTTAATTAGTCATGTAACATGCCATCATGTCAAATTTCATTATAAACGGGTCATTCAAACTCATCCAATTGAACATACAACAATCAGGGACCATAATGCAACTTTCTAGAACTTTAAAAGATTCCTTTAACTGAAATTAACGGCTTCGTATCGGTACACCTAAGCTTGTATCGATACAGGGGAAGATAGTAGCAAATTTTGGAAAAAGGGTATCGATACGCTTCCCCGCATATTGGTACGGTCTTTAAACCTTTGTTTAGGCGTATCGATACGCGGGCAACTCGTATTGGTACCCCTAAGCTAAAATGCCTAAAAATAGCCTTAGTGTATCGATACGCAATCCCAAGTATCGATACGCATACTAGAAATGCACTTCCAACAGCAATCAAATCACATTTAACAACAAATAAACATGTCCAAATCATTCATAGATGTTATAATCAATATCACAACACTTATGCATCATCAACCATTCACAACACAAGCATTAAGCATAGCATTCCATGAAGAGGTATTAACTACTCAAGCATGCTTTTAAACATAACCCATAGCATAGCCAAACACCAAATATAGGACCACAAACCAAATAAAGGCCATTTACAAGTCCAAAAACACAAACCAAACATGCTCAAGGTGTTTAACATTACCAAACAAATCCCTGAGAAGAAATCCCTCACATTGCCTCTTATTACACTAAAGTGAAAGCACATACATCGCTTAGCTAAAATCACTTGGATTTCCCATTGCTCTCTTGCTGCCAAAGATGCTCAATTCTCTGCATTGATGAAACAAATGAGCGTAAGCATAAAGCTTAGTGAGGACCACTAAAACAACAAACATTCATCAATGCATTTTATAAAACCAATTCATCATTCTTTATAAACATATGCCCTCTTTTAAAACATGCACTTTAAAACATAATTTCCACTTTCGAATCCACATGCTCATAGTATCATTAATTTCAACAGTAAAAACATTCGCTCATGCTTAAACCAAGCATCATATGCATTCGAACATATCTCTCAAGCATCTCATGCTTTCTCAAAACACATGTTCATCATTAAGTCATTATATCAACATCATTATATTGGCTTGCAAGTGATCAATAACAACTCATATCAAAACCAACACAATTGACACAATCGGATACGCGGATTACAAGCGTTGTCTCACACGATTCATACACACTACCGGATTCACAAGGTGGAGTTAAATGGCACAATCACAACCCCTCAACATCACTCATCGGTAGATGTATAATTACACTAACGATAGCAGGGGACACAAACCACAAGATTCACACACGGTATTAAAACATCCATCGTTGTGATCTTAGCCTCTATCGTTAGGGTACTTGGATGGAGTTTACGGCACAATCACAATCCCTCGACATCCAAGGCGACTTTATTTATGGTGCACCCAATCCTATAGCCGGCTAACTATATCTGATTAAAGTAACCAAAATCATTTACCATCACTTGCCAATATAATCATAAATCATCATTGATTCACTATTTTACAAGCATAAACTATAATGTCATTTTCACAAGCATAAACATGCTTAAAACCAAATGCATAAATCATATAAACTCAAGGATCACTTACCATGTTCATCCTTAACAATTTGGCATTTACAACCAGCAACATCATTGCTTTAAAACATGCTTTAAAACAGTAATCAAACCACATTTAATTCAAGTGCATTTCAAACCAAAACATAGCACAATCCGAGAGAGACTTTCTATTCACTTACTCATGAGCTTAGCTAAGTGTTTCAAACTTACACTAACCTCCCAAAACCACGTTCAAAACGTTTCAAAGCTGGAAAACACATTTACACTCACTGATACGCGAAACTTCGCTTGTCGACGTGAAGATCACTCACCCGAAGCCTCCAAAAATGCTTCGCTTTCTTCCGAAACAAGATCCCCTATTTTTATAGCATCAAAATAGAGATCCAAATGCATTAAAATGTATTTCATCACCAGCAACTAAACACAAACTCGTTGTCCAGCAAAACTACACCAATTTATCCATCCGAAACAACCAAAAACTCAATCAATTGCTTCCTAAACCAAGCCTAGCTGTCGCAACCATTTTTAGGAGGCTTCGACGTTTTGAAAAAACACTTTTAAAATCAACGGAGTTGCCAGCAATCTTTTTTTTGAAAAAAAGTGTGATTGGGTCACGTTTTAAAAATAAGGTTATTTTAATAAAATGTTTCTTGGTTTTAATAAAATAACGGTTTTGGTCTCCGAAAAACAAGAAAATAGGTTCAGGGGTCGGTCATGCGTAGGGAAGGGTTAGCACCCCCACGACGCCCAAACCTAATTGGTTTTAAAATTGTTTTCAAAACTGGAATTTGCAAGTTCAAAAAGATTCAACTTTACTTGTTCGTTTAATGAATATTAGTCTATTTTAACGGCCTTATCGCCCGAGAGATGAACTTTAATCACCACCAACATTTCTGGCGCTAACCCGTCATTCTTGTTTGATAAGACGTCACATTAAATTATGTTTTCACTTTTCAAGCAACTAAGAAATTTAAGTGTGTTGAGCAATTTATTCAATTCTAGGTTCGATTATTAAAAGCCCTAAAAACCGTCTAAGTCTTTTATTCCTAATTTAATGTTTAAATATGCTTAAGTTTATTTTATTTTCATGAAGAACATTTTCAACAAAAAGAAGTCTCTATCTAGGCTTTTGTCCTTAATCCTAAGTTTTCACCTATTTTTAAAACAAGCAAGCAAACATTTTATTCTTATGAATTTTACCCTTTTTATTATTCCTTTTAAAATCCTTTTATATTTTTTACCTTTTATTTTCTAAGCAAAAACCCATTTTTTTTTAACGTTTTTTGTGTTTTTTATCGTTCTCATTTTTTATGTTTTTTTTACCATTTTGTGTTTTTCTTTTTCAAAAGCATTTTCACTCTTTTTAATTTCATTTTCATTTTTTCCATTTTAAGTTTTTTTCTTTAAAAACAACTCATTTTAGAAAATAAACATTATTTTTTCCTAAGAACTCTTTTTTTAAGTTTTTCCCTTTTCAAAAATTTATTTAAATATCCTAGACTCTAATTTTACTTTAAAACCCTTTTATTTTCTTTTTCTTGAAAACTTATTTTTTTATATTTTTTCTAAAAAACATTTTTATTATTTTTCTCTTTTAAAAATCATTTTCCCATCAATTATTAAAACAAATAAAAAAACTCTTTTTAATTTTCTAAAATCAAGCCATTTATTATCTAACACCTCACATTATTATTTCTTCTAATTAAATCCCTAATTTCAAGTTTTTCAAATTAACCACATTTATTCATTTTTATTTCACGCATTTAAAATTTAAACACCCTTTAAATTATTTTCTACATTTCTAAAGATCAAAATCACTTTAACAACATTTTTTAAAAGCATGCAAACATTTTAGGATCAAACTAAAAATTAAAACGAAATTTAAAACAAAAAAAGTTACCGGATTCGTGAATGATTTTCTGACTTCGAGAAAGCAACCCCTTTAAATTATTTTCTACATTTCTAAAGATCAAAATCACTTTAACAACATTTTTTAAAAGCATGCAAACATTTTAGGATCAAACTAAAAATTAAAACGAAATTTAAAACAAAAAAAGTTACCGGAATCGTGAATGATTTTCTGACTTCGAGAAAGCAACCTAAAAATCACAAACAATACAAATAAAAACACCAAAATTCAACCAAGAACAAACATATAATTAACAGAAAAATAAACAAAGAAAGGATAGAAAATTTACCGAGAAATCTACGAACGATGAACTCGAACTCCAGCTTCTCGAAATGTTCCAAACCACCTATGGAAAATTGCTCCAAACTCGAATTTCCTCTCCAAAAATTTCCAACCAACTCAAGAAAAATTCAGAGAATTTTTCGAATTTTTTCTTGAACCTTTTAAGTGTTTTTTCTCTAAAATTTGGTGTGTTGAACAATGAAGTATTTTGGGGGTTTTATAGGGTTTTTGGGGGTGAGGTTTTAATGCAATTGAGGACAAAATCCATGAATTCTTCCCCCTAAAAATCATCTTTTTGATCAGCCAACTTTATCACATTGAAATCTTATCCAAATTTCAACTGTAACCCCCTCGTCCCGGTCTGGCCGGATGACCGGTCCGAGTGGGCCACACGGGAAAAACCGAAGCGAAACCCGTTAAGGTTCACCCTCGGTTAACAACCCTATATTTTTTTTCCTTTTTAAATCTTATCTAGATGAGTATTAGATCCTAAGTGGTCATTCAGCGGAACAACATTCACAAATCAGACAAACGAACTCAAACAAACATGTTACAGCCTAATTTTAAGCTTATACTGCAGGTGGTATCGATACACCTAAGGGGTGTATCGATACCCCTTGACTAGGTCAACTGGTCTAAGTCAACCCGTAGAGGCCGTATCGATACACCCAAGGGGTGTATCGATACCCTCCCCAACGGTTGACTTCCCACGGTTAAAGCTAAGACACGGTATCGATACACCTGGGGATGGTATCGATACCGAACTGGACAGTAGCTCCAGTGACCAAAAAGGTATCGGTACACCAGAGGCCCGTATCGATACCAAAATGGACAGTAGCTCCAGTGACCAAAATGGTATCGATACACCTCTCAAGTGTATCGATACACGAGGCCTGAACAAGAAGGTGGTATCGATACCGTACCAACCGTATCGATACCCCTGCACAGCAAGGCCTCCCAAACTCAGCAAAAACGATCAAGACACGAATCTAAATGCAATTTAGGACTTTCCTAACCCCAACCAAACATACATACAACATTCACGTACCACCAAAAAGCCATACAAACACTCAACAACAATAAACATCAAGGAAATCATGCAATAGACCCAAGATGGCATTCAAGCATACAAGTTCATTCATCAACATTCAAACATGAAGGCAACCTCAAGAGACACATGGCTAACATTCAGAATAAGCAATTTAGGCATGAATACAATTCAAGCATGGCATCACAAGCCATACAAAAGCATGATAACATGGAGTCTAAACAAGCTCCTAAACAACCAACAATCATCCATCAAAAGACACATGTCCCATTGCTTAAACTATTACATGTTCAACATTAAAACTCATACTTGAAGTACTCAAGGCCAACAACCACACTTGGAGCCTTCCACTTGCGCAAGCAACCCACGAACTAAGGATCAGCAATGTTGAACAAAGAGAGCGTAAGCAATGATGCTTAGTGAGGGTATGCACTTAAAACAAACCTCAACATTGCAGGGTCCGAGCACGATCTAGCCAAGGAAAAACACATATTTACCAAGGATCCACAAACCATAAGATAGAGATGCATGAGCATTAATCATTATAACATGCCATGATCATAAGCTCAATTCCACAATACAGGTAATCATATTTAAGCATCCAATTAAAGCTCATATATCTCAACACATTGATACATATATCAAACAACATTGGCACCTAGCTATGACTCAAATACGCGGATAAACCTGTTGGAAACTCACATCCAACAACCACATTACCTCACGGTGGGATTACACTCATCACCGGTCTCGCGGAGGGGATTCCACTCATCCTCACGCCCCGTCGATGGGATTCCACTCATCACCAACTATATACAAATACAATTTCCGGGCGAACCCGTACTCCTCCTTGGTGACTCAACGCCACCAAGGTCACGCGCGACTTTTGACTCATGTGTACACACTAACATCCTAATGATCGATCATTTGTATTCAAGTATACTAGTGCCAACATTTACTCATTTCACATTACTCATTTCAATCAATTTCGTGCTTAGCACGTACTCACCAACAACCATCATCATGCATGTCTCAAGCATCATAATTCATGTCTCATCTCACATGTATAACACCATATACATAAGCATTCATATCACATTTCATACGAGACATACACAACCATATAAATGAGTTCATCCAAAGGCTTTAGATCAAGTTTAGGATTAGGCTACCACCCCAATCCTAACTCTAGGCGGGTCTACCAAGCCCAACCTAGTCCATATACTCGAACCAAACATTTTAAATCCATTTAAAACATTGAACCACTCACCTAAGCTCCCAAGCTTAAAGACCAAGCAAGCGACCACCTTCAACTTCCCGGATTTACTTCCGACGCTTCACCGATGTCCAACCTTGATTCTAATCAATCCCAAACACAAACAAAACATCCACAATCAAAAGCTCATCATCAGAACTAACCCGGATTAACATTTTCACGCAATCAACACTCAAAGTCAAGCCCAAAACAGAATTTCCGAGCAACCCACAAAACCCACTGAAATCTTCCATTTCAAGCACCCAAACAACCATCAAATACACCCAAAGTGACCCTCATATATCATACTAACATCAGCCCTCAAAAACCAACATTAACCCACCCCAAAACCACTTTAAAACCCTCCTAAAACCCCCTTGAAACACAAATCCGAAAATCATTACAAAACCTTGTAAAAATTAGGTATGTTGGACCTTTTGGACAACAAATGACTCATCTAACATCACCAAATCAAAAGCTTAACTTAAAGTTAACAAAGTTAACATTTTTAATTCAAAACTCAAAAACCTCAAAATACAAAATCAAAGGTTTTAATGAAAACTAAAGGTATAGACATGTAGAGGAAAGTGAGGACAAGTTAGAAACGTTTTTACCTTTCAAGAATCACCAAGGATGAATGTGTATGGTGATGGAATAGTAGAGAGGGTGAGAGGGGCTCTATTTCACGTTGGTGGAGAAGAAGATGAATAGGGGAGTTGGGTTTTCTCTTTTAATTATTTTGTTTCATCTTAAAAGTCAAAAGGTCATTTTGCCCTTAATGAAGGGAGACATTTACAAGGGTGGAAATCCATGACTATTGGGTTTAAATCAAAATAGGCCCAACACAATTTATTTTGGAAGCAAAAACCGAACATCGTTTTAATTATAAAACCGAGCCCAAAATAATATTAAAATATTATTTTTATCTAACCCCTAAACCCGGGTGTTACAACTCTCCTCCACTTAAGGAATTTCGTCCCCGAAATTACCTGGTGGAAACAAATACGGAAACTGCTCAACCATATCCGCTTTTCTCTCCCACGTGGCCTCTTCCACACCTCTATGCCTCCACAACACCTTGACCAACTCTATGGTCTTGCCACGCAACACCTTGCTATCTGAAGCAAGTATCTCAACGGGCTCTTCATTATAGGACAAATCCGGATTTAACTCTATCTCCTCAACGGGAATCACATGAGAAGGATCCGATCTATATCTCCTAAGCATAGACACATGAAAGACATCATGGATCTTCTCTAACTCAGAAGGTAACCTCAAACGATAAGCTACAGGCCCAATCCGCTCAACTATCTCATACGGACCAATGAACCTCAGACTCAACTTGCCCTTACGGCCAAATCTCATTACCTTCTTCCACGGAGATACTTTCAGAAACACTTTCTCACCCACTGAGTACTCAACCTCTTTCCTCTTCAAATCTGCATAGGATTTCTGACGATCGGAAGCTGCTTTCAAACGGTCACAAATCAAATTTACTTTGTCGGTAGTCCCCTTAAGCAAGTCTGGCATAGGTAACAATCTCTGACCTGTTTCAGCCCAACAAATCGGAGTCCTACATCGCCTACCGTACAAAGCCTCATAAGGTGCCATCTGAATACTAGACTGATAACTGTTGTTGTAAGCAAACTCAACTAACGGTAAGTGCTTCTCCCAAGAACCCTGGAAGTCAATCACACAACAACGAAGCATATCCTCAAGAATCTGTATCGCTCGCTCTGACTGTCCATCGGACTGCGGATGATAAGACGTGCTGAAATGCAAACGGCTACCAAGAGCACTATGCAAGCAATTCCAGAACCTCGAAGTAAACCTAGGATCCCTATCTGAAACAATGGACTTTGGAACCCCATGAAGTCTCACAATCTCACGGATACACAAGTTTGCCAACTTGTCTAAGGAATCCGTAGTGTCCACTGCTAAGAAGTGAGCACACTTAGTGAACCTATCGACAATCACCCAAACTGAATTCTTCTTCGAAGGAGACAAAGGCAACCCCGATACAAAATCCATGGTGATCCTCTCCCATTTCCATTCCGGAATCTTCAAAGGCTGTAGCAAACCTGAAGGAACCTGATGTTCTGCCTTCACTCTCTGACAAACCATACAACGGCTCACATACTCGGCTACATCTCTCTTCAAACCAACCCAGAAGTAATCATTCTTCAAATCTCGGTACATTTTGGTACTACCCGGATGCATAGAAAAGGGGCTCGAATGTGCTTCACTCAGAATCTGACGTCTCAACTCAACATCTTCTGGTACAACAATTCTATCTCTAAAGCACAACAAGCTCTCACTACTGAAACTGTAATCGGTCGGTCTTCCTTCGGCTATGTCCTGAACATGAGGAACTAAACTCACATCTTGCAACTGCTTCTCTCTAATCAACTGAATCAAAGAAGGCTTCACTTGCAACTCGGTGATCAAACCACCATCATCGGACACACTCAATCTAGCAAACATAGCTCTCAACTCAACGACCACTTTTCTACTCAAAGCATCGGCTACTACATTTGCTTTACCCGGATGGTATTCGATGGTCAAATCATAATCTTTTAGTAACTCTAGCCATCTTCTCTGCCTCAAATTCAACTCTTTCTGTGTCATCAAATACTTCAAGCTCTTGTGATCGGTGTAAACAATACACTTCTCACCGTACAAGTAATGACGCCAAATCTTCAATGCAAACACAACTGCGGCTAGCTCTATATCATGAGTAGGATAGTTCTTCTCATGGATCTTCAACTGTCTAGAAGCATAAGCAACAACTCTTCTCTCTTGCATCAAGACACATCCTAAACCTACGTAGGAAGCATCACTGTATATCATAAACTCCTTACCGGAAACAGGTTGCACTAACACTGGAGCATTCATCAAGGCTTCTTTCAATTTCTCAAAGGCCTTCTGTCTTGCATCTGACCATTCAAACTTAACCCCTTTTTGCAACAATTTAGTCAAAGGAGCGGCTACTCTAGAGAAACCATCAACAAATCTCCTATAGTAACCGGCTAAACCTAGGAAACTCCTAATCTTGGTCACGGACTTAGGATGTTTCCACTCAACGATAGCCTCAATCTTCGATGGATCAACTCGGATACCTTCGGCCGAAACAACATGGCCAAGAAACACAACCTCTCGAATCCAGAACTCACATTTACTAAGCTTTGCATACAACTGATTGCTCAACAATCTCTGTAAAACAAATCTCAAGTGCTCATCATGCTCTTCTTCTGTCTTTGAGTACACAAGTATATCATCAATGAAAACAACTACAAACTGGTCTAGATAGTCTCTAAAAATTCTGTTCATCATGTCCATGAATGCTGCTGGTGCATTCGTGAGCCCAAATGGCATCACAAGAAACTCATAGTGACCGTATCTAGTCCTAAAAGCTGTCTTCGGAACATCACACTCTTTCACCTTCAACTGATAGTACCCGGATCTCAAATCTATCTTCGAGAACACTGAAGCACCTCTCAACTGATCAAACAAATCATCTATACGAGGTAACGGATACTTTTTCTTCACAGTCAACTAATTCAACTGTCTATAGTCAATACACATGCGCATGCTACCATCTTTCTTTTTCACAAACAACACGGGAGCACCCCACGGAGAACTACTAGGCCTAATGAAACCACGGTCTAATAACTCTTGCAATTGACTCTTCAATTCTTTCAACTCTTTCGGGGCCATGCGATACGGAGCTATCGAAACTGGATTAGATCCTGAAACTGTCTCAATCACAAACTCAACATCTCTGTAAGGAGGCAAACCCGGTAACTCTTCAGGAAACACATCCGGAAAGTCACACACTGTTCTGATATCTTTCGGTTTAGCTTCACTCATATCCGGATTCATAACATAAGCTAAATAAGCCCCACATCCTGAGTCCATCAACCTATGAGCCTCTAAAGCTGACACCACATTAGACAAGAACTTAATGTTCTCGCCTACTACTACTACCTTGTAGTCATCAGAGAGCTTCAAAGAAATTCTCTTTGTTTCAAAGTCCACACTAGCCCGATGCTCAACCAACCAGTCCATACCCAAAATAATGTCAAAACCATAGAAAGGAAGTTCCATCATATCAACTGAGAACACATGACCCTGAATCTTCAGTGGACATCTCCTATACATACGTCTAACCACAACTGTCTCACCAAAAGAACTAGTAACATGCATACCTATATCTAAGATCTCAACAGGGATATCTAACTTTTGTGCATGCTCACTCAAAATGTAGGAATGCGTAGAACCCGAATCAACCAAAGAAAGCAAAGACATAGACTGTAACTCGAAATTACCTGCTATCACATCGGTGTCATTCCCGGCCTCTCTCTGAGCATAAACTCTCGCTGGTCCTCCCGCCTCTGGCTGCACAGCCACAACATGAGCAAGGTTCCTCTGAGCATCTCCCCTAGGTGCATCAGCCCTAGGCTGGAAGTAGCCACGACCGCGCCCACGGCCTCTCTGAAAATCATTCGCTCTCGCAGGAGCCTGAGCAATGTTCGGTTCCTGAGCCGCCTGATGCGGACAATCCCTCCTAAAGTGGTCCCTCAAACCACAGTTCCAACAAGCATAGAAGTTACCCCAACACTCACCAGCGTGCTGTCTCCCACAACGGGTACACTCGGGCAAACGCCCTCCTCCTCTATGGCCCTGATGGCCCCTACCATGGTGACCACCGCCACGTCTATGGTCAAACTGATGTCCGCTACCTCTGTGCCTCTTGGCGTCTCTACTATCAAAGTGGTTATGCCTCTTGCCAGAACTAGAACCACCAGATCGTTTGGCCGAACCCAAACTATGCTCTAAATCCTTGGCCCTCGCGACCAACACATCAAAGTCCGAGTAGTCAGAAGCTAGCGTATACCTCTTAACCTCTTCATTCAATCCGTAGCGGAACCGATTGCAGCGTTCCACTTCAGTAGGAACCAACTCTGGGGCATACTGACTCAAGCGAACAAAGCGAATCTCATAATCAGTCACAGAAGCCTCTCCCTGAGTAAGAGCCATGAACTCTCTCTTCTTCTCATCTAGGTACCTCGGTCCCAAGTACCTCTTCCTGAAAGCAAACTGAAAGAAATCCCAATCTATCTCAGCCTCTGGAACCCCGGTAGTAATGGTGACCCACCAGGTGTAAGCATCACCCTGAAGCAACGAGATCACACAACCCAATCTACGTGCGCCCGCACAACCCATCTGAGCCAAGATTCAGACTCTCTTCTCCAACCATAACTCCGACCTCTCCGGAGTAGATCCTCTAAACTCCTCGGCCCCCAAGCTACGGAGCCTCTCCAAAGGTAGACTAGCATCGTCACACCTAGGCTGAGCTGCAGCCTGAGCTCCCGCAACTGCGGCCTAAAAAGCTCCCGCTATCGCTTGCACTAGCGGAGTCATATCAATTCCAGCTGGACCTTGGCCACCTTGGCCACCTTGAGGTCCATCTCCTTCAGCTCCATCCTCGCCTCCAGCTCCAGGCGGAGGAGGTGGTGGTGGTGGAGGTGGTGGAAGAGCGCCAACTCCCGCGGCCACCGGCCCTTCCAGGTGAGCCTCCACACCAACAGCCGGCTCAACAGGAGCCGCAACCCGTGGTTCTTGACGAACCACTCTCAATCTACCTCTCGGTCTAGACATCGCTCTCACAGATATCAACTACAACCACAACAACAAAACATACAAGCTGGGTTAGCAAGGCAAGGCTTCCAAGTGTTCAAGTACGTTCCCTCACTAAAAATTCATTTTTTCCAATGTAATAGTAGCAATGGGACTCACACACACATGCTTTGAGTAAATCAAGCAACATACTTGTCAAACAAGCAACCATCCTTATAAAGCAAGCAAACACCGTGCATATTAATCAAAAACTTGAACTTACCTTACTTACCTGCCCAAGGTCTCGGTAACCTTAGGCTCTGATACCAACAAGTGTAACCCCCTCGTCCCGGTCTGGCCGGATGACCGGTCCGAGTGGGCCACATGGGGAAAACCGAAGCGAAACCCGTAAAGGTTCCCCCTCGGTTAACAACCCTATATTTTTTTCCTTTTTAAATCTTATCTAGATGAGTATTAGATCCTAAGTGGTCATTCAGCGGAACAACATTCACAAATCAGACAAACGAACTCAAACAAACATGTTACAGCCTAATTTTAAGCTTATACTGCAGGTGGTATCGATACACCTAAGGGGTGTATCGATACCCCTTGACTAGGTCAACTGGTCTAAGTCAACCCGTAGAGGCCGTATCGATACACCCAAGGGGTGTATCGATACCCTCCCCAACGGTTGACTTCCCACGGTCAAAGCTAAGACACGGTATCGATACACCTGGGGATAGTATCGATACCGAACTGGACAGTAGCTCCAGTGACCAAAAAGGTATCGGTACACCAGAGGCCCGTATCGATACCAAAATGGACAGTAGCTCCAGTGACCAAAATGGTATCGATACACCTCTCAAGTGTATCGATACACGAGGCCTGAACAAGAAGGTGGTATCGATACCGTACCAACCGTATCGATACCCCTGCACAGCAAGGCCTCCCAAACTCAGCAAAAACGATCAAGACACGAATCTAAATGCAATTTAGGACTTTCCTAACCCCAACCAAACATACATACAACATTCACGTACCACCAAAAAGCCATACAAACACTCAACAACTATAAACATCAAGGAAATCATGCAATAGACCCAAGATGGCATTCAAGCATACAAGTTCATTCATCAACATTCAAACATGAAGGCAATCTCAAGAGACACATGGCTAACATTCAGAATAAGCAATTTAGGCATGAATACAATTCAAGCATGGCATCACAAGCCATACAAAAGCATGATAACATGGAGTCTAAACAAGCTCCTAAACAACCAACAATCATCCATCAAAAGACACATGTCCCATTGCTTAAACTATTACATGTTCAACATTAAAACTCATACTTGAAGTACTCAAGGCCAACAACCACACTTGGAGCCTTCCACTTGCGCAAGCAACCCACGAACTAAGGATCTGCAATGTTGAACAAAGAGAGCGTAAGCAATGATGCTTAGTGAGGGTATGCTCTTAAAACAAACCTCAACATTGCAGGGTCCGAGCACGATCTAGCCAAGGCAAAACACATATTTACCAAGGATCCACAAACCATAAGATAGAGATGCATGAGCATTAATCATTATAACATGCCATGATCATAAGCTCAATTCCACAATACAGGTAATCACATTTAAGCATCCAATTAAAGCTCATATATCTCAACACATTGATACACATATCAAACAACATTGGCACCTAGCTATGACTCAAATACGCGGATAAACCTGTTGGAAACTCACATCCAACAACCACATTACCTCACGGTGGGATTACACTCATCACCGGTCTCGCGGAGGGGATTCCACTCATCCTCACGCCCCGTCGATGGGATTCCACTCATCACCGACTATATACAAATACAATTTCCGGGCGAACCCGTACTCCTCCTTGGTGACTCAACGCCACCAAGGCCACGCGCGACTTTTGACTCATGTGTACACACTAACATCCTAATGATCGATCATTTGTATTCAAGTATACTAGTGCCAACATTTACTCATTTCACATTACTCATTTCAATCAATTTCGTGCTTAGCACGTACTCACCAACAACCATCATCATGCATGTCTCAAGCATCATAATTCATGTCTCATCTCACATGTATAACACCATATACATAAGCATTCATATCACATTTCATACGAGACATACACAACCATATAAATGAGTTCATCCAAAGGCTCTAAATCAAGTTTAGGATTAGGCTACCACCCCAATCCTAACTCTAGGTGGGTCTACCAAGCCCAACCTAGTCCATATACTCGAACCAAACATTTTAAATCCATTTAAAACATTTAACCACTCACCTAAGCTCCCAAGCTTAAAGACCAAGCAAGCGACCACCTTCAACTTCCCGGATTTACTTCCGACGCTTCACCGATGTCCAACCTTGATTCTAATCAATCCCAAACACAAACAAAACATCCACAATCAAAAGCTCATCATCGGAACTAACCCGGATTAACATTTTCACGCAACCAACACTCAAAGTCAAGCCCAAAACAGAATTTTCGAGCAACCCACAAAACCCACTGAAATCTTCCATTTCAAGCACCCAAACAACCATCAAATACACCCAAAGTGACCCTCATATATCATACTAACATCAGCCCTCAAAAACCAACATTAACCCACCCCAAAACCACTTTAAAACCCTCCTAAAACCCCCTTGAAACACAAATCCGAAAATCATTACAAAACCTTGTAAAAATTAGGTATGCTGGACCTTTTGGACAACAAATGACTCATCTAACATCACCAAATCAAAAGCTTAACTTAAAGTTAACAAAGTTAACATTTTTAATTCAAAACTCAAAAACCTCAAAATACAAAATCAAAGGTTTTAATGAAAACTAAAGGTATAGACATGTAGAGGAAAGTGAGGACAAGTTAGAAAAGTTTTTACCTTTCAAGAATCACCAAGGATGAATGTGTATGGTGATGGAATAGTAGAGAGGGTGAGAGGGGCTCTATTTCACGTTGGTGGAGAAGAAGATGAATAGGGGAGTTGGGTTTTCTCTTTTAATTATTTTGTTTCATCTTAAAAGTCAAAAGGTCATTTTGCCCTTAATGAAGGGAGACATTTACAAGGGTGGAAATCCATGACTATTGGGTTTAAATCAAAATAGGCCCAACACAATTTATTTTGGAAGCAAAACCCGAACATCGTTTTAATTATAAAACCGAGCCCAAAATAATATTAAAATATTATTTTTATCTAACCCCTAAACCCGGGTGTTACATCAACAGATTTGGCTCCAATTCGGGGAATTTTGCTCCCCAATTTAATTAGGGTACGAAACCTTTTCCCCTAAATCGGTGAGCTACTGGCGACGGCAAGGAGTGGGGTCGACGGCAACAGAATCGGTCGGCCAAGACGAGTCGACCGGCACCCCTCACGGCGGCCGCTGTGGCCGGAAACTGTGGGACGAAGGCCGGCAGCCCCGCCCAGGGTTTTATCGGGGTTGGATTGGGGATGTTGGCTCGCGCGCGTGTCCTCTTTTTTTTCTTTTTCCTTTTTTTAATTTTTGTTTGCTGTTTTTGGCTATTTTTCTTTGCTGTTTTTTTATTTTTTGTTTTTTTAATTTTTGTTTCCTTTTTTCTTCATAATTATTTTATCACATTTCTTTTTCTTTTTTTTTCCTTTTTTTCTTTTTAAAAGATGAGCTTTTTTTTCCAAAGTGGGCTTTGTTTATTTCTTTAAAAGTGGGCTTCAAAATGGGCTCTCTCTTTTTTCTTTTGAAATGGGCTTTAAGAATGTGTTTTGAAAGATGAGTTTTTATTTTTTTTAATCTAAAAAGGGTGGGCCTTTTATTATTTAGAGGGAAAAGAGATTTTTTATTTTTTCGGATTATTTAAAACCGAGGTGAAAATTTAGTGACAACAGCTACCCCTCTTTGCTTATCTGTATGCAATAGAAATAAAGCAAAGACCAAAAGGCACTAATTTTCATCGACTTTCCAAATTGGCTTCATTCTCCAAATGCCCGAACGGATAGGCTTGTTCTATTCTCCTTTTGCCCGAATAGATGAGCGGATTCCAATCTCCAAACGCCCGAATGGATAGGCATGTTCTATTCTCCTTTTGCCCGAATAGATGAGCGGATTCCAATCTCCAAACACCCGAATGGATAGACCAATTCTATTCTCCTTACGCTCGAATAGCTAAGCTGGGTTCTATTTTCCCAAATGCCCGAATAGTTGAGCTGGGTTTCATGCTCAAACAAATAGGCCAGTTCTATTATCCTTACGCTCGAATAGCTAAGTTGGGTTCTATTCTCCCATATACTCAAACAGGCAAATTCTTCTGAAAACTCCATCCTCCTTATGCTTGGATGAATAAGCAAACGGACTTCGAACGATTTCATCCTCCTTGTGCTTGGATGAATAAGCAAACGGGCTTCAAAAGATTTCATCCTCCTTACGCTTGGATGAATAAGCAAACTCCATTCTCTTTACGCCTAAACGGATAAGCGAATCTTCTGAAAAATTTCATCATCCTTATGCTTGGATGAATAAGCAAACTTTTGAAAAATTTCATCCTCGATATGCTTGGATGAATAAGCAAGTCTTCTAAAAATTTCATCCTCCTTGTGCTCAGATGAATAAGCAGGTTCCAAAAAGTGTTTCATCCACCTTACGTTTGGATGAATGAGCGGGTTCCATTCTCTAAATGCTTGAATAGATGAGCAGATCTTCTGGAAAAACTTCATCCTCCTTATGCTTGGATGAATAAGCAACCTCCATTTTCCTTACACCTGGCTAGACGAATCTTCTGGAAAAAACTTCATCCTCCTTATGCTTGGATGAATAAGCGGGTCTTCTAAAAAATTTCATCCTCCTTGTGCTTGGATGAATAAGCGGGTCTTCTAAAAAATTTCATCCTCCTTGTTCTTGGATGAATAAGCGAACTCCATTCTCCTTTTGCCTGAACGGATAGGTGAATCTTCTGGAAAAAAAAAATTCATCCTCATTATGCTTGGATGAATAAGCAGACTCCATTCTCCTTACGTTTGAACAGATAAGCGAATCTTTTGATGAAAGGTCCTTCGTGTACCTGAAAAATGCAATACTTAATGCAATTATGATGTGCATGCCCCTAGGGATGCTTAAAACATGAATGCACGACTCATTTCTTTTGCTTTTTGATTTTTTTTTCTCAAAATTGACTTTTCCACATGTTTACCCGCTTAAATCCAGATAAGCATTTGTAATTTTTCTCTATATTTTTTTCTGACTCATGGGAAAACATCCGATCTTTGCTTACTTAATCCAGTGATCATGTACTCTTGATTGGAAGGACGGACTCCTTCAATTGTCATTGCTTCGCCATTCTCATTTTTCATATCTCTTTGCTTTATTGGAAACATTCGATCCTCGTAGTCAAATGTCTCAAGATCTTCACCAGCGTGGTTGATATATCAATGTTGAGTGTAAAGCTTCCTTTTGTGGTTCTGAAAGCTTCAAGTTTTCATATGCCCCTTATCTAGCATCTTCAATGCTTCTTGTGAATTCTCAAATTCCTGCCCCTGGAGGACATCTTAAATTGCTTGTATGTGAAAGCTTATTTCCACCCTGAATACCTTTGAATGATATTGCGCTTTAATCTCTCCTTCTCACGCCTATTCATACTAAGGGTCTTAAATCATTAGCCTACGTAGACTGCCCTAATCTGATGGCATCGTTTGCTCCTCAAATGCAATTCTGTCTTTTTTCATGCTTTTGATCTTTTTCATATGTGGATCTTTTCTTAACAACACGGACCACTTCAAACTCTTTAACACATGTTCTTCTTCTTCTTATGAAAGGCGATGCCCCCATCCAAACTGAGGTTCAATTGTTTTCTGAAGTGATGAAAACATTCGTTCATGGTCTCCTACAGTCGAGATCAATGCCAAGAAATCTTTTGCTTTTTATTAATCTATGTCAGCCTACTTGTAAGATGCAAGAAAAGGCTAGAAAAGATAGTTCAAGAAAAAAAGTCATAGCAAGCGCAAGGAAAGGCTAAAACTAGGGATCTCAAGAAAATAGTCATGGCAAACACAAGAAAAAGGGCTAAGTCAGATGCCCCAAAATTCAAAGCATGAATGATTCAAGAATCCATCAGCCGGATAGTGCCCCATTTTTTGGTGGCTCTCTTTTACTCACACACTTCCTAAATTTAAAATTTCCCACTTTTCTAATCTCAATCAGACATTAGAAGCTCGAAGTCCCTGAAGAAAGGTTAACTCAATTAGGCAGAATGTGTTCTGAAGACGAACTCCTTTTCTCAAATCTTCATGTGTGATCCAAATGGTCTTTTAAAGCTTATAATGTAGGCTAGGCTCGGGTTGCAAAGAAAGGATATAAAGACTCAAATTCATATTTTAAGGGTGATTAAACCAAGGATCAACTTTTTCTAATGAAATCTTTGTTCTTCTTATTTTATTCTTTGGATCAGTCTAAACTGCCCATTTTGGGTTTTCACCCTAAAGTTCATTTCCTTTTCTAGTACAATCTTGTTTGAAGGATTCGTTTCAAATTTTCCTTCACTCTTCGACTTTTCCTCTTTCTCTTCTTCTCTTCTCTTCTCTTCTCTTCATTTCTTTTCTCTTTTCTTCTCTTTTCTTCTTTTTCTCTTTTCTCTTTTTTTTCTTTTTCTATCCTTTTGCTTGTTTTTTCCTTTTTGTGTCCTTTTCATTTGGAGTTTAAGATATTCAACTTAATTTAACATGCTTATTTCAACAACTTTTCATTTTCCTTGCCCCCGGTGTGGGGAGTGATCCTTGGTTAGGGTTAAATCACAAGAAAAATAATATCAGGCTCAAAGGGAACAACAAATGGATTTTTCTTATTCGTGAAAGGAAATGAAGAAATGCCAAATATCATTTCACACACAGATATCGTCGAAGAAAAGCAGTCTTCAGTTGGTAGATGTTTTAGAATTATCACTTCATTCAAGGACCCTAACAACAATGTCTGAGAGGAAAATACACTCATAATCTGTATATGGGATTTCCCCATTAATCCTGAACACACATTTTTCCCCTCTATCTCGGGATTAGATTCAAGGATCATTCATGCAATCAATAATGGGAACTCTACAAAGAAGATATATACTTTAAAAATGGATAAAAATGCAAAGAAAGGAAAAGGACAAAAATGAGAAACATTTGCCATTTGAAGAAAAAAATGCATCTTTAAACAAATGAACTGACATAGAAGCCCTTACAAAAGATCCCTAATGCTCGCGGGCAAAAGCAAGAGAATTGGTTCTAAGCATGATCCCAACTGTCTAGAGAAAATTAAGTTTTATTCCATGAAAGCACAAATCCCGGCCAATCTTGCTTCCGACAACTTCGCGACGAAACTCTAAACGCACTCGTCCTCGTCATCTTCTTCTCTCTCAAGTCTTCTACTTCTGATGGCTGTGATTATTAACTCTCCATTCATGACCATTTCTGCAAAACCATCAGTGGCGTAATTTAACATGTAGTCATAGAAAGTTCCATTTAGGGTTTATACAAACATTAGGGTAACCTCAATTTTTGATAGTGGAGGTTGAACTTGGGCTGCCACATCTCGCCATCTCTGAGCATACTGGCGGAAGCTCTCATTGGGCTTTTGTTCCATACTCTGTAGCACAATCCTGCTTGGGGTCCATATCTGTTACATATTCGTACTGCTTGAGGAAGGCTTTCAACAGATCTCTCCAAGTGCGTATGTTGACCCGACTCAATTGAGCATACCATCGGATAGCAGACCCAGATAAACTGTCTTGGAACCAATGAATCAATAACTTTTCATTTTCTAAATGTGGAGACATTTTTCGAAAGTACATGGTCAAATGCGCTAATGGGCATGTAGTTCCATTATACTTTTCAAAGTCATAGGCTTTAAACCTTGGAGGTGCCACCAAGTCAGAAACCAGACTCAAGTCTCTAGCATCCTTACCACCATGAATGCTTCCTTCTTGATAAGCTGTAAACATTTCCACCAGCTTCTTGTAGCGGTCTTCCCATTTCTTCTCGACCTTTGCCATATTAATTTCTTCTTTGAAGTCAGACATCTCGGGGCTGCGAACCTTGTTAGTACGGGCAGAAGATTCTATGAAATGGGGTGAAGCCTCTTCCTTTTGTACTAAAGCCATCCCTGGGAAAATGTTGGTGTCTTCTCTTGTTTCTAGGTCCTTGAACTCAAGCATGGTTGCGACTTGGCTGACTGTTTTCTGGTGTAATATCTCAATCTCTTTCTTCAGATTATTTACCAACTTCTCAAGCTTGTCACAAATGCTCTTCTGATTTGCTTCTAGAGTTGTCAATCTTTCCTCAGTGCTCATGGCTCAAGTCGTGTTTGTGCGGGATCTTTACGATCTAAATAGAATGTTCCAAAATTAATCTTTTTATTTGACATGAATGAATGCAATGATTACAACATTATTTAATGAAAACAAACAAAAAAACAAATGTATGTAAGCAAATGTATGTATGCACAAACAAATTCACAAAAGCAAACAACGAAGCAAGCAAAACAGTAAAAATGCATGAATGCAGTCGAAGGGCCATCAATTCCATTTAAAATCTGCTCACAAAAGGAAACTCCTTATTAAATTCGAAAGCTTTTATTACATCTGTTTGTTTTTTTTAATACAAGTATTTTCCTGCTTGAACGCCTAACTCCTTGATTTCTTCAACTAGCCTCATGAGCCTTGGTCCAACTTCTCCAACGGGCTTGACGTACTGACGAAGGGTTGCAGCTTCATTTGCCAATGTTGTCACGCGCTTGGTTCTCCTCCTTTTAAAAGCTTTCCATTCATAATTAAACAATTTTCCAGAATCAACCCTTTAAATATGAAATGATGCATGCAATAAATATATTATTCACACATAAAAGGGTTAGTAATAAACATGCTACACAAAAAAGGTTAGTAACAAATAAATATGCTACAAAAAAAAACTCACACATACAAAAGTTGGTAATATTCTACAAAAACAAAACAAAGCTCACACAAAAAAGGTTAATAATCTTTATGCCGCACAACAAGAAAAGGTTAGTAAACTTTAATATTTATAAAAAAGGAAATAAAACCTAAAAGATCCAAGACAATTTAATTGCATGATAATTCTGGGCCGGCATTCTAACATTTCAAGACATGTACCTATGGATTACCTGCGACTCAACACCCTAGGCTTTCCGCATGGCTCTATTAGGGGTAGGCTATAAATTCTCAAACTTGGTTTAGTTCTAAAAAGGTACCCGAGCTATCCTTGCAGTCCCCTACTAAGAGTAGCAAGGCCCTCGATTCTCACCCATTATAGGCTACAAACAAATTGAGTTCAACTCAGGAGTGCTTACCACCGAAGCCTTCTCGAAGAATCAATATTCTTACGAAGGCAAAGGGATTGAGTTCTGAAGGTACTTTGTGATGGCCATACGAAGAATCAATATTCTTACATGAGCAAAGCGTGTTCCCCCCACTTAAACGAACGGGACAAAGCTCGGGAATAGAGCTTGGAATTAAGTCTTAAATGCATAAAATAGAGCTATATTCATTTATACGGACAAATAAATAGAACCTATGATGAACTTGCAAATTTCAAATATTTTTTTAAAAAACATCGTTTTGAAAATCATTTAAAACCAATTTGTGGCCTAACCCTCTTAGTTTTTATTTAAAAACAAAAACAAGTCCTCAGCGGAGTCGCCAAACTGTCGCAACAACTTTTAGGAGGCTTCGACGTTTTGGAAAAACACTTTTAAAATCAACGGGGTCGCCACTAATCTTTTTTTTGAGAAAAAAAAGTGTGATTGGATCACTTTTAAAAAATAGGGTTATTTTAATAAAACGTTTATTAGTTTTAATAAAACAACGGTTTTGGTCTGCGAAAAACAAGAAAATAGGTTCGGGGGTCGGTTACTCGTTGGGAAGGGTTAGCACCCACACGACGCCCAAACCTAATTGGTTTTAAAATCGTTTTCAAAACTGGAATTTGCAAGTTCAAAAGGGTTCGACTTTACTTGTCTGTTTAATGAATATTAGTCTATTTTGATGGCCTTATCGCCCGGGAGATGAACTTTAATCACCGCCAACATTTCTGGCGCTAACCCGTCATTCCCATTTGATAAGACGCCACATTAAATTATGTTTTCACTTTTCAAGAAACAAAGAAATTTAAGTGTGTTGAGCATTTTATTCAATTCTAGGTTCGATTATTAAAAGCCCTAAAAACGTCTAAGTCTTTTATTCCTAAGTTAATGTTTAAATATGCTTAAGTGTATTTTATTTTCATGAAGAATATTTTCAACAAAATGAAGTCTCTATCTAAGCTTTTGTCCATAATCCTAAATTTCACATATTTCTAAAACAAGCAAGCAAACATTTTATTCTTTTGAATTTTACCCTTTTTATTATTCCTTTTAAAAGCATTTTATATTTTTTACCTTTTATTTTCTAAGTAAAAACCCTTTTTTACGTTTTTTTTACTTTTATATGTTTTTTTTTGTGTTTTTTTACCTTTTTCATTTTTTTATGTTTTTTTACCATTTTGTCAATTTCTTTTTCAAAAGCATTTTCTCTCTTTTTAAATTCATTTTTATTTTTTTTTATTTTTAAGTTTTTTTTCTTTAAAAACAACCCATTTTAAAAAATAAATTTTATTTTTTCCTAAGAACTCTTTTTTAAGTTTTTCACTTTTTAAAAATTTATTTAAATATCCTAGACCCTAATTTTACTTTAAAACCCTTTTTATTTTCTTTTTTTTTGAAAACTTATTTCTTTTTATATTTTTTTTCTAAAAAACATTTTTATTATTTTTCTCTTTTAAAAATCATTTTGCCCATCAATTATTAAAACAAATAAAAAATTCTTTTTAATTTTCTAAAATCAAGCCATTTATTATCGAATACCTCACATTATTATTTCTTCTAATCAAATTCCTATTTTCAAGTTTTTCAAATTAACCACATTTATTCATTTTTATTTCATGCATTTAAAATTTAAACACCATTTAAATTATTTTTTACATTTCTAAAGATCAAAATCACTTTAACAACATTTTTTAAAAGCATGCAAACATTTAGGATCAAACTAAAAATTAAAACAAAATTTAAAACAAAAAAGTTACCAGAATCGTGAACGATTTTCCGACTTCGAGAAAGCAACCTAAAAATCACAAACAACACAAACAAAAACACCAAAATTTAACCAAGAACAAACATATAATTAACATAAAAATAAACAAAGAAAGGATAGAAAATTTACCGAGAAATCGATGAACGATGAACTCGAACTCAAGCTTCTCGAAATTCTCCAAACTACCTCCGGAAAATTGCTCCAAACTCGAATTTCTTCTCCAAAAATTTCTAGCCAACTCAAGAAAAATTCAGAGAAATTTTCGAATTTTTTCTTGAACCTTTTTAGCTCTTAAATTTGGTATGTTGAACAATGAAGCATTTGGGGGTTTTTATAGTGTTTTTGGGGGTGGGGTTTTAATGCAATTGAGGACAAAATCCCTGAATTCTTCCCCCTAAAAATCATCTTTTTGATCAGCCAACTTTATCACATTGAAATCTTATCCAAATTTCAACAGATTTGGCTCCAATTTAGGGAATTTTTCTCCCCAATTTAATTAGGGTTCGAAACCTTTTCCCCCCAAAATCGGTGAGCTACCGGCGATGGCAAGGAGTAGAGTCGACGGCAACAGAACTGGCAGGCTGAGATGAGTCGACCGGCACCCCTCACGGCGGCCGCCGTGGCCGGAAACTGCGGGACGAAGGCCGACAGCCCCGCCCAGGGTTTTATCGGGGCTGTTGACTCGAGCGCGTGGCCCACTTTTTTTCCTTTTAATTTTTTGCTGTTTTTGGCTATTTTCTTTGCTTTTTTATTTATTGTTTTTTTGTTTTAATTTTGTTTCCTTTTTTCTTCATAATTGTTTTATCACATTTATTTTTTTTTCTTTTTTTCTCTTTTCTTTTTAAAAGATGGGCTTTTTTCCAAAGTGGGCTTTGTTTATTTTTTAAAAGTGAGCTTCAAAATGGGCTCTCTCTTTTTTTCTTTTGAAATAAGCTTTAAGAATGGGTTTTGAAAGATGAGTTTTTATTTTTTTTAATCTAAGAAGGGTGGGCCTTTTATTATTTAGAGGGAAAAGGGATTTTTTTTATTTTTTCGAATTATTTAAAACTGAAGTGAAAATTTAGTGACAACAGCGCCCAACCAACATACATCACTTCCATCCATTAATAATAATCAAAACACATCTAAAAACAACATAAATCATTCCTTATACCTCCAGCAAGCATAACACCATCAAAACACCTCAAAAACCCAACTAAAATTATCATGAAACTCAAGGATCTCGAGATCTATATTATAAAAACACTTTTTCAACATCATAATCATCTCAAAACTTAATTAGAATCAATCTAAAATAGAGCTCATCAACAACACTCCGAAAATCAAGATTTAAACCATTATTTTGCAAGATTTTGATCTTAAATCAAAACTCAGTTAAAAACAACAATTAGGAGCCAATAATCTTGGGAATTTCAATAAAGAACCTATATTAGAGGTTGAGAACGGGATTTACCTCCAATCCTTGCCTTCCTTAAAGATTGACAAGTTTTTGCTTCACAAATCTTGAAGAACTTGAAGAGAATTCTTGAAAAAAGATGAGATATTAAAGAGAGAGTGTTTGGGAGAAAAGATTTTGCTGAAAATGAGAATTGAAAGTTAGTTACGTGAAATAAAACCTCTCTATTTACCATTTTATTAATTAAAATAGAATCCCTTTTAAATCAATTATATTAAAACTATTTTAAAACACATGTCAATTTAAGGGAATGTGTAATTGCACAAAAGCTCCCTAAAGATTCTAAGATTTTGACTCCTCTTTTGAAATTGCATTGTTCCATAGTTTTAAAACTTTACATTTTGGTCACTACCCAAAATGTACCACTTTTAAAACTCATTTTGTAAAATTGATTTGACCAACCTCTTAAACATAATTTTAGAGAATTTTAGCAATTTTTTCATATTTTTATCTTTTTTCGATCCTTGATTTCCCTAAACCACCTAATACGATTAGAACTGTTTTCGATCGGCCCGATCCGATGTCTAAAACATCTAGGCCCAAAACCAGGGCATTACAACTCCCCCCACTTAGGAAATTTTGTCCTCGAAATTTTACCTGAAGGAAAAAGATGTGGGAACTACTTTAACATGTCAGCCTTGCTTTTCCACGTGGCCTCCTCAACTCCTCGGTGTCGTCACAACACCTTCACAAGCTCTATCGTCTTGCCACGAAGATCTTTGCTGCTCGAATCCAGGATCTTCACCGGTTCCTCGTCATAAGACAAGTCTGGATTCAGCTCTATCTCCTCAACAAGCATCACATGAGAAGGATCTGATCTGTACCTCTGCAACATCGAAATATGAAACACATCATGAATCTTTTCCAATTCGGGAGGCAACCTCAACCGATATGCCACGGGACCCACTCGTTCCACAACCTAATAAGGTCCAATAAACCTCGGGCTAAGCTTACTCTTACGCCCAAATCTCACCACCTTCTTCCAAGGCGATACTTTCAAGAACATACGCTCACCAACCGCGAACTCAATCTCTTTATGCTTCAGATCCGCGTAAGACTTTTGCCGATCCGATGCTGCCTTTAAGCGCTCACCAATGAGCCTCACCTTCTCGGTGGTTCCTTTCAACATAGCCGGCATCGAAATCAACTTTTGCCTTGTTTCTGCCCAACAAAGAGGCGTTCTGCACTTTGTCCCATACAAAGCCTCGTATAGATCCATTTGAATACTTTCCTGGTAACTATTGTTGTAAGAAAACTCAACCAAAGGCAAGTGCTTCTCCCAAAAACCTTGGAAATCAATAACACAACACCTCAACATGTCCTCAAGCACTTGGATAACACGCTCCGACTGCCCATCTGTCTGAGTATGATAAGAAGTACTAAAATTCAACCGTGTACCCAAGGCTTGATGCAAACATTCCCAAAACCTCGATGTGAACCTCGGATCTCTATCCGACACTATAGACTTCGGCACAGCGTGCAACCACACAATCTTAGCATTATACAGCTCTGCCAGCTTATCCAAGGTATACGTAGTATGCACAGGCAAGAAATGTGCACACTTCGTAAGGTGATCAACAATCACCCAAACAGAATTCTTCTTCGATGGTGACAAAGGCAAACCAGACACAAAATCCATGGTAATCCTCGCCCACTTTCATTCCGGGATTTTCAAAGGTTGCAACAACCCATAAGGAACCTGATGCTCAGCCTTCACTCGCTGACAAACCATGCATTTGCTAACAACCTCGGCAATATCCTTCTTCAATCTCACCCAATAGTACTTATCCTTCAAACCATGATACATCTTAGTACTACCAGGGTGCATAGCGAAAGAACTACTATGAGCTTCAGTCAGAATAGTGCGCCTCAACTCAACATCATTTGGTACCACTATTCGACTCCCAAAACATAAAACACCATCATCATTGAAACTGAAATCCGAAGGCTTACCCTCCGCAATATCCTGAACATGAAGAACAAGGGAATCATCGAGTAACTGCTTATCCTTGATCATCTGAATCAAAGATGGTATCACTTGCAATTAAGCAACAAGACCACCATCTCGTGATATGCTCAAACGAGCAAACATCGCCCTCAACTCCACAGCCACCTTCATGCTCAAAGCATCAACCACAACATTAGCCTTTCCAGGATGATACTCGATTGACATATCATAATCCTTAAGCAACTCCACCCATCAAAGTTGCCTAAGATTCAACTTCTTTTGAGACATAAGATACTTCAAACTCTTATGATCTGTGAATACCACACACTTCTCGCTATATAGGTAATGCCTCCAAATCTTCAAGGTAAACACAACAGTCGCAAGCTCAAGATCGTGAGTAGGGTAGTTACGCTCATGCACCTTCAATTGCCTAGATGCATATGCTACTACCTTACCCTCCTGCATCAACACGTAGCCCAAACCAACATAGGACGCATCACTATAGACTACAAACTCCTTACCAGACTCAGGTTGAATCAGGACAGGAGCTTGCGTCAAAGCTTCCTTCAGCTTCTCGAAAACTAGCTGCCTCGCATTTGTCCACTCAAAGCGAACATTCTTCTAAAACAACTTGGTCAAAGGTGCAGTAACTTCGAGAAACCCTCGACAAACCTACGGTAGTACCCAGCCAAGCCAAGAAAACTGCGTACCTCTGTCACTGACTTAGGTACTTTCCAATTCATCACTGCATCTACCTTATGCGGATCAACACGAATACCCTCGGCTGATACAACATGTCCAAGGAAGACTGCCTTCTTAAGCCAAAACTCACACTTGCTCATCTTAGCATAAAGCTGGTTCTCCAACAACACTTGCAACACTATCCTTAAGTGTCGATCGTGATCCTCCTCGGTACGAGAGTACACAAGGATGTCATCGATGAACACCACCAACAACTGATCTAAGAACTCATGGAATACGCGATTCATCATGTCCATAAAAGCAACAGGTGCGTTGGTCAAACCAAAAGGCATCACTAAGAACTCATAATGCTCGTACCTCGTCCAAAACACTGTTTTAGATACGTCCACATCCTTTACCTTCAACTGGTAATACCCTGATCTCAAATCAATCTTAGAAAACACCGAGTCTCCTCGAAACTGATCAAAAAGATCATCAATCCTTGGCAAGAGATACTTGTTCTTGATCGTCAACTTGTTCAGTTGTCGATAATCTATACACATCCGCATTGTCCCATATTTCTTCTTTACAAACAACACCGGCGCACCCCAAGGTGATACACTCGGCCAGATGAATCCTCGATCAAACAACTCTTGAAGTTGCGTCTTCATCTCTTCCAGCTCTTTAGGTGACATTCGATAAGGAGTAATGGACACCGGAGTCGTATTCTCATACAACTCGATACCAAACTCATCTTCCCTATTTGGCGGCAACCCATGCAACTCTTCCGAAAAGATACCCGAAAAATCGCAAATGGTTCTGATATCCTGCACATGTACATCCTTTGTACCAGGATTTATCATGTATGCAAGATAAGCATCACAACCCATCATTAGCATACAGCTTGCTTCCATAGCCGAAACAACATTAGACAAGAATTTCACATTCTCGCCTACTATCACCACCTCATAATCATCAACAAGCTTTAAGGTGACTTGCTTAACATCAAAGTCAATCACTGATCTATGCTCAGACAACCAATCCATACCAAGAATCACATAAATTCCATAAAAGGGTAATTCCGTTAAATCCACAAGAAAGACATGACCCTGAGTAGATAACGGACACCTCCGATACAACTTCCTTTTGACCACAGTCTCACCAAAAGAACTAGTCACTTGCATTTCTACTTCAAGCGACTCAATAGGTATATCAAGCAAATGTGCATGCTCACTCAAGATATAAGAATGCGTGGATCCAGAATCAATCAAAGCCAACAATGATAAAGACTGTAGAACAAAGGTACATGCGATAACATCGGTGTCGTTGCGCCTTTCGCGCTGAGCATAGACCCTCGCAGGACCGCCTCCCTCAGGCTGATCTGCTACCACATGAGCGATATCACGCTGACCCTCACCTCTTCTCTGAAAATTACCTCGGCCACGCCCACGGCCTCTCTGAGGTGCAGCAACAACAGATGCACGTCCCTGGCCTCCACCAGCCAATAGAGGACACTCACGCCTCATATGATTCGCTGAACCACAGTTCCAGCAAGAATACCCTATCACCATAATAAGAGCATGTACCTCTCTAGCCACACGTGGACAATCTCGCCTCATATAGTCCCTCGATCCACACGTCCAGCACGTGTGCTGCTCAGACCTCACTCGTCCACCCTGAGCCTGTCCACCTCGTCTTGGAGCACCTCGCCTCACATCAGGCCGATGCCTCCTATCTCGGCCTCTCTTGTTCCGTCCACCGCCGAAACTGAAATCAGCTGCTCGCTTACCAGAGCTAGAACCACCTCCACGATATTTCAGACCCAAGCTCTGCTCGATGTCCTTAACCCGGCATACGAGCACATTAAAATCTGTGTAGTCTGTAGCCAACATAAAGGTCTTTACTTCCTGCACCAGCCCATAACGGAAGTGATCACAACGATGTCTCTCACTCGGTATCAACTCCGGGGCATACTGGCTTAGACGTACGAATTGGACCTCATACTCCGCCACATAAAGATTTTCTTGCACAAGCGACATAAACTCGCGCTTCTTTTCATCCAAGTATCTCACACCAAGATACTTCTTCTTAAAGGCACTTCGAAAGAACTCTCAATCCACCTCATTAGGTTCCATCCCAGCGATGATAGTCATCCACCAACTATAAGCATCACCCTAGAGCAAGGAAACTGTGTATACCAGCTTGCACACATCACTGCATCCCATCTGATTCATAATATGGATCGTACTAGCTAACCATGCCTCCGATGCCTCAGGAGACATACCATGGAACTCAACAGCTCCCAAATTCTTCAGGCTTTCCAAAGGTAAACCCACTTGCCCAGCTGCAGGTGCATGTACTTGCGTTCCAGCTACCGCAGCCAGAAACGCCCCGGTGATCGCCTGAACTAGTGGCGCTAGATCACCCAATCATGGACCAGCATGTCCATGTTGCTCCGGTTCTCCACCTCCAGGTGGTGGTGGCGGAGGTAGAGTCTCATCAGACAGGTTCTCAACCCCTTGATTACCCTGCTCAGGCGCAGGTACGATCATATTCGATCTAAGCTCTCTCCTCGGACCCATTGTGTTATTTTTAACAAGGCATAACAACAAAAACAAATCAAACCATATTTTAGGCCAGCCTCAAGCAAGGATCCAAGTTCACAACCAATTTAAAACATTCAATTAGTGTAATAAGACAATGGGCTCCCTGATTTCCCTCAAGCATAACATAGCATACAATAGCATATCACATTCATCATGCATTACATTATCCACATCATCAACATACAATCATATTTAACTCTCATATGATTCCTAACAACCAAGCATGATATAGACACCAACATTCTACCAAAAACATGATTTTTCGAATAACATGTCATTTAACATTGAATCGAACATCAAAACATACCAATTTCACTTACCATCATCCCCAATTCTTTCGAAACCTGGCTCTGATACCAACAAATGTAACCCCTTAGCCTGGCCTAAACGCCTGACCCGAACTAAGAAGATTACACGGGGAAAACCGAAGCCAACTCGTTAAAGCTGACTTCGATTCAAAAGTATTAAATAATCATTTAAAATGATTTCTCTTGTACAATCCTTTTGATATGTGATGCCAAGACCTAAGGGCGATTCAAAAGTTTACGGGCTCTGTGCAATTTCTTAAAACGAAACCCTTTCATTTATAATCTCAAAGATATATAATTTTTTTTATATTTTTATCATAGTAAAAAATATATTGTATGCCCCTTTTAAGGTTATATTTTTTTATTTTTTCTTACAATTTATTAAACTAAAATCTTTTGTTTTCCCTATAAACATTTAATTCAACTCATTTGGGGCTCCTTTTTTCTTAGGGGCACTGTGCGGTCGGCGGTCGTTCCTCTCGCGCCTGTCCAAAAATCCTACTGCCAATACCCAATGATGCACTTCCAAGTTGATGTTAAATTGAAAAAATTATTTGTTAAAGCTTAAAAAATAAGAAATTAGAGAGAAATAAATCGAAAATAGTGCAATGTATTGGAGAATGGAGTGGAGTATTTGAGAAATTAAAATTTTTTAAGAATTCAATTGATTAGGATTAGGAGTTTAAGTTACCGTTATAATGAAAAAAATTCAAAACAATTTTTTATCTTTGGTTTTCTTACTAGTCTTTTATGTCCTATATTATTGTTTATTTAACTTGTTATTTATGGCTCAAAGTGGAGACTTCTATTTAATATTATAATTAAATTTCGAGGCTCTTTGTATTATAACTATTTAAATAATAAAAATTGAACAAATAAACTTTGAGCGATCGATTGGTTCGACCAGTTCAACCTATCCCAAAACCTACCTAGACTTGACATCCCATCTAGCAACCCATGTATATTTCATGTGCTTTTTATTTTTATATTTTTATAATTTTTGAAGGTTTTTTTAAAATTATTTATTAACTTAACATTAATAGAAAAAATATCATGTTAGCATGAAAAACATTGGCTAATATGTGGTATATCACCTCAAATCTGTTAAAGTTTTAATGTTTTGTCAACACTTTTTTCAAGGAGAATCAATTTAATTTAATTTTTTGAAACGGTGAAGATCAAATTTTACTAAAAAAATAAAAATATATCTAACACAAAAATGTAAATATTGAGGACTGCAATTTACTATATACTTAAATGAGTTCCGATTAATACCAAAAAAATTGGTTCATGAATTATAAAAAAAAAATTGAGTTAATTGCACTGCATGTCCCTAAATTATAACACACGGTTTAAATTGGTACTTAAATTTTTGAATGTTTCAGTTTCATCCTTAAACAATGGCTCTCATTCTAAATTGGTCCTCAAACTTTTGAACATTCTAATTTCATCCTCAAATGATCATTTATGCCACATCATACTATTACTTAGTACGTACAAGTGTTTACATGACAATTAACAATTTTTGTGATGGTTTTATTAACATGGAATATGATTAGCATATACTGATAATTTGAGGATAAAATTAAAATGTTTAAAAGTTTGAGAGATCAATTTAAAATGAGAGCCAGTTTGAGAATGAAATTAGAATGTTTAAAAATTAGGGGGCCAATTTAGAAAGAGGTCATTGTTTGAAAATGAAATTAAAATGAGTAAAAGTTTGAGTACTTATTTAAACTGAAGGTCATAGTTTAGGGACATACGGTGCAATTAACTCAAAAATTTAAGAGAAAAAAAAAAGTAAAATTTAAATATTGAAGGTAATATTATTATGAGAGATAACTATGAACTCTAAATATAAATAATAAAATAAGCATAATAAAAAAAGGAAAAAAGTGAGAATGAGAATGAAGACAGTGAAAGAAAAAAGGTAATCAAAAGCGAAGGAAATCAACTTTCACAGAGAATATTTAACAAAGACAAATAGAATTTGGAGGAAACTATTACCTTTGGAGGGAAAGGATCATGAGTTGGTTTAACGGATAAGGGTCTTATTTGGCAATTAACGGATAGTTGATAATGGATAATAAATTATATTAGATGATATCTAATACTTGATTGTATTAGTTGATTTGACTAGCGAATTGTATTAGCTGGTTGTATAAAAGTGTTTGGTAAAATTAACTATAGCTGATAGCTGTTAGATTATTTAAACAAGCAAAAAAACATATAAGGACATGAGTATATTCAATACTTATTTGAATAGTTTATTAGTTATCAATATTTTGCATCTAATCAATATTAATTAGATCTATAAAATTATTTTTAATTTAACTTTTCTAAACATATTCAAATGATTAATATATTAATTTATTATTTATATAATTATTTTAATATAATTTAATTAATTAATAAATTTAAATACACATATAAATATGTGATAATAAAAAGGGAAAAAAGTAAATAGGATTAGCTTATAAATAGGGTGAAAAAATATTTAATCTAGGTTATTTTGAGATTTTTGGTAATTGGTAAGGGTAAAAGAGTCTTTACAACTCTAATATCAAACATCTAATCTCAAAAAATTCCTATTATGAGCTTTTTCAAAATTAGCGGTTTCACCCCAATTCGCTCTTTCAATCCGCTATTCACCAAACAACAATATTAGCAGATTTGACTGGTCAAACCTCTAATTATGCCTCAAACCTCTAATTTTTGTCCAAACCTCTCTTTACCAAACAAGGTCAAGATATTTTTTACATAAAAAAGAGAAAGAAAGAAAAAAATTACTTCTCATGGGTATTGAACACAATTTAAGAAGAAAAAAAAAGGGTGTCAACTAAGTAACTATATGTTTTAGATATTATTGACAACATAATAAGATGTTAGATTCTGTAAATTATATGAGTAGTTTGAATTTTTTTGGGTGAATCAATAGTTTGAATTTTTGTTTGTGAATGGGGTTGAAAAATATATTTTGATAATGAATTTTTTATAATATTTGATCTAAATTAATCGGTCAATTAATTATATATATATATATATTATAAAAATGGAGGATATTAAATTAGGGGAAAACCAGCGAAATCAAATGGGCTATTGTAAGCCCCGCGAAGTGTTGTTCCCCGTTTCCAGCCCAATGTAATATTGGTGGGTTTACAAAATCCATCAATAGTTTTGTCATGTCTTATGAAGAAAAAAAATTAACTATTGGTATTTGATTTATTGATCGATTTATTTGGAATGAGTTTTACATAGACCCAACACAGGAGCAGCCTTTTAACTCAGTTTTTTTCATCACAATGATAAGATTCGAACTCCTGATATTATTTAAAAGACCTAACATTTTATCTTACTAGACCAACTAATTGTTAGTTGTTAGTTAGGTAGAAACTTTTGATACTCTTTTAAAATTTTAAATTTTAGTTTTCATATCTTTAATTTTAAGGTATTAGGCCTTATATTTTATTTATAATAATTTTCTTACTGAGTTAATATCCATTTGATTTTATTATTAATCATTAACGTGACAATTATAAAAGAAAAAATACTTTGATACACAAGCGGTGTAAATTAAAGTTTATATAAGCTTGTTAATTTTAGGGTTTATGGTGTTAGATTAGGGTTTAAGAGGGGTTTAGATTGTAAGATTTAGAATTTATGATTAGAATTTAGGGTGTAGAGTTTTGTTTAGGGTTTAAGTTTTAAGTTTAGCTAGCAATTTAAACTTTAATGAATGGTTGTACACTATTTTTTTACATAAACTTGTGTATTAGAATATAACCCATTATAAAATAAAAACATTCTTATCGCCTTTAATAGTTATAGTTTATGTCCAAAGTGTGACATAAATTCCGATATTAAACCAGACTGTAAATTTTCAAATAATTTTGTCAAAGCATCTCCACCCTTCTAAATATTCTTTTCTTTATTTGTTAGGTCAGTCATAAAATCCGTTGGTCGAATTAGTACAAACGAGTATTCCTTAATGACTAGAATTATAATAAAATTTAATTTAATTACTAATTTGAATATATGTCAATATCTAACCTTCTTAATAAATAATGTAACACCCCTAATTAAAAAAAAAAGGAAAGAAAGAAAGGAATTGTGGTTTGGGGGAGTCGAACCCGTGACAAATGGATGGATTGCTTAAGTCTTAACCATTTGAGCCAAGACCATTTCTGGTATGAACCTACATCTACTTATTATTAAGTGGTTCTTGTAAAGTTAAAATAATAATAATAATATTAAATTCAAAATATCCCAACCACCCCCACTTTTTCCCAAATTAAATGCACCAGATGAAAAAAAAAGGGGGGGATTATATCTGAATTTATTCTAATCGAAACCCTTCACCTTCCTCATCAGACCACCCGATCCCGACCACCGTGCCGCCGTGGCTATCACCGCTGGTACCGAAAGGAGCGCCTCCTCCTCCTGAACGCAACGCCGTCCACCACTCGCGCAGAGGGACCGCCGTTCGCCGTGAGTTTTGGGTCAAAGGCTCGTCGAAACCCTTGGTTCGCCGCTCTTTTCTTTTCGCGATTCAGGCCGCCTCCGTCGTCGGCAAAGCGCGTCGACTGTGCAGATGGGTTCAGCGTGACGTGGGGAGCAAAACCCGACCGACCGATAGCGTGTTCGTCGCCGGTTGGTAGATCGTCGGAGCCACGCTAGAATATTCGGATTTCTTCCGATTTGGTAAGATCGGTGAGTTATTCGACTTAAATTTTTGGGTTATATGAGCTTAAATTAAAAAATGGATGATAAAGGCATGATCGGGAGCATTTTCCGGCCATTTTAGGCCGCGCGTGAGCCTCACGCGCCGTCCGGGGCGATTTCCGGCCGCCCTGGACGGTGGCCGTTGAACCGGCCGGCTCAGCCGGTCTAACCCTAAACTGAACCGGTCTGAACCGGTTGGACCGGTTGAACCGGTCAGCTCGGTCAAACCCGACCCGACCCGTTGACTGACCTGTTGACCTGACCCGTTGACCGACCCGACCCGTTGACCCGACCCGCTGACCGAGTCAAACCAGTGACGTCAGCGTTGACTGCTGACGTCAGCATTGACCTGACCGTTGACTTTGACCGTTGACCGTTGACTTTGACCAAAAAGTCAAATTTTCCGAAAAGCCCTATTTTATGTTTTTCGACGTCCTGAGTCCGATTTTGAAGCCCGTTTTGTGAAATTCTAACCCGAAAGCCTCCGAATTGGACCTTGAACTCGAGTCCACTTATGTAATTTAATAATCAATTAAGAGTAAGAGGAGTAAAGACTGAATGTGGAATATTTTTGATGAAGGTATTCAAAGTTCCTTATTTACGGGATGTTGAGGACGTCGCATTCGAGTTCGAGAGTGATCGAACGGAGTATCAGGATCGACTGATATAGCAAGTATTAAAGGTAATACTCTACTACCTCTTGTATGCTTTATGAGCATGTTGGTATGTGTTAATGCATGCATAAAAATGATGATAAGTACTGTTAAATCTGCTCAAGTTAAATCGAATGTAGAAACGAGTATGATAAATTAAATAAGATCGAAATGCTCGAATGAGGCAGCTAATCTCCAATTCTGAGCATTAGTGTGAGATGTTTAAATGTGAAAGATACCTGGACAGGAAATTACGAATCACCCATAATTGTTAAAAGACCCAAAATGCCCTCGTTGACCAAAGTAATCAAAATAGCCCCGAATGTATCGGATATCGTGAAAATCCTTAATGTAGAAATCTCTGAATGCCTGGTTGGATTAGACCTGGCAAACTTGACCCGAGAACCAAAACCCGAACCGAATTACCCGAACCCAGACCCGAACTGACACCGAAAATCAACCCGAAATTGACCCGAAATCTGATCCGAAATTTGATCTGAAACCCGAAATAAACCGAACCGAAACTGAACCGAATTTAGTTGAACTGAATGGACCCGAACCGAATAGACCCGAACCGAATGGACCCGATTAATAGAAATAAAGAAAGATAAAATATGAACAGCCGCACAAATCACTAAAATGCCAAATATATTGACTTTATAAAGTCATATATAGGGTGTAAAAATCTCACCAACCTAAGAATTTGATTAAAAACGACTGATCTCTCATTTAACCGAAAATAACCGAACCGAAATCAATCGAACCGAAATTAACCGAACCGAAAATAACCGAATCGAAATCAACCGAACCGAAATTAACCGAACCGAAAATAACCGAATCGAAATCAACCGACCCGAAATGACCTGAAACACAATGGACCCGAACAAAAACCGAACCGAAACCGAACCAAAACCGAAACCGAATCTGAACCGAAAATATCAGACCCGAAATAACCGAAATCGAAATGACCTGAACCGAACCCGAACCAATTGACCCGTTTGTCACCTCTAGGTTGGATACCCGATGAGCAAATAGAATTTCTGAGCTACCGTTTACGTCTTGTTGGTATAAATTACCAAAATGCCCGCATATGATAAAATGACCATAATGCCTCTGGTAGGCTTAAATGGCTAAATCAATCATAATATGCCTAAACTCCCAAGATCTTGATGTATCACCTCCTGACTATCTGGTTTGAACCGTTAGTACAAACCCCTCTTTTAATAGGGGCCTTGTTTCAAAGATCCGTTCAACTGTCAAAAGTTAATATGTTCCCTTCCGTAAATGTCAAGTATCTCCAAGGAAATAAACTATTCCACCTAGTGTGTTCCATGTGTCTACACAACTGTTTTGCTTACTAAATTACATGTTAAAATACCGATTATGTACACATGATGAATACTTGAACTCACATGAACATGACATGTTTTATAATTAAACATGACCGTACTGTATTTTTAATATATACATATGTACATGATATGACCAACATGCTATATGGATAATGTATTACTAAAAATTCAGCTATTGATTAATCGAACCGTTACATAGATTGTTACTGGGGTACTTGGGATAGAATATGAAGTGATCGTAGGTTCAGCTCTGATCCAGCTGGAAACACCGTTACCGTTATAGGTTCCAATGCTTCGGCTAGGGTAATTCCTCACCGTTACCGTTATAGGTTCCAATGCTTCGGCTAGGGTAATTCCTCACCGTTACCGTTATAGGTTCCAATGCTTCGGCTAGGGTAATTCCTCACCGTTACCGTTACAGGTTCCTATGCTTCGGCTAGGGTAATACCTACCATACCGTACCGTACCGTTCCTAAGATAAAGGTTGATAAATGATTGAACCGTACCGTATTGTTACTTGAACTTTATGTTTTCGAACTGAAAATGTATATTATACTGTTGTTGTACATGTTTTACCTACACCTTTTGGAAAACACTAGGAACCGAACTCTCTAATTCCACCTCCGTATATTAATAGCCTATAATTATCGTCTAATTCTCGACGATTGAATAAAGAATAAGTACCGTTATTCTCAAGTATAACATTACCTGAAATATCGAGAAAAAAAAGAAATGAAGACAGTTACTACGTAAAACATCATGAAAATGTTATGCCTACCATATATCTGCATGAGCTTATAGCATCTTTTGGTAGTTTTGTATTACTGAGCTTTTCCAAGCTCACGTTGTTTTTACCATCACAGGTTAAAGGTATAACGTTTAACATCAGTGTTCGGAGTTCTCTCGGCGTTGCTTTTGGAGTACGGTACCGACATAGTTAGTGGGCATGCATATCATTATTGTTACATGATAGTGTCTGTAAAATGTTTTCTGAATCCTGTTATATGTTTAAATACTTTCATGAAAGAGTATTTACAACTAAAGTTACAGTTATAATCTAATATGTAATTTTTCAGAGAAAAATGTTTTATGTGTATTTTTACTGTGGGTCGCTCCTGTGACCCTAATGTGGCTTCCTAGGATCCGTTGTAACGCATAAGCGGGTCTAGGGGGTTACATTTAGTGGTATCAGAGCTTAGAGTTGCGTCTTTCTGGGTTGATCGGCCGATCGTCTGTCATAGGATGTCTGGTTTGTGCATGCCCCTAGATCATAACCGTACTCCTCCGTGCCGAGACTCCGATGTTGAATCCTTTCCTATAATAAGTGCATCTAACCCTTATGTCCATAATAGCTTGATTTGTACTGGAAAGGAATATCGGTAAGGTTTGTCTACGAATGGGATTAAATTGATGGATTTGAATCCAGATAAAGAAACAGAGATGGTTAATTCGTGTGAAATTGAAGATATGAACTTGATGGAGAATAAAGGTTTGATCATATAAAGCAACCGATATAAGATTTACATGTAATGTCATTCAGTGATAATGATTATGTTTGAGAATATCCCGATAGAAAAAAAAAAAAAGCTGTATGAATTTAGGAGGAAGGTGTTCGTGAATGTGGCGAGAGTGCAAATCATATGATAACTCTGTTTTACACAAGGGGAATCGATGTTTGAAAATTTCGCTACAGGTAAATGTTAACCGATCAAAATCTTGGATATGTTCAGTCAGCTTGAATGCAGAAATTTCTTAGGAGATGTGGCTTAGTGTATAGTTATATATATCATATATGACCGAAATCCAATGCTACGCCCTGATTCTGGAAGGTCATGTCGAAAATTTTGGATACTCGTATGAATTTTAGGTATATTTTTCACCTCTAAAACCTAGTAGAGTAATTCAAATTCTAGAGGAGATGCTTCCACGTTGTAAGATTATTTCCGTTGTTGGGAAGGCTTTGTATCCCTGATTGATACCGTGTATGATAAAACACGTGAGACAAGTGTTGTTTGACACTGTATAAAATTCGGTATGGATTCAATCATTGTATTATGATATGTTGGTCTGAGGCGAATAGCAAGATGGTTTTGAACCCAAGTCAATTTGAATGACTAAGGACACTCTCAAATTGATCTATGATTGTTTGCGAGTCCTGAGAAACATTGATGCTCTATTGGGTAAGTTTCAGTACAAGAATGAATGAAATGAATGTTTCTACATTTGTCCGACCATAGTAAATTTCGAGGACGAAATTTCTTTTTAGGAGGGGAGAATTGTAACACCCCTAATTAAAAAAAAAGGAAAAAAAGAAAGGAATTGTGGTTTGGGGGAGTCGAACCCGTGACAAATGGATGGATTGCTTAAGTCTTAACCATTTGAGCCAAGGCCATTTCTGGTATGAACCTACATCTACTTATTATTAAGTGGTTCTTGTAAAGTTAAAATAATAATAATAATATTAAATTCAAAATATCCCAACCACCCCCACTTTTTCCCAAATTAAATGCACCAGATGAAAAAAAAAGGGGGGGATTATATCTGAATTTATTCTAATCGAAACCCTTCACCTTCCTCATCAGACCACCCGATCCCGACCACCGTGCCGCCGTGGCTATCACCGCTGGTACCGAAAGGAGCGCCTCCTCCTCCTGAACGCAACGCCGTCCACCACTCGCGCAGAGGGACCGCCGTTCGCCGTGAGTTTTGGGTCAAAGGCTCGTCGAAACCCTTGGTTCGCCGCTCTTTTCTTTTTGCGATTCAGGCCGCCTCCGTCGTCGGCAAAGCGCGTCGACTGTGCAGATGGGTTCAGCGTGACGTGGGGAGCAAAACCCGACCGACCGATAGCGTGTTCGTCGCCGGTTGGTAGATCGTCGGAGCCACGCTAGAATATTCGGATTTCTTCCGATTTGGTAAGATCGGTGAGTTATTCGACTTAAATTTTTGGGTTATATGAGCTTAAATTAAAAAATGGATGATAAAGGCATGATCGGGAGCATTTTCCGGCCATTTTAGGCCGCGCGTGAGCCTCACGCGCCGTCCGGGGCGATTTCCGGCCGCCCTGGACGGTGGCCGTTGAACCGGCCGGCTCAGCCGGTCTAACCCTAAACTGAACCGGTCTGAACCGGTTGGACCGGTTGAACCGGTCAACTCGGTCAAACCCAACTCGACCCGTTGACCCGACCCGACCCGTTGACTGACCTGTTGACCTGACCCGTTGACCGACCCGACCCGTTGACCCGACCCGCTGACCGAGTCAAACCAGTGACGTCAGCGTTGACTGCTGACGTCAGCATTGACCTGACCGTTGACTTTGACCGTTGACCGTTGACTTTGACCAAAAAGTCAAATTTTCCGAAAAGCCCTATTTTATGTTTTTCGACGTCCTGAGTCCGATTTTGAAGCCCGTTTTGTGAAATTCTAACCCGAAAGCCTCCGAATTGGACCTTGAACTCGAGTCCACTTATGTAATTTAATAATCAATTAAGAGTAAAAGGAGTAAAGACTGAATGTGGAATATTTTTGATGAAGGTATTCAAAGTTCCTTATTTACGGGATGTTGAGGACGTCGCATTCGAGTTCGAGAGTGATCGAACGGAGTATCAGGATCGACTGATATAGCAAGTATTAAAGGTAATACTCTACTACCTCTTGTATGCTTTATGAGCATGTTGGTATGTGTTAATGCATGCATAAAAATGATGATAAGTACTGTTAAATCTGCTCAAGTTAAATCGAATGTAGAAACGAGTATGATAAATTAAATAAGATCGAAATGCTCGAATGAGGCAGCTAATCTCCAATTTTGAGCATTAGTGTGAGATGTTTAAATGTGAAAGATACCTGGACAGGAAATTACGAATCACCCATAATTGTTAAAAGACCCAAAATGCCCTCGTTGACCAAAGTAATCAAAATAGCCCCGAATGTATCGGATATCGTGAAAATCCTTAATGTAGAAATCTCTGAATGCCTGGTTGGATTAGACCTGGCAAACTTGACCCGAGAACCAAAACCCGAACCGAATTACCCGAACCCAGACCCGAACTGACACCGAAAATCAACCCGAAATTGACCCGAAATCTGATCCGAAATTTGATCTGAAACCCGAAATAAACCGAACCGAAACTGAACCGAATTTAGTTGAACTGAATGGACCCGAACCGAATAGACCCGAACCGAATGGACCCGATTAATAGAAATAAAGAAAGATAAAATATGAACAGCCGCACAAATCACTAAAATGCCAAATATATTGACTTTATAAAGTCATATATAGGGTGTAAAAATCTCACCAACCTAAGAATTTGATTAAAAACGACTGATCTCTCATTTAACCGAAAATAACCGAACCGAAATCAATCGAACCGAAATTAACCGAACCGAAAATAACCGAATCGAAATCAACCGAACCGAAATTAACCGAACCGAAAATAACCGAATCGAAATCAACCGACCCGAAATGACCTGAAACACAATGGACCCGAACAAAAACCGAACCGAAACCGAACCAAAACCGAAACCGAATCTGAACCGAAAATATCAGACCCGAAATAACCGAAATCGAAATGACCTGAACCGAACCCGAACCAATTGACCCGTTTGTCACCTCTAGGTTGGATACCCGATGAGCAAATAGAATTTCTGAGCTACCGTTTACGTCTTGTTGGTATAAATTACCAAAATGCCCGCATATGATAAAATGACCATAATGCCTCTGGTAGGCTTAAATGGCTAAATCAATCATAATATGCCTAAACTCCCAAGATCTTGATGTATCACCTCCTGACTATCTGGTTTGAACCGTTAGTACAAACCCCTCTTTTAATAGGGGCCTTGTTTCAAAGATCCGTTCAACTGTCAAAAGTTAATATGTTCCCTTCCGTAAATGTCAAGTATCTCCAAGGAAATAAACTATTCCACCTAGTGTGTTCCATGTGTCTACACAACTGTTTTGCTTACTAAATTACATGTTAAAATACCGATTATGTACACATGATGAATACTTGAACTCACATGAACATGACATGTTTTATAATTAAACATGACCGTACTGTATTTTTAATATATACATATGTACATGATATGACCAACATGCTATATGGATAATGTATTACTAAAAATTCAGCTATTGATTAATCGAACCGTTACATAGATTGTTACTGGGGTACTTGGGATAGAATATGAAGTGATCGTAGGTTCAGCTCTGATCCAGCTGGAAACACCGTTACCGTTATAGGTTCCAATGCTTCGGCTAGGGTAATTCCTCACCGTTACCGTTATAGGTTCCAATGCTTCGGCTAGGGTAATTCCTCACCGTTACCGTTATAGGTTCCAATGCTTCGGCTAGGGTAATTCCTCACCGTTACCGTTACAGGTTCCTATGCTTCGGCTAGGGTAATACCTACCATACCGTACCGTACCGTTCCTAAGATAAAGGTTGATAAATGATTGAACCGTACCGTATTGTTACTTGAACTTTATGTTTTCGAACTGAAAATGTATATTATACTGTTGTTGTACATGTTTTACCTACACCTTTTGGAAAACACTAGGAACCGAACTCTCTAATTCCACCTCCGTATATTAATAGCCTATAATTATCGTCTAATTCTCGACGATTGAATAAAGAATAAGTACCGTTATTCTCAAGTATAACATTACCTGAAATATCGAGAAAAAAAAAGAAATGAAGACAGTTACTACGTAAAACATCATGAAAATGTTATGCCTACCATATATCTGCATGAGCTTATAGCATCTTTTGGTAGTTTTGTATTACTGAGCTTTTCCAAGCTCACGTTGTTTTTACCATCACAGGTTAAAGGTATAACGTTTAACATCAGTGTTCGGAGTTCTCTCGGCGTTGCTTTTGGAGTACGGTACCGACATAGTTAGTGGGCATGCATATCATTATTGTTACATGATAGTGTCTGTAAAATGTTTTCTGAATCCTGTTATATGTTTAAATACTTTCATGAAAGAGTATTTACAACTAAAGTTACAGTTATAATCTAATATGTAATTTTTCAGAGAAAAATGTTTTATGTGTATTTTTACTGTGGGTCGCTCCTGTGACCCTAATGTGGCTTCCTAGGATCCGTTGTAACGCATAAGCGGGTCTAGGGGGTTACAAATAATGTCGAGTTTGGTTACCGATTAAAATTTGACTATCGGGGGATAACCAACGGGTATATCTCGAGCTGTAAATGCGTGGTTTATCAGTCTCACCTCCTCAAAGAGAAGGGATTCTTATATTTGACGTAAAAATTGGTATAGTTTGCAATGTGCAAGTGCATGTGAGACCATGTGCTCGGATGACGCTGCAACTTAGACTTCCATGCCCCAACTATAAATGCCTGTAATAATGTTGAGTGGCCACAAATTAATTTTTGTTTTTTGGTTGCCCTCTCGATTTCTTAGGGTTTTGTCCTAACTAATTCGGACCGACTTGTGTCACAGACTTAACTTTAATGGGTGAGTGATCTCCCAGCGAAGATTTTCAGTATACACAAGGTCTAAACTCTAAACTTGCTTAAGCGATACAAAACTACTTACCACTTGAACCAATCTGTTAATAATTAATTTCCATTTTAATTCCCCAGATCACCTTCCAATATGATATGAAGTCACACCTATCTGCATTGAAAATCTGCTTTTCTTTTAGTTGCAAACAGCCATTTTCCTCCATCAATCAGTGACGAACCATTAACTATTTCCCCCTCGGGTAGTAGCTGCAGGCTGCAGCTGCATGGCTGTTGTTCTGGCAATACGCCACGACATTCCTGCTCTTGTATTTCCAGCTGCCTCTTGGTTGAGAATCCAATTAATGGGAAAGACATTAGCGTATGATCTTGGTGTTAATGGAGACAACAAACATTGATCCCAAAGAGACCTTTCCGACAAGGAGGGGACAAGAAAGGAAAAGGCAAAAGGTGTGTGGAGTAGAACTAGAGTTACCAAGATATGCCAAAGGGGTTAATGAAATGAATCTGCCTCAAACATTGATCATATGGTCCACAATTTTTTACTTTCAGTGCTAAGGGACCATAATGAACCAACAAAAATATGTACACCAATTATGAGGTTTTGCCATATGTCCATTAATCCATGATGGACCGATGGGGCCAGATAGGGCAGTCATCGTCCTTGAAAATTTGAAATTCATATATAATTTAAAAAAAATTCTATGTGTTCTCTATTGAAAATCTATTTTCGCCCCCCTAAAATTTTATAGGTTCATCCCCTAACAAAAAGTCCCGCGTCCATCCATGCATTAATCAAATTTACTTCGTTAAGTTAAGATTTGAATTTTTAAACCACTTGAAACTGAACTATTATTTCCATTCCAAAATATATGTCTAATAGGATGTACAACATCACTGTTTTTATACTCCAATACCTCAATTTTCATTTTTAATGTGAAACTAATATCCTCATTTATCTTAGACGAGACAACGATTGATAATTAATTGATTGGTTGTTACTTTGTTAAGCATGCACTTGGACTTTAATTTTCTATACACTTTCAGGGTTGATGGGCAGCCTCACTCGCATTCACTTTTACTTCTCAACTAGCTTAAAGCAAGTATATTAATGCTCACGTCTCAAATAAAATTGGAATTTAAGTTTAACTCCATCGATATGCTTAATTATAATTAAAATTAATTATTATAATATTTCATTAGACTAATAATTAAAATATATTTATACTTAAAGTTAAATTAAATATGTACAATTACAGGACTTAAACCAACATAAAATTAGATTCAAACCCATATATAAAAACTACATATGATATATAGAACACGGAGTTGGAATTACAAAATTCTCAATTATTGTGTTACAAATGAGTTCTACTTCTTAGTTTTTCATAATCCAGACATTTATTTGAGTCTCATTAGTGTTCTAGAAGGGTTTAAAGAAACAAAGACTAAACCACGACATTAACCAAATGCGCTAAAAAAGTGTCGTAAGTGGTTGTCGGTAGGCATTAACGGCAGGGTGGTACGAGCAGCAGTTTCAAGGTGCGGCGATCGGCGAAAAAAAACACAAAATCAAACCTTGCAATAAAAATATATAATTAAAAATTCTGATGCGTATTTTTATGCCTCACACTAAAAATTTAGATTTAGAATTAAAGTTTTAAGGATAGGATTTAAATTTAGGGTTAGAGTTTAAAAAATTTAAGGTATGATGTGTATTTTAAGGTTTAAAATTTAAAATTTAAGTTAGAATTTAAAATTCAATTTTTTATATATTGAGAGATAAAAATAGACGGCGAAAAAAAAACTTTTGTCAATTTTCGCCCCAAATAACATAACCCCAAAGTCTAAAAACTCATACACTAGTTTGGTCTATTAACCATTAGAAAAACAATCCCCATATTGCAAAAAAAAGAAAACCATTATTAAATGTTCCCTTAGAACCCTACATAAAGCCCTTCAATGTCCCCTCCTCCCCTATTCACACTTCTTATAACCCTACAACCTTTCGGTTTTGCCCCTTAGTACCCTCCCAATAGCCCCATTCTTTATAGCACCATTTCCTAGTGCACTCGTGTGCTCTCAAATTCCTCTATGATTGCTATACTCTCCACATTCTTTGTTGTGTAACTTATCTTTCTCTTCCCTTCTTTTTGTTTCTGCCATGGCATCATCATCTACCACCGGAACCGGCTCGCCTTGCGGTGCATGCAAGTTCCTGCGACGAAAATGCGCCTCCGACTGCGTTTTTGCTCCTTACTTTTGCTCGGAACAAGGCCCCGCAAGGTTTGCAGCCATTCACAAAGTGTTTGGGGCTAGCAATGTGTCGAAACTATTGCTGCATATCCCGGCTCACGATCGTTGCGAGGCGGTCGTAACCATTGCGTACGAAGCCGAAGCTAGGTTAAGGGATCCCGTTCACGGCTGCGTTGCTCAGATTTTCGCCTTACAACAACAGGTTCCATTTTTATTTTTCCCTTTCTCATGCTGTAATCTGAACATTTTTTTTTCAGATTCATATTCTAATACTGGATTGATTTTCATAGGCTGCATGTCTGCAAGCTCAATTAATGCAAGTGCAGGCTCAACTAGCTCAAAATCAGTGGCAAGGAAACGGAAACCTTTGTGGTGTGCCTTCCAACCCAAGTTATCATTCGAGCTATATGAACCAAATCTCCCCGCAAAGCTCACTCGACTCGGTTGAACTCAACAATGGTGAAAGCATGAACCTGCAGGAAATACAAAGCAGAGATGAGGAGTTTTGTAATTTCTCTAAGAAGAATATATCATACAGTAATGGTGATCTGGGTGAGCTTCAAGCACTTGCCCTTAGAATGATGAGGAACTAAACTCAATCATCCTTTTCGTTTTTTTTCTTCTCTCTGTTGAGTATGATTCTGATCTCATGTCTGCTTATCTTTTTCCCAACAATGATATGTATGTATATATATCTCGAGATAGTTCATTTCAGAAATTTAAATAATGGTAACAATGAAGTTTCATAGTTGATGGTGATAGATGGATGATAATATGTTGTGAAAATTCGTATAATTTCACTTCTGATCCAAACAATACAGGGTGAATATATATCACAAAATTACAGTAACTTAAAAGGATAAAATTGAAAAACATTAATTAGATCTACAAGTTGCGTATAATCAAGGACGAAACTATACTGGGAGGGGCCTAGCTCTCTCCCAAAAAAATTTCTTTTACCTTTATTTTATATAGTAAAATTAAAAATTTTATGGAATAATTATAAACCGCTCTTGTAACCCCCTAGACCCGCCTATGCGTTCCACGGATCCTAGGAAGTCACATTAGGGTCACAAGAGCGACCCACAGAAAAATTTCAAATAAACATATATTTAAACCTTTCAAACCGTAAAATAAATATCTGATTTAAAATACAATTTCAGAAATCGTTCAAAACGATAAAACAATCATAATACCAGTTGCAGAAAATAGTTTCAGACTCATTTGTATAATACAAACACAACACACATGCCCCCTAGTTACACAGATACCATACTCCCTGACGAGCCGAAGAAACTCCCATACCGACGTTGATAGGTGCAACTTATCTGATCTTTTATCCTGAGATGATAAAAACAACATGAGCTTGGGAAAGCTCAGTAATACAGAACTACCAAAAGATGCTATACGTTCATGCAGACATATGGTAAGCATAACATTTTCATGATGATCCAAGAAGTGACAGTTCTCTTTTCTCTTTACGTTATTTCAGGGTAACATTATACTTGAGAATAACGACACTTGTTCTTTATTCACCCATCGAGTAACAGACGAGAATATTACAATCTTGCAGATTGAGAAGATGAGAACAAGGAGTTTAACACCTAATGTGTTCTTTAATCAGACCTTGAGGATTAAACGAAAATTATATAGGCTGATAATATACGAGGTAGGAATCAGAGAGTTTGGCGTCTAGTGTATTCCAATAAGTACAGATTAACATACATAAGTATCTAACATTATATCATATGAGCACGTAACAGATTAAATGCAAATGTCCAATGTTCATACTGAAGTTTACAAGAAATACCCTCCAACCTTACACCAATATGCAGTCCCCCAGAACTGCATCCATAAGGACTTACCCTAGGCCCGATGGGCGTAGGTGCCACCTAAAGGGGTGCCTTAGGTCCATAAGGACTTACCCTAAGCCCGATGGGCATAGGTGCCACTCAAGGGGAGACCTTGAGTCCATAAGGACTTACTCTAGGCCCGATGGGCGTAGGTGCCACCTAAGGGGGTGCCTTAGGTCCATAAGGACTTACCCTAGGCCCGATGGGCGTAGGTGCCACTCAAGGGGAGACCTTGAGTCCATAAGGATTTACCAGCTGGATCAGGGCTGTACCGACAGAGACTTCATATCATAACCCAACAGTATACCCCAGACAGAAATTAGAGTTCAGATTCCAGACATGATTAACAGAACATATATGACAGATAAATGGGCATACTATTAAGCAGAGCAGACATTTCAGTATACATTATGCAAACAAATTGTTCCATCATATATCAAGCTAACATATCATACTATCAAGTAGGCAGAGAATGTCATGCAGTTCATTCAACAGAATATAGTACAAACATGGAACACACTAGATGGAACAGATCATTTTTCAGAGATGTTTAGCATATACGGAATAAGACATATTGAACTTGTGACTATTTGAACGGATTTCTGAAACGTGGCCCCTATTAGAAGGGGTTCATACTAACTGCTTAACCCAGATATTCAGGAGATGATATATCAAGATCTTTCAGAGCTTTGGCATATCTTGAGTGATTCAGCCATTTAGGCTTACAAGGGTATTATGGTCATTTTATCATACCCGGACATTTTAGTAATTTATACCAACAAGGCATAAACAGTGGCTCGGGAATTTTGTTTGCTCATCAAATTTCCAACCAGGCATTCAGAGATTTCTATGTCAAGATTATTCACGGTATCAGATACACTGAAGGCTATTTTGATTACTTGGGCCAACGAGGGCATCTTGGTCATTTAACTATCAGGGATGATTTTCGTAATTTAGCCCATTAATGAGGATATAACGATTCACAATATTTAATGTTTCCAGAAGTTTATCGAGCCTCCAAAATCATTCGAACTATCATACCTCAACCTTGCATTTCTAACCAACCCTTCTAATGTATCTGGCTGTAAAGTATATCTGAACGGTTGCTTTCGTATTTCACCACCAGACTTGCCGCAGTGTAGTCGAACTCATATTCTGTGCAGAAAACTTCCAACCTTATTTTAATATCAGGAGTGATTATCGTACATGAGTGTGATTCCTAACACTTAGGGGCGCTTTAGCCCTTAAAGTCTTATTAAAATCTCAGAATTTCATCAAATGCATATCTGCATATTTAGCTCAAGAGGGCCTTTCAGCCATTTTGGAAATTGGAATAAATCCACCATTTCTTTCTGAATTACCATTCAGTACCTTCATCATTCACATATTCAAACGAGACTAAGTCGTCATAACTCTCCGCCCCTTTACAGACGATTCATTCAATACATAACTTGAGGGTATAACGTCATTCAAATTAATCAGACATTACGGTGCTCGAGGGCATTACCGTCTTTTTGGTCATTACGATCATTCTCATTTAATTCACGCATCACTGTCATAAGGATCGACTTATAATTTCAACAATATTTCCAGAGAATTCTCATTCAAGTGTTATACAGAGTTTGAGGGATTATCCGAGTTTGTATCACATGTATTGCATAATGATACTGAAGTCTTACCATTAAAACATACATCTGGGGTAGTGTAAATTGCATAATCAGGTCGAATGCAGATTTTAGGTCATTCCCTTTATCAGATGGGTAGTTTAGTCATACTTATGCTCCAAGGGCATTTTCGTAATTTCATATCCAACATCTCATACTTATTTTTCGTATCGAATTCAGCTTAAGCAGATTTCACAAAACACTTATCATAAGCATGCATGCTTTAACCAGGTATCAACATGTACATAAAGCATACAAGGGGTAGTAATGTATTACCTTAATTCCGAGTTATACCGGTTAACTCCCGATACTACATTCGATCGCATTCGAATCCGGACTGGATGTCCCATGACATTTCAAATACCGAGATATTAGCATACCTTCAAATACACAAATTAACAATTCAGTTCTTATCCATAGAGCTCTTAAGAGAATTAAACACTTTCGGGTTCAAGGTCAGATTCGGAGGTCTTCGGGTCAGAATTTCACAAAACGGGCTTCAAAATCGGACTCAGGACGTCGAAAAACATAAAATAGGGCTTTTCGGAAAAAGTTGACTTTTTGGTCAAAGTCAACGGTCAACGGTCAACAGTCAACGCTGACGTCAGCAGACAAAGTCAATGCTGACGTCATGCTGATGTCACTGGTTGACCGAGTTGACTCAACGGGTCGGGTCGGGTCAACGGGTCGGGTCAACGGCTCGGTCAAACGGCTCGACGGCTCGGTCAACCGGCTCGGTCAACGGCTCGACGGCTCGGTCAACCGGCTCGGTCAAACGGCTCGGCGGCTCGGTCAACCGGCTCGGTCAAACGGCTCGGCGGCTCGGTCAACCGGCTCGGTCAACCGGCTTGGTGGCTCGGTCAACCAGCTCGGTCAACCCAAACGAAGCCCACTCGCGACCGGCGGCGCGTGGGGCGCGTGCGGCGGCTGTGGGCGGCCGTTGGCCACCAAATTTTACAGGCCGATAGTTTTCGACCTTCTGAACACGGTGGTGGCCTCGGATTTTCAAAATTCAAACTCAAAGTTCGAATACTAACCTTTTAAGTTTTCCGACGATAAACAAACACCCCCTCCAACGGTGACTCCGATGATGATGTCGTTGGTACCGGTGAACTCGACTCGACATGATGAACGAAATGGTGGTGGAGGTGTCGAAAATGAACGGTCGGATCTCGGTAGATCTGAGATTGAATCTCTACCTATTTCTTTTTTTCTCACTTTCATTTTTCTTTCCTTTTTCCCTCTGCCAACGCTTAAACTTGGCAGATATATTATCCTTCAAAGAAAAAAGGTCAAATTACACTCTTAGCCATTTAATTTTTGGGGAGTTCACACTTTTGTCTCCAAACTTTATTCCATTTTCAAATTGGTCATCAATCCTTATAAATCAAACTTCCCAAACCTGAATTCATTCAATTAAGTCCCAAAACCTATTATTCTTTTTAGGGAAAAAGAAGATTAAATCTCCCAAAAATTCTTAAAATTTTACTAGCCCCGTTTGAGATTGTTACAATTCTCTCCCCCTTAAAAGAAATTTCGTCCTCGAAATTTACCAGAGTTGGATCAAAGCAAAACTGTAATTCCGTTTATTTACCTGCTGAAACTTGTCCATCAGATTATGGTTATTCCTCGTGTCTCACAGACGGTTATATCCTTAATCACGCGAAGTAACTTTATATTCAAATTCATCTCAGACCTGTTTATCAGAATACGGTAATTGCACCCATACGGAATCTTGTACGGTGCCAAGAAAATATTTGTCTCATAACTTTTATTATAAATGGCCTCAGTCAAGGATAAGAGACATTTCGATCTACCACATAAGCTAATCATACCACCCAAAGGTATATCTTCCAGAATCCGAATTACTCTTCTAGGTTGACCATCAATTTTCAGATGAAAAACTACAACTACAATTCAGACAAACACTCTAGGAGTCCAACATCTACTCCCAAAAATCAGGATGTAAACATCAAATTTCAGTCAGGGATGATATTTAAGGATATACCAAGCCGCACCTTGAAGGAGATGCCTTTCTTCATACTGATCGAACACATCTAAGGTCATTAATGGATATCACTTTCCTTCAACGTAATATCCGGAAAATTATTTCTTTTGTATTTAACAGAGGCACCACAGATTATACACTTTCTGCACAATTGCAAACACTTAACTCTGAAGTTCATAGGGTTTTTTTTTTTCAGTAGGGTATTTTCAGACACAAACGTTATCACCGAATAGCCTTTCATGAAATCTTACATCAGTTATCCCGCATCAAACATTATTCTTAATCTGATTCATAAGTACGAACCATCTCAAGTTCCTTATCCAGATTCATATTCAACCATTTAATTCAAAACACAGACAAACGTTATAGACATTTCCTGTAAGCAGATGTTGAGCTATGGAAGGCAGAATATTCAGATTTGGTTATTTCAAGAGAAATGATTCAACATCAGAGTTTCGGCTCGGTGGAGTACGGTCAGGACCTAGGGGCATGCACATACCAGACACCCTATGACAGACGATCGGCCGATCTACCCAGAATGACGCAACTCTAAGCTCTAATACCACTAAATGTAACCCCCTAGACCCGCCTATGCGTTCCACGGATCCTAGGAAGTCACATTAGGGTCACAAGAGCGACCCACAGAAAAATTTCAAATAAACATATATTTAAACCTTTCAAACCGTAAAATAAATATCTGATTTAAAATACAATTTCAGAAATCGTTCAAAACGATAAAACAATCATAATACCAGTTGCAGAAAATAGTTTCAGACTCATTTGTATAATACAAACACAACACACATGCCCCCTAGTTACACAGATACCATACTCCCTGACGAGCCGAAGAAACTCCCATACCGACGTTGATAGGTGCAACTTATCTGATCTTTTATCCTGAGATGATAAAAACAACATGAGCTTGGGAAAGCTCAGTAATACAGAACTACCAAAAGATGCTATACGTTCATGCAGACATATGGTAAGCATAACATTTTCATGATGATCCAAGAAGTGACAGTTCTCTTTTCTCTTTACGTTATTTCAGGGTAACATTATACTTGAGAATAACGACACTTGTTCTTTATTCACCCATCGAGTAACAGACGAGAATATTACAATCTTGCAGATTGAGAAGATGAGAACAAGGAGTTTAACACCTAATGTGTTCTTTAATCAGACCTTGAGGATTAAACGAAAATTATATAGGCTGATAATATACGAGGTAGGAATCAGAGAGTTTGGCGTCTAGTGTATTCCAATAAGTACAGATTAACATACATAAGTATCTAACATTATATCATATGAGCACGTAACAGATTAAATGCAAATGTCCAATGTTCATACTGAAGTTTACAAGAAATACCCTCCAACCTTACACCAATATGCAGTCCCCCAGAACTGCATCCATAAGGACTTACCCTAGGCCCGATGGGCGTAGGTGCCACCTAAGGGGGTGCCTTAGGTCCATAAGGACTTACCCTAAGCCCGATGGGCATAGGTGCCACTCAAGGGGAGACCTTGAGTCCATAAGGACTTACTCTAGGCCCGATGGGCGTAGGTGCCACCTAAGGGGGTGCCTTAGGTCCATAAGGACTTACCCTAGGCCCGATGGGCGTAGGTGCCACTCAAGGGGAGACCTTGAGTCCATAAGGATTTACCAGCTGGATCAGGGCTGTACCGACAGAGACTTCATATCATAACCCAACAGTATACCCCAGACAGAAATTAGAGTTCAGATTCCAGACATGATTAACAGAACATATATGACAGATAAATGGGCATACTATTAAGCAGAGCAGACATTTCAGTATACATTATGCAAACAGATTGTTCCATCATATATCAAGCTAACATATCATACTATCAAGTAGGCAGAGAATGTCATGCAGTTCATTCAACAGAATATAGTACAAACATGGAACACACTAGATGGAACAGATCATTTTTCAGAGATGTTTAGCATATACGGAATAAGACATATTGAACTTGTGACGATTTGAACGGATTTCTGAAACGTGGCCCCTATTAGAAGGGGTTCATACTAACTGCTTAACCCAGATATTCAGGAGATGATATATCAAGATCTTTCAGAGCTTTGGCATATCTTGAGTGATTCAGCCATTTAGGCTTACAAGGGTATTATGGTCATTTTATCATACCCGGACATTTTAGTAATTTATACCAACAAGGCATAAACAGTGGCTCGGGAATTTTGTTTGCTCATCAAATTTCCAACCAGGCATTCAGAGATTTCTATGTCAAGATTATTCACGGTATCAGATACACTGAAGGCTATTTTGATTACTTGGGCCAACGAGGGCATCTTGGTCATTTAACTATCAGGGATGATTTTCGTAATTTAGCCCATTAATGAGGATATGACGATTCACAATATTTAATGTTTCCAGAAGTTTATCGAGCCTCCAAAATCATTCGAACTATCATACCTCAACCTTGCATTTCTAACCAACCCTTCTAATGTATCTGGCTGTAAAGTATATCTGAACGGTTGCTTTCGTATTTCACCACCAGACTTGCCGCAGTGTAGTCGAACTCATATTCTGTGCAGAAAACTTCCAACCTTATTTTAATATCAGGAGTGATTATCGTACATGAGTGTGATTCCTAACACTTAGGGGCGCTTTAGCCCTTAAAGTCTTATTAAAATCTCAGAATTTCATCAAATGCATATCTGCATATTTAGCTCAAGAGGGCCTTTCAGCCATTTTGGAAATTGGAATAAATCCACCATTTCTTTCTGAATTACCATTCAGTACCTTCATCATTCACATATTCAAACGAGACTAAGTCGTCATAACTCTCCGCCCCTTTACAGACGATTCATTCAATACATAACTTGAGGGTATAACGTCATTCAAATTAATCAGACATTACGGTGCTCGAGGGCATTACCGTCTTTTTGGTCATTACGATCATTCTCATTTAATTCACGCATCACTGTCATAAGGATCGACTTATAATTTCAACAATATTTCCAGAGAATTCTCATTCAAGTGTTATACAGAGTTTGAGGGATTATCCGAGTTTGTATCACATGTATTGCATAATGATACTGAAGTCTTACCATTAAAACATACATCTGGGGTAGTGTAAATTGCATAATCAGGTCGAATGCAGATTTTAGGTCATTCCCTTTATCAGATGGGTAGTTTAGTCATACTTATGCTCCAAGGGCATTTTCGTAATTTCATATCCAACATCTCATACTTATTTTTCGTATCGAATTCAGCTTAAGCAGATTTCACAAAACACTTATCATAAGCATGCATGCTTTAACCAGGTATCAACATGTACATAAAGCATACAAGGGGTAGTAATGTATTACCTTAATTCCGAGTTATACCGGTTAACTCCCGATACTACATTCGATCGCATTCGAATCCGGACTGGATGTCCCATGACATTTCAAATACCGAGATATTAGCATACCTTCAAATACACAAATTAACAATTCAGTTCTTATCCATAGAGCTCTTAAGAGAATTAAACACTTTCGGGTTCAAGGTCAGATTCGGAGGTCTTCGGGTCAGAATTTCACAAAACGGGCTTCAAAATCGGACTCAGGACGTCGAAAAACATAAAATAGGGCTTTTCGGAAAAAGTTGACTTTTTGGTCAAAGTCAACGGTCAACGGTCAACAGTCAACGCTGACGTCAGCAGACAAAGTCAATGCTGACGTCATGCTGATGTCACTGGTTGACCGAGTTGACTCAACGGGTCGGGTCGGGTCAACGGGTCGGGTCAACGGCTCGGTCAAACGGCTCGACGGCTCGGTCAACCGGCTCGGTCAACGGCTCGACGGCTCGGTCAACCGGCTCGGTCAAACGGCTCGGCGGCTCGGTCAACCGGCTCGGTCAAACGGCTTGGTGGCTCGGTCAACCAGCTCGGTCAACCCAAACGAAGCCCACTCGCGACCGGCGGCGCGTGGGGCGCGTGCGGCGGCTGTGGGCGGCCGTTGGCCACCAAATTTTACAGGCCGATAGTTTTCGACCTTCTGAACACGGTGGTGGCCTCGGATTTTCAAAATTCAAACTCAAAGTTCGAATACTAACCTTTTAAGTTTTCCGACGATAAACAAACACCCCCTCCAACGGTGACTCCGATGATGATGTCGTTGGTACCGGTGAACTCGACTCGACATGATGAACGAAATGGTGGTGGAGGTGTCGAAAATGAACGGTCGGATCTCGGTAGATCTGAGATTGAATCTCTACCTATTTCTTTTTTTCTCACTTTCATTTTTCTTTCCTTTTTCCCTCTGCCAACGCTTAAACTTGGCAGATATATTATCCTTCAAAGAAAAAAGGTCAAATTACACTCTTAGCCATTTAATTTTTGGGGAGTTCACACTTTTGTCTCCAAACTTTATTCCATTTTCAAATTGGTCATCAATCCTTATAAATCAAACTTCCCAAACCTGAATTCATTCAATTAAGTCCCAAAACCTATTATTCTTTTTAGGGAAAAAGAAGATTAAATCTCCCAAAAATTCTTAAAATTTTACTAGCCCCGTTTGAGATTGTTACAGCTCTCTATTTTTTTTTAAAAAAAATTATAATTTGTCCCTTCAAGCTAGAATCTAGTTCTACTCCCATATATAATATAACAAAACTTAACTTAACAGATTATTGTTTGATTCAAGATTTAGATTTTATAATAAATTCAGATATATAAAATGAATCAATAATTTAATATTTTGCCAAGCAAAAAAAATCAATAATTTAATATATATTATAAGCGTTAATTGAAGAATAAAACCTATAAATTATGTAGGTTTATTTCTCTTTCTATACCTATCTAGACTAATGCTAGATTACTTATACACATACAAATTTTGAACCCTATATTACCCGAATTTAAAATGAAATGTTAGTTTTAAAGTTCTTTCGTATATTTGAAGGGAAGTAGAAAGATTCGAATGACATAAATAAAAAATATTAATCAGTTGAGTTATCGAGTTATACTATAAGACATAGATAATCATTATCTTAAATCGATTCTCTTTTCAATAATTGTTCAAAATACTTTATACACATAAAAGAGGAAACAAAACTGATTAAGCAAAGGGTTCCCAAGGAATCCATTGCAACATTTCATTTGGTCCAAATTCAGATAACCTGGAATTATACATGGAAACTATGATCACTTCACAAATAGGGGATTTTGGGGAAGATACTGTGAGTGGTAGGATGGTAATTAGTGGCAACAAGGCACTTGATGAAGCATCCTTGGGGTCCACACCCAGGGTCATGTTTGTAATTAAATAGTGGGTTTACCTAACATTTTAAGTGTTCCTTTTTTTCTAATTTTAATACCAATAACCTATGGCATTGTGTTCATGTTTTTCAGACAAAATGTTCCCCTGATTGAATCCAAAGGGTACAGATTATGAGCTAAGAGAGCTTTGCCATCTTTTAATTATCTAATCAATTTAGTCAATATTATTTGAGGATATTGTAATTAAACTTATCTTTTTAAGCTCCATATATAAACCCTTGAGGCATAGAGCAATTTATCATCATTTTTTAAGAAATGATATTAAATATATAAATTTGAAGTTCAGTATCTATATTTTTAAGGGTAAACTACTGCAGGGGTCACTTTCGTTTCTCGTTTGTACAGATTTAGTCACCACTTTTGAAAAGTACCAATAAGTGGTCATCTACGTTTTCGATGTGTAAAGACTTGGTCACTCCGACGTTATAGTCCGTTAGTCCCCTAACAGATTGAGAATTAATTAACGAAAAAATAAGGGTAAATTACTGCAATAGCCATTAAAATTTATCTCATGTACATTTTTTCTCCTCAATTTAAAAAAGTAAACATTATAGTCACTAATAAAAATGTTTCTTTATAATTTCACCCTTAAATTTTTAAAAATTCTTTTTTCAATCCTAAAACTTTACAATCAATTAGTACAATAATATTATAAATGCTTAGATGAAAAATAGGTTCCCAAAGTATACTCTTTGAAACTTAGGTGCCCAAATTGCTCCTATTTAATAACTCAAACTTAAAAATTTAGTCCACTAACTACTAAAAAATTCGAGTTATTGGAATTTTTATTTTATAATTCAAACTTTATTTTGAATTTTTGAGTCGAGTTTATGAAATTATGAGTCGAGTATTTTCACATCAAACCAAAAAATTTAATTTTTTCGAGTCAAGTCGAGTTATTGGAATTTCTATTTTATAATTCAAACTTTATTTTGAATTTTTGAGTCGAGTTTATGAAATTATGAGTCGAGTATTTTCACATCAAACCTAAAAATTTAATTTTTTCGAATCAAGTCGAGTTATTGGAATTACTATTTTATAATTCAAACTTTATTTTGAATTTTTGAGTCGAGTTTATGAAATTATGAGTCGAGTATTTTCACATCAAACCTAAAAATTTAATTTTTTTGAATCAAGTCGAGTGTTGCACTTCCCTACATATAATTTTTAATTTTAATCCGTGTTTGTCAACGGGCAGGTTCAGGCGAAGCTCCGACGAAGCCTTAAACGACAGCGAACCGACGATTGACGGTATAGGCTTTGTTCGCCTCGATACGAGGAACTCAATAACAGTGACGGCGTGGCGAGCGGACAGTTGCGGTGGCCGGAATCGTAGAAAAACAGAGGGGACGGACGAACCTTTGTCACAGCTTTCGCGGCAACCGGCGGTGAACTACCGCGAGTGGCGGCTGGGGTTTTGTTCGGGGGACGATGGCGGATAAGGAGGTGATGACGGTGTACACCACCGTCGAGCGGTGGCCGAGATCAACGTGAAAACACAAGCGATGGTGGGTTTCCTCTCTAAGCTTCAAACTGCTCGCCATGGCTGACGACGGTGACTTACCGCGAGTGGTCACCGTGGTTGCGATCAGGGGGAGTGGGAGGACACCGTGGCGGCAGCGGTGAAGGCCACGGCCGGGCGGTGTGGCAGATCGGAGCAAAAGCCGGAGCGGGGAAGGTGAGGGGTCGAGAGAAAAAATGGAAGGGTTTGGATATTTTGGGGTGTTAATTATCCCATGTGGGTTTTTGGTTCAGACATTTATTAAATTTTGATTTAAACAAAACAATTAGTTGGGACAAACACGGATTAAAATTAAAAATTATATGTAGGGAAGTGCAACACTCGACTTGATTCGAAAAAATTAAATTTTTAGGTTTGATGTGAAAATACTCGACTCATAATTTCATAAACTCAACTCAAAAATTCAAAATAAAGTTTGAATTGTAAAGTTTTAGGATTGAAAAATGAATTTTTAAAAATTTAAAAGTGAAATTATAAAGAAACATTTTTATTAGTGACTATAATGTTTACTTTTTTAAATTGAGGAGAAAAAATGTATATGAGATAAATTTTAATGGCTATTGCAGTAATTTACCCTTATTTTTTCGTTAATTAATTCACAATCCTTTAGGGGACTAACGGACTATAACGTCGGAGTGACCAAGTCTTTACACATCGAAAACGTAGATGACCACTTATTGGCACTTTTCAAAAGTGGTGACTAAATCTGTACAAACGAGAAACGAAAGTGACCCCTGCAGTAGTTTACCCTATTTTTACACTAATCTAGGACCATTGGATAAGGGAAATGGATGGATGCGATTAACAGTAAAAAATGTGAAGATTATCACTTGGGAAAAAAAGATAAAGAAATAATCTGAGCCATTAATTACCATCATCCAACGGCCCAAAAACTGTGTAAAACTAATTGAGTTTTACACAGTATAAGTTGATCCTAACCCATATATATATATATATATATATAAGTAAACATATGATTAACAGATTAAGTAAAAATTCAATTTTAAATTAAAGGGTAAAGTATAATAATAGTCACTAAATCAGAGGTTTTGCAACGGGGGCTCGTGAATCTCGAAGGCTTTCAAACTCTGGAGGCTTCGTAAATTTTTGGAGGCGAGCCTTTGGGGACTGTCGGAATATAGTGCAAGAGTGGTGGTATTTTTCTCGGAGGTAGTTTGGCGGGGGCGTGTGGCAGAGGTATAACAAGTTTGAATCATGACGTTGTGAATTAGATAAACTAAATCAAAAGAAAACTCGTCTTTACAATACTCAATATGAATTATTAATTAATAAATTAAATATCGCAGTTAAACGACAGTTATCCCTTTCAATTTCATATTTAGTCTCCATTATACAAAATACAAAGAAACAAAAAAATATAAAGAATATTAAGCTCTAGAAGGCCTTTGTTGGACTCCATTAATACTCGCACTTGAAAAGAAGGTAATTTGTAACCCCCGTAGCCCGGCCTAGACGGCTGACCCGAACTACGAAGATTACACGGGGAAAACCAAAGTCAACCCGAAAGTCAACCTTGATTAACGACCCTTTTTTTTCTCTTTTTAAACTTGTCTAGATGCACCTTAAACTAGGCATACTCTTGCGATAAGCATACTCAAAAATCACAGCAATCGGAAAACAATAAGGGACTCAATTGCACAAAATACGAATTTAGGGACCAATTTGTAAATTCTGGAAATTAAGAGGACTTTACCAAATTTTAAGTTACCATTATGAAATTAGTCATGTTTCATGCCTCTCTACCAAATTTCAACTCAAACGGACATCTCAAACTCAAGCAATTGCACATACGAGAATCGGGACTAAAACGTAAAGCTTGCAAACCTCAATTTTTAAAAATTTAGCATCTATATCACAAGGGATCGATCCCATAAACAAGGGGATCGATCCTTTTGCACTTGGAGGCTGGAAGCAGAATTTGAAACGATTCTGCCAACGAAGGGATCGATCCCTTTTTCCAGGGGATCGATCCTTTTTGCCTTGGAGACTGGAAAAACAGCTCTAGTGCAAAAACGGATCATAGATGTTTTGAAAAAGATCGGCTAAAGTTAGAATCATTTGAAACATATTTTAGGAAGCAATAAAGCATATACACACATGCAAGAGCACCTGTTTAAGCCAAGGGAGTCATTCAAACATGGTATAATGCATTCATACATAGCATTCCAATTAAAGAGCAATTTATGCATATATGGACATACATAAAATCTCAACAATACCAAAGATACAAATTAACACATAGAAGACTTAGACATATCAACTAAGCAACCTAATCATCCAAAAAGGACATGCCATCACACACAAGCATTCATCAAGGCATGCATCACTCAAGCATTCATCAAGGCATGCATCATAAGTGATATTTACAATTCAAACAAGGCATCTAATTGCCAAACCAAAACAACACACCTCAAAGCATCAAAAACAACAACACCTATCCCATTGCTTTTCTATTACAAATCTTTAATTTATAAATCATACATTGAGCTCACCAAAGCAACACTTGAAAACCTTTCCTTTCCCATGCCACCCATAAGCTATTTATCTGCATTGTCGAACAAAAGAGAGCGTAAGCATAAAAGCTTAGTGAGGGTAAGCTCATAAAACAAACCTTCGACAATACAGGGTCCAAGCTCGAGCAATTATCATGATGAAATACATGACTTTATCTTCGATCCACATGAACCAAAATGAACATGATGCATGAACATATAATCAACATTATGTCATGCTCAACATCTTATAAGCTCAACTTACAATGATACATATATATCTCAATGCATTAACCAAAACATATATAGCTTCGCATTTGAAATTCACCTTTCATATCACATTGATACACATATCAATTCATTTTAACATGTATGCATAATCTCATATTGGCATATACATACTTTCTCATATTGGCACCTAGTTATGACTCGAATACGCGGATAACATGTTGGAACGCATTTTCCAACATCAACCTTACCTCGGTGGGATTACACTCATCACCGGCCTTGCATGTGGAACGCATTTCCACATGCCCTACAGATGGGATTCCACTCATCATCACGTAGAATATATAAAAATTTCCGGTGGAATATTACATCACCATACTCCTCCTTGGTGCCTTAACGCCACCAAGGCCACGTACGTTTTGACTCAATTAGTGTGCACACTCATCCTGATGATCGATCATTGTACCCAAGCATACTAGTGCCAATAATAATTAAATTTCACAACCTTTGATATTCAGAGTCATAATATGGCATCTTACATCATATTAAGCTCAATATCAAATATCTCAACAACATAATATCATAATGTCATTTTCAAGAGTCATAATATGGCATCTTACATCATATTAAGCTCAACATCATCATGCACAATTTACAATCCAAACCACATGCATAGCAATGCATTAAACCATGCCTCAACAACATGTATAACACATTATACATAATAATCGTAACACAATTCATCATGAGGCATAACATCAATTAAAGAGATCATCCAATGTCTCTAACTAAAGCTTAGGATTAGGCTACCACCCTAATCCTAACTCTAGGTGAGTCTACCAATCTCAACCTAGTCCACATGCTCGAACCAATTGCTCAAAGTCATTTAAAATATTTTAACCACTCACCGACTACTCCATTAGCACAAGCCGACAAGCCTACCAAGCATCCAAGTTTCCGGATTCGAGCCCGAAGCTTCACCATAGATTTCCCTTGCTTCTAACCATTCAAAAACAATATATTAACCTCAAAATCAGCCACAATCCCAAAGTTTAACATCAACACACTAATCCATTACAATTCTCACAATTCAAAGCCAAGTTCATTCTTCAATTTCTCATTTTCGTACTTCCACAATAACCCGTCAAAAATCAGAATTGTAGTCATCCAAAACACTCTTAAACATGTTCAAAACACTGCCCAACTATAGTATAACCATCAACCCCCAATTTCAAACATTAAACACACAATTTAAGCCATAAACAATCCCCAAAATCATCAAATCCGAGCTGCCATGAAAAACAGTCCAAAACTTGTGATTTCAACATATTTAGCACATTCAAACGCTTCCAAAACAACCCCCAACTATTACTCTAACATCAACCATCAAAATACCAACCCGGAATACAATTCAAATGCAATTTACCATGTTGCAAACCATGAACAAATCCCATTTTTATCAAATTCGGGCAGCCCCTAAACCATGTCCAAAAACCATGTTTCCAACATCCATAGCACCCACAAATAATCCCAAATCAACCCCTAACCATAGTACTACCATTGGCTATCAATTTCCCACCTAAAACAACCCCTAAAACTCACTCAAAACCCTCAAAAACCCCATTTTCGTACTCCTATTTTACTTAGCAGAAAATTATGTTTTTAAACACCCAAATGATATCTAAATGATTCCAAAACATTATCCTAACATATATAAACCATCAACCCTTTAATTACAATCTAAAACTCACCAAAAATTAAGTTTTTGACACTTTAAAAATGGGTCTAAGAATCCACTTCGAATTTTTACCAAAATTCAACCAAATTGATATATGTTACACCTTTTAACATGATTAACTAAAGCCCCAACTCAATTTATCAAAACCAATTGGAAAACCCTATTAAAAACCCAAATTTTAATATGAACCCTAATTTTCAAAACTCCATAACTTTGAAATCTAAGAATATAGATAGCTAGAGGATGAAGAGGAGATTAAGAAAACATAATTACCTTCAAAAACGCCCTAAATTTGATGAAGGAATTTGATGAATTATAAATTTTGGGATTTGGGAGAGTTTGGTGTTCTTCACGGTGGGGGAAAGGGGAAATGGGAAAGATGATAACATTTTCCTTGCTTTTAATTGATAAGGTTGTCTATTTATTTTTGTTTTGGTTAAATTACCAAAATGATCCCTCCCTTTCTTTCTAAACTCAATTTGCTCACGCTAAGGTCAATTTGATCACATTTCAAATATTTATTTTTGAAACCTGAACCATAAAGGATTATTTTAATTATAAACTCGAGCCCAAATAATATTAAAATATTATTTTCACCCGACCCCTAAACCCGGGTGTTACATAATTATTCCAAAGAAAATTAATTAATTTGGAGATGAGTGATCATTATTGAATGTGAGCTTAAGAAAAGGGAGATTAAAGGCTGACACATTTATATAATAAAATATGTTTTAAAAAAAATAGTTCAAAAGATAAAAAGAGAGCATGGTCTGTCTGTTTGACATTCTTATCCTTAAAAGGACAGGACAAGAACCCTTATGTTATAATATATAATTATTTAATTAATTGTATTTATGTTAGATGTTAGAACCATGACAAACACTTGAAAAGTTTGTAGATTAATGGGGTGAATTTTTTATTTTGAGTTATTAAGTATTAATTAATAAAATGAATGTTGTTATTGATTAATCTTAACATTTGAAATTTTAATTTTTATTGTATATTATAATGCACACGAGTTGCAATTGTGGACCATGAATGAAGCATTTTTTTAAATATAAACAATTATGTTATAAAAAATTATTTTAAATAATCATAAATGAAGTAGTAAAAAAATCGTATTCAACTACACTGATCTGAATTTTTAATCATTTTTACTTAAATTGTTTGTTTTTCTCTTATAAATGTTATATCACTTTTTAAGTATAATTTTTTAACGATAATTTGATGTTGTTCTACGGTAGAATGCAATTATCTCATTATTGTTTTAATCCGTTAGGGTTGTTTGATTTGACAGTATAAAAAATGACTAAATTGATGGTGTTTTTAAATACAAATGGTTAAATTTATTGATTTGTTTCGAAATATGACCAAATTGATAGAACATATAAGTTTTGGAGACTAAATATGTTAATAAAAGAATCATAATAGTGGATGGAATTAAAGTTTGAGTACCAAAATGGGAACAAAAATTCTTTAGGTGTCAACTTGGGAGAAAGTGTCTAGTTCAGGTACCAGCTTGGGAGCAAAATTTCTTTAGGTACCAACTTGGGAGGAAGAGCCTAGTTCAGGTACCAAGGGTATATTTAAGTCATTGATTAATTTTATTGAATTAAATTAAAATTAAGACTAAATTGATATAATGTGTAAGTAACAATGATTAAATGTATAATTATACCAATTTTTGTTAACAGGCACGTCACCCTCCGTTAGATTTTAACGGCAAGTTATTTGATTCGAAGCATTTTAATAGTTCGGGGATTAAAATAAAAACGACCCCATAATTATGTAATCACTAGTGTAGTTTACCCTATTTTTAGTTATTATCTAAAATAATGATTTTTTCAATTTTCAATTAAATTAATATATGGTTAACACATGTATCAATTTAATAGAAAATTTAATTAATAGTGTGTATAAAAATAATTAATTGTTTATTATAAATATTTATCTATGTGGATGTCTATCATGATAAGAATTTTATCAATGAGATTTGACTTACATTATTATGCACATTAATTAAAATTTAATGTATTATGTACTTCTTATGCCTATAAATAGATGATTTACTGAAGGCATTGTACACAAGTCTATATTTAAGAATAATACAAATCTCCCTCTTTCTCTCATCTCTTTGTTCTTCCATTCTTGTTCTTTGTTCTTATTATTGTTCTTTGTTATTTTATTCACAACATTGTTAAACTAGCTAAGTTTTTTTATTTATTTTACAATCGAGATTAAGAAAAGATTGTGTCTAGTTCAGAGAAAAAGTCAGAATTTAAAGTTAAGGAAAAATTTAAATATTTAAAAAATGAGGGATACAAATGTACAAATAATTTAATTTTTAAGATATGGTATTTTTTATCAAGAAATAAAATTTAAATGAAATAAGAAAAGATATAACAAAATCCACTCAAAGTTTGAAGAGGAACTTGATAATTATGTCCACACAAAAAATCTCCTAAAAAATAAAACATAAAAATTCAAAGAATGTAAAAAATCATAGTTTTTTTAATTAATTCATTACACGACAACTTTTAAACCTTAATTTTTTTTGCCAAGGAAATTATTTTATTAATAATATAATCACTTATGGATATAAAAATTCTAAACAAACACTGACATCAGACACGAAAAACCGACTAAACAATAAACGAAAAACCAAAATAAAAACGGTCCACATCCAATTGGCATCTATGCTTCAAGACACGCTACAACCAGGGATGGATCGAAGGGGGCAATCGCCCTCTAAAAATTTAAAATTCTTATATGATTTAAAATTTTGTTATGTATTTTCTATTGAAAATATATTCCTTCTAAATATATATAAATTCGCCCTCTTAAAATTTTAGAAATTCACTTCTTAACATAATTTTTTTGTCCGTACCTAAATACAACCTTCGGCATGATTTCCAATTTCTGGAAAGTAATAAATAATAATGTAACACTGATAAGTTCCAGTTTTCTTGTATTAATGAGATCGTATGTTGAAATTTAACAATGAATAACTTAACAACAATCCGGTCTTAATTGCAACCCATATTTACTTAGTGGGTCTATAGGATGGACCCTACTTAGGTAATTATATTTTGTTTGGGCCAATTTTTTGAGATGGAAATCTATGATGCGCAAGGATTAGGGAAAAGTAATCCATTAGTTTTGGGGGAATAAATTCCTAAATTTTATATAAAATTAATTATTATTTAAAGTAAAAAGATAATTTAGTCATTTTTCAATTGAGTGGACATTTAGTTTACTCGCGGCACAACCTCAGTCAATGACTGATAATAAGTACTATAAATATGGATTTTGAAAATGCTTTAACTAAAAAAATAATATTTTGTCACACCAACTATGTGGGTAAAAGATAACATTTACATAAATGAAATATATTTATAAATATTTGTTCAACGAATGAGCATTGGTAGAGTGATAAAATATTTATATATAAATTCACCAGTGAATTTCAATTATTTTATTTAAAAATATGTTAAAGTATAAAAAAATCAAAACACCTTTTTTTATCAACATCAAAACATTTTTTTAATAACACTAACTACCCTTCTTAAAACCGAGTTTTAATCATTTATAACTAATTTGATAACCAATTAATCCATTGCATCGGCATGTTGATGAACATCGATTTGAATCATGTTAAGGTAAAGGACAGATGTATAGATAAATTTGATTTTGTTAATTTGTTGTTATGAATAATTTGCAGTATTGTTTGAGTACAACATCTGTTTTATTTTTGCTCGACACAATATCTGTTTTTAAAAGATACTCTTGTTAGCACGAACCAACTTGACTCAGTGGTTAAGTGAATAATTGTTGTTTCTAGAGGTCAACGGGTTCGAGCACCAGCAGCTGCAACAGGGTGATTGAGCGTTCATTGTTAAATGGTTGATAGTATATTTAGAACAGATACTATTTGTAATCACTTTAGCTTTCATCAAAAAAAAATACTCTTGTTAATGTGCGGTAGACTTGTGTGTTTGGTGAACTAATACATGAAATTTATAGAAAAAATACATCGATATGAGTCGATAATAATCTATGCAAATTCAGGAGAATGTTAAAAAGTAAAGGATGATAACATACACCATCTGCTAATATGATGTTATTTGTTTGCTGTTTATTAAGCAAGAATGTGAAGAACTGAGCATGCCTACATCATTAAAAATTTATAAATCTTTTTATAACATACATGAAGGAGTTTAGATATGGTCATACATGAAACTTATTATCTCAAATAAATATATGTATTATGAATCAATTGTGTTCAATTCATATTTAGATTTTCAAATTAGAAGATTTCTAATTTGATGAACATTCTCCTATGCCAATTAAAGGAAAAATACCCACCAAAAAGAGCCATAAATGGCAAATAAACCTGCAAGTTTAAGTAATCCATGGAGTAAGATTAGAGATTTAGACATAATGAGATGACCATAAGTAAGCTGCATTAAACAAGCAACGCTGAAGAGATTTAGATAATATACCACATACAATCTTAATTCTAGAAATGGTTCCCTTTTGGGGTATGTTTTTTTACTTCCTACAAATCATCATAGGGAAACATTATGGAAATGAAGAATTAAAATGTCGAACCAACTACCAGTTGTTTAGTGGATGGAGCGCTAGATCCCTAAACAAAGGTCAGAGATTTGAATTTAGGCATGTAAACTAAATTGGGAGGGTTGCCCCCATATTAAATATTTATAGTATCAGATCCAAATTAATCAATCAATAGATCAAATATCAATATATATACTAAAAAATGACGGAAACGATATAAAATTTGAATCTTAACCTATACAATTCATTCATTAATTTTCAAATATCGATATCTACCATCTCCTTCTCTATTTTACTCTAAAAACAACCAGTGTAGATGAACCAACGAACTAAGTTAAGTTCCATGAATAATTTATTTTCTTGGGATCATAATGAAAAAGATGTAAGCATACTCTTCCTAATGTTTATTTCCATAGTCCATAGTCCATAGTCCAAACACAACGGGCGAATGTATTTAGAGAGTAAGAGGAGCATTTAAGTCCTATCAGTTTAAACTTAAGTTTCATTAGACTTTTGTCCCTCTATTTTCTAAGATTAAATACTTAAGAAGTGTATGTTATTTCGAGCTCATGTGATTTGCTTCTCCCACCGTCCTAACTCCTAACTATAGATAATTGAATCTTTATAAAATTGATTGTTAACTTTATCAATATTCCAGGGTTACACTAGAGTATATAGCAAACAAACAATAGGGTATATTTTAGGGTTTCTGGTTTTATGAACAATTTCTAGGGCTCCTAGCTTTTATTTATAGCCACAAAAAGTGCATATATATGTTTCAAAAATATGCAGCAAGCAATTCAAAACCGGAAGGTGGAAAATGGTGTCTTCACCGGTTTTAGTTCATTCCCTTCCATTCCATCATGAATGTTGAGCATAGCCAAAAGCAATAGCTTGAAGCTCGTCAACAACATCCTGGCAATGACTCCACTGTCTGTCGTTTGTTTGCATGTCAAAGGAAGACATGGAACGAGGAGCCTCCTCAAAAGCTGTAGTAAACGAGACATAATTTTCAGATCCTGAAGAGCTGCCTGAATAGCTAGTTGGATTCATGAACCCATATGAATTTGGATTGAAATCCGGTGCCATGCTCGAACTATCTGGGTGAAACCAGCTTTGAACATCTTGAAGATTATGATGTTTCCCAAGGTATCTGTCATTAGGGTTTGCAGTAACAGAGCCATTGAGACCGCTCTGAGCTGCTTGTAGTTCCTTGAGAGAAGCAAGCTGTGCCTGCAGATTGACAACCTGCAGAGAAGCAACACCAATTAGATCTCCACTTGAAACCAGGGATTTAAATTGCGGTTAGAGACATATTTTCAGTCGCGTTGCGTTTATCGTGGTTCCAAACATAACGGATGTTACTATGGTTAGGGCATCACGGTTGTGAATTTTGTTTTAAATTAGCAAACTGTAAAACATAGCAAGAATAACATCCCGCTATTGCCGCTATTAGCCACTTCACATCGCTATATAGTGGCTGGAGATTTAAATTGTGGTTGTGACCACGTTTTCGATCGTGATGTTTTATCGCGGTTGCGGACATAACAGATGCTATTGCGGTCATTATAGACCGCTGTTTTTTACAATAACAATTTCGGACAGTGCCGCTATTGTTATATAAAAGCCGCTATTAAGATAGCGGACTATTATTTGAATCCTTTATAGCGGCCGCTACTACGGTTGCGGACCACTATTTAAATTCATGTTTGAAACAAAAGTTAGGGTTTGCAAAAACTAGGTCAAAGAGTGGGAGAAACCTGTTGTTGGAGAGCAAAGATATGAGAAACACAGCCATAAATAGGGTCATGGACCCGAGCTTGAGCTTCATATGAGATGGTGAGAGCAGCTTCAAATCGGTCATTCACAGGTAGGTGAGCAAGCAGCTTAGAAACATTGCTTGCACCAAACACCTTGTGAATGGCTGCAAAATGGGTGGCACCTTGTTCATGGCAGAAATAAGGTGCAAAAACGCAGCCCCTAAAGCATTTTCTCCTCAGGAACTTGCAGGCACCACAGGGTGAACCGGATCCTGTCATCTGGGTATTTTAGTGGGTTGTTTGATAATGAGTTTTTGAGCTGATTAGCATTATCATCAAAAGGGGATTATAAACACCAGAAGAAGAGGGAGGTGGGTGATTTAATAATCAATTGTTAATTACAATTGGTCTCCTCAATGGGCTACATTGTTTATTTATTTCCCTTTTTCTAATGAAAAATAATAACCCTCTTGCAACCTTGGGTTCTAAATATTTTATACTCTTTAAGAAATGAGATTCAATTTCGTACCCTTATACGACAAAAGAAAAGGCATCAAACCAATGCTATTTTTATTTTGTTTGATTATTAGGTTAGAAGGGAGGATTTGAACTTAAATATAGATCATAAAATGTATAAGAAAAAAATTTTGATACCAGGTTAATTATGTAAACTTTAGTTTATACAAACTTTTTTGTTTTAGGGGTTAAAGGTTTTCTTAAATTTAATTATATATCTATTTGCATTGGGATTTTTGAGTAAAACTTTGTAGTTGAGACAAGCTATTTGCATATTTATATGTCAATTATCTTGTATATTTTATTTCTCCTTCGTAATAATTCGTTGAGACAAGCTATTTTTGAGTAAAACTTTGTAGTTGTTAGGGGCCTTGTCGAGTCAATAATACAATATTCTATATTTATATGAAAGCATATGTTTTGGATCGAGAACAACTCAATTTCAGCAAAAGCTCCTAACAGTCTCTCGCAGATCACTAAGAAATATGTCTTGAATTTAATAATATATCTATTTGCATTGGAATTTCAAGTCTCTATATGTAGTGTCTAAACAGTTTTTTCAGTTTGAAGAAACAACAATTACAAAACCCGATGACCTGAACTCGGATCCAAATTCATTATGAAGTTAATAACTTAGATTTAAACTCAAATCCAGAATTAACCCAACATGAAAATTTTACAAGTAACATATGAAAATTTAAGGTCTGAAATCTGCAGAAGCATTTAAATCTGCAGAAGCCAATGATAATGGAATGATACACACAGATAGTCACACCCAGAATAAATAATTACAGAAATGGAATTCTTAGGAAGAAATTGTCTCATTTTGGTGACCTGAAAGATTTTATATATAGTATAGTGCTGCTCTAGGTATGATTACAATCTAGCATTGCAGCTAGCTATATAGGGTTGAAATAATAGTGGTCCTGAAAGTGGACTTAGTTTTCCCATCATCAGGTGAAATTGGAACCCTAATCATGCTGCATTTTCCTTTTTATTGAAATCAAGTATAACCTATTTTACATGCATGGATAAATTTTCCATGTATTTGTGTATTAATATAATGGTAGGTTACTTTTTAATTCATCATGCAAAAGAAAAAAAGCATATATTCTAAAAATGAAGAAATAAAAGATAGTGACAATGGAAGGATTTATTTTTATTATTGATATTTGTCTATTAGTTAAAGTTTAAAGGGTTAGGGCATGGCATGGTTTGTTTGTTTTTTCACAGCAAATCTGAATTTTATTGAGAAAACTACCGAATTTATGTGCCTCATTAAAAACATCCCTAAACTTAATTGGAGAAAAAGAGTACATATAAGTCGGGAAATACAACAAAAGAGAATGGCATGGTTTGTCTAGTAATACAATACTAATTATCACCGTTAGCTAATACCGAGATTCAAACTCATATAAGACGGGATCAATATGAACATCCTTAACCACTAGGTCAATTAATAGATCTTTCATTAGCTTATCTTTATACAGGGACGGACGTAGAATTTCATGTAAGGGGGTGCGAACTATCAAGAATTTATATTAGAAATGTAGCGGTGCAAAATTACAAAATTTTAAGGGTACTAAATTAGTTTATCAATGAAAAATATAAAAAAATATATAAAATATAGAGATTTAAAATTTTTAAGGGGTGCGGTTGCCCTCCAACACACCTGTGTATGTCCATGCTATATATAATCATTCATATGTTAGCTTATCTTCTTTTTTTATTTTTATTTTTTTGTCCCCCGTAAAATTAGATTTGTGTTGATCGACGACCATTGATAATTTTTCTTTCATCTTATATTTACTCTCTCTTTTTCCAAGCTTTGTTATGTTTATTTTACCATGTTTTATTTTTATATATTTAAGTTATGTTCTTTTGGCCAACAATCTTTAAAGTATATTGTTAAAAGTTCTCGGTTAGCATAATTTTTTTTCGTTTTTAGATTATAGATTCAATACTCATTGGAAGTAAATTTACTCTGCCCTAAGTAATAATTTTTCAAAAAAAATATATTATATTATTTAATTTTATTAGCCTTCTCCTTTTTCATATAAAATGATGGAAGGTCCTATCTACTCTTGTATTACGTCCTTTTCTTTTCTTAGAGTTAGATTGTAGTCCCCGCTTCTCCAAAATTGTTATCGAAGCTATGGCTTAATTTTTAAGAATGCGACCTAAATGCCAAATCAGCCTATCCCATGATATTTTATTCTTCTCAACTCTGATTTTTCACCGTATCATAATTACAGTAAACAAAATATATTATTTCAATTAAAATTTCGGGGAAAAAAGACAATGCATGTTCTAGATGAAATAATATTTATAATTTTTTCATAAATATATATAATCTATGGACATTATTCACTTATGAATGGTAGTCAACAAACTAACAAAAGCATGTTTCCGGAAAAATGGAAATTTTGTTTCCCAATTTTCTTTTTCATTTTTTGAACACAAAAGGAATTGTCGAGAAAAAAAAAAGTTTTTTCTGTTTTATTTAAAAGAAGTTGCCAAACGACGACCCTTAAATAAAAAAGGGTTGTGAGTAAGACAAGGGTGCCCTTGATAAGAAAAATCGGAGGACACAAGTGGACGCATAGACAAGGCATCGACCTTATATATTGGCAATGGCATTAGCAGCCATTATCCCACCATTGCCCGAATGGCTTTTTAGTCATGTTTATTTGTTGGCCACTAACCCCATCATCACCATACAAAAGATAGGAATGTGTGTTTATAATTGAATTTATGGGATTATTACTTTTTTAGTTTAATCACCGGTATCTAATCTATTGATTAATAAATTCGAATCGAGTACTAGTGTAGTGACCTGTTATGGGGTAACATTTCTAATTTAATTTGCTTCATTTATTATGTTAATATTCGAATTCATGATCTTGCTTAAAAGATTTAGTACTTCATTCCACTACACTAACTGGTTGTTGGTGTATTAACGATATATTAATCAGTTTTAGACAATAATGGAGAGATTTATACTTATCTCGATCAATTATGGTTTTGCTACTTCTTTTTTACATTCTTAGGAAAAAATTCTAATAATGATGTCAACGTTGCCACGTGTCATAATTTCAGAGTGATATGTGTTCCGAACTCATCCATGTTAAAAATAAGTACTAGATTAGTTATGGAATGAAAGTTTAGATAAATTAGTAGAAAATAAAATATCATGTTGGAAGAAGTGACAAAATCAAGGACTAAAACTATATTTAAACATTTTTAAAATATAAATACTAATTTAAAACTAATGGAAATATGGAATTAACCGTCCATATTTATGGAAGTATTTTCATATAACTATATTATATGCGGTGATTTTTCTAGTAGAGAAGAAACCAGAGGCATTGACAACTTGGCATTTATTTTTTATTTTTTTTGAAAATCTTATTCTACTTCTACCTAGAGGGGGAGAGGGGAAATCTAGGTGAAGGCAATGCTCCTGAGGGGTCTTGAACCCGGGACCTAAGGGGAAGGGAGTGGAGCAGGTGAGCGTGCTCTGACCACCAGGCCATCATCGCATGCTCACAACTTGGCATTTATAAATTATAATTATTGGGGATATCGATGCACGTGCACATTATACAAGAATATCATAGACTTTGTTGACGAACGTTCTCTAACCACGCCATTCATCCCAACTAATAAAGTTCATCAATTTTATTTTAACTTTCAAATTATAATTATTTATTTTTTATTGACATGTAAGAAAGATGTGAAAATTCACTTTAAAAAAATTGAAATAAATAAAATTTATTAAATAAAATTATGAATGACACAATAAGTCGAATTTATCTAATAAATTTTCTGTACGTTGACATGCCACACGAGTGAAAGTAGACACTATTACATGTGACTGATCTCCACATCATCATCACCACTCATAAACGACTTCAAATAAATTAATTAAGTTTTGATTTGGTTGGTCTCTCATAGAAATTATTGCTTTGAATGTATAAATGTAATTATTTTTATTTATAGGTTTATAAGTCATTAACAAAAAAATTGACAAATATAGTTAGAAATATAATTGATTGAATTACGAATAAAATGACAAAAAATATTATCAATTCTTCAATTATATTAATCACAGATTTTTATAAAATACACCACAAGCCACTTGATTATAAGTTTAATAACAAACATATTTTTTTTTCTAAAAGTACTAATTTAATCACTCAATTAAAATTTTGTTACAAACAAGTCACTCAACTGTTAAAATTAAAACACAATATGTTATAACAACAAAATTTATCCTCGAAACTTATACATTTTATAAATTTGATCTTAATTCAATCAATTTAACTTCATATTTAAAAATTTTAACATCGCACCCTCCTGATAACCCTCCGACCAGTTGTCACACTCCATGCTAATGTCCATCAGCTCAATAACCGACAAATGGGATAGCTCAAAAGATACATTCACTTCACTACTAGACATCTAACAATCTAATGGAACAGACTCATTATGACCTTAACATTATATGCTAGTAGACATAAGCATTTTACTAATGGAATTTTTAAATATGAAGGTTAGATTTATTGAATCATTTCAAATTAAGATCGACTTAATAAAATATATAAATTTTGGGACGAAAATTGTTATTATACTAAGTCATTCAATTTTAGCAGTAGAGTGACCTGTTTTTAAAAATTTTTAATTGAATAATTAAATTATTACTTTTAAAAAATGACTTGTTTGTCATCAAACTTATAATTAACTGACATGTTTATTTATTTTTTATTAATAGTAAAAAATTAACTTTTGAATATAATGTTTATAATATATGACAATATACAAATACTAATTATTAAATTAAAATTTTCCACATCAATCAACAATCAGTTGGTCTAGTGAGATGATGCACTGGATTCTTTAAACAATGTTAGTAGTTCGAATATTCTGACATTGTGAATGAAACAAATTGAGTTGGGAGGGTCTCCCCTATAACAAACCTCTACAGTACTCGAACTAGATTAATTAGTCAATAAATTGGATACAAGTGGTTAAAAAAAATGTTTGAAAAGAGTTTTTCCATGAGTTTGGACCGGCGTTTTCCTCCTTTAAACATGTGTTGTAAGGGCAAGATTTAGGTGATGGACAAAGACAATGTTGGAGAATGATGCTAACATTTGTATTCTTGTAATGACCAGTCAATCCGACACCTTTGTTACATATGGGGCCATTCTCTACGCATATATTTCATTGCAAGAAATCTAGTGTTCTTTTACACTAACAATATATAAAATTATAAACCATAAGATATGTAACAAAATTATGATTTCTAAAAAACTGGTCTATGGTCATGTATCGGACAAAATATCATGGTTAGATATAAGTTGATGAATTAAGTTCCCATCGAAGCTTCATTAATTATACTTATATATATTAGATAAATTTTATGATACACGTTGGGTAAAAAAAACTATACAAATCTATATATTTAGTCTTTTAAAATAAAATTCAAATTTCTATCCATAAAATCATAAACCCTAATTCTAAACCTTGTAAAGTAAACTTTAAGTTAAATTCATAATCTCTAAAACATAAAGGATTGTGTTATCTGCATAATACACAACACCTGTATTGAATAATTTTTCTATATTTAAAGAAAATTATTTGATATATAAACTGTGTAAGATTTAGACCGTATATTTTTTATTTAAATTTTGAACCAAAAACTCTAAACCTTAAAACTTAGCTTAACACTTTAAATCATAATGTTAAAAAACCCCACTAAAACGTAAATAAGACAAATGATACTCAAACAAATAAGATTGTGGAATCTCAAATTTTTTTGAATAGGAGAATAAATTTTATACCCCTATATCAAATAATTTTTCATATTTTAATGATTATTTTCTTTATTTAATAAGTTAAGTTTCATGTGAGTTATGACTTGTTCTAGACGTTGAAACATCAATTTCGATCCCCAACATTTGATGTCATTACCCACGAAAATGTCGTTTGATGATGATTTGAGAAACAAAAGCCGAAAGCTTCATTTGTAGAAGTAACCATATTAATTTTTTGTTTTATTTTTAAAGGAAAAATATTCCACGCACCGGGATGGAAACTTTTAGGATTTATGTTTTTAGTATATGGTTTAAAGTTTAAGAGTTTAGATGTATAAGTTTATAAATTAGGGGTTGTGGTTATAATCTAAGGTTTATGTTTTAGGGTAATATGTTAAGGATTTAGGTTTTAACCTATAAATTCTAAATTTTAACCACAACCACTAAATTCTAACCACAACATCTAAACTTCTAAACTAAATCCTTAAAACTTAAAATTAAGACATTTGTAGAAACAAAAAAGATCATCGTTAGTGCATAATATAATTACCTTTTTTAACAAGTATAATCAAGATGGTTTAAGTTATTAAGTATTATTATTAGGAAAATAAAATCATTCAAGTATTAACAAAATTAAAAATGCAAATTACTTTGAATATGGAGCAAGATTTGGAAGTCCAAACCACAAAATAGGTACCGATAATCTCTTGGTTATAGCTTTACAGTTAGGGCAATAAATCGATTTAATTAGAGTGAGAATCGGGTGGGATGGGAACGGTTTTGCATTCCCCACTGTGTCACCAACATTTACGGTTACGGTTTCGATATGTTTCGAGAATTTTTTCGTTCTCATACGCTCCCCGCGCGGATTCCCACGGTTTTCGGGGAATCTCTATCCCAAAAAAGTAAACAAAATTACTATTTTATTGGCCAAAATAAATGACGAATTTAATTTAAAATATAAAATTTTGGATACTTCGATTGTAATTAGTTATGAGATGGTGGAGATTGAAAGGATGTTGTGTTGGGGGAAGATTTAGACGAGAGTTTTAGCTTATATCTAAAAACTAAGATAAAAACATGTTGACAAACTTGAGTGCTATTAGGTTTGAGAGAAAGTTGAAGTGATAATAATATAGTTAGGGTTTTTTTTATTAAGATATATATTAGGGGTATATAGATAATTAAGTATATATTTTTAAAAATCTAATAAAATATCGGGATCCTTGCGGATATTTTTTGGGATCCCCACGGTTATTTTTTTTTTGCTCGGCAAATAAGATAACTTATTGAAACTTAAAAGTCACTCATACATTGCGTGCCTCGTTAAAAACGTCCCTAAACCTAACGGAGAAAAAGAGTACACACAATGTAGGACTAACAATAGCAAGCTCACAACCTCGGCTAATCGCAATTTTCTCATGCCCAAATCCCTTTCCTATTACAATGCCAATGACGCCAGACTACACCACTAAACACTAAGCTATGGATCAGAAATCTCGCCCCCTAAATACGACCTCCTCACAATACAATCTCACAAAATACAGACTCACCCCAATCCTCCTAAAGCAGCGTGTCTTCACCACCAAGCTTTAAACTAAATTTGTCTATTTAGTTCATCTTTGGCTAACCCATCGGCTAGAGCATTACAATTCTGAGAAACATGGTTAAATTTGATTCTACCTATTACCTCGATATCTTTGTCGATTTCTAGGAATAACTCCCACCATATCCAAGGACGCTGGATCGGATTTGCAATCCAATTCAAAGCTATCCTCGAATCTGACTCTACGATCAATCCTGTTTTTTCGCACCAGCCCGCCTCCATAAAAACGTCAATAGCAGTTTTTATTGCCATAATTTCAGAAAAATCTACCCTCTTCGCATCTAACGGACCTGTAAAAATTACTCTAATAATACCTTCTTCTGTCCGCATTACGCCACCGCAACCAGCTCAGGAGGGTCCCAATTCAAAGCTATCCTCCTGAGCTAGTTTGGTCTGGTAATGTACAAGGTGCGTAGACATTAACCACTACAGCTACCCTGCCTAGCTGTAGCCATTCACCTTTTATGAGAATATATCTGGGCTTCAAAACAATGAAGTCTTCCCTAAAGCTACTTTTATTCCATATGGTAATCACGACTCCTGATTTTCCTTCTACTGCTGCAAAACTGAACTCAAAATTGTCATCGAACCACAACCTTCGAATCTCAAACTCCTGTAGCAACTCCTTCTTTGTCTCTTGAATGAGTGCCATATCCACCCTTTGCTTCCAGAGAACCTTCCCCACTACTGAAACTTTAACATCCTTCCCCAAACCACGCACATTCCATGTCACAATCCTCATCAAGTCTCCTTGGAAGCAAATTTGACTCCCTCGGTTACGCTCTGACTCACTTCTTTGCCAAGTCCACCAAGTCCTTCACCGCTGCCTGCTCATTGCCCTCGATTTGAACCCCTAATTTCCCCCCTAAATTTAACGCCTTGCGTGCTTCCTTTGTGAGAATATCCCACCTTGCTGTTAGATCAGAGTCTGAGAGTGATCTCCCTGATATCCCTGGCGACTCGACTGTCTTCTTCTTCTGTTTACCCTTACGGTAGGCTCTATCCTCATTTAAGCTTCGGTGATAAAACTTCCCCGTCTCCATCCCCATGGGTGAAGATTTTAGTTATTACTCATCCCGTCGATTCGAATCCCCACAGTTCTCGAATATTTCCCACCCAATTCCCACCTCTAGATTTAATATTTATTTAATTTTACCTAATTTATATTATTGTTATTATAACAATTTGAAAATTGTGAATATATATATATAATATCCTCTTATTTATTTTATAAGTAGTTTAAATATATGGCTATGTTTGGTAAAGAGAGGTTTGAGTCAAAATTAGAGGTTTGAGCCAAAATTAGAGGTTTAACTGGTCAAATATGTTAATTTGGATGTTTGGTAAAGAGCGGATTTGGGTAAAACCTCTAATTTTGAAAAAAGCTGCTAATAGGAGCTTTTTGAAATTAGAGGTTTTGATATAATAGTTATAACGACCCTTTTACCCTTAACAATTATCGAAAATCTACAAATAACCTAAACTTAACCATTTTTATTTTAATTCTTCACCCTTACGTATTTAGATTGTGACATTTGTAAACTAATCTCTTTTGTTTTTTCTTTTTATTCTCACACATTTATATATGTATTGAAATTTAATAACTAATTAAATTGTATTAAAAAGAATTATATAATTAATAAATTAATATATAGATCCATATGTTATTTTGCTAGTTTAAATAATCAAACAACTATCATCTAATTTTACCAAACATTTTTATAGAATCAACTAATACAATCCGCTAGTCAAATCAGCTAATGCAATCAGGTATCAACTAATGTAATCCGCTATCAGCTATCCGCTAATTGTCAAACAAGATATATATATATAGGGATGAGATCAAGTTACACAATGTAAAACTCATTTAGTTTTACACTAATCCATAGCCATTGGATGGGTGAAATGAATGGATGAGATTAAAAGTAGGATATGAAAAGATTATCACTTGGGAAAAAAAGTAAGGAGTTAATCTCATCCATTCATTTAACCAATCTAATGGCCATAAATTAGTGTAAAATTAGTTGAGTTTTACATTGTATAACTTGATATATATATATATGGGATGGGATGGGATCAAGTTACACTATGTAAAACTCAACTAGTTTTACACTAATCCATAGCCATTGGATGAGTGAAATGAATGGATGAGATTAAAAGTAGGATATGGAAAGATTATCACTTGGGAAAAAAGTAAGGAGTTAATCTCATCCATTCATTTAACCAATCTAATGGCCATAAATTAGTGTAAAATTAGTTGAGTTTTACATTGTGTAACTTGATATATATATATAATTTAATAAAATATAACTTGTAATTGTCTATCGGATGAAACTAATTGAATGTAGACTAAACTACGGATGAAAATATTTGATATCAAAATTAAAATTATGAAATTTGTGTTTTAAATTCCGATACCAACATAAACACCACTCGTCTGTTTTAATTTAAAATAATTGATTGAAGTGGAGACGGATTATAGTTTATAGATAAGAAAGTTAATCACAGGTGGAGACAACCTGGAGAAGCTAATTACATTTTTTTTGTTTAAGATTGACCAAAGAAAGTAACCCTTTAGTAATGGGGAAAATTTTATAATCCCTCCATTCTTTAAATATTACGTTTCAACTTGTTAAAACTTACAATTAAATTGACATTTAATGTTATAAAAATTAAATTTACTAAAAATAATAAAATAAAATAAAGATTAAGGAATTAATAATTTTAATGATAGTTATTTTTGTGACACATTCAATGATAATTATTTATTAGTAAAAACAAAGTTGAGTTGTTATTATAAGTTTATAAATATATACTATCATTTATTTTATAAATTATATTTTGATACGCAAGTCGGGTAAACAAAATTACATGGGTGTTTCGCAAACGGTTAATAGCTGGTAGTTTATTGCAGTGGTTGGTTTGACCAACTGATTTTACTAGCTGATTTGATTAATTGTTTATATAAAAGTGTTTGGTAAAACTTAACTGATAGTTCAATTTGGCATGCCTATTGGAGTGATCTACTCAACTGGTGCAGAGCTGAGAGCAATCTTCGAAGCAGGTACTATTTTTGAAAAGTCTATCTGGTGCAATTCCCATAAGCTTATCGTTGAATCGGATAGCCAACTGAGTGTCAACTGGATTGCGGACCCAAGGAAGGCACCAGACCCGTTTGCTTCTATTTCACAGAAATGCAGCACGATGTTTCTCAATCAAGGATGGCAGGTTGTATTTGCATTTAGGGAATCTAATGGTGTAGCACATCATCTAGCAAAGAAGGCCATCGGTTATCCGTGTTTACAGGTTTTGAAGGATAAAGGATTATAATGGTGCGTAATGACATCTTGTGCAGCATTATGTGTTGTTCCTTGGTATTGCAGGAGCTGGTACTGCGAATGTGTTGGGTTTGGCAGTGAAGAAGGCGTGCGTGTAGGATTGTTAGTCGAAGTGTAACACCCCAAGTTTTAAGGTAAAATAAAATAAAATAAAAATGCTAAGCAAGTGAGTTTGGTAGGGTTTGAACCCTCGACCTCAAGCCTCAATTCACCCTTTTGTGTTAAACCGTTGAGACAAGTGGTTGTGTTTGTCATATTTTACCGTGAATAATATTTGGGTTAAGTTGGGCTGCCTTGAATCAAGCTTAATAATCCATCTGACTCCTCACCTTCTGTCATTTTTTTGTTTTTCCCCTTCTTCGAGACTGAAGGAAAATGAGAAAGAAAGGGTCCAACACTCTCATCCGCTCCGATCTCCCTCCCTGTCCGACGGTGCCGTGCACCGCCACAACCAACCGAACCACCACCTTCTCCTGACCATATTCATGGCCGTCACTCGCCGCAGTTCACCGCCGTTCGTCGGGAAAATCGATTTGAAGGTTCGACCTAACCACCATCGCCACCCTTATTTTTCCGCGATTCCGACCACCCTCGACGTCCGTTCGAGAATCGGACTCCAGATCCCAGCTCCTCAGACCGTGTTGAACAAAACCTAGTAAACCGTTTGGCTTACCGACACCGATAAGGGCATCGTCGGAGCTTCGTCAAATCCGGCAACATCGACATCATTTTGAGTAAGTTTGGTAAGTTTTGATCAATTTCTGGGTAATAGATGTGTTAATGGGATGAATCAATTTGAAAACATGCATTTTGGGCCATTTTCCGGCAATTTTAGGCCGCGCGTGGGCCTCACGCGCTGTCCGGGGCGATTTCCGGCCGCCCTGGACGGTGGCCGTTGAACCAGCCGGTTCAGACCGGTCTGACCCGTTGACCGATCCGACCCATTGACCGATCCGACCCGACCCGACCCGTTGACCGATCCGACCCGACCCGTTGACTGATCCGACCCGACCCGTTGACCCGACCCAGTCAACCAGTGACGTCAGCATGACGTCAGCGTTGACCTTGACCGCTGACGTCAGCGTTGACCGTTGACTTTGACCAAAAAGTCAAATTTTACGAAAACTCCTATTTTATGTTTTTCGACGTCCTGAGTCCGTTTTTGAAGCCCGTTTTGCAAAATTCTGATCCGAAAGCCTCCTAATCTGACCTTGAACCCGAACTTGTTTATGTACTTAATTATTTGGTTAAGAGCAATGTAAAGGAGGACTGATTAAGGGTATTGTTCTATTGAAGGTATTCATATATCTCTGTATCCAAAATGTTATGAGACGTCGAATTGGGGTTCGTGTGCAATCGAGTGGGGTATCATAAATCGATCATTGCAGCTCAGACTTAAGGTAATACACTACTACCTCTTGTATGCTTTATGAGCATGTTGGTATGTGTTATTGCATGCATAAAAATGATGATAAGTACTGTTAAATCTGCTCAAGTTAAATCGAATGTAGAAACGAGTATGATAAATTAAGTAAGACCGAAATGCTCGAATAAGGCAGCTAATCTCCAATTCTGAGCATTAGTGTGAAATGTTTAAATGTGAAAAATACCTGGATAGGAAATTACGAATCACCATAATTGTTAAAAGACCCAAAATGCCCTCGTTGGCCAAAGTAATCAAAATAGCCCCGAATGTATCGGATATTGTGAAAAATTATAATGTAGAAATCTCTGAATGCCTGGTTGGATTAGACCTGGCAAACTTGACCCGAGAACCGAAACTCGAACCGAATTACCCGAACCTGGACCCGAACCGAAACCGAAAATCAACCCGAAATTGACTCGAAATCTGATACGAAATTTGATCTGAAACCCGAAATAAACCGAACCGAAACTGAACTGAATTTAGTTGAACCGAATAGACCTGAAATGACCCGAAACACAATAGACCCGAACTAAAACCGAACCGAAACCGAACTAAAACCGAAACTGAACTGAATTTAGTTGAACCGAATAGACCCGAACCGAATAGACCTGAAATGACCCGAAACACAATAGACCCGAACTAAAACCGAACCGAAACCGAACTAAAACCGAAACCGAATCTGAACCGAAAATATCAGACCCGAAATAACCGAAACCGAAATGACCCGAACCGAACCCGAACCGATTGACCGCTTTCCACCTCTAGGTTGGATACCCGATGAGCAAATAGAATTTCTGAGCTACCGTTTGTGTCTTGTTGGTATACATTACCAAAATGCCCGTGTATGATAAAATGATCATAATGCCCCTGGTAGGCTTAAATGACTAAATCACATATGATATGCCTAAACTCTCAGCGATCTTGATGTATCATCTCCTGACTATCTGGTTTGAACCGTTAGTACAAACCCCTCTTTTAATAGGGGCCTTGTTCCAAAGATCCGTACAACTATCAAAAGTTAATATGATATCTTCCGTAAATGTCAAGTATCTCCAAGGAAATAAACTATTCCACCTAGTGTGTTCCATGTGTCTACACAACTGTTTTTGCATACGGAGTTACATGTTATAATACCGATTATGTGCACATGATAGAATACTTGGACTCACATGAACATGACATGTTTATAATTAAACATGACCGTACTATATTTCTGATATATGCATATGCACATGATATGACCAACATGCTATATGGATGATATATTACTAAAAATACAGCTATTGATTAACCAAACCGTTGCATTAATTGTTACTGGGGTACTTGGGATAGAATATGAAGTGACCGTTAGGTTCAGCTCTGATCCAGCTGGTAATTCCTTTACCGTTACAGGTTCCTATGCTTCGGCCAGGGTAATTCCTCACCGTTACCGTTACAGGTTCCTATGCTTCGGCTAGGGTAATTCCTTACCGCTACCGTTACAGGTTCCTATGCTTCGGCTAGGGTAATTCCTTACCGTTACCGTTACAGGTTCCTATGCTTCGGCTAGGGTAATTCCTTACCGTTACCGTTACAGGTTCTTATGCTTCAGCTAGGGTAATTCCTATCGTACCGAACCGTACCGTACCTAAGGTATTCCCTTAGGCTGGCACATACGCCCAATGGGCCTAGGTTAATGCCCGTTATAGTTACAGTTCGGGGGAACTGCATACCGGATTTTGGTTGGAGGGTAGAAAGAAAATTTAAGATGAACCTTCTCGCTAACATTATATAACTGTGATATAACGTGCACCATACCGTTACTTATTTTGTGTTAACTTTGCGCTGTTGGAACGCACTAGAAACTGAACTCTCTCTAATTCCACCACCGTATATTATTAGCCTTCAATTTCCGTCAAATTCTAAATGATGAATAAAGAATAAGTACCATTATTCTCGAGTTTGATGCAATCTCGAAATAGTAGAAAAAGAAACAAAGGCTGTTACCGCGATGAACATCATGAAAATGTTATGCCCACCATATATTCGCATGAGCTTATAGCATCTCTTGGTAGTTTTGTATTACTGAGCTTTTCCAAGCTCACGTTGTTTTTACTATCGCAGGTTAAAGAAATATATCATGGTATACGTTTGACATCAGTGTTCGGAGCCCTCTCGGCGTTGCTTTTGGAGTACGGTACTGACATAGTTAGTGGGCATGCATATCATTATGGTTTTATGATAGAGTCTGTAAAGCACTTTTTGAAATGTTTTTATATGTATTTTTTTACCGTGGGTCGCCCCTGTGACTCTAATGTGGCTTCCTAGGATCCGTTGTAACGCATAGGCGGGTCTAGGGGGTTACATTTAGTGGTATCAGAGCTTAGAGTTGCGTCATTCTAGGTAGATCGGCTGATCGTCTGTCATAAGATATCTGATATGTGCATGCCCCTAGATCATAATCGTACTCCATCAAGCCGAGACTCCGATGTCAAATCATTTCCTGTGATAAGTGCAATTAACCGTTCTGTCCATAATAGCTTGATCTGTACTGGAAAGGAATATTGGTAATGTCTGTCTACGAATTGGATTAAATTGATGGATTTGAATCCAGATAAAGAAATTGAGATGGTTAATGCGTGTGCAATTGAAGATATGAATTTGATAGAGAATGAAGGTTTGATCATATGAGGTAACTAATATAAGATTTCATGAAAGGCTATTCGGTGATAATGATTGTATCTGAAAATACCCTACTAGAAATGAATGAAAAAAAAAAAACTCTATGAACTTCAGAGAGAAGTGTTTGTGATTGTGCCAAAAGTGTATAATCTATGGTATCTCTGTTAAACACGAAAGAAATAGTTATCTGAATATTACGTTGAAGGTAAGTGATATCCGCTAATGACCTTAGTTGTGTTCGATCAGTATGAGGAAAGGCATCTCCTTCATGGTGTGGCTTGGTATATCGTTAAATATCATCCATGACTGAAATTTGGTGTTTACATCCTGATTCTGGGAGTCGCTGTTGGAGTCTTAGAGTGCTTGTTCGAACTGTAGTTACAATTTTTCATCTGAAAATTTATGGTAAACTTAGAAGAGTAATTCGAACTCTGAAAAAAATACTCCTTTAAGTGGTATGATTAACTTCTGTGGAAGATCGGAATGTCTCATATCCCTGACTGAGACCGTTTATAATAAAAGTTATAAGACAAATGTTTGTTTTGTATCATATGAAGTTCGGTGTGAATTCAAATGTTATATCCTGATTAATTGGTCCAAAATGTATGGTGAGATGATTAATTGGTCAACCAAATAGAGTAATTCAGATTCTGAAAGACGTACTTTCAAACTGTATGATCAACTTTTGTAGGGGCGAGGATAATTTGTAGTCTTGACTGAGTATGCTATAATAATAGCAGCTATGAGACAAGAGTTTATGCGACTCCGTATAAAGTTCTGTATCGATTTATGTACTACATTTAATCAATTGAGTGGACATGCATCATGCGAGGATTTTGGGTTAAATGTTAGCCCGAGTGACCGGAACGATACCAAATTGATCCGTAACTGTATGAGTGTTCTAGGAAACAAGGATACCCCGATAGATGGAATTTTCAGTACAAAAACGAATGAAAGATTAGTTCTGCATTTCTCTGACCATGGTAAATTTCGAGGACGAAATTTCTCTTAAGAGGGGGAGAATTGTAACACCCAAGTTTTAAGGTAAAATAAAATAAAATAAAAATGCTAAGCAAGTGAGTTTGGTAGGGTTTGAACCCTCGACCTCAAGCCTCAATTCACCCTTTTGTGTTGAACCGTTGAGACAAGTGGTTGTGTTTGTCATATTTTACCGTGAATAATATTTGGGTTAAGTTGGGCTGCCTTGAATCAAGCTTAATAATCCATCTGACTCCTCACCTTCTGTCATTTTTTTGTTTTTCCCCTTCTTCGAGACTGAAGGAAAATGAGAAAGAAAGGGTCCAACACTCTCAGCCGCTCCGATCTCCCTCCCTGTCCGACGGTGCCGTGCACCGCCACAACCAACCGAACCACCACCTTCTCCTGACCATATTCATGGCCGCCACTCGCCGCAGTTCACCGCCGTTCGTCGGGAAAATCGATTTGAAGGTTCGACCTAACCACCATCGCCACCCCTATTTTTCCGCGATTCCGACCACCCTCGACGTCCGTTCGAGAATCGGACTCCAGATCCCAGCTCCTCAGACCGTGTTGAACAAAACCTAGTAAACCGTTTGGCTTACCGACACCGATAAGGGCATCGTCGGAGCTTCGTCAAATCCGGCAACATCGACATCATTTTGAGTAAGTTTGGTAAGTTTTGATCAATTTCTGGGTAATAGATGTGTTAATGGGATGAATCGATTTGAAAACATGCATTTTGGGCCATTTTCCGGAAATTTTAGGCCGCGCGTGGGCCTCACGCGCTGTCCGGGGCGATTTCCGGCCGCCCTGGACGGTGGCCGTTGAACCAGCCGGTTCAGACCGGTCTGACCCGTTGACCGATCCGACCCATTGACCGATCCGACCCGACCCGACCCGTTGACCGACCCGACCCGACCCGTTGACTGATCCGACCCGACCCGTTGACCCGACCCAGTCAACCAGTGACGTCAGCATGACGTCAGCGTTGACCTTGACCGCTGACGTCAGCGTTGACCGTTGACTTTGACCAAAAAGTCAAATTTTACGAAAACTCCTATTTTATGTTTTTCGACGTCCTGAGTCCGTTTTTGAAGCCCGTTTTGCAAAATTCTGATCCGAAAGCCTCCTAATCTAACCTTGAACCCGAACTTGTTTATGTACTTAATTATTTGGTTAAGAGCAATGTAAAGGAGGACTGATTAAGGGTATTGTTCTATTGAAGGTATTCATATATCGCTGTATCCAAAATGTTATGAGACGTCGAATTGGGGTTCGTGTGCAATCGAGTGGGGTATCATAAATCGATCATTGCAGCTCAGACTTAAGGTAATACACTACTACCTCTTGTATGCTTTATGAGCATGTTGGTATGTGTTATTGCATGCATAAAAATGATGATAAGTACTGTTAAATCTGCTCAAGTTAAATCGAATGTAGAAACGAGTATGATAAATTAAGTAAGACCGAAATGCTCGAATAAGGCAGCTAATCTCCAATTCTGAGCATTAGTGTGAAATGTTTAAATGTGAAAAATACCTGGATAGGAAATTACGAATCACCATAATTGTTAAAAGACCCAAAATGCCCTCGTTGGCCAAAGTAATCAAAATAGCCCCGAATGTATCGGATATTGTGAAAAATTATAATGTAGAAATCTCTGAATGCCTGGTTGGATTAGACCTGGCAAACTTGACCCGAGAACCGAAACTCGAACCGAATTACCCGAACCTGGACCCGAACCGAAACCGAAAATCAACCCGAAATTGACTCGAAATCTGATACGAAATTTGATCTGAAACCCGAAATAAACCGAACTGAAACTGAACTGAATTTAGTTGAACCGAATAGACCTGAAATGACCCGAAACACAATAGACCCGAACTAAAACCGAACCGAAACCGAACTAAAACCGAAACTGAACTGAATTTAGTTGAACCGAATAGACCCGAACCGAATAGACCTGAAATGACCCGAAACACAATAGACCCGAACTAAAACCGAACCGAAACCGAACTAAAACCGAAACCGAATCTGAACCGAAAATATCAGACCCGAAATAACCGAAACCGAAATGACCCGAACCGAACCCGAACCGATTGACCGCTTTCCACCTCTAGGTTGGATACCCGATGAGCAAATAGAATTTCTGAGCTACCGTTTGCGTCTTGTTGGTATACATTACCAAAATGCCCGTGTATGATAAAATGATCATAATGCCCCTGGTAGGCTTAAATGACTAAATCACATATGATATGCCTAAACTCTCAGCGATCTTGATGTATCATCTCCTGACTATCTGGTTTGAACCGTTAGTACAAACCCCTCTTTTAATAGGGGCCTTGTTCCAAAGATCCGTACAACTATCAAAAGTTAATATGATATCTTCCGTAAATGTCAAGTATCTCCAAGGAAATAAACTATTCCACCTAGTGTGTTCCATGTGTCTACACAACTGTTTTTGCATACGGAGTTACATGTTATAATACCGATTATGTGCACATGATAGAATACTTGGACTCACATGAACATGACATGTTTATAATTAAACATGACCGTACTATATTTCTGATATATGCATATGCACATGATATGACCAACATGCTATATGGATGATATATTACTAAAAATACAGCTATTGATTAACCAAACCGTTGCATTAATTGTTACTGGGGTACTTGGGATAGAATATGAAGTGACCGTTAGGTTCAGCTCTGATCCAGCTGGTAATTCCTTTACCGTTACAGGTTCCTATGCTTCGGCCAGGGTAATTCCTCACCGTTACCGTTACAGGTTCCTATGCTTCGGCTAGGGTAATTCCTTACCGCTACCGTTACAGGTTCCTATGCTTCGGCTAGGGTAATTCCTTACCGTTACCGTTACAGGTTCCTATGCTTCGGCTAGGGTAATTCCTTACCGTTACCGTTACAGGTTATTATGCTTCAGCTAGGGTAATTCCTATCGTACCGAACCGTGCCGTACCTAAGGTATTCCCTTAGGCTGGCACATACGCCCAATGGGCCTAGGTTAATGCCCGTTATAGTTACAGTTCGGGGGAACTGCATACCGGATTTTGGTTGGAGGGTAGAAAGAAAATTTAAGATGAACCTTCTCGCTAACATTATATAACTGTGATATAACGTGCACCATACCGTTACTTATTTTGTGTTAACTTTGCGCTGTTGGAACGCACTAGAAACTGAACTCTCTCTAATTCCACCACCGTATATTATTAGCCTTCAATTTCCGTCAAATTCTAAATGATGAATAAAGAATAAGTACTGTTATTCTCGAGTTTGATGCAATCTCGAAATAGTAGAAAAAGAAACAAAGGCTGTTACCGCGATGAACATCATGAAAATGTTATGCCCACCATATATTCGCATGAGCTTATAGCATCTCTTGGTAGTTTTGTATTACTGAGCTTTTTCAAGCTCACGTTGTTTTTACTATCGCAGGTTAAAGAAATATATCATGGTATACGTTTGACATCAGTGTTCGGAGCCCTCTCGGCGTTGCTTTTGGAGTACGGTACCGACATAGTTAGTGGGCATGCATATCATTATGGTTTTATGATAGAGTCTGTAAAGCACTTTTTGAAATGTTTTTATATGTATTTTTTTACCGTGGGTCGCCCCTGTGACCCTAATGTGGCTTCCTAGGATCCGTTGTAACGCATAGGCGGGTCTAGGGGGTTACACGAAGTGGTTACGATGTGTAACGTGTGTGTTTGTTCCCTAGTGAGAAGGCTCGGATTGTTCAGCCATAAGTATGTCATTGAATTTTGTGGCAGCTTGTCCCGGATTGCATATAGTGCACTCTTTTTCCTCCACCTAAGACGTAGGGAGTTTTTTAATGAGGCCTATTGCAATCTGTACACATTGAATGGTGTAATCAAAGCAATAAAAAATTGATCTACCTTTCAAAAAAAAAGCTGATATGGGTAAAATAACAAATAAGGGTACGATACTTTTAGTTGTTAAGTACATATATGTTTTTATAATACTTTAGTCATTATTGGGGTGAAATTATTTAGATAAAATGTTTTTGACAAAGAATTAAAAAATTTCTTAATAAAATTAGTGAATATTTTTAAATTTTTAATATTTACAAATATTAACCTTGTAGAGATTGATACATACTATTAATCTTGTATAAAATATCAGCACTATAATTGTTTTCTTCAGTTTCATGTTTTATGGCAATGACGTAATTACAAAGGCTATTTCACTAGATTAGGTTTTATGGCAATGATGTAATTATGAAAATAACAGGGTCAAGTACGTCATTTAACATCTTATTTTACAAATCAGCTCTTTCAATTCGCTGAATTTTTTAACATTTTTTTCTTTTAACTTATTTTGCACAATCAGCTCTTTCAAAAAGATGTTTGTCGAACATTAGAAATGAAGAGTTTGACTATCAATCAGCTATTTGTGCCCAAATAAACTAAATACTCTTCAAAAAAAAATTGTTTAACAAACACCCCCACAATATTTCTTTGCTATAAAAAACACAATCTTACTTTAAAATCTAAAATCTAAATCTATAAACCTAAAACCCTAAAACTTAACCTCTAAACCCTATATTACAACCCTAAAACCTAAATTCTAAATCATGCAGCCTAAAACCTTCAACCATAAACTACAACCCTAAAACTTAAATTCTAAATCATACAGCCTAAACCTTTCAACCATAAACTACAACCCGAAACTCTAAATTCTAAATCACTTAATTTAAAACCTTAAACCCTAAGCTAACACCAGAAAATATAAATTTAACAAGCAAATTCCCCTTATTTTATACTTTGATATAAACATACTTTATAAATTATAACTGTGATTGTACCATTAAATTAAGTGACATGAAACATATCCTTTAAAATTAAGAAATAATTAATGAAAAAATTGTTATTATTTTTTTAACAATTTCTATTTAGGGAGAAAGAATTTATTTTTATTGAGTTTTGAACTCATAACTAAGGAAAAAAAAGAAGGGTATCAATTGTGAATTTTATTAACAATGATTATAAGTGAATGATGAAGAATTTATACATAAATCCTATTAAACATGAATTTGATTCTTATAGCTGATGTCTGAAGTCAATTAGAAATTTAGGTTTCGTTTGTTTTTAAAAAAAACATTTTCTACTTTTCTATTTTTATTTTTATAAAATAATTTTCATTTTTATTTTTATTTTTTAAAAAATTAGAAAATATGTTCGGTTAATTGAGATGAAAACATTTTTAAAAAAATAAAATAGTGAAAATGTGTTTGCTATCTAGCTTTTTAAAATAGAAATGAAAAATTAATTATTAAATAATTATAGTAAGATATAGTTAAAAATATTATTATAATAATAATAAATAAAATAATAGAAAATAAAAAAAATTTGAAAAAATAATATTAGAATGATTTAAACCCGGGTTAAAATAAAATTAAAATTAAAAATTTTTATTTTTGTATTTTCTACTTTCCTAAAATATTTTTAATAAAAGGAATGAAAATATTTTTTATGTTTTTAAATTTTCACTTATTTTTATTTTTTAATATTTTTTAATTTTACAACCAAACACATTTTCTTCATTATTTTTCATTTTCTAAGAAAACTAAAAATGAAAACAAAATTTGTTTTCTAGAACCAAACAGAAATATTAAAAAAAAAAAAACTCATTTGTTCAAGGATGAAGACAAACAACAACGCGGAAGAGACATAGTATAAAGTTGAACGCTTAATTTCTGAAATAATAGGTGCAAATAGCTCGCTTCCAAAAGTGGAGTCAATAATAGAATCTAAATTTTCAGATGTCATTTACTTTAAATATAAGGTTTATTATAAAAATTAATACATGAACTTGAAAATTTATTTTAAATGGGCACTTGAACCTTTTGTCTCAAATTGGTACATAAACTGAAAATAAGTCTTAAATTGACACATAAACTTGAAGAAAAAAATCTTAAAATAACACTTGGTGTCAATGTATATTTTCAACAAGTAATCAGATTGTCATCGACCTGTGGCATAAGGGGCCGCTTCGATAGTGTGTAGGATACATACCTTTACCAATAGATCCGTCCAAACTATGTTGACTGTCCATCTCCTACATATATACGAAAACAAATTTATGGAAATGTCTCGAGTAAACCTTAAAATGCTTGAAACTATCACTTTTCCCCAACCTAGAAAAATAGTTAAAAAGAAAATACTTTTCCCTAAAACATTGGAATGCTGAAAAGAGGACATCTTCCTGACTACTCGGTTGTGGCCTTAGACATGGGATGGCCACAACATCCTCCCCCACATAATTTGTCGACGTCCTCGTCGACTGCATCACCTGGAACTCTTTGATATTCTGTCTGAAAGCCTTCAAATCATGTTCTCTCTCCCAGCTTATCTCTTTGGGTTCAAGGCCTTCCCATTTGACCAAGTATTTACGAATCGGCTTCTTCTTTGACACAATAATGATTCGATCAGCAAGGATCTCCTTCACCCTTTTCTGCGACGGGGGTTCGATACAAATAGGCTCTATGTTGGCTCGCCCCCGATTTGTATCAACGAGGTCTGCATGAAACGTCTTCAAATTGCTTACGTGGAACACATGGTGCACTTTCGTCCATGCAGGAGGCTTAATCTTGTAAGAATTGTTTCCCACCTACGCTACGATCAGCAACGGACCTTCATACTTCCTCATCAATCTGTGATCCCTATTCCGTAGGAATCTGAGTTGCTCAACCATCAGCTTCTCTAATACCAAGTCAGCTTTCTCTAAGTAGGCCCTTGCAATATCAATATTTCGCTGCCATTCATGTGTGAAATCAAAGGCCTTGAGACACTTCCCTCGATATGACTCAAAAGCAGTGTGTGGAAGTCGCGGCTGCTGACCTGTTACAATTCAAGCGAACTTTTATTAGTACCCGAACTCTTTTGAGCATTAAAACAAAGTTGTGCAATATCCAGCAACGACGACCAATTTTTTTTATTAGCCTGAATAAAATGCCGTAAATACTCTTCCAACAACCCATTAAATCTCTTTGTCTGAGGATGGTAACTCGAAGATAAATTTAGTGGAGAACCCAGCAACTTGAACAACTCTCTCCAAAAGTTACCTATGAACCGTCCATCTCTATCACTAACTATGTTATGCGGAACACCCCAATACTTCACCACATGTTTGAAAACCAGTCGAGTTGTCTTTTATGCAGAACAATATTTGGGTGCTAGAATAAAGGTGGCATATTTTGAGAATCGGCCACGACCACAATGATGGCGCCGAGATCACCCACACGAGGCAAACTCATTATAAAATCAAGAGAAATACTTTCCCACGGTCTCTCTGGCACCGGTAAGGGCTCCAGGAACCCTGCGGTCTTTTGTCGATCCACCTTATATTGTTGACAAATAACACATGTTTTAGTGTAGTCCATAACATCCTGACGCAAATGCGACCAGTAATACCTCAGTTCCAACAAAGCCAAGGTACACCGCCAACCTTGGTGATCTGCCCAAGGCGTATCATGACATTCATGCATTAACTTCTGCCTGAGGTCTCCCACTCGTTGGACGAACATTCGCAGCCCTTTTGTCATTAACATCCTATTCTCCACCCAAAATGTCTTAGACCGACCACTCCTCACCATTGCGACAACTTGCGGATCTTTCTAGACATTCTCAGCTATCAGCTCTTGGACATTGTTGGTCACCTTACTAGCCGACATGGGAGCTATTCTTCTAAGAGCAGTCAAATCTGCCTTTCGGCTTAACGCATCTGCAACCTGGTTCTTCTTTCCGGTTTTTTGTTCAAACCCAAAATCAAATTCAGCTAAAAACTCTTGTCATCTAGCTTGTCTTGCTGTTAATTTCGGCTGAGTAAGAAAATGACTGACGGCTATATTATCTGTCCTCACGACAAACTTTGAGCCCAACAAATAATGCCTTCATGCTCTCAAACAATGAATTATGGCTAGAAGTTATTTCTCTTGTGTTGTATACCGTGTTTCTGCCCCATTCAGTTTACGGCTTTCAAAGGCGACATGGTGGCTGTGTTGTACGAGTACCCCTCCTATCGCGTAATTAGACGCATCCGTTTCCACTTCCAACGGTGCTTCGATATCCGGCAAAGCCAACAATGGGTCGCTCACCATAATACCTTTCAACTCTTCTAAAGCTTCTTGGCACTTCTTCGACCAGTCCCTTTTTTCTCCCTTTTTCAATAAATCGGTAAGTGCCATTGTCCTACCTGAGTAACCCTCCACAAATCTTCTATAGTAGTTAGCTAAGCCAAGAAATGACCTGAGCTCACTAACATTTTTCGGAGTAGGCCAATCTTGGATAGCTTTTATCTTTTTTTCATCCATGGGAATATGACCCTGCCCGACGACATGACCCAAGAATGAAACTTGTTTCTGAGCAAACTCACACTTCTCTTTCTCCACAAAGAGCTGATTTTCTCTAAGCCTTTCTGGTACCAAGCGCAAATGCTCTTCATGCTCCCTTAAGGAAGAGCTATAAACCATAATGTCATCCAGGTAGACGACCACAAACTTATCAAGATAATCACGAAACACGTGATTCATTAGAGTACAGAAGGTAGTTGGCGCATTAGTCAACCCAAATGTGGCATCACAAGGAACTCAAATGCCCCGTATCAAGTCACACATGTCGTCTTCGCTTTATCCCCCTCAACCATTCTCACTTGATGATACCCCGATCTAAGATCCAACTTGATGAAATATCTAGCATTACTCAACTGATCGAACAAGTCGGCAATTAAAGGAATGAGATACTCGTTTCAGACAGTCACCTTATTCAAAGCTCGGTAGTCAACACATAATCTCAAGCTTCCATCATGTTTCCTTTGAAACAACACTGGCGCCCCAAACGACGCTTTGGACGGCCGAATGAACCCAGCTTCAAGTAGCTCGTCCAACTGTTTCCTCAGCTCAGCTAACTCGGGTGGAGACATGCGATAGGGACACTTAGCAGGAGGTTTCACACCCGAAATTAGTTCAATCTCATGATCCACAGACCTTCGAGGTGGTAGACCTTGGGGAAACCGGTCCGGCATGACATCTTTATAACCTTTCAATACCTTCCGAATCCCCCTCAGTAAAGCCCCTACAGATGAAACCTCTTTGCAAACTGGCAACACCAAGAACGTGGGCTCCCCTTACCAATTTATTGAAAAAGGGAGAAAATGGGAACGAATATTATGGTGAGCGACCCAGTGTTGGCTTTGCCAGATATCGAAGCACCGTTGGAAGTGGAAACAGATGCATCTGATTACGCGATGGGAGGGGTACTCGTACAACACGACCACCATGTCGCCTTTGAAAGCCGTAAACTGATTGGGGGTAGAAACGTGGTATACAACACAAGAGAAAGAACTTATAGCCGTAATTCATTATTTGAGAGCATAGAGGCATTATTTGTTGGGCTCATTGTTTTTCATGAGGATAGATAATATAGCCGTCAGTCATTTTCTTACTCAGCCGAAATTAACAGCAAGACAAGCTAGATGACGAGTTTTTAGCTGAATTTCATTTTGGGTTTGAACACAAAGCCTGGAAGAAGAACCAGGTTGCAGATGCGTTAAGCAAGAGGGTAGATTTGGTTGCTCTTAGAAGAATAGCTCTCATGTCGGCTAGTAAGGTGACCAATAATGTCCAAGAGCTGATAGTCGAGAATATACAGAAAGATCCACAAGCTATCCCAATGGTGATGAATGGTCGGTCAAAGACATTTTAGATGGAGAATGGGATGTTGATGAAAAAAGGGTCGTGGATGTTCGTCCCACGAGCGGGAGACCTCAGGCAGAAGCTAATGCATGAATGTCATGATACGCCTTGGGCAGGTCACCAAGGTTGGCGCGTACCTTGGCTTTGTTGGAACAGGGGTATTACTGGCCGCATATATGTTAGCATGTTATGGGCTACACTAAAACATGTGTTATTTGTCAACAATATAAGGTGGATCGATAAAAGACCGCAGGGTTCCTAGAGCCCTTACCGGTGCCAGAAAGACCATTGGAAAGTATTTCTCTTGATTTTATAATGAGTTTGCCTCGTGTGGGTGATCTCAGCGCCATTATTGTGGTCGTGGCTGATTCTCAAAATATGCCACCTTTATTCTGGCACCCAAATATTGTTATGCGTAAGAGACAACTCGACTGGTTTTCAAACATGTGGTGAAGTATTGGGGTGTTCCGCATAACATAGTTAGTGATAGAGATGGACGGTTCATAGGTAACTTTTGGAAAGAGTTGTTCAAGTTGCTGGGTTCTCAACTAAATTTATCTTCGAGTTACCATCCTCAGACAGACGGTCAGACAGAGAGATTTAATGGGCTGTTGGAAGAGTATTTACGACATTTTATTCAGGCTAATCAAAAAAATTGGCCGTCGCTGCTGGATAATGCATAACTTTGTTTTAATGCTCAAAAGAGTTCAGCTACTAATAAAATTCCATTTGAAATTGTAACAGGTCAGCAGCCACGGCTTCCACACACTGCTCTTGAGTCATATCGAGGGAAGTGTCCCAGGGCCTTTGATTTCACACAGGAATGGCAGCGAAATATTGATATTGCAAGGGCCTACCTAGAGAAAGCTAACTTAGTATTAGTGAAGCTGATGGCTGAGCAACTCAGATTCCTACGGAATAGGGATCACAAATTGGTGAGGAAGTATGAAGGTCTGTTGTCGATCATAGCGAAGATGGGAAACAATTCTTACAAGGTTAAGCCTCCTGCATGGACGAAAGTGCACCATGTGTTCCACGTAAGCAATTTGAAGTCGTTCCATGCAGACCTCGTTGATGCAAATCAGGGGCGAGCCAACAGAGAGCCTATTTGTACCAAACCCCCGTCGCAGAAAAGGGTGGAGGAGATCCTTGTTGATCGAATCATTACTGTGTCAAGGAAGAAGCCGATTCGTGAATACTTGGTCAATTGGGAAGGCCTTGAACCCGAAGAGACAAGCTGAGAGAGAGAACATGATTTGAAGGCTTTCAGACAGAAGATCGAGGAGTCCTAGGCGATGCAGTCGACGAGGACGTCGACAAACTAGGTGGGGAAGGATGTTGTGGTCATCCCATGTCTAAGGCCACAACCGAGTAGTCAGGAAGATGTCATCTTTTCAGTCATTCCAATGTTTTAGGGAAAATGTTTTCTTTTTAAGTATTTTCCTATGTTGGGGAAAAGTGTCCTGGTTTCAAGCATTTTAACGTTTACTCAGGGCATTTTCATAAATTTGTTTTCGCATATATGTAGGGGATGGACAGTCGACTGAGTTTGGACTGATCCATTGGTAAAGGTACGTATCCTGCACACCATCGAGGCGGCCCCTACCGCCACAGGTCGATGGTGTGGGTGAGTTTTTCTTGTAACCCGATACTTTTTCTCTGTCTTAATAAAATAAACTATATTCTTTTGTACGGAGAAGTAAGGGGTCGACCGTGTACATCCGTTATGCCCACGGACTCGACCCCCTGCCTGAAGGATCTTGTCGTGGCTTGAGACTAATGTGTTGTTTACGTGATACTTAATGGTATCATCATTTTAACCAATCAATATCACAGTAACAACTTGATTGGATGTTAAGATGCCAAATTAAATCCATACCGATTTGAGAACTTTTTTGCAAATTCAAAAACTAATTTGAGACAAAAGAAATTAAAATACCACCAATTTGAAAAAAGTTACAAGTTCAAGAACCAATTTGTATAATAATCCTAATATAATTAATTATTAATGATTAGGTACCAAGTGTATGCCAATGTACATTAATGAAGACGTGTTCTTTCTTAAAAGCAAGCAATTAACCAAAGCTTGCTTTTTATGATGCGTGTGGTTTCAGCTTTACCTTGGATGCTAAGACAAAGAAACCACCCTAGCTTATAGCCTACCCAAACAATTCTTGCATAGCCATTACCTTTTCTTTTTGCTAAGGTCGGTAATGGTGGGGAAACCTGTCATCATTTGCTTATTTGATATAGAAATAAGATTTTGTTACCCAATGTAATTTTTTTTAGTTTTACATTGATTTTAAATTATTGGATGAGTTTAAATTAATGGCTGAGATTTAAAGTTAGAAATGGGGAAAAATTTAAGAGAAAAAACGATAAGAAGATAATCTCTACCATAATTTTACACACGTCCAATGATCCAAAATTAATTTATTTCTTTATAGTGTAAGTAGATCATACCCCATATATAGAATCCTATTACACCATGTGAAACTTTTTCTTTTACACTAATTTAGGACTATTGGATGAGTAAGATTTTTAAGCGAAAAAAAGAGATAAGAGTATAATCTCAACCATTAATTTACACTCTCATCCAATGATGCTAAATGAATGTAAAACTTTGCGGGTTTTAGATGGAGTCAGTGGATCGTAACCCATATATATATATATATATATATTCAAATACATAATACAAATATGGTAACATGAATACACTTTGAATTGCTATTAAACAACCAGTTGGCCTAGTGGGATGAGGCACAAGATCCTTTAAACAATGTTAAAGGTTCGAGTTCTGACGTTGTGAATCAAGAAAATTAGGTTGGGAGGGTCGCCCCGTAATGGGCCTTTGCAGTACCTAATTCGGATCAGTTAACCAATGGGTTGAATACCGGTGGTTAAACAAAAAAAATACTAGGATACAAAACAACTCACAGCAAATGATATTGTTCTTTAAAATCATCAAAATGACAACAAAAAGAACACTCAAATCATAAATAAGAAACTTAAAAGAGTTTTCTAATTTCAACAATTTGGACTCAAACCAATTTGCAAATGCAATCACTTTTCTTGTGGAAAATTTCCAGTCATCATTCAATGCTAAATTGTGTTTGTACTTTGTAGCATTTCTGCTACTCAAAATGATTTGAAGAACTTATTTCACATGCTTGTTCTGTTTCAAATCTCATAAATGAAACTTCAGAAGGAAATTTTATATGATAATTAGAAGAAAAAAATTGCGTGCTTACCAGGGCGTGAGAAGAATTTCATTCCTCAGCTTTTATATGATAACTTAGTCATCCTGTTTGCCACGAAAAACGAAAGAAAAAAAGTATTAATCAACAAAAAGGAAATAATCTTATTACCAGTGCACAAGCCTTTCCAACTATGTCTAATTCTTGTTTGCTTGTTTTTGCTTCACTAAGAGCTCTATCCAGAGCCTTTCCTTGCAAAGCATCAATTGTAAATGCCCAAGGTGCGTGAACTTTCACGATCCGTGGTTGGTTTTAGATGCCATTTCCTAGACTAAACTTCTATAGTAAAGACCCAAGTGCAGGTAAATAGCTTCAGTTGCACATCTAAATTCGACTAGAATCAAGTAGATCTCATCAGAAGCAAGGTGGGACTTACCAGATGGAGCAAATTGATGAATTTCGTTCTCCATGACCTCTCTTTTCTACACCTAATTCTCTCATCGTTTCCCCGATCTTGAAACCTGGCCCCATCGATTAACTTCAGCATATTGAACCTGAAATAATCATGTTTTAGTGAATGAAAAGTGTTAAAGGTGTCTTAGGTAATCATGTTTTTGTTTGTCGAAAGTAAAGCATGATTGAATATTGAAACTTGAAATTAAACATAATGTTTGGAGTTAAACACATATTAATAGCAATTAACAATTAATTGAAATTATTAAGACTAGATAGGCTTTTTATGAAATTATTAATAACCTGTTGAAGCTCATAATGTTGTTTTAACATTGTCTATCTAATCTCTTGGCATCGAACAACCCCGGCTGCTCCACCGTAGCACAACCATCTCTCACTACCCTTGTTCATGTTCCATCTCACTCTATGCAATGCCACAATCTTGGGAGGAAATGTCTCGATTTCACTTTCAACTTCTTTTCCAGTTTCTTCTTTCTCTTTATTTGTTGCTTCTTCGATGTTTAGTGCCAATGCTGGATCATCATTGGCTTTCTTCTTGCTGTCACTTTTAGATTTTTGTTTGCATTTTCTTTTCAGAGCTGCCAATGTTTCCTCGGGTTCAGATTCCATGCCAGGATCGTTGTCATCGGTAAGGGCTGTGCAACAGATTGAACAACTTGTTGGCTGTTAAGAAAGAAACTTGGAATATCTGATTGGCAACCCAGTTGTGAAAGTCTACCTAAAGTGTGTTTATTAGAAGTTGGAACTTTTGCCTTACTATCCTTTGCATTTTTGCCTGGGTTTGACTCGGTTAAGAAGGCACACATAGATCTTTGGCCCTCCCCACAATCATTACTTGGCTTCTTCACTGGCAAAGGAATATCTGGTATGGGGGTGTTAACTATTACAGCAGAATCCTCCTCGGTCAAGGATCCACATGCAAAATGCGGGGTTCGATTTCGTGAAAATCTTTTCTCCACTGCTTTTGATGTTAGCTGGTTACAAAAACAATAGCATCAATCGAGGCAAAAATTCAGAAGAAGCAGATTACGAATTTACAACAAGCGGATTTAAAGGCATCACAGAATTTCATGATATACAGCCAATGAAAGGACTCGAATAATTGTACACTGCCAGTTTACAAAAACTAAGGGCTATGGCTCTGTAATGTAGGAAGTGGAAGTAAACGTGAATTGCTTGAGAAATGCAGGAATAATAAAAATAACTCATGAATTATTCTTGACCAGTCTCCAAGACAATTCTCATTGGAGAAAGAAAGAGAAGAAAATATTTGACTTTGGAAACAAAGTCCGTCCAGGGAAAATTATGGCAAGCATTGAAAATAAAGGTAAACTAGCTCACCTGAAAGCACGTAGCAGAACCATCAGCACCACTATACGCAACCATGCCTACAATTTATATTCACGAGTCAATCTAAATTTGGAAATGACAATTTGAAAAACAAGTTGTTCATCATTTCACTTCAATCTGAATTTATTTGATATATTCACAAGTATAGATATTTAGCAAATGTAAATTTTAAAGATAAAACTTTGATAACATATCTTTACTAGTAAGAAATTAATTGATATATCTTTACTAGTAAGAAAACGATAATATTCACCAGAAAAGGATAATATGATAAACTCTAATTGGAGTCTAGTCTATCTACGAAACATGCAATTTTTTATTGGTCAATATCTGTTGTTGAATCCTCAAATAAAAGAAAAAATGTGAAAAGGCCTAGAGCTTTACTCAGGCTAGCGCTCTTTTTTTTGCGCCTAGCGCCTGAGGCAATGTAAGGGTTTAAGCGCCTAGAGCTCACCTTGCACCCTAGACAACATTGATGCAAAGGCAAAAATACATAGAAAATTTATGACTATCTAAATAGGCATGTAATGTTGCAGCAAAATACAATATCAATACTTAATATCTCACAAACTAAAATAATAATAAATAGTTAGTCAAAAGTAGAATTGTTTTATGCTTGCAAACAATTTAATCTAAAGAATGTAGGGCCCGTGTTATACGACATCTACCTTGTAGGTTGGAGCAAAATTTCTTTCTACCCCATGCCTACACAATTTTTAACACATTTCTAGTCAAACAGTCCTAACCATACACTCATTGACTTGCCATCTTTTATACGATCTTTTGCTAGTGTATCTTGTTCTTTCAAAAGTTTACCAGTTTTCCACACACCAAGTTTTTTTTTTCCTTTTCACTTTGAGTTACTGACTAGAATATTAGATCCACAGCAATTTTTATTATAATGAAAGAAAAAGGTAATAATGCAAGAAAATCACTGGCTAGCATACCTGTTAATCGCGACACTTGTACACTCCAGATAGCAAAGGATGAACAATTATAAAGGTGCAGTCCTTGTTGCTTAGCCCCCCCAAAAGGTTTTCCGGTGACAGGAACATCAGATGCTGCATGAACTAAGCTGAGAAGTCTCATTGTTCCATCGTCGAAGGATATTATAACACATCTACAGACATAAAATTTTTCCTCAATTCTAGTGAAGACAAGACCATCAATTACCATGAAAATAAAAGGAAAGCCATCAACAACCTACCTTGGTTCTGGCAGCCAGTCCAGGCTATATATGAACTTAGGTGCTGGATGGACATCCCACAATGGAAGAAATGGGTCACTGCAAACAATCATCAAATTAAAGCTTTTAAGGAACATGTAGTCATGCTACCATAGCATCTTGAACGGGTAAAATTCTTAGAGAAAAATGCTCAATACAACATACCAAGAGAACACGTTTTAAGTGCTTCTATAGTTGAAAGGAACCCAACATTCAGGATCCCTCCCGTTAAAACAACAACGGAAACCTATTTAACAGTTAACATAAGCAAATGTGCCCCAAATGGAATCAAAGAGAATTACAATTCTTTTTCAACTACTAAGCTCAGACTCTGAATGATTCAGAACTTAAAGTGGTGCCAACTGAACTACTATTGAATATGCAAAAATCAGCAAGTTCCTAATTAAGCCAGATCAACCAAAGAAAGTCAAGCACATGTATAGATCAAGTTACGCATTAGATTGATGTGTATAATTTTTCATCTTAATTGCTAGTTTCATCAACTAAATATGCATAAAATGCAATAGAAATGTCCATTGTTGTCAAGGCACGTGCCTAGTGTTGTGCCTTAGTGGCAGATAACAAAAGTGCCTCAAGCCTATCAGATGAAGCACAAATCTGGTTCACTTGGATAGGTCCCCCCCTCCCCCAAGTCGATAGGCGAAAATAATCCCACCAAGAAAAAGCTTGCCATTCATTGTGCCTTCACTAGCAAAAAAGGGGACATTATACTTCTCAATATTTGATTACTCAACAACAAAGATGGGATCATAAGCCTTAAGGAAATCATGCATATGGCCAATAAAAAAACAATTTTTTGCGTGTTTTGTAGCTAAACGAGATAAGTATTTAGATTCCATTATCTTAGCCTTATATGCATAAACAGGCTTATATCATGCCTTACTTCACTCAAGCAAATGCTTATTTTGGGCCTAGAGCCTCAGGCAATTCACCTAAAATGAGCATTGCACCCTTGACAACACCGGACATGCCAATTTATTTATCATCCACTCAACAACGGCTACATCAATGATCCAAAAAAAATAGATACAACAGTCATTACTCTAATTTGTGGTGTAAAAATGAATAGAGGAAACATTGAAGAGAATCGAGCAAACTCCATTCACTAGTGGCAAGAGAAATTAAAATTAGTTGGACTTCTCAGTCAATAAAAACTGAAACTGCAGCTGAACCTCCTATGACTCTGTAAGCTTCACTAAATCACAGAAGCTTATGGCACTTAAAATGAATCCTAAAGAAAATGAAATACATAATAGTAAATTAAATGGTAAACATAAACTATCAGTCTACACTATTGATTGATATATGCCATGCAAGATGGAATCTCTAAGAAGATTTTAAAGTTCAATTAAACTTCAGAACTAGTCAAAGAGTTCAATCTTAAGAAACAGAATAAAGCCGCCAAGCATCTGAATTCAACTGAGATGAATGCATAGGAAACATGACAAGCAAAAGTCAAAGATAATGATACAAAGCGATCAAACTTAAACCAGAACATGCTATCAAGGTTACCGAATGTCCCAAAACTTAAGACCTCCGTGTCCACCAGTAAGAATAACATTTGAGCTCTCCATCTCACTGAAATTCAACAATAGAGTGTTTATTTACAACAATAAGCAAGCATCACAGAATCAAACATACAAGTCGGCAGAGTAGGTTAACGGCATTTGTAACTAGATCAAGATCATGTTTCAGTTCTCTTAATGAAAGGAACTTGAATCTGGTTGACGGAAAAAAAAACTGGTTAATAAAGCAGTTCCAATTCATTAGCAATAGTCCAACAGAGAATACATTGCCATAACCTTGGAAAATTAAAGAAAAAAATGATGGCATAATATCCATGAAAGGCCAGTCCCCTTTGCATTTTAGCCAACAAATTCCCAAAAGATATTGTTTATGAACACGAGCAAGTATAGCTATATATATAGCAATATAAAATTTAGTCTGCAAAGGGAACACTGCAGACATCACTGACCTTCCAGATGGGGCCCATGCAACCGATCTAATTGGAACTGTATCTGCACTAAAACAAAGCAGAGGTCTTGTATCTGCATAATTACAAAGTGAGGAATAAAGTTCAAATATCAGTTTGATGCCAAAAATCAAAGACTTTATTCAAACCACACCAATAACCAAAACTTTTTGCTAATGTATTACCATTAATTTTAGGTGAACCACTTGCAGAGAATTTCCACATAACCACCTGATATTAACTACGTCAGTTTTGATGCCAAAAAAATCAAATTTATGAGTAAATGACGACCCTAGTCATTGAAGTAATAACATAGGAAACATCTAAGCAACCCAATAAACATTCAATCAACATATTAATAAGGGAGGAATTTATTTTACAAATACTCCCTGGAAAAGTTACATTGATTATAGACTAAATTTGAAAATAAAAAGATCCTTATGCAAAGGCATGATATTGATTCACTCAAGATTCAAATCAAATACTATACAAGTGAAATTATTTATAAGAAAAAGAATATAAATCAACTAACTAACTAACATTATACCATTCCATCATGGCATCCAGCTAGTAAGTAATCATGGGGAGGTGAGGTTGACCACTCAACAGTTAGAGGAATGCTGTGCAATAAATAGGAGCCTTTGAATTAGTGATAAACAAAGTAGAATTGAACACATAACAAAATCATAAAGGAGGACCAAAAGTAGCAATAGGTCGTAGTACTTATGTAAATAATTCTACGGATCAAAGGACAAGCTTGTAGAAGCAACCAAATAAAGCTTTTAATTGGTAAACCATTCAGTTACATTATAAGTTTCAAAATCAAATTCCTCCATGTGGAAGATGCAATATCGCTTAGAAGGGCCAATTTTACGTGAAATTAGTAATAAAGCTGCATCTGAATAAGTCAGATTACCAGAAAAATAGGACAGGTCAAACATTGAACAATTTAGCAGAGACACTCATCGCTATTTTTCCCATCTGAAGGGAAAACCTATTTGTCTCAATCCCTTCAATATGAAAAGTAATTGCAACAAGTCAACAAGTACAGAGGCTCAAAGTTGTCATGGATCTATTTAGTCAGGATTAAGGAAGGTCAAACCTGGTGGTATCCTATATTCAACTGTTTATTAATTAACCGAGAAGAGGCAAGCTGCATAAATGGTAATAATATTATACAAATTAAATGAAGAAAATTCACTACCTTGTTATAGCTAGTTGCTTAGGTGTAAAGTGAAAACAATTCTTTTCTTTTACAATTATCTCTGGATAATCTAGGAAGATCTAATAAAAAAATAGTTTAACAATAAAGTCTCAAAAAGTAAAATATTCAACAGCGGTTTATGAATTTTTTTTTTCTTTAGTTTCCCTTCCCTAACAAGGAAACAAATCCCACGTATTCCACATGCAGCGGATTCTATCATTCTAAACACGGGAGCAGTCAGTTGGAATGTGTCATGCAGATGCAGTCCACCCAAGAATAATCCAGCCACGCTGCACTGCGTGTTGTGTTATAACTTATAACTGCCTATATGTAAATTATCCATGCTGCTTAATAGCCCATATTCCCAAATGCCTACAACCACCCCAATCCCTCCATTTTCTTTGTAAGCATAGCAAAGAACCCTAATTAGCATCATAAGAATTTTCTGTTTCCCGCATGTTATGGAAATTCTAGAGAATTGCAACATTAGAGTAGCGTGCACACACACACGTGTAGAATAATTTAATAAGGAGAAACTATAGATTGGCAAATTACCTCTGTATATCACCACATTTTAACTTTGAGCACTTGAAAACTGGCTCCAATTTTACAAAGCGAGGGTCAGTACCCTGCTTAGGCGAGGATGAATAAATATTTTTTATCATATTTGGAAGAGGAACTTCCCACCTGCGACACATTGATAGAATCAAGACACATTATCAACAGAAATTGTCAATGATAGACCTAAATGAAACATATAATCAACTAATTGATATAACCTAATGCAAAAGTGAATGACATGGAACTGATTTAAAACAAGAAACAGTGGGCTGGCATGTAAAGCTAAAATTCATAATAGATTAGGGGGAAAGGAGGCTTGTTAAATGATACAGACAGTCAATTTTTTTAATGTTTCCATTGATGACAAAAACCCTCTGCCCCACTCTCATTTATTGCATCTTATGCACCCAATCTATTTCCAATGTTGAAGAATTTAATTTAATTCTTCCATAACATTCTACTTTGACTTGCTGCGATCTACTTCAGTTTTTTTTTTTTTGACAAATCTTAATTCTAATCCTAATCCTACTTAGAGGGGAGGGGAAAGGGGCTCTGGGGGAAGGAGTGGGGTGTTGCTAGTGGGTCTAGAACTCATGACCTAAGGGAAATGCGGGAACAAAGATGAGCAGCTTGACCAACCGGTCAAATGACAATTAATATCAACATATACTTCTTGTGGATTTTCGCCAATCTAATTCGCTGCTAGGAGTGCAAAGAATCCATGAGCAGGCTGTTACCTGCAATGCTTCCAGACATCGAATTATGAAGCTAACCTAATCTGTTAAATAAGACATGGCAAAAGAACAACCCCCTTAAAGAACTTCTGTTTTCTATTAGCATTGTATGAGATAATGATGCTCTTTTTTTTATTTTTATAAGTCAGTACTAAACCATGATAGCCAGAAAATTACTAAGAAAAATTTTAAATAGAAAGGCTAGACTCTTAGACAACTAAGGCAGATGTCTTACACTTCCAAAGATCCAGTTCCCAGTAAGACAGCCAGATATCCCATCCGTTGGTTGCATTTAGAATCATTTATATGATATGGCTGCCATTTCACATCCCAAGCAACTCTTCCATTGTGAGCTAGGCAGAGGACAGCTCTTGGTAGTGCAATGTCCCCTGGAATAGAAGAAGAACCCAGGTTGACTTCAAACGAATAGCATCTTGCCCAGAGTTAAAATGAGAGTGTTGGTTGATTGTGGACGAAGGTTCTGATTCTTCATTTTGAATTTTACCACTACTGTTAGTTTTCTCCTGTGTCTTACTTTTCAATTTTTTACTCATATAAGTTTTAGGGGTTGCATCAGACATACCTGTTGCCTCTTTAAGACCTTTTTGTTTATTATGATGATTCTTATCTGGAACAGTTTCTTGTGTATTTCCAGGAACATTGTCCACAGAAACAGGCTGAAAGGATTCTTCTGGGTACTGAACAGCAAAAGGCTGGACATTTGGATCACTGTTAGGAGATTCACCAATTGCTTTCTTTCTAGATCTGCCTTTTGGCCTTCTAACCTGATCAGGCTGAGGCTCATCTATTGGCTTTTTTCTAGATCCTCCTCTAGGCCTCTTTGATGAGCTCTTGTCCACAGCTCCTGTATTTTGATATCTACGTTTTGGCTTTTTCTCTGACAGAGGAGCTTCCTCATTCACCATAACATTTAGCACACACCATATTTGAATGATGCCTCTACCAATAAGTGGGGCACCCAGCTTGTGATAATAAGATTCAGGAGGATGAGCAGCAATAGCAATAAACTGGGAAAAGGAAGGCAAACAAAAATGTCACTACAGTCTACAAGGATGGTCTCATAAGATTGCAGCAATAAGATGGTGATAATTATTATTGATCCTCCTTATTAAGCATGCAGGAAAACTTTAAACCATTATTTAAGAACAAATCTAGGCTTTATCTCTTTCATTTGAAATACATATGGAGAAGTAAGTTTGGGCTAGAATAATGTGAAGCCTGACAGAAAAACATTTTAATGCAAAAGCAAATTGAAACTCAAATACAGAAGATTAAATACATAAATAAATGAAAGGTTCCCAAAAGTAGGTTTGGATTTGAGAGGGGAGAAGTAGGAAAGTACCTCACATTTGACAAGACTATTTGGATTATCATGAACTTGAGGACACCAATCCACTGCCCAAACAGACCCTCCAACATACATCACAAAGTCCTTGCTGCAAGAAGATTGTATTTTAATCGTGTTACTCAATAAATGTATACAACATATCATTTTGCAGCGGTGTCATAAGAAAAGCTTCAGACTAAATAAGTTTCACAAATAAAATGTGGTATATCCTATACAAAGATCTTAAATAAGAGGAACAATAACACCCAAACTCATATCATATAACATTCATATGCATCACAGATTAACAAGAGCAAACACCAACTGCGACATATTGTTCATAAGAGGGATTTTTCTTATTTAAACACACACACACACACACACAGAGAGAGAGAGAGAGAGGAAGAAATCCCATAGAATAAGAGAAGTTTTATAGTCTATAAATTTGCATTTATGCTGGTCAAGAATGAACTATGAACTTTCCCTAACCCAAATCAAATCCTCCTTTTACCACCTAATGTAAAGCAAATAATATAGGATACTTATTATAGCTCAAACAAAAATCCAATCTAACCAGGATTCTGCAGATGCATTGCTTCCATATACTCTGTCCTGGTGCTTCCAAAAAACCACAGTATTGACAGATTATTGTGCTATTATAAGTAATAACTAATCCAGAAAATTTTCTGCTTTCATTAAAGATTCCTCCAAGTGGACGACCCAAAATAAAAAAAAAATGTTTTGCTTTCACCTTGGAAACAGTTGATGATGAAAACTGGGGCAACTCTATGCCACCAAAAACATCTTTACCCTGTGAGTCTTTTAGCTCGTTTGCAAACCTAATGACCCTTGGTTCATAATTAAAATGCCTCCATTCCCTAAAAGCACATTCAATAGAAAATTAGGAACGTGAAATTGTAAATTTGTATATTACACTGGTAAAGCTAAAACATCAAAAGAAACAAGCAGACTTAATATCAGAAAAGACAACCAATCACAGCTGTGCTTAAAAGTTGGTTTAAACACATGGAAGTTCTAAATGCTTAAAGATAAACATAAATTTACCTTAAGAAAGTGATTGAAGAAGAGAATCTCTGGATATCAGTTTCATCAAGACTAATATTCTTGGGCTCTTCACAAAGCTTAGAAATTGTATCCATTGCCCTAAAATGATTCTCAATCGAATAATCAAATACAGAGACCTTAGCTCCTGGACCATCATTCATGGGTTTTTCTTCCATATTTCTATTCTTTTTTCACTACAATCATAAGGCACGTTTGTCAATCACTCAAATATAAGACATATAGTGCTCAAGAATGATAATAAGAAATAGCTCAATCAGTTTCCGAGTTAGTCAATCAGGTTTCTTCCTGAACCATGTTCTCCGCATGCCCTTTAAACAAACATTAACCACACCATAAACTGTGCTAATATATGTAAATACATAAACAAATATCTTGACTTTGCAAACCTTAAGATCCTGTGAAGCAGCCCAAACTATAAAAAAAAGGTTCAAAAGCAGAATTTAGAAATGGCCTGTAATAAAAGCAACATTTATCTTAGGCATTGCATTATTGAAATATGACATGTGGTATCAGTAAAATGAAACCAATAAACTGTTATCACAAAATGGAACAAAACTAATATTAATAATAAAAACAACAGCAACAACTTATTTCACAAACTCTTCCCCCATATCAGAGGTTCTTATAAAGATAAACAAGCCAAACAATTAATAATCTTAAAAAGGTTTTGAAGTTCAAGCACATAGAAACACACCAACTTCATGTGTTAAATCATTGGGTTAGTTTGTATCTCTACATCAGTAAATGATCCTTTCAGTTTCTTAAAGAAAAGTTGCAAGAAAATTAAAACAATCAAATATGTGTGCATTAGATCCGAACCTGAAGATCAGCTTGAATCAACTCAATAAAAAATCTATAAATCAATCCGAATTCGATCATTCAAATTCCTTTTAACTGATTTGAATTCGAACACAAAATGATTCATATCCAGTCGCAATGGTTCAAACGGTTCAACTTGAAGAGTTGCATTACAAAATCTATAATCTATATAACCAATCCGAATTGGATCATTAAAATTCATCTCTCTCAACTTTTTTTTTATTTACTGAAAAAAAATAAAAACAACGGACAGGTATAAACATTTGATCATCCGATTCAATGGTGGCTATAATAAATATAATGAACTGGAAATAAGATCTACCATCAATAGTACCAAGTTGACTTATATAAATATTAAAGAGAGGGAAAAGAGCCTAATAGTTTGATCCAAACAGAAGGTTTACAATATCACATTCTCTAAACACTCACTTAATCCTAATTAACAGAGCAGCAATTCTATTATAGAAACATAACGATCTCCCTAATACAGTTAAACTGAGTGGTAGAGATATTTTTGGATCATAAAGGCAGAGAAGTCAAACCTGTTAAAGAAAACACCATGATCGAATCCATTCTAACAAAAGTTTCACTAGCCGTATTATCTACCCGAGTTTCATCAACGAATAGCAAAATTTCATAAACAAATTCAAAAAAAAAATCTACCAAAGCTTCAATGGCTGTGAACGGTTGGGTTTGACTTGAAGGGGATTACGCTTCGACTTATAGAGATTGAAATAGGGTTTAGGAAGTTTAAACAACAATGGAAGCAAATTCCGGGACGATTTTGACTGAGAACGTTGGTTTGGAGTTTTACATGTTTTGAAAAGCTTTTGCACTCTACAACTCCCGCGTTCGTGAAGAGAAGAATACGGGGAATAGGTTTTCTAGGTATAAATTATGAGTAATCTTTTGTTTAAGATTTGTTTTATTTTGATCACCTAAATTTAAAAAAATGTTATTTTTGTCACTTATATTTTCAAACATTTTTATTTTAGCTATGGGGTAGCTGACATGCTTTTCCTCCCTTTTCAGGGGGCACCTTATAATCCTGCAGTCACACCTAGCAGTTCCCTAAGTTTTAGAGGAAGAATCGGTGATTCGCGTTATAATCTCAAAACATCTACAGAACTGCTGAAAGTACTAAACCATATTTGGAGTCTTGAAGAACAACATGCATCCAATATATCATTGATAAAAGCATTGAAGAAGGAATTAGATGACGCCCGTCTTAGGATCAAGGATTTGCTACGAGATCAGCAAGCATGTCGACGCGAAATTGATGAAGCAGATTGCCCAAGACAAATTGGTTAGGAAGAGTAAAGAACAGGACCAGGTTCATGCAACTGTGCAGTCGGCAATGGATGATGAGAGAAAGTTAAGAAAACGATATGAGAATCTACACAAGAATTTGGGTCGGGAAGTGTCTGTCAAAAGCTTCTCTTTCTAATGCCTTGAAAGGGAAAGGAAATCGAGGAAGCTTTTGGAAGATCTTTGCGATGAGTTTGCAAGGGGAATAAAAAGCTTAGCTACCTACAGGAGGTGCATAGACTAAGACAGAAATCCGATGAAGATTGGACAGGAGTTGCTGACCATGATCGAATGATTCTTCATATATCTGGATCATGGCTAATGGCTTGACGAGCGGATGCAGATGAAGCTCAGTCCGGTTTTCCTGAACTAAATTCAATAGTGGACGACAGACTAGGCTTTGAAATAGAGACCATCCAGGTACTTCTGTTTCTAAGCGAACTGATTATTTGTCACGAAAGGATCGGAGGAAGTCATTTGAATCTGTCCCTTTAAACGAGGCTGTAAGTGCAGGTAAAGATGTTTCTACTAGCAGTGATTCGAATTGTTTTGAGCTGAACAAACCAGCCAGTATTGACCTGAAATCACATGAAGATGAAACTCTAAACTGTGATGAGGAGGAAATCATGCCGAGACAAAACTTTCATCTCATGAGAAGATTAAAAGCCGATTTCCGTCCAGCTTACAAGTTAAGTTCGAGGAGCCAAGAGTACTGAAAATAAAAAGTCCCAGTTCACAGTTGCAGAAGAGGAAAATATTGTAGGAACCGCTACTGAAGCAACAATATCACAAAAATTACTCGAAAACGAGGGAAGAAAGAATAGGCTTGATGGGATACATGGATACGCTCAAACTACATACTGGATAACTTGATAAGAAATCATATAGCATTGTCAGAAGGTGGGAATATGAACACGGAAAAGGACTGTGGTCAAAGAAGACCTAAAGGCCCCATGTTAGTTACCCGTGAACGGAGACTGACAATTTAGTGACCAAAACAAAAATATTTGAAAATATAAATGACAATAATAGATTTTTTAAAATTTAGATAATCAAAATAAAATAAACGCTAAACAAAAGGAACCACGCATGAAAATTATAAACAATAAGCAGCTTTTTACCTATAACTGGGATTCCCCGGTTCCTTTTGCCTTATCCCCTTTTATTTTCTTCAACAGTTCAGATTTTAACTTATTTTATCCAACGGTTATTATTTCATTTTACCCTTTATTTCGTTTTTTCATGACTGCTTAATCTTTTAATATTAGTTTTGAATTTTGAAAAAATGTTTTTACTTTATTTAAGGCTTAAATAAAAAACCAACCCTAGAACATATTTTTTTGTTCATTTTTAGTCTTTAAATTATTTTTTTGGTCAAAACAAGTATTTAAATTATTATTTTTTGTCACTTTAAGTCTAGTAATTATCTAAGTCGAAAAAATATTTCGGCCAATAAGATGTTTACACGTCACAAATATTTTTTGACCAAGAGATAATTTAGGGACTAGAAGCAAAAGAATGGCATAGTTTAGGTACTTATTTTGACCAAAAATAGCTTAGGTTCTTAAAGTGACCAGAAATAATAGTTTAGATATTTATTTTGACCAAAAAAATAATTTAAGGGCTAAAAGCAAATAAGAACATAATTTAAGTGATAATTTTTTATTTAAGTTTTATTTTAATAAAATAACTTTGTTTTTAAATATCTAATAAAATTTCAAAAGCTTTTTCATAATTTTTTTAAAATAATTAATAATCCATATATAATAGATTAAGTTATTTTCAAGATATAAAATACTTATGTGATCCAATAATTGTCCTAGTAGTCATAGATGTCCATCTGCTTCACCTTTTGTATAGGTTTGAACCTCGATATTTACCTTGGGAATAATCGTAACACTACTTAAGCAAAAAATAAAAAAATACTTATATTTTATATCATAAAAGATATAATTCAAGGGAAAATATCTCATACACTAGCGGTAGAAACGAAAAATTTTCACAAATGCCTTAATTTTAGGGACACGATTTATGGGTTTTAAGTGGAAGTGTTTAGAATTTAGGGTTTAAATGTAGGGGTTTAGAACTTAAGGTTTACGGTTAGAATTTAGAGTTTGGAGGTTAGTGTTTAATTTTTAGGGTAATATGGTTAGGAATTTAGGTTTTAACATATAAACCCTAAATTTTAACCATAAACCCTAAATTCTAGCCACATCACTAAATTCAAGACTCATCCACTAAAACCCCTAAAACTATACCTTAAACAAAATCCATAAACCCTAAAACTAAGACGCTTGTAGAAAAAAAATTCACAAGTGCTTTGTGCATGAAATAATTAACACATAATTCAATTCGACTCAAATAATCATAATTTTTAAACTCGTAAATTATGAATAGAAATCATCTACCCTTTCGGTGACTCTATTTATGCCCTACGCTAAAAATTAAGTTTATGATTTATGGTTTATGGTTAGAGCTTAAAAAATTTAAAGTAGGGTGTATTTGTAGAGTTTAAGATTAAAATTCAGTGTTTGAACTTAAAATTTAATTTTTTAATATTTTTTATGTTGAAAATAAAAATAGCACCGAAACAAGAATTTTTGTCCGTAAATTATTAACCATTCAAAATATCAAATGCTACTATTTAATTCGATTTATTCAGTTTCTTTATTCACCATACTGCCAAGTCTTGTGTACCCATTTCCTTTATCATTTGGCTTAATATTTCTTTTTACTCTTGTAGTATACATAAATGATCACTTTATACTTATTTTATTGTTTGTAGATGAGTCTATCACGCTCGACGAGCACCATTGAGCACCACTAATGATAAGTATCAAGCATCATTACATTAATTTAAAGATTAAAAATTTAAAAGACTCAACGTATAATTATAAATTATTTAAATATATAATTATAAATTATTTAAAATAAAATATTGATTAAATTATTTTCCGTATATATAATTTTTTTAATTTCTTTTAAAAATAATTGGATCAAATATCAACCTTAGTCAATTTTAAAAATAAAAACTCTAAACCGTAAACACTAAACCCTAAACCCAAAAATACTAAACCATAAAACCCTAAATTGTAAACCCCAAACCCCAAACTCTAAATTCAAATATTAGGTTTAGGCTTTAGTGTTTATGGGTTATGGTTTACTAGTTAGGGTTTATGGTTTATGGTTTAGTGTTTTGGGTTTTATGTTTATGGTTTAGGTTTAGGGGTTATGATTTATTGTGTGTGGTTTAGGGTTTAGTATTTTAGTTCTTGAGTTTTAGGTTTTAAGTTTAGGGGTTCGAGTTTATGGTTTATGATTTAGGGTTTTAGATTTATGGTTCAAGGGTCAGGGTTTAGGCTTTATGGTTTATGGTGTAGGATTTTGGGTTTAGAGTTTAGGATTAGAGTTTTTATTTTTTTAAAATTAACTAAGGTTGCTATTTGATCTAATTATTCTAAAAAATATTAAATATATTATATATATTGTAAATAATTTTTATTTTAAATAATTTATAATTATATGTTTAAATAATTTATAAATATACGTTGAGTCTTTTAGATTTTTAATCTTTATAAATTAATTTAATGGTACTCAACAGTACTCATCATTAATGATAAAAAATTTCATTATGTTATCCATTGGTCCTTATAATATCATTCCATCTTCTTTTATTCATCACTATTTTTCGTTAAATTTTGATGTGGCCCAATAAAAATTTGTCACATATAATAAAAATAAAATCTCACCAAACAAAGGTTTGGTGCAATAAAATTTTGACAAAATGATAAAAAAAATATTTCCGACGTTTATATGTTTTGTCATTTGATTTTTTTTTTTTTGGGAGCAAATAATCTTTTAATGTTTTAATTTGGTCCAAATATGTTTCTATTGGATGAAAACTGTCGGTCAACTGACGGTCAATGACTGATTCTGACTGAACTTGCCACGCGTTAAGATCGGCTGACGTGGCATATGTCACGACAGATTTTTTTTAAAATATTTTGTTATACCCTTCTTTATAGTGACAAGTGACTGACTATCATGCTAACACGTGGCCGAACTAGATGGTGACATGTGGCGAATATGATGTTGACACGTCAACAAATCTTAATACGTGGCAAGTTCAGTCAACATCAGCCGTTGACCGTCAGTTGACTGGCAATTTTCATCTAACATGGGTATATTTGGACCAAATTGAAATGTTGAAGGTTGTTTGCTCCAAAAAAGAATAGGGGGCCAAATGATAAAACATGTAAAAGTTGGAAGCATCTTTGTCATTTTGCCTAAAATTTTATTATTGGAGGGAAAACCACGAATTTCGAACACTGTGTTTATTATTTAAAAAAATTAAAAATCATCTAATAATGAATAAGTGAACACAAAAAATCAAATAAAGTGAATATTTTAAATATTTTTTGGATTTCTAAGATTTATTTTAGATGAATGTGCAGTAAAAAGGCCTGCTACCAGTCAAATACACAGCTATGCACTGTATAAAGAATAAAAACAATAAGCTATACAAAAACTAAGTATTTTCTATTCCCCTATACCCCATTCAAAACAGATGTCACTGCTAGCTTGAGTTCCACTTCTTCTAATCTACATGTTCCCAAGTTTTAGCTTCAGCACATCCTTTACCTATTTAACTATCTCCATTGTAGTAGCCTCCACCCCCGGAACAGTCTGGAGTTTTAGATTTTTTTTCTCGTTTTTATAATTTTATTTGAATTTTTCATTTTCTAAAATGTTTAGCAGAGAAACTTGTTATCATTGTTTATTGGGAATAAATTTTCATTATTTTATTTTTCATGCAAATTATTACATGAAATAAAAGATGTAAACTTAAATGGATGAGAAGCACCATATAGTATTAGTAGGATTTCCTGGAACTAGGATAATTAATGTGTGAACCAAAAAGAACTTAGTCAAGAACAATCCATTCTTACCATTTTCTAGTCTTAGAATCTATGTTGCTCTGCCTCTGCTCTTCATTTATCTCGAAGTATCAATGTCACACTCGTGCCGGCACATAGATATGTATATATGATATCTAAAAATCCTCCAAATATATAGAAAAACCTCGTATTAATGTCCGACATTGACAGCCGAGTCCCTATAACATGTATTAGAACCATGAGACAAAGCCCATTTCAGCTGCATGATTAATCAAGAGTAAGATGATAGAAGAATTAAGTCAACAAGAAGGGAATAATCTTATTACAAGTTTCAAGAGTTTACCATTGCGCAAGCCTTCCAACAACATCTGGTTCTTGCTTCCTTGTTTTTGCTTCACTGGAGACTTTCCCCGGGTTGAACTTTCACCATCTGCGGTTGGTTTTAGATGACATTTCCTCTTATGAAGATTAAACTTCTATATCAAAGACCCGAGTGCAGGTACAAAGCCAGCTAGCTTCAGTTGCACATCTAATTTGGCAAGAATCGAGTAGATCTCATTTGAAGCGAGGTGGGACTTATCAGATGCGGCGAACTGATGGATTTCATTATCCATTTCAATCCAACTAGACCCGGGACATCGCTTCTCTACGCCTAATTCTCTCATCCTTTGCCTGATCTTTGCAACTTGGCCCCATCGATTAACTTCGGCATACATGTTAACTAAAAGAGTATAATAGCCACTATTGTACGGCTCTAAAACCATCAGTTCATCCACAGCAACCTGAGCAATTTCCAAATTCTTATGAAGCTTACACCCACCTAACAATGCACCCCAAATAACAGAATTCGGTTCCGACTTCATGCTCCGTATCAAGAAGAGAGCATCCTCGAGCAACCCGGCTTTGCTCAATAGATCAACCATACATCCAAAATGCTCAACTCCAGGGGGGATCGAATAATCACGAGTCATGCTTAAAAACCTCCGACGGCCTACTTCGACTAGTCCTGCATGAGTGCAGGCACTAAGAACACTAACAAAAGTAACCCCGTTCGGTTTGACATGCTGCCTCTCCATCCTGTCGAACATTGCCAGTGCTTCTACAGCACAACCATGAACTGCAAGCCCTTCGATTACCGAATTCCAACAAAACAGGTTTTTCTCTCTTAATTTAAAGAACACCAAAAGGGACCTCTCTAAACTCCCACATTTAGCATACATATCGATTAATGCAGATCCTATATAGACATCGACATCGAATGAATTTTGCATTAAATAGTTATGTATTTCTTTTCCCGTATCAAGTGCCCCAAGATGAGCACAAGCCGAGATGACACTTGCCATGGTCACTTCATCTGGACTAGCCTTATGCCTCCTCATTTCCTCGAAAAGAGCTAATGCTTCTCCGAACTGCTTGTTCTGAGAATAACAGTTGATCATCGTTGTCCAAGAAATCGTATCCTTTACAGGCATTTCATTAAACAATAACTCGGCTGACTCTACATCCCCTATTCTCGCATACCCATCGATCATAGCGTTCCATGTCGCGGTACTCCTTTCAGGCATTTCATCAAACAATCTCCTCGAAGAACCCAAATCCCCAGCCTTCAAGAAACCCGAAATCATTGCTGTCCATGCGAAAACATCTCTCTCAGGCATTTCATCGAACACCCTTTCGGATTCCAAAATTTTCCCAACACTCGCGTAGAAATCAATCAAAGAGGTTTGAACAAAGACATGTGACGCATACCCATGTTTCCAAACATGGCAATGAACACTCTCTCCGAACCCAAATTCAGAAACCGAACAACAAGCCTTAACCAGCGAAGAAAACGTGAAACTGGTGGGGCAAACTCCAGCTCCGAGCATATGTTTGTAATAATCTAAAGCTGCAAGAGGGTATTGACAATGAACAAGGCCTTTGATTAATGCATTGTATACAAAAACATTGGGGTTTTGCATTTGGGTAAAGGCTAGGATTGCGTAATCCATGCGGCGAAAAAAGGAACATGCGCTGACGAATTGGTTCGATAAGAAACAGTCTTGGTTGGCATTTGTTTTGATCATGGTCGCATATATTCTTTCCAGTTGGTTTAAATTGGAACATTGTTGTATTTGATGGGCTATTGCTTGGATGTTCTGAGTTAGAATTTGAGGTTGTCCGAGAGGTGTTGCCTGTGTGGATAAACGGTTAAGGTTAGTTATGATCTTGAGGGACATTGGTCTGATTCTAAAGGCAAAAGACCAGTTGTGGGGAACGAGGCAAGAGGGGTGTAGCGTACTGCTCGATGAACATTTATACCCACTTCCAAGTAGGGATGGACACAGGTTTAGTTTTTGACAAACTCGAACCCCATTTGAAAATATAAAATTTCCACCCGATGCGACCTGAAATAAATAAAAATATATATTTCCCTATTTTTATTAAAAATAAAAGGATAATAAAAAATAAAGAGGCATTTATAATAATTATCTATACTCTCTTCCTTTTTTATTGATAAAATTAAAGATGTAATTAAAAATATATATAAAAAGTATTATAGCAATTATCCTAAAATATATAGAAGAATAATACAAATATCTTAGGTGGGATAAAATATTTTTCATTATAAATTCAAAACTGACAGAACATTTAATAATTTTACATCCGATCCAAACCCAAATTTTATTTAAAAAAAAAACTTTGATCTGACCGGATCAAGTCGAAAGCTGTCGAAAATTTCATGCTCATTAAAAAGGCTAAATCAAGCTGGCAAATGATGTCCATTCCAGAATCCATGCCCATCCCAGAATTGGACAAACCAATGATAAAATAACTTAAATTTAAATATAAAATATATTAATATGAAAATATAATTACAATATTTTATACATATATGAATGATGAAAACGAACATCAAAATAGGTGAAACCAAATTCAGACATGTACTTGCTTCTTCTTCTTTTGAAAAAAATCGAACTGAAATCTGACCCAATTTATGAACAATTAGACCTGGTAAACTTGATTCGACACCTAAACTAATTTACCCGAATTAAAATCCAAGATAAACTGAACTCTATCGAAACTGACCCGATTTTTAGCTGAACCGAAATGGACACAACCCGAAATAAAAGAAAAGATATGAATAGAAATAAAGAAAGATGTGATATGAATAACCGCACAACTTACCAACAAGTCAAATATATTGGCTTTATAAAGTCATATATAGGGTATATAAAACTAGCCGACCTAAAAACTCGATTAAAACCGACCAATCTCCTATTGACTCGAACCGAAATCAACTGAACAAAAAATAACCAAACCGAAAATCAACTGACCTGAAATAACCCGAATCACAATAGACTCGAACTAAATCAAACCGAGCCGAAGCGAAATTGAATCTAAACCAAAAAGTATCAGAACTGAAATAACCGAAATCAAAATATTCCGAACCGAATGACCCGTTTTCCACCTCTATAAATAATGACTTGTATGATTGTACACAATTTCTATATTCGTATAGAATCATATGGGGATAAACTTATTAAAACCAGCCCAAATGCCTCGAATCAACTATTAACCCAAAATGATATTATCAGAAGCCCAAGGAAAAAGAGTGAAGAATCTGAGGCCCGACAAAACATAAGTTAAGTTCCAAATTTGTTGGGGGAATAGGCCCGTTGTTTTGTGAATCATGCCACATCTGGTCTTCAGGCCTAGGGTTTAGTTTTACGAAGGAAACTTTTTTTTATAGTATTAAAAAAATTATTAGATAGACTCAGCTCGCCAAGACGGTAAGTTTTAGGTTCGAGTCATAAAAAGAAAATACAGTATTAGGAGAATTTTGGGGTGTGACTAAAAACGATAAGTTTTAAAACTTGTCTAAAAGCTTAAAATGTTAGACTTTTAGCTAGATAATATTTTAGGTTGATTTTTTTTCATGTTTTTTTTGACAAGTTTCGATAGTTACAAAACAAATTTGACATTTTGTCCAAGAACTTAAAATGTTATTAAAAAATAAGTATCGAAACTTGTAAAAAATCATAGAAAAATCAACGTAAAATGTTATAAAAAACCCAACATTTAAAGTTTTTGAACAAATTTTAAAACTTATTATTTTTTAACCGCACCCTAAACTTGCCATACTTTAAACTCTCTTCCGTTGATGATGACGTGTTCAACTATCAAGTGTCAGTCATAATCATGGGTAATGCGTATATCTATATAACCAATGTCCTCAGTGAAATATGTTAAGGATTGTCATCCAACTATTGCAGAATCAGATTCCTTATTCCTTTTTTTTCCTACTTTATTTCAGCTTGGAAGTTGGAACACACTCATCTCTCACTGTATGGCTTACTATTCCAGTTCTCTTGATTATAAAATCTTATATTCGTGATAAAATTCAACTTTACTTATGGAAAGATCATTTAAATATATTTTTATTTAGAGAGACGACGACAATATAAATTATATAACAATTTTATTATTACTCAACTTGAAATTTTTTGAGGGTCTATTACGTACCATTCTTGCATCTTATGAATAGATATTTCTTACCTTTTTATTGTGTCTCTACTTATACGTCTGCATTAAAAAATTAGATTTAAGATTTAAGATTAAGGTCTAGGATTGAGTTGTAGGAAATTGGGTGTAGTGTGTATTGTTTATGGTTTATGATTTAGAATTTAATGTTAGGTATAAAATTTAATTTTTATAATATTAAGAAATAAAAGGTGGCATCAAAAGGGAGAAAATTTTTGTTAGCTACTTGTGTGTGCATATATATTAAAACATTATTAATATATCTCACTTTGTTGGAATCTTCACTTCATAGCATAAATATTCAAAAAGATAAGAGCAAATAATGGAGCGGCTTGTTTCAAGCTGGTGCAATGATGGTGATTTGCCCCAGTCCTATATTTGCCCACCAGAAACCAGACCCGGCAAGATCACCATTCCTAGCGGCGACAATATTCCGGTTATCAACCTCGGTGAAGCTTCGATAAATCGAAACAACACGGTTATAAATGTTCTCAAAGCTAGCCACGAGTTCGGATTTTTTCAGGTTCCTGCGATAACCTTAGAACAAAGTAGATATTTTTTTCGGAATATTAACAAGTTTTACTTAGTTTTGTCTTTTCAAATAGGTTGTTAACCATGGAATTTCTGAGAGACTATTGAATGACACCATGAAAGTCGTGGCGGAGTTCTTCAAGATGCCGATGGAAGACAAGGCAAGCCTCTATTCGGAGGATCCGAATAGAGTGTGCAGGCTTTACACAAGCAACACAAACTATGGGACTGAAAAATATCACCTTTGGCGTGACGTTTTGAAACACCCTTGCCATCAGTTAGAGGCCTGCATTAAACTTTGGCCTCAAAAGCCAACACGGTACAGGTAAATCTATATGGTTATAGAAAGTCGTTTAAACACGGTACAGGTAAAATATCCTTTAACCCCTTAATTTGCAGAGATGTTGTAGGGACATTTTCAGTTGAAGCAAAGAAGCTGGGGTTGAAGATTTTGGAGTTGCTATGCGACGGCTTAGGGCTCGAATCCGGGTACTTAGAGGATGATATGAGTGAAACTCTGTTATTAGTAGCTAACCATTACCCACCGTGTCCCGATCCGAGCTTGACCCTGGGATTGCCTAAGCATTGTGACCCTAATCTCATAACGATCCTACTCCAAGGAGCAACCTATGGACTCCAAGTCTTCAAAGATGGACAATGGATCGGTGTTCGGCCTCTGCCTAATGCTCTTGTGGTTAACATAGGCCTCCAGTTACGGGTACATTATTCCGTTCCTCGATTATCTTCGAGTCGTAAAACCGACCAACAAATAGTCATGTGATATGTTAGTAGAGAGCTCGTATTAATTACTAATGCTTATAAGTTCCAGAATGCATATGACGTATAGACTAATGAGATTGTTGATTTGGCTAAACAGATTGTGAGCAACAACAAGCTGAAGAGTGCCGAACATCGCGTCGTGACCAACTCGAAGGTTGCTCGAACAACTGTCGGATTGTTCATCGGTTCTTGCGATGACAGCATTATAGAGCCTGCAAAATCTCTGACCAGTGCAGCCGAGCCTCCATTGTACAGACCTTTTCGATACAGAGAGTTTCTGAGTTACCATTTCGCGTCGATGGGGGACACCGAGTTAACTCTTCAGCCTTTCAAGGTTTCCATCTAAGTATCAAAGTGTGCTTTGATGATTGCTATGATAAAATACGAATTTTACTTGTAATTTATTCTTCTGTCAACTATCAGTGGTTTGGATTATAAATATAATATACTATAAATGTTATGATGGAGGTCCAAAAATTGCAGAGTCAGATTGCAGTTTGTTTTATAATATATAGTATGCTAGCCAGGGCCGGCCGGCCCAGGTCGAACCAAAAAAATGCCCGTAAATTAGATATTTAAATTGCGGGACATTACGGATGTTATTCCGGTCACTGTAAGTATTATAATTGTGAATCCATATGCTCGAACCCGGGTCCTAAGGGATGATAAACATCTACCTTTGCCACCAGGACACAAGGGGATGAGCACAACTATTTAAATACTTGTCCCTAATAGCAAGTAATCAAAAATAAATAAATTTTAAGATTAAGTTCATAATAACAAGTATTGAAAAATTAGGCCTCTAATAACAAATATTAAAAAATAAAATTTTAAGAGTATGCCTATAATAACAAATATTGGAAAAAAAATTAAGCCCATAATAACAAGTATTAAAAAATTAATTTTAAGAGTATACTCCTAATAATAAATATTAGAAAAAAGTTAAATCATATTAAAAATTATTAAAAAAAATTAAACTCCTAATAACAAGTCTCAGGAAAACAATTAGACCCGTAACAATAAATATAATTAAAAAATTACAAAAATATAACTTTCTTGAGCGGTGGGCCATGGGCGGCGCCATTGTTGTCCTGGCCAGGGCCGGGTCTGATGTGAGCTTGCCAACTTTGTAAATGATAATGCTTTTGAAAAAGAATACCAGTACTATCTATATTTTTCTGATTTCATGGATGAGGTAAGCTAACAATCAATTCCAAAACTTAGCTAGATAATTTAGTGCATGATGAAGTATGCAATATGCAAGCTATGGCTATAGCTGTTATCACTTTTTGTGTTTAACCTCTGATATCCCATATGTGCTAGGATTGGAACCTACAAAAAGAATGATACCGATGAATATCCATGATCGTTAGATCAATTAATAGATCTCGTTAACAAAGCAACTATGATACAATCATAAGAATAATGCGAGTTTTGAGTTGTGTTGTTTTGTTTTTATTATATTTATGCGATGTATGGATGATTTTACAATAAATATCATGTATCACGATGTACTACTAATCATTTGTATCGTTATATGTACTATTAATTATTTGTCATTTTTGAAATTATAAGGACTGAAAGCATTATTATCTAACTTTAGAATAAAATCTAAAAATAAAAATTTTATATTATTTTTTCAAATTTTTTTTTGGTAAAATACACAAATGGTAACTGAACTTTGGTAAATTATTCAATTTGATAACTAAACTTTCAATTGCTCCAATGCTACCATTAAACTTTTAGTTTTGCTCCAAATTGGTCACATATCCGTTAATAGTAGTTAAAAGGGTGATCTGACAGTTAAAATATTTTGTATAATAACACATTTAGTCATTCATATTTACACATTCAAACAATTTTGTCCTAATTCAAAAAAAATGTAACCCTCATTATTTACATGTTATTTCAATTTGAGACTATTTTAATTAAAAATAATTTAACCCTAAAATAGAAACCTTAAACTTTAAACACTAAAGCTTAAACTAAAACCCTAAACCCTAAACCCCTAATTCTACATATATTTACACTAAATATATATTATACAACACACAAGTATCACGTTTATAATCGTTTATTGACACGATACATACATCTATTTAAATTTTTTAATAGTCTAAAAAAATTATAAAATAGTATCTATTTATACATAGTCTTAACTTTTTAACAATACACACTATAATTGTGAAGAATGAGTTTAGAAGACGAGAGCCATTTGGTAAAGTTATGCAGAGTAGAGTTTGGTAAAACGGGGGAAATCGGACCATAGGAAGTCAGGGTAAGCTCTTTCACCTCGTACCAGATCTTGCGAAGGTCTCACCACCTTATCTTCTCGGGGGCAAACAAAGAACGCTAGTGATGTTCTCGCCCGCTCGTTGCACAGGTTTAAGGTTTATGGTTCAATGTTTTTGTTTTAAAGTTTGAGGTTTAGAGTTATAATTTTAGGGTTTAAGGTTAAATTATTTTTAATTAAAATAGTCTTAAATTGAAATAATGTGTAAATAATGAGGGTTAAATTTATTATATTTTTTTCGAATTTGAACAAAATTGTTTGAATGTACAAACGTGGATGACTAAATATATTATTATACAAAATATTTTAACTACCACATCACCCTTTTAACGGTTGTTAACGGGTCAGTGATCAATTTGGAGCAAAATTAAAAGTTTAATGGTACATTGAAACAATTGAAAGTTTGGTTATCAAATTGAATAATTTATCAAAGTTCAGTTATCATTTGTATACTTCATCCTAAAAGAAAAAAAAATCTGAAAAATAATATAAAAATCATTTTTTAGATTTTATTCTATATAAAGGGATAATAACACTTTCAGTCCCTATGATTTTAAAAATAATTAAAATAGTTAATAGTACATAGCGATTGACATGATTAGTGGTACATAACAGTACATAACGTTTATAAAGAATCATCCATACATCGCATAAATATAATAAAGACAAAACAACACACCCAAAACTCGCAAAATATCATAGATAAACTAGTTTGGTCAACCCATTATTCTTACGACTATATCATAATTACTTTGTTAATAATATTCACTAATTGATTTAGCGGTTATAGACGCTCTTTCATACCACTCTTTGTGTAGGTTTAAGTCCCAGTACATACCTTGAAAATATTATTGTAACTCTACATAATCAAAAAATAATTACTTTGTTAATTACTTTCGTAGATGCCAAATGGGAGTGCTTTCCATGGTGAAACTGCCCGACGACAATACCATCATTTTCAACATGGAAAAGCTCTCCAAATTCGACAAGAAGTATTACGAATCTTCGGTTCGCAAATCGCACTACTATAGATTCAAAATGATATAATTTTTTTAGATTTATATTCGATATATCGACGCTTTATAATCATCATCTGATTCACTAATGTGAAGTTCAAGGGCAAAAGCCCTGCCTGTCTTCCTAGAGTTGTTTGAGGCTAATAAACTTCCATCCAAGGGTTATGCTGACATTTCTTCTGATCAAGTTCCTCCATTAATCCTTGCCCTCGTACTTTATTCCTCAATATTAATGATGGAGGAATACTCGTACCAAATATTCTCATTGTCAACTCGGATTATATCTGTCGATTTGTTTGTTTTAAATTAATTTAATGAATTATACTAATCATAAATTAATTTTTAAAACTTTCCTTTTTAAGTAAAGTATAAAGATTGTCCAAGAATCAAACTTAAGATTGATGTCAAGACATTATATCATGTATTTTACCACTTTGAACTTGAATTAGTATGAAGGTTCAGTTATACTAAATTTAAAAAAAAAACTCTAAAAGAAGTTTATCACTAAAACACAATCCCCACACTATGATGTGTATCTATATTTTTTTAGTATCTGGTGCAATTTAATTTATAGAGTATTTGTTCATTTTTTTTAGTTATTTGATGATGCTTGCACACCAAGCAAATAAATTATTCAAATTTGGGTCTCTTAAGGACAACAATTTTTCTTCACTAGGAGTACTTAGAGAGTCCAACGTGTATCTACTTAAAATCATGTAATTTTATAAATTCGAAATCAAATTTTAGTAGAAAATGCAAAGCAGACTTGAAATAGATTAAGTAGAAGTAGTGTTTATATTAGAAGTAGGAAACGTGATAGATAATAAGTAGAAGTAGGAAATTTTATTAGAATAGATTTCTTGTTATTCAAGCTCTCTTTCTAGTCAAGAAATAAACTCTATAAATAAAGAATTGGTCTAGTCTATAGGTCCAAATAAACTAAATCCGCAGTACTCTTATATTTTTTGATATTAGTGAGAATTTCTCCTTTGTCAGTGATTTTCCACATAAATTTGTGTGTTCGTTTTTTATTATTATTTTGATTTGTGATCCTTCGTTTGTCAATATCCTGTCGTATTTCGTAACACCATGAATGTATCATTCCGAGCTTTGCCCTTCGGAGAAACGCCTCCCGGTGGCAATGTCGGCGGCTGTTACAATAGCAAACCACTGGATTCTAATGCAAAGGAGTGGTCAGCCAAGACCAACGGCGCTCCCGAGGAAGATCGGTGCTTGTTCATAACATTCTCAAATGGACACCCCATAGCCGATCACCAAATTAGGAGATTCTTTACACTGTAAGTATATATACATATATATGACCATTTAGCCATTGTTTATTGCATAGTTTTATTATGTTTTGAGGGTTTTGTTGTGTGTTGCAGCAAATATGGGGATTGCTTGGAGAGGGTGTACGTGCATCGGCCTGGACCCAAGGATGTCAAAGAGACAAATTGTTTAACTCCGCAGTTCGGGAAGGTTGTTTTTAAGACAAGTTGGATTCCATTGGCGTTGACTCAGTGTGGGAGAAGGGAAACCAAGTTCATTGTCGACGGCAAGCCGCTTTGGTGCAAGAAGTTTGATCCCAGCAAGACTCAAGCTTTCAAGAGGAACACCATTGTATTGCTCTAATATATGCAGATATATTTGTAGTAACAATCCAAACCCTAAACCTGCTAAGTATCTTGTTGATAATGTTATTGGTATTAGATTTTGTATTTGTTTTGACAGATAATTTTTGGTTACTTATGCCGCTCAAGGTTCTGCTCGATCCAAGCGTTATGTTCAATGACGAGTCAAAAATTTTAAATTAGTTTGTTAAATTTTTTAAAGAAATAATATAAATATTTCATTAAACTGATATTAAAATTGTCTTTTAATATTTTTTTATATAAACTTACGATATTTTTTTACAAAATTAGTGGAATATCAAGTAACTTATTTCATTGTGCGGCTCATTGACGTTTATTCTGACGAATTCCTCCATTAATCCTTGCCATTATACTATATTCCACAATATTAATGTTGTGAAACTTGACGGACCCAGCACATCCACTATAAAGAACTTAAGATTGACCACTAGTATTACACCAACTTCCTGAGTCGGTTAGCCTTCATGTCTTCTAATTTCTTAGTGCACAATACTTTAGGCGGCAATGTTGACCATATACTATTCAGGCAGCAGTGCCGACCATATAACATTTAGGCGGCAGTGCCGACCATATAGTAACCGATTCAAGTGCACTAAAAAATACATAAATCGAGGCTTAACCGGAAAACTTCTAATTACAAGGGAAACTAACACTTTTATTAATACACAAAACATTACTTGGAGAGCATGTGGTTTTGGTAAACACAACTAACACTTTGCGCGACATGGAGAGCCATCCGATGTTCACCCTTTTCGTGGACAACATATCTCCGGCAATACATTGGAAAGGCCTGTGGTTCGCCTTTGCGCGGCATAGAAGCGTGGTGGACACTTTCATACCAAGGAAACTAAGCAAAAATGGGATAAGGTTTAGTTTCGTTAGATATTTTGAAAACAGATGCGAAAAGGGCAATTGAAAGGCTGAATGGTTTCTCTTTATTGGTTAGCAGAATATTTGTGTCGTATGCTCGTAGCTCGATAGGGGATTCAAATCCTGGAAAGAGAAAAGAAAATGATAGCAGGAAACCAGAAGACGTCGACACAAGACAGAGCTCAGGTATAAGAAAACAACAGACGGTAAATAACAACACACGGGGAGAACCAAACAACCGGAGTAAGGAGGAAGTTAGAAAGGTTATAGGGAACGTGGAAGATGAAGACCTATGGAAGATGAGAACATGCCTTATAAGTACAACGTCAACGGTTTGCAGTATCCAAAGCATTATGGAGAGATTGATATCGTGGGGAATGAGTGGGATCAAGGTATTGAGAATGGGATGGAAAAAATTCTTATTATCAATTGAAGACGAGGAACTATTTTTAATGTTGGAATACTTGTAATGGTCTTATTTGAAGGAAATCTTTGAAGCCATTGAACCATGGTCGGAGACAAATTCCACTAAGGAACGTTCAACATGGTTGGAGGTAGGGGTGTTCATATCCGGCCCGTGACCCGGCCCATAAGAATCGGGTACCCGCAAAATTCAGGTACCCGGTTTATTTTTTTATATTTTTTAAAAAAAATACATAAGAAACACATAAAATTTCATGATATTTTTTTTGCACAGCGAAGTATGATTTTATTTGTGTGAAATCATACAATATCCACAACTCACATTGGCCTCATTAAAAACCTCTCTAAGCCTAGGTAGAGGAAAAGAGTACCAATGTGATTGTGCCACGGACAAACATCATTTCATTGCCTATACAACCATACCCAATTACCCCTATCAATACCACTTTTCGCCAAGGAATCTGCCACGCCATTTGCTTCTCGAAAGATATGGTCGAAACACACGCAAGGCAACACGATGCAGTCCTCTTCAATCTGTTAGAACCATCGCCAAAGCTGCCAAGGCCGACGATTCGGTTGATGCAGCCACGATACAGCTACCATCGAATCGGATTCCACCACAATCGAGGAGACCATCCCCAATCGCATCTCACATAACAGCCGTAAAGCATATGCAATCGCCTTAATTTCTGCAACGTTGGAGTCAGCAATTCCAATCGAGCCCGAAAAAATCGCCAAAATACGGCTATACCAATCCCTTAGAACTCCCCCACAACCTGCCAATCCTAGTTTCCCCCTTGCTGCCCCATCAACGTTGAATTTCCATACACCCTCCAGTGGGGGTATCCAAAAATTCATGATATATATATTTCGAACACAAAAATTCTTGATTTGAGGTTAGTTTTAAAAGAGAAATATTTGAATATATATATATGTATGTATATATATTAAAGTTTATCAACAAAAGAAGGTATTAAAAATATTAATCTCGATCATGATTTTTCTTTCGACTCTCATATTGACAAATTAATATAAATATTTTTGAAAATTGTAAACTTAAAAGTATATAATACAAGTATAAAAAGAAGTTAGGGATTTAAAATCAATTTTAAGGAAAAACAATAAGAAACATAAAATGAAAATAGAATTTAAAATATAAAATATATAAAAATTAAAATTAGCGGGTCGGGTACCTGGTTATAAAAACATTTCGGCCATGACCCAGCCCAACTACCCGAAAAAAATTGCGGGTCGGGTACCTGGCTTGAAAAATTCGGGTACTTCAATATAAATACCCAATAAATTTTAATCGGGCAGACGGGTCGGCGGGTCGGGTAGTTTGGGTCGGGTATTTTTGAACGCCCCTAGTTGGAGGTTCATGGTTACCCCTTCATTGCTTGAACCAGGTAACATTTAAAAGGAATGCAGAATTGTGAGGTTTTTTGGAGGCGACGAGAGAAAATGCCCTTCAAACTTTAGATGCCGAGAAATTTACGTTACTAATCACAACCTCAATTAATTTTAGAATTAAAGAAGTTCTACATCTTGAAGTGGGGAAAGATATTCACGTTGTTAGAGTGGTAGAGATTGGTCTCTCGGACAGAAATAGTTCTTAATTTAGAGACAGGAGGAATGAGAACATGGAGAACAGAGAAATGGAAGGCTAAAAAAGCGATTCAGAATCATCTTCGAAATCTATTAGGAGCAGGCCACCGGAGAGGGAGGCTTCTTGCCGTAGTCAGAAATAAGATGATTCATTTAATGAAGCGCTCTTGGGAAAAGAGAATAATCATGACGATGAGGCCAAAACTTGGGAATTTCGCAGTAATTTTGGGGAGAAAAATTTTATGTGCAGCGGGCTCAATAAAAACGTGTTATTGAACACAACAGAGTTTAACGTTGAATCAGAAGAGAGGGTGGAGTATAAATATTTGGTGGAGCAATGCAAGGAAGTGAGAAACGCGAACAGGCCCAGTTGGGCCGAGGGAGTTAAAAATCAAGGTGTAGGGGGAGATCCAACTAGGAGCATAGCTGCAAAACAACTAGAAAAATTGGAGGAATTGGAGAGAGCCCATGGCACTTTACCGTTTCGGGCTCTAGAGGATGTAAGGAATATGGGTTTAACCGAATTTCAAACAAATGTTGAGATAAACGTCTCTAATCAGGAGGAGAAGACAAAAAGAGATAGCTAGGAAAAGGCTGTAGATGATAGAAATAAGGGTGAAAACGAGGATAATGGGTTTATCTCAGATGGGCCAGTTTATATTAAAGCCCAAAGTGAAGGGGAAAACCCTAGGGCTTTCTTTCCAGAGCTGGGGACATATCGTAAAAAACCAAAAGAAAAGAGATTTGGGTCCTTATTCAACCTCCAAGATAAGGCTCTCTCACATTTGGAAAGAAAGAAATGAGACTGTGCAATTCGCAGGAGCAAACAAAGGAAGAAAACTTCAGAGTCACCAGGTATATCAGGCAGATCCTTGTCTGATTTGGATCTTGTTGATAGATGGGTGATGTTGACCAAGGAAGCTAGGAAGGCTCTGAATTTGGCGAAAAGCGTGGGGGTTCAATTCGAAGGCGACGAGGAGGAAGTGGTGAGGGTGTAACACCCGGGTTTAGGGGTTAGGTGAAAATAATATTTTAATATTATTTTGGGCTCGGTTTTATAATTAAAATGATTATAAAATAATTCTGGGTTTTCGTTTTCAAATTTACTAATTAGAGTTAACAATGTTTTGAAATTTCATCTCAAATAGCCATAGTTGGTGTGCCCTTGTGAATACCCCATTTCATTAAGGGCAAGGTAGTCTTTTGAGCCCTAAAATAAGTCACATGTGAAATAAAACACCTATTCTCTACTATTCATCTCCTCCTTCAAAATACACCAACGGGAAAAAGAGCTCTCTACCTAAATCTACTATTCTATCTTATTCCTCATCCATTTCAACTCCAAATCGAAAGGTAAGGACGTTTTTGACTTCACCTCACCTTCCCCTTCATAAAAGTACCTTTCATTTTAATTTCCATGGAAGTTTTAGAAAATGTCATTTTTGAATATTTTGATTAAAAATGAGATTTTTAAGTTGTTAAGTAAAGTATTTTGATTTAATATGCTTAGTTATGGTATAAGGAAGTCAAATGATATATCATATATGAATTTCAAGTGATTTTGAGAATTTTCGGAATTGGGCTTTGAGAGGGTTTTTGGAGGGTTTTAAAGTGGGATTTGGGGCTGTTTAATGTTGGATTTTGGGGGCTGTAGGTAGTATGATATATGAGGATCATTTTGGGTGTAATTGATGCTTGTTTGGGTGTTTGAAATGGGAGAAATCAGTGGGTGTTAAGGGCTGCTCGGAAATCCTGTTTTGGGGTTGATTTTGAGTGTTGCATGCTTGCTAATGTTAATCCGGGTTGATTCCGATGATGAGATATTGATTATGAATGTTTTTTTTTGTGTTTGAGATTGATTAGAACCGAGTTTGGGCATCGGTGAAGCATGGGAAGTGAATCCGGGAATTTGAAGAACGGTCGCTTGCTTGGTCTTTGAGCTTGGGAGCTTAGGTGAGTGGTTAAATGTTTTTGAAATGGTTTTGAGTATTTGGTTCAAGCATGTGAACCTAGGATGGGCTTGGTAAACCCACCTAGAGTTGGGATTAGAGTGGTAGCCTAATCCCAAGCTTTGATTAGAGACTTTGGTTGCACTCTTTAATGGTTGTATATGCCTCGTGTTAAATCGTGATGGTGTTGGTTATATATGTTGTATACATGTATGTTGAGGCATGTTGGATGCATTGTTGTATGCATGTTGATGATAGATATGATATGGTTATTCACATGTGCAAAATATGATGTGATATGGTTGTTAATGATGTACATGTGTGTTGTCATGTGAAATGAGATTATGAGGTGATTGCCTGATCCGAGGATCATGGTAAGTACATGTTAGGCATGGAAATGTGGTTTGTGCATGATAGTAAGTCATGGTGAGTACGTGCTAAGCACGGAAGTTGTTAATAAATGGTATGTGGAATGTATTAGTATTGGCACTAGTATGCTTGGGTACAAATGATCGATCATTAGGATGTTAGTGTGTACACATGAGTCAAAAGTCGCGCGTGGCCTTGGTGGCGCTGAGTCGCCAAGGAGGAGTACGGGTACGCCCGGAAATTATATTTACATTAGTCGGTGATGTGTGGAATCCCATCGACGGGCGTGAGGATGAGTGGAATCCCCTCCGCGTGGAATGAGGCGTGAGGATGAGTGGAATCCCCTCCGCGTGAAATGAGGCGTGAGGATGAGTGGAATCCCCTCCGCGTGAACGGTGATGAGTGGAATCCCACCGCCAGGTAATGGTTGTGTTGTTGGATGTGAGTTCCAACGGTTATCCGTGTATTCGAGTCATAGCTAGGTGCCAATACGGATTGTAGTTATGTTGCCATTATGTGGTTAATTGTGAGCCAATGTGATTTGGAATGTGTTGCTAACATGGTTTAATATATGTGATTTCATGTATTGTGGTTTTGAACATGTTGAGCATGACATGATATTGAGTATATGTTCATGCATCACCTATGATCATGGCTCGTGTGGACCGGAGGTATGAACATGCATTTTATCTCAGTTGTAGCTCGTGCTTGGACCCTGCATTTGTCGAGGTTTGTTTTTAAAGAGCTTACCCTCACTAAGCTTTTATGCTTACGCTCTCTTTTGTTCGACAATGCAGATAAATAGCTTGAGGGTGGCATAGGCAAGGGAAGGTCTCCAAGTGTGGTTTTTGGCTTGAGTTCATCAAGTATGGATTTTAAATGTTAGACATGTAATAGTTTGAGCAATGGGACATGTATAGTTTGTTGGTTAGTTGTTGGTTGTTAGGAGCATGTTTAGACTCCTTGATGCCTTGCTTTAGTATGATTTGTGTTGCCACGATGAATTGTAACTCATGCCTAAATTGCTCATTTGAATGTTAGCATGTGCTTTGGAGGTTATCTTTATGTTTGAATGAATGTATGTTTGTGGGTTGTTGCCATGGTGTTGGGCATGTTTAAACCATGTTGAAGCATGCTAATGTTGTTGTTATGTCTTGAGTCTTTTTTTGTGTTGTTGTAAGGTGTTTTAGTGGTGTTTTGGGGCACCCTTGTGCCTCAAAACAGCCCAGGCGAGTCTGCAGACAGGGGGCGTTTCGGAACGGGTCCCCCTGTTCCGGAACGGTCCCTTTGCAAATGGCCTGCCGTTTCGAAACGGATGAGGGCGTTTCGGAACGTTTTTGCTACTGGAATTTTGATAAATTGACGAGTTAAAGGCGTTCCGAAACGGGCCTTAGGTGTTTCGAAACGGTCAAATCTCGTTGACCACGAGAAATTGACCGTCAAGGTCGTTCCGATACGGGTCTCCCCTGTTTCGGAACGGTCACCTTATGGTTGACCCTGGCCTGTTGACCAAGTCAAGGCGTTTCGGAACACCCTATGGGCGTTACGAAACGGCCTACTGTAAAAGTCTAAAATGAACTGTTTGATGCGTCTGTTGGTCGGTTTAGGATTCAATGTTTGTATCTTCCGCTGTTGTGTTCCACTTATGGATTAAATGTGCATCTAGACAATATTATAGTTAGAGTTAAAAGAAATTTTAGGGTCGTTAACCGAGGGGGAATCCTTAGGGGTTTTCTCTCGGTTTTCCCCGTGTGGCCCATTCGGACCGGTCATCCGACCAGACCGGGGCGAGGGGGTTACAGAGGGAGATGGCCCTTCTAAAGAAAGATCATGCGTAGAGGAAAAGTATTTCCTGAACAACTTTCTAAAGCTATGAGGGTAATAATGTGGAACGTTCATGATTTAGGTTCGGACTCGAAGCTTTTGGCAATAAGATCTTTGGTGCGAGAACAAAGACTGGAAATGATACTCATTCAAGAAACGAAGTTGGAGAAGTTGACAGAAGTCAATATTCGAAAACTCTGGTATGATGACATTTTCAATTTTATTTACTTACCTTTAGAAGGTAGATCCGGGGGCATACTCACTATTTGGGAAAAAGTATTTTCTGCTTGGAAGATTCAACAGTAAACAATAGATATATCTGTCTGTCTGGGTATTGGGGAGAAGTGGATTGGAAGGTGGTAATTGTAAATGTCTATTCCCCTTGTCAATTGTCTGATCAAATAGTTTTATGGAAGTCGTTACTAGAACTTAAAAGTCAAGAGTCGGAATTATTGTTGTTAGGAGGGGATTTCAACGCAGTCAAGAACAGGAGCGAAAGATCGGGTTTCTCAGGGTTACTGTCTAGTTGCAAAGAATTCAATACTTTCATTGAAGAAGGAAACTTGATCGATTTACCAATGGTAGGCAAAAAAATTCACATGGTTTGGGCCTGAAAACAGAAGAAGCATGTTAGATAGATTTCTCTTTGATGCTAATCGGTTGCTGAAAATGGTGATTTAGTGCAGACAAGGTTGAAAAGAGTAGTTTCTGATCATGCACCTGTGTTGCTGGCTTCCGAAAGTCTAGATTGGGACCTAGGCCCTTCAAATTTTATAATGCGTGGTTAAAAATGGAAGGCTGCAAGGAACAGATAAAAGAGGTGATGAAAGCAGACAACAAATCTGATTTATCTGTTAAGTTAAGAAGACTAAAAGGTATCCTGAAGAATTGAAATAAAGTAGAGAAATAAGATCTGAACTCAAAGGTTAAAGAATTGGAGATGAAGATTGAAGAGTTAGAAGAAAGTGGGAACGATGGGGAACTTGATGTTGTTCGCCTAATAGAGTTGAAGACTCTACAGCTGGAACTTTAGGACACAATGAGATTGCAAGAGGCTCTATGGAAACAAAAATCTAGGATGAATTGGTTGGCACTGAGGGATTTAAACACCGTTTTTTTCCACAAGGCAACAAAAATTAGAGCCAAGAAAGGAGTCATACATGGGCTGAATATCGCAGGAAGATGGTGTGGAAATCCGAGAAGACTTAAACAAGGAATTTTGAACATTTTTTCAAACAATTTCACTGCAGTGAAAGATCATGGAAGGCAACGTACAACTTGGAGTTCAAAAAGCTAAATGAAACAGATGCGAACAAGTTGGAGGAACCGTTTACCTTGGGAGAGATTAAAGAGGTGATTTTGGAGTGTGATGAATCCAAGGCTCCACGGCCAGACGGATTCAATATGAGCCTTTTTAAATTTTGTTGGGGGAAGTGAAGGAGGATTTGTGGAGAGTCTTTGATAAATTTTTCAGATGTGGACAACTTGCTCCCTCTGTTAACTCTATATTCATCTTCCTCATACCAAAGAAGTGTAATCCTACAGAGATCTCAGACTTCAGACCGATTAGTCTGGTAGGATCAGTGTACAAAATCATTGCAAAAGTATTATCTCGTCGTATTAGGGGCATGATTGACAAACTGATAAGTGAAACATAATGTGCCTTTGTTCATGGAAGACAAATTTTTTATGGCATATTGATTGCAAACGAGATCGTGCATACTTTGTCTAAAAGAGGAACGGAGGGTGGAGGAGTAGTGTTGAAGCTGGATTTCATGAAGGCTTACGATTGCGTAAGATGAGACTTTTTAGAAATAAATCTCCAGAAAATGGGCTTCAAGAAAAAATAGAGGGGGTGGATTTGGAAGTGCATCTCATCGGTTAAGGTCTCCATACTGGTAAATGATTCTCCGACGAAGGAATTTCAAATGAAAAGAGGATTGAGACAAGGCGATCCCCTGTCTTTGTTTTTGTTCATCATTGTAACAGAAGCACTGCATCTTATTCTTGAAGCGGCGGAGCTAAATGGAAGTATTTGAGGCATCAGAGGAAAAATTACAGGTATTTCTTTATCCCATTTACAATTCGCGGACGATACAATGTTATTTCTAGAACCAAATAATGAAATCTGATGCAATTTAAAGAGATTATTTAGAAGCTTCGAAGTCTGTTCAGGGTTAAGTATTAATTTCGGGAAATCGTGTATAGTTGGTATTGGTGTGGGTGGAGAAAAGGTTAAAATGCTTGCTAGTTGTTGTGACTGCCAAATCTAAAAATTGTCTATCTCTTACTTGGGCGTACATGTAATCACTAATTGTGTTTGGTGTGTTAACCCACTTTTATTTTTTCATAATAATGGGCTTCGATTTTGATTAATCACCTACCATATGATTAAAAAACTAAAAAAACAAACAAAAATATTATTAGTAATATATATATATATATATATTTGATGTTGTTGTTTTTTGGTCATTGTTATTCGATCGAAAGAAAGAAAAGATTAATTAATTACTAATATATATTATGTTATCTTATTATGTTACTATTTATTATTGTCATTATTATTATTAACTGTATTACCATTATCATTGTTATTATGCTATATTGTCATTATTATTATCGTTATTATTATTACTAATGTTTTAAAATAAATCTGAAAATATAAAAAGACATATATATATATACATATATATATAAATAACAACCCAATTAAATAAAAGCCCAGTTTAATAAAAAAGTCCATTTACAATAAAAAAGCCCAAAAAATATTACATCTTTATATTAAATGGCCTATTTCCGACCCAGCCTAATTAAAACCTAAAAACCATAATTGCTCTCTATTGTTTCTATACAGCCGCCGCAGGGTCTCAACCGTCGGATCTGGCATGATCTGACGGTCCAAGATCGAAAGAGAGAGGCCTTTCATCTGCATAGTCGCGCGTGGGATGCATCACCCGACTCTTCAGATGATACACGCACGCCCGCCCGTCTTCCTCACTCACGCGTGTATCGCACGCTCGTCTTTTCGAATCCCAACGACTGTCTAGATCTGCTCCACGTCCCTCGGCTCTCATCTGGTCCCCATCCTCCAGCGGCCTCGCATGCAAACAAAAAAGATCGGTGAGAAGGCTACCCAACAGAATGTCAGAAAAGGACGAATGCGCGTAAAAATTCCAAGAATTGGAGTCTACATCCACTACCTTAGTGACCACACTAAGGATTTTCCACAAATCCACTAATTTGTCTTTCCTTTAAGGATAAGGAGTAACCTTATACAATTCAATAGACTTATACCCCCAAAGTCTATTGAATCATTTCCCCAAAACAAATACAAATAATCAAACTAGGAAATCTTCACTAGGAATGTGTTTGCAAAGTTTAAGCTCTCTCACACACTCAAAGAAACACTAGGTAAAGAATTACAATGAAGAACACTATAGTGTTTTACAAGAAAGATAAAAAATTAAGCACAAAATGAACTCTTGGAAGCTTGAATGTTTGTATTGACTTTCTTGTTACTTCAATACTGTTCTTAGACCTCTTTTATGTTCTCTTGATGTTTTCTAGTCGTTGGGGAGACTTTGGAGCCGTTGGAAGCCATTAAAATAGAGCATTAAATACTCACCCGCACGGTGGTTTCGAAACCATTGAGGAGGTTTCGAAACCTAGGAGAAATTTAAACTGAAAAACTAGTCGTTACAAGCGCTGGTTTCGAAACACTTAAGGAAGTTTCGAAACCTGTAGTTAAAAACAGGTTTCCAGGCCTTACTGCCAAAATGGTATCCAAACCACCTAGATGGTTTCGAAACCTTTAGTTAAAAATCCACTGTTTTGACTTTTGTTGACTTTTTCAAAGAAAAAACCATATAGGTATTAAGTTAAACCTTTTGGAAAAAATTGTTCAAGTTAAAAATATTATATTTGACAAATTTAAATCGTATATAGAGTTTACAAATTTTTGCAAGTTAATCCTTTTAGTTATATCAAAATCAAAATAAGTCTAACAATCTCTCTCTTTTTGATATAACAAAACTCTTGATAAAAAATTGTAAAAAAATTCCAAATCTTTTAATCTCCCATTTAAACTCCCCCTAACAAAAATGTCTTTATGAATCTTTAAAATTTAATTTTTGAAGACATTTTTAGTTTAGTTGGCAAAAGGAATTTTTATCTCATTTTCTCCCCATTTTTGTTATAGCAAAAAAGGCAAATAAAAAGCTACAAAAAGAGCAAACAACATTAGATCAACGCGGTATACAAAAAATAATAACAATAAGCCATAATTTCCAAAACATTAAAATAATCCATCATAAGAGATCCAAATATTTCAACAAGCAATAATCCAACATAGAACCCATAGGCATAAAAAATCCAAGAAGGTACATAAAAAGCCTAAAAACATAATCCAAGGAACTAAATCAAAATAAGTCCAAAATATTATATCATAAAGTCATATGAGAATGCACAAGCTCCTAAGCATCTAGCGCATCATGAGGTGATGTAGGTGAAAAAAGATGACCACGAACATCATGCATGTCACGCTCCAAAGAGACCACACGACCATCTAGGCATCGAAGCAACTCGTGAGAACTACGAAGATGGGCATCAATGTTGTCGAATCGAGTGACCATTGCCACATATATGGACTCGATGGTCATGGGAGATGGAGCATCTGGTGCAACAACATTTCTTGGACCAACGTGGGCTTCATCTTCATCGTTTTTGTGAACCCATTCATCATCAATAAACCTCCAACCAGTCTTTTTTGTCGTTGTTTCATCAATCTTGTTCTTTAGAGGGATGGGGGATCAAGGGAGATATCGATATTTAGCTTCTCAAAGATGTGACATAGAACACATCCATAATTAAGAGAGAAGCTATGAGGGTTTCTAATTATACTGACAAGAGAAGAAAAAATGATTTTGGCAATATTGGGACGGTTACCGGTGCGAAATTGGTGAAGCCACCAATAGTCGATACGACGCATGCGCGTGCATCTTCCACCGGAAGGACGGAATAACCAAGTGATAAAAAGATGAAGAAGCCTATTGTAGATATGAAGGTGGGTAGGACTATGATCATCAAAATCTTGGATAGGAACAACTTCGGATTCATTAGAAACACCACTATTGAGAACACCTAAAAGATCGGCAATAGTTGCCGTAGAATGAGTAAAATGGGTACCCATAAGGAATGAATCAATTTCAACAACCTTGGTGTCATCATAAGGATCATGAACAAGAGCAGCATTTGCATAAAAGACTTTGACGAGGTTATGAAAAACACGAGGTTTAATATCAAGAAAATCCATCCAACCCCATTCGACAAATAAAGGAAAGAAATCAAACTCATAGAGCTCGGAGGTTAAAAAGTCTAAATCAATGGTTCGCTCGGCTCTAATTTATTTGGCTTTATAAATTTGATGAAAACGGTCAAGTTTTCCATTATCTTCAAAACAAATATATAAAAAGTTTGGGTTTTGAAGATGAGGTTGATTAGAACGAGACCCTTGACCTCTTTCAATACGAGGACGTTTGGCTCTAGAGGGATTGATTCTATGAGGCATGACAAAAGATTTTGGTTTGAAAATTTTGGTTGGGAAATTTTAACAAACACTTGGTGGACAAGGGTTTGATGAAAAAATTGAAAAGGCTTGAGATAGATTGGGTAACCTCCTGCAAATTTAAACAAGATATATGACATGTATATCATCAATTCAAGTCATTAATTCAACCAAGAATTTTTTAAAATAAGAGTGATTTTCGAAATACTCAAAGTAATGAAAAATTAGTCGAAAAACAATGAGCTTTGATGAAATCATGCTTTGAAAGAATGAAAATTTTAAAGCAAACATGATTTATAAAAAAAATTAAGCAAGAGAAACATCTATTATGTCAAGTAAACAAAATAATTTTGAACTGAAAAAGTTAGGGTTTTGAAAACTCACCAAAAGATTGAATAAATATCACAATCAAGAGCCAAAGATGTGTGATGATGAATCCAATGTGAAACTTGAAGGAGTGAGAGTTTGGGTAAAAGAAATTTTGAGAGGGTTTGAAGGGTTTTTCGTTTAGAAGAGCAAAGAATAAGGGTTTGGGTGTTTTAAACTTGGGAATTTTGGTTAAAAACGCACCCAGCCCTTGAAACTGCCTGACTGGTTTCAAAACCAGCTGGGTGGTTTCGAAACCCACTAGCCCAGATTTCATATTTTTCAACATTGCCAAAAAGGTTTCGAAACCAGTGTAAGTGGTTTCGATACCTATAGCCTTGAAACAGCAAAATAGGTATTTTTATGCCTCTATATGATCCAAGAATGCACTCTTAAAGCTTATGACAATTATATGTATTTAGGGTACTTTGAAATAAGTTCAAAGAAGTATGTCATTTAGACAAACATTGTCCAAGGCTAAAGGTTGGATCCTAAAAAGTTCATATAAAGCTAGGAGTAACTAACATAACTAAGGCCACTCAAACATGAACAACAAACAATTTTAAGTCAAGATAGGAAAATAAGCACACAAGTCATGGAAAACAATGACTAGAAACAAAATTGCTAATTATAAGGCTAAAAGAAATACAAGATCACATAGGGCCAAAATTAAGAAATCCAAGCAACACATAATTCCCCCTTACTAAAAGCATTTAAACAACACACGGGGACCTTTAAACATGCTTTAAAACACATAAACACATATAATCAATGTAAATGAATAAAGATTGCATGTCAAAAAAAATGTTACCACTTGAACCAAAATAGGTTAATTAGGCCATATCCTCTTCAAGTTTCCTTTCTTCTAGTGTGTCTAGAGCTTTCCAATTTCTTCATTTTGCTCACCATTGCTCCAACACACCTACAACAAGGAACTATGCATGTTTTGGTACCTAAACTCTTTTAGGTCCATAAGGGTTAGTTTCTACAATTTTAGTCCCTTTTGGTATCCACTTAGACAAGAGATCATATTCTTTGTTAGCAATGAGTCCTTTTGGAACCCAAATGCTTTTAATTATCTTTCTATTATATGATCTTTGGGAACAACTATATCTATATCCATTAAAGCTCTTTCTAACATAGTTGGATTTTGAATTTCACCTTTTTCAATTTGTTTTGTCCCAACTTTGTTGAAAGAAGCTTTAAGATCATCAAGTTCCTTTTGATGATCATCACGGACCTTTAAAAGTAAGTTGTGCAAGTCTTGATTTTTGTTTTCAAAATCTTTTATTCTAAATTACATTTCCTCAACCTTCCTTCAAATTCCTTATTAGATTTGGAAAGAGAGTCATTTTCATTTTTCAATTTTAAAATGTTTTTTCTATTTTTCAAAATTGACTATTCAAATTCCAAAGCTAATTCATCATAAGCCTCTTGCAATTCATCAAAAGTATAATCGATTGAAAAATATGAATTAGAGGTTACCATAGAGTCATCATCGATAGTCATGAGACACAAGTTGGCTACTTCATTCTCGTCCTCGTCGGATGATTCATCGTCGCTCCAAGTAGCTACATGAGCCTTGTGCTTCTTTTTCCCATAGCTCTTTTTCTTCAATTGGGGACAATTGAACTTGATATGTCCCAGCTTTTTGCACTCATGGCAAATAATTTGAACTTTCTCTTTAATGTCATTCTTAAAGCCTTTTTCTCTTTGAAATCTTCTTCCTTTGTTGGACCTCATGAATCTTTTAAATCTCTTGGCAAACATAGCCATCTCTTTATCTTCATCTTCTCCACTAGAATCAACATTTTCTTTTGATGCTTTGAGAGCAACACCAAATTTCTTCTTTTCCACTTCCTTCTTCTTTTCTTCCTTACCCTTTGACATCATTTCATGTGTAAGCAAGGAACCAATGAGCTCATCCAACTTGAGAGTCTTGAGGTCCTTTGCTTCTATGATCGTCGTTTTCTTTGAATCCCATGAATCAGGAAGAGACTAGATCATCTTCCTCACTAGTTTATCTTTCGAGATCACTTCTCCATAGCCCTTCAATCCATTAACGATCACGGAGAATCGATCGGACATGGTTTTGATGTCTTCTTTGGGGTTCATCTTGAAGTTTTCATAATTGAGATTAAGAAGCCCAATTTTGGTCTCCTTCACTTGATTGGTTCCTTCATGTGTAACTTCAAGTTTGTCCCAAATCTCTTTAGCATTAGAACAAGATGACACCATTTCATACTCATCCGGGCCAAGGGCACAAAATATGAGATGCATTGCCTTAGATTTGTGGAGAATCTCTTGTTTTCCTCATTTCTCCATGTCTCCATACTACTACTTGGTGCAGTGTAACCACTCATGATGATCTTTCAAGCTTCAAGATCAAAAGCTTGAATAAATAGCTTCATGAGGTTCTTCCAATAAGCATAATTAACTCCATTGAAGAAGGGAGGCTTGTTGGTAGGTTGAGAATCGCCACAAGCTTCAATGGTGGAGGTGAAAGCTATGGATGACCTTGTAGATGATTGAACACTTCTTGGATCTTCTCAAGAGGTTGTAAGACCTTCCAATGAGTCAAGATCTGATACCAATTGATGAGAGTGGCAATCCATCGAACAAAACCAAGAGGGGGTGAATTGGATTTTTGAAAGAACGGTGGACACTAATTGTAAAGGTAGAAATTGCAAGAAGATTTAGAGTGGTTCAACTCCCTTAATTGGAGTCTACATCCACTACCTTAGTGACCACACTAAGGATTTTCCACAAATCCACTAATTTTTCTTTCCTTTAAGGATAAAGAGTAACCTTACACAATTCAATAGACTTATACCTCAAAGTCTATTGAATCTTTCCCCCAAAACAAATACAAATAAGTAAACTAGGAAATCCTCACTAAGAATGTGTTTGCAAAGTTTAAGCTCTCACACACACCCAAAGAAATACTAGCAAAAAAATTACAATGAAGAACACTCTAGTGTTATACAAGAAAGATAAAAAAATTAAGCACAAAATGAACTCTTGAAAGCTTGAATGTTTATATTGACTTTCTTGTTACTTCAATACTGTTCTTAGACCTCTTTTATGTTATCTTGATGTTTTCTAACTATTAGGGGGACTTTGGAGCTGTTGGAAGCAATTAAAATCGAGCATTAAATGCTCATCTGCACAGTGGTTTCGAAACCATTGAGGAGGTTTCGAAACTTGTGAGAAATTTAAACTGAAAAACTAGCCGTTACAAGCACTGGTTTCAAAACCACTAAGGAGGTTTCGAAACCTGTAGTCAAAAACAGGTTTCCAGGCCTTACTGCCAAAATGGTATCGAAACCACCTAGATGGTTTCGAAACCTCTAGTTAAAAATCCACTGTTTTGACTTTTGTTAACTTTTTCAAAGAGAAAACCATATAGTTATTAAGTTAAATCTTTTGGAAAAAATTGTTCAAGTTAAAAATATTATATTTGACAAATCTGAATCAAATATAGAGTTTACAAATTTTTGCAAGTTAATCCTTTTAGTTATATTAAAATCAAAATAAGTCTAACAAATAGGATACAAGCTAAACTAGCAGGATGGAAGGGCAAATCCTTAACTTTTGCTGGGAGAGTGGTTCTTATAAATTTTGTATTGTCCTCATTACCTTTGTATTACATGTCCCTGTGTCGAAGTTCCAAGTACAATTATCCAAAGAATTGAGTCTCTAAGAAGAAGTTTCTTATGGGGAGTTAAGGACGGTAAAAAGAAAATGGCTAGAGTTAGATGGGGGAAAGTGTGTTTACCAAAAAAGAAGGGAGACAAGCTTTGTGGAGAAAGGTTATTAGTGCAAAATATGGTAGTGATACTCAAAATTGGTCATTGAACGCGGAGAATCCTAAGAAAATGTCAATCTTATGGAGGGGGATTGTTAAAAATTTAAAGGAGGCCTAAGAAAATGTCAATCTTAAGAAAATGTCAATCTTATGGAGGGGGATTGTTAAGAAAATTCCAAGGTGGTGGTTAAGGAATCTCTTACTGAAATTTCTTGGTTAGATTGGTTCTCGCGGCCTTTATTCGATCGAGAGACTACCCATGTGAAAGTAATGGAGGAGATGATTAAGAAGGGGAAACTGAATTCGGATAGGGAAGACAACATAGTATGGATACATGATAGAGCAAGGGTGTTCTCAATGAAGAACCTAACGAAATTAATAGTTATTCATGATTTACCGGAGCCTGAGCTTAATTTTGACAAGATTTGGAAGCTAAAAGTTCCTCCAAAAGTTAGGTCCTTTTTGTGGATGTTGAAATTGGATAGAATTCCCACGAAACTCTTTCTGAAAAGAAGAGGGTTAGATTTAGAGGGCTGTCATTGTATTTGTGTTTTGTGTGACTTCGGAATGGAGGATTCGAATAATTTGTTTGTGACCTGCAGTTTCACAAAGTGTTTATGGAAGGAAATTTGCAGATGGCGGGGTTTGCCTTGGCCTGGAAGTAGGAACATTGATAATTTTTTGAGTTCTGTTTTTCAACACCCTTCTCGGGAATTATAAAAACTGCTTGGTTAATTGCTTGCACAGATAGATTGTGGAGTGTTTGGATAGTCCGCAATGATATTGTATTCAAGCAAAAAAGGACAAATCTGAGAGATCTAATATTCTACTCCAAACTGAGAGCTTTAACACGGTTCAACTCGTCAGGAAAAGAAATGGATATAGATCAAAACTAGTGGTGGGACAATCCTCTACAATGTTTTGGCAACAATTTTATTAGTAAGTCATTGAGGTCAAAAGAACATTTTGAGGTTGAAAGCCTAAAGTTCCAAGTATTTGGAAGCACTTAGGAGGGAAGATCGAGTTTTGGTGGATTGTTTAGCACAGGGTCGGGAATCATTAAAGCTATATTCTATGGTCTGCTCCGGGAATGGGAGCTGATTTCGCAACAATAACAGCAACTAATTTAGCTTTGAGTGTTTTCCTCGAGGCGAATTGTTGGAAAACATATTTGTCTATCTCTTTGAGGTCTCAAACGGTACTATCTTGGATCCTAAACCTTATGCTTCGACTGTGGTCTTGATGGCAAGAGTTAGTAGAAATAGATCGTTTTTATAATAAAATTGGTGCAATAAATTTTGAACAGTCTACCTCTTCAAGCAATGGTTTGGTAGAAGGCCTAGCAGAGGAAGGTGCGAAGAGAGAAGACATGTTTGAAGCCTGGTGGTAATTTTTTTCGCTCTAGTTTGGAAAGCTTCAAATGTAGTTTGAGATCCTGGTGAAGAAATGGCTTTGTATTTTTTCTTTCGAGTTATAGGAACCCAAGTCGTTTGACCCCTTTGTTGTACTTCCCGACTTATGTGTACTTTTTTCCTCCAATTAGGTTTAGGGAGGTTTTTCATGAGGCACATAAGTTGGGTAGTTTCTTCTTAATAGTATTCAAATTGCTGAGCAAAAAAAACAAAACATTACATCACTTACCTCACTACAAATTTCTCAAATGTGTTTTCTCTCCCCCTACACTTGCACGCACACTCCACTTTTCACTTGCACACACTCGTCACTCATACCCACACTCACTCTTTCAACTTGCACCTATATTCACGTCACTTACACTCTACACTCTACACTCTACACTCTTCACACACAATTCTAGCAATTGCAAAGGCCTATATATAGGCGCAGTAAGTCCCCCTTTTTATATATATTAAATATTCTTAAGTCGGTTTAAGGCTTATATTACTTTATTAGTTTAGGGATGATTTTAGAAGAGTGGAGAAAGTCGGTGGCTTCTTTAACACTCTCCCTCAACGACTTCTCTCCACAAATGACTTGCAGATCATTCTAAGAACTTCCTGAGACTTTGGTTTACTCAAGACTTTTCATAAATATATATGTAACTTGTTCATATATCTTTATTGGCACTGCCTTGATCTCTTTTTTCAAAGATCTCCTTGACAAACTTGTTTATTGCTCCAATGTCAACTAAGGCGCATATTAATTTTCCTCCAATCTTCACTAACTCGAACACCACTTCTCTCTTTTCAGACGTAAGTGCCTCAATATCGAACTTGATGGAGTTGAAGATATGGAGAGAATGCATACTCATATCTCTTTGTTGTTGAGTAACTTGTTCCCTTTCTTCTTTGTCATTCTATTTTCCCTTGAAGAATTCTTCCTTATAAGCTAGCTTCAATCTTTTCTTTATGTGTGATTTATTTCTTCCACACCATAACCTTTGTTCTCTTTTTGCTTGGAGCTCTCACGTTTCTTAAATTTTATGAGGGATTCAGAAATAGCAATGGTGCAAACTCCTTTCTTCATTTTGCCATGCTTACGCCATAACCATAACAGTACACCATCTTCCAAATAAAGTAAGGCATGGTCGATCTTCCTAGCATGGTTGATCTTTCTAGCATCCTCCATGATGTTTGTAGCTTGGATATATTGTTCCAAGCTCCTCAGGAAGTTATACACATCTTTCGCATTCTTAGCTTCTTTATAAGACTTGGGTTTAGAAACCCTCACTCTCGAAGAAGTTGGAATTGGGACGTATGAGGTAGCTCCCTCATCATGAGCTAGTGCCTTCCCAAGAGGAACCATCTCATCCTTCATATCTTTTAATTCTCCACGTACCATCTTAAGCTCTTCTCTTAGAGTTGCGTTCTCTTCTTTGAGGGTAAGAATTTCACTAGAAAAAGTCTCACATTGTTGTGACCACTTACCCGTAGCCTCATTTAGGACTCCCAACATTTTTTCATGAAGCTCGTCGACTTCCATTTTGCTTGGACGAAGCTCCTCAGATGTAAGTTGATATAAAATCGTCTTCTATATGCGTTTATCTTTTGAGGGTAAGCTTATTCTTTCTTCAGTTGGATATGATGCTTGCTCTTCTCCTTCTTTGTTATCTTTTAAAATCTCTTCTAAGCCATGAGATTTTGGAAGTTCATTCTACTGATGTGACCACCAAGAATAAGCTTTATCAAACACCACATACCTTGAAGTGTAACATTCGTCATGTCTTGTAGCTTCTTCTCATCATTGGTCATATGATTGGAGCACCCAGAATCGACGATCCAATCCTTCTCGTAGTCAAGTTTTGATTCCATGGTTGCTGCAAGACATGGTTCCTCTATGTCTTAATCGAACTCTTCTTCATCCATGTAGTCTATCTTTGAGTATGTTATTGCTACAAGGGATGGTTCATCTACGTCTTCTATTAAATCTTCTTCAATAAAAAGTCCATCTTCTACTTCCCATTCTTCCTCGCTGATGGAAGCTTTCAATATGACCTCACTCTCCTCATCTTTTCTGGTGGTCATGTTTCCTTGAAAAGTCCGTCTCTTGGGCAATCTGCAATCTCGAGCAAAGTGGCCCTTCCTTCCATAATTGAAGAATTCACCATTTTGTCTTCTGTCATTATCCTCGTATTTTTGGTGATAGTTTTCTTTTCTATGTCGAGCTCCCCCTAAAATGTTACTTCTACCTCTCGAGTAAAACTTGTCTCCTTACGTCCTTATTTTATTTGACACGCCTTGTCTTCTTGATATACCTTTCCTCTTGCTAGTGAAGAGTGCCTCATCTTCGTCTTTTATGATTAATTCGCTCATCTGTTTGGCTTATGCCTCTTGATTAGCCAACAGGTTCTCTAGCTCCACTAAGGATGGTTGAGTAGGCCACCCCCTTAAAGAGGTAATAAATGCATTGTACTCGGATCTTAAGTCATGGGTGAGAATTATCTTCATCCTTGCCTCGCTTACCTTCTCCTCTGGTGCAAGTTGAAATATCTCACGACAAATAGATTTCACCTTGGTGAAATACTGAGCAAAGGATAAGTTTCCTTGTGAAATACCATCGAGCTCATTTTTCAAGAGTTAGAGGCATGCTTCATTCTTCTTTGAAAATAACTTTGCCAAAGTTTCTCAGACTGCCTTTGGTGTCTTGTCATCACGAATATGCTCTAATAGGTCCAGGCATATGCACGTACACCCTATCCAAACAATCTCACGTGTATTTGCTGCAGACAACAAAACAAAACCCTCAAACATAATGAAACTATGTAATAAACAATGGTGTTGACTCAGTGTGGGAGAAGGGAAATCAAGTTCGTTATCGACGGCAAGCCGCTTTGGTGCAAGAAGTTTGGTCTCAGCAAGAGTCAAGCTTTTAAGAGCAACTCGACTCCATCATGATGTTTGGTTTCCATTGCGTCGCATTGTCATTTTTATTTTGTTGTATCGTACGTTGTTGGTTGTTTGTTTTGGTCTGGTGGCGATAATGTTTGGATAGGACATTGAAATTTCACTGAGTCCAATTTAGGGTTTCGAGTTTCTTATCAGTCGTCTTAACCCCAAAAATGTGGTTGATGGGGACTGCCTTTAAGCCTAGTATATAATGTCTGTGAAATAAATGTTTACCTTGGACTGTTATGGGTTGATTTTTTCTTTAGTTGTATCCGATATTCTGGATGGGAACATTTGCTTCACGGAATATAAGATTACCTTTGGGACATTACCTAGTACATTACTGAGAATGTTACATTACCTTGTTTGGTTTATTTGATAAGAATACAAGATCGTAGTGTTTGGTTGAAGGAATATAAAATTAATTGAAAATAAAATTTACCAACTTGTTAAACTTTTAATTATTAAATTAAAAATATTTGCATAAAAATTTATAAACCTATTCTGGTTATATCATCTCAAATTTGCCAAAAAAAATATTTATAATATAATTAATATATTAAATCATTTTTAAAAAAATATTTTATTATATACCCTTATTCTCTTTTAATTTTTTTGAACCGTAAAATATTAAATATTTAATATTTTTAATTTTTTAATATTTTGACCATTTATCAAATAAATTAAAGTAAATAATAAAATAAATCTAAAAGTAGTAAAAATAATAAAAATAAATTAACCTACTAAAATATCTTATAAATAAAATAATAAGATTAATAACATCAACTCTTAATGCATTCACTCTCAAGCAACATGTAATCTCATCTTATATCTCTAGAAACATCATAAATACAATATTAATAAAAAATATATTAAATATTACAACACTATTTAAATATGGATTAATATCATATACACTAGCGGTGGAAACTGAAAGTTTCCACAAGCGCCTTAATTTTAGGGTATAGGGAGTTAGTTTAGGGTTTAGGGGTTTAGGTGTATGGGTTTAGAATTTAGGGATAGTTGTTTCAATTTAAAGTTTAGGGTTATAATTTAGGGTTTAGGGTTACTTTTTAGGGTAATATGGTGAGGGTTTAGGTTTTAACCTATAAACCCTAAATTATAACCATAAAACTTATATTGAAACAACTATCCATAAATTCTAACCCTTGCACCTAAACCCCTAAACATTATACCATAAACTAACTCCATATACCCTAAAATTAAGGCATTTGTGGAAACTTTCAGTTTCCACAGCTTGTGTATAGAATATTTATCCTTTAAATATATGCAACATTATTTATATATTAAGTTAATATTAAATAAAAATATTTAATAAATTTACACCATAAATAATTAGTCACCCAATTAAAAATGAAATAAAAGATCAACATAAACATAATTCATTCTATTAAGGGTAATATTGTCCAAAAAAAAGGAATTGTGTAATACCTAAGAAAATGAGGGAATAGCATTCCTAGCATTTGGTGGAAAAGAGGATAAAAATCGTCTGCCCCTTTTTGGTGCCTCTTTCTATGCTCCAACACTAAAAAATTAAATTCTAAGTCCTAACCCTAAATTTTAAATTCTAAACCATACACTCTACCTTAAATTCTTTAAACTCTAACCACAAATCCTAACCTTGAATCTTAAACCTAATTTTTAGTATGTGAGCATAAATAGGGACACCGAAAAAGTGCAGAGAATTTTTATTCCGAAAAAGAAATAATTATTGAAAAAAAATACTTTATAATAAAAATTCTCTTAAACCAAACATAGTAATGCAAGTCTCAAACCAAACGCATTATATTTTCGAGTTAAAATAAAATATAGAAGGGGGGAAAATTCAAATACTCTAGCTGCCGTTTCCATTCTTCTTCTCTCTAGCATTTGTAATTTTTTTTCTTTATGTGGCATGCGAAGATATTAGTTTAATTTATTGTTGCCGATTTTTGGTAATTTTTTTTGTTTCGTATTTTATTTTTAAAATTTTAAATTTAATAATTTTTTATTGTAACACTTTTTTTCTACTTTTTAGTGTATATCTTTTGTTTTTTTGCGCGCTCATTTTTTCTTTACCGGTCGTTTGGCCTCTTCTTTTTCTATTTATTTTTTTATCAGGGTTAAATTTGATGTCGCTACGACTGATCAAGATGTCGCACTTTTGATTATTTTGTTGATCTCCCTATGTTGGACTCTCGAATTAAATTTAGATACGAGCTCACAATCACCGCTCTTGTTCGCGATTGAATTGTGGTAATGAACGTATTGTCAACGGGCCTTATTAGTGCAATAAACATTTTTTTAATGTTATTTATTGTTAGTTACCATTCATCGTCGAGCTTTAATGTTGTTTGTATTTTTTTTTATTTCAAACCTTTAAATTAAGGTTTTTACTTTTTCTTTGTATGACCATGGTTATGATCTAGAAACGCTAATTTTCACGCTTTTAAAAATATATTTAGATCAAATTTCTTTATCGAATTATAAACTCTCATCGTATTTTTTATCTTTTAATAAAAACTAACGTACTTATATTTTAAAAAAATAACTTCTTAAAGCACCAAAAGAACTCTGTCTTCCTTCCAAACATATACTCATGCTAACGGATCATATTCGCGAGGGGTAGTCGTACTCGTATATTTAGAAAATCTTTGGTTGTATTTTTTTCTCTCAGTAAAATGAATTTTTTTTTATATAATAAGGAATCATATTCCTGAAAATTAACAAATACACTCGCATCCGCACCAACCAAACTATATTTGATTTGTTAGGATTAGATATTTTAAGTTGTAGCATTTATGTTTTGATTCTCTGAGTTGTATTTGAGTGTTATTCTACAGGCGTTTATTTTGAGGGATCATCCTGGTTGTTGTGAATTTTTTTCTCTAATTAGGATTAAGTAAATTTTTACGAAGCCTTCAATCAGGTTTAGGCTTGTATGATTAATTTAATAAAATTATATTTACCGTACAAAAAAAAATGCCTAGAGCACGCCAACAAAAATTAACAATTATCACGTACATAGGGGTGTAAATGAATCGATCTTGAACGAACAAGATTATGTTTGTGTTCGTTTGTTTATTTTTAAAGATGTTTATTTTCGGTTTGTGTCGTTTAAATTTTTAATATTGTGTTCGTGTTTGTTTATTTTTTTAAAATGTGTTCATGTTCGTTTGTTTAGTGTTCACGAATGTGTTCATTTAAAATTTTAATATTGTGTTCGTTTATTTATTTTTTAAAGGTGTTCATGTTCGTTTGTTTAGTGTTCGCGGACGTGTTCGTTTAATTATTCTTCAACGTATTCGTTTAATTATTCGTGAACGTGTTCATTTAAGTATTCACAAACGTTGTTCTTTTATTCGTTCGCGAATATGTTCGTTTATATGTTCATGAATGTTAACTAAATTTACAATAAATAAAATAAAACTTACATTTCAACATGAACTTCTATAACATCATCAGCAACAACAAAAGTAGTATTTAGATACATCCACAAGAATTTTTATCCTATAAATGAGTCTATAAACGAACCTATAAATGAGCTTATAAACGAGTTTGTTCGTGAACATAAACGAACCGAACACGCCTCTGTCCGTGTTCGTTTGTTTATTTAACGAACATAAAATTTTTATTCATACTCGTATATTTATCTTAATAAACGAACGATAAACGAACAGTTCACGAATGACGACTTCGCGATATATAGAAAATATTCTTTGTTTATTTTTTGTATTTTGGCGAAATATAGAGGGATGTTGTGATTTTCTCTTCTTCTCTAACGATCCTCGTTAGAGGTTTATTATTAATCAAATAACTACTACTATTAATAAAAAACTATCACAGTTTAAGTCCCAATAAAGACTAACAAACCTAGATGAAAAACAGCTACGCTCCTTTACCCTAAATTCCTTTCTCATTTTCCCTTCAAAACAACATTTATAACACATGGTTGGCACAGTTCGTCTTTAAAACTCTGCTGCTATATACACATTTTTATTGCAACAGTTCGAATCTCAAACTTGTTAGATATATATCACGTTTCCGGTTTTTATTTCCTTTTAATCTGGATTAAAAGTGCAGTTAACGATGGTCTCATTTCCACAATATAAAAGTTTTTAAATTTTATCGTTTTTTTTTTTTAATTGTTAGATGAGTGAAATGAATTGATGAAATTAATAGTAGGATGTTTGAAGATTACTCCTTTGAAAAAAAAAGTAAAGAGTTAATTTCAACCCTCTATTTCACTCATCCAAGAATCTAAAAAAAACGTGTAAAATTATGAGTTTTACAATAAATGACTGAGATTAATGGTAAAATATGTGTGTTGGCATTTCTTCTCACCAAGTTTCCCCATTAATCCTTTCCATTATGCTCCATTCCACAATATTAACAATGGGTAACATTCTTACCATGTATTCTTATTGTCAACTCGGATTATATTCGTCAGTTACTTTTCTTTTTTTCATAATAAATAAGGGTTGTCTGATAATTAAATTTAAAATTGGTGTCAACGAAAGACAGGATATCGTTTTATTGTTAATTTCATAAACTCGAATCAACGTAAAAAAATATTATATTTTTTATTTCACCAGTCCAATTCTTATATTTTAAATGCAAAGCAAACTTTGTATTTTGGAACCGTTGTGACCCTAAGCGGGAAAAAAAAACCCTAACGGATAATAATGCATACAATCTTACCTTTTAAAGCCAACCTGCCTGAACCAACACCATTGCTCAATATAAACCCACAGTTTCTCTAAATCTCCTCACACTCTTCCCATACAAAAAACTTCATTATCACCATCTACCCCATGGATGAGTCACACAAGGCTTTGTATACCGGAGAAACAACACCTCATGCCGGCGGCGGCGGTGGCAGCGGCCGTGGTAAAAGCCAACCACTGGATCCTAATGCAAAGGAGTGGTCAGCCAAGACCGACGGCGCTCCCGAGGAAGATCGGTGCTTGTTCGTAACATTCTCCAATGGACACCCCATAGCCGACCACCAAATCAGAAGATTCTTTAGACTGTAAGTATACATGACCATTTAACCATTGTTTATTACATAGTTTAATTATGTTTGAGAGTTTGGTTTTGTTGTCTGTTGCAGCAAATATGGAGATTGCTTGGACAGGGTGTACGTGCATATGCCCGGACCCAAGGAAGTTAAAGAGACAAGTATCACAACGCCGCAGTTCGGGAAGGTTGTTTTTAAGACAAGTTGTATTCCAATGGTGTTAACTCAGTCTGGGAGAAAGGAAATCAAGTTCGTTGTCGACGGCAAGCCGCTTTGGTGCAAGAAGTTTGATCTCAGCAAGAGTCAAGCTTTTAAGAGGAACTCGACTCCATCACTATGATGTTTGGTTTCCATTGCGTCGCATTCTCGTTTTTATTTTGTTGTATCGTATCTTGTTGGCTGTTTGTTTTGGTCGGGTGGCGACATTGTTTGGATAAGACTGAATTTTCAGTGTACCCTAATTTAGGGTTCCGAGTTTCATAACCCCGAAATGAGGAGATCAATGATTTATAATAGTATTTTAGATTTTTTTCCCAATTATTTTAATATTCAAGAATACCATCAACCTTTTGGCTTGTAAGATGCCTTAGGTGATCTCCGCCTTCTTGCTTCAACATGAAATCTAGATGGACAATCTTTGTTAGTGGATTCACGAGTACAAGTGGTTTCCTACTTTTCGGTGCTCTTATTTGTGTTTTATCATTAAAAAAATAGATTTAAGATTTAGAATTAGAGTTTCGAGTATTGTGTGTATGATGTATTTTTTAAGGCGTATGATAGAATTAGGCATTAGAATTTAAGATTAGAACTTAAGATTTAATTTTTTTTTAATGTTGGAGTAGAAATTGGTTTTTAATTTAGGATTAAAACTTAGGATTCACGAGTAGAAATCGAATTATTTGACTCGATGTGATAAAATTCGACTTGTAATTTTATAAACTTGACACAACTTAAAAAATTCAAATAAAGTTTGAGTTGAGTCTCTCAACTCCGTTAATTAGTAGATCGATTTTTAAGTTTGAGTTGAGTCCCTCAAATTCGTATGATATATGTATGTGTGAGAGAGAGAGAGAGGAAATATATGTGTGTATTGTATATGGAACTAATTAATACTTTAATATTATAAATGTTTACAATTAAATTTGAACAGAAACTCGAACAACTCAATAACTTGACTCTACTCAAATTTCATAAACTCGACTCGAAAAAATTTCAAATAAAATTTGAGTTATAAAATAAGAATCGTCAACTCGACTAACTCGATTGAATCTAACAACCTCATTTTCCCAACGTTCACGACAATGCAATTCAAAAGAAGATAGAAATGAGATGCACTAATTGACCGAATGGTAAAAAATACCCATATTATTGTATGAGTTTGAATCTCGACATTTACCCTGCAAATAGTTTTATGTTTTCAATGTACCATACTAAAAAAAACTTCCTATTTCACCATTCCACCTCTATCATTACTCCCAGGAACTCAAAAGCTCAAGCTTTTGCACAACTAAAAGTACAATTACATGACAAAACCATATCTTTGTAAACTATCAACCTTATATAAGACATGGCAGATAAATAAATATATAAAATTTAAGCTTTTGTTCTTTTTGTCTCTCATAATTACTCTTTGACCCCCTCTATGTTGGAAACGCTTGTGATTATATATCCTTCAGGATACTGGGCCTTGATGTGTGTTTTATGTTTTTGTAGGCGACTACTGGGCTCATGCTAGACCCAAGCACGAGCCTTGGGTGCCACTTTTCTTTAATAAAACCTCTACCGATGGGGTTTCTCGTTTCCCCAATTGCATCCCGTCTTTCTTAACCCGTTTTATGCGTTTTGAATTGATTTTTTTTGGGTTTTAGTGTTTTTTTCCTTCTTGTTTTGATTTGTTGTTTCATTGGTAATCCAACAAGAAAGTATTTTTCATAGAGTTGTAGAAGAAAAAGAGGTTTAAGCTTTTATAGTTTGAAGATGCAGAACATTAGGAGGTCTGTAATATCTAGTAAGAGCATATGGCGTGGTTCCTTCGGATCATTTGTGGAATCTAAGCTTTTTTTGGATGATTTTGCATCAGCTGCTAAAAGGGTATGTTGTTTTCTATTTTGACATTACTGTTCTTTCAAATGCTTTGTTTGATGTTTTCTTTTTGCTTGCCTACAGAACATGTTATTCTGTTTGTTTGAGTTGTCAGCTGACAAAGTAGTTGCAATGGTTATAAGTAAGTTGTTAAGTGAAATGTACACTATAGGGATATCGAATATAGTAGCATAGGTTATATTCTAGTTGGTACTTATTAGTATAGCAAAAGGCCTATGAGCTGAGCCTAAACCTTGTTTTGACTTGATTAATGTGATTGCATTATAGTTTTTGACATTCTTCTAATAGTGTTTCTTATATTTGTTCTATATGTATTAGTTGTTGAACTATTTTCTGATAACATACTGATTACCGCAGTCTCCAGTGGATCTGAATTCTAGTTTTGCAAGACAGTATGTGACAGGTGCCAATAATATATCAAAGGTGAGTCAGTAATTCTAATTCTTTTAACATTTTTTTGTTCTCTAAATGGTGCAGAGTGCATATTACTATGTGCTTTCTATTTGTACTTTGTGTTTCTCTCTCACTAGATAGCTGCAAAGTGCAAACTTAATGCTTTCTTCTTTCATTCTGCAGGGTGTACTTGGAGCTAATGGTAAGTTATTTCTCATCTATGTTTACCTGAAACATTTATGTTCAATTTATTAGAATTGGTGTTGTTATGGCCGATGGGGTTGTTGAAGGCTATGGCCGATGGGATTCTTGTATTGGTGTTGTTACTAACATTTAACTTTGCAGTTATTATCATTAGCTATCTATTATGGAGAAGTTCCAAGTTCGCCTAACCTGTCTTTTCATTACTTTGTTGCGTAGAATATTGCTTCATGCATAAGTGACCTACTTTATGAAGTGTGTAAAAGTTAAATTTCAAGTTGGATTAGCATTAGGATAATTGTTATCTTCTTTTCTCCAATATTGTTTTCCCTACTTTATTTGACAATTGTCCGACAGGCGTTTCTCTTCCGTTTAGAGGACAGTGTGGTAGAGATTGTATGGTTAGGTTTCAAGCTTTGGCCCCTCACATAGAAACTGGCGGATTGAAGCTCATGTCTCCTTACTTTGCTAGGTCCTTTGCATCAAGAACTTCAAAGCAATCGAAAGAAACATCTGAGGTTCGGATCTTTTGGCCTTTTTGTGTTCTCGTGTCTGTTGGCTTTAAATGATTGGCAAAAATACTTCTCATGTTGCTTGCGTGTAATTCTAATGTGTGAGTGAATGCATGTTTTATCCTCTTCTATGGTGAGGCAATCAATGTCCAAATGCCGAAAGGATGCTAAAGTGGAATGTGTCCGAAAGTGTGTGGGATTTATCATCTTTCTTTCCTAATTGAGCATGGAATGACTTACTTTATTCTATCATACTTTGGTTATTGCATGGCAATAAAGATTAAAGAAAACATACGCACTACTGAATTTTATTTCATACAAAGTAAATTCCATCTGTCCTCGTGGAACCTCAAAGGCAATTGTTACAACAAAGGAAAGAACGATCAAATTCAGTTTTCTGAGCTGTACTCATCAAATGCTATACTGGTCAACATATGATTGCCTGCATTTCCTAGTGCTGTGGGCTCTTTATGGTTACTTGAAGCTTACCATCAGTCACACTTAGTTGTCGTCTTTATCCCTTTGGCAGACTAGAAAAGAATTATCTAATGTTGAGGATCCGTTTGATGCTCCTACATACAATATCCCAGAAAAGCCTGTGACATTTACGGAGGGTGCTAGCTACAGTCTCATAATCCTTGTTGGGCTCGGGATTGCAGCTGCTGCAGGATATGCTGTCTTCAAGGAGCTGATATTTCAACCAAGAGAGTAAGCTTCAAATGCCTAGTTGGCGATTGGGGTTACTAAGCTTCTCCCTTCTTTACATGCAGCCTAATTCAAAACCATGGTTTTATAGGTATAAGATATTCAACCAGGCTCTGGAAAGGATTCAGAACGAAAGCCAGGTTTGTAAAAATAGCTTACTTGTCTTTGAACCAACACTCTGAAATGGTGCGTTGGAGTTTTTCTCTGTCAATCAGTTCTCAATCGAAACTAGAACTGTCAACAGTGCAACATATATTATAAGTTATAACTGGGGATCTTCAGGCAGAAGCCTGTCAATATACATCTGCAAGCCAGCATGAACATCAAAATAATATCTTAGAACCCTATTTTGCCATAAATAAGAACAAAGGAGTATGTTAAGGAGATTAAAATAAAACGGAGAACAAATAACAATGAGCAGTACAATCTATTTGCACTTATCAGGTCAGATTTTAGATGAATCTGGCATACACTAGCTTGATATGTGTTAAGGAGATTTTAGATGTTTCTGTTTTTCTTGCATGATTGCATCTATATATTACTCTAAGCATATATTCGACAGACAGCCGAGTTATATGCGATTCTAATTCTATGCCACATACTATTACATTTGTTTGTCAGGTTAGGGTGAGGATTGGACATCCTATTACCGGCTATGGTCAAGAAACTAGAAATCGTGCTGCTCGCCAACGTATTCCAAACAGGATATACACGGACGAAAATGGCGTAGAACATGTGGAGGTATTGTTGGGAAAGATTATTTATTTGTTTAGATGTTTGTAAGCAACTTTGTATTATCGCAATATTTAGTGTCCTAGGTCTCTCTCATATGCAATTTTTGATTTGGTGATTGCTTCTTAACTGTTTCAAACAGGTTAATTTCTATATCCGTGGGCCCCATGGAGCCGGGAAAGTTTTTGCCGAAATGTTCAAGGACAAAACAGACAACAAATGGAAGTATACCTACTTGATTGTTCAGATCAATTCACCTTCCAGAGCAGAATTAATGCTAGAGTCTTATTTACCAGCAGCCGAGGTAAGGTCATAGTCACCGGTTGAATTGTAGCTCAGCTCTACTAGAATGAGGCAAGATGTTTGATTTGATTGAGAATTGTTTGTCCATTCTCCTTAAAGTTGTGAATGGGTTTAGGTTTCTGTCTATTCATTAACTTTACCACATAGTACTGGTGGATCCATGGATTGAAATCTTAATCCTACCAGAATATGCTGGGAACGATTACACAAGTTACAGTCAATAATATTCCAGCATTGCAGTTGTTTTTCCCCCACCCCCTCTCTATGTTCAGTATGCTTTGAATCTCATCGGACCGACTTGTGGGTTCACGGACTCTTATTTTGCCATATTCTACGTTGAAACATTCAATGGAAGCGGTTCCTTTTCTTCGGATAATGGCACTGTTGGTGATTACAAAGAGTCATCACAGAGTAATAATAAAGTTAACTGGTTGACTACTGTGATAAAGATGGTAAAGATTATAACACGTTAACATTTGCAACTTCTAGATGCACAATCTCCCATTATGTGTCCTTAAAAAGGTAAATGGCCTTACATCCAAGCCAAAGAAAGAACTTATCCGACAACCTCGTGAATGTCGGAAAGTGGTAGAAGCGTTGAGGAACAGAGAAGCAACACGAGGAGATCACCGGAGGGAATCAAACCAGCATGAATCTATCAATCCCTTAAGTTTAAAGACCCATAAATGATTTTGACATATGATCTTTAAAAGTAAATAAATAAAACAAAATCAGTGTACTGCACCTGTAAAATAAAAATAATAATTTTATATTCGAGTGATTTCTTCCACACAAAAATAAAAAAGAATAAGTACAATAACATCCGCCCACGATCGTACATGACTTCGCCCCTGATAAAAGCAATAAAGCTTGACCACCATTTACCACAAAGATAGTTTGGCATGGGAACTTTTTCCCACCACAAAATCCTTTGATTTACAAAGGAAAACACACAACAGTAAAAAGTTGGAAGCTGGACCACTTTTTTAAGTGGGAATTACATGACCTAAGCCTCATACATTACTAGCCACTCTTCTCCCCATCATTTTGTCAAAAAGAAAAATGCATCATCATCATCATCTAAGTACTCCTAATTTCAGGATGATAATTTAACGAAAAATATTCCATTTCCAAATACAATATACGATGATATCGGTTTTAAAGCTCCCCCCATAACATACATGTTGGTAGCAAACAACATTCGAGCAGGGTGCTCGGTGCCATTTTCATCTGGTTCTTAGTTTCAGTCAACAGTATAGTGTAATATAGTATAGTATAGTATAGTATAGTATCACTTCACTGTAGAGAAGAGATCTTATACCAGAATGCTGCCAGGAAGCTACCGAACAGCATCGAGCAGTTTCGAGTTTGAATCACATCTCGGTGCAAATCATTATCCATTTCAGAATCTCTCACATCTCGGTGCAAATCATTATCCATTTCAGAATCTCTGTGGGTCTGACAGCTCATTGTAATCTGCAGGAAACTGAATTTGACACAATCAAGTGGAATAAACAGAATAAATATTACCGACCAAAAAAAGAAGGAAACAGAACGAAGCATGATACCTGCCATGTTGTCATCAAAATGCGATGGATACAACAATGGGGGAGGAATGACATGGCCTTTCGGATGAAGCTTTAAATAGTAACAACCCTGCAATTTCTATGGAACACTGAATTAGAACTCAAAACAAAGTAAAAATACATGAATCTTATGGCACTTTATGAACTTCCTTGCATATGAACTGAGCATCTAATCATAAACACCTTTTGTATTCACCGTTTCCAACCAGATACACATTCGAGTCATAGCTCACCAAAAACTTCCAGTAGACATATTAAAATAACAGATGGAATGGAATCATCATTTATCTCAGAAAAAAAAAACATGCTAACAAATTTAAGGCCCATGCTCTGCTCTAGGATGTGTGTGTGCGCGCGCGAGTGGATTATGAAGGAACCGATAGCTGATACGGCTAGCAATCACACTGCAAGTCTGATAAACTTTAAAATAACAAACCTCGTGATATCTCCAATTAATCCATATGAAGCTTGTCATGAGGTTACTGAAAGCAGTTTTTTTTCTTTAGAGGGAAAATATACAAACTCTCAGACACATAAAAAGCATCGAGGTCAAACATAATAGTGTAACCAAACTCTTTAGTTTCCAATACTGATATTTTCCATGAAATCCCAAGCCTAATCAGTCATCCACATCTTGCCATTACACACAAACAAATTTTCCACACATTTCAAATGGGTAGTTAGAGAATGCCAATATTTACACAAGAGCATCAAGCTGGTTATTTGGCTTGTGGGCTTCCATACAGACAAACAAACACTTCCTAGTTGGGGAAATGAACAAGTAAACTAATTGACAATGGCATTTTTCTTAGATCTGGTAAATAGAGATAAACCGACCACTTTTACTTTTACGAATGCAATTTCAAAGCAAGTGTTGAACTCAGTGATAAGGATTTAAGTCACACAATGCACGGCTTCTATGACATGTAATTTTTTGTGATCAATAGTATCTTAGAAATAATGGTGAGGAATCTACCTCGCAATCTCTTCAAAAAAAGAAAGGCTCACAAGACAAAACTTTATAATTCATTAACAATTAAACTTCATCTCAAAACAATCAAGAGCCGGTGAATTAACCTTTTTTCCATCTCATAAGTTTGCTTTCCGATAGCATGTTAGAATATAAAGATGCAATGCCTGCAAGCCAGTTAGAAGGGAATTATACTCGAATATCTCAACCTATTCACAGGCATACATCATGCCTTGAATGGCCACTGAAGCGTTTTTGTCACTCGTGCTATCTAGAGATAAAACAGAAAGAGAAAAAAATTACTTTTACCATTCACAGGAACGCATCTTGCCTTGAATGGCAACCAATGTGTGTTTGTCACTCGCGCTATCTAGGGATAAAACAGAAAGAATAAACAGAACTAATTACTTTTACTAAATAATAACAGTTTCCTAAATCAGAACATGTTCATAACTACTATCCAATAATTGCTAATACATTTCTCCAATCGATCAACTGCCGGCAAATTGAGAACATTTTATCTGACCAAAGCATGTTAGAACAAAATGAGAAAGAAACACATGCACATCAAAACAAGTACGCATCCCGAACTTTCCAGATCGATAAACAGTTATTATGCTCTAACAGGTGTTCATATCTACTAAATCGTTTGATTACTAGCACAGTCATATCTACCTAATCCATCATTAGCTCACAACTCTATCCAATAATTACTAATGTGTTTCTCCAATCAATCAAATGTCATCATCAACAAACGGTTATTATGCTCTAACATGTGTTCATATCTACTTAATCGTTTGATTACTAACACATGGTCATATCTACTAAATTATTTGATTACTAACACGTGGTAGTATCTACTTAATCCATCAATAACTAACAAAGCTCATAACTACTATCCAATAATTGCTAACATGTTTCTCCAAGCAATTAAGGGTAGCAATCATTGTTTTTTTAACATGTTCAAATCATTAACCGATGCAAGTTGGAAAGAACAAAATGAGAGAAACACATGCATGTCAAAACAAGTATGCATTCCGAACTTTCCGGATCGATAAACAGTCACTATGCTCTAATATTCAACCAGTTTCATGAACAACTAACAAGTACGGAAAGTCTCAAGGATCTAAAAGATTTACCATAAAAAACGATTTCCTTTTACATAAACTGAAAGGTTAAAACCCTATTTATGAGTCTGAGAAGTCATATTTACAATCTGTAGGCTGTAGCTATTCACAACAAGTTTCATATATACCGTCTCCCGCCATCCCTCTAACCTCGTCAGGGATTCAACAAAAAGGCACAAGAACAAGACACATTTGTTACCCTTTCTTCTCTACAAGCTCATCTACAACTGCAAAAAAAGATGTTTAGCAGTCATCCTTATTCCCAACCTCCAAAATCATAGTTTTAGCAGTCATCCTTATTCCCACCCTCCAAATTCATAGTTTTAGCAGCATTCCCATCTAACCCTGCAATCACAAAAAAAAAATCAAAATCAATCCTTTATTCAGAATAACTTAGCACGTAATTAAAAAGATTAAATTTTTTAATAAGCCAAATCATCAGACCTTTAAAGGAGGATCAGGGACTTTGTAACAATCAGGCGTTACCGAAGATAACCACATACCAGGAAACAAGCACTGCAAAAGATTAAAAAAAATAATAATTAGAAAAAAAATTCAAATTTCAGAAGATAGATAATGAAGCAAATCTGTTACCTACAAAAGATTCAAAAAAAGAAATAGAAAAAAACGATCCAAATTTCAGAAGATATAAAATAAAGCAAATCGAAAGGCTTACATCAAGTTGTTTCTGAACATTCTTGGGTCGCTTTTTTGGTCTTCTAGAAGCCTTCGAACCGGTCATAGCAAAGATATCGTCATCAATCTCTTCTCTAGTAAGCGAAATCGAGAACTTCTGTCTCTTCGCCTTCTTCTCAGCCTCTTTGGGTTCAGTTGCATTCCTAGGCCGGCTGGACTCCGGCCTCTGAGCTTTGTTCTCGTGAGCCGAAGCTACAATCTTAGGCCCGCCTCCATTTTGATTCTGCGGTTTAGTAATCGGCTTCCTAGGCCTCAGATTCCACGTCTTGGGAACAAATTCCTCAAAGTCTTCCACATTCAAGCTCTGATTTTCAGTTTCCTGAACATCAACATCAAGTTTCTGACTCTTCGTTCGCAGGCGTATGTAGATCTTCGATCTACCCTCCGTCTCCGTCGGAGTAACCAAAACACCAGAACTGTTGATGAATTTCTTCTCCGATTTTCCAGCCTTATGATCGAGAGAAGAACCGGAAGAAGCTCCGTTATACAGAGGAGCTTCCTGCAGCGTATTCTTCTTCCGATCGGAATCGGTTTCGCAGCGGAGAGGAGAGCTCTGATCGGAATCGGTGAGTTTCCGGAGGCGTTGATTGTGAGTGTGATTCATTGCCCATTTGAGGCCATGTAATTGGAAGTTATGAAGATGTTGAGATTTCAAAGCAGAAGAAGAAGCCATCATCAGCACAGTCTGAGTCTGAGTTTGAATTGTTTGTTCTTTCTGAGATTAAAAAAAAAGCAGAGAAAATTCTTCTCCGTTTTCTCTCCACTGAGTGAAATGAGGAAACAATCGAGTTGAAAAAAGAAGAGAAGAATCTGAGTTTATGAGGGCGAAGACAGAATAAAGATAGAATTGGTGGACCAAAATGGAGAAAGAGCGGTTATGCATTATGATACTCTCAACTCTCAAACTACGAACAACCTTACAAGGATTTTCTTTTCCGGTTTTGCCCTTTCATCTTGTGCTTAATTACTTTAAATGTATGAGACCGTTTTTTGTGTTCTGTCGTTTGCCCACAACTTCGAGGGTTGTATGTAGAACAGTAGAAGTAGTGCTTACTAGAATACGAATGAGAGTATATTTATATTTGTTCGTTTAATTTTTTTGTTTATATTCGCTCGTTAAAATAATAAAAAAATATAAAATGATATATATAAATAAATTTAAACGAACAAGTATATGTGAATAAATTTAATTTTTTAAATATATTACTTTTGTAATGAAAAATAATAAATTTGAATGGATATACAAATAAATTTAAACGAACTTCTCGCCGAAGGTTCACAAACACGTTTGGTTCATTTACAACCTTAGTACTGACTGAGGTGGAAATGAAGTATCTATATTTTTTTAGGTTTATACCCTTCCTTGTTGAGCTGGAAAAATTCTTGCGGGAGGAGCTTGATGAGGTGCTGCTCTATGAGGAAACCTTGTGGTTTCAGAAGGCGAGAAGTCAATGGAATCTGTTTGGTGATAGGAATTCTAAATTTTTTCATTCATGTGCTTCTAGCCGTCGACGCGCAAATACAATGTTAGCGCTCAAGAGGGCTGATAACTACTGGTGTTCGGATCAGAGTGAGCTGAGGGGCATGGCTATCAGTTTCTTTCAAGAACTTTTTACCAGTTCAGGTTGTGATACTGCTTCTTACCCTATCAGAGGGTGTTTTCCGCCTATTAGCTCTACGGGACTAGCTTCTTTATCTATGGACGTTACAGATGATGAGATTCGTGGTGTAGTCTTTGGTATGAGCTCTTTTAAGGCCCTTGGTGTCGACGGGCTACATGTTAGTTTTTACCAAAAGAATTGGGGTACGGTTGGTCCGAGTATTTGTCGTTATGTGCGAGAGATTTTTGTTGGGCGGCCGATGGAGGATGCGATAAATTGGACTATATTGGTTCTCATACCGAAGGTTGCTGCGCCTGAATCGATGAGCCAGTTTCGTCAGATTAGCCTTTGCACGGTGTTGTATAAGGTGGTTACAAAGCTAGTTGTTAATAAACTGAAGTTGTTCTTACCGGATTGGATATCGCCTAGTTAGGCTAGCTTTGTTCCAGGGAGATCGATTAATGACAACATTGTTATTGCTCAGGAGGTGGTTCATTCTATGTGTCGGAAGAAATGCAAGAAGGGTTGGATGGCGATCAAGATTGATTTGGAGAAAGAGTATGACAGGCTTGAGTGGGGTTTCATTGAGAACACGCTTTGTGATTTGGGTATTCCAGGCGATTTACGGAGATTGATTATGCAGTGTGTTTCTTCGGTGTCTACTCAGGTGTTTTGGAACGGTAATTTGACTGATGCCTTTCGTCCTACTAGAGGTATTAGACAAAGTGATCCTTTGTCGCCTTATTTGTTTGTGTTATGCATGGAGCGATTAGCTCAGGCGATTCATGGTGAGGTATAGGGTAACAAGTGGAAGGCAATTAGACTGGTGAGGCATGGTCCGTGTATTTCGCATCTTTTTTTCTCGGACGATATGGTTCTTTTCGCGGAAGCTTCTCCTTCTCAGTTGGATGTTGTAACACCCCGAAAACCGGTCTAGTCGGAATTAAGTTCCGATGATTAAATATTTTATATCGATTGAATAATTTATTCGATTTTATCTGAAACAATAAATATTTTTCGGGTTAATTTATGACAGTTTATTATTATTATTAAAAAAAAATGGCAATGGAACCCACGGCCAATTCCTTCAAATTGAAGGAACTTGTCGTGGTATTCCCACATCAAGGGACATTCGGCACACCCATAAAATGGGTGGCAAAGCCATGATTCCACGTGGCCAAGCCTAAGGACATTATACCCCAAAATTTGGACAACACTCCACCTACGTGGAGAATGGAAATGGAAATGAAGGCCGGTCCATGTAGTATAAATAGGGTGGGGAGTGTTGCGCAAGAGAGCAAGGAAAAGGAAAGAAAGAAAGTGTGAGGGGTTCGAATAAATGGAAAAAAATATAGAATATATATATATAGGGGAAGATTATGCGCAAATGAGGAAGAAAATATGGAGTCAGTGAAGAAACAATAATTAAGAGGTTCAGTGTCTGATATTTTCGATATAGTAATATCGAATTTCTGCCGACGCCGGGTCCAAGAAATCGATAAAAGACGACCATCAACCAAGGGAAAAGGTGATGTTATTCGAGAACCCTAATATCGAGGTGAGTGTAGATGCATTTGTCTCGGGTGACACGGTGTCATTTCGATCTTGGTTTTTATGTTCTGATATGCGAGTGTAGTAGCGTCTCGAGTTTGGCAAGGGCCTACTCGAATATGTTGTTTTATTTGTTAATACTAACCATTGAGTTAGAAGCTTTACGACATCGATTATATGTTGGTAAATGTACGGTAAGCATTGCATTGATTCCCTTATTCATAGTATGATTATTGTTGTCATGAAAATCATTGAAAGCATTGACATATGATAAGTATGACAAGAATTATTGATATTGTTTATTGATATGAAATATTGTTATGAATCATGAACAATGAACCTTGGATTCGAAGTATTGGATAGAATTAGCATGCCATAGAATTCATGAGCTCATTGGTACGGGTATTGGGCTTCGGCCATTGGTGCGGCGGAAGGATGTGTTGTGTATTGGTCAATTGGTGCGGCGGAGGGATTATGACACGACCATTATTATTGGTGAAGTGGTGGAATTCGCGTATCCAAATACGTTGAATCGGTCCAAGGGAAAACATTGATTATTGATATTGCTTTTGTTATGATTGGATAACATGCCTTTCACTTATAATATGTTTATAGATTGTTTATGTGAAATATGTCATTAAAATATGTCACTGAAGTATGCAGCATTGCATAACATGCTCATTCATTGTTATTGGCTACCTCACTTAGACTATGTAAGTCTAATGCATTCATTTGCATAACATTTCAGGTTAAGGAAAGTAACGGATCGAGGTCGAGATTAGTTAGAAGATTGACAAATCACTACAAGTAAAGAGTAACGTGTTTTGTCCTTATGAACTCCTAGTATGGTGGCAAAGTAGTTAAAGTAATTATACTAGTCTTGTGGCCCTACTATTGTGTAAATGTTGCCTATGTTTTGTATAAGATTTTAAAACTATATTAACTATTGAATTAGTAATAAAATTGATATAATTGGCACTAAAATATTAATTAAAAGTCTAAGATTTATGTCTCCGATTTCCGTTATGTTTTTCGGTAGCGCTCTCCGACCCGATTCTCTACCAGGTCGGGAAGGGGGTGTTACAGATGTGCTCAGTCGTGTCATGGGAAGGTTCTGTGAGGTATCTGGGCATAAGGTGAGTATCACGAAGACGAGTATTTATTTCTCCAGTAATGTGGAGGCTGGTATGCACAGTCATATTAGTGGTCAGTTTGGCTTCACGGAGGTTCTGGATCTTGGTCGATATTTGGGGGTGCCGCTGTTGCATAAGAGGGTAACTAAGAAATTGTATCAGTATGTGGTTCAAAGGGTTAAAGACCGTCTGAATGGGTGGAAGGCGAAGACGTTATCACTGGCAGGTAGAGTAACACTCGCTAAGGCAGTTCTTGCTACTATTCCTAATTATGTGATGCAGACAACTGTCCTGTCGAAGAGCACGTGCGAGGAGATCGAACAATGTATTAAGAGATTTATTTAGGGCCGAAATGACAACAAGGAAGGTATGCATTTAGTTAAGTGGGATGAGTTTTGTTGTCCGGTAACGGAGGGTGGTTTGGGATTTCGTCATATTGTGGATCAGAATGAGGCTTTCATGATGAAGATGGCTTTTCAAGTTATATACAAGCCTGATCAACTGTGGGTTCAGGTTTTACGTACGAAGTATAAATGGGAAGGGCGTCTTCCAGTTTCGATTGAGAGGCGAAATTACTCTCGTCTTTAGAAAGGCCTGGGTGTGGTGTGGAATGATGTGCGTAATGGAACAATTTGCACTATTGGAAATGGTAGTAATATTGATTTTTGGCGTGATCGTTGGATACAAGATGTAGAACCTTTAATTACTTATGTTTCGCCGGCGATAGCGGGGAGCTTACCTTATGTGTCAGTTGTAGGTATGGTTGGTCCGTTGGGACAGTGGAGTTGGTCGAAGTTTAAGAATAAATTACCGTATTAGATTATCCTTAAGATTGTTGCGATAATGCCACCGGGTGCTAGTAGTTGTGAGGATGGGTTTGGTTGGGAAGGAAGTGAGAGAAGGCTTTTCACATTAAAGGTCGCGTATGCAAGTAGACATCCGAAGGTTTTTGGGCCTCTGAATCATCTTTGGGGAGCTATCGCCGGGTATAAAGGTAGTCTGCGGGTAAGAATGTTTTTGTGGCTTGTAGCTCATATGTGTGTTTTAACAAATGAAGAGAGAGTAAGGCGCCATATGGCAAGTGACATGAGTTGTGGTATTTGTGGTGCAGATGTGGAGTCTATGGACCATATTTTTTGATGGTTCCCAAAGGCGATGGATGTTTGGATGGGGTTGGTTAAGCAAGAGCATTGGGTGGAATTTTTCGCCTTAGATTTTTGGGTTTGATTTCGGAAGAATATCGTCTATCCTGAACATTTTGCACGAAATGAGGACGAGGGCCATGTAAGTTCTGGTGTCGCACTGTGGGTTTTGTGGACGTCGAGAAATCGAGCAGTTTTTGATCCTATGCTTGTTGCGTGAGAGACGCGATGAGAGATGTGTGCTCGCATGACTGCGGAAGCTGTTGGTGCTGCTGCACTGCGGGCTGGATTGGGCAGCAGGGGTTGGGGCGTTCAGGCTGGTTTCGTTACTGCAGCAGGGGAAGCTACTGCTGTGCACGCTGGAGCTGGCAGTGGTGCGTGGCAGCCTGCTGTAGGGGTGAGTGTGCATCGTGCAGCAGGGGTGTTGGATGGCGTGGAGCGTCGGTGGGCGCTGCCGGCAGGGGGCTTTGTGGCGCTCAACGTGGATGGTGTTGTGGCGCACCCGGAGTCCTTTGCGTCGTGTGGTGGTGTTATTCGTAATAGCGAAGAGGTGTGGGAGTTTGGGTTTGCTAAGTCGATTGGGATGTGTTCGGTGATGGAAGCGGAGTTGTGGGGAGTGTTTGAGGGGTTGAGCCATGCTTGGTATCTTGGTTTTCGGCGGGTTCAGGTCGATATGGATAATTTGGAGGCGGTTCGGCTTTTGAATAATAAGGATGGCGGAGGTACTTATGGACCCTTGTGGTATAAAATTATGGAGCTACTTCGGCGGGAATGGGATGTTCGGATTAGGCATATTTTTAGAGAAGCGAATAGGGTGGCGGATTTGTTGGCGAAATTCATGCGTGATGGCTCTTTGGACTATCGGGAATTTTCGAGGATGCCGGTGGAGCTTGAGTGGTTATGCCATAAGGATAGGGCTCATGCTCGGTCGTAATTTATTGTTTGTCGAACTTTGCATCTTTTAGTTTATTTGTTGTAATTTCCATGTGTACTCTTTTCCTCCGACTAGGATTATGGGGTTTTTTAATGAGGCACATGGGAATTTTTCTCGTATGTTTTTACCCTTAATAAAAGCATACAATTTGATCAAAAATAAGTATTTAAAATATTTTTTTATCTAAATAAGTACTTAAAGTATAATTTTTATTGGATAAATTGCACATATCATCATTCAACAATCTTTTCACTCTTATTTTAGTCACTCAACTTTCAATTTTTCTTATTTAATAACTGAACTTTATACATCAAACGTTTTTGGCCGCTTACGAATATTTTATTATTTTTTTTAAATTTTTTAATATTATTTAATATAAAAATAATTTAAAATAAAAAAGAAAAATCATATTGTACGACCACCATTCGTCGCTGGTGTCGTAGATGATGGTCGTTCGGTCCCATATTTCACCAGTTATATTAGGAAACTGAAAAGTTTATATTGAGATTCGTGAGTTTCAGAACATTTTCCAGTGAAACAACTACCGAATCCGGACTCTGCGTGTCAAAACGAGTCACCCGGTGTAACTTGGGGTCAAACGACCATCGGTTTTGAAAGACAATTAACAATTTCTATAGTAGTTTTATTAACATAAGGTATGATTCACATATATTGATAATTTAGGAATGCATTTAGAGTGTTCAAAAAGTTTGAGGACCAATTTAAAATTAGAATCATATTTTGAGTATGAAATTAGAATGTTCATAAGTTTGATGACCAATTTAAAATAAAAATCATACTTTTAAGGATGAAATTAAAATGTTGACCGTTGGAGCCCAAAGTTTCGAAACTTACTCAATAGTTTCAAAACTCGAAAACTGTTTGAAATCAAAGTTTAGAAAATTTTGCAAAAGTATGGAAACTCTTGTAAGAGGGAGCTTCGAAACTTTTAGTAAAGTTTAGAAACTTTGCTCGAGTATTTTCAAGAATTAATTAGTTTTGACTTTATGAAATAATTTAAAGTTGAGGAATGAGTCAAAACACTTATAAAATATTTTTAAACATATTTTTAAAGTTTTATAAACTTTAAATTATTGAATAAGTCCAAAAACATTTTTCATTGAGTTATATCAAAATCAAATATATCAACAAAGCCAATTTAAACGTGACATCCGCGAGCTTAATCTCATCTCTACTAATGTGATTAAATTTGACAACCCAATCCCTCGTATGCAATGCATCTAAGTGAGGCAACAACGAGGAACTAGACCTCTAGTTTGTCCTTTCCTTCAAAAATCAAAACGCCTCAAACTATCTATCTCCAAAATAACCTTCCTAAAATCCTTGTCCCAAGCATCCACAAGACCAACATAGGCCCCAAAGTTCAGCTTCCAAAATAGAACAAACACTATAGTCATGCTTAGATTTACAGTGAAAAATACTCGGTATTTGTACAATTTTCATATATTTATGTGTAATTATTGATTATGTTTAGTAAACAGCTTTTTGAGCCAAAATTAGAGGTTTAAACCATTTTTAGAAGTTTGACTAGTTAAATCTGTTAATTTGGATATTTGCTAAATAGAAGATTGTAACAACGGATTTGGGTGAAACCTCTCAATTTTTAAGAAGCTCTTTTTAGGAGCTTTTTAAGTTAGAGGATTAGATATAAAAATTATAAAGATTTGTCTGCTAAATCGCCCCCGTACGACCTCCAACACTGCCTTCGATCTTTATTACGCACCGCCCGGAGCCTTCCACATAAATGTTTTCACATCTTCACAAGTGTCAACCTCCCGCAAACCTCAAATCACCGATCTTCAAAACACGCTAATAATAATAATCGTCGTCTCATCAGCTGAATTTACTTCTGTAACAACCTTTTTTTCTAGAAAAACTTTTAAGTGTGTCATTTTTTTGAAAAAGATTTGTTAAAGGGTGTTTTCTTATAAAATTCGCGGTTTAGAAAACGGTAAAAATGTTAGAGTCGCCACCGACCACTAAGGTAAGCCGGACACCACAAAATCAAAGATTTAATTTAAAAAGGGTTCGGGAGTTGGTTACTTGTGGGGAAGGGTTAGCACCCATCACTCCCGGAAATCGGTAGCAAAATACTTGTTACCTTTAATCGATAGAAATTACTTAAAATCAAAAGCTAATTTAATTAGGTGTTCTTAATTGAAAATTCGACTTAAATGATACGTGTTTTATCGAATCGTGGCTTTAGAATTAATTGAGTATTTAATTAAAAAGGATGACAGTACACCGAACCATATACTAAACCGACATCATATAAGTCTAACTGTCGTGTTAGTTTAGGGTTCGATCTCGTACGTCACCTTTATGCATGATGCAAGCAGATAAAGTATGATGTCATGGTCTTGTTCGTTTTATCTACTTACGAATTTACCTTTAGACGATGCGAATCAATCCGAATATCCAAGAAATATCCAATAAGCTAGGATATTTCAACCCGAATACGCGAATTAATAAGTATCTCATTTTTATGATTAGAATTAATTGTCATACAAATTAGAATATTAAAAGTCATATGAATGACCATTAGGAGGTGCATGTCACGTATGAACATTCGAGCAATAAAAAATTAAGCTAAGCGCATATTAAAATCGTATATTATATTTTATATTACTTTTAAAAAACTATAGATTATAAAACATATTTATAACTACATATTTATGAATACTATGTGATATATAAAAAAAAAGTTTCATTTAAAAGCTATATCATATACGTGTAATCTATGTATTATATCAATAACATAACAACCATCGTAACAAAATCAAAGCAAAATATACATTATCATCCACATGCTAAATATAATCATACATACATCAACATGGCAAGATCATAGAAAGGACTGAAATGTAACAAAGGTAAATATAGAACAAAAATTAAAAAAAGCATGATTAAGAGGTTTTAATACTGGAATTAAGACCAAATTCGAAGGAAAACAAAACCCTGAGAACCAAAAGAGAGATTTTACCAACAAAGAATTGAGTTCAAAAGAAAAAATAACTTGATTGAATACATTTTGAAACTCTCGGAGACGAGGGGTGATTACAAAACGCGAAATGACTAGTGGGCGTAATTAAAATGGTGCAGAGGGTTTTAAAATGGGATTAAATCAGTTTTAAATCATTAAAACATAATAAATCTGCGTTTAAATCATTTCATCTCCTTTTTTGCAAAACCTAAACCCTCAGCCTCACACCCTTCCCCCATTCTCGACGCCTCTGCGCCATTTTAATCGCCGTTAGTCGGCGCCAAAAATTTAAAAAAAATACTTTTGAAACTTTTTTCTTTTGTAAACCTAAAATTAAAACATTTTCCCCTTTTCACTTTGAGAAAACAGAAACCCAAAAACATTCTCCTATTTCAGAATCGAAAAAACCCTTTTGTTTCCTTTTTTTTAAATCTGGAGCCCTTTTTGTTTAAAAATCAAAACTCATTTCGGTCACCACATCGCCGTTTCACCATGCAAGACCTTGAGAGGCCGAGCGGCTTGTCAACGGGGAGTGGATGTGAACCGGCGCTCAAAGAGCCAAAACAACGAAGGTAAAAAAAGATAAATCCTAACCTTTTTCGTGTATGCTATGCAAAAAAGAAAATAAAAACGAAGGATTACCTCCAAAGCTATTTTTGCTCTATGTTTCTATTGCTTTCAATTTTTATGAATGTCTACAATGAGATTTGCTTTCGGCTTTTATAGCTGAATTACAAGGAATTTAGAATTACATGCAAATTGAAAATAAAATTGATTGTCATTTTACTTTGTCCTTATTCGTGTGTGTGTACCCTGAAATCGTTGTTTTGTATCCTCAGAGGCTTTGACATTGTTGATTTTTTTTTGTGCATGTGAGTATGGTATGGTGGCTGGAGAATCGGCGCCGCTGCAACTCCGTTCGATCGATATGGTGAGAATTTGAACGGTCTGAAGAGCTGAGGAGTCCAGCGTATGAGTCGCACGCGCGCGTAGGAAATTTGGAAGGTTCTCGCTTCGATTTTGAGTCGTCCGATCGCGAACCAGATCCGATGGTCAGGATCTTGTGGTGCCAGGGCAAAATAGGGGATTTAGGACTTCTTTGATTAAAGACCATCTGGACCGTTCGATCAGCAACCCTTGATCTGACGATCCAGATGCGGTTGCGCACAAAAACAAAAGATTAGGAATTAGGGTTTTTCCTATGCTATCATATTAGGGCTTTTGGGCCGAACGGGCTCTGTTACGTAATATGCATATTTTTTGAGTTTTTCAAATGTAATATGGACTTTATTATTAATAAACTTGGGTTTATTATTTAATGTTAATGAGTTGTTACTTATATATGCATTAATTTTTGTATTTCCAGATTTGTTCCAATATACTTAATAATAATGATAATGATGATAATAAAGATAGTAATAATAATAATGTTAATAATAACAATAATAATAATAGTAATAGTAATATTAATAGTAATAGTAACAATAACATATGATAATAATATTGATAGCAATAATAATGATTATAATAATAAGGCAGTATTAATAACAAAAAAGAAAAGAAGATGACATACTATATTAATAGTGTTTAAGGGTTTTTTGATATAATGATAGATATATTAATAATAGTGGCATTTTTTGCTTTTGAATTTTAATAACAAACACTTACATTTATATAGTTAAAAATTAAACAATGTCCCATTATTGTAAAATAAAAAGAGTACCCGGACAAATTTAATGATTACAACTTCTGCCAGCCCACTAACAAGCTGTCATAGAGTCATGCCTGACATCGCCCACAAAGGTACTGTAAAACTAATGTTTTGATATAATAATTGAAAAATATTTTGGACAAAGTTAAAAAGAATTCAAAACATTTTCTAAAATCCAAACAACTTGAAACTATGTTTAGGGGATGTTTTAAAAGAGTTTTAAGTGTTTTCAAAGTCAAATTCAACAAAATCATCCAGGTGTTTCGAAACACCCCTAGGTGTTTCGATACGGGTCTTTACAGTGTCAAAGTGTTTCGAAACGGGTTTCGAAATGGGCTTTTATCTGGGTGAAATTTTACATAGCGTTTCGATACGGCCATTTCCGTTTCGATACGCCTATGTGGAATTGACCTCAACGGTCATAAACCATCAACGGCTATTTCCCAACTACCTTTTAAATGCAGATTGTTTCGATACGGTGATAAGCGTTTCGATACGGCCAAGAGCGTTTCTGTAGAACTAATGTTTTGATATAATAATTGAAAAATGTTTTGGACTGATTTAAAAAGTATTTAAAACAATTTCCAAAGTCCAAATAACTTGAAACTATGTTAAGGGATATTTTTAAAAGGTTTTACATGTTTTTCAAAGCCAAACTTCACAAAATTGTCCAGGCGTTTCGAAACACCTTAGGGCGTTTCGATACGGGGGATTCCAGTAGCAAAAAAGTTTCGATACGAGTATCGAAACGGGCTTTCCCTGGATGTGGATTTTGCCCAGCGTTTTGAAACGGGCTATGTCGTTTCGATACGCCTACGTGGCTTCGACCACAACGGTCAAAAACCCCAACGGCTATTTCCCAACTAACATTTAAATGCAGGGCGTTTCGATACGGGTCTAGGCGTTTCGATACGTGTTCCGAAATAGGCCAGGGGCATTCCGAAACGGGTGCCTTGTCAGACTGCAACGGCTCTTTCTACTTAAAGGGTGTTTCGAAATGGGTTCGAGCGTTTCGAAACGATGAGCTGCAGAACTACATTTATGGTGGGAATTAAAGTCCTCAACGGCTCCAATTCAATCCCAACGGCTAGTAACGGCTACAAACTCATCAAGGAGTATAAAAGGGACCTTCAAGCATCAAGTAAAGGCTAATGCTCATATTGTCAATCAACAAATGATCAAGAATTGTCTTAGAGCTTAAATTGTCATTTATTGTATAGACAAACACTAGTGAGCCAAAATTGTCAAATTTACTCAAGTGTTTTAGGTTTTGGGTGAGTGCTAAATTGTGCAAACAAATACCTATTAGAGAGATTTAAGTTTGCTTATTGTTTCTCTTTGTAAAAGAGGGTTTTGATCAAGGCTTTGGGTAGAAAGCTTGATCGTGTATAAGGGTTTCCTCCTAAGCCTAGAAAAGGGGACGAATCAATAGTGGATTGATTAGAAATCCTTAGTGGGGAGCTAAGGTAGTGGATGTAGACCTTGGTTAGAAGGTTGAACCACTATAAATCATTATGTCAATCATCTTTTTAGCTTCCACAACCCTTCCACCCAAAAATCCACCTCTCCACCACTTGGTGAGCCATATCGGTTGAACGAATCGAGCTCCTCACAACTCAACAGTTTCGATACGGGTGCTGCATCAGACTGCAACGGCTCTTTCTTTTCCAATAGTGTTTTGAAACGAGTTCGAGTGTTTCGAAACAGGGAGCTGCAGAACTGCATTTATGGTGGGAAATTAAGTCTCCAACGGCTCTAATTCAACTCTAACGGCTAGTAACAGTTACAAACTCGAAGAAGAGTATAAAAGAGACCTCCAAGCATCTAGTAGTGGTTAATGCTTCAATGAACCACCCGGCTCCATTTATTAAGTTGGTTCCTCACTCCAGAACCCCATCAGATACCTTCGTCTCCAAAACTATGGCTTCCGTTACTTCAACAATCCATGGATCAACAAAGACGGGAAGCTTGTCCTTGTAGGCAAAGTCAAAGTTCTCAACACCATGGATAGCTTCCACAGATACATGGCCTTTTGCATGAGCGGATGTACATGAAAATTTAAAAGTGTAATTTATCCCACTTAATTTGTTTGAATATGAGATTTAATAAAGTAAGAAGTTAACAATACTTATTCTAATGTTATAAGAATTTTATACACGTCATATTTCACTTTAACCTTATTATATAAAATTTCTGACTCTGCCACTGTTACTTGCTTATTCTCAAGGTCCTCAAATGCTTGCTTTCAAGCTTTTATCAAACATCGGTGCAGTTTCTTTAATCTAATTCATTTTTATTTCTTACCCTTACTGTATTATAAGATATAAATATAAAATGGTGTAATTTATTTTAATAAGATCAAGGTGGCATAGTGATAAAGACCCAAGTTTTTAAGCGGGAGTCCCCAGGCTAATTGGAAGAAAATAAATATATTAAATAAATTAAATTAAAAATAAGAATAAATTCATCTAATCGAGTGATGACACATGTCGTCATCCGATTGGTTAATTAATTTTATTTAATAAAATTAAAATTAAGACTAAATTGATATGATATGTGACTAAAAATGACCAAATATATAATTACACAAATTTCTTTTACTATTATGTCATTTTTCCGTTAGATTTTAACTGTTGGTGGTCAAAATATGATCAATTAAATAGTTTGATAGTCAAATTTTCAATATTTTAGTTGAATGGTCAAAATAAGACGGAGCTAATAATTAAATGATCTCTTAAATAATTTATCTTTAATTTTATTAAATACTTTTGTATAATAAGATAATGTATTTTTCACTATTTTGAAGGTAAGTTTTTTTTTAATTCGGTTGAATATTTGTTGCCACAGGAATTCCTTGGTGTACTTATTTCAAAAAAATAAAATTCTACCTACTCAGCATCTGCAAGTAATTTTTGTGCATGAAGCACACGTATTCCCTTCGGTTAAGATTTTTTTGAATAGATTTGACACCACCCAGGTTTTTTAATTCAAAATATTTTAACATTCTGATCAAAAAACTATATATATTTTTAACATTATTTTAATCGGTATTTATTAGATTTTGTCCGTAATGAATCAAATTTGTTGCTTGGAAACTGATTAAATTTAGGACAGTTTAGTATTATTTTTGAAAACTGCATTGAAAGTATAGTAGAAAAGTATTCTTATAAAGTGTTTTAAATTTTGGTTAGAGATATTAGTGTTTTATATCGCTGTTAAAAGTGTTTTTTTAAATAAACGATTATTTTAAGTATGATATTATAAATTAAAAAATATATATTTTGATGATATATAAATTCTTTAATGTTATAATGTCAATTTAAATTATGATAAAAATATTTTTATTAATAAATAAATAATTTTTATTTAAAAATTTTAACCGAAAATATATAAAATAATAAATAATTTAATAATCATATAATTATGTCTTTGGTAAAAAGAATTATGAGTTTATAAATTATAAAATAAACACAATATCATATAGCATATGAAAGTTAAAATTGCAATTTGACTTCTAAAAGTACTTTTTTAACCGTAAAAGTTAAAAATGCAATTATTTCTTCAAAATATATCTATTTAACATTTTTTATGACTCTAAAAGTATTTTAAGCTTGGATTAATATCCTATACACAGGCGATAGAAATTAAAAGTTTCCACGAGCGCCTTAGTTTTAGGATATATGGAATTAGTTTAGGGTATAGGGTTTAGGGGTTTAGGTGTAGGTGTTTAGAATTTAGGGATAGTTATTTCAATTTAAGGTTTAGGGTTATAATTTAGGGTCTATAGGTTAGGGTTTAGTTTTTAAGGTAACGTGGTGTGGATTTAGGTTTTAATCTATAAACCCTAAATTATAACCCTAAACCTTAAATTAAAACAAATATCCCTAAATTCTAACCCATACACCTAAAGTCCTTAAACCATATACCATAAACTAACTCCTTATACCCTAAAACTAAGGCGCTTGTGGAAACTTTCAATTTTCACCGTCTGTGTATAGAATATTTATCCTTTAGGCTTTTTAGTTTTTAGCCCCAAAAGTGCATTTCAAAAGCAATGATGAACGAGGAGAGTAAACTAAACCATTGGCCCCTATGCTTTTATAAGACATTTTTTTAATTTTGTCACCTTGTTATAACAAAATTATAAATTGGTCACCTGACCTAAAAATTAATAAATTAATTTTTTTATTAAAATTTAACGAGAGATAATATTTCAGTTATTAAAATTAACAAAATAATAGATTTAACCTTTAACTTTCGCACTCTATTTTTATTTAGTCCTAATTCTAAAAAATTAACTCTCAACATTATAATATTCTTTTAATTTACTCTCTAATCCACATTTCCTTATCTCGTTATTCCTCTTGATCAAATAAAATCTTTTCAATATTTCTTATTCTTCACCATTCCATACTTTCTTTTCCTTTATTAAAATCAAACTCATTATTCCTTCACCCCGAAAATAAAAAAACAAAACTTTTAAAGATAACACTAAATTCAAAATAATATCTTTTCGTACTCAGATTTGGGAAAACTTTAAGCTGATAGTTAAGAGTTTTTCGATGATTCGTGTGACTTCTAAGCTCATTATTTATGTTGGTTGTGGCTTGTGATTTCTTTCGTGTTATATTCTAGAATGTTGAGTTAATTGTTTTTGAATCTGATGACCAGAAAAAAATATTTGAATAAATATTTTATTAATCATTGGATGACGAGATTCACACTCTAGTAATTTCAATTCGTCAAATTAAATTTTGGTTAACTTTAGGGATATTTTAAGAGTAAATTGTCCCAAAACTACTAAACTATTAGTCTCATTCTATTTTATCATTGAAGTACGTTTCTTTTTAAATTAAATCATTAAACTATTAAATGATTTTCGATCAAGGCAAATAAAAAAAATAAAAGTAACAAAGAGAGGGCTTGAATCTATACTTCTTAATGGCCAGTAGGACAGGATTGGTGTCTCTCATGTGTGGTCGAGGGGAAGTTTTGCCGCGAGGTATCTTTAGGGTATGACTAAAATGAGGCGGTTTTACATAAATTTTTATTCAATTAGTAAAAATTTATGTAATTATACAAATTTTTACACAAATGATAAGAAATTAGGTTATAATATAAGAATTTGGGTAACTAAACAAATTCTAAATTCTTATATAGGGCAAAATCTACACAAATTATTATCCAGTTGATAAAAATATATGTAGTTACACAAATTCTTACACAATTAGTAAGAATTTCGGTTTTACCTAAATTATTATCCAGTCATACAAAAATTCTTACCAAAATGATAAGAATTTATGTAGGGCCGTATTTTAGATGCACCCTAAGGCGTCGCAACTTGGCATATTCTGGGGTCGAGACCTGACCATGGATGGCTAAAAATAAATTGTGATGGGGCTTATAAGGAGAGGGTAACCTATTACAAAGGCCACTTAGTTATGAGTAAAGTTACGTATGGGCTACCTAATTATTAAAAATTAAATTATGATCATTCAATTATAGACAATATTACATTTGAGTCACTTAATTATAAAAAATATTATATTTGAAAAAAATATCAATTTAGTCATTTTTTCCCTAAATCATTTGTATAAAAAATGCATGCATGCATGTAATTCCATTAATCTGAATTTCGTAATTTTATGAAAGGATACATGCATATTATTTACGACCAATAGTTTAATTGATATTTTTTAAATAATTAAATAATTTTATCTATAAAATTAGTAATTTAGTGATTGAAATAGAACATTCTATAATTTAACAACTATTGATGTAATTTACTCAAAAAGATATTAACTGGAAGATTTGTACTGTGTCCTGTGTGGCTCGTGACTTGTGATCCGAATCTGAAGTTCCAAATGCCCTTTAAGCGGGGTATATAGGTAAATCCACACTCTGAAACAACTTAAAACCCTTGACTTTCGAGTTTCATTATGGATTCGTTTCTCTCTCTTCCTATCTTCTTCTCTGTTTTTGCCGAGCCGCCGGCGATGGTTCAGCCCGGTGAAACTCCGATAAAGCCCCCAATGCCACCCGCCTCCCAAATCGAAGCTCAACCACTGTACCCGGTCCTATCCCAGCATCCGCCTCAAAAGGATCTTTTATCCACCGCCAAGCGCCGCCGCGAGGAAGAAGACCCCACGGCGGTGTACTATTCAGGGGAATCGGCCTCAAAACGACAGGCGAAAGCCCAGGACGTCATTTTCCGTATCGTTGTTCCTTCGAAGCAGATCGGTAAAGTCATCGGAAAAGGAGGTCATAGAATCCAAAAGATTCGTGACGACACCAAAGCCACCATCAAAATCGCCGATGCAATCATCGTGAGTTCAGAAATATCACGAATTTTACTTTTTTACATTTCATTTCCCATTTGATTATTCTTTTAATTAATTAATTGATTAATTCTAATGTTTCGTAGCGACATGAAGAACGTGTCATCATTATAAGCTCCAAAGATAACGAGAACATGGTTTCTGATGCGGAAAATGCACTTCAGCAAATAGCTACCTTAATTCTAAAGGTAATCCTTTTTTCTCCATAATATTTGTTTTATTGCCAGTTTAACTGTGCTGATAATTGATAAACAAAGATGAAGAATTTCAAGACATTTGAACACTCAAAATTCTGTCTTATTGTTTTTGAACTGTGAATATTCGTTTGTATCCTATTTATTAATAGGAAGATGACGGTAGTACGGAAGCAGAAAAGGTCGGTGCTGTCGGTGCAGGACATGTTGCTGCAAATACTATAAGACTTTTGATTGCTGGGTCGCAAGCGGGCTGCCTAATTGGGATGTCTGGTCAAAACATTGAGAAACTGAGGGTTTCCTCTGCAGCTTCTATCACAATTCTTGCTCCGAACCAGCTGCCTTTGTGTGCATCTGCTCACGAATCTGATCGAGTTGTTCAGGTTAGATTTTAACATGGTTAAACTCGGTGTCATGTTTTCTACTGTTTGTTTGTTTGTTCCGATGTCGCTGAATGATTATTGAATTCTTATTCAACGCAGATATCAGGTGATTTTCCAGCAGTGCTGAAGGCTCTGGCTGAGTTGGGTTATCAACTCAGGTATAATAAGTGGAGTTTTTCAATTATCATACTTGATGATGAAGTTTATTGAACTTTTATGTTGGTTCCATGTCTAGGGAAAACCCACCACGGGAAGTGGTTTCTATTAGTCCAGCATATAATTTTAACTTGCTTCGCCCTGCTCCGCCTCAGCCATTTGTGGACCCTACTTCAGGTTAATCAATAACTTCCATAAGGTTTTTTTTAGCTTCCAACTGCTACATTCTGTGGCTGTCAAGTTTTAATATTTTCTTATAACCACATCATCTTTAGGACAACCACTCTTGCAGCTGATTATGTAACTTTCGAGATGGTGGTTTCGGAGACGTATATTGGTGGATTGATCGGCAGATGTGGCTCCAATATTTCAAGGATCAGAATTGAGTCTGGAGCAACTATAAAGGTGGGCAGATTGTTGGTTCTTACTTGCTCTATCGATTCAATCTTTAGCTATTCTTGGATTTAACTTTCAGGTTTTTAGGTCAATTACGCATGTTTATGAATTAGGTGTGACTTGCTCAACTTCTAAGTATATCAGTTTTACTGTTGCAGGTTTATGGTGGGAAAGGAGAACAAAATGTGAGACACGTTCAGTTCAGTGGTAGTTCTCAGCAGGTATTTTTTTTTCATTAAAGGCTGGGGGATTCAGTGTGTTTTAGCCTGAAGATTTATTGACATAGACCGATTTTACACTTTTGGAGTTTTTTTCCTTTCAGAACAGTATGTTGGATAATGAAATGTACATGCTGATTTGCTAAGATTGCATATTAAAACCAGCTAGTAAAAGTTTTACTAAAAAAAAGCTTGGGTCAGGTGGATTCTGTCAGGTTTCTTATCTTGTTTCAATTACGGATTCTTCTCAGGTTGCCCTAGCAAAGCAGAGGGTTGATGAATGCATATATTCTCAGATGATACAACAAGCTGGTACTCTACCACCAGGGTAATTTTCCTACCATATTTATCTTTCCATCTTTCAATTCGTTTGGAAATATTCAATATTACAGTAACATTCTCTGACATGATTAATCTTTAAAACTCTGTTTCCGTATATCTTTGCATACATCCTCGATTGTGTATAGATTTAGTTTGCTGTATCAATGAACTCTAATGAAAATTGGGAATGTATAATGACCGCATTGATTTTCAATACTGGGTTTTTAGGCTTTTAGCACGATATAGCACCAAGTATTTCATCTCAACATGGTTTTGAGTGGAGTCTGTATCTAAGACAAGTTACTGTTGTATCATAGTATCCGATTCACCTTGGATATAACCATGGGAGGTATAAGCCATCATGGTTGTCAATATCTCTACTGTTGAATGTTACACAATTGCAGCACAACCGCCAAAATTCTCTTTGTCAATTGTGAATTACTATTTTACTAAATAACTGCTTATATGAAATATTAAACTGATGTGCTATCCTAATAATCATTATGCTCGACTATAAGATCTCTCCTTTGATGACTGTTTCTTATATTAGTAAAAGTTTTAAGATTGAGTGATTTGTGTGTCACTTGTCTAGATTCATACCTGAATGTTTTATGCTTCTTCACTAAGATAAACATAGATGTATTTCTCTCAGTTTGCAGATGTAATGAAGCCGCAACGAAATATGCTTTTGGGATCGAAGGCCTCTATTGGCTCAATGTGGCGTTGCACCTTCTGGCCTTGTATCATTTGCTGGCTTTTGTTTCTCTATGGATATTTAGTTTGCTGTTTTCGCGTATAGAGCAAAGCTTGTATTCTACTGACTGCTTGAAGGCTGAAAGATCGTAACAACTAAATTGACATTAACATGATTACAAAATTGGAATGCTTCATCATTACTGCTTTTAGCTAATCCTTTAAATTCATTTTTCTGATTTTCTACTATATATTTCACCCCATTTTTTAAACACCATTATTTGAATTCATATATATCTTCGTTTATGCTTTTGTGTGAACTGTGTGAGCCAGGATAATTAATTATTAGGTAAATTTCACTCAAGGTCCCTTATGTTTAGCGCGTCTTCTATTTTAGTCACCTAGTTCGAAAAAAAGTTATTCTGGTCATTTATGTTTTCGACCATTACTGTTTTGGTCACTTGAGTGTTAGACTCCGTTAGCACCTGTTAATATGGTGACATGAACGTTAATAAAAAAAGTAAATTTTTAATTTAACCTCTAAAGTTTTAAAATTTTATTTAACACCATCTTTCTCAGAAATTTAACACCAAGAAATATGGCGACCTTGATAATAAAAACAGTGAGTGCTCACCTCGAGCAATGTTGATTTCAACTTTCCGAAATTATTTTAAACCAATCAGTATATATCTTCGTATTTCAGATTGCAGTTGATTTAGTTGTTTATGTTGGTTGGTCTTTGGTGTTATAAATCAATACTGATCAGACAGATCAGCATCAATCTAACTGCATACCGTCGGATTTGCCTTCTTGATCAGAGTCATTCATATCATCCGTACCGGGTGTAGAAGCATTAGATCTAATCATATATTTGCATGTCCTAAACATAAATTTATCAAAACCATCAGATATTAATAAAAAATGCTACTAATCTTACAGTAGATCATGATATTTTGCAGGACAACTTTCACTTCATGCGTTATAATTAACATCATACTTTCTTTAAATGAGTCACGGAATGAAACATTAAGTACTTATTTGGCCCGAAAAATAGTTTGGATATCTATGACCTAACTGGAAGAAAGAGCACAGTTTGGGCACCTATTTGCCTATTAAACCTTAGTGATATAACGAGGATTATTGAACAAATACTCAAAATAGTTTTCGAAAAGCTAAAAGCTATTTCAGCTTTGAAAAATACTTTTCAAATCAAATTAAAAAAATACTTTTTGTCTGAAACGTTACCTATTATGTATTGCTTTTTGACGTTAAAGATACTTTTAACTCAAAAAAAAAGTTTTAAAAGACAATTAAGATTAAGGTTGATATTTCATAATGTTGTTAGTTATCATTTGGCCATAATCTAAATGCTATGCCAAATGGCTTTTTTTTTTAGTTTAAAATATTTTATTTATTAATTGATTAATTCAAATTGAGTTTACAAGGTGGAGTGACCCTCTCAATTCAATTTTTTCTATTTACAACGTTAGAATCTAAACTCCTAACAGCTATCATGTTAGACAAACTGGTTGTAGGCGACGTTATACCTTATGTGGGTCATAATCTGAACTCTATAACTAGAAAATTCGTTTTATTTTGTGAGGTGTTGTGCCTTAAAATGAACCACGCGAGACTTTGGCCCAACATCATTATATCATGTAATTCTGCTCTACATGTTCACTGCAAGGCTGGTAGAGGGCGCAGCACAACCATTGTTCTCTGCAACATTGGGTGGTAAAATGATACCTCAAAATTTTTTAGAATTTTTTTCTATATAATTTGTATAAAAATATTAAAGTAAATAAATAAATGACAATCATTTATAAATAATTGACACTACTTAATTACAATACAAAAAAATGACATCCCTTTAAATAATTTTTTAGCTCCGCACTTGTCTGCAACCTGGTATGTACTGATTAAAAAGCTAAATCACTGGAGCATCCGAAGTTACCTTGTGATTACTATGTAGCTTTTGTTGCAAACGCGTATTTTGCATTATTTTCAGTGGGGATGTCGAATTGGGACTTATATGAACAAAGTAGTAAAGTTAAAAGGATCTATTCATAAATTTATCCAAAACAGAAAATAAGGAAACTTACTAAATGTAATAAACCTTTTGGGGTAGAAAATAGAAAAACTAAGAAACAGCAGGGGGTGATTTGATATTTTGACATTTTACTCCCAACTGAGGATAACAATAACATGAGAGAATGCGTATGGGGGCAAAGTGCAAAGGGCTACTCTAAGCCTGGAAAACGAGTCATGCCCATGATTCTCTCAACTCCTCTTCTGTCTGAACCATCGTTTCTCTGTAAGTATCCAACATACTTTTACATTCGCATTATCTTTACAAAAGAACATGTCTGCAAAAACATGGAATTTTTAATGTCCTTCTTCCAACAGATTCTTTGCTCTCCATTTTCTGGGTGTTTCTGAATTCACCTTTTAAGTATCTTCTCCTTCGTTCTTAGCTCTTTCTCCATGGAAATTACTTGACCCATGAGGTGATTCTGGAAGAAAATCATATGTCTCTGTTTGTAATAACTAAGAAATTAGCTAGGCAACTTCCATATAATTCTTTGGTTTTTTCGTTTGTTGCAATTCCCTAAAATTTGAAATTCGTACCTGATTTAGAAATTTTTAGAAATTTTTTATGCATTTTCGATTGAAAATTTATTTTTGTCTCCTAAAATTTTATATATTCGCCTCCTAGAATTTTATAGGTTCGCCCCCCTAACATTAAGTAATGCGTCTCTGCCCTTAACCACAGTTGCACAAAACTCTTGAAGTATTGGTGTCCGACATATGAATATGGAGATATGACTTCCGGCGGGGGGAAAAAAATTCAGAGAATCCAACCATATCTGTGCCGGACACTTAATTGTATCCGACACTCACACCCTAGTCTAAGTAACATAGCCTCAATCCCCCTTCGGACTGCTAATCGAATGGTGATGCCTTTCATTTTGAACTGTTATTTAGAATGGGTTTTGGCTACTCTTGCATTAAGATGCTTCAAGAATTTCTTTTCTCAATCAAGCAATGAACTAGGATGTGTTATGTTCATACATTTTATATTTTTTTTATGTCTTGTTCGTATATTTTGACATGTTACATTTCAGCATGTTCCCGGGTAGGAATTTTTTCCACTCAAAGGAAGAAAAATGTGATTTTCTGCTCGAGTTTCAGCTTAAAAGATAATGGGTAAGGCAGTTGTTATAATCTCTTTCTTTCCTATGTTTTTAAAGATTGCTTAGTCCCTTATGTGGAAGACATTTTGTTTAGGGCCGGTGTTCATCGGAAGGAAAACTCGAGGCGTAGGTTTCTCCTTTTCATTTTAGTCTCATCAGGCTTGTCTCCGACCTTGTCTTCTTCTGGAAAGACCAAGAGTAAGAATCCGTATGACGAAAAACGATTGCTAGAACAGAATAAACGGAGACAAAAAGAGAACAATGCTCCCGAAGACTTTCCGAATTTCATTAGAGAAGGTTTGTGTTGCAATGACAGGAAGTTAAATGAACTCGATCATCTCTACCTAACCACCTTTAATTTTCAAACATTTGCTTCCAGGCTTTGAAGTTAAGGTTGTAACTTCAAAGGATTACAAAAAGAGTGATTCGGGACTTATATACCGGGATTACGAAGTTGGTAAAGGTGATTGCCCAAAGGCCGGTCAACAGGTTTTTTCTTTCGTCGTCTTTTAACAATCCGTTCCTTTCCTTTGTTCAATGGGATCATTATCGACCTGCACATGTTTATCTTGGTTGCTTTTGCAGTAATCATGTATCATTAAGAGAATACATCCAAAACATACAGCCAAAGTTATGAAACTGAAAATTTCATATGATATCCTTACTCTTTAAAGTCGGTTTTATGGACTATTGCAGCTACGTCGCATATGTTTGCCATATCCGTTTATGCTTCCTAACTACAAAAAGGTTTTCAGGTCACCTTCAATTATATTGGTTATAATGAGTCAGGTCGGCGCATTGATAGCACCTATATACAGGGTGCTCCAGCCAGAATCCGCATGGGAACTAATGCAGTGGTTCCAGGTGAATAGCATCCCCTGCAAAATATAAACAACGAACTGTATAATGTAATGTACGCACGGAAATGATTGAAATAGATGATACATTCAGGATTCGAGGAAGGAATTCGGGACATGAGGCCAGGGGGAAAGAGAAGGATAATCATTCCTCCAGAGCTTGGACCTCCGGTCAGTGATTATCTCCGTTTATTTTAGCATGATATCTTGCTTTCACGTTTACTTTGTGTTTCGATTGTTACCATAACTTCTGACCAGTACCGAGATTACTTTGTTTTTCATTTCGATTTTCGACCAACATTCTATATGATGTCTAAATCCCCTGTTTAAGAAATTTGGATTTGATGTGATTCATTGGAAATTATGTTTCCCTCTGCAGGTGGGGCCTTCGACGTTTTTCAGCTCGAAACAGTTTGAAGTTTTCGATATCGAATTGCTCGGCATACAAAACTGTCAAAGGAGAACCATAGCTTTTTATTCTGATGTTGTATGCAATGCAATTGAGTGATTGAGAACATGCAAATCCTAAGAAGTAAGAACAGGCCTCACTTGAAAAGTTTAGTATGTAATATATCATTTCTTTCTTTACAAGAACTAATCGCATGTTTGTTTTTCTTTTAAGGTTAACTAAAAGAACATATCACACTATGTAATAAAAAAAATATTTATTTTCATTTTTTAATTAAAATCACAAAAAATCTCATGATTTCATATTCTTTTTTGTATAGATCGAGTAAGTTGTATTTCTTTCATCGAAACGATGTTGCTTAATTCACGACATCGAACGAATAAGTTGTCACATCCCAAAAACCGGTCTAGTCGAAATTAGGTGCCAGTGACCGAATATTTTAAATAAATTATTCGATCTTATCTGAACCAATAAATATTATTCGGAGTAATTTATAATAGTTTATTATTATTATTAAAAAAAAATAATAATACAAAGTGAAGTGGACGGCAACAAGCCAACCACTCCACAAATGGAAACCAATTGAATACAAATTGAAATTGGAAATCAACTATTGAAGATAAGAAAATAATTGCCACTACATGTGGCTAGCAAATAAAGAAAAAGAAGTGGCTACTAAAATGCCACCAAAATTCCACTATATGTGGCAACAATGAAACAAAGCTTTATAACCACCCACGTGGAGAATTGGAAATAAAATTGAGAGCCGGCCATGCTTAGTATAAATAGGGATGGGTTTTCTAGGGGAGTCACTGCAAGAAACCAACGAAGCATTCGAGTAGTAAAAAAATATATATAGGCGGTCCAGTATTTGATTGGTAGTCCGATATATTCGATATAGTAATATCGAATTTCTGCCGACGACGGGGTAAGCTTAAATCTCTAGTTAGTTTAAGTTTCGGTACCGAGTTTGATGAATATTTTTATATATATTCGATACTGTTTTATTGATTAGTTTTTTATTAATTATCATGGTACACGAGGTCGATTCGGAACAGCCGTCAAGCCCAAGAAATAATAATAAAGTACCGGTCTGTCAAGGTGAGTGAAACAAATTAGAGTTGAGATTAGAGTCTCAACTACCTTTAATTTGATGTTAGTATATATATATTAAGCATGAAATTGGATTAATTAAAGGTTGGTAAAAGATAAGGGTAGAAAGGATAAATAAATTCGGATTTATAAACTGTCCTGTAGAAAACTACATTTTTGAGCATGTTAGAGTCATTTCTGGAAAACGGGTTCTTCTACAAAGTTGTAAAGGACAAAATTTTACATGAAATAGAGGTATAATTTACTCAAAAATGTTAAGTATAGGTCTCTGAATTGTTCTTAGAAGTTTCGGGACTGAAACTGAATAATTGAAATCTGCTGGGATAAATTATAGAATTCGAAATGTTTAGGGGGTCAAATGGTGTTAATAAATTCTGAAAAATTTATGATTAAAATAGGGGATTCATAAAATGAATGAAATTAAATGTCCAAGCTTGAAGTAAGTCTCAATTGGTAGGTTAAATGGACACTAAAGTGGCAAATTGAAAACAGTGGGCAGAATAGGTCTACGAGAAAGTCCGGTTTTCAAACAATAAACTGTATTGATAGAGAAATGATAAAATTATGTACCATACATGGTTGTAAAGGTGTGTTTATAAGATTTCTAGAATGGTAAAGAACTCCTTATTTGGAGTTGTGAGTAAAAAGATATGAATTTTTGAGTAAGTAAAGGTCATAAAAACAGGGTAACAGTTTGCCCCTAAATCTGCATCAACAACGATTTTAGAAATTCATTATAAATTGTATAAGAGGAATTAAAAGCTATAATTTATATGGTTTAAAAGGTTTTTCAGTCTAGTTTCGTTTAAAACAAACGAAATCAGATTTTGAGTTATAGAACATTTTATATAAATATTTCTTTAAGGACAATGCAAGCTGCCTAATGTAATAAATGATATGTTTCTTTAATGTTTGGTTAGAAAAGATGTAGAAATGAAGGAAACCACAAAGTTGGAGAATAAGGAAAATGTCTCTAAGCTTGGATTGAGGTGAGTGTGGATGCATTTGTCTCGGGTGACGCGGTGTCATTCCGATCATTGTTTTTATGTTCTGATATGTGAGTGTGGATGCATTTGTCTCGGGTGACGCGGTGTCATTCCGATCTTTGTTTTTATGTTCTGATATGTGAGTGTGGATGCATTTGTCTCGGGTGACGCGGTGTCATTCCGATCTTTGTTTTTATGTTCTGATATGTGAGTGTGGATGCATTTGTCTCGGGTGACGCGGTGTCATTCCGATCATTGTTTTTATGTTCTGATATGTGAGTGTAGATGCATTTGTCTCGGGTGACGCGGTGTCATTCCGATCATTGTTTTTATATTCTGATATGTGAGTGTGGATGCATTTGTCTCGGGTGACGCGGTGTCATTCCGATCATTGTTTTTATGTTCTGATATGTGAGTGTAGATGCATTTGTCTCGGGTGACACGGTGTTATTCCGATATTTGTTTTATGTTATGATATGTGAGTGTAGTTGTGTCAAGGGATAGGCTCGGTGCCGTTCCGTTGCATTATTTACGATTATAATTGCATTTGTTAAGGGCTCACGTAGAGCAACTATGTTCGAATGGCAAATTTTGTAAGTGCCTTGCATTACTTTAATATGTTTGAATATGACTATGATATGCTACATGTATGTGAAAATAATATGAAATGCTACCTGATATGGAGCTACGGCTCATCTCGTTATTTAATATGATATGATCTGAAAATCATGGAACATGTAATGAATTTAATAATGATTGGTAAAATTTAAAATGATAAGGAAGAATGATTAAAGGCAAGAATATTGACCTAAATGCGTATTGCTTGTTAGATAAGCATGCTTAGCATAAAAATGATTAGTTGCTATGATGTGTTGATTGCTTGAGCTATGTGAAATGAGACTAAATGATAAGCTTTGCTACTGATTGTTGATGATTATAAAATGAAAATGATCTCATGTGCTTGCTGGAATTTTAGATTACCATGATGCTTGATTGATTATATGTGTATGCCTATTGAAGTGGTTAAATGCCTTTGAAATTATGAATGATTGGCAAGTGAATGATCTTGTTAATAAAGAAAGATAAGTAAAGTCCTTGGTATGATTAGTGTCTATAGGTAGAAGGGCATGCCTTAGAGTCGTTGAGCTCCCCTGATCTTTGTTACAGGATGGTGGTTAGTCACCTATAAACCTGATAAGGTGGTTAGTCACCTTGATAATTGAATGGTGGTAAGTCACCATTGATGCCTATGCATCCCCTGTTATATGTTGAAATGAGAAATGGATACTTTGAGTATCTAATGTTACATGTTACATGAAGACTCGATTACCTTGTTCATTAATCATCCAAGGCAAAATATTTAAAAGTTACATGACTTGAAGGATAAGTACTTAAATGATAAGTACCAATGAAATGAGATTGATATGCCTACTTGTCTTGTATATGCTAATGCTTTTAAATGATGCTTGTTGTTGTATATGATAATGTTTGATCGATACTTGTTGTATAAATGAATATAAAAGTATGATGTTTATGTTGCATCAATGGTTACTTGAAATAGTTACAAGATTAGCATGGCCCCTGCGCAAGAATGACACGCACAAATCAAGAAATGGTACCAATATATTATGTGTTTGATACATTATGCTATGTTATGCTCATGATATGATATTATGTTTTGTTATGAATATGAAGTATGCCATGTTATTGCATAATTAGCATGATATTCATTTTTGGAAGCATGTTACATGACATAATATGATCATTCATTGTCATTGGCTACCTCACTTAGACTATGTAAGTCTAATGCATTCATTGCATAACATTTCAGGTTAAGGAAAGTAACAGATCGAGATCGAGATTAGTTGGAAGGTTGGCAAGTCACTACAATTAAAGAGTAATGCGTTTTGTCCTTATGAACTCCTATTATGGTGGCAAAGTAGTTAAAGTAGTTATACTAATCTTGTGGGCCTACTATTGCGAAATTTTACCTATGTTTTGTATAAGGTGTTAAAGCTATATAGACTATTAAGTTAGTAATAAAATTGACATAATTGGTAGTAAAACATTGATTAAAGGACTCTATGATTTTTGTGAGTTGTTAGGCTCATTTAAATATGTAAAGAATTTTAGTAAGATAATTCAAAAAGAAATAGATTTGAATACTTTACAAAATAGTCATTAAACATTACATCGTTTAATCAGATAGGTAAATGCCCTCCGTTAGTAATGAGATTTTACAAGCTAATAACTAGTAAATTTAATTTCAGTATAATATCGCGAATTTCAGATAAGGACCCCTAATTTGTAAAAATTACAAATTAGTCCATGAGTTTGAAAAAGTTTAAAATTGACCCCAATTCAAGTAAGTTGTTAATAAGTTAAGTGTTAAGTCTTAAAAGAGATTAATAAAATATGCCGAAATGATTTTTGAACTTTGGAATAAGTTCTGATCTCTAATATGTTATGTCACTAAAAGATTTATGTCTCCGATCTCCGCATCGTTTCCGGTAGCGCTCTCCGACCCGGTTCTCTACCAGGCCGGGAAGGGGGTTGTTACAGAAGTGGTATCAGAGCTAGAGTTTAGTCGGTTCTGGACTAAACTTAAGTATGTTTGTATTATGTGTTAAGTTACTTTGCCACCTAGGAGTTAATCTGTTAAGTATTGTGACTTGTCAACTGATCCGATCTCTTTTATAATATAGATATGTCTCGAACTAACGAAACTTGAAATAATGAGTCTGTTGCTATCTCCTCGACTTATGGCGAATAGGTGCAAGGAGGAAATCCTCCGAATCCTCAGAACCCTCCTGTTCGAGGTGTAGAGCCTGAAGCTCCTACAGCTCAGGCAGAATGTTATTAGAACATGGCTGATATGTTTTATCAATTTATGTGTTAAAGGCTAGTCAAGTCATGCAACCTACGCCACCTGTTGCGTAACCTCTTCGAACCCCAATCAATAAGTTATCGCAATACCGAGCTTACACCTTTACTGGTCGGGACATAGATGATCCCAAAATAGCCGAGTATTGGTTAGACAATAGTTTAAGGATTTTTGATAAGTAATTAAGATGTTCGGATGAACATAAGCTTGAATGCGCTCTTGCGTTGAAGCCTTACAATGATGGGAGACTACTGTCCTTACCGTCTCCGAGGAAACCGTGAGTTGGGAATTCTTCTTGAAAGAATTCCATAATAAGTACATAAGTGTCAAGATGTTTATCGTATGGCTCAACGATGAGTTACGACCCATGTTTACAGCGTTATACATTAAAAATTTCCAAGATCTCGTAAATAGAGTCAAAGCTACAAAAGTAGCGAAGAGAGCTTAGAAAGTTAGTAAATTTAATAAGTCTGAAAAGAAATCAAGACATGAGAATTACTAAGTGCAATTTTTGTCAACGACGACATGAAGGACAATGTCGTAAAAAAAAAATTAGGAAAGGAGAATTCCTCATCTCTAGAAGATTCTAATTCCGAAGAGTGCTCGGATGAACAATCCGAAGCTACAAGTAAGAATTCGAGGACGAATTCTTTTCTAAGGGGGGGAGAGTTGTTACATCCCAAAAACCGGTCTAGTCGAAATTAGGTGCCAGTGACCGAATATTTTAAATAAATTATTCGATCTTATCTGAACCAATAAATATTATTCGGAGTAATTTATAATAGTTTATTATTATTATTAAAAAATAATAATAATACAAAGTGAAGTGGACGGCAACAAGCCAACCACTCCACAAATGGAAACCAATTGAATACAAATTGAAATTGGAAATCAACTATTGAAGATAAGAAAATAATTGCCACTACATGTGGCTAGCAAATAAAGAAAAAGAAGTGGCTACTAAAATGCCACCAAAATTCCACTATATGTGGCAACAATGAAACAAAGCTTTATAACCACCCACGTGGAGAATTGGAAATAAAATTGAGAGCCGGCCATGCTTAGTATAAATAGGGATGGGTTTTCTAGGGGAGTCACTGCAAGAAACCAACGAAGCATTCGAGTAGTAAAAAAATATATATAGGCGGTCCAGTATTTGATTGGTAGTCCGATATATTCGATATAGTAATATCGAATTTCTGCCGACGACGGGGTAAGCTTAAATCTCTAGTTAGTTTAAGTTTCGGTACCGAGTTTGATGAATATTTTTATATATATTCGATACTGTTTTATTGATTAGTTTTTTATTAATTATCATGGTACACGAGGTCGATTCGGAACAGCCGTCAAGCCCAAGAAATAATAATAAAGTACCGGTCTGTCAAGGTGAGTGAAACAAATTAGAGTTGAGATTAGAGTCTCAACTACCTTTAATTTGATGTTAGTATATATATATTAAGCATGAAATTGGATTAATTAAAGGTTGGTAAAAGATAAGGGTAGAAAGGATAAATAAATTCGGATTTATAAACTGTCCTGTAGAAAACTACATTTTTGAGCATGTTAGAGTCATTTCTGGAAAACGGGTTCTTCTACAAAGTTGTAGAGGACAAAATTTTACATGAAATAGAGGTATAATTTACTCAAAAATGTTAAGTATAGGTCTCTGAATTGTTCTTAGAAGTTTCGGGACTGAAACTGAATAATTGAAATCTGCTGGGATAAATTATAGAATTCGAAATGTTTAGGGGGTCAAATGGTGTTAATAAATTCTGAAAAATTTATGATTAAAATAGGGGATTCATAAAATGAATGAAATTAAATGTCCAAGCTTGAAGTAAGTCTCAATTGGTAGGTTAAATGGACACTAAAGTGGCAAATTGAAAACAGTGGGCAGAATAGGTCTACGAGAAAGTCCGGTTTTCAAACAATAAACTGTATTGATAGAGAAATGATAAAATTATGTACCATACATGGTTGTAAAGGTGTGTTTATAAGCTTTCTAGAATGGTAAAGAACTCTTTATTTGGAGTTGTGAGTAAAAAGATATGAATTTTTGAGTAAGTAAAGGTCATAAAAACAGGGTAACAGTTTGCCCCTAAATCTGCATCAACAACGATTTTAGAAATTCATTATAAATTGTATAAGAGGAATTAAAAGCTATAATTTATATGGTTTAAAAGGTTTTTCAGTCTAGTTTCGTTTAAAACAAACGAAATCAGATTTTGAGTTATAGAACATTTTATATAAATATTTCTTTAAGGACAATGCAAGCTGCCTAATGTAATAAATGATATGTTTCTTTAATGTTTGGTTAGAAAAGATGTAGAAATGAAGGAAACCACAAAGTTGGAGAATAAGGAAAATGTCTCTAAGCTTGGATTGAGGTGAGTGTGGATGCATTTGTCTCGGGTGACGCGGTGTCATTCCGATCATTGTTTTTATGTTCTGATATGTGAGTGTGGATGCATTTGTCTCGGGTGACGCGGTGTCATTCCGATCTTTGTTTTTATGTTCTGATATGTGAGTGTGGATGCATTTGTCTCGGGTGACGCGGTGTCATTCCGATCTTTGTTTTTATGTTCTGATATGTGAGTGTGGATGCATTTGTCTCGGGTGACGCGGTGTCATTCCGATCATTGTTTTTATGTTCTGATATGTGAGTGTAGATGCATTTGTCTCGGGTGACGCGGTGTCATTCCGATCATTGTTTTTATATTCTGATATGTGAGTGTGGATGCATTTGTCTCGGGTGACGCGGTGTCATTCCGATCATTGTTTTTATGTTCTGATATGTGAGTGTAGATGCATTTGTCTCGAGTGACACGGTGTCATTCCGATATTTGTTTTATGTTATGATATGTGAGTGTAGTTGTGTCAAGGGATAGGCTCGGTGCCGTTCCGTTGCATTATTTACGATTATAATTGCATTTGTTAAGGGCTCACGTAGAGCAACTATGTTCGAATGGAAAATTTTGTAAGTGCCTTGCATTACTTTAATATGTTTGAATATGACTATGATATGCTACATGTATGTGAAAATAATATGAAATGCTACCTGATATGGAGCTACGGCTCATCTCGTTATTTAATATGATATGATCTGAAAATCATGGAACATGTAATGAATTTAATAATGATTGGTAAAATTTAAAATGATAAGGAAGAATGATTAAAGGCAAGAATATTGACCTAAATGCGTATTGCTTGTTAGATAAGCATGCTTAGCATAAAAATGATTAGTTGCTATGATGTGTTGATTGCTTGAGCTATGTGAAATGAGACTAAATGATAAGCTTTGCTACTGATTGTTGATGATTATAAAATGAAAATGATCTCATGTGCTTGCTGGAATTTTAGATTACCATGATGCTTGATTGATTATATGTGTATGCCTATTGAAGTGGTTAAATGCCTTTGAAATTATGAATGATTGGCAAGTGAATGATCTTGTTAATAAAGAAAGATAAGTAAAGTCCTTGGTATGATTAGTGTCTATAGGTAGAAGGGCATGCCTTAGAGTCGTTGAGCTCCCCTGATCTTTGTTACAGGATGGTGGTTAGTCACCTATAAACCTGATAAGGTGGTTAGTCACCTTGATAATTGAATGGTGGTAAGTCACCATTGATGCCTATGCATCCCCTGTTATATGTTGAAATGAGAAATGGATACTTTGAGTATCTAATGTTACATGTTACATGAAGACTCGATTACCTTGTTCATTAATCATCCAAGGCAAAATATTTAAAAGTTACATGACTTGAAGGATAAGTACTTAAATGATAAGTACCGATGAAATGAGATTGATATGCCTACTTGTCTTGTATATGCTAATGCTTTTAAATGATGCTTGTTGTTGTATATGATAATGTTTGATCAATACTTGTTGTATAAATGAATATAAAAGTATGATGTTTATGTTGCATCAATGGTTACTTGAAATAGTTACAAGATTAGCATGGCCCCTGCGCAAGAATGACACGCACAAATCAAGAAATGGTACCAATATATTATGTGTTTGATACATTATGCTATGTTATGCTCATGATATGATATTATGTTTTGTTATGAATATGAAGTATGCCATGTTATTGCATAATTAGCATGATATTCATTTTTGGAAGCATGTTACATGACATAATATGATCATTCATTGTCATTGGCTACCTCACTTAGACTATGTAAGTCTAATGCATTCATTGCATAACATTTCAGGTTAAGGAAAGTAACAGATCGAGATCGAGATTAGTTGGAAGGTTGGCAAGTCACTACAATTAAAGAGTAATGTGTTTTGTCCTTATGAACTCCTAGTATGGTGGCAAAGTAGTTAAAGTAGTTATACTAATCTTGTGGGCCTACTATTGCGAAATTTTACCTATGTTTTGTATAAGGTGTTAAAGCTATATAGACTATTAAGTTAGTAATAAAATTGACATAATTGGTAGTAAAACATTGATTAAAGGACTCTATGATTTTTGTGAGTTGTTAGGCTCATTTAAATATGTAAAGAATTTTAGTAAGATAATTCAAAAAGAAATAGATTTGAATACTTTACAAAATAGTCATTAAACATTACATCGTTTAATCAGATAGGTAAATGCCCTCCGTTAGTAATGAGATTTTACAAGCTAATAACTAGTAAATTTAATTTCAGTATAATATCGCGAATTTCAGATAAGGACCCCTAATTTGTAAAAATTACAAATTAGTCCATGAGTTTGAAAAAGTTTAAAATTGACCCCAATTCAAGTAAGTTGTTAATAAGTTAAGTGTTAAGTCTTAAAAGAGATTAATAAAATATGCCGAAATGATTTTTGAACTTTGGAATAAGTTCTGATCTCTAATATGTTATGTCACTAAAAGATTTATGTCTCCGATCTCCGCATCGTTTCCGGTAGCGCTCTCCGACCCGGTTCTCTACCAGGCCGGGAAGGGGGTGTTACATAAATAGTCGGTAAAACCGAGACGATACATCAAAAACATTGAGTTTATTGACATTTTTCTATATTTTACTTGAAATTTTGCATGTTCTCTATTTTTCTATATTCATCACCCTCTACCTCCTCTTTACCGCAGGCTTGGGATGGTGATGTTAGATTGGTCGGCCTTAGAGTTTCATTTGTTTTTGCTTGTCCCAAATGTTTATACGCGTGGCTTGTTTTAGATTTTTTTATTATAATTATTAGTATTCAATCTATTCGTCGATTAATTCAGATCGGCAAATAGAATTTTATGTAAGGGATGCGGACTATTGGGAAACTATAATAGAAATGTTGGGAATGTGAAATTAGATTGTCAATAAAAAAAATACAAAGAAAACTTTTTAGAGGGTGCGACCGCCCTCAACACCCTTCAATCCATCCTTGCAGATTGGGTTGTTCCATTTACACCGTCAATATTCAAACTCCTTATAATGTTTAAAAGATTCTAATGTCTCATCTAACTAGACCAAATTATTACTGGAGGCTTATTTTAAATTTTTTAATGAAAATAAAAAAACTTCTTAGACTTGTGCATTGTAAGTACATGTTCAACTAAATTAAACATATATATTGAGATCCATTAATTGATCAAACGATGAAAAATATTCATATCATCTTATAAAAAAAACATATGTAATATTTGAATTCAGATTAACATTATACCATAAAAATACATATCGATATTGTTAAATCAACGATAAGAACATTTATACCAAATTTTCAATTGATATCGAGTTCAATATCTAGATAACTCTTACCTTACAAAAACAAAAGTGCATATTAAAAACGTGTACATAAAATATGGATGCAAATGGTACAAAAATGAAAGGTTTAAAGAGGAAAAATGTTAAAACCAATTAACATACTAAAATAAGAAACTCAATTAAAGTATGTATTGTATGATGTCTACTGTAACGTAGCAAGAACAAAATTACATTCTGGAATGGAGAGCACTGGATATGCATATATAAAGGGAAAGAAATGGCTTGTTTGCCATGCCCATCACCACGATTTCTTGTAACTTAATATAAATGCTGTAAAAATTTACCCTTTTTATCTCTCCCCTTCAAATGGAAATGAAACCAACAGAGGTTTAAGGGATGATGGTTCATTTTCTTTTGCCTTTTTCATGATTTTTGTTGTAATTTGTAATCCCATTGTAGCTTCTTTCAGTGCAATCCGAAAGCCACAAGCTTTTTAAGGGTTCACCCACAATCCAGAAGGAGTGAAAAGTCCCGTATGTTTGAGAAGAAACGTTCGATTTCCTTCCCTGCAATGCATTTATCGTTCTAAGAATATGTTATTTGATTGTTGTTGTGAATTATCGAAATTCAAGATTTGTTGATTGTGTCATACGTACAATTCCATTGCTGGTTTGAGGGTTAGGGTTTTTCAGGACAAATTCTGTTGCTTTTTTTGTTCTTAAGTGGTTTTATAGATTGGGTATTTGAGTTTGAAGGGTTTGTGTATTTAGTTTGTTATTTGTGCACTGAATGGTTATAGGGTTAAGTTGCTTTGAGGTTGCAACTTGCAAGGATTCCAGAATCTGTAGTTAGAGTTCTTATTAGATTGATCAAAAGATAATGAATCGTAGGGTGCGGCGCAAGGTGGTGAATAAAGGGAAGGACGGTGTTGTATCACTAAGTTACCCTGAAAACGCAGTTGAGGATTTAGGTCCAGAGGGAAATGGGGTTGTGGATTGGACAAGCTTACCTGATGATACAGTGATTCAGTTGCTTTCGTGTCTGAATTACCGTGACAGGGCGAGCTTGTCATCGACATGTAGGGCGTGGAGGGTTTTGGGTGCTTCTCAGTGTTTATGGAGTTCATTGGATCTCCGTGCTCATAAATTCGATACTACAATGGCTACTTCACTTGCTTCTAGGTGTGCGAATCTTCGGGAGCTAAGGTTTCGAGGGGCAGAGTCTGCTGATGCGATAATTCATCTTCAAGCTAAGAACTTGTGTGAACTAAGTGGTGATTACTGCAGGAAATTAACTGATGCCACTCTATCTGTGATCATTGCTCGACATGAGATTCTGGAAAGTATTCAACTCGGCCCGGACTTTTGTGAGAGGATCACTGGTGATGCAATAAAAGCAATAGCTTTTTGCTGTCCAAAATTGAAGAAACTTCGTTTGTCTGGAATAAAGGATGTTTTCGCGAATGCAATCAATGCTTTGGCTAAGCACTGTCCGAATCTGGTTGACGTTGGGTTCCTTGATTGTTTAAACGTGGATGAGGCAGCCTTGGGAAATATTTTATCAGTTCGGTTTCTCTCTGTTGCAGGGACATCAAATATGAAATGGAGCGTGGTTTCACAACTCTGGCACAAGCTGCCTAAATTGATCGGGCTGGATGTTTCAAGAACTGATATTGATTCAACTGATGTTTCTAGATTGTTATTGTCATGCCAGAGCTTGAAGGTTTTGTGTGCTTTAAATTGTCCGGTTCTTGAAGAGGACACTAGTGGTAGCACAATTACAACCAAAGGGAAATTGTTGCTTTCTCTTTTTTCAAATATTTTTAGAGAACTATCTTCTTTATTTGTCGACATCACAAAAAACGGGAGGAATGTGTTTTTGGATTGGAGGTGCTCAAAGAATAAAGATAAAAACTTGAATGAGATCATGACTTGGCTTGAAGGGATCTTATCTCATACGCTTCTGCGTACTGCTGAGAGCAACCCGCAAGATTTTGATGACTTCTGGCTTAAGCAAGGGGCGTCACTATTGCTCAGTTTAATGCAAAGTTCACAAGAGGATGTTCAAGAAAGGGCAGCCACTGGACTTGCGACTTTTGTTGTTATTGATGATGAAAATGCTAGCATAGATTGCGGAAGGGTTGAAGCAGTTATGCGAGATGGTGGCATCCGACTTCTTCTCAACCTAGTGAAATCTAGGCGGGAAGGGCTTCAGTCAGAGGCTGCAAAGGTTATAGTTTTTAGTTTTATCATCACAGTGCAACTTCATCATATTCGTTTCTTTTAACCGATTTTCTTTAGTTGATATGAGTTGATTTGGACTTTTGAATGGTGTAGGCTATAGCTAACTTGTCCGTGAATGCAAATGTTGCAAAAGCTGTTGCCGAGGAAGGGGGAATTAATATCCTTGCTGAGTTGGCGAGGTCCATGAACAGGATGGTTGCCGAGGAGGCAGCCGGAGGGCTGTGGAACCTTTCTGTCGGGGAAGAGCACAAGGTTTGTACTATCAGATTCTTTTTTAATACCTTGGAACATAAGCTTTCAATATCTAGTTCTAACAACATCATTTAAAACAATTTAGGCTGCAATTGCCGAGGCTGGTGGAGTCAAAGCTTTGGTTGACCTCATATTCAAATGGTCATCTGGTGGTGATGGAGTTCTTGTATGTTTCTCTTTATGCAATATGTTTGGCTTGTGTACTATGTTTAAATATCACGTAGCATCTGATGCTCACATGGTTTTGGGCTATTCTTTGTTGGTTGGATCATGAATCATGATTTCCTTTGTGTGTTTTTCAGGAACGTGCAGCTGGTGCCCTGGCAAATTTGGCAGCTGATGATAAATGTAGTATGGAAGTTGCCATAGCCGGTGGTGTGCATGCATTGGTGATGCTTGCTCGCAGCTGCAAATTTGAAGGAGTGCAAGAACAGGTGCCATTACTTTGACAATTAAGAGGGCACCTTCGCTTGTGCATGATATATTCACTAAAGTTCCGTTGAATTGGTTTGATTTGAAATGATTAGAATAATCTGATTTTGCTTTGTTATTAGACCTAATCTCCACCACTCAGAAACTAGTACCACAGTCTCTAAAATGTTGTCACGTTATTCTAGATTGTTGAAAATTTGTTAGCACCCTCATCAATGCCATACTGCACTTCTTTGATGCTAAGCATCCTGTCGTGCGCAAATGCTAAATACACAATGCATTCAGTATGCTGCTAGTCATGGAATTAGGAAAGCTTGTAAATTCAATATTCTGTTTTTTAAAAATATTTTCAGCATTCTAGTATTACTTTTGATACATATACAACCTGTTTTTGCCAGTTGTTTAATGTCATCTCTAAAAATTGCTAGGCAGCTCGTGCCTTAGCAAATTTGGCAGCTCATGGTGATAGCAACAGTAACAATGTTGCTGTAGGACGAGAGGCTGGTGCTCTTGAAGCACTAGTTCAACTTACTCGTTCTCCTCATGAAGGTGTCAGGTAATTTAAACTACATGTTCCAGCTGGTTTTTTTATATCATAAATGCATTCATTTGCACGTCTAAGTGTAAGTGCATTTCTCATTATAATTTTTGCCGTATTTGGAAGCATGACCTGAAGCTTTAGAATTGACTTCGGCTTGAGCTAAGGGTATTTCTGTCCTAGGTTTTCATAGATTGTTCTCTCTAGTTCCATCGAATTCCTCTTCCAAGTTTTGATTCTTCGCTGCTGAACACCTTTCTATCTCTATACCACTTATTAGATGCTTTTGCCTGTACATAGGGTCAACATTCATCTTGTGATCTGACTATTGTTTCTGAACAGATTTGAGAAGAAATAATTTTCTTATTATTTCTCTAACAGCAGGTTACAACTTAAAGGAAGAATAAGTAGAAAAATAGGAAAGTATCCCTAAAAATTAGGAACTACAATTAGTGACATATATACACTAAGTTAACTCCTAAAAATAAGGAAGAAGATTCAGTCCCTTAAATCTAGGATTTCCAACACTCCCCCTCAAGCTGGTGTGTAGATATTCATCAAACCCAGCTTGCCAATAAAATCTTCAAACATGTTCTTACTCAGACTTTTAGTTAGCAAGTCTACAACTTGTTGCTTAGTAGGAAGATAGATAATACAAACTTCTCTTGCATTGACCTTCTCTTTGATGAAATGACGATCTATCTCCACGTGTTTAGTACGATCGTGATGAACTGGGTTATGTGCTATACTGACAGCAGCTTGATTATCACAATATACCTTCATAGGTTTAACATAGGAAGCTGTCAGGAAATATTCTTGTAAATTAGGGAGATTATGTGTAGATAGATGGAATCCTGTAGATTCTTGTTAGTTGTCACAATCCCTAACTTAAAGGGATTTTATCTTTACTAGAATTAGTATCTTTCCTAACTTATGAGTTTCCTAGCTTAAGGATATAAGTTGTATATATGTAGGCATCAAATAAAAAAGAAAGTAAGAGAGTTTTTCACTGAATTTTACTCTACTTTAACAGAAGCTTTTAGTTCCTTCATTAATCTTTGTAACCAAATTCCCTCACATATACCATGAGACAAAGCTCGGTATTCTGCCTCTGCACTGCTACGAGCCACAACGGACTGTTTTTTACTTCTCCATGTCACAAGATTACCCCACACATAGCTACAATAACCACTTGTAGATCGTCTGTCGCTCACTGATCCTGCCCAATCTGCATCAGTGTAAAGCTCTATGTCACTACTGGTGTTTTTCTTAAAATGAAGACCTTTACCCGGTGTTCCCTTCAAATACCTTAGTATCCTGTAAACTGCCTCTAAATGTTTTTCCTTTGGAGCATGCATATACTGACTGATGACACTCACACCAAATGCAATATTAGGTGTGAGATAGATAAATAAGTTTTCCCATGAGTCGCTGGTATCTCCCCCTGTCCACTTCTTCCCCATCATCTTCGGTGCCTAGCTTCAAATTGAACTCCATTGGGGTCTCGGCAGGTTTACAACCCAGCATGCCAGTTTCAGCCAATAAATCAAGAACATACTTTCGTTGAGAAATAGAAATACTTGTCCGAGTCCTTGCTACGTCCATGCCAAGGAAGTATTTGAGATTACCCAAATCCTTAAGCTCAAATTCTGTGCTAAGGAAGTCTTTTAGGTTCATCAATTCACTCTAATCATCCCATGTTAGGATATTATCATCAACATAGACGATGGGAATAGAGCATTTACCATCCCCCGAGTGTTTGTAAAACAATGTGTGATCTGCTTGCCCTTGGGTGTAATTCCTGCTGGTCATAGCCTTGGCAAACCGACTGAACCAAGCTGTTGGGGACTGTTTTAGTCCGTATAGTGACTTCTCTAATCTGCATACTCGCCCTTTTTCTTCTTCAAAACCTGGTGGAAAGTCCATATATACCTCCTCGCTCAAGTCTCTGTTGAGGAATGCATTTTTTACATCAAGTTGTGTCAAGGACCAATCAAGATTAACAACTAAGGAAAGAAGAACTCGAACGGTATTGAGCTTTGCAACGGGGGCAAATGTCTCATCATAATCGAGACCATAGGTTTGAGTAAAGCCTCTTGCCACAAGTCGGGCCTTGTGCCGATCAATACTCCCATTAGGCTTGAATTTTGTGGTAAAAATCCATTTACAGCCCACGGTTTTCTTCCCTTCTGGCAGATCTGTAACTTCCCATGTCCCATTATTTTTGAGAGCACTCATTTCTTCAAAAACAACATGTCTCCATTCGGTTGATTCCAGAGCTTCTTTCACATTCCTTGGAGTCACTACACTGTCAATATTAGTTACAAAAGTTTTGTAAGCTTTAGACAAATTTCCATAGGATACAAACCGAGAGATTGGATGCTGTGTACAGGTTCTTGTGCCTTTACGAATAGCAATGGGAAGGTTCATATTAGACGAACCAGAAGACAAATCTGGAACAGGACAGTCCTCGGAGTTGGATGAATTTGGCACTGCTACTGTGTCTATTTCAGGAGGGGAATGTCGCCGTGAATAAACAAGGAGTTATGGAGGCTGTTGCTGGAGTTTTTCAGAGGGATTAGGTTGTGGAAGCTCAGTTTCAATGGGAATTTCATTGCTAGGAAGTTCATTCCTCTCCAATGGAACACTCAAATATGGAATTATGAGGACATGGTTATCTTGTGTGACAGTGGTGTTAGGGGTAGGCTCTGGAGGTATAATAAGAAGTGTATGAAGAGTCTCATCTTCACTAAGAGTCTCCCCCTGAAGATGAGTGACAGAAAAATATGATTCGTTTTCAAAAAACGTGACATCACGAGAAATAAATATGCGACGCAAGGTGGGTGAGTAACATTTGTATCCTTTTTGTGTGGATGAGTAGCCAATAAAGACGCATAGGTGTGCTCGGGGATCAAGTTTGGATTGATTAGGTTGGTGATTATGTACAAAAGCTTTACAACCAAATATCTTGGCTGGTAGGATAGGAACACGAAATAGAGGGAAGGTTTTTTGTAGGACATGTAAAGGTGTTTGGAGATTAAGGACTCTAGAGGGCATGCGGTTTATTAAATAGCATGCAGTAAGGACAACCTCCCCCCATAGGTTTTTTGGAACTTTCATGGTAAACATTAAGGCTCGAGCAACAGCTAGTAGGTGTCTATTTTTTCTTTCTGAAATCCCGTTTTGTTGAGGTGTGTCAGGACAAGAGCTTTGATGAATGATACCTTGTTCACAGAGATAGGGGCTTAAAGCAAAATTGAAATACTCCCTTTCATTATCAGTGCGAAGCATGTGTATGTTTGAGTCAAATTGGGTTCGAGTCATGGAATGGAAATTCTGGAATACTTTTGGTGTTTCTGTTTTTTCTTTGAGAAGGTAAACCCAACAAACTCTAGTATGGTCATCAATAAAGGTTATGAACCATCTAGCACCCGTGATGTTTTTAACACGACTAGGCCCCCATAGGTCACTATGAATCAAGGAGAAAGGTTGGGATTGTATATAAGGCTTCAAAGGATAAGGAACACGATTATGTTTTAACAATTAACAGATTTCACATTTTAAGGAATTGACTTTTTTATTTCGAAATAACATAGGAAGCAAATGCTTCAAATACAGGAAATTTGGATGTCCTAACCTACGGTGCCACATCATGACAGTGTTCTCGTTTGAAGCTGATAGAGCAGATACTCCCTTTTTATTCTTATCCTTGTAGTCATCCCATATATAAAGTCCATCATCAACCTTAGCAGTGCCAATCATCCTCCCCAATTTCTGTTCCTGTATAATACAACCATCAGCAAAAAATTCAGCACAAACAACCTTATCTTCAGTAAGTTTACTTATTGACAGTAAATTGCAAGATAAATTAGGAACATGAAGGACTTTCTCGAGTGAGAAGTCCTTAGTGAGTCGAACAGCTCCGATCCCAGCAACAAGTGAGTATGAACCATCAGCTATTCGAATTTGAGATTGGTTGTGGCAGGGGGCATACGTATGGAATAGTGATAAATTACCTGTCATGTGATCGGATGCTCATGAATCTAGAATCCAGGATGGCTGATTACTAGACTCAGAAGTAATATTAAAGGTAGTACCTTGAATAGCCAAGGAACCATGGCTTATTGGTGCACCAAGTAACTTGTGAAGAGTTTCAAGTTGGGACTTTGTTAGGCGAACATCCTGGACGACTTCAGCAGGTGCAGGGGTGGCAGTGGATGAGCTGCCTAAGGACAAAAGAGCCTTATTTTCCTTCTGAATTTTTGTTGTACCAAGGTAACCGTAGAGCTTGAAACATTTCTCCTTTGTGTGACCAGTACGGTTACAGTAGCTGCACCAAACTCGATCTCCTGAGCGACTTTGTCCTGAATCATTCCCTGCTCGATTCTTCTGAGATTGAGGGCCCCTTGAGACCAAGGCAGATGATTCAGTAGGACGATGACCAGAATTGGTCAAAAGTTTTGGTTCATTGAAATCTCCCATCATTACTCGGCGACGATTTTCTTCTCTCCGAACCTCTGCAAATGCTTCTCCAATGGTTGGAAGAGGGGTCCTACCCAGAATACGGCCACGAACTTCATCTAAGTCTCGGTTTAGCCCTGCTAGGAACTCATAGAGCCGTTCTTTGTTGAGATGTGACATGAACTTGGTGTGCTCCAAGCCTTCACCCCAGTCCACTTCATAGTACATATCGAGTTCCTGCCATAGGATCTTCAAGTTGTTGTAGTACTGTGTAACTTCAAGAGTTCCTTGCTGAATGTCTTTTAATTTCAGCTTGATTTCAAAGACTTGAGAAGCATTTCCTAGATCAGAATAGTTCTCCTTGACTACATCCCACATTTCTTTTGCAGTCTTGAATAAGAGGTAGGTTCGGCTTATGTGGCTCTCCATTGAGTTTATCAGCCAAGCCATGACAATTGAATTATTGAGTTCCCACGTAGCATACGTAGGATCAGTAAGGGAAGGACGTGGAATTTCTCCATTGATATACCCTAATTTCCCACGGCCTCGAATCACCATGAGTACCGATTGGGACCACTGTAAAAAATTCTTCCCATCTAATCAGTGATTAGTGATTATGAGGGACGAATTAACATCACCATGAGATGGTACTTGATTGACATTCTGAGTTACTTGTGAAGTCTCAGAATCAGAAACATTTCCAGTATTGTTTGCCATGATAGGAAGACAAGACATGGGAGAAATCTAAAGAAATAGAATGGATCGGAAATATCTCTATAGCTCTGATGCCATGAACAGATTTGAGAAGAAATAATTTTCTTATTATTTCTCTAACAGCAGGTTACAACTTAAAGGAAGAATAAGTAGAAAAATAGGAAAGTATCCCTAAAAATTAGGAACTACAATTAGTGACATATATACACTAAGTTAACTCCTAAAAATAAGGAAGAAGATTCAGTCCCTTAAATCTAGGATTTCCAACAGTTTCAGTTCTCTTCATCTTTATTGCTGGTCCCACAATATTACACCACTCTATAATTCATAGACCTTAACTTCTCTTTCTCCACCCACAAAATTATGTTGTTTCCTTAATAGGTTTGTTCTAATGTATATGATGATATCTGCTGATTGAAACAGGCAAGAAGCTGCTGGTGCATTGTGGAATTTATCATTTGATGACAGAAATCGAGAGGCAATTGCAGCTGGGGGTGGTGTTGAGGCCTTGGTATGTTTTTTTTTGTTCTTTTTCTTTTTATCCCCTAATTTCTTCTCCATCTAGCAGCGGTAGTCTTGGTTTTCATCATGTGCAACAAAAAGTGGATAATTGTTGGAGGTTTACTTAAAGGCTTCCCAAGTATCCAATACCTTTTAGTGGTGTACAGATTACATAGTTTTTGGTTGGGAAAATTGAACTCTCTAGATTTAAGTTATGTTTACTGAATTAATGCCTTAATCTACCTTAATATGCCTGGATTCCGACAGACATCTTTGATGTTTCATTCATTTCCCCTTGTTGTTTTGATGAGATGGTGCAAAATTCTGAACCCTGAAACAATGCTCTCGGCTTCATGATATTTCTTTGGTAGAGGCAATGTGAATAAAATTTACGTTGTAAAATGTGTTTCATTTGGTAAAGAGTTCATTACATCTTAAAGGTATTGCAGGTTACTCTTGCCCAATCCTGTTCAAATGCATCCCCAGGTCTTCAAGAGAGGGCGGCTGGTGCTCTTTGGGGATTGTCAGTGTCAGAAGCCAACAGGTATGGCAATTATTGATTCTGTATATGGACATGCAAACCTATGCTAGAATTGGCAATAATCATCATGATTACCGCTGCCAAAGCTTCATGATGAGAAATTGAAGTTTCTTACTGGTTGATAGACAGAACTGGATTAAATAATTTCTTAGTGTTAATGGCGCGACTGCTAGTCCATACATTATTCGAGTAAAATATTTTCATTTTGTAATGCCATAGAACTCTAATAGGCAGAATATTGATGTTTATATTTGCTATATTTCAGCATTGCTATTGGACAAGAAGGAGGTGTTGCACCTCTGATTGCTCTTGCACGTTCCGATGCTGAAGTAAGCATTTCATAAGCCAGCCCCCCACAGCTTGTGTAATCTATTTTTGTTCGGGTTGTATCTTAGATTATATTTAACTTATGCTTTCACTTCAGGATGTTCATGAAACTGCTGCAGGGGCTCTTTGGAACCTTGCTTTTAATCATAGTAATGCTCTTCGGATAATTGAAGAAGGTGGGGTTCCTGCACTTGTTCATCTTTGTTCATCATCAGAATCGAAGATGGCACGCTTCATGGCTGCGTTGGCACTGGCATACATGTTTGATGGGAGGTAATGTCATTCTGAGTGTTTATAATTTGGTAGAAGGAAAAAATTGAAGGGCTGGAATGAGTGAATGGCCCGATAGATGAGGTTTATATCACCGAGCAATTAGTGGTTTATCATGCATATGTAAGATTTGAAATAATGTTAATATATTGTATGTATTGTGTTGGAAGAATGGCCAGCACTATCTTGATTCTTGATCATAATTTGCTTAGAATGATACTTTTAGCAGAACCGATGAGTTTACACCGATCGCTACACCATCAGAAAGCAGTTCAAAGAATGTGAGCTTGGATGTGCCCAGAAGAATGGCTTTGAAGCATATTGAAGCTTTTATACTCGGATTCTCCAATCCACAAGCATTTGCAGCAGCTGCTGTTTCATCAGCTCCGGCAGCATTGGCACAAGTAACCGAAAAAGCTCGCATTCAAGAAGCAGGACATCTCAGATGCAGGTTTCCTTCCCTCATCCTCCCCACCCTTGTTTGTATTCTAGATGCATTTGTGCTTTTGAGATGATTATGTTTTCAATTTCGTAACCCAAGATGCAGAAAGTTGCTTGCTGCTAATGAAGAAAATCCCACTATAGATGTCAAGAAAGAAACACAATTGTAAATTTATGAAAGGAAATGAGATTTGTTTTAAATAAAGTTATAAAGACATAACCCTAGTATGATATATCTTTCTCCCTCTGTGCTACTTGATAAAGTAGGCCGTTTAACGACCTAGTTGCTTGCTCGCTCGCTTGCTTCTTTTTTTCATTAAAATTCTTTTCCGGCTATCGGTGTCACCCTTTGATGCTAGCCCTCTCTCTTTCATGTCATGCTCATCTTTCTGAATTAACATGATTTTTATGATCTTTAGTGGGGTTGAAATCGGAAGATTTGTCTCCATGCTTCGAAACGCATCTTCGATACTCAAGACATGTGCTGCATTTGCTCTACTCCAGGTAATTTATATCTATGGATTCCTTCTCAAGCATAATATATATAATAATATTGCTAAAAACTTGCACCAAGAGATTTTTACATATTTTTTATTCAATAATCGCAGATTACCATTCCTGGTGGTCGACATGCCGTGCACCATGCTACTCTTATGCAGGGTGCTGGAGCCGCAAGGGTTCTGCGTGCTGCAGCCGCAGCGGCAAATTCCCCTATCGAGGCTAAAATCTTTGCAAGAATTGTACTTCGAAACCTCGAGCACCACCAAGTAGAACATTCCATCTAGTTCAGGAACCAGCTTAGTTTCATATGCCACTGTAACATTTCAAATATAGTAGAACAACTTGACTTCTCATACAAGTCTGTTTAAATTTCAACTTATCCGGAGTGACTCGAACCGGACAGGAATTAGTTTGATCCAAATTTAGCACAATCAGCCTAATCGATAGCTCTAATATCACGCATCACTTGTGTGCAGCTTCCATGTCCGACTATGAATTCTCATTTATCTCCGGACACAAACTCCGAATAACACTACAACCAGCCTCTTTTCGAGCCCCATTCCTTCTTATCTATCTCCGAATTCCTTCCTCATCTTCCCATCTTTTTTCTGGCGGTGTATAAATTTCTTGACATCACATTAACTCATATGATTAGTTGGCTCCATATGTACCAAAATTAAGAACCCGCTCATCACTTATTATAAAGTCTCACCAAAACAACTAGAACTCCACCATCATTGTAGTTTTCCACAACATCAGCAACTACAAATTCACCGTCTCTAAACTTCTCTACCTAATTTCAGACAAAACAATTTAAAATTTGAATCACAAACTTCACAAACCATCAAATTGCATTCAAACACTTGAGGGAGAAAAGAAAAGAAAAAGTAGTATTTCATTGCACACAAATTCCTCTGTAACATGAAAATATGATTAATAGTAGGTATCGACCAAATCCATGATGTGGGGAAATAAAGTTTTAATCCATGTATTACTATGAGCGCCAAAACGTGCATAAAGGCTGCAGACGGACCAGAGACAAAGGCAGCACCCGGAAGCCGAACACCGTTGAACAATCGATGCCCGCGTTAGGGCGCTTTGACATCAGTAGAATTAGCCACTTCTTTAAATCTGTCCCCTCCAATTTTGACGGCGAAACCCTATTCAAGAGATGTGATCACAATAGTGACGGTCGCCTCAGTAGGGAGGAACTCAGGGCCGCCATCAGAGGCCTCGAGTCACGTTTCTCGGCCTTTCGAGCTTCTAGAGCGCTTCGTCGTGCCGACGTAAATGAAGAAGGGTTAATCAGTGAGGAGGAGTTGGATGCTCTGGTTGAATATGCATTAAACCATGGTCTTACAGTTAACAAAGAGTAAGCTTAAGTTTGGTCCATACTTTGTATCAACAAAGAATCCATTGGGATTTGGGAGTTAATTCCCGAAAGTGGAATGGAAGGAATGATTTCTGTTCACGTTACTGTATGTGTATTATCTACTTCATGTCTGATTAAGTTTACTTTGTGTATTTAAACTTTTTTAAATAGCATCCTCAATAAATAATTGAGGCTTTCTTATACAATAAATATGCAAACTATACATTTCTTTTGCTGTTCCAAGTTTCCTTTTTCTTTTGGGGGGGGGGGGGGGGACCAAATAGGTGCAAACTTTAATGTTTTAAAGTTGAACCGTTAAAAAATTATTCTCCAGTTTGACATGGGATTAGATTGTTAGTTTTTTTTAATATAAAATCCAATTTCTGAAAGAAAGAAAAAACTTTTATTTTTCCCCCAAAATAACTTCAAACCTTTCAAATCCTTTATTGTTGTCGAAATTACGCCGTTGTCGTCGGCGCAACAATAAAATCTCTTCTTCTCGTCACAAGAACCGTAAAATTTAGTCGTTGTTCATCGCATTCGTAGTTTACAAAACTCATTTCGTGTTCGTCGTTTGACGTTTAATTGACACATCGTTCATCAGTTTGTGGGACGAAATAGTGAGATAATCAGTAGAGTCTGACAACAGAGGAAGTAAGTGCTGGTGGTTGATTCGATGATGGTAGATGATGAATTTAAAGACTTGAAATTATAAGATTGAAGTTTATGAAAAGAATGAGAATTTTTTTTATTTTTTTAAATAAGTTTTTTTAATATTTTTTTAAATGAAATTAAAAAACAATATTCATTTATTCATTGAATAACATAATTTGTTTTACTATAATTAACCAATAAATCTTAAATATAAAAAATAAAAATTAAACACATGTTGTGAATAAAATAAAGAAGAACAAGAATAAGAACAAGAAGAACAAAGAGATGAGAGAAAGAGGGAGATTTGTATTATTCTTAAATATAGAATTGTATACAATGCCTTCAATGAATCATCTATTTATAGGCATAAGAAGTACATAATACATTAAGCTCTAATTCATAGAGATAATATTCCTAATAATAAATGAATCAAACTCCTTTGATAAAGTTCTAATCATGATAGACATCCACATAGATAAATATTCATAACACTCCCCCTTGGATGTCTATGAAGATAATGTGCCTCGTTAAAACCTTACTAAGATAAAAACCCAGTGGGAAAAAAAATTCTTTAGTGAAGGAAAAAGAGTACACACATCTTTGATACGCATAACATGTTGCCTCATTAAAAACCTTACCAGGAAAACCCATTGGGACAAAACCTCGGTTAAGGGAAAAAGAGTGCAACGCGTATTTACTCCCCCTTATGCAAACATCACAGAAGATCTTTGAATTTTCATAATTTAATCTTAAATATCATTTTTCTAAAGATCGTGAGGGATGAAAACTTTGGAGTAATATGTTCCATGATGTATCCACTTTTAAACTGAGATATACATCTTGTGTTATCTTCACACAAGATAGCTTTTATCATATCTTGTAAAAGTAAATCCACATGTCTTTTGGATATGTTGGGTCAATAGTCTTAGCCAAACACATTTTTTGGCTTGCCTCGTGCATAACAATTATTTCTACGACATTTGAGGAGGCATCAACAAATGTTTGAAGATCTAAATGTAATGATCTTTGTATATTCATAGATATTTCTTGACCAACTAATATATAGTGCTTCAAGACCAAGAAAAGATATAATTATCTTTATTCACATCCAACAATCTTACAACTATTGGGATACTCAATAGATATGCTCTATTCATATTGAATCTTCTTTAAGATTCTTTCAGCTTATGTCTATTCATAGACAAAAGAAATATATAAAAATGCTCGATCTTCTGGTCGAGATAAACTTGATGTCAAGATTCAAGTACTTGTATTGAAAGTACTTCATGAGTTTCCAATTTAAAGCTCTTTAGGAGTTCTAAAATTATCATAATGGATCTTGATCCAAACTCCTTTATAAAATACATAAGAAAATCTGATCATTCTTATAGTATTTTCTCAATTAGTATTCACTAAGGCGATTATACCAAATGCGCCAAAATATTCATGAGACATGTCTAAATAAATTTCCTCAAAAATTTCCAAATGCTTATAGCATTTTAGATCCTTCAGGGATAAATATGGATCCACAAATAATTAGACGCATGTAAAATTTTTAAAACTGCCAAAGTAATTGCATCCACCATAAAGTAATTAAAACTTTTCATAAATCATAGTTCAAGTCGTATTTACGACTACTTATTTGTGCCTCACTTGCATTACACCTTTAGGTGTTTGGACTGGTGGTCCAAATACTTCTATTTTAGAAGTTCAAAGCGTCTTTCAACATTGGCCAATTCAATATCTATACTTCTGGATAGATTTTATACAAGATCCTCGATTTCTTTCTTTACTTCTATAGAAGTATTTTATGTAAAATTGTTTGTAAAATCGTTGTCGACAACTTTCCAATTTTCTAGTTCCATTCTCGTAATGACATAACTCATCGAGATCTCTTCAAGATTTCAATCTTTATTTCAGGTACCTGAAACTCTTATAGAGTTTTATTATTTGTTATGTCTTGGGTCTCTTCAGGAGCACCCGCCTCCAATATATGATCATCTCATATTACTTTCTATTTACGAGAATTTTGATCATTGGAACCATTTCAACTATCATGCTTCAGGCATGATTTACATTCTCTCGCTCTAACATGTAATTTAAACTTAGAGCATTTCAGCTGGTATATGAGACTTAATTACTCTCATTTGGGTCAGTAAATATGTCTGGCAGTTGACATGTAATAACATGAATTATCTTATGAACTTCTAGTTCATATACGAGGATCTAGATAACGATAATTCATTTTCCTCTATCCAGCTGATTATTATCTCCCCCTGATGTTGAGAAAAATCATGTCATAAATCATAAAATGGGAGACTCGTTCTCAATATATATTCTCAACCCTTTTTATTTACCCATTTTGTGCGTTGTGGTGGAGCAATTCATATCGCACATTCAAAAATCATAAAATGGGAAATGTATGGTTTCTGACCAAAAACCAATCATAACGGGGAGTTTATTATAACTCGTTGGCTTGATGCGTATAAGTGTTGCTATATGGAAACACCATATAAATAATAACTCTTTTGTTCTCATAGTTTAGCTATTAAATAGGAGGCATCCAATTGAAATTTTGCTAAACTATATTTTTCATAATCAATAGGCTTTGTAACAACTGATATAGCCTAAAATATAAACCACTAGCTTTTCAAGACGAATAGTCTAACTGCATAATCTGAATCTTTTTAGAATCAATCTCACAAACTTTTGGTTGTAAGTCGATAAAACAATGTAGATGCATCTACTAAAATCATATAAAACTTTCCACATTTGTGGATATATGGGCCCATATTTCGTTCAGATATGCAAGACATACAGTCTTAACTTCAGTACAAGAACTTTAAGTTCTAATTCTTTTGGTAAGTGGGATCATCTATATCATTTGAGAACAAACAACACAAGAACTTCATGTTCTTTTAGTAAGTGGAATTTAATCAATTCCTTTAAGCAACACAAGAACTTCACGTTCTTTAATAAGTGGAATTTAATCCATTCCTTTGAGAATAAGCACCACAAGAACTACAGGTTCTTTTAATACACGTGCATGTAAATCTCAATAATTTCTGCACCATTATTGATCAGGATGGTCTAACCGATCATGCCAACTATATATATATGTGTATATATCTCTGAATTTGTAAACTCCTTGTTTACCATAACATGTAATTCAATCTCACTCGTACATGTCTAGTACGACCATCAAAATTGTTCTTTTAAATAGGAATATATTTAGCTCTTTCGGAGCTTTCAATTGAAATTATCTTTTGGTAGCAATATATAGCTCTCCTAGGGCTTTCAACTGACTTTTTGGCTACCAGAACTTATATTCATATTGGCTTATTTCAAATGCCAATTGATAACATATGTTATCTATAATTCCCAAAGGGATAGTTTGCGAACTCATATTGCTCTCTTTATGACTTTGACGAGTATAACGCAATGTGAATATGGAATAAAGTTCCATTTGACAATAACATATTTGCTCAACCAGAGCCTTTTGTGATATTAGTACTTCCGGATATAGTACTCACATTATTCCCTTACATTTTAATCGAGAAATGCATAATTGTGCACTTTTCAAAATGTGCTTTGTTTCATTTACTTCAGGTAATGAAAATATGTACTTTGTATCATTCACTTCGAGGAATGAAAAATATAAAATATAGCACATCATATCAAGTCGATTATCTATCAGAGATAAACTTTCAAGTGCTCTTCCGAAGTATTGATATTTTAGTACTTTGAGAAATACTACTCATATTTCCCCTTGCATTTAAATGGGAAAAATATTTCTTATGATTAAGTACAATATGAGTACTTGCATTATCTGCTAGGCATAAATAGCCACAATTCTAGGCATAAATAGCCACAATTCATTGTATATTTTATTCCGGAAGTAATCATATTCTTCAAATAAATTAACATAAAGCGTAAATAAATAAACATAAAGCAAACTAACATAAATAAATAATAAATAAAACGAATTAACATAAAATAAATAAAATAAAAAAACCCAATTATTCATGTTAGAGGTTACAAGGGAAATAAATTAAATGGTAAATTATTCCCTTCAAGGGTTATGAGAAAATTAACAATATCCAATTGAGTTGGACCAATAACGCCATAATTATTTTCGCCATACACAAGTTTTGTTTATATTTTATTTCATTTATCATTCATGATTATGGATAAAGTCCATAATACTTTGGCGTTTAACAAGTACGAAACCAATGGTTTATAACATCACATTGGTAAAAGGATTTCACTTCCTTAGAATGATCTTTTATCACTCTTGTCATCCTTATAACTTTGCTACCAGCGGGTAGAAGTATTCTTAAAACGACTATATTTTTCATGTGTATATTCATAGCCTCGACCACGACCACAACTTTTAATGTGATTTTTTATTCCTTCCATAATATAATCTCACATTCACTTCAGGGAATGGAGTAGAGCCAGTGGGCCTTTAAAACCTTTTTCACATATCCTTATCACAGAGATCAAAGATTTAATCCTCGTACGCGGCATTGTTAAACCTGTCCACAAGGTCCTTTAAAAACCTTCTTTGATACCAGTAGCCTCGCAGAACGGGATGTCCAGCCAATTATACTTGGATTATATCGAAATTATGTCTCTAATTGAATAATGATTTACCATGTTTGCATTCACTTCAGGGAATGAAACAGTTCCAATAATTGCATGGAATAAACATCATGCTTGCATTCACTTCAGGGAATGCCCCATCATTGATAATCGCATGGAATAAATACCATGCTTTGCATTCACTTCAAGGAATGCCTCCCATAAAACTTTTTAGATCAAGACGAATTTCGTAACTTGAAATTGGGAGAAGTCTATGGTCGAGTTTTTCGACGAAGAAAAAATATTGCTTTCGAGCAAATATAGACTTTATAATAATCTTCTTGTAAATTCAAAAGCATCATGATTTATCGCACTTTAAAATTGTATTTTAAAAGATAAAAATAAAAATAGAGTTTACCGATATTGAATTTCGTCTCAAAGACAATGATGACGTAGCAAATGAACCAATGCATCTTCTCATAATCTTTTTTTACGCCATGTCTCTTTCCAACTCATTTGAATACATGTAAAACTCAAAACACGGTTAAAAGCATCGACTTTTATCAATAGAATAAAAAAATTATTTGAGACTAGATCAAAAAGTATAAAAGTAGTCATAGATCAAGTTGAATAAACATAACTATAAGTGATGTGATCAAATTATAAATAACCATAGTTAAAATCAAACGATATTTTGATGAATGTATAAACACATCAAAGTAATGTATTCCTTTTGCCTTTGATTCACATACAAAGTAATTGATACAAATAATAAAGTTATTTTATATCTCGAATTTATTCATATAAATTACCATAATAATAATAATAATGATAAAACAAATATATAACAACCACATGGCAACACAATCCTTGAATTGAATCAATTATAAATTAGAATGGAATAATAAAAACTTTGAATAAAACTAATATACTGTGTAATAAAATGTTCCAATTTGTGCGCCCAATAGCATTTAGCCGAAATCCCTGAGGGCTTTAATTCGGTTTGCTTTATTAATCCATCTAATGAAGTACGACGATAATTTTAATTTTCGTTAATTCAAGAGTTACTTCAAGTATGAATAAAATAATAATAAATTAAAATAATAACCAAATAATAGATATGAATATACTAACTTTTGGAGAATGATAAATCAATCATTATATTAGTATATAAATAAGTAAAACATACCATACTTTCCAAGGTAAGCTGAATATATGATAGATGTAGTCACCCATATCAAATTGAAATTCTTTTCGAGAACCACCAACAATAATCACAGTAATTGAGCGAGCGAGATCGTGCTGATAACGTGTTGTGAATAAAATAAAGAAGAACAAGAATAAGAACAAGAAGAACAAAGAGATGAGAGAAAGAGAGAGATTTGTATTATTCTTAAATATAGAATTGTATACAATGCCTTCAATGAATCATCTATTTATAGGCATAAGAAGTACATAATACATTAAGCTCTAATTCATAGAGATAATATTCCTAATAATAAATGAATCAAACTCCTTTGATAAAGTTCTAATCATGATAGACATCCACATAGATAAATATTCATAACAACACATACATTTATAAAAAAAACTTTAAACACAAAAAAATAATTTAAACACTAGTTTTTATAATAAAACTGAAATAATATTGAATTTAGGAGTCCCAATTCCCAACCTTAAAACAACTGCAAAGTAGGGATAGGTCTGGGGTGCATCATGTTTAGGGTGCGGCTAAAAGACAATAGGTTTTGAAATTTGTCCACGAATTGAAAATATTAGACTTTTTGATAATATTTTAATTATTTTTTTAGTTTTTTTCTTCAAGTATGGATACTTATTTTGTAAGTATCGATACTTATTTTTTTGATAAATATTCAGTTTAGGACAAAGTATCGACACTGTTAAACGAAAATAGCAAGGCATAACTGTGCATATACGTGACCCAATCTCGTTAAGACGGTTGAGGGTTTAGTTAATTTGTTAATCTATTTAGTTAGGAGTTGTTAAACCCTAACTGCATGTAATTCTCCCTTATAAAAGAACAATGTATCTGTAACCCCTAGACCCGCCTATGCGTTACCAAAGATCCTAAAAAGTTACATTAGGGTCACCAGAGCAACCCACATTAAAATTTCAAATAAACAAATTGTTAACCATTTAAAATCATAAATCAAATTTTGAATTAAAATACAATTCCATAAAACATTAAGAGTACAAAATAAAAACTATGATACAAATTGCTAAAACAAGTTTTAGACTCGAATGTAAATCAAGATGTGACATATATGCCCCCTAATTACACAGATACCATACTCCGCAAGCAACCTGAAGAAACTCCCATACCGATGTTGACAGCTACGACATGGTCGATCTTCTAACCTGTGATGGTAAAAACAACGTGAGCTTCGAAAAGCTCAGTAATATAAACTACCAAGGGATGCTAAAACAACAAGCAGGTATGGCAAACTTAACACTGTCATGAAGAACCAGGTAACGATAAGCTCAAATTACGATACGAGATTTCAGAGGAGCATTATACCATAAGGTAACATAGTTGTTCTTTATTAGATCACCCGAACCTTAAGACGTGAGTCTAAAGCAGAGATTCAAAAGAGATTCAGATTTCAAAAGTTGAATTAAGAAGTTCAGAGTGGTTCATTAAGCGCAAATTATAAGTTTACTGAGAGTTCAACTTTAATACATTAATTTAGTAGGGTATGTTTAAGAAGAGGTCAAAAAGTTTTATTAACTTACTTAACTACCCTCTAACCGAACTCCAAACTGCAATTCCACCTGAACTGCATACAAAAGGTCTTACCCTAGGCCTGAGGCGTAGAAGCCTACCTAAGGGGATACCTTAGGTCCAGAAAGACTTACCCTAAGCCCGTAGGCGTAGGAGCTTAACAGAAAGGCTTACCCTAGGCCCATTGGGCGTAGGAGCTTAGGTACATAAGGACTTACCAGCGCTGAGCATACAGATCATCATTCATAACCAGATAATATACTACAGATGATTTCAATTTATATTCAGAAGACAATATTGCAGAAAATAAATATCAAATCTATTTTTATACCAGAAGACATGTATCAAATTTATTTTATTATTATTATCATTATTATTAATATTTCGTATTCAATGTCATATATCAGATATATTTTTCATAACAGAGGTCAGAAATCAGAGAATTGCTTACCTTTCGTATTACAATATCTTACTTTTAAATTTTAAGCATATTGTCTTGGTTTAGAACAGAAACTATTTACAGATACATGGTACGCGCTTTATGGCCTAATTCATTTCTTAGAGATACTTGATAGATATCAGAAAGATGACATTTGACGAATTTAGACTGATTTCAGAACGAGGTCCCTACGAATAGGGGAGTTCGGTAAGACAGGTCGAATTAACATTGAAAGTTGATGCATCGGAATCATTGGTATTTCAGATATATCGAGAGTGATTCGATCGCTAAAGATTACGAGGGTATTGTTGGTCATTCCGACCTTCGGAGGGTAATTTGGTAAACTGAACCAACAAGGTATAAACGGTGATGTACAGAATTTAGGAATTCTAATTGCTCATTAAGCTTCCGAGCCCCTTGACTAATTGAAACCCATTAACACAATATTTAATATCTCACCAAATGGTACACCTCAACCATTCATTTCTCAGTACTGACTACCGAGCAAAACAACAATAGTTCGCCTTCACCAATCGTCCACTGAACTTATTACCAGAAATCAAGCATATATTCGAGCGGTATTTTCCAAGTGTTCAAACATGTGCATTGTACCTGAACTCATCCCAAAACATCAAATATGCCTTAGGAGAACATATCCCTTTCATTATTAACTATGTACTTTCCCCAAATAAATTGCACATGAATTCACGCGGTATTTTCCCTCTATCATCATAGTGTCTGAATCGACCAACTGACATGAGTCGTATTTTAACACTTTTGGAGTCTTTACATCTTTTTGTCTTTATTGAGATTTCTAATTCCATGTCTTAGAAGTATTCTCCGACATTCCAGTATTCGAGGGTATTTCAAACATTACGATGCTCGAAAACGTTTTAATTATTCAGAGTTTCTCGGTTCTTCCATCTATTCATTCGATTCAGACCTTGAGGATATATCACATATGTCGGTCGAATGAATATTGATGCCCGAAGAAAAATATCAGTCTCTAGGGTCATTGTGACCCATCTCAGTCTTATTAGTATATCCAATCATTTTTAGTCATTTCAATCAATTCAATCTTTTTTCCCCATTGCTCAATTCATACATACGAATATTTTTCCGTACATTTATCTTCATCGAATTATTCAGAATTCTTGCAACTCAAGCAATTTACAATCTTAAGGGTTTAAGTCTTGTTACCGTGACATTTCAATAGTTTGAGGTTTTCAAGTGTATCAGATGTCTTATTGAATCAAGTATAGCTTCTCGGGTTGTGATTATAGTTAGGGGTATTTTCATCATTTGTTAATAAGATATGTCCAACATTTATACTTTTAATAAAAGAGATAATCAGACTTAAAGATTTACCGTCTCAATAATCGTGTACTAAACTCGAAAGTCTCTTTGATTTAGCAAACAACTTATTCGAGTATTTTTGCCTTGGCCATTATTATTCTTATTTCAATTGATCGATATAGGCAGAGATAATCATATGCTTAAACATGGTCGTGCAAACATAGTCGAATACCAACATGTTTCAAAAGCATGCAAAGGGTAGTAATATATTACCTTAACTCCAAGCTGCATCGGTCGATTCATGATACCCCATTCAATCGCACTCGAACCAGAATTCGACGTCCCTCAACATCTCGTATTCAAGAAACCAAGAATACCTTCAATCACACACTAACTCATTTCAGTCCTTATTCATAGAGCTCTTAACTGAATAAATAAATATATAAATAAGTTTGGGTTCAAGGTCAGATTCAGAGGCTTTCGGGTTAGAATTTTGCAAAACGGGTTTCAAAATCGGACTCAGGACATCGAAAAACATAAAATAGGAGATTTCGAAAAAATTGACTTTTTGGTCAACGGTCAAAGTCAACGCTGACGTCAGCAGTCAAAGTCAATGTTGACGTCACACTGACATCACTGGTCAACTGGTTTGACTCGGCTGAGTCAACTTAGTCGAGTTGACTCACTGAGTTGACTCAAACGGGTTGGCTCAGTCAACGGGTCGGGCAGACGGGTCCGGTCACGGGTCGGGTCGAACTCATGCAGGCCAGATCAGACACCAAACTGGGCTTGGTTTGGTTGGGCTCAGACCGAGTTTGGTTAATAGGTTCGAACCCGGTTTAATATAGATCGGTTCAGACCGGTTCAGACCATAACTTGAACCGGTTCACTTACCCCAAATATGTCAATCACCGGGAGGTTGCCGGAAAAGTCGCCGAAGATGCCTTTCCTCGTCGATTCTGCCAGAAATCAAGAGGTAATCAAACCCAAAATCATGTTTATCCCAAAACTCAGTAAAACATGCCGAAATTCAACCGGAAATTACCTAAAAAATTCAAGAAGGGTCGGAATGTCGCGTAACACCGATGAAGCCCTTACCGGCGTCGGATGAGTGGTTGGACGACTGGGTTTTGCTCACCACTTCGTTCGGAGCTTGGATCTTGTGGCTGTGTTGCGAACGCACGGTGGACGGGGTCGGAAAGCATAGTAAACAGAGGCGGAGTTTAGGGTTCCGGTCGAATCTTTAATTGAGTCTTGCCGGCGTCGAAAATATAAGTGACCGGCTGGGTTTTGGTCTCCACAACACGCCGAGCACGTTGGCGAGATCGGCGCGACGATCGGACACTAGGAGCGGCCGGAATCGAAGCTGGAAACTCAAAGGTTCCGACAAAGCTTCGAACAAGCTTCTGCCGTCGATGGTGGCTCAGTTACGCGCGTGACAAGTGGCTCGGAGTCGGGCGACGCGCATAGTGGTGGTGGCGGTGTATACCATGGAGCGGCGGTAAGGCGATCGGGGGAGTGGCCAACGGGGTTAGGTGAAGGGTCGGGAAGGCTCCCCTCTACATCAACTGTTTCACTCTTATCGAAATGCCCTCAACAGGTATGTTTGATGAAAAACAAATTAGTCAAATTCTAATTTTGGTCTTCAAATTTAAAATTTAAAATTTAATCTTTATATTTTAATTTAAAATATTTTGGTATCTCCGTTTTTTTTATGGAAAAAAAGTCTCATTAAAACCCCTACATAACCGATACCAAATAAGAACTGAATATCAGACTTAAAAAAGAGGAAAAAGTGTCCAAAAAGATTTTATTAATCGAATACTACCAACAGTCATAACACATTGCCTTATGCCTAGAGGTCCACCACAACAACAAGAGAAACTTACACCAAATAAAGCCTAACACCAAGAAAAACAAAACCAGGCACCAAAAAGGCAAAAGCAAAGCAATGACCACATTAAAAACTAACGCTATTCGAGAGTTAAATAATTAAACAAAAGCAGTTTCCACAATCGCTTTAGTTTTAGGGTATAGAAAGTTAGTTTAAGGGTTTAGGTATAGGGGTTTAAAATTTAGGGATAGTTGTTTTAATTTAAGGTTTAGGATTATAATTTAGGGTTTATAGGTTAGGGTTTAGTTTTGAAGGTAATATGGTGAGGATTTAGGTTGTAACCTATAAACCCTAAATTATAACCCTAAATTTTAAATTGAAACAACTATCCTTAAATTCTAACCTCCTCCACCTAAACCCTTAAACCCTATACCCTAAACTAACTTCCTATACCCTAAAACTAAGACGCTTGTAGAAATTTTTAGTTTTCACCGCACGTGTATAGAATATTTATCTTTAAAACATATACATCTTTACCTGTGCGGTATACCGTATACGTAAATTTTATGATTTGTTAAAAACAACAATTATTATCATGAAAACTAAAACGTTCAACAAAAAAACCTTGATTTTAAATATAAATACGCATGCGGACGCTTTATTCTTTATTATTTTTTTCTTTCAATAATTCGGATAGCTACAAATAATAATAATAATAATAATAATAATAATAATAATAATAATAATAATAATAATAATAATAAAAAAAAAAGATGAGTCTATCACGCTCGATAAACACCGCTGAATGTTAGAAAATTGGCGTTAATCCAAGAATAAAATAATAAACAATAAAATCAAATATTGATATTATTATAAATCGAACAGAATAAGAAATAAAAATTAATAATTTAGATACAACATATCTAAAACCAAACCGATTGGGAACAAGTTCTGAAAGAAAACGCGTTGAGGCCTGCACAAACGCAGTTTCCTTAAGACAGATTTTCGGCCACTCATATGGTGCTCGAGTTCATTTGTCGTCTGTCTCCCAGGATACAACAACATAAGATCAGCCACAGTTGCACTACTATGGAGATCACGAACTGACCCTTGCCTTCGCCTATCACCGAAAACCACTTGTAAAATCCACAGAGTAAAACAATACAAATTTTCTATGGTTTTGAGTTGTGTAAAACCTAGAAGGTTTACTCCCTATTTATAGGAGTGTCATGAGGGTATAAGTGGAAATTTGACCTAATGGAGCATTTGATATTGAGAATCAATTAATTCTTCTTACAAAGCAATTTCCAAAATTATTATCTGAATTAAAGGTAACTTCCAATATTTACCCTTTTAATTCTAAGATAAAATTTGGCAAATTTATGCTTTTATTTGAGGAAAATTCACTTCAAATTTGGGTCAAAATATCTGCAAGCCCACGAAGGACCAGACCGGTTCAGACATATGTGTTACCCACGTCGTGCACGTCTGCACATTTACGAACCAACAATTGGTTCCACATTTTCCTCAACAACATTCGAATCAATTTCTTATTCAAAGCTCCAAAATTATCAAATTTTTTCAACAATCCCCCACATGAATGAAATTGATTTAATCAAAAACATTTTAACTCGATGTGGTGATAGATTCTACGATCGATAGCTGCATAGGATAGGTAAGTGTCCACTCTTGAACCTTCCCTTGTGAAAGTATATTTACTTTACTAGATGACCAGTAGACGTAATGTCCTTGAACTGTTCCGCCGTTTGTGTAAACGATGATATACTTCACACAACTACCTCTCTGACAAGAGTATTAGTTCTCCTGGGTATGTCCATATGGCCATGGACATCACCTGGTTCTGCAAGAGTTTGAAAGAACTATGCCCAATAGTCTTATTGAAGCGGCCCCACTTCACTCTCACATAGGTGACTTATGTTGTTTGACTCACAAAAGCACACAATGGTCATTAAAAGCATTACTTAGCCTAAACCACTTTGATCACTGTTTACATCATAGGAATGGACTTGGGGATAAGAGCCCCTACAGTGACCGCACAGGTTTATGCAATTAGGTTGTCCCTTTGAACCTAGATCTTGGGATCTCCAGTCAACTAGGTAGGGTTTTCCTTCACATAACACCTTAAATTTACATGGGCTTTAGTCTCATTCCTTTCGGGTTTTTTTTTTCCGAACTTGATCTCGACTTAAATCTTTGGTTAGTGGATCCGCAATGTTATCCTTTGATTTCAAAAAATCAATAGAGATAACTTCATTTGAGATCAGTTGTCTAACGGTATTAAGTCGACGACGCATATGTCTCGACTTACCCATTATACACTCTGTGCTCTACCAATTGTGGGCATTGGCTTTGGTCGTTCATGAATATCCTTCAAGAAATTTCTGAAGCCATTCGACTTCTTTTCTAGACTTGTCTAGAACTACAACTCAAATTCTATTATGGATTTGATTATAATCATTTTCTTAAGGATTTTCATGACACGATTCCTCCTCCCAAAGTGAAGACATATCCACTTGTGCCTTTGATATCTTGAATATCAGATATCCAATTGCATCGGAGTATCCTTCTAAATAGTAGGATCTCTGAAATAATGCAGTTCATAATCTCGAGTATATCTAAGATATCTCAATACCCTCACAATTGCTTTCCAGTGATTTTCACTTGAATTGCTTGTGAATCTACTTGAACTGCTCACAGTAGAAACAATATCTGGTCTATTGAATCTACTTGGTCAACACTTTGGTCTTTGTTCTTGAACAAAAGTTGGCATGTATTTATTGGAGTTATGGCTATGCCGGAAACATCCTTGCCAAACTCCCCTTGCCCGCGTAGTGTGACTACGTCAATATGAGACCTTCAAGTGATCGTTTGATTTGGATGCCCAAAATCAAATATGTTAATCTCATATTTTTCATGTCAATCTTGAATTTGACAAGTCTTTGGTACGTTTACCATTTTATTGTTGCTTCCAACAATGAATATGTTATTAACATACAAACATAGAATAATATATCCAATGTTAGTAGTTTTGACATATACACATTTGTCACACTCATTTATCTTGAAGTCGTTTGTCATCATGACATTATCGAACTTCTCATGTCTTTACTTTGGTGCTTGTTTAAGTCTATACAAGGACTTCACCAATCTACATACTTTTCTCTCTTGACATGAAACTACATAACCCTCAGGTTGTTCATATATATTTCTTCATCAAGATCTTCATTTAAACAAGCTCTTTTAACATCTATTCGATGTACGTCTAGATTTCGCAAAGCGACAATTGTAAGTATCATACTTATGGAGGTTATCCTTGATACATGAGATTATGTATCGAAATAGTCAAGACATTTGGTAACCTTTTATTACCAATCTGGCCTTATACTTGTCAATTGTTCCATCTACTTTCATTTTCCGTTTGAAAATTCATTCAAAACTTAGTGGTTTAATTCACGGAGAAAGATTCACCAATTCCCCACGTATAGTTTTGCATGATGGAATCAATTTCACTCTTAATGGCATCCTTCCATAAGGTGCCTTCAGATGAATGTATAACATCATTATACGTTTGAGATTCAACCTCTAGCATAAAGTTTAGAAAAATGATCCAAAGAATTTTTCTACCCTTGCTCGTTTACTTCTTTGTGGCTCTATTTCAAGCTCAAACCCTTGTTGATCATTTGAGTCATCTTTATCGATAAATTCCGAAGTTCGTTTCATTGAACTTTGACCAACTTTCCTAGCTTTACAAGGAATACGTTTTCAAGGAAAAGGCATCATTTGCTTTCATTATCGTATGCTTGTGAATCTTAGGGTTCTTCGATTCATACACAAGACATCGATATACATTGTTATATTTTATATAGCCAATGAAAATACAATCGACCATATTTAGGGATCTATTCTCAGTTGCTTTAGTAATGAGGTCATTACCTTTGCAAGACACCCCACATTTTCAAGTAGTTGTAGGAAAGTTTAATTACCTTCCATAACTTATATGGTGTCTAGTCTCTTTAATTATGGGGAATCTTGTTTAAAAAGTAATTAGCTTATAGAACAGCTTCCCCCACATGTTAGACACGTTACTCATATAGAGCTTCTCCCCATCTTAAACCTTTAATTAAGTTTGGGATTTAATATCATGCTCATAGAGAAAAATTTCACTATAGCTTCATCTTTACATTATTTTTGTGCTATCATCAATGAAGGTAATAAACATATTCCTTCGACCAATATGTTGCCATATCAATTGTTATGGCAATAACACTGCCTTCGTTTGGAAGTCTATAGTCCGAATATTTGTTCCCATCTTATGGAAATTGAAGCATTTTTTTTCATGAAATTTTGCTTCTTAAACACACCGTCTAATTTACGGTTTGAAGTCGTTTTTGACTTCCACTACGTTTGCCGTGATAATATTTGTCTTAACAATATTTATCTTAGTAACATTTGAAGGTGGTAACAATGTTTACCTTATCCTCTCTAATAATAGGAGGATCGCCCTTCATATATTTAACCATGTTTATCACGGTCAATTATGCAACATCTTTTGTTGCCATGTATGAAATTCTTTCCAATAAATTTCACTAATTTTTCCATTGTGTCACGTAGACACAATCCAAAACCAAGCATTACGAATTTCTTAAGCGCCAGGAATTTAGTCAAAGACTAAAACCAGAAACAAAAGTATAATTTCTAACTTTTGTTAGACGACGGAGATTTAGTAAACTAAACCCAAAACAAAAGTTCACACGGTATTAGTAGAAATAACAATAATAAACAATGCACCAGGTAGGTAACTTATGAAAGAGAGGTGGTGCACTTGGCACGCTTAAGTACCAAGTCTCTCAAAGAACCAATCCTAGACATGCATTTTTAAATTTTCTTTCAATCACCGTTTATGGATTCTATTCTTGAAATCATTCCAAGCATGGATGATCAATCGGAATCACTACCTTTGATTCACAACAATTTGGAATCTTTCATTTATGGTCCAACGACCCTCTCGATTCTTTAGCCATTTTTAAACATTGTGCACTTCATAGCATGCATCAGAATAGGCTTTAATTTTGACATAAAGAACCAAGTTCTTCTATGCTTTGATTCGAGACATCAGTCAGAATCAACGCTCTGAATTTGGTAACCAATGTTACTTTCCGAAATAAATTCACCAATTTATTTCCAAAATAAATTCATACTTGATAATAAATTTGAGTTATTTTCTTTTTCAAAATAAATTCACCAATTTATTTCAAGATTGAATCATTCTAGATTCTCACGAAATTAAATCTAACAATTTATTTTCTTTTACAAAATAGAATCATATTTGATTCCCAAGAAATAAATTCAACGATTTATTTCCCCCACAATGTTAGAATCACACGAGATTCTATTGAAAATAAATCCAATGATTTATCTTCTTTTCCAAAATTAGAATAAACATAATATTCTAATGAAGAAATAAATTTAGTAATTTATTTCCATCATATCTTCTATTAAACAACAGAGATATCAATCCAACTTGATTATGTTTAACCAACAGAAACCAAAAGGAATTAATCCTTAGATTTTAATTCCATTGACTCTTGTTTGGAAGATCAAGTAAACCCGTTAAAACGGTAGGAATTAATTCCTGAAACGAATTATTTACGAGATCTTTATTTCTAAAATAAATCACGACTCCGCCTGGATATCTTGTTTCTCTCTACAAAATTTCTCAAAAGAAATTGTTAGTACGGAATAAAATCCACATATATTTCAAAAAAAAATACAAGAGAACACATTTAATGCCAAAATAATGGCACATGATAAATCATATTAAAAACCAAAATTCATTAAGGAATACTAAAATTCCCTTAATATCATGATTTAAGCTATTAAAAATACCATAACTTAAAAGGAATCATATTGATTCTTATTACCCAAAAAGGTAAACTTTTAAAGCACATATAAAGATATTCCAAATTTATGGCTGCAAATATTAGGTAATAATATCATAACAATATTTCCAACATAATATTGTAATTTAAGGATCTACCTTCCAAGTTTGAAACTTGGCAAATCTTTGACTTGTCATCTCCTATATAGAGAGTATTTACCTTATATAAAATATTATAGCAACTTTCACAAGAAAACAAACATGTTAGGAAACAACTCACATAAAAAGAAACAATATTCTTACATAAAATAAAACAATTAAATATTCCATGTCAAACATAATGTAATATTTTACCAACACGTACGATATATACTGATCATGACCATAAATATGGAATCTGTTCGTCTTGGATTAAAACTCAAAAATTCTGTCTTAAGAATGTTAGAAAATTGGCGTTAATCCAAGAATAAAATAATAAACAATAAAATCAAATATTGATATTATTATAAATCGAACAGAATAAGAAATAAAAATTAATAATTTAGATACAACATATCTAAAACCAAACCGATTGGGAACAAGTTCTGAAAGAAAACGTGTTGAGGCCTGCACGAACGCAGTTTCCTTAAGACAGATTTTCGGCCACTCCTATGGTGCTCGAGTTCATTGGTCGTCTGTCTTCCAAGATACAACAACATAAGATCAACCACAGTTGCACTACTATGGAGATCACGAACTGACCCTTGCCTTCGCCTATCACCGAAAACCACTTGTAAAATCCACAAAGTAAAACAATAAAAATTTTCTATGGTTTTGAGTTGTGTAAAACCTAGAAGGTTTACTCCCTATTTATAGGAGTGTCATGAGGGTATAAGTGGAAATTTGACCTAATGGAGCATTTGATATTGAGAATCAATTAATTCTTCTTATAAAGCAATTTCCAAAATTATTATCTGAATTAAAGGTAACTTCCAATATTTACCCTTTTAATTCCAAGATAAAATTTGGCAAATTTATGCTTTTATTTGAGGAAAATTCACTTCAAATTTGGGTCAAAATATCTGCAAGCCCACGAAGGACCAGACCGGTTCAGACATATGCGTTACCCACGTCGTGCACGTCTGCACATTTACGAACCAACAATTGGTTCCACATTTTCCTCAACAACATTTGAATCAATTTCTTATTCAAAGCTCCAAAATTATCAAATTTTTCCAACAACTACTAACGTTGAACATCGTTGAACGCTATTAAATTGATTAATAAAAATTAAAATTTCAAGGACTCACCATATAATTATAAATTGTTTAAAATAAAATTTTAATTAAATTATTTTTCATATATATTATATTTTAATGTTTTTTAAATAATTAGATCAAATAGCAACCTTAGTCAATTTAAAAAAATCATAAACCCTAAACCCTGAACTCGAAACTTAAAACCTAAAACTATAAACCCTAAACCATAAAGCATAAAACATAAACCCAACGTTCAAATTTAGGCTCTAAAGTTTATGTTTTATAGTTTAGGGTTTTAGGTCGTGGTTTAGAGTTTAGTGTTTATAATTTATGGTTTATGGTTTTGAGTTTTTATTTTTTAAAGCGACTAATGTTGGTATTTGATTAAATTGTTTAAAAAATATAATATATATGGAAAATAATTTAATTGAAATTTTATTTTATATAATTTATAATTATATGTTAAGTCCTTAAAATTTTTAATTTTTAAAATCAATTTAATAATGTTTAACAATATTCATATCACATTTTAAAGTTTTCCTAATAATAATTTGACCCATGCTTGTAGGACATAAAGAACAAATTCCGTACACATTAGGTTTTATCATTTGTGTATATGTTTAACTAACACCCTCGTTCACATTATGAGAAGAAGATAAAACAATTATTCGTTGATACCGTGAGATAAGATATTATATTTTTAGTAATATATATGTTCGTTTTACGGTCCATGTTCGGAGTGCGTGGTTATCCCTTTCAATAATGTCGTATCCAAGATTCGAACTCACGTCCTTTTCTTGGGAGTGCAATGTGCCTTACCAATGCACCCGACCCTTGTTGGTACATAATGTAACCATGTTTGAAATTTAATGTTGTAAATAAAATAAATTAGATTAAAAAAAGTTATTTTTATAATAAAATTTTTAGTACATGATGTAAATTTAATCAATTAATAAATTATAGTGATTATAATAAACAAAGCAGATAAAGGAGAGGAAGAAGGAATAATGAAATCAACAAAGTTAACCTATCACATGAATTTAATATATATAAATATATAAAAGAACCACATGCTATTCCAAGTTCCAAATTAAAATTCCATATAATAAAATCCAAACATTTTGGAATTTTATATATATAAAAAAGAATCAATCAGTTAATTAAATTGATTAAACCACGCGTTTTTTAAAATATTCATAACAAATTCAATATCTTTTACTAATATTAAAACCATACAAGGAAGATTTTGTTGTTGATATGCTTTCACAAATTTTACCTTAATTGATACAAATAAATTCATCTATTTTTCAACTTAATAAAACTAGATTCAAAGAACTTTGTCTAACGGAAAACAAATGGGAAAATAAGCTTAATCATATATGTACATACATTGGAAATCTTGTTGAAAATTTTACTGCATATAATTCTTATTTTTTTTAACTAATACTAATCTGAAATAAGATAATATAAATTACACTTTTAAAATAGTTACATTATAAATAGTGTCAACTGAATTAAAATTCAAAGCATTCAACAAGATATTTTAAAATGTTACTATTTCATGCAATGAGTGAAAAAATCTCTACATGCATGTCTACAGGGACGAATCTGTATACATTAGGGAGGCAATTAAACTTTAATAATTTTGAAACTATTGCAATTAAGCTATTTCCCTTCCTTACTCTTCTCAAAAATTTTATAGTTTATAATTTTTTAGGACCCTTGAATCTAAAATTTATAAGAACCTCATTTTTTGGTTTAATTACTTTTTAAGATCTTTTAATTTTAAAATTTATAAAATTAAACCTAAACTCCTTTAATTTTTAAGATTTAATTACTTTTAAGACCCTATTCATTTCAAATTTAATCGGTCTGCCCCTCGTAATTCAATCATAGCTCCTTCCTTGCATGTCTAATTTTACTTTCAAAGTTAAAATCTAAATCTCAAACCGTAAACCCTATCTCATAAACCTCAAAGCCTAAATTCTAACCATAAACATTAAACCCTAAATTAAACTTGTGTGTGGAAAATAAAGTTTCCATCATCAATGCATGAAATACTTTTTAAATGTATATATATGCAACCAAATTATCAACTAAATCTTTAAATTTTTTAATTAAAATGCTTGCTTCATTTAACAAAAAAAAAAAAGAATACAGAAGAACAGAATAATAAAAAACAATCTTGCAAAGGACAGAAACAAACAAAAACATGCACAACAACAAGGAAGGGGGTTTCAAAGCAGATTCAAAAAAGCGGACACAACAACAGAGTAAGAAAAAAAATCTTGTAGAAAAAATAAACAAACATAACACAAACGCAAAGAGAAATTTTAACTAATATTAACATGTAGAGTCGTTATGTACTTAAGTTAATTTTAGTTCACAACCTTTAAAAGTTAAAAAAAAATTAATATCAACTAAGTTAATGCTAAATCACTATTTTTAATACTTTTTAAAAGGTATAAAAGTTAAATTGGCCCTTAACAACAATAAAAAATTAATTAAGTTTTATGAAAATGTTTTACTCAATTGAGCCCTCAGAATTTAAATTACGATCAACCAAGCCCTCAAAATTTAAATTACAATTAATTTAGTTATTCCGTTAAGTTGACTGTTAACTCAAAAGTAGTTATTATGATGGTGACACGTGGCACACTTTAGACGTGTCACATCATCAAAACCGTAAATAATTATTTAAATATTTAAAATTATATAATAATATATTTAAAATATCAAAAAATCTAAAAATATTTAAAATTATAAAAAATTAAAAATATAAAAAATTCAAGAAAAATCCAAAAAAATATTTAAATGTGTACAAAAATAAAATTATGTATAAAATCAAAAAATATTTTTATAATTAAAATCAAAAAATATAAAAATAATTGTAATAATTATTATATATATAAATATTTATAATGATATGACATTTAAAAATTGTATAATTTTTTTAAATATTTTTAATTATAACATCCTAAATTTTCAAAAAATTTCAAATCCCTAACCCTAAACTCTAACCTTATATTTTTAAATCCTCAAATAAATTTTATCGACGATGAAAATTATTGGTACTGTGACAGACGACAGTGCTGGTGAGAATCAATATTGAGGGAGAACGGATTGGGCGAAGCAAGGGGTTCTGAACGGTGATAATGGGTGCAAGAATAACGATAATTCTACTCTTTGTTAAAATAAATACTTACTTAAATTAAATTTTATTTCTACCAATTTTTAGATTAAATATATATATATATATTATCCTTGTTAAATTTTAAATTAGATAATTTGGTCCTTTTATTATTTAATCTTGTTTGTCTCTAATCAAATAGTCGAGAAATTATTCAAAAGTGAATATAATTAATATATACTTTTTTTGAATGGATAATCAATATATACTTAAATTAATTGAAGTCTGGTTATGGCCAATTAAAAAAAAACAGAGTTGCAGCACTTCAAAAACGTGATGAAATTAAACGTTTCCAGAACTCAACCACCAGCAACTTCCATGAATTGTCTTAAACAAAACAATAAAAAAAAAAAACAGAAATAAAATAATACTCCTAATAGTTTAACACCAAAGTTTCAAGGTATATATATATATATATAATCAAACAGCAAATCGGAAGAACTCAAACCAAGCCAAATCCTTTGTACCAACCAAGCTTGATTACCTTTTTTTCTGGGTTCAGTCTCCAAGAACAAGAACAACACCCAAATATGTACTGCGGTAGTGCATCAGAATTTGATCTCAGCCTCCTGGAGTCCATTCGTCGGTATCTTCTGGAAGATGATTTCGATGCATTAGTTCCCGGGAAGTTGGTGGGAAATCCGGCGAAAAATGAGCTACCGTTTACGGATGATGATGCGAATGTGATAACTGTCGATCAATGGACAAATTTTGATCAGTTGTTTGATGCAACGGAGGAGACGGTTTCTGTTAGTAATGTTCCGTTTCCCGGCTTCGGGATGACTTCCCGAGTGGAGAAAACTACGACTGCGATTGTCCAGAAACCCCACGCGCTGCCGAAGAAGGTGAATTATATGGGAGTGAGGAGAAGGCCGTGGGGGACATACGCGGCGGAGATAAGGGACCTGAAGCGAAACGGCACGAGGGTATGGCTTGGTACTTACGAGACTCCGGAAGATGCTGCACTCGCTTACGACCGAGCGGCTTTTAAAATGCGAGGCGCAAAAGCGAAGCTGAATTTTCCCCACCTCGTGGGTTCGGATCAAGTGCAGCTGATGAGAGTGGCAAATTGCAAGCGAAAATCTCTAGACCCATCTTCTTCTTCTTGTTCATCAATTCAGTCTCCATCGTCTCCATACTCATCGACATTGACGTCGGACGACCCAACTCCAAAGTCGAAACGGGGAAGGAATGAGATTAAGTGTTCCATTAAAACTGAATTTGAACTAGAAACTGAGTTGTACATATTCCGATAAACATTTCTGTTTTAATAGTAATGTATCGTCTATCTTTGCCCGAACTGCTTGCTTTTTTGCTGCTGGGGTTGTGTCACGTAGGTGTATTTTGGTTAATCAAGGGTTGGTTTCTTTTCTTAACTACCTGACAAAAATATTTTGTCCTTTTTTTATATCTCAGCACTAAAATAAATAAATTTTAAATATTAAACTTTAAAAATTACAAAATTCTCTAAACTATAATCTAAACACAACCTTAAACATTAACCCTAAACTCTAAACCTCAACTTTTTTGTGTATTCTGGTTTTCAAAAACAAAATGTATTAGCACTGTAGTAAAGGTTATATTTTGATACACAAGTTATATGTAAAAAAAATTACACAACCGTTCATATTTAAGCTATACAATCTAAAACTTAAATCCCTATCCCTGACACCCTAAAACCTAAACCTTAAACTCTAAATTCTAACCCTAGACCTTAAATTCTACATCCTACACACCAAAGCCCTAAACCCTAACCTAAAAACCCTAAATCCTAAAAATTAAAAAAAAATTGTAAACTTTAAGTATCAAAATATTTTCCTTGTAGTAACCACATCTTTATGTTCATTTAATCATTTTTAGGTATTATATGTCAACTCAAATATATACTTTGCCCTAATTAAATTGTCACTTGTTAACTTTTTACGTATTACTAGCAAGAAAAAGTATTTGTAAGAGGATTTTCTCAGTGGCTAACTCGCCATACATTATCTTTTCCCTTTTTAACTGAAAAAATCACGATTTTCTGACTCAACCCTCCAAATCTTAGGGTTTTCTTTTCTTCTTTTTCTTTTTCTTTTTCTTTTTCTTTTTTTTCTTCTTCTTCTCCTTCTCTTCTTCTTCTTTTTCGATTTGTGCTTAGCTTGGTGTTCTCTGGTTAACGGGTTGTTCCTACGTTTTCTCTTGGCTTGGTGATGCTTCATCACGTCTCATATGGCTTCTTAGACGGTCGTTTTTGTTGAAATTTGTCCCGAGGAGGAAGGGTGGTCTTTGAGTGGATTGCCTCTCTATCATGTTCTGTGAGTTTCTTTCTGCATCTTGGCTGTCTCAATTTCGAGTATGTGCTGATGGGCATGATCTTAAGGTAGTAAAGCTTTATTTTCTTAGTTTCTCTTATTTATTTATGCTTATGGAAGGTGTGTGGCGCCTTTCTTTATCTCCAGCTTCGATGAAGACTTGCAGTACACTTGCCTCTTATTGATTGTTATTTTTTGGTCTTTCTTCTTTTGCTCTGGTTGAGTGTTGTGAATCTGCAACTATCATGCTCTGGAAAAACCATTCTTTAGGTCTTTTTTTTTTCGATTTGTGCTTTGTTTGGGTTCACTGTTTGAGACTCCTTAGTTGGAATGTCCGAGGGTTGAAACAACCTCAGACTATGAAACATCTTCGACACTCGTTGCGAGATATAAATCCTTCAATTATCTTCTTAAGTGAGACCAAACTTCGAGGTGAGAAGATGACACAAGTTAGAAGATTTTGTGGCCTCCAAAATGGTATTGACATTGATTCTATGGAAAGAAGTAGAGGTTTATCGATTGGATGGAAGCCAAACTGCACTGTGACTCACTGATCTTACTCTAGAAGACATATTGATGTGCTGATTGATGAAGACTCGGACGGTAAAAAGTGGCGATGTACCAGGTTTTATGGAGCACCGGAGGAACAAAATAGAGCTGCTTCGTGGGATTTACTGCGACAACTAAATGACTCTCCAGATATTCCATGGATGGTCTTTGGAGATTTTAATAAAATTGCTTTCCTGACAGAAAAATAAGGAGGCAATTTACGAAATGAAAGATAGATTAGAGAATTTCGTAAAATGTTATCGGATTGCAAGCTAGAGGACATGGGTTATTCTGGCCAGTGGTTCACTTGGGAGAAGGGTAAACTGAAAGCAAATAATATTTGTGCGAGACTTGTTCGTGGGGTTGCAAATAATCATTTGTGGAATTTATTTCCTAATTTTCGTTTGGAGCACCTTACTCCCTCCTTCTCAGGCCATTGCCCTATTCTTGTTACTACTTCTTAGTTCTACAGATGAAGTTCTTCATATTAGAAAATTTCATCGATGCCAAACTTGCTTTAAATCTCGAAGTAGATAAAAAAACTCTACTGGGAGCAGAGAGCGAGAGTGAACTAGATGCGTAACGGAGATAAAAATACCTTTTTTCCACAAGTTTGCATCTCATCGTAGGAAGCGTAATCGAGTGGAGATATTAGTTGATGGTGCAGGAAATTCTGTTAATTCTGATGGCAACCTGCTTAGGGTGGCTTCGGATTATTTTAATAAATTGTTCCACTCAAATGGCGTCAGCAACCATGATCAGATTTTGGAAAGAATTTGTTCTTGTATTGACATGGAGATGAATGAAAAGTTTGATAGGGAGTTCAACTGTGATGAAGTGTTGGAAGCCCTCAAATCTATGTTGGGAAACACCGGTACACTCCATGGTGCAGAGAAAAATTATCCGTCGAATTCCGCCAATGATCTATGTACAAGAGACGAATTCGGGGTGAGTAGGGATAAAATATTACCTTAATAAATCAGGTATCTTGATATCCTTAGGGAGTTAGGATAAACCAAATCGAATCTGAGTCGTCACAATGGCGCTTCGACCTCTACGCAGTCCATCCGAAGGAAACGAATAATATTTTCTCTTCTCTAACTATTAGAGAGTTTTTCCAAAAAGTCATATTTTGACTGCTAGACCTTATGCCTTTATATAGCATTCAAAAACCTAATTCTAATTAAATTCAGATTCATTAAATATATAATATATTTAACCGAATATAATTAAATATGTAGAATCTAATTCTACTTTAATTCGAATTCATTAAATATACAATATATTTAACCGAATACAATTAAATATGTAGAATCTGATTCTACTTTAATTAGATTTTTTTAGGGATATATATTTTAATAGTGTTTGATAATTACAATAATTATCTAATTATTAATATATATATACGAGATTATCTATAATTACAATAATTATAATAATTTCGTCTTTAATAATTATTACGTGTACAACAAGTTTGTACACATGCTATCTAGTCGATATTTGTTCGTTTCAATCATAGGGTGTGACCCTTGTAGGTTCATGTAACATTAGTAGTGATATCTAGAACAATTCTAATATTACAAACAATGAGTGACATCTAGCAATACATCATTGCTACCTAAGTTACATGAAGTCGTGGTTCGACTTTACCTTTTTCTGTGATTAACTTCTTTTATGTATTACATCCTTTGGTCCTTATATCTAGATCGAACATAAGTCATGGATTAGTCATGTAACACCCGGGTTTGGGAGTCGGGTAAAAATAATATTAAAATAATGTTCGGGTTTCCCTTTTCGTTTTAAAAATTCATTTTTATGTTGGATCAAATCTTAAATTAAAATTAGAACCCAAAACTCCATGGATTTTGAAATTAGGGAAGATGACCATTTTCATTAATGGCAAATTGATAAATAAGTGGTCTTTCAAATAAAATCCCTTTTTATTTTAAAATTTCCTTTTTATAATCTTCTTCTCTCCTCACCCATTTTTGCTTCCAACGTCAAAAACCCCTTCTCCCCTTAGTTTACTATTCCATCCCATATCTTGCTCATTTTTGAAGGTTTTGCAAAGAAGCAAGAAATTTGGTTGGTGAAGCTTCGGGGACGAATCCGGAGGTTTTGGAGTCTTGAGCTTGGTCTTCGGTCTTCTCTTGGGTAGCATCGGTGAGTGGAATTGTTAATCCTTGTTTTGTGCTCGATATGGAACATTTGGGGGTTTGGGTGAGACCTTGAGGGTTCACCTAAACCCGAGTGTAAGTTACTACTCCTATGCTTTGTTATGAATGGATGAATGGCTATGTGTTGTGATTATCATGTGCATCTTGAGTTGTTTATACAGTTGTTAATGTGTAGTCGAGTTGAAGTCGAGCCTCACGTGATGGTTGTCTTAACTACGGTGATGTGTAGTCCCACCGGTAGTGACTAGTAGGAAAGTACTTTGATGTGTATTCCCATTGGAAAACTACTAGTCGAAACGGTGATGTGTAGTCCCACCGTGTGTGTATGTTGGTTGTGCATGTGCAAGCCATGTGTAATTGATGAGGAAGTCATTCGTGCATCCATTGTTTTATTTCCATCTATGAAAAGTGTTTTGAAAACTGCATGTTGTTGAACTGTAGAGCTTCTCTCACTAAGCTAGTTAGCTTACGCTCTTTTTGTTTCCAACATGCAGATCCTTAGAGTTCGGGAGGCAAGTGGGCAAGGGAGGAGCTTTTGGAGTACTCAAGTCAGCTCAAGTATGATTTACATGTTTGTAATAATGCCTAGACAATGGGGAATAGACTAGTAGGATTTGGTGCCAAACTCCTTAGATGATTTGTGTTAGTTGGGCATGCTAAATTATTGATATGTTATGTTTTAGTCTCATGGATTGGGGACCATGCCTATTTTGCTGCTTAATTGTATGTGTCTAAGAGTGTATGGACTTGGCCTATGAATGCTCTATGTATGGTTGCCATATGCATGATGCCTTATGAATGCTAAGCATGCCTCCTTTGAGAACTTGCATGAATCCCTTGATTGTATGATTCTTGTTCGTTTCGAATGCCTTGTATGATGAGATCTTGGTGGATGAATGTTGTATGTATGCTTGTATGTGATTAGGGAAGTCTTAAATTGCATCTAGAGTCGTGTTTAAGGGTCCTTTGCTGAAATTTGGAGTCTTACAGTGTAGGGCGTATCGATACGCCTAAGAGCCGTATCGATACGGTCTATCCTTCAGGACTCAGTTTTGGCTTAGGGTATCGATACGCGGGAGTGTATCGATACACCAATTCCTCACTGGAATTCTGATATTTTCACGAGTCTTTGGCGTATCGGTACGGGCTCTAGGCGTATTGGTACGGTTTTATCTCGTTGACCGCGAGATGTTGACCGAGAAGGGTGTATCAATACGCCCAAGGGCTGTATCGATACGGTCTTCCTGTGTTGACTAAAGGCGGTTGACTTGGTCAAGGCGTATCGATACCCTTGATTGGTGTATCGATACGGCCTGCTGTGAGAGTTTAAAATGGGCTGCTTAACATGTTGTTTGGTTTGGTTGCTTTTATCTCGTGATGTTTTTCGCTGTCGTGATCACTTAGGTAATAAATGAGCCTTTAGACAAGATTTAATTAAAAGAAATTTTCTAGGGTTGCTAACCGAGGTGGGACCTTAACGGGTTTCACATCGATTTTCCCCGTGTAGCCTACTCGGACCGGTCAGTCATCCAGACCGGGACGAGGGGGTTACATTTAATGGTATCAGAGCCTTAGGTTTCCGAGACCTCGGGCAGGTAAGTGAGGTGAGTTAATGTGTATGTGATGTTGTATTTCTATGGGTGTTTTGCCATGTATGCCTAAATTCTGTTGCTAGCACGGTGTATGAATACATGCTGTGATGACTCTGTTGTTACTTGAGAGTAGGTCCAATGTCCCTATTGTTAGGCGTTGTTGTAAAAATAAAAAGGAAAATTGTTTTGGTTTAACGAGCTTGAGAACCGGAGTCCTTGCCCTTTTGCTAACCTAACGTTTCCCTTGTTGTTGTGTGTTTACTGTTTTAGATTTTATTTTACTATGGTGAGACCGAGGGGACGGCCTAGGGTGGGTGACCAGGCACCCGAGGATGTGCCTCCTGCTCCTCATGCTCCCGATGGTAACTGAGAAAAAGTCTGGAGGTGATGGTAATGGGCCTCAGGTTGAGGCTAATGTGGGAGGTAATTGGGCTCAAGCGGGCCAAGGTCAGGCAGGTCCAGATGTGGCCGATTTGATTCAGACCATAGCTGAAGCTTTTCAGACAGCTTTGGCCGGTATGCAGGCTGCAGCACCACCTCAGAGTGCGGGGACATGATTACCCCTAGAGAGACTTCGCAACTTAGGGGCAGTTGAGTTTTGTGGGTTGCCTCCAGAAGGTTTAGAGGGGTGGCTTGAGAGTACTACTCGCATCTTGGGTCAGATAAAGTGTTTGGACACCCGTAAGTTGGGTTGTATTGTCTCCTTGCTTCAGGGGGACGCTTATACTTGGTGGACCACTGTTACTTTCGGTATGGCCGAGGCAGATATCACATGGGAGTTCTTCAGAAATGCTTTTAAGAGGAAGTACCTTGGAGTTCGGTACTTGGATGAAAAGAAAAGAGAATTTATGGCTTTTGTTCAAGGTAATAGGACCGTGTCTGAATACGAGGTTCAGTTCGTGAGGTTGAGCCAGTACGCACCAGAGTTGGTCCCGAATGAGAGGGAGCGGCGTGAGCTTTTCAGATATGGGTTGACTACAGATGTGAAGACCTACATGCTAGCCTCCGACTACACTGAGTTCGATGTCTTGGTCTCTAGGGCCAAGGATATAGAGTAGAACCTAGGCTCTAGAGCACGTGCTAGTGGGTCTGACTCCGGAAAGAGACATGCGAACTGAGATAGAGATCATGCCAAGAGGCATAGGGATAGGAGGTACCAGCCGGATACGAGACATAGGGGTGGTAACTATGGTCAGGGCCGTTAGGGCCAAGGAGCTGTTGTTCACACTCTGGAGTGTACCAGATGCGGGAGACGCCATCCGGGCGAGTGCATGGGTATCTACAGGACGTGTTGGAACTGTAGCTCCCGAGACCATTTGAGGCGTGACTGCCCACACCCGGTTAGGGGCGGACCGGCTCTCGCTAGGGGTTTTGAGCATCAGAGAGGCCGTGAGCGCGGTCGTGAAAACTTTCAGCCAAGGAACGAGGGTCAGAGGAACTTGGCTCATGTTGTAGCAATCCAGCCCGCGGGAGGAGGACCGGCTAGGGTGTACGCTCAGCGAGAGGCTGGGAATGACACTGATGTCATTGCAGGTAATTTCACATTACAGTCCTTGAGTTTGCTTTCTTTGATAGATTCGGGGTCAACTCATTCATATATTTTGGGTGAGCACGCAAGGTCATTAGGGTTACCATGTGATTGGTTAGATATATGTGTAAATGTTACTAGCTCTTTTGGTGATATAGTGGTAGTTAGGAAAGTGTATAGAAGGTGTCCTTTAATGGTTCAGGGCCACATATTTCCGGTCGATATGATGAAGTTACCCTTTTATGGTTTTGATGTGATTTTGGGCATGGATTGGCTTGTAGAGTATAGAGCTAGGGTTGACTTTGAGACCAAGAGAGTCTCCTTGAGGCTTACCGATGACTTTGAGGTTGTGGTAGTTGGTGAGAATGTCAGGTTCTTGTCCAATGTGGTTTCGGCTTTGGAAGCTCAGAGGTTGTTGAGTTCAGGGTGTTAGGCTTATTTGGCATATGTGATGAACCCGGATATGAGTGAGGTGAGACCTCTGGACATCAGAACAGTGTGTGAGTTTCCGAGTGTTTTTCTGGAAGAGCTACCGGGCTTGCCTCCAGACAGAGCAGTTGAGTTTGCTATCGAGACGTATTATGATTCTGCACCGGTGTCAATTGCTCCGTATAGAATGGCACCGAAAGAGTTGAAGGAGTTGAAGACACAGCTTCAGGAGTTGACTGATAGAGGCTTCATTAGGCCTAGTATTTCTCTGTGGGGTGCTTCGGTCTTGTTTGTGAAAAAGAAAGATGGTAGCATGAGGATGTGTATAGATTATAGGCAGTTGAATAAGGTAACAGTGAAAAACAAATACCCTTTGCCTAGGATAGATGACTTGTTAGACCAGTTGTGGGGCGTCTCTATGTTTTCGAAGATTGAATTGAGGTCCGGGTACTACCAGTTGAAGGTAAAGGATGTGGACATACCGAAGACGGCCTTTCGTATACGTTATGGACACTATGAGTTTTTGGTGATGCCTTTTGGGTTGACTAACGCTCCAGCATCCTTCATGGATATGATGAATCGTGTGTTCCATGAGTTCTTGGACAGGTTTGTGGTAGTGTTTATAGATGACATCCTAGTATACTCTAGGACCGAATAAGAACACGATGAGCATTTGCGGTTAGTGCTTCAGACCCTACTTGAGAATCAGTTGTATGCCAAGCTAAGCAAATGTGAGTTTTGGATTAGGGAGGTAGTCTTCCTAGGTCACGTGATCTCGGCTAGTAGGATTAGTGTAGATCCCAAGAAGATAGAAGCTATAGTGAATTGGAAACAACCGAAATCAGTGACAGAAATCCGCAGTTTCTTAGGTTTGGCGGGGTATTATAGGAGGTTTGTTGAGGGGTTTTCTAGAATAGCGGCTCCGTTGACTAAGTTGCTACATAAGAATGTACCGTATGAGTGGTCATTTGCAAGACAAGAAGCGTTTGAGATATTGAAGAAAGCTTTGACCGAAGCTCCTATCTTGATTCAGCCTGAATCGGGGAAGGAGTTTGTGATTTACAGTGATGCGTCCTACGTAGGGCTAGGTTGTGTGCTTACGCAAGGAGGTAAGGTGGTAGCATATGCTTCGCGACAGTTGAAAGTTCATGAGAAGAATTATCCCACCCATGATATAGAACTAGCATCAGTAGTGTTCGCATTGAAGATTTAGAGACACCATCTTTATGGTGAGAAGTGTACCGTGTACACCGACCACAAGAGTTTGAAGTATTTGATGTCTCAGAGAGAGTTGAACCTCAGGCAACGTAGGTGGTTAGAGCTTCTTAAGGATTATGACCTCACCATAGAGTACCACCCGGGTAAGGCAAACGTAGTGGCCGATGCCTTGAGTAGAAAAGTGGCCGTTGAGTTGCGAGCTATGTTTGCAAAGTTGAGTGTGTCTAAGGATGGTGGGTTGATAGACGAGCTTCAGGTCAAGCCTTCACTAGTTAGTTAATTCGAGAGAAACAGTTGCGAGATGAGTCTTTGGCACCTCACGTGCAAGACATAGCCGAAGATAGACCTACCGAGTATTGTTTTGGTGAGAATGGATCCTATGTTACAAGGATAGGATAGTGGTTCCGGAGGATGTCGAGTTGAGGCGTATGATCTTGAATGAAGCTCATAATAGTCCTTTTGCTATGCATCCGGGTAGCACAAAGATGTATCGAGGGTTAAAGGAGGAGTACTATTGGGTTGGTTTGAAAATGGACGTGTCCAAGTTTGTAAGTAGATGTATGGTTTGTCAGAGAGTCAAGGCTGAGCACCAGTTTCCCTCAGGGTTGTTACATCCGTTGAAGATTCCGGAATGGAAGTGGGAACGTATCACCATGGACTTTGTGTTAGGGCTGTCGTTGACCCCATCGAAAAAGAATTCCGCGCGGGTGATTGTGGATAGGTTCACTAAGTGTGCTCACTTCATACCAGTTCATACTACTTATACTTTAGACAAGTTGGCCGATTTGTATATCTGTGAGATAGTGAGACTACATGAGGTACCGAAGTCGATTGTGTCAGACCGATATCCAAGATTTACCGCTAGATTTTGGGAGTGTTTGCATCGAGCTTTGGGTACTTGGTTGCACTTTAGCACTTCGTATCATCCGCAGTCAGATGGTCAGTCTGAGAGAGTGATTCACGTTTTTGAAAAAATGTTGAGATGTTGTATCATTGATTTTCAGGGGTCATGGGAGAAACATCTACCGTTAGTGGAGTTTGCGTATAACAACAACTTTCAGTCGAGTATTCAGATGGCTCCTTATGAGGCCTTGTATGGTAGGAAGTGTAGAACATCGATTTGTTAGGCCGAAGCCGGGCAGAAACTTGTACCGATGCCCGAGTTGCTTAAGGGCACCACCGAGAAGGTAAAGTTGATATGTGATCACTTGAAAGCAGCTTCAGATCGACAGAAGTCCTATGCCGACTTAAAGAGGAAAGAGGTAGAGTATTCCGTGGGAGATAAGGTGTTTTTGAAAGTCTCACCTTGGAAGAAGGTGATGAGGTTTGGAAGGAAGGGCAAGTTAAGCCCAAGATTCATCGGACTTTATGAGATAGTTGAGAGAGTTGGTCCCGTTGCGTATAGATTGAGGCTCCCGACTGAGCTAGAGAAGATTCATGATGTCTTACATGTGTTGATGCTTAGGAGGTATAGATCGGATCCGTCCCATGTTATGCCAGTTGAGGAAATAGAGTTGAACCCAGACCTGTCTTACAACGAGGAACCAGTTGAGATACTTGCTTCTGATAGCAAGGTGTTGCGTGGCAAGACCATAGAGTTGGTCAAGGTATTATGGAGACATAGAGGTGTGGAAGAGGCCACGTGGGAAAGGAAAGCTGATATGCTTGAGCAGTTTCCATACTTGTTTCTGTCAGGTAATTTCGAGGACGAAATTCCTTAAGTGGGGGAGAGTTGTAACACCCGGGTTTGGGGGTCGGGTGAAAATAATATTAAAATAATGTTCGGGTTTCCCTTTTCGTTTTAAAAATTCATTTTTATGTTGGATCAAATCTTAAATTAAAATTAGAACCCAAAACTCCATGGATTTTGAAATTAGGGAAGATGACCATTTCATTAATGGCAAATTGGTAAATAAGTGGTCTTTCAAATAAAACTCCTTTTTATTTTAAAATTTCCTTTTTATAATCTTCTTCTCTCCTCACCCATTTTTGCTTCCAACGTCAAAAACCCCTTCTCCCCTTAGTTTACTATTCCATCCTATATCTTGCTCATTTTTGAAGGTTTTGCAAAGAAGCAAGAAATTTGGTTGGTGAAGCTTCGAGGACGAATCCGGAGGTTTTGGAGTCTTGAGCTTTGTCTTCGGTCTTCTCTTGGGTAGCATCGGTGAGTGGAATTGTTAATCCTTGTTTTGTGCTCGATATGGAACATTTGGGGGTTTGGGTGGGACCTTGAGGGTTCACCTAAACCCGAGTGTAAGTTACTACTCCTATGCTTTGTTATGAATGGATGAATGGCTATGTGTTATGATTATCATGTGCATCTTGAGTTGTTTATACAGTTGTTAATGTGTAGTCGAGTTGAAGTCGAGCCTCACGTGATGGTTGTCTTAACTACGGTGATGTGTAGTCCCACCGGTAGTGACTAGTAGGAAAGTACTTTGATGTGTATTCCCATTGGAAAACTACTAGTCGAAACGGTGATGTGTAGTCCCACCGTGTGTGTATGTTGGTTGTGCATGTGCAAGCCATGTGTAATTGATGAGGAAGTCATTCGTGCATCCATTGTTTTATTTCCATCTATGAAAAGTGTTTTGAAAACTGCATGTTGTTGAACTGTAGAGCTTCTCTCACTAAGCTAGTTAGCTTACGCTCTTTTTGTTTCCAACATTCAGATCGTTAGAGTTCGGGAGGCAAGTGGGCAAGGGAGGAGCTTTTGGAGTTCTCAAGTCAGCTCAAGTATGATTTACATGTTTGTAATAATGCCTAGACAATGAGGAATAGACTAGTAGGAGTTGGTGCCAAACTCCTTAGATGATTTGTGTTAGTTGGGCATGCTAAATTATTGATATGTTATGTTTTAGTCTCATGGATTGGGGACCATGACTATTTTGCTGCTTAATTGTATGTGTCTAAGAGTGTATGGACTTGGCCTATGAATGCTCTATGTATGGTTTCCATATGCATGATGCCTTATGAATGCTAAGCATGCCTCCTTTGAGAACTTGCATGAATCCCTTGATTGTATGATTCTTGTTCATTTCGAATGCCTTGTATGATGAGATCTTGGTGGATGAATGTTGTATGTATGCTTGTATGTGATTAGGGAAGTCTTAAATTGCATCTAGAGTCGTGTTTAAGGGTCATTTGCTGAAATTTGGAGTCTTGCAGTGTAGGGCGTATCGATACGCCTAAGGGCTGTATCGATACGGTCTTGCCTTCAAGACTCAGTTTTGGCTTAGGGTATCGATACGCGGGACTGTATCGATACGCCAATTCCTCACTGGAATTCTGAGATTTTCACGAGTCTTTGGCGTATCGGTACGGGCTCTAGGCGTATCGGTACGGTTTTATCTCGTTGACCGCGAGATGTTGACCGAGAAAGGTGTATCGATACGCCCAAGGGCTGTATCGATACGGTCTTCCTGTGTTGACTAAAGGCGGTTGACTTGGTCAAGGCGTATCGATACTCTTGATTGGTGTATCGATACGGCCTTCTGTGAGAGTTTAAAATGGGCTGCTTAACATGTTGTTTGGTTTGGTTGCTTTTATCTCGTGATGTTTTCTGCTGTCGTGATCACTTAGGTAATAAATGAGCCTTTAGACAAGATTTAATTAAAAGAAATTTTCTAGGGTTGCTAACCGAGGTGGGACCTTAACGGGTTTCACATCGGTTTTCCCCGTGTAGCCTACTCGTACCGGTCAGTCATCTAGACCGGGACGAGGGGGTTACAAGTCACACTTGTATAGTCCATCTAATATTTCTTGATATCTTGAGTAGACTATGATAAACGAATAACTATGATATCTCATATCAATTTATTCGAGCATGGACATGCATTTTTTAGTCTCACTCAATCAAGTGGCCTACAATATTACTCTTATTATGTAGGATGGACAAATCCTATCTTGATCAACCATATTTCGCTATATAGAGTGTGACATATCCAATATCAGTCTTTATAGTGTAGTCTGTTACAACACACGTTTGACTGCATCAAAATATGTCACTCTCGATATTGAAATAATGATGATCTCAAGTCTAAGGATCATACATTTAGTTATCACCATGAGCAATTTTGTGACTGCCTAATAATAATCCAAGAAACGTGCTCATAACGGGTCAGTCCAATATGTCGCTCTCTAACACATACTTATGTATTGATTTTGACATCTCTATGTCAATAACAACACTTTGTTATCAATTAACTACATATTAGTCTTAATATATTATTGTTTTCCACGCCCACAATAATTCTCGACTAAGGACATTCAAGAATAACTATATTATTCTAAAACTTTATTATAATTTAGTTTATTTATAGATGCACAGAATAAAACTGAAATAATAATAATAATGGCTTTATTAATAAACAAGATAAAATAAGTATGTCTTTTACAATCATCTCATGATTGATCTTTGGGCATACTCCAACAAAGATGGATTAGGCGCAATGTTTTATCATCACTTCTGGCACATTATGGAGCAGAAAGTGGCTCGTTACTGTATTGAAATTTTAAATGGAAAACATGCACTACACGATATCAACCACTATAGAATTGTGCTTATCCCCAAGGTTGGTAACCCACAACATATGTCCCAATACCGACCAATATCCTTGTGCAATGTGCTCTACAAGCTCATTTCAAAGATGCTCGCCAATAGATTTCAGAGTGTCTTACATATTTGTATTGACGAGGAGTAAAATGCGTTTGTTCCGAGAAGACTTATATCAGATAATATTTTTGTGGCTTGTGAGATCCTTCATTGCTTTAAAAACAAACGGACTGGAAAGGATGGATCTTTTGCCCTCAAGCTGCACATGTAACACCCCACGCTCGGGTTAAGAGCGAGAGGCGTTACTCAAACAGAACACATATAACAAAATGATCATAACATGTAAACAATAAACGAGACATATAACATCGATCAATTAGAGTTGCACAGCTTATAACATATAAAAGATTCTATAACAAACAATATACACTTAACACATATAGGTAAGCCATAAAAAACTTTCTAATCTTATAACTTCTAACATATAAGTTAACATGCTTGTAACTTATTTTAACATTCTATTAACTTGTATTCACCTTCAAAACAAACATATTGTCACATCCCAAAAACCGGTCTAGTCGGAATTAAGTTCCGGTGATCGAATATTTTTATCAATTGAATGATTTATTCGATCTTATCTGAACCAATAAATATTATTTGGGATAATTTATGATATTTTATGATATTTTATTATTATTATAATTATTATTATTAAAAAAAATAAAGATACAAAAGTGGTGTAAATTAGGTAACCACTAAACAAAAGTGGTGTAAATTAGATAATCACTAAATTAGTGGTCATGCCACCAATGTTATATAATTGAAGGGAAATGGAAAAAAGTGCCATCCAAATTAGTATAAATAGGGAGATATATAATTTATTCGATTTTATTTAGATTATTCGAGATAATTTATGAATCAGGGTCAAGTTCCAGCAATCGAGTATTTTACTTCGATTATAAGTTGGTTTGATCTTGTTTCTAAAAATAAATAATAAGTATTATTATTATTATTATTATTATTATTATTATTATTATAAAAAAAAAAGAGGTAAAGTAGTGGTCTGCCGTGGCAAACCTACCAAATCAATTTAGAACCAAATCTATTATCAAAAGAGAACCACTTGAAGCAAATAGGATTAAAGAATGCAAGTGGCAAAATTAGCACTATAAATGGCTATAAATGAACCACGTGAAAGTTGGAAAAATGAAATAGTGGCCGACTAACCCTATAAATAGGAGTGAAATTCTTAGGGAAATCACAACAAGGAACCATCAAAGCATTCGTATAGTTACGATTCAGTGTTTGATTGGTTGTCCGATATTTTCGATATAGTAATATCGAATTTCTGCCGACGACGGGGTAAGCTCAAATCTCTAGTAAGTTTAAGTTTCGGTATCGAGTTTGATGAATATTTTTATATATATTCGATACTGTTTTATTGATTAGTTTTTATTAATTATCATGGTACACGAGGTAGATTCGGAACAGCCGTCAAGCCCAAGAAATAATAATAAAGTACCGGTCTATCAAGGTGAGTGAAATAAATTAGAGTTGAGATTAGAGTCTCAACTACCTTTAATTTGATGTTAGTATTTATATTAAGCATGAAATTGGATTAATTAAGGATGGTAAAAGATAAGGGTAGAAAGGATAAATAAATTCGGATTTATAACCTGTCCTGTAGAAAACTGCATTTTTGAGCATGTTAGAGTCATTTCTGGAAAAAGTGTTCTTCTACAAAGTTGTAGAGGACAAAATTTTACATGGAATAGAGGTATTATTTGCTCAAAAATGTTAAGTATAAGTCTCTGAATTGTTCTTAGAAGTTACGGGACTGAAACTGAATAAAATTGGAAATCTGCTGGGCTAAATTGTAAAATTCGAAATGTTTAGGGGGTCAAATGGTGTTAATAAATTCTGAAAATTTATGATTAGAACAGGGGATTCATGAAATGAATTAAATTAAATGGCCAAGCTTGAATTAAGTCTTAAATGGTAGGTTAAAACTATTTAGATCACATATAGGATTGTTAAAGAATAAAAAGGGGACTGTTTTGTAGAAATTGATAAATTGAGGACTTACATGTCCTATTTTTGAGGTTGCTGGATTATAGAAATAATGTTAATATGTGAAGGTAAATGTGGTTAAAATCTCAAGATTAATGGTGTAGTGAAACATAGGTTAAATGTACACTAAAGTGGCAAGTTGAAAACAGTGGGCAGAATAGGTCTACGAGAAAGCCCGGTTTTCAAACAATAAACTGTATTGATAGGTACATGCTAAAAATATGTACCATACATGATTTTAAAGGTGTGTTTATAAGCTTTCTAGAATGGTAAAGAACTCCTTATTTGGAGTTGTGAGTAAAAAGATATGAATTTTTGAGTAAGTAAAGGTCATAAAAACAGGGTAACAGTTTACCCCTAAATCTGCATCAACATTGACTTTAGAAATTCATTATAAATTGTATAAGAAGAATTAAAAGTTATAATTTATATGGTTTAAAAGGTTATTAAGTCTAGTTTCGTTTAAAACAAACGAAATCAGATTTTGAATTATAGAACATTTTATATAAATATTTCTTTGAGGAGAATGCAAGCTGCCTAATGTACTAAATGATATATTTCTTTAATGTTTGGTTAGAAAAGAGTAGAAATGAAGGAAACCACAAAGTTGGAGAATAAGGAAAATGTCTCTAAGCTTGGATTGAGGTGAGTGTGGATGCATTTGTCTCGGGTGACGCGGTGTCATTCCGATATTTGTTTTATGTTCTGATATGTGAGTGTGGATGCATTTGTCTCGGGTGACGCGGTGTCATTCCGATATTTGTTTTATGTTCTGATATGTGAGTGTAGATGCATTTGTCTCGGGTGACGCGGTGTCATTCTGATATTTGTTTTATGTTCTGATATGTGAGTGTAGATGCATTTGTCTCGGGTGACGCGGTGTCATTCCGATATTTGTTTTATGTTCTGATATGTGAGTGTAGATGCATTTGTCTCGGCTGACGCGGTGTCAATCCGATATTTGTTATGTTCTGATATGTGGGTATAGTCGTGTCAGGGGTAGGCTCGGTGCCTTCCTATTGCATTAATTATGAATTTATTTGCATCTGGTAAGTACCCTGCATTATTTGGATATGCTCAAAAATGATTATGATATGCTATATGTACATGAAAATAATATGAAATGTTACCTGATATGGAGCTACGGCTCATCTCGTTATTTAATATGATATGATCTGAAAATCATGGAACATGTAATGAATTTAATAATGATTGGTAAAATTTAAAATGATAAGGAAGAAGGATTAAAGGCAAGAATATTGACCTAAATGTGTATTGCTTCTTAGATAAGCATGCTTAGCATAAAAATGATTAGTTGCTATGATGTGTTGATTGCTTGAGCTATGTGAAATGAGACTAAATGATAAGCTTTGCTACTGATTGTTGATGATTATAAAATGAAAATGATCTCATGTGCTTGCTGGAATTTTAGATTACCATGATGCTTGATTGATTATATGTGTATGCATATTGAAGTGGTTAAATACCTTTGAAATTATGAATGATTGGCAAGTGAATGCACTTGTTAATAAAGAAAGATAAGTAAAGTCCTTGGGTTGATTAGTGTCTATAGGTAGAAGGGCATGCCTTAGAGTCGTTGAGCTCCCCTGATCTTTGTTACAGGATGGTGGTTAGTCACCTATAAACCTGATAAGGTGGTTAGTCATCTTGATAATTGAATGGTGGTAAGTCACCATTGATGCCTATGCATCCCCTGTTATATGTTGAAATGAGAAATGGATACTTTGAGTATCTAATGTTACATGAAGACTCGATTACCTTGTTCATTAATCATCCAAGGCAAAACATTTAAAAAGTTACATGACTTGAAAGATAAGTACTTAAATGATAAGTACCAATGAAATGAAATTGATATGCCTACTTGTCTTGTATATGCTAATGCTTTTAAATGATGCTTGTTGTTGTATATGATAATGTTTGATCGATACTTGTTGTATAAATGAATATAAAAGTATGATGTTTATGTTGCATCAATGGTTACTTGAAATGGTTACAAGATTAGCATGACCCCTGCGCAAGAATGACACGCACAAATCAAGAAATGGTACCAATATATTATGTGTTTGATACATTATGCTATGTTATGCTCATGATATGATATTATGTTTTGTTATGAATATGAAGTATGCCATGTTATTGCATAATTAGCATGACATTCATTTTTTTTGGAAGCATGTTACATGACATAATATGATCATTCATTGTCATTGGCTACCTCACTTAGACTATGTAAGTCTAATGCATTCATTGCATAACATTTCAGGTTAAGGAAAGTAACAGATCGGGATCGAGATTAGTTGGAAGGTTGGCAAGTCACTACAATTAAAGAGTAATGTGTTTTGTCCTTATGAACTCCTAGTATGGTGGCAAAGTAGTTAAAGTAATTATACTAATCTTGTGGGCCTACTATTGTGAAATTTTGCCTATGTTTTATATAAGGTTTTTTTTAAAGCTATATAGACTATTAAGTTAGTAATAAAATTAACATAATTGGTAGTAAAACATTGATTAAAGGACTCTATGATTTTTGTGAGTTGTTAGGCTCATTGAAATATGTAAAGAATTTTAGTAAGATAATTCAAAAAGAAATAGATTTGAATACTTTACAAAATAGTCACTGAACATTACCTAATCTAATCAGATAGGTAAATGACCTCCGTTAGTAATGAGATTTTACAGGCTAATAACTAGTAAATTTAATTTCAATATAATATCGCGAATTTCAGATAAGGACCCCTAATTTGTAAAAATTACAAATTAGTCCCTGAGTTTGAAAAAGTTTAAAATTGACCCCAATTCAAGTAAGTTGTTAATAAGTTAAGTGTTAAGTCTTAAAAGAGATTAATAAAATATGCCGAAATGATTTTTGAACTTTGGAATAAGTTCTGATCTCTAATATGTTATGTCACTAAAAGATTTATGTCTCTGATCTCCGTTATGTTTTCCGGTAGCACTCTCTGACCCGGTTCTCTACCAGGCCGGGAAGGGGGTGTTACAGAAGTGGTATCAGAGCCAGAGTTTAGTCGGTTCTGGACTAAACTTAAGTATGTTTGTATTGTGTGTTAAGTTACTTTGCCACCTAGGAGTTAATCTGTTAAGTATTGTGACTTGTCAACTGATCCGATCTCTTTTATAATATAGATATGTGTCTCGAACTAAATAACCTGTAATAATGAGTCTGTTGCTATCTCCTCGACTTATGGCGAGTAGGTGCAAGGAGGAAATCCTCCGAATCCTCAGAACCCTCCTGTTCGAGGTGTAAAGCCTGAAGCTCCTACAGCTCAGGAAGAATGTTATTAGAACATGGCTGATATGTTTTAGCAATTTATGTGTTAAAGGCTAGTCAAGTCATGCAACCTACGCCACCTGTTGCGTAACCTCTTCGAGCCCCAATCGATAAGTTATCACAATACCGAGCTTACACCTTTACTGGTCGGAACGTAGATGATTCCGAAATAGCCGAGTATTGGTTAGACAATATTTTAAGGATTTTTGATAAGCAATAAAGATGTTCGGATGAACATAAGCTTGAATGCGCTCTTGCGTTGAAGCCTTATAGTAATGGGAGACTACTGTCCTTACCGTCTCCGAGGAAACCGTGAGATGGGAATTTTTCTTGAAATAGTTCCATAATAAGTACATAAGTGTTAGATGTTTATCGTAGGGCTCAACGATGAGTTACAACCCATGTTTACAACATTATACATTAAAAATTTCCAAGATCTCGTAAATAGAGTCAAAGCTACGAAAATAGCAAAGAGAGCTCAAAAAGTTAGTAAATTTAATAAGTCTGAAAAGAAATCAAGACATGAGAATTTCTAAGTGCAATTTTTGTCAACGACGACATGAAAGACAATGTCGCAAAAAAAAATTAGGAAAGGTGAATTCTTCATCTCCAGAAGATTCTGATCCCGAAGAGTGCTCGGATGAACAATCCGAAGCTACAGGTAAGAATTCGAGGACGAATTCTTTTCTAAGGGGGGGAGAGTTGTCACATCCCAAAAACCGGTCTAGTCGGAATTAAGTTCCGGTGATCGAATATTTTTATCAATTGAATGATTTATTCGATCTTATCTGAACCAATAAATATTATTTGGGATAATTTATGATATTTTATGATATTTTATTATTATTATAATTATTATTATTAAAAAAAATAAAGATACAAAAGTGGTGTAAATTAGGTAACCACTAAACAAAAGTGGTGTAAATTAGATAATCACTAAATTAGTGGTCATGCCACCAATGTTATATAATTGAAGGGAAATGGAAAAAAGTGCCATCCAAATTAGTATAAATAGGGAGATATATAATTTATTCGATTTTATTTAGATTATTCGAGATAATTTATGAATCAGGGTCAAGTTCCAGCAATCGAGTATTTTACTTCGATTATAAGTTGGTTTGATCTTGTTTCTAAAAATAAATAATAAGTATTATTATTATTATTATTATTATTATTATGATTATAAAAAAAAAAAGAGGTAAAGTAGTGGTCTGCCGTGGCAAACCTACCAAATCAATTTAGAACCAAATCTATTATCAAAAGAGAACCACTTGAAGCAAATAGGATTAAAGAATGCAAGTGGCAAAATTAGCACTATAAATGGCTATAAATGAACCACGTGAAAGTTGGAAAAATGAAATAGTGGCCGACTAACCCTATAAATAGGAGTGAAATTCTTAGGGAAATCACAACAAGGAACCATCAAAGCATTCGTATAGTTACGATTCAGTGTTTGATTGGTTGTCCGATATTTTCGATATAGTAATATCGAATTTCTGCCGACGACGGGGTAAGCTCAAATCTCTAGTAAGTTTAAGTTTCGGTATCGAGTTTGATGAATATTTTTATATATATTCGATACTGTTTTATTGATTAGTTTTTATTAATTATCATGGTACACGAGGTAGATTCGGAACAGCCGTCAAGCCTAAGAAATAATAATAAAGTACCGGTCTATCAAGGTGAGTGAAATAAATTAGAGTTGAGATTAGAGTCTCAACTACCTTTAATTTGATGTTAGTATTTATATTAAGCATGAAATTGGATTAATTAAGGATGGTAAAAGATAAGGGTAGAAAGGATAAATAAATTCGGATTTATAACCTGTCCTGTAGAAAACTGCATTTTTGAGCATGTTAGAGTCATTTCTGGAAAAAGTGTTCTTCTACAAAGTTGTAGAGGACAAAATTTTACATGGAATAGAGGTATTATTTGCTCAAAAATGTTAAGTATAAGTCTCTGAATTGTTCTTAGAAGTTACGGGACTGAAACTGAATAAAATTGGAAATCTGCTGGGCTAAATTGTAAAATTCGAAATGTTTAGGGGGTCAAATGGTGTTAATAAATTCTGAAAATTTATGATTAGAACAGGGGATTCATGAAATGAATTAAATTAAATGGCCAAGCTTGAATTAAGTCTTAAATGGTAGGTTAAAACTATTTAGATCACATATAGGATTGTTAAAGAATAAAAAGGGGACTGTTTTGTAGAAATTGATAAATTGAGGACTTACATGTCCTATTTTTGAGGTTGCTGGATTATATAAATAATGTTAATATGTGAAGGTAAATGTGGTTAAAATCTCAAGATTAATGGTGTAGTGAAACATAGGTTAAATGTACACTAAAGTGGCAAGTTGAAAACAGTGGGCAGAATAGGTCTACGAGAAAGCCCGGTTTTCAAACAATAAACTGTATTGATAGGTACATGCTAAAAATATGTACCATACATGATTTTAAAGGTGTGTTTATAAGCTTTCTAGAATGGTAAAGAACTCCTTATTTGGAGTTGTGAGTAAAAAGATATGAATTTTTGAGTAAGTAAAGGTCATAAAAACAGGGTAACAGTTTACCCCTAAATCTGCATCAACATTGACTTTAGAAATTCATTATAAATTGTATAAGAAGAATTAAAAGTTATAATTTATATGGTTTAAAAGGTTATTAAGTCTAGTTTCGTTTAAAACAAACGAAATCAGATTTTGAATTATAGAACATTTTATATAAATATTTCTTTGAGGAGAATGCAAGCTGCCTAATGTACTAAATGATATATTTCTTTAATGTTTGGTTAGAAAAGAGTAGAAATGAAGGAAACCACAAAGTTGGAGAATAAGGAAAATGTCTCTAAGCTTGGATTGAGGTGAGTGTGGATGCATTTGTCTCGGGTGACGCGGTGTCATTCCGATATTTGTTTTATGTTCTGATATGTGAGTGTGGATGCATTTGTCTCGGGTGACGCGGTGTCATTCCGATATTTGTTTTATGTTCTGATATGTGAGTGTAGATGCATTTGTCTCGGGTGACGCGGTGTCATTCCGATATTTGTTTTATGTTCTGATATGTGAGTGTAGATGCATTTGTCTCGGGTGACGCGGTGTCATTCCGATATTTGTTTTATGTTCTGATATGTGAGTGTAGATGCATTTGTCTCGGGTGACGCGGTGTCAATCCGATATTTGTTATGTTCTGATATGTGGGTATAGTCGTGTCAGGGGTAGGCTCGGTGCCTTCCTATTGCATTAATTATGAATTTATTTGCATCTGGTAAGTACCCTGCATTATTTGGATATGCTCAAAAATGATTATGATATGCTATATGTACATGAAAATAATATGAAATGTTACCTGATATGGAGCTACGGCTCATCTCGTTATTTAATATGATATGATCTGAAAATCATGGAACATGTAATGAATTTAATAATGATTGGTAAAATTTAAAATGATAAGGAAGAAGGATTAAAGGCAAGAATATTGACCTAAATGTGTATTGCTTCTTAGATAAGCATGCTTAGCATAAAAATGATTAGTTGCTATGATGTGTTGATTGCTTGAGCTATGTGAAATGAGACTAAATGATAAGCTTTGCTACTGATTGTTGATGATTATAAAATGAAAATGATCTCATGTGCTTGCTGGAATTTTAGATTACCATGATGCTTGATTGATTATATGTGTATGCCTATTGAAGTGGTTAAATACCTTTGAAATTATGAATGATTGGCAAGTGAATGCACTTGTTAATAAAGAAAGATAAGTAAAGTCCTTGGGTTGATTAGTGTCTATAGGTAGAAGGGCATGCCTTAGAGTCGTTGAGCTCCCCTGATCTTTGTTACAGGATGGTGGTTAGTCACCTATAAACCTGATAAGGTGGTTAGTCATCTTGATAATTGAATGGTGGTAAGTCACCATTGATGCCTATGCATCCCCTGTTATATGTTGAAATGAGAAATGGATACTTTGAGTATCTAATGTTACATGAAGACTCGATTACCTTGTTCATTAATCATCCAAGGCAAAACATTTAAAAAGTTACATGACTTGAAAGATAAGTACTTAAATGATAAGTACCAATGAAATGAAATTGATATGCCTACTTGTCTTGTATATGCTAATGCTTTTAAATGATGCTTGTTGTTGTATATGATAATGTTTGATCGATACTTGTTGTATAAATGAATATAAAAGTATGATGTTTATGTTGCATCAATGGTTACTTGAAATGGTTACAAGATTAGCATGACCCCTGCGCAAGAATGACACGCACAAATCAAGAAATGGTACCAATATATTATGTGTTTGATACATTATGCTATGTTATGCTCATGATATGATATTATGTTTTGTTATGAATATGAAGTATGCCATGTTATTGCATAATTAGCATGACATTCATTTTTTTTGGAAGCATGTTACATGACATAATATGATCATTCATTGTCATTGGCTACCTCACTTAGACTATGTAAGTCTAATGCATTCATTGCATAACATTTCAGGTTAAGGAAAGTAACAGATCGGGATCGAGATTAGTTGGAAGGTTGGCAAGTCACTACAATTAAAGAGTAATGTGTTTTGTCCTTATGAACTCCTAGTATGGTGGCAAAGTAGTTAAAGTAATTATACTAATCTTGTGGGCCTACTATTGTGAAATTTTGCCTATGTTTTATATAAGGTTTTTTTTAAAGCTATATAGACTATTAAGTTAGTAATAAAATTAACATAATTGGTAGTAAAACATTGATTAAAGGACTCTATGATTTTTGTGAGTTGTTAGGCTCATTGAAATATGTAAAGAATTTTAGTAAGATAATTCAAAAAGAAATAGATTTGAATACTTTACAAAATAGTCACTGAACATTACCTAGTCTAATCAGATAGGTAAATGACCTCCGTTAGTAATGAGATTTTACAGGCTAATAACTAGTAAATTTAATTTCAATATAATATCGCGAATTTCAGATAAGGACCCCTAATTTGTAAAAATTACAAATTAGTCCCTGAGTTTGAAAAAGTTTAAAATTGACCCCAATTCAAGTAAGTTGTTAATAAGTTAAGTGTTAAGTCTTAAAAGAGATTAATAAAATATGCCGAAATGATTTTTGAACTTTGGAATAAGTTCTGATCTCTAATATGTTATGTCACTAAAAGATTTATGTCTCTGATCTCCGTTATGTTTTCCGGTAGCACTCTCTGACCCGGTTCTCTACCAGGCCGGGAAGGGGGTGTTACACATATAAGAAACAAAACATTCTTAAATCACCACAATAGGCATTCAGTTAATACATTTTAAGTCTTATACTCATTTTACACGTAACCTTGCTAAACATATACTAACATGTTAACCAATACTCAATCAAACTCAACCAATATGTACTTATGAAGCATTCGACTTCCATATTCACAAAACCTACACATAAGTTTTCATCTTCAAGACAATCAAGACGTTATATAACAAAGCATCATGAACCATTTAATCACGTATACATTCAATCCATTTTCTAAATACATATTTCATCCTAAGCATATACAATTCATGTTCAAATAACTTAACACATAAGAGACATATTCGAACTACACAAAACAACCAAGGCATTCGAAAGATGCAAAGTCATTCATGTGATTTCCATTTCAAATCTATCAACTAAATATATGTATAACCCTATGTTCATATCACAATAACACATAGAGCTTCTATTACATCAAATGTCAATCGAACCATATCAATAACCAAAGTAAACACTAGATACAAGTTACCTTTCATTCATGTTCAATATCAAACCTTCATTTAGCAAATCATATTAACAACACATAGCATAGGTAAGATTCATATCAAGGCCTTGATCAAACATCAACCTTATATATATATATATATATATATATATACATCTCCAAAACGTAGCCAACATACTTCAAACACATTAATTCAACCTAACATAACATAGTTACTTATGGCTTATATACAAACCCAAACTATCATATACAAGGTTCCAAAATGCATGTGATATAACTCTAACATATATAACTATGCCACCATCTAGGAGTCTAAGCAAAGCTATATCATACTTGAGTATTGGCTTATGATTACTCCCGGATCAAAATATAGTGTTTTCAGGATCAAGAACATGTTATTTTGGAAGAAGGAAACAGAAGAGTGATAAGTACAATATGTACTTAGTGAGGTAGTTCCTATAACTTACTAACTGAGTCTTTTAATGTCTTATATCATATATTCAAGATAACTTAGTTAGTCTTAAATAAACAAGCCAACCTAGCTAGTCCAAATCATGCTCAAGTAGACTTAGTTAGTTTAATTCATATCATGAACTCGAGTTATATAAACAAAACTCATAATCCAAATCAATCAATCATACCATTGAATAACAAAATCAAAGCACAAGAATCATATCATATCATTAGTCACATTTTCATATCATTTAAATATGTTCACTATTCATTTTAAGCATATCATTTCATGTAACATAAAAACACATATCATTTCATGTTTCATCCAAACATGTATAGTCTTATTACAAGATCATTAAATGTTGCCTTGGATGATTAAGTGGACTAGGTAATCAAGTCAATAGGTACCAAGTACAAACATATAACAGTAGATGCTTAAAGCACCAAAGATCAGTAGATACACAATGTTTCAAGGTGTCTAACTACACCATTTAACTTGTTACTTGTAACAGTAGATGCTTATAGCATCAATAGGTAACTAACCACCATTTAATTAGTAGAGCTCAGACTCTAAGGCATACCTTTCTACCTAAGGACCACTAGTCAACCAATGACTTATTAAGTCTTTTAAATTTTCAACCATATCAACCAATTGTTTCACAAACATGTTACAAGGTCATTTAGCCAATACATGTTACAAAATCACTAAACATATACCAATTCATCAATCATATAATTTCCAGCAAGCTTAACATGATATTTCACTCAAGTATACATAAAAAAATAGTGTCTTAAGATCACATATCAATCCATCTCATGAAACTCAACAAGCCAATACATCATAGCAAACCACAAAGATCACTAACATTCTTAATTAGCACTAAACATGTAATATTCTATCCATTTCCTTTAATCCTTCTTCCATTACCTTTTAAAATTACCAAACCTTTATTAAATTCATCACATGCTTCATATTAATTCATCAAATAATAATAAAAATATTGGTTATGATACTAATCATAACCCTAAGATAACTATACTCACAATACCCCAAAGCTTAGTTGGAATCTTTGATTAGCAAGCCTTTTTCCCCTCTTGCTAGCTTGATCAAGCCTTGATTCCTTCAAAAATTCTTCTCCAATTTGGTCTTAAACAATCAAAAATCAACATAAAACATATAATAGAATTCAATCCAATCATATTTAATCATATAAACCAATATAAACTCCATGCATTATGAAAATGCCCTAATTCTGGCAGTTTTGAGCACCTTACACTAATATATCCATAACTTTTTACACATAACTCCAAATCAAGAGTTCTTTACCATTCTAGAAATCTTATTTACACATATTTAATTCTATGTATGTATCATATTTTTCCCATTCCTACATCAATACAGTTTAATACTTTAATACAAGGCATTTACAGTGGCCTAATCTGTCCATTGTTTACAACATGTAACTTTAGTCACCATTTAACGTATGATCCATTACACATTTGATTCTGAGTTTTTAACCACTTTTAAACACATCTAATAACATTATAATCAATTTCCAGTAGCTTCAAAAACAGGGCATTAAGGTCTCTTAATTTACCATTTTTTCCAAATTAGTCCAAACTAGTCATTTAACCATATTATTGACTTTAAACACTAATTCCAAGTCATTAATCACTTTAAACATGATACTAACCATTCATTATTGAGTTCCCCTGTTTCATAAAAATTTCTACAAATTTTATAATCATCAAAATAACCCCTAAACATTTCCAAAATTCAATTTTAATCCAAACAGTTTCCAGATTCATTTCGAAAGTGACTAGTTTACTTCTAACAAATTTTCCAGTCATTCTAACATCATTTCCAGTCATGTAAGACCTCTATATTATAGTATTTTTTATCCTCTACAACTTTTTCCCACATAAATCTTTCTAATTCTAACTCTAACATGGCCAAAAATCCATTTTAATCCAGGGTATATTCAAAGTGCGAAACTGGACAGTTTTATATCCTAGTCTTTATGCATGCAATTTTCCAGCATTTCAATCATTCTAACTTGTTCTAAATGCTTATAACTCATCATTAAACATTTCTAAACATAATTTACAGCATGATCAACCCATAAATTCATCAAACACAAATTAAAATCACAAGATATCAATCGAGTAACACTAGAAATGTACTAACATGGAATTTTCCCTACATGCATGAACATATATGAACCCTAGCTTAATTTTCCCAACAATTCAAGTGTTTCATATTCAAGAATTTCCAGATTTCTCTCTATTCTTTCTTAGATTTCGGTGGCTCTTTGTTTGGTGTAGGATGGAGGTGAAACAATGTGAATACAAGTGTTCTCTTCTTAACCTTGCTGGCCGGTTATGGCTTATCACAAAGACACGTGGTATGCTTATTTACCATGTATTTTCCCACTAGAAACCCACTACAGTTTCTTATTATAATAACATTCACCCATTTGATTATTATTAAACTTTAATTTCCTATATATATATATATATATATTATTTAATCCACTAAATATGTATATATATATAATACTTTATATTGATTCAATTTTATTTCCATCGAGTATGTGTACTTATACATGATATATTGTATTTGTATTGCATTTTATTTCCATTTTCAACTAATACATATATATGTCTTATGTTAATTTAACTAACATGTCCCTTATGATTATACATTTTTATTACTTTAATCTTATACTCATATTAGATTGGTAAATGTTTACACTTTTCTTTTTAATTACTTATGATTTTCTACTAGGGTGTTTTAGGGTGTCACAACACATGTCAAAAGCGTATGATAGAGTCGAATGGGCTTTCATAGAATCGATGATGCGTAAGCTCCGTTTCTCTGATCTTTGGGTCATAGCATTATGCTTTGTGTTAATTCAGTTTCCTATTCCATTGTGCTAAATGGTGTGGTGAGTGATACTTTTTATCCTTCTAGGGGTCTTCGCCAGGGAGACCTGTTGATTCCTTATTTTTTTATATGTAGCGAGGGCTTATCTTCTCTTTTGTGGAGAGCGACTGAAATTGGAAATCTTAAATGTGCTCGTATTAATATATACTCCCCCACGGTCACCCATCTGTTCTTTGCTGACGATAGCTTGATTTTTGGAGAAGCTACTGATGTTGGTGCTGCAACAATCAAAGGTATTCTGGAAATTTATTCTAACTATTTGGGCCAAGAAATCAATTTTGATAAGTCTGGAGTTCTTTTCAGTGCTAACGTTTGTATCTATAACAAACAAGATGTTTTTCGGATCCTTCAGGTGAACAATAGCATTAATCTAGAGAAGTACTTGGGCTTACCGGCCATAGTGGGTCGAAATAGAAAACTTGCTTTCAATGAGCTTAAAGAAAAATTCATCAAAAGAATCGAGAATTGGAATACGAGAATGCTTTCAATAGGAGGAAAAGAAGTGTTTATCAAGTCAGTTCTGTAGGTTATTCCCTTTTATGCAATAAATTGTTTTCTGTTGCCTTCCACACTTTATCGAGAGCTTGAGGTTTTAGCTGCCCGTTTTTAGTGTCAAAAGTCTGGTTTTAAGCGAGGCATCCATTGGTGTTCTTGGTCTTCCCTATGTGCTCTTAAAGAAGATGGGGGAATGGGATTTCGAGATCTTTCAAAGTTTAATATCGCCCTGCTTGTTAAACAAGATTGGAGAATTATAGAGAATCTTTTTTATCTTGTTGCAAGAATTTTCAAAGCGAGATACTTCACGAATTCTCATTTCATGGACTCTCAACTTGGATCAAACTCGTCTTACACTTGGCGTAGTATTTGGTGCTCAAAAGGTCTACTAGAGAAGAAGCTGAAATAGAGTATTGGTAATGGACACAATACTTCTATATGGGATGACTTTTGGTTACCGAGACATGTGAACAAGCTGGTTGAATCACCTAGAATTTCAAGGCTATATAAGGTGAGGGGCTTTATGCTCCCTAACGTAAATGCCTGGAATTTTAATTTAATTAGGAGTAATTTTAACATCAATGAGGCCGAGGCAATCTTGAGTATTTCTCTGCCATAGTCAAACTTGAGTAATAAACGTGTTTGGAGTAAGGAACATTTTGGGGTCTATTCTGTTCGAAGTGGGTATAAGCTCCTTCTTGTACCGAGCCTGTTAAATTTGGAAGATAAGAAGACTTTTAAACTTCTTTGGGATCTTAAATTCCCATCAAAAGTTCGAATCTTGGATTGGAAATCTTTGCATAATTTTTTACCTACTCTACATACCTTGTTTCGAAGAAGGATTACTACTGATTTCAAATGCCCTCGATGTAACCAAGCCCCTGAATCCATTTAACATATATTTCGAGACTGTGATTTTGTGAAGCAAGTTTGGCTTCGACTCAATCTTACCTGGCTACTGAATTTGATCAGGCCTCTTTTTTCGAGTGGATGGCATGGATGATTTCTGAATCACAACGACCTCAGAAGAGAGTGGATTGCTTATACAATCTGGGCAATATGGTTTAGCCGAAACAAAATGCTTTATGAAGGTATGACCCAAAGTTTTGAATCTATTGTTACCTTTATCAGGAGTTATGGACTCGAGTTTAAAAGCTTTTCTCCAAACCTTAAGAGACCAATCCTCTCAGCTTCGGCAAAATGGTGCCCATAACCGAAAGAATGGGTGAAAGTTAATATTGATTCTTGTTGTTCCCCTGCTAATAATAAAGCTTTTTGGTGTGTTATTATTCAAAATGAAAAAGATTTTGTTATGAGATCATATATCAAAGTCCATAGTGGGTTTTTCTCAGTGTTCATGGCAGAAGCAAAAGCTGCTGGCCATGGCCTTTCTTTTGCAGCTGAGCTTGGATTTTGTTGCGTTATCCTATGTTGCGGAATACGATCGTCGGATAGAGCAAAAACGCAACTGATAATTTGAGAAAATAATAATGAAGATAAAAGAGACACAGATTTTACGTGGAAAACCCCTAAATAATATAGGGTAAAAACCACGGACAAAGGTAGAAGAATTTCACTATGAGAAAATAGGAATTACAACTTCTCTCAATCTAACAAGGAGAAAACAATGACAATTCTCTCTTGATAAGAAAGGAGAAAACAACTCTATGAAAACTCTCTAATTTCTCTAGTATTGGGAGGATGTTAGAATGATTTGGGATGTTTTCAAATGGCAAATGGCTAGGCTATTTATAGTTGAGCTTTAGGGACTAACTTATAAATAACCTAAAGTTTAGGGACCAAAAATCAATTTCCCCATTCCACATTTTCAACATTTGCTGCATCATTTTTCTCCATTTGCTGCACCTACCAAAATTGAAATTTTCCATTTTCAATTTTGGCTGCACCGCATTGCTTGACTTTCTACAATCTCCCACTTGAAGATTTGATTGGAACAATCATATCTTCACACCATTCTTTCTACCTCGTACTTTCCATGTTGCTTACGTCTCTAACAAGCCACAAGAGGATCGACACCAAGTAAACTTATCAGTGTTGATTGCTTTTGTCATGAAATCTGCTATGTTGTCATCGGTATGGATCTTCTGCATATCTATCGTCCCTTCTTCCACTTTCTCACGAATGAAGTGGTATTGGACCCGAATGTGTTTTGTTCTTGAGTGAAAAGCAGGATTCCTTGCAAGATGCAAGGCGCTCTGACTGTCACAAAACAAAGAGACATTCTCTTGTTTGTGCCCGAGCTCCTCCAATAGCATTTTCAACCATATTGCTTCTTTACTGGCTTGTCTAGCTGCTACATATTCTGCCTCCGTTGTTGACGTAGCCACAACCGATTGCAGTTTTGAAACCCAGCTTACAGCTCCACCAGATATTGTAAACACATATCCTGTTGTAGATTTGCTTTTATCCAAATCTCCTGCATAGTCAGAATCGACATACCCGCTGATAAGAAAGTCTGATCCCCCGTAACATAATGCAACATTTAAGGTCCCTTTGATGTATCTCAGGATCCTTTTCACAGCATTCCAATGCTCTCTGCCTGGATTCGCCATGTACCGACTAACCACTCCCACTGCTTGTGCAATGTCTGGTCTTGTACAAATCATAGCGAACATTAAACTTCCCACTGCTGATGCATACGGTACTCGAGACATCTCCATCCTCTCTTCTTCACTGCTAGGACTCATACTGGAGGATAATTTAAAGTTAATAGGAAGAGGGGTATAAATTGGCTTACAATCTTGCATGCTGAATCGTGACAAGATCTTTTTCAAGTAATTCTTTTGTGAAAGCCAAATCTTCCTACTACTTCTGTCTCGGTGAATTTGCATCCCTAGAATCTTGTTTGCTGGTCCCAAGTCCTTCATTTCAAATTCCCTAGCCAGTCGTGCCTTTAATTCTTCAATATGATCTTTGTTGGGGCCTGCAACCAACATGTCATCTACATACAACAGCAATATAACAAAGTCGTTTTCACCAAACCTCTTGAAGTAAGCACAAGGGTCTGCATTAAGTCTGTTGTATCCAAGGCTCATGATGAAGGAGTCAAATCTCTTGTACCAACACCTCGGCGCCTGCTTTAAACCGTACAGAGATTTGTTCAACCTACAAACCAAGTTCTTCTTTTCTTTTTCTTCAAAACCTTCAGGCTGGAGCATGTAAATCTCTTCTTCAAGATCTCCATGAAGAAAAGCTGTTTTAACATCTAGCTGCTCTAGATGTAAATTCAATGTAGCACACATTGCCAGGACAACTCGAACCGTTGTTAGTCTAACCACAGGAGAAAAGATTTCATTGAAATCAATACCTTCTTTCTGAGCATATCCTTTGACCACCAGTCTTGCACGATACCTCTCCACTTGATCGTCACCATTTCTCTTGATTTTGAAGACCCATTTGTTACCAATTGGCTTCCTTCCTTGTGGTAGTGGCACAAGTTCCCATGTATTATTTTTATGAAGGGCTTCGATTTCTTCTTGCATTGCCGTCATCCACTGTGAAGCATCTGAGTTGTTCATTGCCTCCTCGAATGATGATGGCTCACCGTCCTCCGTTAAAAGGCAGTATGCAACATTACCTTCTATAACATAATCTGAGTGCCAATTGGGACGTCTTCTCACACGATCTGATTGACGATTTGTTGGAGCTTCAGAATTCTCTGGTTCTGATTCCTCGAGCTCTGGTTCTGCTTCAGAACAATCTCTCTGTTCAAACTCATTTTCAACATGTATCTGTGTAGTCTCTGGCTTTTCTTTATCAGTGCTATCATCTTCTTCTTTTCTTTGTAGCTTATCTTCTACAAAGATAACATCCCTGCTGATAATCACTTTGCGGGCAGTGGGATCCCACAAGCGATACCCCTTTACTCCATCAGCATACCCCAAGAATTTACATTTTCTGGATTTTGGATCCAACTTTGAAATTTCTTGGGCATTGTACATCACGTACACAATACTTCCAAATATATGGAGGTTTGAATAATCAACTGGTTTACCAGTCCACATTTCCATCGGTGTCTTCAACTCAATTGCAGTTGATGGAGCCCGATTCACCAAATAACAGGCGGTATTGACTGCTTCTGCCCAGAAAGCTTTTTCTAGCCCTGCAGCTCTCAACATTGCTCGTGTTCTTTCTAACAGAGTTCTGTTCATCCGCTCTGCCACTCCATTTTGTTGAGGAGTGTATATTGTTGTGAACTGTCTTTTGATGCCTTCTTTTCTGCAGAAGTCATCAAATTCATCACTTGTATATTCACCTCCATTATCTGATCTGAAACACTTGATCTTATTTCCAGAATCAAGTTCCACCCGCGCTTTGAAAACTTTGAAGGTTGAAAACACATCTGCCTTCCTCTTGATAGGATACACCCAACATCTCCTAGAGTAGTCATCAATGAAGGAGACAAAATACTTTGCTCCGCCTAGGGATGTAACCGGTGCTTGCCATACATCAGAATGAACCAATTCTAGAGCAGCCTTGCCTCTAGAATTTGATGTGTTGAATTTTAATCGATGCTGCTTACTTGTAATACAATGTTCACACAAAGGAAGTGATACCTTTGTTAAACCCGGAAGTAGCTTTTGCTCCACAAGGACTTTCATTCCCTGTTCTGACATGTGTCCAAGTTTCCGATGCCATAACATGGTAGAATCTGAACTACATGAGGCAACAGAGGCTTCAGCCTCTAGCAAGGTCTCTCCCTTCAGCATGTACAAATTTGCAGCTATCTTTTCACCTTTCATTACCATAAGCGCTCCATGAAACACCTTCATGATTCCTTTCCGTGTTTCAATCTTGCTTGCATTATTATCCAACAATCCGTAGGATAATAAGTTTTTCTTCAAGCCTTTCACGTGTCGCACATCTCGAACAACTTTGATTGTCCCGTCATACATCTTCAATTTGATGGTTCCAACGCCAACAATCTCCAAGGCATGATTATTGCAGCTGTACACAGATCCTCCTGCGATAGGTTCATAATTATAGAACCATTCTCTTCTTGAGGTCATGTGATATGTGGCTCCCGAGTCAATAAGCCATATGTCTGCAAATCTTTTTCTGCCTTCCATGGTTGTTGCTACTTCACAACAGAGAGCATCTCCATCATCTGAAGTGTTTGCCATATTTCCTTGAGGATTGGAGTTTTTAGGTAAACTCCAACAATCCTTCTTCAAGTGACCCTTCTTTCCGCATTTGTAGCACTTTAAATTCTTCTTACTCCTTGACTTTGATCTACCATGATTGTGACTGCTACTTTGGCCACGTTCTGTTGATCTTCCTCTCATCACCGTTAAGGCCTCTGCTTGTTGCAGATTTCCTTGTCTGTCTTCCTTGTTCTTGCGCCGATTTTCTTCTTCCAGAACAGCAGCTGCAACGTCATCGAAGACTAGATCACTTGTAAGGTTGTTGTTCGTCAAGTTGATGATGAGTTGATCATACAAATCAGGTAGACTTTGAAGCAGAAGTTCAGCACGTTCTTGTGACTCTATTTTATAGCTTAGGGATGAAAGCTGAGAAAATAGAGTATTCAACGTGTTTAAGTGCTCTGTCACTAAAGTAGATTCTGACATCCGAAGAGTGTACAATTTCCTCTTAAGGAAAATTTTATTGTGCAACGATTTGACCTCGTATAATTTTGCGAGGTGATCCCAAATCTCCTTGGTTGTCTTCTTCTCCTCGATGCTTGATAGTACTTCATCTGCTAATGCTAAATGAAGGTCTGCAATAGCATTCTCGTCCATCTCATTCCATTTCTTGTTATCCGTAAAATCTGCCGGCCTTTCGCTGATAGCCGCTAGACATCCGTTTTTTCTTAGGATGGCCTTTATCTTCAATTTCCACAGTGAGAAATTTCTCCCATTGAACTTTTCAATATCAAATTTCGTTGCCATAGCTTCTATTTCAGATAGCTCCCACTATTTCACCTTTTTGACGTGAATAGTTCCCACCACCTTCAATGAATGAGTAATATCTAACTTACTTTCTTATGATGGAGGATCCACTTTTCAGTGGCAACCAACAGAGAATACGGTAAGTAGATATACGCACCCAAATCTGGCTCTGATGCCAATTGTTGCGAAATACGATCGTCGGATAGAGCAAAAACGCAACTGATAATTTGAGAAAATAATAATGAAGATAAAAGAGACACAGATTTTACGTGGAAAACCCCTAAATAATATAGGGTAAAAATCACGGACAAAGGTAGAAGAATTTCACTATGAGAAAATAGGAATTACAACTTCTCTCAATCTAACAAGGAGAAAACAATGACAATTCTCTCTTGATAAGAAAGGAGAAAACAACTCTATGAAAACTCTCTAATTTCTCTAGTATTGGGAGGATGTTAGAATGATTTGGGATGTTTTCAAATGGCAAATGGCTAGGCTATTTATAGTTGAGCTTTAGGGACTAACTTATAAATAACCTAAAGTTTAGGGACCAAAAATCAATTTCCCCATTCCACATTTTCAACATTTGCTGCATCATTTTTCTCCATTTGCTGCACCTACCAAAATTGAAATTTTCCATTTTCAATTTTGGCTGCACCGCATTGCTTGACTTTCTACATCCTAGATAGTGATTCGACTTTAGTGCAAAAATTGAAGAACCCAGGGGATAATTTCTCAGAAATTCACCCAATCATTTGGGACATTAAAAACCTTGCTCAAGGATTAGCTTAATGACAATTCACTTTTCTTTTAGTGACAGCAACAAGGTTGTTGGGCAAAAGTCTAAATTCTGATACTTTCTGAGTTGAGGAGGCTCCGCCGAATGTTTTGTTCCTCGTCGAGACTGAATAGAGGAACTTTGCCCCGACATGATCGCGTTATTCTCTTGTGACGTCTCCCTGGGCTTCTCACTTACATTTTTATCCAAGGAGCTTGCTCCTTTACTCTTATCCAATTGGTTTTCTACTCATCTGTCTTAAGTTGAGGATGGTTGTCGTTTGATCTGTTGTTGCCTTTCAGTTTATGTTTGTTTCTTTATTTTCTGTTTTGTTGTTTCTTGTATGTTGTAATTTATGTTTCTTGTCCTATGTTTCTACTCTGTGATGTTTATCTGCTTTGTGCTGTGTTGTACTCCTTTGTTCCTGCTTTGTTATCTAATAATATCAAACGACTTTATTAAAAAAGTATTTGTAAAAGATGTGATGTAAAAAAATTTAAATCACAATTTTATCCCTAAAAGTTAACTTTTATTTTTTGAGAAACTAAAATTAAGGGTAGAAAAGGAAATATGAGTTTTACTATTGATTTTTTTAATGTGACAATTTAAGTAAGACAATTTTAAAATAAAAAAAGTGTCAAGTTTATTAGGACAATAAGAGTAGAATATTGTTGAGAGATCTTTCATCTCATTCGAAAGGTATGAGGCATCTATGAAGTGTTGTCTATTAGACAAGCATTCGAATTCCCAGCATTCATATTGTCTCTTATCTAACTTTTATCTGTCGTACTCTACTGAGAGTTAGTAGAGGGTTCATAGAATTGAGAATTTCTCAAAGTCATGGTGGCCTATAAGTTATAAGTTGGAAGTTCAAGTCTTCTCGTACAACTTTTCAATTGTGATGCACGTTAATTCATTCTATTTTTTAATTATAAAAAATTACATAACACTTCAAGAACATGTCACATAATATATAATATATATTCTTTCTGTTTCACTAAAATTATTCATTATTCACTTTTTAAAAGCTAATTTTCTAAACTTCGACCATAAATATTTTAAATAATTAGATTTTATAATATATATATATATATATATATATATATATATATTTGAACTAAAGGTATCCACCGCCGATAGTAGTGACTAATTTCCCGCCGCAGGTGCTCTCACTAAGAGGTAAACGGTTGGCCATGAAATGTGTTTCATTCCAATTGGTAGGAATCCAACTCCTGGCCTCATGGTTAAGGGGTGAGGTGAGCAACCACCACAGCGCATCTCATAGTGTATAAAATATATATTTAAAAACTACTTGATTGAAGTTTTTTAAAATATATTTTTCATATCTTTACTAAAAATAAATTTTAAATAATAATAAATCAAAGTAAAAAATGATAAAGAAGTTAATAAGATAAAAAAATTGAATCTTTTATCGAAGTTTTTAAAGTTATCTTTTCATAATTTTTAAAGAATGTCAAATTTAATGTATGTGATATGCCATGTGACACATTTTTAAGGTGTCACATGAATATTTTTAACGAAAAAACAAGTGAGTAACTTGCATCACAATTGGAAAAGTTCAGAAATAAACTAAACTAAAAAATTATTGGCTTAAGGGTATAATAAGCCCTTAAATTTTTTTGGGGAATCAATTAAGCCCTTGAACTTTTTTGAACCCAATTAAGCCTTTATATTCCAATTTTTCATCAACTCGCTCCTTTGACCAACATTGACTGTTAAATCTAACAATTTTTTTGGATCAGTTGGTGCAACGTGTCGTGGTACACTGTTGTCACGTGGCATTTTTAGAAAAAATTTATTTTATTAAAACAATCTTTAAAAGTTTTAAAAATTCTAAAAAATTTATAAATATATTTTACTAAAAATGTGAAAATATCACATGACAAAATTGTAGCGTGTCACGTGACAATAATATCTCAAGAAAAAAACCGTAAAAAATTAATGGTCAAAGGACTTAATTGATCCACTTTATTGGTTCGATGGTTTAATTGGGTGCAAAAAAAAATTTTAGGGGCTCAATTGATTTTTTTATCAAGAGTTCAAGGGCTTTATGCACCCTTAAGCTAAAATTCTTCTAATACTACTAGAGTGATAATAAACATGAACGAAGCTAAGATCAAACATTGAAATGGTAGGAGTGTATTAAACTTTTAAATCTAAAAATTAGGAGGAACAAAGACCTTATTTAATTAATATTTAAATTAAAAAAATTAAAATGTTATTATATTAAAAATATAATTATCAATTCAAAAAATATTTAGAATTACAAGAACCCTTCCGTCCAACAAATTAACTCTGACCCACTAAGAACACCATCTTCCCCTAGGTCATTGATTCTAGACCCACTAAGAACACTTTATTCCTTTTTTTAGAATCCCTTTTCCTCTTGCCTTTAGATAAGATTAGAATTAAATTTTGTCAAAAAAAATAAACCGACCCCGATTATAAGATGAGACTTCATAAATTAAAATATCATTTAATTCTTAAAATTATAAAATTCTCATTAATAAAAGAATAAAATATCCTTTAATTTCTAAAAAAAATACAATCCAATCTTGACCGAGTGAAAATTTTGTGGGAGAGGAATCTGCAGTTCTCCACAAAAGTTGAAAGGGATGAATTCTTTTTGTTATTTTAATGCGTTGGAGATCTCATCTTGATTTTACGCTTTATTTTAATGTTTACCAAACACGTGTGATTATATAGAAAAACTGAGGCATTTTTAAATTAAAAACCTCTTTTAAATATTTAATTAGAAGAATAACCGTCTGTCACTATTGGATGAGTGAAATGTATGGATGAGATTAACAGTAAAAAATATGAAGATTATCACTTGGAAAAAAAATAAGGAAATAATCTGGGTCATTAATTACCATCATTCAACGGTCCAAAAACTGTGTAAAAGTAATTGAGTTCTACACAGTGTAAGTTGATCTTAACTCATATATATATATAGTGATGGGATCAAGTTACATGGTGTAAAACTCATTTAGTTTTACACTAATCTAGGACCATTGGATAAGGAAAATGGATGTATGAGATTAACAGTAAAAAATGTGAAGATTATCGCTTGGAAAAAAAAATAAGGAAATAATCTGAGCCATTAATTACTATCATCCAACGGTCCAAAAACTGTGTAAAAGTAATTGAGTTTTACACAGTGTAAGTTGATCCTAACTCATATATATATATATATATATATATATATATATATATATATATATATATATATATATAGATATAGATATTACATGGTGTAAAACTCATTTAGTTTTACACAAATTTAGGACCATTGGATAAGAGAAATGGATGGATGAGATTAACAGTAAAAAATGTGAAGATTATCACTTGGGAAAAAAAGATAAGGAAATAATCTGAGCCATTAATTACCTTCATCTAACGGTCCAAAAACTGTGTAAAAGTAATTGAGTTTTACACGGTGTAAATTTATCCTAACCCTATATATATATAGGGATGGGATCAAGTTACACAATGTAAAACTCATTTAGTAAATAATAAGATAAGATACATAAAATGACACAAAATATTAAAAATAATAAGATAAATTAAATTAACAAATAATATACAATGGTTTTATTGAATAAATAGTAAATGTTCTGAGCTCAATAAGTGGTCACAGTAGAAAAATATATAATGTTCATCTTAAAAGACTCAGTTTCAATTGCTTTGTCTATAAGGTGTGTGTGCATTGTCAATATGTTAAAAATATGTATAAACAAATACTAAATTATAATCATCTTTAAACTATTAAAAAATAGTGAATGTTCTAAAATTATAATATGAGTCAGCAAAATAAGAATAGATTTATAATAAGAACATTTTTTCTTGATCCGGAAAGATCATAGTGTACAAATTAATCACTTAAGAATAAAATCAATTACCAACAATCAGTTGGTCTAGATCCTTTAATTAAGGTTAGAGGTTCGAGTATCAGCATTGTAATTGAAAAAAAATTAGGGTGGGAAGGTCGTTCCCATAATGAGGCTCTATAGTATCTAATCTAGATTAATCAACTAACGAATTGGATGCAAATGGTTAAACAAAATATAAAATCAATTCAAATAACGAAAGAAAGAAAGGAATGAAGAATTAAACAAATTAATAAAGTTAGTATTATATTAAATTAATTAAAAATATATAATAAAAAAGCACGTGTTATTCCAAGTTCCCAAACCATATAATAAAATCCAAACATTTTGAAAATTTATATAATAAGCAATCAATTAATTAAAACTATTGTTTATTCTAAGAGATACAAGTTCAAATCACTTTATCTGTATGGTATATATGTATTGTCAAAAGGTTAAAAATACCTATAAATAGATACTACCTTGTAATCACCTTTAGACTATTAAAAAAATTAAAATAATTGTTAAAATATTTATTAAACCCGTACTAGCAAAATTAGTAAAGAAATCATTATTCTTTATAAAAATAATAATAAATATGAAACCATATTGGAAGATTTTGTTGTCGATACGCTTTCGCAAACTAATCATAATTAATAAATATGAATTAGTCTTTTATTATGGTTTAAGTTATATCATAATTCATAGGTGTAAGTTCTGAGTTTAAAAAGTGGTTCCGGTTAAAAAAGTGATAATGTTCATCTTAAAAGACTAGGTTTTAGTAGTTTTGTCTACAAGTTATATGTTATATTTTTTTAATAGAAGCAGATAGTTTTATTAAAAAGATAAAATATACAAATTACAATGAGAGTTTACAATCATAAACGTAAACTAAACACATAATTCGGACATATTTTAATAACCATTAACATAAGAATCTAGCCATTTTAGATTATACAAAGACTATACAATGAAAAGGATAAAAACTCAATCAAAATACTCGAACAAAAAATAGATACAAATAGAACTAGCTGCATCGGCAAACGAACTATAAAAGGGATCAAACTACTAAAAGATCATCGACAACCGTAAATCATAGTCGAGCATCATGAGAAAATCATCCACAAACGCAAAACGCATATATAAATCCAATTCGAGGGTCCAAAACAGGAAAGATCAACAGAATAACCAAATATGCATCATCTTGATCAGTCGAGGTGATGTCAAATCTAAACCTAAGTAAAATAAAATAAAAAGAACAGTCAAATGATCGTCCATAAAGACCAAAAACGCGCCAAAAAAATAAAAAAAATGTGCTACAAAACAAATAAAGACGTGTCACAAAAATATAGTTATTCTTAATAAAAACTAGAAGAAAAAAAAGAAAAAGAAATATAATAATATAAAAAAGACAAATTAAAGAATGTGGACAACCAACATCAAAATTGACGTCGTCGCGTCCAGCCAAACATGATGAAAAATCAAAGTTGCGGCTAGAAAGAAAAATATAATCTTTAAAAAATCTTAATAGAATAATAAAAAGTAGTGAACAAATATTATTTTAAAATCCTAATAGATTAATAAAAAGTAGTGAACAAATAATATTATTTTATAATCGTTTCAGGACTATTTAAAGAAAATTAATTTGAATAAGATCTCAACCTAGATTTTATTCTGGTTTATACCATATTTAGATTATATTCAGATTTATTCTTGTATAGATTTAAATATATTTCGATTATTAGTTAAATTATATTTTAAAATTATTAATTCTAATAATAATTATTAGGATAAGATTTTCTCTCTTTTTTAATAGTTGTTCCTATTAGGATAAGATTTTCTTAAAAGAAATTAGGATAAGAATTAAAATAACTATGGAAATAATTATTATTATTAGAATTAATAATTATAAAATATGAACTACGTAAGTCTTTCTTAAGACGATTATAAGTATGTGTTCATAAATTTAGGCCTTGTTTTTTGTGGCAGTTGCGGTGGCCAACTGCCATTCACCAGCAATAACAATCCCAAACACCTATAAGTCTAGCTCTAAACACCCATTTATCAATTTATTTATGCGCTCAAACACCTGTTTCGCGACAATCAGATTTTTTTAGTTTTTAGAGAATGCTTGTTTGCCCTCAAATCTCGGTTTGGGACTTCAAAGGCAATAAAAACCTTAATCATAGTAGAACTTTTGTCAACATTAACGTTCGTTTGATGAATAAACTATGGATATAATAAATTAATTAAATAAAGTTCTGATGACATTTCTGGTATTTGAATAAAAAAAACTCTTTTAGTTCCTTAATTTTTTTTTGTCTCTTTTAACTTTCAAATTTTTAATTTTTTTTATCAAATTAAATTAATTGACGAAAAACATAGCAAAAATTTAAGGTGGAGGTGATAAGTTTGATAGGGAGATACAATAGGAATATGTTGTTTGAGTGTTGCGTTATGGTCACCTAAGTGTTTAAGGAGTTAGAATTTCTTTGATTGTTTTTTGGATTTGGGCGATTGTTCTTTAATATTTTCATGTCATATTCTTTTCTCCATTTTAGGTGTAAGAATTTTTTAATGAGGTATATGTTTGTATTTTGTATGATTTTGATTTTCAATAAAATCATACTCTTTATGATAATAAAAAATTAATATTTTTTACAATTTTTTATATTTGTTCCATTTTCAATAATCGTATTGTAAGCTTTAAAAGTTCAATAACCATAATACAAGCACCTTAAAAGTGCATGGACCATTATGTAGTTTACTCTCACAGTCAATATAAAGATTTTAAAAATAAAACGAACCCCTATAAAAAGTATTAACATTATTTTAAAAATAATATATAATATACTAACAAGGTTGATCTAAGTAATAAACAGTTTAATATCGCTTAAGCAGATCTTGAATTCGAAGCGTTGTGTATGTAAAGAATTTTTGTCAAAAATTTACTCACTAAAATTAAATATACGATGCAGGTTAGTTCAAACAAGTCATGGTGAAACTCTGGAACGGGAAGGCAACAAGAAAAAATATATAATATAATTCATGTTTTCTGACCACGCGCATAACGCATTTCTGCATTACTTGGAAAAACGTGATGAAAATGTTTTCACTTTTCAGGTCTCATTATTAGCAACTTCCTAGAAACATTGTCCGAAGAAAACCATGAATAAAACAGCAACTAAACCTCAAAGCCGAAACGGGGAAGGAATGAGATTAATTGTTCAATTAAGACAGAATTTGAACTAGATGTGTATCAGTTGATGCCAACTGGATTTTAATTGAATTGTACATTTTTTATAATCGTTTCCATTTTAATACTAATCATTTTATTTACTTTTTATCTACATAATATTTTTTTAGAGACTCTATTTATATTTTAAAGGGTAATTTTTACATGTGGTCCCTTTTATTTGGGGTTTGTTTTATTTTGATCACCTGAATTCAAAAAAATCATTTTTGTCACTTATGTTTTGCATCGTGTCTATTTTGGTCTCTTGATCATTAATAAAAAAATTAATTTCTAATTTAACCCTCAAACTTTCAAAACTTTATTTTTCACCATCTTCCCCCAAAACTTGAAGATTTTATTTTTCTGCCCACCACCCGATCCCGACCCTCTTTCCACCGTCATGAGTCCGCCACTCTCCTCTGCCCCAAAGCGTTAAACTTCTTGTATTTGGTTTTACTATAAATGTGCAGCTAATTTATGGATTATTGTATAAAAATGGGGTAATTAGATTTAGATGTATAAAAAAATTCAAAAAGGAAGTTTGGTCAAACCTCTTAATTACCATCTCACTCAGTCTTTGTCTGAATGCATTTGATTCATCTGGACAATCGTAGCTTTAACAAATTGTACTTCTGATAAGAGGAGATAGTTACAAAACTTTGTAACCTGAGTAATCACAGTAACAGATGATGTGTTCAATATGAATTCAGCTTCTGCATATTCTCCTTGCTCTTTTCTGCACGCGGAGCAACAAAATCAAAAGAAAAAACCAAGAGAAATTAGAGGAAATTGGGAAGCGAACAAAGGAATTAATTAGAAGGCAAAAAGTATCCCACATGGTTAGATGAAAAAATAAAATTTCATTGATGACAATCCAGTAATGATAAAAGTGAGACTTAAAAATAATTCAATCCTTCAACCCCCACCCCCTCTTTTAGGGGAAAGAAAAAAGACAACATCGAGATGGTGAAACAGAAGGCAAAATAAGCCTTGGGGGATTGTAACTTTGGCAGGCAAGAAAACAAAACTTTGGCTTCTAGCTTCACAACTACTTCATGGGGTTTATTAGAGACTGCATTTTTATTGATTCCTTAAAGTAAATAAAATCGAAGAAATTTATAGTAAAATCAAATACAAGAAGTTTAACGCTTTGGGGCGAAAGAGAGTATGGACCCTATGACAGTGGGAAAAGGGTCGGGATCGAGTGGTGGGCAGAGAAATAAAATTTTCAAATTTTTGAGGAAAATGGTGAAAAATATAGTTTTGAAAATTTGGGAGTTAAATTAAAAATTAATTTTTTATTAACGAAGGTTAACGGCCAAATGATCAAAATAGACACGATTCAAAACGTAAGTGGAAATAATGATCTTTTTCAAATTCAAGTGACGAAAATAAAACAAACCCCAAACAAAAGGGACCACGGGTAAAAATTACCCTATTTAACCACGTGTGTATTTATTTATATAGAAAATGATAAGTATATATTTTGGTACTTTAGCTTGGTTTAGATGTGCAATATTTGGTACCTAAACTTTTTTGTCCAATTTGGTATATGTATTTAACTTCTTGGTCTAAATTGATACCTAAATTTCATTTTTTAGTTTAATTAGTACTTACAGAAAATGACTTATTTGAACCATAAAGTTAAATTTAAATACTAATTTAACCTTGAAAAACAAATTTGTGTACCTGATTATACAAAAATAATACTAAATTAATTCTTAAAACCAAATTTATAATGTACCAAAATATATATTATAAAAATAAAACTACTATCATTTGTTTTATTCTCCTTGAAAATGAGTCATCATTGTTAGAAAATCGCCTGCAGGCTGCTGCTAATGTATGTAATGAGTATATTACGTGTTAACATTAGTTAATCAGGACTTCAATTTCATTATCAAATGACATCTACTTCTTGACTTTATTTTCTAGTAAAAAATATAGGTACGGTAAAATTCATTTATATAATGTAATAAATAAATAAATAAATAATATTAATTTTGGATTATTGAAGGAATGTAAATATATAATTGATATTATTATTTTTTTTCTTTTAAAAATTTTAACCATCAATTTGTAAGTCCAAAATAAGTGTAAAACTTTTTTGTTTTTATACAGTGTCAATATATATTTCTATACAGTTAGGATATGTTGATAGTGATACAATATAAAACCCACAAAATTTTATACTAATTTTGAAGCATTTGACTATTTGAGTGTAAATTAAGAGTTGTGATTTTTAAGGAAAAAATGAGAAAAATTGATAATCTCAACAATCAATTAAACTCATTTAATGGTTTAAAATCAGTGTATTTTTTTTTTAATTTTTACGTTATGTAAATAAATCCTAACTCATTTCTATATATTTCTATTTTTCAACTCAAAAAATGACATCAATTTTGTAGATTAAGTTTTGTTATATGTTTAAGTTCAGTATTTATCGAAAAGGCAACACAAATGCGTGGAAGGGGGAATAATATGAATTTAAAAAATATGATAAGCACATGTTATTATTCCAAGTTCCCAATCCATATTATATGATCTGAACATTTTTATATTTAATAGAACAAAAGTAATCAATCACTTAATTACAATAATTAAACCCTGCATTTTTTAATCGAATTATGACAAATTCAATATATTTCACTAATATTAAACCATATAAGGAAAGATTTTGTAGCGAATATGCTCTCATTAAATAATTATTATTAAATTTTTTTTGATTAAAAATGAGAACTCGCTACATTCTCGTGCCTTATTAAAAAACTTTCCTAAGCCTAAATGAAAGAAAAAGAGTGCACTCGAATGTAGCTACATGTGACAAACACAATATTCGACGCCACAACTGGCGATACAAAACATCACCCCACATGTACCCCAACCCTCCGGACTACACAACCACCATACTGTGCATCCAATCTTGGTCCAACCATCACCGCAAATCCGCCGGTTCAACAGTTAACAACTCCTCAGCAAAGTCGCCGTCCATCGATTTCGCCGCAATCATATCGGCCACAGTGTTTGCCGAACAGTCAATGTGTCGCAACACAACTTCCCAATCCCCGCAAACTCTCTTTGATAAAATAATTATTATTAATTAATTATTCGTCAGTTTAACAGATAAAGTGTCATATCTTGAGAAATGAACAAGCCAATTGAAATGGTCTTTTTTTTTTTGCTAATACAAAAATAAGCCAATTGAAATGGCCATAAATCACTTCACTAATAGGTTGACCTCTACTTAAACTAGTAATAGCATCGACAACTTTATTTTGGTGGAAGATATACCTCCTAATCTCATGTAAGCAAAGATCTAATAACCACCGCAATTTAGTTACCATGAAGTGCATCATGAATTGCCCCATACTTTTGCCATGAAGATTGAGCAACTCCCCAAACTTCGTGAAAACCCGATAGACCAACCCACATTTTCATCACGAATCACGTAGATGTTCATCATCTCTTGGGACCCGGATTCGAGTACCAGTAATGCATACTGTGTGTGCCATATTTGAAAAGACTAAAAAAGTTAAACATTTGCTACCCTTGCATCACACCAACATAATAAAAAAAAAATTAATCGATCCATGAATCAGATTTCGAGTGATTATAAAATAAAAAACAATAATCTCATTCTATTATTAAAAATGGCCAATAATAGAATATATGAAGTAATGGACCTTGTGTCACCATTAAGGTTTAATGAATAAACTATGCAAGAGTAAATCAATTAAAAAATGAGCAGTTGCAGCACTTCAAAAACGTGATGAAAAATATGTTTGAAGATCTCAACCATCAGCAACTTCCTGGAATTATCAAAAGAAAACAAAAATGGTAGTTTAATACCAAAGCTTCAAGGTATATATATATAATCAAACCGCAAATAGGAGTAACTCAACAACCAAGCCCATTCAGTTCTTTTGATTGATTACCTTTCTGGGTTGAATCTCCAAGAACGACGCAAAAATATGTACTGTGACGGTGGTTCAGAATTTAATCTCAGCCTCTTGGAGTCGATTCGTCAGTTTCTTCTGGAAGATGACTTCGATACAATTCCAGGTCCAGGGCAGTGTGTGGAAAATCTAGCGAAAGATGATCTCCCGTTTACGGATGATGATGCTGTTAATGTTGATCAATGGATAAACTTTGATCAGTTGTTTGACGCGGCGGAGGAGACGGTTGCTGTTGATAACGTTTCGTTTTCCGGCTTCGATGCGACTTCTGAAGTATTGGAGACTACTCCGACCGCGACTGTGAGTGTCTCTAAATCCCACGCGCCTCCGAAGAAGGTACATTATAAGGGAGTTAGGAGAAGGCCGTGGGGGACGTACGCGGCGGAGATTAGGGATCCGAAGCGAAGCGGGGTGAGGATCTGGCTTGGTACTTACGAGACTCCCGAGGATGCTGCTCTGGCTTATGACAGAGCGGCTTTTGAAATGCGAGGTGCGAAAGCCAAGCTCAATTTTCCCCTCCTCATCGGCTCGGATCAGGTGGAGCCGGTGAGATTAACCAATAACAAGAGAAGATCTCCGGAACCGTCTTCCTCTTATTCATTGGCTCGGTTGCCGTCATCTCCGTCGTTCACGGTGACGTCGGATGACAGAACTCCAAATTTGAAACGGAGGAGGAGTGAGATTAACTGTTCGATTAAAGCTGATTTTGAACTAGACCTGTATCACTTGATGCCAACTGAATTTTGACAAATTGTTTTTTTTTTTGGAATAGATTTTGACAAATTGTTATCTGCTCATTTTTGTTTTGTACATATTCTCTTAATTATTTCTATTTTAAATTCAAATTTTATTTATTCTTTCGCACAATTCTTTTTGGGTACATTATAATTAGGGATGCGTAAACTGTTGCCTTAGTTAAAATAATTTGAATTTTTTGAGACCTTGTGGATATAAATTTTTTTGTTGTGATACTCCTCATCAAAGTTAAGTAGGTGTATAACTTGTGTTGGTCTAAACTAATTGGGACAAAGCCTCAAAACTAGAGGCAAACTAAAAAAAGTTTTTAATTTTTGTAAAGATTTTCAACTTCGAAAATTATGCCGGTGAAATTACTACAAGGATCTATCCTTGAGTTTTTATTTGTAAACTGAATTTTCAAAACTTAATTTTTAGTTTCAATTTTAAGCATTTGTTTAAACCAACTCAATGTTGAGAAAATAAAATCTTTTATGCTCATGACCGACTCGAAATGTTATTTCTATAAAAACAGTTCGATCTCAATTTTCCTTAGTAAACAATTTACTAAGTGTGATCCCTGAAGGTCGGACTTGTTTTCATAGCCGATCCTTCCTCCCACTAGATAGATCAAAACAATTTCTTGACCAATGTCAATCTTTGGGTTGAAAAATCATTTTAATTTTAAGAACGAAATTCAAAAAAATTGAGAAAAGACTAACGAAATATTGAAGTGTTGTTTCAAACCTCGCCTTGTGAACGCGTCATTGCTTAAGCCTTTGGCTTAAAAAAGATTTAGCTTTGCATGATTATTGAATTAACCATGCTTAGCATCATTTTCAAAAGAGAATAAAGTAAAAAAAGAAGAAAGCTAAAAGAGGAAATTTTATAAAAACCAAAGTAAAAAACAAGAAAAAAATGATGAGATATGAGATGATTTGAGGCTTACCCAAATGGGGTATTTATAGTCCTAAAAAACTCTAAAAATACTCAGAGATAAGATAATATTCAAATTACAAAAGATAAATTCTAAGCGGTAATTCCTAAAAAAATATTTAAAATAAAATAAAAGAGATAAATCCAAGTCTTTATCAAAATCCTGGCCGATAAGCTATCGGAATATCCTAATAAGCTTTCACTTTTGCCGCCACGTCATCATCCGATTATTACTGTTGCTGACGTCATCCTCCCGTGCTGCTGACGTCATCCGCTGATGTGTCGCCGAGTCAGTGCATTCATGCCCACTAATTCGGGCATGAATCCGGAAAACTTGCAGATTTCGGCCTTTTTCGTAGTATTTCGCAGCAGCGAGGTCCTGCACAGAAAATCACGTAATGAGCCACAATTCTTCATCACAAAGCCACTAATTGAGCATAATTAGCATGAAATTATTGATCAAACTAGCTACTCATCAAATTTCCCCTCACTTATCCGATGCTTGTCCTCAAGTATCAAAAATTTAAACTATTGAATCTCATGTTCTCATTCTCTATTTCACGAAGTCCTTAATGTGCAAAAATGATGAAATATCTATAAATGGAAGAAAGAAAAGAAATCAATAGATAAATGACAAAATTATTATCAACATAAACATTCGAACAAAATAAGTTAAGTCAACCTAGGCAAAGCACATCATAAACTTGTAAATAAAACCTAGTCTACACTGTTAACATGAGGCATTTTTTTCTTGCTAGAATCAGTTTTTAAGCACTTCTAGCTTAATTTTTTCTCTCTACTAGAGCCAGTGATAGACACCTCTAGCTTTTTCTCTTTTTTCGTCTAGAGCCAGTGATAGACACCTCTAGCTTTTTCTCTTTTTCCGGCTAGAGCCAGTGATAGGTACCTCATTAGATAAATATTTTATGTTTTGGTCTAATTTAGTATTTACGATAAATATTTTATTCGAACCATAAAGTTAAATTTAGATATCATTTAGTCCTGAAAACCAAATTTGTACACCCAATTCGATAAAAACAAATAAATATTAAATTAGACCTTAAAAATCAAATTCATATGCCAAAATATATATTTAAAAAAATTAAACTACCATCATTTGTATTATTCTCCTTGAAAAAGAGTCATCATCGTTACAAAAAATATATATTTTTATGAGTGTAAGTTGAAAGTCGAGATTTATAAAGAAAAAAAAAAGTGAAATTGATAATTTTAATCATCAATTTAAACTTATTTAATAATTCAAAATTAATATATTTTTAAACATCATGTAAATGAATCTTAACTAATCTTTATATATTTCTATTTTTCAACTCAAAAAATTGACAATAGATTAAGTTTTGTTATATGTTTAAGTTCATTCTTTATTGAAAAGGGAACACAAATGCGGGAAAGAGGGAATAATATGAGTTTAAAAATATAATAAGCACATGTTATTCCAAGTTCCCAGACCATATTATAAAATCTAAACATTTGTATATTCAATATAACAAAAGTAATCTGTCACTTAATTACAATGATTAAACCATATAAGGAAAGATTTTGTCACGGAAATGTACTCATCAAAATAAATTTAATTAATCAGTTATTCGTTAATTTAACATAACGAAGTGTTGGGTCTCTCAAACAATGTCTATGTTTTGAATTTTATAGTGAGAATTGAAAAAGCTGATTAAAAGGGTGAGCCCTTTAATAAACTATATAATATTTAAATTTGAATTAATTGATCAATAAATAGGATTTCGAGTAATTATATAATAAAAAAACAATAATTTTATTTCAATCATTGATTCTAAATGGCATATGATAATAGAAAACGAGCAAGTATATTTGGCCGGTTGGTCAAATTGCTTATTTTTGTTCCTCATTTCCCTAAGGTCATGGGCTCTTGACCCACGGGAGCACCTTTTCTTTCCCCTAAAGCTTAAGCTTAGGGTTAAAATGTATAGTTTAAGGTTAGAATTTAGTTTAGAGTTTATGTTTAGGGTTAAAATTTAAAGTTTAAACTTTAAATGTCATCAAACTTAAACACTAATCCTTAAACTCAAACAAGATCCCTAACCCCTAAAACTAAAACAATTATGATTTTTTTTGTTTACCCATAATAGAATATATGGAATAAAGAACGCAAAGGGGAAAGCAATTAAAAAATGAGCAGTTGCAGCACTTCAAAAACGTGATGAAAAATATGTTTTGAGAACTCAACCATCAGCAACTTCCTGGAATTGTCAAAAGAAAACAAAAATGGTTGTTTAATACCAAAGCTTCAAGGTATATATATATATATAATCAAACCGCAAATAGGAGTAACTCAACAACCAAGCCCATTCAGTTCTTTTGATTGATTACCTTTCTGGGTTGAATCTCCAAGAACGGCAAACAAATATGGACTGTGCCAGTGGTTCAAAATTTGATCTCAGTCTCTTGGAGTCGATTCGTCAGTTTCTTCTTGAAGATGATTTTGATACGATTTCAGGTGCAGGACAGTTTGTGGAAAATCTAGCAAAAGATGATGGGGTTAACATTGATCAATGGATAAACTTTGATCAGTTGTTTGACGCGGCGGAGGAGACGGCTGCTGTTGATAACGTTTCATTTTCCAGATTCGATGTGATTTCTCAGATACTGGAGACTACTCCGACTCCGACTCCGAGTGTGTCGCCTCCGATGAAGGTACATTATAAGGGAGTTAGGAGAAGGCCGTGGGGGACGTACGCGGCGGAGATTAGGGATCCGAAGCGAAACGGTGCGAGGATCTGGCTTGGGACTTACGAGACTCCCGAGGATGCCGCTCTGGCTTATGACAGAGCGGCTTTTGAAATGCGAGGTACAAAAGCCAAGCTCAATTTCCCCCACCTCATCGGCTCGGATCAGGTGGAACCGGTGAGATTAACCAATAACAAGAGAAGATCTCCGGAAACGTCTTCCTCTTATTCATGGACTCGGTTGCCGTCATCTCCGTCGTCCACGGTGACGTCGGATGACAGAACTCCAAATTTGAAACGGATAAAGCTGAATTTAAACTAGACATGTATTAGTTGATGCCGACTGGATTCTGACAAATTGTTATCTGCTCATAATTGTATTGTACATATTGTCACGCGCCAATTTTTTCGACTCAATCAAGCCACGCATCAAGGGGCAAAGGAGCCCATTACCAGCACACATCTTCGCAAATCCGAAGCACCAAGCCACACCAGGGCACTGGGCTCGCCAAAGGGACGGAGCGACACATCGAGGGAACCAGTGTGTGCTCACCAAGGGTCGACAACCGAGGGGCTTAGCACGGGGAAGACCGAGAGGCCACACCTCGTGCGTACACTCCACCACACCGACGAGAAGCATCCGCAACCCATGGGGCTGGGTGTGCGGACTAAAGGGCCTAAGGGCCCGCACCAAGGGTGCACACCGAGGGGCCTAAGGACCGGCACCACGGGTGCACACCAAGGGGCCTACGGGCCAGCACCACGGGTGCACACCGAGGGACCTAAGGGCCGGCACCACGGGTGCACAGCGTGGGGGCCTAGGGCCGCACCATCAGGGCCGACGCACACGCACACAGGGGGCACAGCGTGGGTGCCTAGGGCTGCACCATCAGGGCCGATGCACTCGCACACAAGGGTGCCGACAGCCGCTCGCACCGAGGAGCCGAGAGGACCGAGTCCGACACACCCTAGGGTCCCGACAGCGGCCGACGCTCAAGGACCGAGCTGGCCGATCACGCCGCACCCTAGGGCCGATCACGCCACACCCTAGGGCCGATCACGCCGCACCCTAGGGCCCCGGCGACAGTGCACACGGAGGGGCTGGAGAGGGCCGGCCAGACGCACCCTAGGGTCCGCACACGGGGCCTTGGGCCTCGTCTCCACACAAGCAAGGCCTCCCTAGAGGTTAGGGACCACGAATCCTTTTGGGACAAGGATTCCATCTCTTTGAGGGAGTAGTACATTAGGTTATCCTAGTTAGAATAGGATTAGGACTAGAGAGGCTATTTAAGGAGGCTTACCCCCACCTCATTAATCATCTTTTTCTTTCTTTCAGTTGTTCTCTGGCCTTGAGCCATATTTTCGTTAATAAAAGGTGCCGGGCATACGCCCGACTTTTCCCCCAAATTCTTTCCCGGCCATCACCATCTCATTCTTCGTTCATTTTCGCGCAAGTCAAGGCATTCTCGCCTTGGACAGAAGGCTCACTTAGGCTCCACACGCATCGGAAGTCGCCTAAGGCCGTACGCCACGCTGGTCGAGCTCCAGGGGCGTGACAAGTGGTATCAGAGCAAAGAAGTTGCTCAGGATGGCCAAGAAAGATGAAGCCGGAACAACATCAAAGGGCACGGAGGCCCAAGGAACCGACAAGTCAACCGACAAAAATTCCGACAAGAAAAGGGCCGCTTCGAAAGATCGATTAGCAACACTTGAGGACAAGACAGAACGACTCGAGACCAGGGCAAAGGAGTCGGTTGAGTCCCTCGACGCTATCAACGATCGCTTGGAGAAGTTAGAAACCGAAGTAGGCCCCCTCAGAGATAAAGTCGCAGAAGAGGTAGGAAAACTTCTCGACGGGGCATACGAGAGATTGAACCGATAGGACATCTCCCTTCAAATTGCGATGGAGGCAACGAGGGGAGAGTTGTTAGGAGAAATCAAGAAACTCAATGCCGAATTATCCCTCTATAAGAATGCCGTGCTAACCGGCATGGTGGACAAAACAGTAGGAACAAAACCCAGGATCGACGTGCTAAAACCGAAGGAGTTCAACGGAGCAAGGGACGCTCAAGAAGTGGACAAATTCGTTTGGAACTTAGAAAATTACTTCCGACTCTCCGGCATCGACGACGAGGACACCAAGGTAAATACCGCTTCCATTTACTTAGTTGATGCGGCTCTCCTATGGTGGCGTCACAAGTGTTACCAATCCAAGGATGGCACGATTCCCACCAAAACATGGAAAGAATTCCAATCTGAATTGAAGGAGCAATTTTACCCGAAGAACGCTCAAGAAGAAGCCCGAGAAAAGCTTCATCAACTGAGGCACGACGGGTCAATTCGGGAATACGTTAATAAATTCACCGAACTCAGGCTCCAGATCCACACCATGAGCGAAGCCGATGCCCTCTTTTCCTTTAAAAACGGATTGCAACGTTGGGCGAAAATGGAATTGCACCGAATGGGGATACAAGATCTTTCCAAAGCATTGAACGCGGCCGACTCTCTTGTTGAATTCGAACACAAGAAGCCAGAAAAGCCGAGACAAAAATCGAAATATAGGGACAACGACGAGGAAGATCAGATCAAGCATCCCAAGGAAGAACCGAAGAAGCCATCAAATGATGATTTCAAAATCCGTAAGCCGTGGGTAAAGAACAACAACAATTTCAGTTGTTTCAATTGCGGAGGCGGTCACATGAAAAAAGATTGCCCCGAACTCGGAAAAGCAGCAGCCATCCAAGGAGATGATAGTGAGGACGAACAGGAGCTTGCCACACTAAACTCCATTATCAGTTCCGTGGAGACAAGGAAGGGTTCCAAAGACAAGGGGTTACTGTTCGTGGACATCACCTTGGCGGGGCGAAAACTAGGCGCGTTAGTGGACACAGGCGCCTCAGAATTGTTTATGTCAGAGCAGGTTGCTCAAGGACTTGGCCTTCGCGTCGAGAAGGCAAGTGGATCTATTAAAACCGTGAATTGTAAGTCGACTCCTATAGCAGGGGTAGCGAGAGGAGTCAAACTCAGCATCGGCGACTGGTCCGGCAAAGAGAGCATCAAGGTAATTCCCCTTGACGACTTTGATGTAGTTATTGGCATAGATTTTCTCGATCGAATCAAGGCATTCCATGTTCCGTTTTGCAATTGTGTGTACATACTTGACCCGGCACGCCCATGCATGGTGAAAACTAAGCGACAGCCTGAAGTTGAGGTCAAGATGGTGTCGACTATTCAATTGGAAAAGGGACGCGAGAGAATGCCACCACCCTTAGGGACGAGAGCCCAAGAGAAGCCAACAACGACCAAAAGAGTCTAAATGGAATCGAGACAAGTTACTTTCGAATTTCGGGAATCCACATCACCTGAATCACTAAGACATGATACCGAGCACAAGATTGAGCTTGTGCCAATGACAGGTCCACATGCTCGGGCTCGTTCACACAAGATGAAGAGGCGAACTAAGAATCGGACAAACAAGGAGCGACGGGATGGGATTTGTGGTCCCTAAACCCCTAAGAGGGCGTGGTGTGCGCGGAGGCTAGGCCCAAGGCCTTGTGCGGACCCGTGGGTGCGTCCTGACGGCCCTGTCCGACCCTTCCGTGCGCGTTGCTGTCGAGCCCGTGGTGGCATTCTCTGATACCATCCCATTCTTCGTTCGATACCCTCTAAGTCAAGGCATTCTCGCCTTGGACAGAAGGCTCACTTAGGCTCCACACGCATCGGAAGTCGCCTAAGGCCGCACGCCACGCTGGTCGAGCTCCAGGGGCGTGACAAGCTTGTCACGGGGTCAAGAGTCTTGGCGTAGGGACATCTACCCGTGCGGCAACCCAGGGCTATTACCAGCCTGGGGCTAAGCCTTATCCATCTCGATGCTCACTAGTTTCGCCCTCCCATGGGCTCATCAGGGAAGCGGGGACAGCTCCCGACCAGTGTGGTGCCTACCAACGCGCCCATCCGAAGACAAGACGGCTGTACGGCACGTACTACACCCTTATTGATATCCCGTATCCCACATTAAGCACAACCAGAAAGCATCTCGCGCGGTCCCGCGTGTCACGAAAAACGGTCCGTGACATTCTCCCCCACCCGATTTATGCACGCCCTCGTGCATGGGGAGAAACTCTCTTGTCACGCCCCTGGAGCTCGACCAGCATGGCGTGCGGCCTTAGGCGACTTCCGATGCGTGTGGAGCCTAAGTGAGCCTTCTGTCCAAGGCGAGAATGCCTTGACTTGCGCGGAAACGAACGAAGAATGGGATGGTGATGGCCGGGAAAGAATTTGGGGGAAAAGCCGGGCGTATGCCCGGCACCTTTTATTAACGAAAATATGGCTCAAGGCCAGAGAACAACTGAAAGAAAGAAACAGATGATTAATGAGGTGGGGGTAAGCCTCCTTAAATAGCCCCTCTAGTCCTAATCTTATTCTAACTAGGATAACCTAATGTACTACTCCCTCAAGGAGATGGAATCCTTGTCCCAAAAGGATTCGTGGTCCCTAACTCCAGTGGGGGAGAATGTCACGCCCCAATTTTTTCGACCCAATCAAGCCACGCATTAAGGGGCAAAGGAGCCCAATACCAGCCAACATCTCCGCAAATCCGAAGCACCAGGCCACACCAGGGCACTGGGCTCGCCAAAGGGACGGAGCGACACATCGAGGGAACCAGTGTGTGCTCACCAAGGGTCGACAATCGAGGGGCTTAGCACGGGGAAGACCGAGAGGGCCACACCTCGTGCGTACACTCCACCACACCGACGAGAAGCATCCGCAACCCATGGGGCTGGGTGTGCGGACCAAAGGGCCTAAGGGCCCGCACCAAGGGTGCACACCGAGGGGCCTAAGGACCGGCACCACGGGTGCACACCAAGGGGCCTACGGGCCAGCACCACGGGTGCACACCGAGGGACCTAAGGGCCGGCACCACGGGTGCACAGCGTGGGGGCCTAGGGCCGCACCATCAGGGCCGACGCACACGCACACAGGGGGCACAGCGTGGGTGCCTAGGGCTGCACCATCAGGGCCGATGCACTCGCACACAAGGGTGCCGACACACCCTAGGGTCCCGACAGCGGCCGACGCTCAAGGACCGAGCTGGCCGATCACGCCGCACCCTAGGGCCGATCACGCCACACCCTAGGGCCGATCACGCCACACCCTAGGGCCGATAACGCCGCACCCTAGGGTCCCGACGACAGTGCACACAGAGGGGCTGGAGAGGGCCAGCCAGACGCACCCTAGGGTCTGCACACGGGGCCTTGGGCCTCGTCTCCACACAAGCAAGGCCTCCCTAGAGGTTAGGGACCACGAATCCTTTTGGGACAAGGATTCCATCTCCTTGAGGGAGTAGTACATTAGGTTATCCTAGTTAGAATAGGATTAGGACTAGAGGGGCTATTTAAGGAGGCTTACCCCCACGTACATATTCTCTAATCCATTTCTATTTTAAATAGAAACTTTTATTTATATCGACGAATATTGTATTTAAAAGGTATTCATTTTTTGAATAATGTTAAATTAAAAGGTATTCATAAGTTGTAACATTAATTTTTTTTTTAAAAATATTATATCGAATTTTTTTAAGTCCTATTCTATTTTTACCTACAGGGGAAGGAGAAAATTTAGGTGAAGACAACGCTCCTGAAGGATCTTGAATTCCGGACTTAAGAGAAAATGAATGGAGTAAGTGAGCATACTCTGACCAGCAGGCCGTCATCGCATGCTCTAATATTATATCAATTTACTGTTGGTTAAAATGATCTTTTATTGGTGATACTTATAATTTTTCAATGCCAACCGTATCTATTTTTAATATGTACGGGGCGGGGCGGGCGAATTTTTAGCCGCCTAAACCCGAACCAAAAATGTAAAGTTCTAATTCTCCCCAAGTCAAGTTTAATATATTTTTATTTTCAACTCGACCTAATATAATAAATGTATAAATCGACTCCGATTTGATCCCAAAAATTTAATAAAAAAATTCATTTAAACCCATCCTGTCCCGAAAAAAATTAATAAAAATATTAAATATAATAAATAATAAATATATTTATAAATAAACCGGAGCGAGGCGGGTCAGATAATTTTCACTCTTAACTCGAAACCGACCCGACTTAACTCAAACTTCTTTAAAACCCGACCCGACCTAAAAAAATCAGAAATTCGAAGAAAAAAAAGTTCAACCCTGCCAGATCACATCGGAACTTACCGAATTCGAGTTGTTTTTTTCATTCTGAAAAATTATTTAAGAAAAGAAGAATATATTATTATTGGATGCTATTAATTATATAAAATAGAGCTTCCTTTGTGTTCAGGAAAATCATATAAAATTGCTGACATTGACAAGGACCTTTGTCTTTATAACATAACATTGATAGATCATTATCTCATGTTCCGACAACCATTATTATTATTATTATATATATTATAACTAATTCTTTGCACATGCAAGCTAATGTAAGTTCTAAGAAATGATGATAATTTAAAATAATTATATCAATAACGCTGGTAATGGTGCTGGTGTTGGTGTTAGTGCTGGACTGCTGGTGCTGGTGAGCTGGATAGATGTTATTTTGTTTATATAATCCTGAAATTTCAATTGAAAAATAATACTTCCTCATTCCATAATTTGTCTCATATTAATCTTTTACGTAGTTTTAGAAAGAAGTTTTTATGAAGTATATATTGTAAAAGTAATTAAAATGATAATTTTGTTCTTGAAAAATTAAATTTTATTTTTGTTGGGAAAATAAAAAAGGTAGAAAATAAAATATAACTTATAAAAGTTGTTGAGTTTTTCAATTAGATAATTTTAATGGAACAAATTTAAAAAACAAAATTACTTGTAATCAATAAATTAAATGATATTTCATCAAATTTCATTTTTAAGTAGGTCTACTATCATTTACTCCATTATAATGGTAGAATTAGTATTAAAAAATGAGTAGAATTATATATTATTATGAGAAAATTTTACACACACCGTTACACATCATTAATGTTACACATTATTAATCGTTATACAATACACACTATTAACAATTTAATTACTTTAAAATAAATATTTAAATTTTCAAGATCTCGACATACAATAAATAATATTTCAAAACCACTTTAGAATTTGAATTAAAATTTGTTTCGAAAATTATGAACTTCAAAATTAAAGAATAATTTTTCTTGAGATCTACTAATTGGCCCGATGACTAAATTTTTTTTATATTATTTTATCTTATATAGATTCAAATCTCGACATAAAGATATAATATTTCTCTATTAAATTAAAAGGATAAACATAGTTTTGCTCCTTTCCGGTTTCTACCATGTAAAATGTTGGACTGCACAACATAATTTTATTTTGGGTTACTATTAATTGAGGATGAAAGATACGTAAAATCTAGATTTATTCACCAATGTCAAATGTACGTTAGGCAAGGGTGAACCGCGGCAGTAAAGGGTATCTCGCTGGTAAAAAAAAGTTGGATGGCAACAGTGATTTCCGATTGAGGAGTATAGAAAATTTAATACTAATATTTTAAAAAGTTGGAAAACGGTTTAAGAATGAGTCTAGAGTTTGAGGAGAACAGAAAATTTAATACTAGTATTTTAAATTAAAAATTTAAAAATACAAAAACAAAAAGATATTCAACTCAAATTAGAAACAAAAATATTAAAGGGTTGGTTTTTCATTCTATTGATCTGGTCCACAGCAGTTTCTAGAGTATTGTTGTCAAGACAACAAAATCCATATAAGATTATAGTTAGAAGTGTTAATTAAACAAGTTGGGTTAGTTCCGGGTCAGATTAAATTTGTTTTGAGTCATACAAGATAGAGTTTGGATCAAACAGAGTGAGATATCAAAACATTGGATTTTAAAAATACAAAAATATATTAATTATTTAAACTCAAAATTCAAAAGACAATGTCTAATTTGTCTAATATTTAAGTTTATAGAAACTTAAATTGTTATTAAGCTAAAAAAATTTAAGAGACACAAACCTATTCTTCTTTAATTCAACCTCTATTTAATTAAATATTTAATTAACTTTTATATTTTTTAATTTGAATACTTATTTTTTTAGACCCAAATTACTAAAATATATCAAATATGTAAAATTTATAATAGTGACTCAGGCTCTCAGACCCTGAGGCTCAAAGGAGCTCCGTCCCGGAAATCATATCTTATTTAGATTTGTATTGTTCGGTTTCGGGTCCATTTTAAATTTGAGTTAATTAAGATTGAGATTAGAAAAGTTTGAATCTTCCAACTTTTTCATTCAAATTTGGTTGGAGTGAGTTTGGATCATATTTTTAGATTTGGGTCAAAATTGGTAAGTCTTGTTATACTTCACAGTAATTATGCCAAACTGAAGCTTGGGTAAGGATGGGAGCATTATTTATTATCTTGTATTTTTTTAAGTATAATTACTAATGTCTAATATATTAGTTAACTAGTTTAAATTGAATATTACGGAGTGACTATTTCAACCTAATTACTCCATTCACAACACTAAAATTTGAATCCTTAAACATACTTAAAAAATCTAGTATATTATCTCACCTAAACCAACTAGCTGTTGATTCCTATAATGCATTTCTTAATTGTTAATATGGTGGAAGACTTCTTGTTTGTGAACAAGGGCGTATCAACCATAGGTCAAGTGTCTTATCATAAAAGAATTGAATAAACTAAGTTAGAGGTCATTGAATTATTAATAAAGTTACGACTGAATCACTCAATTATTAAAAGTTATAATCAAGCCACTCAATTAAAGCTTTAGTTATTATTGGGTCACTTCTCGTTAAAATACGAACAGACATCTAACAAGATTTGTTATAATGATAGTTTTAGTCTTCAAAATTTATATATTCTACCAATTTAGTCCTAATTCAAAATAATTCAATAAATTTAACCCTTAATATTTAAAAAGACGCCAATTTAGTCATTTTCTTCTATACATGTGTTTTATTAAAGAGGGCTAGTAACTAAAATATAGTGGACCTCTTATATATTTAGGTGTGATTGAAAGGGTCTTTTGTCATATCCGTTATGACAAGTTTAAATTCTTAGATTCGGCCTTGTGTGTAAATACGTTACTTTCTCTTCAGCAAATGAACTTTTGTTGCTTTTCTTTAGAGGTGGCAAACGTGTCGTTCGGGCCATGTTTGATTTTGACTATATTCGGTTGTAATTCATGTCTATAGTGATTCAGGTCATGTATCGGGTGGGGCCACATCGATTCGGTTTGCTTTTCGGGTCGAATATTTTCGGTTCGGTTGATTTTGAGTCGGGTCAAGATCGGTTCAATAGGAGATCGATATGTTTCAATCAGGTTTTCGTGTCAGATCAGTTTTTTACACCCATATATGGCTTTATAAAGTCAGTATATTTGACTTTTTGATGAGTTCCGTGACAGTTCACATCAAATCTTTCTTTATTTCTTTTAATATCTTTTTTGTTTATTTCGGGTTGCTTTTGGTTCGGGTCCATTCTATTCGATTAAAAATCTGATCAGTTTCGTATCGGTTCAACTAAAAATTGGGTCGATTTCGGTTTGTTTTAGGTTTCAGATCATGTTCGAGTCGATATCAAATCTCAAATCTGGTAAAATCAGTTTGAGTCTCGGGTCAATTTGCTACTTCTACTTTTCTTTGAGTTTTAATTAAACTAGCGCTGGCTGAAACACGGATGAGCTATTAATGGAATGGAAGGGATCGTAGTTTATTTTCTTGGTCTAATGATAATTTTATTTTTTTATTTAAATATTTATTAAATTAAGTATTCTCTTAAATTTAATACTTATTAAGTTATGTTAACTTTGAAATTTGGCGATTTTGTTCTCTCATTATCTAATTCTAACTCCGTCCTTAATAGAGAACTTTCACTTAATTTGCCCATCATCTGGTTTAATGATAAGTTAATCACTCTCATATTTCCGGCTGCGCTTTTGCTGCTTATCTTTTACTCAATGCAAAGGGGAAAGAAACTTGCAGAGGTAATCAAAGTTTTCTTCCCCGACAGCCCTGGGAGGGTGAATTATATTAGTCATGTTGTTTCAGATGAATGCTCATATAGGGTACAACTTTTTGACCATTTCAGGGTAGAGGAGTAACAATTGAGCATTGCAAAATCAAGGATACAAGGGCGAGGATGAAGCCAAGATAAACAAGATAACACGGCTGCAGTCTCTAATTATCCCCTTCTTCAACCTTATATGGATCTAAGGTCATTCTTCATATGAATGTTGAAATTCATTCTTACTTAGTACAACTTATCCCTGAGTGGCTTCAGTATCTGGTGTTTGAATGTAGCTTGAGGTATTTGTGGGGGTCGATGCATCAATACCATGAAATTCAGAACAACATTGTGCGGCATGTATGTATGTAGCCTTATAAACAGATCAGGGAAAGGTGATTCGACTTCTGAACTGCATCGGCAATGTGTGATCTCGAGTCTGCTATCTCTGTGTGGCAGTCTAGTTTCTGTCATTTAATAAAATTTCAACGGGATTTCATCTGCTCCCTACATGGCTGGTTCAAGCTCACCCGTCTTCCTCTCAGCAACGACAATGTTGATGGCAACGCAGTTGCGATGAGTGGAAGCTTGCTCTTGACCATGTGACACAGTAGCTTCAGAATATATCAAAAGTTTTATCAACATCGTCCATGTGATATCTGCTAAACAAACGGGAGAACTGAAGACTAAGAAGTGAACTGAAGCTGCATCAAATGAGCTTGAGAGAAAGGCAGCATCTCTCCAGAACATAGAAAGGAAGTTCTACCACTCATACTCTATGGTTGGTATAGGACCGCCTGATTTGGGACCTGACCATGGTCCGGTTCTGGATGCTAGGGATCCCCTTGCCGGAAAAAAAAATTCAGAGCTTGCAGCCTGCCAGAGGAGGGTGAAAGATGAAATGCTGGGGCATGCCGAAGCAGTAGAAGTGACTAGATCTATGACTGAATAATCTGCAAACAGGCTTACCAGGGGATTTTCAAGCATTAACCAGCTTTCTGCTGTATTTGAGGGGGGGGACTCGTGACTCGACTCGGTATGCTCGTGTTCCTATCATATCTAATAGATGAATAAAATTTCCCCCCACCTGAATTTTTTAGGTCAGTTAGAAACTTGTATGAGCTGGGTTGCGCTTATAATTATTGTTTTTACTTTGAGGTTTTTAGGGATTTGTAAATACAGGGGAGGCCTGTTTTGTTGTTTTCCCTTTTGGTTTTCATCACCAATTGTCAAAAGAAGGGAAATTGCCAGAATTCTTGCAAGGAAAAAAAGTGGCAATTTCAGCACAGATGAACTAACATATTATGGTTTGCCTATTGAGGCAGACTAAAATTCTGATTCTGATTGCTGGATTGTATGCTTTCTAAGAGGCAATGATTTTCACATAGAGAACAGAAAGATTTTGGTCATGAACACGACATTGCCTTAACTGTCGAGGTTGAACTTCCCAACAATGGAGTCTCCCAAGGTGAGAATTCACCATGGGAGTGAAATGTGCCCACTGCCCACTGCACCCCAAGTCCAACACTTGTCGGTACTTTGCTCAAACTGTTAGGCTTTGTCAATGATAAACTTGTAATAAGCTATGTCAACAAGTTTGATGGGCAACCAAAAACTGCTAAAGTTAAATTCTTCAAGATTCCTAATTATGGTTCTCATGCAAACAGACACACAGTATTTTTCATGTTGATTTAAAGCTTGAAAGTTTCCCATATTCATACCATTTATGCCAAAGGTTTCAATACAAAATCCACAATCAAGAAGTAGCAGATGATATATGACTCCAAAATGATAACTGGAAATGAGTTCAGCCATAATAAATACAAACACAGTGGACTAATAAGCAAATTACCTTCTCAAGAACTTCAACTTTCTCCCACTGTGAGCTCCGAGCATGCTCTTTCAATGAGTGGCGGCCCCAAGGAGGCAAGCGCTTCGTGTAAATAAAGCCGGAGGCTGACTAAGGCGTCGTTTCGAGTATTGGTGGCGATTAAACGGCGGACCACCACCTCGTCCCCCAAAGCAGCCTCCACTTGACGTCCAAGGTTCCTCAATCGCTCGGAAACCAAATCGGACGCCTTGGATTTTTCCAGATTCTCAATTCGCCCCCTCCAGATTCTGTTCACGGCATCCGAGTACAGGCCTTTAGGATTCGGGTTCCCGGACAAGTACTTGACGGTGCATTCCAGTGCGACGTCGCAATAAGCTTTCCTCATCGAGTCGGAAATCGGGAGCGTTTGGTTAGTGTCGATGCGCTCGATCATCTCCAAAGAGTCGAGTAGCTTCTCGGGAACCTCACCGGCGATGATTTCTCTTTGGATGGAACGGAGTAGCACAGCTTTCTTCAAGCGCGGTGTAGGGTTAAGAGGCGGGAAAGCTGCGACGAGTTGCTTCAACAACATTTCGTCGGCTGATTTCCGGACAAGGAATTCGATAATGGAAGAGCAGATATCTGGATCCAATTCTCGTTCCATTGAGATTGAAATTCGAAACCCTAATTTTCGGCTGTCGTCTGAAACGAAACGGGCGGGAATGACAGCGGAATACTGATCTGAATCTACCCACAAAGTGGATCCCTTATTTGTTCTTTGGCTTAATACCCCAATAGGTGCCCAAACTATGCTTGTAGATTACTTTTGGTGCCTAAATTATTTTTAACTCTAAATAAGTGCCTAAAGTTTTAATTTTGATCATTTTAGGTGCCTAAACGTTAACTACCGTCATTTTTTATTAAAAAATAATTTTTTAATTTTTAATTTTTAATTATTTTTTTATAAAAAACCCTAAATTTCCCAAAACTCACAAAATGGCCCCAAATTCGAAATACTTAACTTCCCCGGCCGGATTACCAAGATCGTTTCCCCAACCACACATCACTGGTAAACGGCGGTAGGTGTGTCGATCGGCTTCCTAATGTCGAGAGAAGCCAAAATCGCGAAAGGAAGTCGTCAGCACACCTACCGTCGGTTATCGACGATGGATGGTTGGGGGAAACGATCGTGGTGGTCCGGCGGCGGTAGTGGTGGCCTCCGGTGAGGTAGTAAACGACAACATCGACGATAATTTGAGGATTTGGAGTTTTAGGTTAAGGATTTAGGACTGTTTTGTAAAGATTTAAAACTGTTAATTTTTTTAGAAAATTAAATTTTGAATTTTATTTAAAAATTAATTAAAAGAAATTAAAAATTAAAATCATGCCACTTGTCACAACTTAATTGGCTAACGGGTTTTTATTAACGGTTAGGCACTTAAAATGACCAAAATTGAAACTTTAGGTATCTATTTAGAGCTAAAAATAGTTTAGGCACAAAAAGTGATCCACAAGCATAGTTTGGGCACCTATTTGGGTATTAAGCCTTGTTCTTTCATTCTCTGATTTTTTTCACTTAGGTCAAATTGCTATATTGGTCCCTCTATCATATTTAAATTAATAATTTACCAAATGACAATTAAATTTTATGTTTTGTAACAAAAATATAATTCGGGCGTTAAAGGTTGGTAATGGGTAACGTTGTAATTATAAAAATTTGAATAGTAACATATTTACTTTTTTATATTTATAAATTCAATCAATTTAGTCCTAATTACAAACACAGTAAATTTAACCCATTTTCCTCTTCATCATCTTCGTCTCCCCAATTCATCTCATTTGCTACCTTGTTTCAGATTTGGGATGGATTGAGAAGACGAAGATGATGAAGGAGGAAATTAGGTTAAATTTATTCTTTTTAATTAGGACTATATTGATTGAATTTATAAATATGGAGGACTAAATGTATTATTGTACAAATTTTCATAATTGTAAACGTTACCCATTAGCAACCTTTAACGGCCGAGTTAGCATTTTATTACAACACAAAGTTTAATTGTAACTTTATAACATTTAAAAGTTTAATTACTGTTTTATTTTTTTTAATAAAGTTCGGTGATCATTTTAATACTTTACCCTATTATCTGGTAGCTCGAATAAATAACAACAGTTGGATTGTTTCGTTCACAATATGAGAGCCGTTTGATTCATTCTGCTTCGAGACTAACAAGCCATTGGTTTCTTTTGGTTTTGTGATCTCCCCTCCCCTTAATGGCGGCATAGACCTAGTTCGTCTATAATTTTTGTCCTTTTTCTTCCTTGACATTCTTCTAAGCCGCCATGGGGGAAGTGATTCCTCCGGTTGGGACTCGCGCTTTTTCTTCGACACAACCGCACATTCACCAACGTTAAAACCATGACCAGTCTACAGGATAGTGTTGGGTTTGACCCTTTGTGCTTTTCGATTTTCAGCACCTCTGGACTCTGGTAGAGTGTGATTTCGACTGTCCCCGGCTACTTCATTTATCAGCATACCATGTCGAGTAGCTCCCGCAATATCCATCAAATTGATCTTGCATATTAATTCCAACATGATTTTGCTTTCAAAATGTTGGATACGAAAGAAGAGCTCGGTCTGCAATTGTGCAACTCCCTGCTTGTAAAATTGGCTATAATTTTGCATTCCCCACTATGTTCTCAATACTTGCGGGTACGGATTCGAATAATCCTTATTATATGTTTCGGTGATTTTTTCGTTCCATACCCATCGAATTTCCATGGGTTTTGAGAATTTCCATCCTAAAAATTTACTAATTTACTAACCAAAATATATTGTTGCTTTTAATTTGCAAGTTATATACTTAATACACTTAAACATATATGGTTAAAGAAAAAGAACAATGTTTTTTTGCGTAACATGAACACATAAAAAGAAAAATAAATAAATTATATACTCTTAGTTAACCAAAAGACATGCCTCCTGCTTTAACATTCTATTTAGTATCATTGTCCAAAGGATTAGCTAATTGTAATGGTTTCCCTTTTGATATCTTGGCTATATTTTCTCATTCCTTATGACCAATTCCTAAGCAATTCACTCAGGTAGGGATGTAAAAACAGGTCAACAGTTGGGTTTCAGGTCGGGCTCTGTCAGGTCGGGTCAAATCGGTTACAGGTCATTTCAGGTCATTTTTTGTTTTGACTCGATTCAGTTCGGGTTCGGGTTCATTTCGGTTCGGGTTCATTTCGGGTCGGGTTCATTTCAGGTCAGGTTCATTTCAGGCCGGGTTCAATTCAGGTCGGGTTCATTTCGGGTCGGGTTCATTTCAGGTCGGTTCATTTCAGGTCGGGCCAAAACGGTTAATTGACGGGTTAATTTCGGTTCGGATTGATTTCAGGTCGGTTTCGTTTCAGGTCGGGTTCATTTCAGGTCGGGTTCGTTTCAGGTCGGGTTCGTTTCAGGTCGGGTTCATTTCAGGTCGGTTTCGTTTCAGGTCGGTTTCGTTTCAGGTCGGGTTCATTTCAGGTCGGTTTCGTTTCAGGTCGGGTTCATTTCAGGTCGGTTTCGTTTCAGGTCGGGTTCATTTCAGGTCAGTTTCCTTTCAGGTCGGGTTCATTTCAGGTCGGTTTCCTTTCAGGTTGGGTTCATTTAGGTTTAGGGTTTATTGAGTAGGGATTATGATTTAACATACATAATACATTATACGTACATACATATATGGATTATAGTTTAGTGTTTTTGGGTTTAGAGTTTAGGGTTTATGTCTTATGGCCTATGATTTTGGGGTTAGTGGCTAGGGGTTAGGGGTAGGGTTTAGGGTTTATACATTGGTACATACGTACATACATACTTACGTATATTATACATAAACCCCTAACCCTAAACCCCTAACCCTAATTCAAAACACTAAACTAAAACAAAACCCTAAAATTATAAAAAGAAACCCTAAACACTAGACCCATAAAAAGAAACCCTAAACCCATAAAATGAAAACCCAAAATAAAGTCAATAAAAAATAAAACCATAAACCCTAAGCACTAAGCACTAAAGGTAAGCTTAGTTCACTAATAATGAAACCTAAACCTCAAACCCTAATTCAAAACACTAAACTAAAACAAAAACCCTAAACCCATAAAAAGAAACCATAAACCCTAAATCTATAAAAAAGAAAACACAAAATAAAATCAATCAAAAGTAAACCCATAAACCCTAAACCATAAAGGTGAGCTTAGTTCACTAAAAATGAAGCCTAAACTCCAAACCCTAATTCAAAACTCTAAACTAAAACAAAAACTCTAAACCCATAAAAAGAAACCCTAAACCCTAAACCCACAAAAAGAAACCCTAATTAAAACCAATAAAAATCAAAACCCTAAATTAAAACATTAAACAACAAGCCATAAACCCTAAACCATAACAATAAACCCTAAAAATAAAACATTAAAGTAAATTATAAACCCTAAAATCGAAACCATAATCAAAATAAGAACATAACCCTAAACCCTAAAAATGAATCATTAAATTTAAACCTTGAAAAGAAAACCCTAAATTATGGCATAAATGCAAAAGTTTAAACAAAGGAAGACCTAAAGGCTAATTAACCCTAACTTAAAAAGAGGCGGGTTAGTTTCCCTCCCAAATGTTTGCATTAAAGAAATTTTTAAAGCATTTTCCCACCTACCTACTTCAGCTTTTCCTGTTCTCATTAAAAGAGATTTTAAAGCTTTTTTTTTTAATTTCATTCACGATTCAACTTCCTTGTTAAACAAAGCTTCAGCAGCTCAGCTCTCTCCCCTCTCTTTGTTTTCTGCTCTGCTCTCGCCGTCGGTCTAGCAGCTCCATTAAGATCGAAGACGACTGCATCTCAATCCCCATCTCTTTGTTTTCTGGTGGCATGATTAAGTATGATTTTCTTTTGTGTGCTTTTAATTTGATAGATTTCAAATGTAGTTTGTTGGAGTTTTTTACTTCCTTTTTTTGTTCTTTGGTGACACAGGGAGCTCCTAATATCTTTCCGAAGAGCCACTGGACAGAAGCCACAGCGCATCATATTCTACAGGTATAATCAAGATGCTTTTATTCTCTCTCCCCCTACCCTCTATTTTCTGGGTTCTATTAATCTGTTTTTTATTTTCTATATCCAGGGACGACGTTAGTGAAGGCCAATTTTATCAAGTTTTGTTATACGAACTTGATGTTATTCGTATGGTAAGACCCTTCTGTTGACTACGTTCAACAACCAACAATTGGTGCATCATTTGTAGGGTCAAAGCTTTGCATCTAATTCTCACACCTTTTACTGTCTATTATTTAACCTCAGGCATGTTCCTTCTTGGAGTCAAATTATTAGCCTCATGTTACTTTTGTTGTTGTACAAAAACGCCATCATACAAGGTTGTTTGCTAGCAACCATAAAGATCGCCGATATGTTGACATGAGTGGGAATATTTTGCCAAGTAAGTACTACTCTCATAATTTATTATGATTCCATAATTGATGTGTAATTTATCAGTCATCCTGCATGTATTCTTAGGCACAGTAGTTAACTCCAAAATTTGTCATCCAACAGAATTTGACTTCTACTTATGCAGCCATGCTGAAATTCAGGTTTGATTTGCTTCATTTCTAAACGTGAATGCTTATCTGTGTTTGTTTCGATTCATTAGTATGTTTTGTGTTTTTGAAATGTTCTGTCCACTATGGTAAACATGGTACGAGTCGTCCTGCTCATTACCATGTCCTATGGGATGAGAACAAGTTTACAGCTGATGCGTTACAATCTCTTACAAACAACCTATGCTATATGTATGTTCTATCCCTGATTTTTTTTTTATTTCAGTTTCAATGTTGCCATGTTTGCTTAGATGAGTGGTAATCAGTAGTCTTTGCCTTCGAAGATGGTGGCTGTAAGACGAGTTGGTATGTCTAATTATTTTCACTTGTTGCAGATATACAAGGTGTACACGTTCAGTGTCAATCGGTAAGCCCCCCTCTTGTTTGGTGGCTTTATTCAAATGCAAATACATGTTTCTACCCCTCCCCTCATTATTTTTCTCCATTTTCTTTTTGATTGACATGGAAATTAAAATTTTGCAGTTCCCCCTGCATACTATGCTCATCTTGCTGCATTCTGAGCTCATTTTTATATGGAACCAGAGACCTCAAATAGTGGATCAATGATGAGTGGCATGCGTGAAGGTGCGAGTGTGAGTGCAGGAGCAGGAGCATGAGGACGAAGCACAAGAGGGCCTGGTGCCAGTGCTGCCGTGAAACCTCTGCCTGCCCTCAAGGAAAATGTGAAAAGGGTTATGTTTTACTGTTAGGTAGTGCATGACTGCATGATCGTGTTGAACCAATAGGCAATAACCCACCTTTCCTCTGTACTTGTAAGCATTTATTGTGGTTACTGTTGAGTGGTCAACTATGTTAATTTAGAGACTTTTGTCGACTTGTACTGTGTTTGCTGCCCCTTAGGCCTTAGGTACAAAATCTCCACGGGTTTGTATATGTTAATCCACCAAGCTACTTTAAAGTATGATATTGATTCGCACATTTGAGCATTTAACATATTTCGCAAGTGGTTAGTCTAGTTTGAATTTGAGTATTGGGTATTTGATGGAATGGTGAAATGAAGAAAGACTATCGAATCTAACAAGACATTCACATTTTCCACGTAAAGGGCGTACCCAATTACAGACGGTCTTGAAAGCTTTAAGCCTCTAGGTAGTATTCCATAAGCAGAAGCAATGAGGTATGCACGCTTTTCCTTTGGACGTAACTGTTCATGAATCTTGAATATTGCAATTTCCAACTGGTGAGGAATATATTTGCACTTCCCATAGGTGAAACATAAAAAGAAAACTATCAGGTCTATACAGCACATTATTTGCATTCACAAAAATCACCACGTTTCATTTCATGCATCTTTCCTTTCATACGTGTATCTCATGGGTTACAGTTTACACCTTTATTTTAGTTAAAATTATGTCAACCGAATAATATATCCACTTTCTTAATATTGTACAAAATTTTCAATTAGAATTTAGAATTCTTTTATTATATTTGAGTTTGCAATATATATATATATATATATATATATATATATATATATATATATATATTTTAAATAATTTTATTTCACATTAATTAAAAAATTATTTAAACATTGTAAAAAAAACAAGTCCTTGTATATGAGCCACCTCTGAAATTATGGATGGAAATCGTCTACCCTTAACTATACCTTCATTGGTGCCTCCATTTTAAAATAGCGGGTTTTGGGTTTAGGGTTTAAGGTTGAGGCTTAGGGTTAGGGTGTATGAAATCAGGGGTATGATGTATTTTTTAGGGTTTAGGATATGAAAATTAGGGTTAGGGCTTAGAATTTAATTTTTTAGGTGTTTTTAGTAGGGGCATATAAGGAGGCATGGTTAGGGGGCAAAAATTTTTTTACTCTGAAATTATGTCAACTCCCCAATAAACCCTGAACCACAACCTAAATCTATAAACTCTTCAACCGAAATACTTGTGTAAATTTACACAATCTTGTGTATCAAAGTATTTTCCATTTGTTTATGGGTTATATTTTGATACATAAACTGTGTAAAAAAATTACACAACCTTTCAACTATAAAATCTAAAACCTAAATCACTAAATTAACATCCCAAAACCAAAACTTTAAATCTTAAGCTCTAAATTCTAACCATAAATCTTAAATCATACGCCTTACAACCTAAACTCCTAAACTATAAATCACATAATAAATATCTAAACGCTAAAAATTAAAATACTTGTGTATCAAAGTATTCCCTTTTTCTATTATGCAAGTACCGTGTTTTTATGTGAGCATGTATGTTTATGAGAGCTATTTCATATGTTTTTTCATTCAAGTTATCTTTTAATTAAAGTCAAGTTAGTTAATTTATTAACACTTAGCGTTATTATTAAATATAAAAAATTATTTATTATTTTTAATTTATTTTAAAATTTTAAATTCATTAAATAACAACTTCTTCAAATATCATATAATTATTATTATCAGCAAATCGGATCAATATCAGTTCAGGTCAAGAACAGGTCGGGTTCAAAACAGGTCGGTTTCAAAACAGGTCGGGTTTAAAACAGGTCGGTTTCAAAACATGTCGGTTTCAAAACGGGTCGGTTTCAAAACAGGTCGGGTTCAAAACAGGTCGGTTTCAAAACAGGTCGGGTCCAAACAGGTCGGGTTAAATCGGTTATATGGCAGGTCAGTCTCGGGTTCGGGTTCGTTTCGGTCGGGTGCAGGTCGGGTTCGGTTACTACAGTAACAGGTCAAATTCGGGTTCGGGTTCACTTCGGTCGGGTGCAGGTCGGGTTCGGTTACTACAGTAACAGGTCAAGTTCGGGTTCGGGTTCGTTTCGGTCGGGTGCAGGTCGGGTTCAGGTCATTGAGTTCTCGGGTCAAACCAAGTTCTGACTCAATCGGGTTTCAGGCAGGTTACCAGGTCGGGTCAGTTTTTTACATCCCTACACTCAGGTTGCTATTCAGTTTGTTATTGTTGTGGAGTGGGTTATGGATACTTTTATTGCAAATGGTGCTTTGCCCAAAGGATCCAGTGACATATATGTAGCAGCTCCATTTTATTTGGAAGCATTACTACTAGTTCAAGAATTGTTCTGGACCAAGGCGAAAAGAGTATCTTGGAATGTTTGGTCGAATCACTCAAAAAAAATTTCGAGTCATTTCTTTTGTTTTCAAGGGTGGTCATGAAAGGTGTGATTACAAGGTATTATTTTTTCCAATTTTCTTAGTCTTTTAATAAGGCACACACATCGTGCACACATGGTGCTCGAACCCGGGTCACTTAAATAAAATACATCATCTTTTATAACTTGGACCACTCCACGGGTTCTCCCTATAAATTCTTTTTATATAAAATATAACAAAGTTATTTACTTAATAAGGTCTCCAATTTTTAGATAATTTGAATTTTATCCTTTCTATTTTTATAATTAATTATACGTTATCACATGGTCTTGATTTTTTTTTCTGTCTCCGACAATGTACGTCTTACGAAGTTGAAAATGGAACATATTCGATAAAAATGCTTAATAATATTCTTCAAGTAAATATTCACAAATTTATATTTATTCGTACATCAATTAATAATCGTAACATGCGTCACACAACTTATGAAGTATTCGTTATGACAAAACACATAACTCGGTTTCCAACACAAGAAGGTGTTGCATGAAGTGTTGCTCTACCATGTGAGACATGCGCATTAGGATCAGCTTTGCCTTTGACGTCTGGGTAACTAACTTCATAAATTTTAACAATAATCTTTGAATATCATAAATATTTTTAGCCTTTTGACAAAAACACATGTATGTTGTAGATATTGTAATTCAACTCGTATCTCTAGGGATGAATATCATCCGTTTTTCCACTAGAATACTAAATGGGTTCAATTTAAACAAATTATTTTAGTTTCGATCAATATTATTATTTCATTCCATTAACAAAGCATAACCATTCCTGTACAATGCCTAGCTAATTGGTTATTATCTAATTCTAGCATAAAACATTACGGGCAGTGGCCCGTAACGGACAATTTGAACTAACAAAACTATTTACTAATTCCAAATATGTACTGAGTTCGTGACATGCCGCCACGCCTCCTTTGCTCAGGTGCGGGCACTCCTTACTGCTTACTCTCAGCTCCTGCCCTATGTCGGCGTAAACTAGTTGCGCGTCTTCCACGCGCCTCTGGACCCAGCTCGGCAGCCCTGCCGGATTGACTGCCGTGTCATTGTTGTCGATCACGAAGCCTGGTACTTTCGTTATGAGGTCATCGGAGTTTACTATACGTAGAATCTTGGTCCCACTTTTCTCTAGTTGGCATCTGAAGCATTGGTTTCCAACTCGCGGTCCGCCGAACGATATGACGGTGACCGGCGGCGCATTGTTAAAGGTGGAGTTTATGTCGTAGGCGGCTAGTATAGCTAGAGCGGCGCCGAGACTGTGACCGGTGAATGTCAAACTTAAGGGCTCGTCGTCGTACATTTCGAGTACTCTCCCGATCTCCTCCCTCACCATTTCCTGCAAGCTGGGGCACGTGGCGTTCCCAGAAGTGTAGAGACTCAAGAACCCACTCTCCACCATGGCCCCGCCGCCGCCAAGACCACCCACATCCGTCAGTGTGGCGCGTAGATTCTCGAGCCACTCCAAGCACGTGGCGGTACCACGGAAGGCGATCGCCACGTCACGCCTTCCGAGCCTGGCGATCTCCTCCTTGTCCTGACACACCGCCACGTAACCGATCCAGCTCGACCGAGTGGAAACCCAGCTCGGCCCCCGGTCTACCCAACCCGGCAACTGAATCCCACACGTCGCACGCAGGTTCTTGGTCGGTTTATAACCGGTCTCCCTAGTGCAAGTCCGAGTCAACAGCGAGTTCTTGGGGAACTTACAGGACCCAAAGGTCGGCGAAGAAGCGTCGAAATCGAAAGCACGATACGCTGCCTCCACGAACCGTCCGTACCTCAGAATCTCACTTCGTAGAATATCGTCGAGCGGGTCGAGCAAGCCTTCCCAGTTATTGATCCCTTGATACTCCATCCAATTCCTGGCGAGCTTATCCGAGTTAGACTGAGTCAAATGATTCCATGAAAGCTCTTGATTCTCAGGAGTGGGGAGCATGAGAGGAGGAGTAATGAGGGCAGAAGGAAAAGAGTAGTGAGTGAGTTTAGGAGTAGTAGTGAGTGGGTTGAAAGTAACAGCAATGGCGGCAACTCTCATATTGGAGAATAAACTCTATGCTGGGTGTAACAAAACAATGGTGGAGTTTTATAGGAGGAGGGTGGACGGCAGTGGCTGAATGAAGCGTGGAAAATTTTCATGTAAGGACGGAAAAGGAGAAAAAGTGAAGGTGGGGTAGGGGAGTGGGATAAACCTGAAAGAGAGAAAAATAACGGGAAAAACGGCAATGAGAATAGGTGAGAGTCTTTTGAATTTTGATAGTGATATGCCACATCAATCCAATGTATCTTAAGGAATTGGAACTATATCTTTCTCTTTCCGACCATATGTGACAATCTTTGACTCCTTCTGCCCGCGTGGATTTCATACTCACAACTTATACCAAAAAAATGCCTTATGGCTTAAATCACAGTCCACCAACTCCCAAACTTACGACCTGGATTACCTAGTTATTCACGATTTTAGTCAATTACATTTATTTATTTCATCTCTTTTTTACATCTAAATAATAGAGTGAGTAGTTTACGAAGGGCAACTTGATAAGTATTAAATAGTTTGATATTGGTTAAGTAAAATTTCGGGTTCGAGACGTTGTGTACGTAAAAAATACCCGTTGGAAGGGATGAAAATCATCTGCCCCCAAAGTATGCCCCCATTTGTGCCCCCACTTTAAAATAATGGGTTTAGGGTTTGGGGTTTAAGGTTGGGGCTTAGAGTTAGGGTGTAGGGAATTAGAGGTAGGGTGTATTTTTTTAGGGTTTAGAGTTTAGGGTTTAGGATATGAAAATTAGGGTTATGAGGTAAGATTTAATTTTTAAGTATTTTTAGGCAGGGGCATAGAAGGAGGCATGGTTAGGGGGCAGAAGATTTTTACTCCGTTGGAAGACTCATCCACCAAAATCAGGTGTGTGACGCGGGTCGGTCCGAATTAGTCAGAGCTGAGCCTTAGAAACTAAAAGGGCAACAAAAAAAAAAAGATTGAACACTTACCTAAAAATTACTTTAAAATGAATGAATGTTATTGATCGGAATCATAGATGACGCAGACAACTGAATCCATTTGATATTTTTTTCTTACGAAGATCCTTTATTGTTGCTTGATTCTCCTTTGATTAATTTATTACTATTTTCTTTCTATATTTAATATTTCAAAAAATTAATATACATACATACTTCAGATCAATTTCAATATTAATATTTTATATTATCAATTTTTTAATTAAATAATAATTATATTTTCAAAATAAATATTGAGATTTAAAATTATAAAAACATAGGACATTATAAATATCTGAAACCATTCAACCAATTAATAGTTCTCTGTCATTTAATGTAATTGTTAAAAATATTATTAATTTGAATTTATTAAAAGCGCAATTTCCACTTATGCATGTTTAATTCTGATTAAAAAAATCATAAAAACTCGACCACAATGAAAAAGAAATCCACAAAATTTTGACAAAATAATAGATAAATGGTATTGAATAATTTTTTTCTGTTGTCATTTTTCTTAAATTTTTTTCCTTTTTACGCTATCAACGATAGTATTAACTTTTTGTTGTCTGAGTTTATTTTTAGTTGTTAATAAAAATCTCTTTTGTTTTGTATATTTTTTCGCACCGTTTGTTGTATTTGTTTCACACATATTTGTGGTATGATTTTTTTTATCTTATAACATGGTTCTCATCTACTTTATTTATGGTAATTTTGTATTTGTGTGACTATTATCATGGCACACATCCTTGATCAGAGAAAGTTGACAATCTAGTACGATTGGATGTTCTTTTATGACAGTTTATCGACGTAATAAACACCATTAGCGAAGTAGATCTGAAACATTGCTTATTTTTATCGCCTCTCTTACATCACTACATAATTGTCTAGTTGAATAGAGATGATGAGATTTTAATAATGAAAATTGAAGGTCATGTTGAATGAAGGTATTTTTACACCTTTTGAGTTTCATGTTTTATTTTTCTTTATATATAAATTCTTGGTGGACATAGTCTCTAAACTTTTGAAAGTATATTTTGTTGTACATTTCTTTATCTTTAATGAAATCTAGCTCTTATTTAAAAAAAAACAAATGACATTGACTAATTATCTCAAAATAGTACTCCTTATGCCCCATTATTTGTATCACATGTTGATTTTTCACCGAGTTTTAGGAAGAAAAAATTTATATGAGATGTGTGGTGTAAAATAATTTGAATGACAAGTTTGCCCTTAAAAGGTTAACTTTCATTTTTGTTGGAAAACTTAAAAAAGACAAAAAAGTAAATGTGTTTTATAAAAGTTGTTGAGTTTTTTAAGGTGACACTTGTTAAAAGTGTTGGCTTTGAAATTTCAAAGTAAAATTCAACAAAGTAGGCACCAATTGACAAATTGAATTTGTCAAGTTTGGGTGCAGCAAATGGAGAAAAATGATGCAGCAAATGTTGAAAATGTGGAATGGGGAAATTGATTTTTGGTCCCTAAACTTTAGGCTATTTATAGGTTTAGTCCCTAAAGCTCAACTATAAATAGCCTAGCCATTTGCCATTCTTACACATCCCAAATCATTCTAACATCCTCCCAATACTAGAGAAATTAGAGAGTTTTCATAGAGTTGTTTTCTCCTTTCTTATCAAGAGAGAATTGTCATTGTTTTCTCCTTGTTAGATTGAGAGAAGTTGTAATTCCTATTTTCTCATAGTGAAATTCTTCTACCTTGTCCGTGGTTTTTACCCTATATTATTTAGGGGTTTTCCACGTAAAATCTGTGTCTCTTTTATCTTTATTATTATTTTCTCAAATTATCAGTTGCGTTTTTGCTCTATCCGACGATCGTATTCCGCAACAATTGGTATCAGAGCCTAATTTGGGTGCGTATATCTACTTACCGTATTCTCTGTTGGTTGCCACTGAAAAGTGGATCCTCCATCATAAGAAAGTAAGTTAGATATTACTCATTCATTGAAGGTGGTGGGCACTATTCACGTCAAAAAGGTGAAATAGTGGGAGCTATCTGAAATAGAAGCTATGGCAACGAAATTTGATATTGAAAAGTTCAATGGGAGAAATTTCTCACTGTGGAAATTGAAGATAAAGGCCATCCTAAGAAAAAAACGGATGTCTAGCGGCTATCAGCGAAAGGCCGGCAGATTTTACGGATAACAAGAAATGGAATGAGATGGACGAGAATGCTATTGCAGACCTTCATTTAGCATTAGCAGATGAAGTACTATCAAGCATCGAGGAGAAGAAGACAGCCAAGGAGATTTGGGATCACCTCGCAAAATTATACGAGGTCAAATCGTTGCACAATAAAATTTTCCTTAAGAGGAAATTGTACACTCTTCGGATGTCAGAATCTACTTCAGTGACAGAGCACTTAAACACGTTGAATACTCTATTTTCTCAGCTTACATCCCTAAGCTATAAAATAGAGTCACAAGAACGTGCTGAACTTCTGCTTCAAAGTCTACCTGATTCGTATGATCAACTCATCATCAACTTGACGAACAACAACCTTACAAGTGATCTAGTCTTCGATGACGTTGCAGCTGCTGTTCTGGAAGAAGAAAATCGGCGCAAGAACAAGGAAGACAGACAAGGAAATCTGCAACAAGCAGAAGCCTTAACGGTGATGAGAGGAAGATCAACAGAACGTGGCCAAAGTAGCAGTCACAATCATGGTAGATCAAAGTCAAGGAGTAAGAAGAATTTAAAGTGCTACAACTGTGGAAAGAAGGGTCATTTGAAGAAGGATTGTTGGAGTTTACCTAAAAACTCCAATCCTCAAGGAAATATGGCAAACACTTCAGATGATGGAGATGCTCTCTGTTGTGAAGCAGCAACAGCCATGGAAGGCAGAAAAATATTTGCAGACATATGGCTTATTGACTCGGGAGCCACATATCACATGACCTCAAGAAGAGAATGGTTCTATAATTATGAACCTATCTCAGGAGGATCTGTGTACAGCTGCAATAATCATGCCTTGGAAATTGTTGGCGTTGGAACCATCAAATTGAAGATGTATGACGGGACAACCAAAGTTGTTCGAGATGTGCGACACGTGAAAGGCTTGAAGAAAAACTTATTATCCTACGGATTGTTGGATAATAATGCAAGCAAGATTGAAACACAGAAAGGAATCATGAAGGTGTTCCATGGAGCGCTTGTGGTGATGAAAGGTGAAAAGATAGCGGCAAATTTGTACATGCTGAAGGGAGAGACTTTGCTAGAAGCTGAAGCCTCTGTTGCCTCATGTAGTTCAGATTCTACCATGTTATGGCATCGGAAACTTGGACACATGTCAGAACAGGGAATGAAAGTCCTTGTGGAGCAAAAGCTACTTCCGGGTTTAACAAAGGTATCACTTCCTTTGTGTGAACATTGTATTACAAGTAAGCAGCATCGATTAAAATTCAACACATCAAATTCTAGAGGCAAGGCTGCTCTAGAATTGGTTCATTCTGATGTATGGCAAGCACCGGTTACATCCCTAGGCGGAGCAAAGTATTTTGTCTCCTTCATTGATGACTACTCTAGGAGATGTTGGGTGTATCCTATCAAGAGGAAGGCAGATGTGTTTTCAACCTTCAAAGTTTTCAAAGCGCGGGTGGAACTTGATTCTGGAAATAAGATCAAGTGTTTCAGATCAGATAATGGAGGTGAATATACAAGTGATGAATTTGATGACTTTTGCAGAAAAGAAGGCATCAAAAGACAGTTCACAATAGTATACACTCCTCAACAAAATGGAGTGGCAGAGCGGATGAACAGAACTCTGTTAGAAAGAACACGAGCAATGTTGAGAGCTGCAGGGCTAGAAAAAGCTTTCTGGGCAGAAGCAGTCAATACCGCCTGTTATTTGGTGAATCGGGCTCCATCAACTGCAATTGAGTTGAAGACACCGATGGAAATGTGGACTGGTAAACCAGTTGATTATTCAAACCTCCATATATTTGGAAGTATTGTGTACGTGATGTACAATGCCCAAGAAATTTCAAAGTTGGATCCAAAATCCAGAAAATGTAAATTCTTGGGGTATGCTGATGGAGTAAAGGGGTATCGCTTGTGGGATCCCACTGCCCGCAAAGTGATTATCAGCAGTGATGTTATTTTTGTAGAAGATAAGCTACAAAGAAAAGAAGAAGATGATAGCACTGATAAAGAAAAGCCAGAGACTACACAGATACATGTTGAAAATGAGTTTGAACAGAGAGATTGTTCTGAAGCAGAACCAGAGCTCGAGGAATCAGAACCAGAGAATTCTGAAGCTCCAACAACTCGTCAATCAGATCGTGTGAGAAGACGTCCCAATTGGCACTCAGATTATGTTATAGAAGGTAATGTTGCATACTGCCTTTTAACGGAGGACGGTGAGCCATCATCATTCGAGGAGGCAATGAACAACTCAGATGCTTCACAGTGGATGGCGGCAATGCAAGAAGAAATCGAAGCCCTTCATAAAAATAATACATGGGAACTTGTGCCACTACCACAAGGAAGGAAGCTAATTGGTAACAAATGGGTCTTCAAAATCAAGAGAAATGGTGACGATCAAGTGGAGAGGTATCGTGCAAGACTGGTGGTCAAAGGATATGCTCAGAAAGAAGGTATTGATTTCAATGAAATCTTTTCTCCTGTGGTTAGACTAACAACGGTTTGAGTTGTCCTGGCAATGTGTGCTACATTGAATTTACATCTAGAGCAGCTAGATGTTAAAACAGCTTTTCTTCATGGAGATCTTGAAGAAGAGATTTACATGCTCCAGCCTGAAGGTTTTGAAGAAAAAGAAAAGAAGAACTTGGTTTGTAGGTTGAACAAATCTCTGTACGGTTTAAAGCAGGCGCCGAGGTGTTGGTACAAGAGATTTGACTCCTTCATCATGAGCCTTGGATACAACAGACTTAATGCAGACCCTTGTGCTTACTTCAAGAGGTTTGGTGAAAACGAATTTGTTATATTGCTGTTGTATGTAGATGACATGTTGGTTGCAGGCCCCAACAAAGATCATATTGAAGAATTAAAGGCACGACTGGCTAGGGAATTTGAAATGAAGGACTTGGGACCAGCAAACAAGATTCTAGGGATGCAAATTCACCGAGACAGAAGTAGTAGGAAGATTGGCTTTCACAAAAGAATTACTTGAAAAAGATCTTGTCACGATTCAACATGCAAGATTGTAAGCCAATTTATACCCCTCTTCCTATTAACTTTAAATTATCCTCCAGTATGAGTCCTAGCAGTGAAGAAGAGAGGATGGAGATGTCTCGAGTATCGTATGCATCAGCAGTGGGAAGTTTAATGTTCGCTATGATTTGTACAAGACCAGACATTGCACAAGCAGTGGGAGTGGTTAGTCGGTACATGGCGAATCCAGGCAGAGAGCATTGGAATGCTGTGAAAAGGATCCTGAGATACATCAAAGGGACCTTAAATGTTGCATTATGTTACGGAGGATCAGACTTTCTTATCAGCGGGTATGTCGATTCTGACTATGCAGGAGATTTGGATAAAAGCAAATCTACAACAGGGTATGTGTTTACACTTGCTGGTGGAGCTGTAAGCTGGGTTTCAAAACTGCAATCGGTTGTGGCTACGTCAACAACGGAGGCAGAATATGTAGCAGCTACACAAGCTAGTAAAGAAGCAATATGGTTGAAAATGCTATTGGAGGAGCTCGGGCACAAACAAGAGAATGTCTCTTTATTTTGTGACAGTCAGAGCGCCTTGCATCTTGCAAGGAATCCTGCTTTTCACTCAAGAACAAAACACATTCGGGTCCAATACCACTTCATTCGTGAGAAAGTGGAAGAAGGGACGATAGATATGCAGAAGATCCATACCGATGACAACATAGCAGATTTTATGACAAAAGCAATCAACACTGATAAGTTTACTTGGTGTCGATCCTCTTGTGGCTTGTTAGAGACGTAAGCAACATGGAAAATACGAGGTAGAAAGAATGGTGTGAAGATTTGATTGTTCCAATCAAATCTTCAAGTGGGAGATTGTTAAAAGTGTTGGCTTTGAAATTTCAAAGTAAAATTCAACAAAGTAGGCACCAATTGACAAATTGAATTTGTCAAGTTTGGGTGCAGCAAATGGAGAAAAATGATGCAGCAAATGTTGAAAATGTGGAATGGGGAAATTGATTTTTGGTCCCTAAACTTTAGGCTATTTATAGGTTTAGTCCCTAAAGCTCAACTATAAATAGCCTAGCCATTTGCCATTCTTACACATCCCAAATCATTCTAACATCCTCCCAATACTAGAGAAATTAGAGAGTTTTCATAGAGTTGTTTTCTCCTTTCTTATCAAGAGAGAATTGTCATTGTTTTCTCCTTGTTAGATTGAGAGAAGTTGTAATTCCTATTTTCTCATAGTGAAATTCTTCTACCTTGTCCGTGGTTTTTACCCTATATTATTTAGGGGTTTTCCACGTAAAATCTGTGTCTCTTTTATCTTTATTATTATTTTCTCAAATTATCAGTTGCGTTTTTGCTCTATCTGACGATCGTATTCCGCAACAACACTTTGACTGAGACAATTTTAAAACACAAATGTGACACAAATAGTGAGACAGAGAGTATAAAATTGTCATATCACGATATTATGTTCAAAAAATAATAATTACAATTTTTTCGAATTGTTATCATGTACACTAGCGGTGAAAAAATATTATTTCACAAGCAAAACTATTTTATGATTTAACGATTTAATTTAGGGGATAAAGTTTAAATTACCGTGTTTAGAATCAAAGAGTTCGTTAGGTTGGATTGGCAGCCACAAAATGATGAGCTTCCATTGACTGGTAAACGTCAAATCATCCATCCTTGCAGTTTGGCCTTAATTGGCAAAATACTAACAATTCTTCTGCTCTACTTTCATGGATGGTTGGCAAAATACTAACAATTCATATACATAAACATATATATGAATTCATTGATATATTGAACTCGTTGGATTTTAAAATTTTGATCTTTTAAATTATCAGAAAATTTATGTTAATTGTAATTTGAGGTCAATATTCGTAATATGTGATTTTTGAATATTTACTTTAATATTTTTTTTGAATATTTAGTGTACAAACATATACTACTCATATAGCTTTCCACATATAAATAGGAAGATATTGTGCACTTAAACATGTTTGATCTCACATCCTCCTATACATTGTATCAACGACAATGTCAATCAGATTATACTCGATCGGAAGAGTCACCCTCATAATAAATCTTTGTAGTATAATAATATCAATGATTATACCAAAAAATAATAAATAACATACAATTATTACTTAATATATATATATATATCCACAATCCAAATATCATCACAAATATGGAACTAGTTGCTAGCATTATTATAATGTTGTGTGGATATTAAAATGGGTGTCTTGAACTTTATAGTCAATGGAGGCACAAAGTGGTATTTGGAAAATTGTATTTCCATTAATATTGTAAAGTAGGATAAAGGAATCCCCCCAAAAGCTCATAAAAAGTGAACTAATCGTCTTATAGTTAGATAACATTTATTCAAAGATTGCGCCAAACCCAAATAGTAAAGAGTTTGCTTCTAAAAGTGAATTAATCAAGTTTATTAGAATCCAAAAGTTAATTATTTTAAATTAATATCTAGGAATATTATCACGTACGTGGTAGAGTTGTTTAACTCCACAAATTAGATCCTTATTTGGTATTTAAAATAAATGTAAATAACACTTTAATTTAGTCATCGAATTTTTAAACAGATTAAATTTTAAAATATTATTTGACGGTGACACAGACGAAAGGAGGCTGTCGGTTGCCAATTTTAAAGAAGACTTTTGAATTTTCTTTAAAGAATAAAATTTCAACATGACATGTCAAATTTTTTAACGATCAAAATAAATGATTAAAATGGAAGTGCCCTAAAATTCAAGGACCACATTATAATTTACCCTTAAAATAGATAGATGAGAATTGAGATGCGTAGTAATTTATTAATCCCACTTGTAGAATAAAAAAAAAAGCTAACATTCGTCTAATATCTTTATAAAATATTTAAGTAAATAAAATATATTATTTAAAACTGTACAAATGAAGTGGAAAGGAATTTTAAAATGAAGGGAAAAGGGACTTTTTCGTACGTCGTCATCCAAATTAAAGCCACGAAAAAGGCAGAGCTTATCATTCATAATTTCTAATTTATTTAAAGAACATTGCATTACATGCAACGAACTGAGGAAGCCGTCATAAATAAATAATTTAGTATTTGGAAGTGTTTAAAAACAATTTTTTACATCATTTAAACAGGGTAAAGACCCCTGTGAACACGTGACAGTTCTAGAGTGCAGCTAAAAAACGGCAGATTTTAAAATTTATTTAAAAACTTAAAATGATAAAAAAAAATTATAATATTTTAAGTTAAAATTTTCATATTTTTTGATAAATTTTGATACTTACAAAATAAGTTTCGATACATAATTTTTTTTTGTAATATTTTAAGTTTTTTGACAAATATCAATATTTACGAAATAAGTTTTGGTACTTGTTGAAAAATACGAACAACCTAACCTAAAGTGTCATCAAAAAGCTTAATATTTTAAATTTTTGGACAAATATTAAAACTTGCCGTCTTTTAGCGCCCAACCTTCGTTGACAACCAATTTTAAGTCTAGATTGGACAACTTAATAAGAAAACAATAAAAGTAACTTGTTGTATAGATTTTTCATAACCTTCGTCTCATAAATCAAATAAATTTATGATTTTTTAATATCATAATAATAATTATATTAACCAAACTAAAATTCAATCGGACATGTTATAAATATTTTTTAAATGTCAAATTGTGGCTTTTTAAAGTGATTTAGGGAGTGGCAGGGAATGTGGGGACAAAAATCATATATTTTTTTCAGTGTTCTTTTTATGCTTCAATATTAAAAATACTAAAAAATTAAAATTTTAAATTTTAACTTTAAATTTTAAATTCTAAATCATAACCCCTACCTAACCTTAATTCCTAAACTTAATTTTTAGTATGGAAACATAAATATAGGCTAAAAAAAGGATGATTTCTATTGGGCATGTGGTTGCCCTTATATCTTTATTGATTTCCAATATATTATTGCTATCTCACCAAAGTACCATGTGAAGTTGCAAACGCGGTACAACTTTTTCCCATGGAGATGACAAAATAAATAGATAAAATCCATTATAGTACATTGAAATTGACTGGTGGGTACCCTCTTCTAATCCAAATTATATATATGGAGATAATATTACAGTTGAAATTTGACACTCAATTAAATATATTGTAAGTACAATATACAAAAAACATGAGCTTAAATATATTTAAATATTTAATATTTTTTGATTTATTAATACAATTAAATCTTAAAGGAAGATGGAATTATTTATCACCAAGCATATATGACATGTTAGGCTTGAGTGTGTGATCAATAAATATTTATAGAAAACAGGAAATTTACATGTTGCATGTTAGGTTTGAGTTGCACATTGTCTGGTTAACATGATCAATCTCTTGGTGTTTGTAAATGTGTTGGCATCATAACTTGATGACAACGATGAAAATAAAGATGAACATGATCAAGGACGGGCGCAAAATTTAATGTTAGGGAATGAACCTATAAAATTTTAGGAGGCGAAGATATATTTTTAATAGAAAATATAAAAATAATTTAAATTATTCTTCACCTCTCGGTTCATCCCTGAAGATGATAATCGTTTTACTGTCTTCCTTATTTCTTTTTGTTATTTATAATAGAAAATATCAATAGTATAATAATCGAAGTTTCAAAGAACTGCTACTTTCAAGTTAGTAGGCTTACTTAACACCACCAAATCTAAGTATTTATATAAAAGAAAACATTATCCAAACGATTATTATCATTAATAACCGAAAATATACAATCAAAATAATTTCACTATTGAAATAATCTGTTCGAGATAATTACATTTATACCCTAGTAAGGCAATGAGTCACCTTTTTAATATCTCACCAAATTAGTGAAAATGGGTATGTTTAGAAAAAGTCAAGACATCCCTTTCATTCCTTTGGTCTTGGGTTTAATATCATATAATAACATTTTCCCTTCTCTTTTCCCTCGGTTGTAGTCTTGTAGGTAACGTTTTAAAAAAGATATGCTAAAAATGTACATTCATATATGAGATAGGATCTATTTACAGAAGTTAAAAATTAAAAAGAATTTATGTTAATTGTGGACCACATGATGAATGTAAGTTTATGGTTGAAGTTATCCACTTCTCTCTTTTTTTCCTTGAAAAATCTACTCATTCTCAACATTTAATCGGAAGTATCAATTTTCACTTTTAAAATGGGCCAAATCAATGTAAAATTACAAAAAAAAAATATCGTGTAACTAGATCTTATCCATATATATATATATATAAGAATATGATTCGTTTACACAGTGTAAGAATTTGTAAGTTTTACATGTTTTTTGAATCGTTAGGTGGGTGGAATGAATGACTTAGATTAACAGTAAGATATGTAACGATTATCACTTGGAAGAAAAAAGTAAATAATTAATCTCAACCATCTATTTCATCAATCCAATGATCCAAAAAAAACGTGTAAAACTGATTGTTTTACATTGTGTGTAAGTGGATCCTATATATATAGAGAGAGAGTTAGGATCAACTTACACAATGTAAAAAATTTTAAGTTTTACACGTTTTCTGGATCGTTATATGGGGGGAATGGATGACTCAGATTAACTCCTTACTCTTTTTTTCCAAGTGATAATCTTCACATATTTACTGTTAATCTCATATATATATATATATATATATATATATATATATATGGATGAGATCCACTTAAATGGTGTAAAAATCATTTAGTATTACACTAATCCATGACCATTGGATGAGTGTAATGGATGAATGAGATTAAACACTCATATTTTTTCTCCTTAAAAATCTCTTTATTTTCAACTTTTCATCTCATCTATCCATTCCACTCATCCAATGGTCATAAATTAGTGTAAAACTAAATGAGTTGTACACTATGGTAGTGGATCCATATATTACACTATGAAAGTGGACACACACACACATATAGGGTTAGGATCAACTTATACAGTGTAAAACTCTTTAAGTTTTACACGGTTTTTGGATCGTTAAATGGTGGAAATGGATGGATGAGATTAACTCCTTACTATTTTTTTCCAAAGTGATAATCTTCACATATTCTATTGTTAATTTCATCCATCCGTTTCACCCATCCAACGATCCAAAAACGTGTAAAACTTAAAGAGTTTTACACCGTGTAATTGGTTCCTATTCCATATATATATATATATGGAAAATACTTTGATGCACAAGCTGTGTAAACTTTAGTTTACAGAAACCCTTTAATTTTAGGGTTTAGGGTTTAGGGTTTTATGTTAGGGTTTAGGGGTTTAGTATGTAGGGTATATAATTTAAGGTTTATGGTTAGAATTTAGAGTTTAGGGTTTAGGGCTTACGTTGCTAGGGTTTGTGATTTAGATTTTAAATTTTATAAAAGGATTGTGTAAAAAAATATTACACAGCTTGTGCATCAAAATAAAACCATATATATATATATATAGGCTTCACAAGAAGGATTAGAAGAGTTACACGTGTTTTTAGAGTGTTACACTGGCCCACATAAATAGGCTAAAAGCCTAAGGATAACATGGCCATAAAGCCTAAAACATCAGCAAATAACAACTAACAGTAAAATAATTTGAAGAGTAAGGATAGTTTGAGATCATTTTTGATAAGTATCGACAAAAAAAATGTTTTTAAGAAGTTAAATATGTTTAATATTATTTTTGAAAAACGATTTTGAGAAAATAAAATGTTTATTTTAGACATGATATTGTAAAGTAAAAACAAATTTAGTTTAAGTGATGTTCAAATTCATTAACAGTATTACGCGTTGTGCATAAAACAAATCAGATTAAAAAATTATTGTCACAACAAACCTTTACAAAATTTAATTCGAAATAGTTTATTAATTGATTATATACCGATGATTATCCCAAATAAATTAGCAATGTTGGACGGAGGTGATATGGATTAATGAAAAGGTTTCAATTTAAGGTACTGTATGAAAAAATGGTGCGTGTGAACTGATCCATATGATTTTATGAGGGCCGAAAACTCAGAATTAGCTTAGCATCACATAAAATGATTACCGGCCATAGCAATAGCATGGGAAGGCTATTCCTATTTCCTAGTGATGGATGTACTCATCATTACGGAGCCGATCCATTCAACCAAACCAATCATTTTCCATGAAAGAAAGAAAGTAGAGATTCCCAATAGTGTAGTGTCATTCTCACCTCCCAATCCCTACAACAAGATCTTCTAAATGGGTGAAAAAGCATGTTGAACATTTCAAACATCTAATTTATGCATGCAAAATATGTGGAGCTTTCATTTTTTAAAATAATCATTAGTATATGATGTATTGATCGATTAATTCAGATCAGGTATTATAGAGACTCGTTATAGGACATCTTTGTAAACTCATTTTTTTCATACACGGTGTCAGAATTTAAACCTCTAACCTTACTTAAGAGACCTAATGTCTCATCTCGTCAGACCAACTAATAGTTGATTATGTGAAGGCTTGGTTAACCAATATATATATATATATAGGAGAAATTATATTATGATTTATTCCCGCCACATCATCCATGAGACCAACCAATAAAAATCATCAATCTCATTATTTTTTTACCACGTCATCTTTTTACCAAGTGAATCTTCACTCGTATTTAATGTAAATCAAATTCAAAAGCAACTTTTACCAAGTGAAGATTCACATGGTAAAAAGATGACATGAAAAAATAATAAAATAGATAATTTTTATTGGTTGGTCTCATGGATGACATGACGAGAATGACCTATGATATAATTTCTTGTGTATATATATAGATAGATATACAATTAAGGATTTATATTTCATATATTGGCGGGTTCTAATTTAAAGTAAACTATTTCTACAAGCATCTTAGTTTTAGAGTTTAGGATGCTAATTTAAAGTTTAAAGTTTATGAGTTTAAGGTTTTAGAATTTAGGGATTAGAACCAGCTAGTGTATAGAAAATTCCCCTATAATTAATAGATACACAGTTAGTAAATGAAAAAAAAATCACAAACAAGATTAAGATATTGATATATGTATATTTTATTTTATATTAGTACACTATAAGGATATATTAGTGACATTATAAGGAGACAGGTTAATATCCCAAATCTGTTTGTAATTTTTTATTCTATCATGTATAAAATTATTGTTTTTATATTAGATTTTGTTACACCGGCGATGTGGGTGGACGGAACATTTCACGTAAAAAATATATTTATAAAATTAGTTTAATAAATGATTATAGGCAAAGTGGAAAATAATTTATATACAAATTTGTTAGTCTTATGGTTAGTTCTCAAATTGTCAGTGGTGGAACTTGGACTAATAGTTTGGAGGGTAATTTAATTTTTTTTAATTAGAGGCTTAAATGAAAATATTTAAAAATCTTGAGGGTTTAACTTTAAATTTTTTTAATAATTTTGAGAGATTTAGTCAACATTTTAAAAATTTTGAGAGAGAATTTAATTAAAATATTTAAAAAAAATTAAACTTTAATATGAATTTTTAAAAATCTTGAGAAGACCAAATTAAAATTTTTTAAAACTTTAGAGGTGAAATTCTAATTTCTCACAATTTTGGCTGACATGACACTCTCGTCCCTTAAAAATTTCGCCCATGCAAATAGTGCTTTTTACGTTCTAATTAAAGAATATATAGAATTTTTAAGAGAAAACGTAACTTTATAATAATATTATTTATCATATTAACAAAGATATTTTTTTTATTTTCTCAACTGAATTAGTGTCCGTTAAGGCGTTAACATGTGATACTAATTTCAATCAAAACTTTAATAATTAACTAGTAATTAACCCGTTCAAAAAAAAAAACTAGTAATTAACTTAGTGTGAAAACCAACCATATTTTTAAAGGTAAATTACTGGAATGGTCACTTAAATTTAGTGAGTGTAAATTTTTAGTAATCGATTTTGAAAATTAACTGTTATAGTCACTTATGTTTTCGTTTTTTAAACATTTGGTCACCCGGATATTAATTGTCGTTAAAAATTGACGGTGTGTTGAGTTGCATAGTAAAAAGAAGGATAAATTACTTGGATAGTCTTTAAACTATTATTTCACTCTTATTTTGACCACCAAAATTAAAAACAATTTATGTAATTACTCATTTAGTCCTCTATATTTACATTTTTTTATTTCTTCTCCCCTCTACCATCTTCCATATTCTTCTTCATCAAACCCAACCCTAATTTTCTACTATATTAACCCCCAATTCACACCGGATAATATTTTTTCAATATTAATAAATTATAATGTGGGGGATTTTCTATTATTATTTTGATATAACTGAATAAGGTTTGATCATGGAACATATTATTGGTGGAAAATTTAAGCTTGGTCGAAAGATTGGGAGTGGATCATTCGGTGAACTTTATTTAGGTATATGATAACATTATTTATATATATATATATGGGATAGGATCAAATTACAATGTGTAAAACTGTAACTCCCTTAACCCGGCCTAGACGGTTGAACCGAATTAAGAAGTCTACACGGGGAAAACCAAAGTCAACCCGAAAGTCAACCTTGATTAACGACCCTTTTTTTTACTTTTTAGACTTATCAAAAAGCGTATTAACCATAGATATGTTCATAAGATCAGCATACTCAAAAGTCGTAACAATCGGAAAACATTTAGGGACTCGATTGCACAATTTATGAATTTAGGGACCAAAATGCAAATTCTGAAAATTATAAGGACTTAACCAACTTTTGAGTTACCAATATGAAATTAGTCATGTTTCATGCTTCTCTGCCAAATTTCAACTCAAACGGACATCTCAAACTCATTCAATTGCATGAACCAAGTTCAGGACCAAAACGCAAAGGTTTCAAAACATACAACCGTCAATTTCAGTGCCCAACGGTCGGGTGTTTCGGAACAGGGATGATCCGTTCCGAAACGCGGGACCGTTTCGAAACCCGTTGCGCAATATGGCCTGGCAGTGGCAAAACTGTTCCGGAACGGCTCTGCCCGTTTCGAAACGCCAAGGCCATTTCAGGCCCTCTGTTCCGAAACGGTAGCATCTGTTCCGAAACAGGCTGCCCAGATTACAGAATTTTAGCTGGTTTATTACACAATTGACCCATCAAACGCATTCAAAAGACCCTCAAATCATACCAGCAAGTCATCATATACTTAAGGAACATAATGGCATCAACCAATCTTAATCATGGCATCAAATAAGGAAAGTCCCAATTCTATAGGCATGCATCCTATATTGAAAACCATACAAACATCAAAAACACTAAACCAACCTCAAAAGGCCATTTACATGTTCCATCATTATCAAAAGCATAAAACCAACTTAGGGAGTCCAAAACATCTCCCAAACAACATCATAGGTTCCCCATTGCCAAATGCCAAAAGCTAAACAAGTTATGAAAATAGTCACCATACATGAGCTTAAGCTTCCACTTAGATTCTTGACCACTTGCTGCCCCTTTAAGCACTTCAATGCTCTGCATTATTGGTTTAAGAAAGAGAAAGAGCGTAAGCATATAGCTTAGTGAGGAATGCTCATTTAAAACATCACAATAATGCATTTATAAAAACTCATTTTCAAACCTTTAGTTCAAACCACAATGATCATGCACATATGTATATAAACCAAGCATTTCATGCTTCAAGTCATTATCATGTCATATTAGCTTTCAAGTGATAATCATAACCATGTTCCAAAACACAATCGACAATCGACAATCGGATACGCGGATTACAAGCGTTGTCCCCTACGCTTCATACACACTACCAATATTAAGGTGGAGCATGATACAATCACAACCCCTCAACACCCGTGATGGAGACTATGGTACAATCACAACCCCTCCACATCACTCATTGATAGTTGTATAACATCACTAACGAGATCACGGGACATACAACACAAGATCCACACATGGACTTTAAACCACCATTGTGATCTTACCATACACAAGGTCCACACATGGAATTTTAACCACCATTATGACCTTAGCACAAGACCCACCCATGGACTTTTAACCACCATGGGGTTCTTAACCATCTCGTTAGTGTACTTGGATGGAGCATGGTACAATCACAACCCCTCAACATCCAAGGCGACTTTATTCACGGTGCACCCAATCCTATAGCCGGCTAACTATATCCGATTCAAGTACTTTTAGACAAACCACATCACTTGCCAATATACATCATTTAACAATATTAATCCACTGTTTTAAAGCATTAAATAAAGCCATTCATCATCATGCATCAATATGCATCAAAACCACATTTATCAATGTACAAAACAAGGATCCCTTACCTAGAGCATCCTTCAACACATGGCTTATAAAACCAGCAATATACATGCTAAAATATGCTTTCAAAAACAGAATTTAAGCATGCAACAAATCACTTTGCATTCAACCAACTCATGGCTCATCAACAAGAGAGTTTTTCCGAAAACTTACTCTTGAGCTTAGCTAAGTTGTTTAGACTTAAACTAAGCTCCCAAAACCTTTAAACATTGGTTTCAAAGCTGAAAACCAAACTTCACTCACCGATTCCGTTTCGCCACTTGCCGAAACACCAATCAAGCTTCCGGATCAACACCACAAGGATCCGACGATGTCTCCCCTATTTTAAACACATCAAAACAGTAGATTAATGCACCATCATGCATTAATATCCTCAACCAAGACACCTAAACTCGCTGCTCTCATCAACACTCACATTTCGGCTACCAAACACAACCGAAATCACATCCAAACATCTCTACAACACTACCCAGCCAAGATCCATCAATTCCAATCATTCTTATACATCAATTAACATCCAAAAAGGATCTAATCACGTCCTTATACCTCCAGCTATAGCAGTTCACCAAGATTACTCCAAAAACAACCAAAAACTCAAGCAAAACTTAGGAAAATCTACCTATTCGGGATTGCATTGATTAAACCTCAATTTCTCATCAATTATACATCCAATTTACATTAAAAACACACCTCAAAACAGTGCCCAATCATTTCATACGAATTTCATCAAAAATTAACCAAATCTTGCATTTTAAAGCCAAGAACACAACTACAAAACCTTTAATAAAACACAAATCAAGGATTGAGAACTTGGGAATTTCAGTAAAGAACTGAGTATTTAGAGGAGAAGGACGTTCATACCTCTAAATGTGAGTTTCTCCCTTTTTGGAACCAAGATTCTTGAAAATTCAATAAGCAAATGCTAAGGTTTTGATGTAGAAAAGATTAGAGATCAAATGAAGGTTGAAACCTCATCCTTGGATGTCAAAATCAGAGGGAAATTTGCTGGAGAAAAGTGTTTGGGTTGAGAGAAAAGTTGAGAGAAAAGAAATAGGAATTTTTGAGAAAAGTTAGTTATGTGAACAAAATATCGTTTTCCCTCCTTTTACCTTTAATTAAAAACCATTAATAAAACCTTTAATATTAAGAAAAATCTAGAGAAACTCTTCTTGGGTAAATAGCTCCTTAAAGATTCAAAGTTTCAATCCTTTTTAAAACAGTCACCAAGTTTTCAAAAAATTACATTTTAGTCACTAGCCCAAAACGTCACACTTCCCAACCTCATTTTGTAAAACTGATTTCACCATTCTCTTATATATAATAAAAGAGGATTTTAAGATATTTTTCCATATTTTTAATGCAACCCGAACTAGGCTTTCCTAAGATCACCCTTTTATATTCGAACCGCAACCCGACCGACCCGGTCCAAACCCAAAACTTCTAAGCCCAAAATTGGGGTGTTACAACTCTCCCCCCCTTAAGAAATTTCGTCCTCGAAATTTACTTGAAGGAAAGAGGTACGGAAACTACTTCAACATGTCATCCTTCCGCTCCCACGTGGCTTCTTCAGCACCACGATGTTTCCACAACACCTTTACCAACTCAATGGTCTTGCCTCGAAGAACCTTACTATCCGAATCCAGAATCTTCACCGGTTCCTCATCATAAGTCAAATTCGGATTCAATTCCACTTCTTCCACAGGCATCACATGTGAAGGATCTGATCTATACTTCCGAAGCATAGAAACATGAAACACATCATGGATCCTCTCCAACTCTTGCGGTAACCTCAACTTGTACGCAACAGGACCCACACGCTCAACCATCTCGTATGGTCCAATGTACCTAGGGCTCAACTTACCCTTTCGACCAAACCTCATCACCTTTTTCCAAGGCGAAACTTTCAAAAACACACGATCACTCACCGCATACTCAATCTCCTTACGCTTCAGATCCGCGTAAGACTTTTGCCGATCAGAAGCTGCCTTCAAGCGCTCACAAATGAGCTTCACCTTCTCGGTGGTCCCTTTCAACAAAGCTGGCATCGAAACCAACTTCTGACCCGTTTCAGCCCAACACAGAGGAGTCCTACACTTCCTCCCGTACAAAGCTTCATAAGGTGCCATTTGAATACTTGCCTGATAACTATTATTATAGGCAAACTCCACCAAAGGCAAATGTTTCTCCCAAGAGCCCTGGAACTCAATCACGCAGCACCTCAACATATCCTCCAAAACCTGAATAACACGCTCGGACTGACATCCGACTGCGGATGATAAGATGTACTGAAATTCAACCGTGTACCCAAAGCATGATGCAAACACTGCCAGAAACGCGATGTAAACCTCGGATCCCTATACGACACAATCGACTTTGGCACACCATGCAGCCGCACAATCTCAGCAATGTACAGCTCCGCAAGCTTATCCAAAGTGTACGTAGTATACACAGGCAAGAAATGCGCACACTTCGTTAGACGATCCACAATCACCTACACCGAATTCTTCTTCGATGGCAACAAAGGCAAACCAGAAACAAAATCCATGGTAATCCTTTCCCACTTCCACTCAGGAATCCTCAACGGTTGCAACAGCCCTGAAAGAAACTGATGCTCAGCCTTAACTCGCTGACACACCATGCATTTGCTCACAAACTCAGCAACATCTTTCTTTACACTCACCCAATAGTACTCATCACGAAGATCACGATACATCTTAGTACTACCGGGGTGCATAGCAAAAGGACTACTATGACCTTCAGTCAGAATAGCACGCCTCAACTCAGCATCATTGGGCACTACTATCCGACTCCCAAAGCACAACACTCCATCATCATTAAAACAGAAATCTGAAGGCCTATCCTCCGCAATATCCTGAACATGCGGCACCAAGGAATCATCCAACAACTGCTTTTCCTTAATCAACTGAACCAAAGATGGTTTCACTTGCAATTCAGCCACAAGACCACCATCACGTGAAATACTCAAACTGGCAAACATAGCCCTTAACTCAACAGCTACTTTCCTACTCAAAGCATCCGCTACAACATTAGCTTTACCCGGGTGATACTCAATCGTCAAATCATAATCCTTGAGCAACTCCACCCAACGTCTCTGCCTAAGATTCAACTCCTTCTGAGACATCAGATACTTCAAACTCTTGTGATCCGTATACACAGTACACTTCTCACCATACAGGTAATGTCTCCAGATTTTCAAAGCAAAAACCACCGCAGCCAACTCAATGTCATGCGTAGAATAATTGCGCTCATGCACCTTCAACTGCCGTGATGCATAAGCCACCACCTTACCCTCCTACATCAACACACATCCCAAACCAACATAGGACGCATCACTATACACCACAAACTCTTTCCCTGATTCAGGTTGAACAAAGATAGGAGCTTGCGTTAAAGCTGCCTTAAGCTTCTCAAAAGCCTGCTGTCTCGCTTCCGTCCATTCATACTTAACATCCTTCTGCAACAACTTCGTCAAAGGTGCAACAATCTTTGAAAACCCATCCACGAATCTCCGATAATATCCTGCCAAACCCAGGAAACTACGGACTTTATGAACAGACTTAGGAGGTTTCCAATTCATCACCGCCTCAATCTTCTGAGGATCAACACGAATCCCTTCAGCAGAAACCACATGACCAAGAAACACCACTTCTCTAAGCTAGAACTCACACTTGCTCAGCTTGGCATAAAGCTGATTCTCCAACAAAGCTTGCAACACAATTCTCAGATGCCCTTCATGCTCCTCCTCAGTACGTGAGTACACGAGGATATCATCAATGAATACCACCACAAATTTATCCAGGTATTCATGAAATACACGATTCATCATGTCCATGAAAGCTGCAGGAGCATTCGTCAAACCAAACGGCATCACAAGGAACTCATAATGCCCATACCTCGTCCTGAAAGCTGTCTTTGGCACATCCACATCCTTCACCTTCAACTGGTAATACCCTGACCTTAAGTCAATCTTAGAGAACACAACTGCTCCCCGAAATTGATCAAAAAGATCATCAATTCTTGGCAACGGATATCGATTCTTGATAGTCAACTTGTTAAGCTGACGATAATCAATGCACATTCTCATAGTGCCATCCTTCTTCTTCACAAACAAGACCGGCGCACCCCAAGGTGACACACTTGGCCAAATGAAACCACGATCAAGCAACTCTTGCAATTGCGTCTTCAGCTCTTTCAACTCCTTAGGTGTCATTCGATAAGGGGTAATGGACACATGAGTTGTGTTTTCATACAACTCAATCCCAAACTCCACTTCGCGATTAGGAGGCAATCCAGGCAACTCCTCAGGAAACACACCAGGAAGCTCTCGCACAGTCCTGATATCTTGCACACGCAACTCCTTAGAGCTAGGATTCATCACAAAGGCTAGGTAAGCTTCACAACCTTGCCTCAGCATCCGGCTCGCCTCCAATGTAGACACCACATTGGCAAGAAACTTCACATTCTCACCAACCACAACTACCTCATAATCATCCGCAAGCTTCAACGAAACTCGCTTATTCTCACAATCTACCACAGCACGATGCTCAACAAGCCAATCCATTCCAAGAATTACATCAAAACCATAGAAAGGCAATTCCATAAGATCAACATGAAAAACATGATCTTGCACAACCAAAGGACATCTTCTATAAAGCTTCCGAGTCACAACAGTCTCACCAAAAGAACTAGGGACACGCATACCAACATCCAAAGACTCAACAGGCAAACCAAGCAATTCAGCATGCTCACGCAATATGTATGAGTATGTAGATCCAGAATCAATCAAGGAAAGTAATGACAAGGATTGCAAAGTGAAAGTACCTGCGATCACATCCGTGTCATTCCTCCCCTCCCTCTGAGCATACACCCTGGCCTAGCCACCACCCTCAGGCTGAATAGCTACAACATGAGCCACATTCCGTCCACCCTCTTCTCTCCGCTGGAAATTACCACGGCCGCGCCCACGACCTCTCTGTGATGCAACAACTCCAGGAGCACGTCCTTGGCCACCACCGGCCAACAGAGGACACTCCCTCCTCATGTGATCCGTTGATCCACAATTCCAGCACGAGTTACCAGCCACCACAACCGGAGCCTGAACCTCCCTCGCTGCTCAAGGACAATCACGCCTCAGATGTCCACGCGATCCACACGTCCAACATGTGTTCGGATCAGCTCTTGCCTTGTCTCCCTGAACAAGCGCACCTTGACTCCCACCACCTCGCTTAGCTGAAGACTGATACTTCCGATCACGTCCCCTCTTGTTCCGTCCACCACCAGAACTATACTCAGCAACTCGCTTACCAGCACTAGAACCAGCACTTCTAGAAGATAAACTCAGATTCATCTCAATGTCCTTTGCTCTACCAACCAGCACATCAAAATCAGAGTACTCATTAGCCAGCATATAGGTTTTTACATCCGTCACCAAACCATAACGGAAACGCTCACACCCCTCCCGCTCATCAGGAATAAGCTCAGGTGCGTACTGGCTGAGTCGGACAAACTGAACCTCGTACTCAGCCACCGACATGCTCCCTTGAGTAAGCGACATGAATTCACTCTTCTTTTCATCCAAGTACCTCACACCCAGATACCTTCTCTTGAAAATGTTTTGAAAGAACGTCCATGTCACATTAGCATCCTCCATTCCGGAGATAGTGGTTGTCCACCAAGTGTATGCATCGTCTTGCAACAATGATACCACACAGCCCAGCTTCTACACATCAGAACAATTCATTTGTCCCAAGATTCTCTTGGTACTCTCCAACCAAGACTCAGAACCTTCAGCAGACAAACCCCTAAACTCAGTCCCTCCCAGACTACGCAAACGTTCCAAAGGTAGTCTCAAATTAGCATCTCCTTGATGCCCAGCTCCTTGAGCTCCAGCTACTGCCGCCCGAAAAGCTCCAGCAATAGCTTGAATCAACACTGTCATGTCAGGAATAGCTTGTCCCTGACCAGCTTCAGGTCCAACGACCCCAGCACCACCAGCAGCTCCTTCACCCCCAGCACCACCACCACCAGGTGGAGGAGGTAAATCCACCACATTTTCAGCATTCTCCTCATTCTCATTTTGAGCCATAGCTCGCGTATTAATCCTCGTTTCTCTACGAGGTGCCATTCACTAACAATGCAATCACAATGCAACAAACAAAGTCAGGCTCAGCAAGGTAAGCAATCCAAGTACTCAAGCTCATTTCCAATTTAAAACAAATCATTACATTAGCTTTGATTTGGCAATGGGTCCCTCAAACATGCCTCACCACAGCATTCATCACAATTGCAACATACTTACAATTCACACAACATGCTTTCATTCAACAAGCATACAAAGCATACATACACTTATCACCCACATAACCATTCCCAATTACTTGAGAACTCAGCTCTGATACCACCAAATGTAACCCCCTTAACCCGGCCTAGACGGTTGAACCGAATTAAGAAGTTTACACGGGGAAAACCAAAGTCAACCCGAAAGTCAACCTTGATTAACGACCCTTTTTTTTTACTTTTTAGACTTATCAAAAAGCGTATTAGCCCTAGATATGTTCATAAGATCAGCATACTCAAAAGTCGTAACAATCGGAAAACATTTAGGGACTCGATTGCACAATTTATGAATTTAGGGACCAAAATGCAAATTCTGAAAATTATAAGGACTTAACCAACTTTTGAGTTACCAATATGAAATTAGTCATGTTTCATGCTTCTCTGCCAAATTTCAACTCAAACGGACATCTCAAACTCATTCAATTGCATGAACCAAGTTCAGGACCAAAACGCAAAGGTTTCAAAACATACAACCGTCAATTTCAGTGCCCAACGGTCGGGTGTTTCGGAACAGGGATGATCCGTTCCGAAACGCGGGACCGTTCCGAAACCCGTTGCGCAATATGGCCTGGCAGTGGCAAAACTGTTCCGGAACGGCTCTGCCCGTTTCGAAACGCCAAGGCCATTTCAGGCCCTCTGTTCTGAAACGGTAGCATCTGTTCCGAAACAGGCTGCCCAGATTGCAGAATTATAGCTGGTTTATTACACAATTGACCCATCAAACGCATTCAAAAGACCCTCAAATCATACCAGCAAGTCATCATATACTTAAGGAACATAATGGCATCAACCAATCTTAATCATGGCATCAAATAAGGAAAGTCCTAATTCTATAGGCATGCATCCTATATTGAAAACCATACAAACATCAAAAACACTAAACCAACCTCAAAAGGCCATTTACATGTTCCATCATTATCAAAAGCATAAAACCAACTTAGGGAGTCCAAAACATCTCCCAAACAACATCATAGGTTCCCCATTGCCAAATGCCAAAAGCTAAACAAGTTATGAAAATAGTCACCATACATGAGCTTAAGCTTCCACTTAGATTCTTGACCACTTGCTGCCCCTTTAAGCACTTCAATGCTCTGCATTATTGGTTTAAGAAAGAGAAAGAACGTAAGCATATAGCTTAGTGAGGAATGCTCATTTAAAACATCACAATAATGCATTTATAAAAACTCCTTTTCAAACCTTTAGTTCAAACCACAATGATCATGCACATATGTATATAAACCAAGCATTTCATGCTTCAAGTCATTATCATGTCATATTGGCTTTCAAGTGATAATCATAACCATGTTCCAAAACACAATCGACAATCGGATACGCGGATTACAAGCGTTGTCCCCTACGCTTCATACACACTACCAATATCAAGGTGGAGCATGGTACAATCACAACCCCTCAACACCCGTGATAGAGACTATGGTACAATCACAACCCCTCCACATCACTCATTGATAGTTGTATAACATCACTAACGAGATCACGGGACATACAACACAAGATCCACACATGGACTTTAAACCACCATTGTGATCTTACCATACACAAGGTCCACACATGGAATTTTAACCACCATTATGACCTTAGCACAAGACCCACCCATGGACTTTTAACCACCATGGGGTTCTTAACCATCTCGTTAGTGTACTTGGATGGAGCATGGTACAATCACAACCCCTCAACATCCAAGGCGACTTTATTCACGGTGCACTCAATCCTATAGCCGGCTAACTATATCCGATTCAAGTACTTTTAGACAAACCACATCACTTGCCAATATACATCATTTAACAATATTAATCCACTGTTTTAAAGCATTAAATAAAGCCATTCATCATCATGCATCAATATGCATCAAAACCACATTTATCAATGTACAAAACAAGGATCCCTTACCTAGAGCATCCTTCAACACATGGCTTATAAAACCAGCAATATACATGCTAAAATATGCTTTCAAAAACAGAATTTAAGCATGCAACAAATCACTTTGCATTCAACCAACTCATGGCTCATCAACAAGAGAGTTTTTCCGAAAACTTACTCTTGAGCTTAGCTAAGTTGTTTAGACTTAAACTAAGCTCCCAAAACCTTCAAACATTGGTTTCAAAGCTGAAAACCAAACTTCACTCACCGATTCCGTTTCGCCACTTGCCGAAACACCAATCAAGCTTCCAGATCAACACCACAAGGATCCGACGATGTCTCCCCTGTTTTAAACACATCAAAACAGTAGATTAATGCACCATCATGCATTAATATCCTCAACCAAGACACCTAAACTCGCTGCTCTCATCAACACTCACATTTCGGCTACCAAACACAACCGAAATCACATCCAAACATCTCTACAACACTACCCAGCCAAGATCCATCAATTCCAATCATTCTTATACATCAATTAACATCCAAAAAGGATCTAATCACGTCCTTATACCTCCAGCTATAGCAGTTCACCAAGATTACTCCAAAAACAACCAAAAACTCAAGCAAAACTTAGGAAAATCTACCTATTCGGGATTGCATTGATTAAACCTCAATTTCTCATCAATTATACATCCAATTTACATTAAAAACACACCTCAAAACAGTGCTCAATCATTTCATACGAATTTCATCAAAAATTAACCAAATCTTGCATTTTAAAGCCAAGAACACAACTACAAAACCTTTAATAAAACACAAATCAAGGATTGAGAACTTGGGAATTTCAGTAAAGAACTGAGTATTTAGAGGAGAAGGACGTTCATACCTCTAAATGTGAGTTTCTCCCTTTTTGGAACCAAGATTCTTGAAAATTCAATAAGCAAATGCTAAGGTTTTGATGTAGAAAAGATTAGAGATCAAATGAAGGTTGAAACCTCATCCTTGGATGTCAAAATCAGAGGGAAATTTGCTGGAGAAAAGTGTTTGGGTTGAGAGAAAAGTTGAGAGAAAAGAAATAGGAATTTTTGAGAAAAGTTAGTTATGTGAACAAAATATCTTTTTCCCTCCTTTTACCTTTAATTAAAAACCATTAATAAAACCTTTAATATTAAGAAAAATCTGGAGAAACTCTTCTTGGGTAAATAGCTCCTTAAAGATTCAAAGTTTCAATCCTTTTTAAAACAGTCACCAAGTTTTTAAAAAATTACATTTTAGTCACTAGCCCAAAACGTCACACTTCCCAACCTCATTTTGTAAAATTGATTTCACCATTCTCTTATATATAATAAAAGAGGATTTTAAGATATTTTTCCATATTTTTAATGCAACCCGAACTAGGCTTTCCTAAGATCACCCTTTTATATTCGAACCGCAACCCGACCGACCCGGTCCAAACCCAAAACTTCTAAGCCCAAAATTGGGGTGTTACAAAAACTCTCTAAGTTTTACACGTTTTGTGGATCGTTGGATGAGTGAAACGGATGAATGAGATTAACAGTAAAATATGTGAAGATTATCACTTGGGAATTAAAAACAGAGAGTTAATCTCAACCATCCATTTCCCCCATCCAACCATCCAAAAACGTGTAAAACTTAAAGAGTTTTACACAGTGTAAGTTGATCATAACCCTATATATATATATATATGCAGCTGATTAATGTACAAAGTGGATAATGAAAATATGATTTATAACAACTAATAAGATCATACATATAATATGTATGAAATTAAAATAAAATAGAACAATTTAAATTGTGATTTAAAAATGTTGATTTGATCACACAATTACAAATGGCAAAGAGGGGTGAATTGGCGATAAAAATTTTAAGGGTGGAAATTTGGAAGAATAAAAATTGAGACACAAGTAGGGGTGATAATGAGCCTGACCGGCTCGCGAGCTACTCGGGCTCGGCTCGGCTCGAAACCTTAACAAGCAGAGCCGAGCCTACCCCAGGCTCGGCTCGAAAAGCTCGTGAACATGCTCGAAATCTACATAAGCACTAAAATAAATTATGTGTTTGTATTTTCTTTTCTTAGTTGATTGTTGTTTGATTTTGTATTTTCTTTAATTATGTGTTTGTATTATAAGAATATTTATTGATTATTTTGATTAATCTAATTTTTGCCACTTTTTCCCCTTTTCGGTCATTGAATTTCGTTTTAGTGTTGGTTATGAAAGAGATTTTTAACGAATATTATATATAAAAAAACTATAGCAAAATTTTTCATTTCGAGCTGAGCCGAGCCTGACGAGCTTCGAGCCCAAGCCGAGCCCAATAGAATTGTTTTCGAGCCGAGCTCGAGCCTAAAATTCTGAGCTCGGCGAGCCTCGAGCCCGAGCTGAGCCCAATTACACTGTTTCCGAGCCAAGCCAAGCCTGGCCAGGCTCGGGCTCAGCTCGGCACGTTATCACCCTTAGACACAAGGTAATTAGAGTGGTTCAAGTTCTCCAATGAACTCTACATCCACTACCTTAGCTCCCACTAAGAATTTTCAACCAATTCACTACTTGAATTCTTCCCCTTTTCTTGGATGAGAAGGAAACCTTACAATTCGATTAAGCTTTCTACCCAAAGCTTAATCCACTCACTTTTACAAAGAAGAGTATTTGGTAAACTCTACAAATTCCTCTCTAAGGATAATGTTTACCCAATTACAATCTCACACTTCCCAAACTCACAATAAGAATTACAATGAAGAACACAAAGAGTTGGGTACAAAGATTTGACTTTAAAAGTACAAAGTTTGGATTTGAGTGCTTTGATGTTGCTTGTAGGTTCAATAGTTGTTGCTGAAGCATTTGAGACTTGTTTTATACCCATGTATTGATTTCTAGCTATTTGGGTGGTTGAGATCATCAATAGTCGTTGGGCTGCAATTTCCCGCAATAAATGCTGCTCAACAACCTATCGTATCGATACGGCTCGTGGGCGTATCGGTACCTGTCTCAAATAAAAAGAGCCGTTGTGAGTGAAAAACATGGCATATCGATATGCTTCGAGGGCGTATCGGTATGATATTAAGGGGTGTATCGATACGGTTAGGCGTATCATTACGGATTTTGCTCACTGGAATCCTGAGTTTGGTTTTGATAAAAAGAGTATCGGTACGCTCCTTTAGCATATCGATATGGTTCAACGGTCATTTAAAAATCAGGATACCAACTAACTGAAAAGCCAATGGTCGGAAATTAAATGCAAGGATTTTGCAAAGGTCAGCATATCGTATCGATACGGTGACGTGTCGTATCGGTACGCTATTGCAAAATGATACTTTAATAAGAAAACTGTATCGATACGGTTCCAATGCGTATCGATACGCTATAGCTTAAAGACTTGCTCGTATAAATATCGTATCGATACGGGTACAGACCGTATCAGTACGCTATGAACAATTAAAATTTCAGTGTTGAAAAACCGTATCGATACGTATAAGGGTATCGATACGCTTGGGAGTTTTGTTGAAGTTTGGCTTGAAAACACATGAAAAGACTTAGTGAATTTTGAACCTTTAAGTATGTTTTGTCTTGAAATATAGTTTGGTTCAAAGTGACTTGTCAAAATGTGAAACTTTGAAAAGTACTTAAAAATTTATGGTTTTTCAATTTAGTCCATAAGTCAAATTGTTATATCAAAATCAATTTTAGCTTCACAATCTCCCCCTTTTTGATATAACAAAACCAAATATAAATTTTTAAGTTTTGAAACTTTTGAAAAGCTTACTCCCCTTAATTTAAGATAGGTTTTCAAAATTTAGTTTTAATTTTTCAAAATTGGCTTTATAATCATTCTCCCCTTTTTGTTAGATCAAACATAAGCACAAGGTAGGATAATAGCAACAATAATATTATTAAATTCAAATGCAAACTTCAAATTTAAAGCAACAAAATAGTTCAAAGTAAAAAAATTCAAACTCAAATCCTAAAACATAAACAAAAGCATAGAGTTCTAAACATAGGTACATAAACAATGAAACTAAATGACATGAGATGATACGCATAACTACGCGTTCCCACCATCGTCATCTTCGTCCTCTTTATCCTTCTCGTCTTGAGTAGGTTGATTCCTCTTAGATTGGTTAAGCCAAGCACCGTGGAAAGCTGTGAGAGAGACATCCATGGATTTTTGTTGAAGAGTTATGGCTTTCACTTGATCCTCCAATGATGTGAAGCGAGTGTCAAGACCCATGACTCGATCTTCCAAGGATGTAAATCGAGTGTCAATGGCTGCAAACCCAGCTTTCATATTTGTGAATTTCTCATTAAGGAAATTCATGAGACTGTTCATGGAGGAAGAAGCAATCGAAGCGCCTTGAAAGCTTGAAGGAGCATGTGGAGCATCGGCCGGAGCATCTTGTCGAGGATTGCTCATCAATAGGTTGGTCAAGGGGTTCGAGAAAATCATGTGTGCAATCAATCTTAAGGGAATGAAATAGGTGACTCAACGCCGTAGAATAGTAAAAGGATTTTACTTGGTCGGTGTGACGGTGTTGAACTAGATAAACAAGGTCGGCAAACATGATTTGACAAAGGTTAGGACGCTTACCCTCCCTAAAACACCTAAGCCAAAAATCGTCTACTTGATAGATTGTTGAAAATTTCCCTCCCGATGAAGGAAAAAACCATGTAATAATGACATCTCATTCAATCCAATAGATTCCAATAATTCAAGGTATTTTGAAAAATAATTTTAATGTTAAAAACATATACATGTATAAAAGAAAAGATTGGTTAAAAGATTTTTGAAAAACAGTTTACAAAAAATATATGATATAAAGTTATATTCGAATGAAAAAAATCAGATTTTAAAAAAAATTTGTAAAAAATTGAAAACTCATATTACAAATACATGTTTTATACAAAAATTAAGTTAAAAACACTACTAAAAACAAACGAAAATTAAAATAAAAAAGAAAGAAAATATATACCTTTATTGACTAGAATGGATGAATGGGTTGATGTGAATGCACAAGATTATTGACAAAGCTTTGCTTTGATATGTAGATGAAAAACTCTCAACGAATTTTAAGTTTGATGTGAAAATTTTGAGGAATTGAGGGGGGTTTTATAGGGATATGCGGGTAGGGTTTGTAGAGAGAAAAGAGGGGAAAAGTTTGAAGTTTTTTTCTCAAATACGAGCCCTATTTTAACTCTCCGTCGAGACCGTATCGGTACGCTTGTAGAGTGTATCGATACGGGTTTGCCCTAATTTTTAATTCAACTTTAATATAGTATCGATACGCGTGACTGTACCGATACAGTTTGACCTGTATCACTTCCCTTGACAAAACCGTATCGATACGCGTGACCATATCGATACAGTTTGACCCGTATCATTTCTTTTGACGAACCTGTATCGATACGTTTTTAGCTGTATCGATACGCCTTTACCAGATAAGGCATTTTTGACAGTTTTAAGTTCAAAAATCCAACTTTAAACGTCACTAAATGCATGTGAATGACATATGAACAAGTTTTAATGGCTAAAAATAATGCATACTCCCCCTAGCAACATGCATAGAATCAAAAAGAGGAAAATTAACACAAGCATGAATATCAACCAATTTTAAGCAAATTTTTGATCATTTGGGACCTAAAAGGGTCAAGAAAAGCTAGTTAAACCTAACTCTCTCCTAAGGGTCCAAAAACGCTCTTTATCTAAAGGTTTGGTAAATATATCCGCCAATTGGTTCAATGTATCAACATATTCTAGAACAACATCATTTTTCAACACACGGTCTCTAATAAAATGATGTCTAATTTCTATATGTTTGGTTCTAGAGTGTTGGATGAGATTCTTAATGAGACAAATGGCACTAGTGTTGTCACACCTAAGGGGTATGGTTTCTACTTGAACACCATAATCTAAGAGTTGTTACTTCATCCAAATGACTTGAGCACAACAACTCCCTAAGGATATGTACTCTGCTTCGGTGGTAGATAAGGTTGCGCTATTTTTTTCTTAGAGAACCAAGATACGAGCATACTACCTAAGAATTGGAATATCTCGGAGGTACTTTTCCTATCTATCTTGCATCCCCCATAATCCACATCCGAATAAGCATGAAGGCTAAAGGAAGAATTCTTAGGATACCAAAGGCCTAAGTTAGGTGTGTCTCTAAGGTATCTAAAAATTCTCTTAATAGCTACTAAGTGTGATTCTCTAGGAGTAGCTTGAAACCTAGCATACAAGCAAACACTAAACATGATATCTGGTCTACTTGCGGTAAGGTAAAGCAAAGAACCTATCATGGATATATAAAGCTTAGATTCAACACACTTACCTCATTCATCTTTGTCAAGCTTTATGGAAGAGCTCATAGGAGTGGCCTGAGGCTTTACATTCTCCAAGCCAAACTTTTTGAGCATATCATTCACGTACTTTGCTTGATTTATGAAGGTGTCATCCTTCTTTTGTTTGATTTGAAGCCTCAAAAAGAATGAAAGCTCCCACACCATGCTCATCTCGAACTCACCTTGCATTAGCTTAGAAGAATCTTTGCAATAACATTCATTAGTAGAACTAAAAATGATATCATCAACATAAATTTGTACTACTAAGATGTCATTACTATATCTTTTTATGAAAAGTGTAGTGTCCACCTTACCTTTTTCAAAACCTTTTTCAATCAAAAAGTTTGAAAGTCTTTCATACCAAGCTCTAGGAGCTTGTTTTAAACCATAAAGAGCTTTGGTTAGTTTAAAAACATGATTTAGAAATTTTGAATACTCAAAACCCGGTGGTTGTTCAACATACACTTCTTCATTTATAAAATCATTTAGAAAAGTACTTTTTACATCCATTTGAAAAAACTTAAAATCATGGTAACATGCAAATGCTAGAAGCATCCTAATAGCTTTCATTCTAGCTACAGGTGCATATGTTTCATCAACATCAATTCCCTCTTCTTGAGTATAACCTTGATCAACAAGCTTATTCTTGTTTCTCACTATGTTACCACTCTCATCTAGTTTATTCCCAAAGACCCATTTAGTCCCTATAGTAGATTGATTACTAGGCCTTTCAACTAATGTTCATACTTTACTTCTCTTAAATTGATTTAATTCTTCTTACATGACCAAAATCCAAAAATCATCTTTTAATGCTTCTTTGATATTTTTAAGCTCAATGCATGAAAGAAATGCAACATAGTTCATTAATTTGAGAGAGAATCTGGTAGTTACCCCCTTGGATGGATCACCCAAGATTTCACCACCTTTGACATAGTTGAACTCCCTTGGGTAAGTTACCTCATTTTCCTCAAGAGCCAAGTCCTTCAAGGCTTCAAGAGGTGGATCTTGTGCATCTTCTTCTTTGGTTGGAATCTCATCCACCTTTGACGCTTTTCCTCCATCAATGGCTTCAAGGATCCCTACATCATCATCATCACAAGAATCCGTCCTTGGAATGAGGTTATCATCGAAAACAACATGTATAGACTCTTCTACTACTAAAGTTTTCTTATTAAATACATGATAGGCTTTAGAGTTTAGAGAATATCCTTAGAAAATAGCTTCATCACTTTTAACATCAAATTTACCTAAGTTGTCTTTTCCATTGTTTAAAACAAAACACTTGCAACCAAATGGATGAAAATAGCTAATGTTAGGCTTCTTAGATTTTAAAATCTCATATGGTGTTTTCTTTAAAATTTGCCTAATCATTACTCGATTTATAATGCAGCAAGCGTGTAACCCTCTAGACCGGCCTATGCGGAATGACCAAGTCTAGTAAGGCACATTAAAGTTTAAAACTCAAGTAGAAAACATGTTTAAAAACTAAGCGTTAATTTCGGCAGCATAACGGCAGAACTTAGTGAAAACCATCAAGTTAAATAAACTTGTTTAACACGTCAAACGGTAATATTTTCCAAAATCATTCACAACATAGACTTCATAGATAATATAGGCAGCCATGATTACTTAAATAAACCCATCGTAGGATGGTTACAAAATAAGTACCAGTTAGCATATCAAAATACTTTTAGTTTAATACCATGCATAACAAAATATAGGCACATGTCACCCAAAAAGTACAAACGATGGATAGAAACATTACATTCAAAAAGGAATACCAAATGTGTCGATCCTCCAAGTTTCAGCTACGGGGTGGCCTATCCAAAATATCTGAAAAGGGGAAAGAATTTGGGGCATGAGCTAGAAAGCTCAGTGTGTTCCAACAGTGCAAGTAAAACAGTTGCATCAATAAATAATAAATCATATTATGCAAAACATATCATAAAGATGCATCAAAGTTTTCATGCAACCTATCTACCCTCCAACCGAACACCATGATACAGTTCCCCAGAACCATATCTTATACTGGCATTAACCCAAGCCCATTGGGCGGGGTACCATCCTAAGGTTATACCTTAGAATACGGGCGGCCCTAGTCGAAACTTAGGAACCGAAAACAGGCGGACCTGGCCGAAGCTTAGGATCCGAAAACGGGCGGACCTGGCAGAAGCCTAGGATCCGAATACGGGCGGACCTAGCCGAAGCTTAGGATCCGAATACGGGCGGTCTTACCAGCTGGATCAGGGCTGAGCCGATAATCTCCACATCATACCCCCAAGTACCTCTACTAATTAGTCCGGGTAGTAACATAGTATGCAACAATAATAGTTATAGCAATGCTCAACAACATATTTCTACACTGATAACCGAAAATCATAGGAATGCTTGTCATATCGAATGCTAGAGCATAATTCAAACATACAGTGCAATCATATTTCTTTCATAAACAGAAAATATGCTATTTTTTCACAAAATCAAGTTTAGCAATCAAATACATATAGTATGTTTCATTAAATCATGTAAAATATGTAAAATAATATGCAACAGTCATATAGCACACAGGGAACACACCTCAAAAGATGAGATCGGTCAGTCAAAAGGTCTATCGAGCACCGGGATCACGCTCCGCTACAGTACCGGAACCTAAATAGACAAGGATTATGGTTACAAACAAATTTACACCTTGATTCGTATTAAAATACTAAGTTTAGGGTCGTACGAGTGACGATCGGATCACGAGGCGGTACGGATCGAGACGAGCTGGGCTGGGCGTAGGCACGATCGGGAGATCCACGAGTACCTATTAAATCAGAAGATTAATATTAGACCTTAATCATCAGTTTATCTTAATTGACATAACTTATACATATACATGTTCGGGTTCAACGTCCAATTTAGAGGCTTTCGGGTTAGAATTTCGCAAAACGGGCTTCAAAATCGGACTCAGGACGTCGAAAAACATAAAAATGGGACTTTTCGGAAAAAAGTTGACTTTTTGGTCAAAGTCAACGCTGACGTCGTGCTGACGTCACTGGTCCAAGGCTGACTCGACGAGTTGACTCGGACGAGTTGACTCACTGAGTTAACTCGGACGAGTTGACTCACTGAGTTAACTCGGACGAGTTGACTCACTGAGTTAACTCGGACGAGTTGACTCACTGAGTTGACTCGGGTCAACAGGTCGGGTCGGGTCAACGGGTCGGGTCAACGGGTTTGACTGAGTTGACTGGTCCAGCCGATTCAGACCGGTGGTCTACACTGACCGACTCTTACCCTTAGGAGTCAAAGGTCGTCGGACGGTCGTCGAATCTCGCCGGAAAATTCCGTTTCACGTCGTTTTCTGTCGGAAAAACACAATCAAACAACTCAATATTTTATTTCTCACCTGAAAACACAAAATAACGTCGGAAATAACCCAAAACTCACCTGATTTGGTTCTTAACAGTTCGAACAAGTCGGGAAGTTGTCGTAGCTCCGACGATGGGGCAAACGATGGTGAACGGTCAAACGGTGACCTGGGTTTTGACCGGCCTGCGATGAGTAGTCCAACAGCGGTGGCGGCGTGGCCAACGGGCATCGAACGGCGTCGGAAAATCGAAGGTAAGGGTGGACCAGTTTAGACCTAGGTTTGTGAATCTTTAACGGTCGATTGCCGACGAAAGGGACGTCGATTGGGCGCGTGGGTTGAGGGGTTTTGCTCGGAGTTTGACGGTGAACACTATAACGTCGGCGGTGAGCGTCACGGCGCGACGGTGAGGGCAGATCGACGGTGGCCAATTTGGTTCAAGGGAGAGGGACGTGAATCGATGGGGGTGTTTCTGGAACTTTTGGGAAAAAATGATCCCAATTAAATGACACTCGATAGGTTATGTGGGATATTTTAATTATTTTATTATTATTTTATTTTAGAATCCCATACAACTTAATTGGGGTGACTTACAACCAAGAGCTTCAATAGCTCAATTGGTTAGGCACCCGACTGAAACCACATGAGGTTGTGGGTTCGATTCCCACAACCCTCACTCCCTCCTTTTTTTTCATTTCATTTATTATTATTATTATTTTCTGAGTGTTACAAAACGGTATTTGTGGCTTCCGCCCAAAAATATTTAGTTAAATTATTTTCACAAAGCATGGTTCTAGCCATTTCTTCTAAAGTTTGATTTTTCCTCTCAACTACCCCCATTTTGTTGAGGAGTGCGAGGGGCGGAAAAATTGTGGCTAATCCCATTCTCATTTAAAATTCTTCAAAACCTATATTTTGAAACCCGGTTCCATGATCACTTCTAATATGAGAAATTTTAAGCTCAAGATCATTTTGAGTTATTTTAAAAAATGTGATGAATTTTTCTAAAGCCTCATATTTTGTACTTAAGAATAGAACCCAAGTAAACATACGATTTACCACCCAAGCTTATAGTCCTAATTGGCCCAAAAAGATCCATATGAATCAATCGTAAACATCTACTAATAGAGATATCATTAATGGATTTAAATGAGGATCTATGTTGTTTACCCTTAGAGCATGCATCACATATTTTATCATTAGAGAACTTAAGTTTGGGTAAATCTCTAACTAGATTAAGAGAAATTAATTTCTCTAAAACACTCATGCTAGCATGTCCTAATTTTCTATGCCAAAAAGCCATGAGTCATATTCATCATGTGCAATTAAACATGCATGAGATGTATGAATGTCATCTAAATGCACCATGTAAATATTTCCTATCTTATGCCCTATGAGCATCAATTGATTCGTTTTAATGTTCACTATTTTGCAACCATTTTTATCAAATAAAACATTAAAACATTTATCAATTAATTGACTAATGTTCACCAAATTATGTTTAAGATCGTTGACATATAAGACATTTTCAATGAAATTAGAAAAGTGAATAAGCTGATACACTTTAGGTACTTATTTATAATATAAAGTTTTTTTTGAAATAAATCCTTAAAGTATTATGTTGGGCCTTGAACTTTTATGTTGTCTTTTGGGACTATATCCAACATCTTGCACTGTTGTACGGGAGTTCTAGGCAATATCAACAAAATTTGGCAGTTATATTTTTTAAAAGTAAACTATGCAATTGATCACTCAACCACAATTTTTTTTTTAAATTTGGGCCACTTAACTTAAAAATCACATTACATTTATCGAACTTTTAATTCATTTTTATTATAATCACTAATGTTAAAGCCTCGCCCCTAAAAATACCCATAGTTTAAAAAATTAATAGTCACCGCAAAAGGCCAATTTTTCAATGAATAGAGCAATTTTTTATCAATTCTAATGGTGGAATGGTACCATTGGGCCAAAAGATTAGCATAATTTAATTTCAAGTTGTTTTAATGGTTGAAAATGACAAATCAAATAATTTTAATTTTTAGTTTCGATTCTAATTTGATTGATATTTGAAGAGATTAAGAGATTTCTCGAGGAATTCGAACAAATGAATAGAAAGAGAAGAGTATAAGTAGTTTGGTGGTTATTCAACTAGAGAGACCACCAAACGACGAATAATGACAACAAAAGGAGGCAATGCTCCAATAAAAATAATTTTTTTCTAATTTGCCACTGTTAACTAGCAGCTCAGCTTAAAACTAAATTATATTATTATTCTAGTCAAATCAAGCATTCTTACCGTTGAGATTTACTAATAACGTCTTCGTCCATTGGATGTTTTTTTCAATTCATGATTTAGTAATGTTTTAAGTATGTAAATTCTACTTTTGCCTAAAACTTATCGGTTCCACTTAAACACTATTTTCAACCTAAAATAAAAATATTGTCAACAACTAAATGAATGCCATAAGTGGACGCAGTGGTTAAACATGATAATATTTTTTTTTGGAAGGATCTCATGTTCAAAAGCTATTGTTTTATTTTCACCAAATTGTCAATCCAATCGCGTGGCGACATGTGTGACCACAGTATATTGACATAGGTCACTAATAGAATTTACCATGAGAGGACTAAAATAAAAATGAAATATAAGTTGAGTGGCCATTTTGCATGTTTTTGAATTTTAGTGACCAAAATGAAATTCCTTTTATAGTCGGTTGACCAACTGTGTAGTTCACCCTGTTTTCTCTATGCGAGGACTTGAGCCCAAAAACATGTTGAAACTTGACCCAAATTTTCAGAATCTATATTGTTGGGTTTGATCCATGACCCTAAATACAACCCAAATTCATAAACGAATGGAGCAGTGTTCCACTTTATTTTTATTTACAGCTGCACAAGTATTTTTGGTAATTTTCAAAATCACCCCTCAAAATTCACAGTGAAAAAGGAAGTCAATTTCACTGCAAACTCAATGTTAAAATGAATAAAAATTTATCAACAAGTGATGGTATTCTTGGAGTCCTCGTTGTTGGAAGACTTTTTTTAAATAGTATTTTTTATTTGAATTATCTTTTTTTCTTATTATAAAATAGATAAATAAATAAATCAAGGTTATTTTTTTGAAACCAAAATATCTAATTGCCACTAACAATGATTAATCTTTTCGTTGTGAGTTCTCTTACTAAAAGATGAATAATTAGACATGAAATATACTTCGTTTTTATCGATGAAAATTGAACCTTAATATTATAATTAAGAGATCAAGTAAACAACATCACACCAAATCTTTTGAGATATTTGATTTTGATATAACTTAAATGAAAAATATTATTAGACTTAAAAAAAATTACAAAAATAATTTAAAGTCCAAATAACTTGAAAAATATGTTTGAAATTTTTTTAAAATGTTTTCGACATGTTTAAATGCTTTCAAAATAACCTAAGTGTCAAAAACAAGCTATGAGTATCGGTACGATTCTCCTCGTACTGATAGTCTGATACCAAATAGCTCATATCGATACGGTCATACGCATACCGATACGCCCTTTGTTTCCTTAAATTTTTCAACTTTCAAATGAGCAAGTGTTTGTACCGGTACAAGCTTAGCCATACTGGTATGTTAGGCACCATACCAAAACTCGCGTACCGATACTGATAAGCCCATAAAGTGCATTTAATGCTGGAAATAAAATCTTCAATGGCTCTTAACAACCCCAACGGCTAGAAACAACCACAAACTCCTTAGAGGGTTTAAAAGACACCTATAAGCATCCATAAAAAAACAAGATACACATTGCCAACATTTATGTATATAGAAATCAAGTTTTATATTTAAATTGCCATTTTTTTTTTAAAAAAAAAACACTAGTGAGCCTAATTGCTATATTTGCTCAAGTATTTAGGATTTGGAGTTCGTGCTTAAGAGTGCAAACATATTGCCTTGTGAGGTTTTTATTTGTTTGTTTATTTATATTTTCTCTTTGAGAGAGAGATATGCAAGACTTTGGGTGTAAATCTTGATTGTAAAGTCATCTTATTTAGCCTAACAAGATAAATAAATTGAGTGAATTTGTAAAAAATTCTTAGTGTGGAAGCTATGGTAGTGGAAGTAGATTTGGTTGAGAAGTCAAACCACTATAAATCTTTGTGTAAAATTTTAATTTCCAATTGCTTCCACCACTTTCATTGTAAAGCCAATTCACCCATCTTGGTAATTCGAATGATCGATTCGAGCCCGACAAAATATCACGATTTAAAAAATAAACATAATAATAAAATTGCACATAAGCTCAAGTGATTACAAGGTAATAGATGTTCATACAAATTTTTAACCCTTTGACAATGTACACACTCCTTGTAGACAAATCAAATTGAACCCAGATCTCCTAGGATGAATATCATCGTCTTTTTCACCGAAACCATTCTTTGGATTTAGCTTGTTTTACAAAATAAACTTAATTATTTGTAAGGATAAATATTGAATCTATACATGAGTTTTGTTTTAATATGTAATATAATACATGTATTTTGATTTGGTGCATTATGCACATGAAATTTTGATATTTTTATTTTTTTAACAATCTCTACCTAAAGGGAAGTGAAGAAGAAATTTGCTCTTACTAGGTCTAGAGCCCACAATTTAGAGGAAGAGAAAATGTCAACTAAAAAAATTTTAATCACTTTGCTCTAGAGAATGTACATATTTTTAAAAAATAAATATATGTAGTTCTAAAAAAAATATGTTGATAATTATTAATTGTGTCAATAATTTGTAAAAAAAAAAGTTAAATTAATTTCTTTGTCTCTTCCCACGATAATTTTTTTTAGTTTTTTTTTTGTGTGATGTTAGTAGTAGCATTAGTTTTGTGCTAGTTACCGATCACGGTTGATTTTTTTATTTCTTTTATTTATTTATTTATTTATTTATTTTTGTTCCTAATAAGAATATCATTTGTTTAAGATTTCTCTTTTCGTCGTATATCTTATTGTATTTTGTTTTGTTTGTTTTTGTGGCACAATTTTTCTCTGCCTTGTGCAGTGATCATCACGACACACGTCCCTGATCAGAGAAGGTTGGCAAGTCTTATATGATTAGATTCTCTTATGTGGTAGTTTGTTAATGTTTACAGAACTATTAGCGGAGTAGTCTGCAAGATTTATTTTGTTGATAACATCTCCTACATCATTACTTAAGTATCTAGTTGGACAGAGACATAGTATTTATTTCATGAATTTCTATGGATGACGAAGGACATAGTCAAGAGAATGTTTTGGTCTTTTTCTTTCCAAGCCCTTTGAATTATATATATATATATATATATTCTTTTTGTACGAGATTTTTTTGTTGAATTTAGTCCTCAAGTTTCTCTTCATATTTTGTTTGTATTATATTGTACTTTAATTTAATTTAATCTAATTTTTTATTAAATATATTAAATTAAATTAAAATTATATATATATGGCTATACAAAAAAATCAAAATTCATAAATAAAAGTATAGCCCTTTGCCCTCTTTGTTTATTGTTGGATAAATTGAAATGAGGTGAATACCCAAACCCTCCTCCTCATATTCTTATTCCTTGGCAAGAAAAACAAACGCCGGAAGTGAGGCGGCGCAAATGTCATTTTCCCATTACATATATAATAATAATAATGACATTGATGGGGTGATCTTGGGGATTTCCGTATTCCGCTTGTTATTTTCTTTTCAACAAAGAGCGAATTTCCAATTTCACCCCAGCAAGGGGCTATACATTCCCCAAACACATTAAATTCAAAATTTAAAAGTAGTGTTAAATTGAGATTACAATGTCAAAATTTTAAAAAATAATATAAATATTCTTTTAAAATAGCATTAAATTTATTTTTACGTATTTTTATATACAGTTTTCATTTAAAAATTTATCAAGAAATTTAAAAGTAGTGTTATTTTTATCGCACTTTCATTTCCCCCGAGGAAGCACTCATGCATTGTTGTTTTGTCGGTTGTTATTTTTTTTTTGGTAATATGCATGTCCATCTTACGATTTATGTTCGGGGTGCATAATTCCTCTCCCAACAATGTCATCTCTAAGGTTCGAACTTGCGTCCTCTCTTTGAGAGCACAATGTGTCTTACTAATGCATCGAACACTTATTAGTTTTGTCGGTTGTTATTTAATACAAGTTTAATTATAGGTAATAGATATTCTTTGTACAATTTAATATGTGTGTATGTTTGAATGGTAATATTTATAGAAAAACAAGTTGATGCATGGTTTAATGATAAAAAAAGTTTAAGATTTACTGATCGAGTGACCAATGATATACATATTATTCTATTTTATATGAGTTTGAATATTAAAATTTAATTTAAGAATATAATTCCTTTGTATTATATAAAAAATGATATTTAGATTTTAATTTACTTGTAACGTACGTTGGCTTTTTATACAATTAAAATATTTATAAAATATTAAATTAAGTTCAATTAAGATTTTGTTATTGTAACATATAAAGAGACGTGATTTTAAATATATTTAAACATGATCTATTCAAAAATTAGAAACACTTAAATGTACTTGAATTTATAGTTTATAATATCTTTCAAATTACGCAAATGTAATTAATGAAGGAACATCAAGTGATCTTAAGGGGACATGACCCACCCTAACTTTTACGATTTAATTGTATTTTAGATTATTAAAAATTTTAAAATTATTAAAATTAATCACAGTATCTCCCAATATTATCTGACTAAATTGTTTTTAAGACACAATTAGTTTTAAAATTAATGAAAATTAAGTTTTACTCATACTTTTTCTAGCTTTTAAAATATTAAATTGATAAAATTAAATCTCAACTCTATATCTTATACAATTATCATTTAAACTTTTATTAGTTATAGAGATAAACAACTTAATAACTCTTACAATTTCATCCCCATTTCGTATTTGAATATAATAATGATTTGTTCTTCCTTATCTTTTTTGATCATAAAAAGGGGTAATGAAATGGGATCAAAATCCCATGATGGCATATTCGTAAATCCGCCGAAAGCTTAGCCCAAAAATTGGAAGCCACCTTCCCTCAACAACTCTCGACTGTCGAGTCCTCGACCGAAGCAAAGCAAAGCACTTATTAAAATAATAATATTATAATCTCTACGAAGGTTGTGAGCTTCATTCATACAATACAACCGCAGATAAATCTTCATTCCCGATTAGGTTTCTCTTTCTCTCTCTCTCTCTCTTGTCTTTGTGTGGTTAGGGTTTCTCTCTCTATCTCTTTTAACTTAATTTTCTTTCCTTTTATTACAGATCTGTTTGTTTGTTTAGTTTCGGAGTAAGGAAAATCTCAATGGAGGTTTTGTTGTAGTAATCAAGCAAAGATTACATCTTTGGGGTGGAGAAAAAAAGGGTTTTGAGGGGTTTAGTTTGGGTCTTCTTCTTCTTTTAATTTGAAGGAATGGCGAGCTTGAACCCTTTTGATTTGCTGGGTGATGATGATACCGGGGAACTATCATTGCTGGTCGCTGCTCAGCAAAAGGCTGCTGCCGCCGCCCCAAAGAAGGGGCTGGATCAGTCTAAGGCTAAGCCACAGCCTGCAGCTCAGGGTAAACAAGCTAAGCTTCCCTCTAAACCTCTTCCTCCCGCTCAGGCCGGTAAGTTTTCCCTAATAAAAAAGAGTGAACTTTTTTCATTGATTTTGCTGAAATTATTATTTTATCACATATTAATTGCATGCGTTAAGTTTAATTTACCTCGTTCTATCAAAAAAATGTTTGGGTTTTATTTCTGGTAAATAGAATGTTGGAGCCTGAATGTCTGATTTGGTGCTGTTATTACTGTCCAATGATGTTCTGTCAATAGTATTCTATTTTTGGTTTCTTGAGCTGTGTTCAAATAGGTTCTGTTGGATTTGTGAGGCTTCGCACTGATGTATGTGCATTTTGGTATTTTTTCAAGTGAGGGAAGCAAAGACTGAAACTGCACGAGGCAGAGGCCGTGGCGGGCGCGGATATGGGCGTGATAGTGGTGGATACAGACGTGATTTTTCCAATGACGACAACTCTTTCGGCAATGTTGGTGTACCTGCCGGTCAAGGTTCACTTGAAGATGGAGAGAGTGGGAGGCCCTCTGGAAGGCGTGGTGGCTATGGTGGTCCTCGACCTTACCGTGGTGGCCGCTCTGGTGGTTTCGATAATGGGGAAGTTGGAGATGGTGAACGGCCTCGCAGGTTGTATGAACGTCGTAGTGGGACTGGACGCGGGTAAAAAGAAAAAGGAAGAGCTTTTTATTGAGTTTAGAATTGATGTTTTTTTAGTCTTGAAACTGATGCATTTTGTTTCTTGTTCCTCCCTGCAGAAATGAGCTCAAACGCGAAGGCTCTGGTCGTGGAAATTGGGGAAGTCAGACTGATGAACTTGCTCAGTGAGTTGGTTATCTTTAGTGTTTATGAACTATGATCCGAGACATAAATTCTATCGTAAAATCAAATGAATTCATCGGTTGCTGTTGTTCTTGTTGTTCATTGAATGAATGAAACTTTTGTTTGACTTGTTCAGGGTGACTGAAGAAGTCAATGAAGGTGAGAAGAATTTAGGTGATGAAAAACCGGCAGGAGATGCTAACAAGGAAAGTCCTACCAATGATCCTGAAGAAAAAGAACCCGAGGATAAGGTAGATTCTCCTGTCAGCTCATTATTTTTAGATTGTTATGAGTGTCTGCAACCTTAGCTAATTGTAGATCGATGCTACTAATAATGGTAATTACTTTGTACAACCATCGATGTCATTATTTTTAATAGGAGATGACTCTCGAGGAGTACGAGAAGGTGCTGGAAGAGAAGAGGAAGGCTCTGCAGGCTCTCAAGACCGAGGGAAGAAAAGTGGATGCCAAGGAGTTTGAGTCTATGCAGCAGCTCTCAAACAAGAAGAGTAACGATGAGATCTTCATCAAGTTGGTGAGAATCCATTGGTTCAGTTCTGGAAGTCCAATTAATGACTTTGTTTTATCAGTCGGCTAATATGTATTAACTATCTGTTCCCCCGTCCCCGTAACTGTCTTGTACAGGGCTCGGATAAGGATAAGAGAAAAGAGGCTTATGAGAAAGACGAGAGAGCCAAAAAGGTATTTTTACTTCTGTTTATCGACCTGCATGTCCGGCTTCCCTGGTTTTGACACATACATTCCAATTTCAGTTATCTATTTAATGTGTTTGTCGCAAAACATCCATGCATATGTGCCGCTTTTTCGTTTTTAGCGCTTTGGCTATTCTGTCTCGAGATTTGCCTAATGTCTTTACGGCATATACTGGTTACCCATCCTAACGTGTGGTGTTGGTGGCAGTCTGTCAACATTAATGAATTTTTGAAGCCTGCTGAAGGGGGGAAGTACTACAACCCCAATGGCCGTGGCCGTGGCCGTGGACGCGGTTCAAGAGGCGTTGGTGGAGGAAGTGCAGAGAATAAAAATGAGGCAACACCTTCCATTCAAGACCCTGGGCAGTTCCCAACTTTGGGGGGCAAGTGAGATTTCTCTGAAACCCCACATTCGATCTCCATGTTCGTCTTTTTTTATAAAAAAAAATTCCGGCAGGGAAATGTGCTTCTAATAATCTGGTTTCGTGTTGCCAAAGGATCTCTGAATTTCATGTTTAAAAAATGTATATTTTGTTTTGTTGTAATGGTGTGATCTTTTCTGTGCCATAAAAAAGAAAGGGAGCCATGTGAAACAATTTATTTATGACTAGAAGTAGAGATTAGTATTTTTCACGTTTTGGTTTTGGAACTATCTGCTGCTACTACCTTGATTAAGGCTTCGTTCTCCATTGCTGTCAAAACGGCCGTTTCGCACGCAAACGGAGAAGCATTGCTGAACGGTCCAACAAAATCGCATTGCTGCCGGTTTTTGCTGGAATTTATGCCTCAAACCAGCAATGGAGAACGAAGCCTAAATCAAAGATGTTTAGGGGAAGCAATTCCTGTGATTAATAATCTTCTACCTCAATACCTTGTGGAATATGTTCTTCCATTGTTGTCTTCTTCATCAAGCCATCAATGCATTTTCACCAAAATAGCACATTTTTCAACTTTATTCTCCATTCTAACACTCGTATAAAATTATTTCACTGCATGGCGAGTTTCATTATTTCTTTTAATTTCTTAATTAAATTTTTTAATGAAACTTATGGTGAGTTGTATTAAAATTTGTTTCTTTTAACGTTTAAGGACTTCATTATTTACATTAAAAATTGCTATACAGTGAACTCGTGTTATTAGGGGGAATAATTTTGAATGGGTGTCAAATTAAAAAAAATAAAGTTTTAAAAGGTGCTATTTTAGTGAAAATCCCTCTAATTCGTTGGAACATGGATGGATTTTGATACGAAGAATATAAATATTGCTTTATATATCATTCCCTCTAAATTAAAGGCAAATTAAGGGGCAAAAAACTGACCTTTCGATGCTGGAACAGTGCACACAGGAGGACGGCGGAGTGGTGGATGGTGGAACGACCTGTATTAATGTCGGCAAAACAAGTCGACCGATCACGGCGGCAGAAGAGGCGACACCGACAACAGAAATTGGGATTGTAGGGTTTATGAAATTTGAGTATATTTGATTTAAAACTATCAATTTTTAATATAATAAAGAAATATAACAATTTTATTAAATCTAATTTTTATTTTTTAAAAAATAAATTTTAATTACAATTATAGTCCTCATGATTTTTATTTTTTTTAAAAATTAATAGTGTTCAGCGTTAGTGGTGTTCAGCAATGTTAGTCGCCCATGGTAAAATTCTCCTTAAATATAATACCATTTTGCCATCTTTTATGGAATTTGGGGTTATTCTCTCTATCAATATAATGTTGGTAAGTTCCAAAGGAAAAATCAATATTAAAATAAAGATACCTAATTACGTCAAATTTCTTAAAAAAAATAAAATCAAATTGTTAAATTAAAACTTAATTTCAATTGTTAGAACAATAGAGGGACTAAAATCAGAATTAGACCGTTGATGAAGAGACTCGCAAGCCCAAGCCCCAAAACTGGAGCTTGATCAGATTCATCATTCCATTCCAAACCAACTCCTGCGTTGCGTGTCATTTCATCTCTGTCTTTTCCCTTTCTTCTTCATCTTACCTCAGGCGGAACTTTCCGGCGAATCAGTGTGAGATCCCGGTGATCTGTCGCCGGAAAGTTTCATTTGGATTTCGGCCACTCAATCCTCTGATCTTTCCGCTTTCTTCACTCTACAATGAATCCCGAATAGTGAGTTTTCTCTTTTATTTTGTATTTAATAGTATTTTTTTACTTTTATCGATACGTTGTTCTAATAATCCTATATTTTGATTTATTGTTCCTCTTTTTTTTTTTTTTCTGATTTGGTGACTGTATTTCGAAAATTTGATAGAATTTTAATTGATCCAATAATTGTCGGTGCTAAAAGTCACGGGATTTTGTTTTAGATCTGTTGATAGAATTGAGAATTGAGAATTGAGATGTTTTGTTTTCCTCTCTGGAATTCATCTGTGGAATTTAGTGGAAAAAGGGTACGGACTCTGGTGTGTTCTTCAATAATTAAATTATTCACGCCTTTTATGTTACGTGTTGTAAAAACTTCAATTGATTTTGGCTGGAAATGGATTCTTACTAGAATGAAATTGTTCAGTAAGTTTTGATGTCTTCTAGTCTTTCCCGAAAGAATCAGATATGTGATTTTTTAACATGTGTTGCCAAATCTATTATTTGTGATGAAGAAGCAAATCTAACTTGATTTTGAATGTAATGCATTTTAATTTGATGCACCAACCAAAATTAAGAGATCGGCTGAAAAAACGGGTTAGAATTTTGAGTTGAGTAGGCCTCAATTATAGAAATCAACTTTATGTTATGCATTGTATAATCGGAGATGTTATGTGCTTACATCATTCAGAAGTATGTTAGTATTATCTGGTTGCACATTTTTGCAGTGACTATCTGTTCAAGCTACTGCTTATTGGAGATTCAGGTGTTGGAAAATCTTGCCTTCTTTTGAGATTTGCTGTAAGTTTCCCGACTTAAACTGGCATAAAGTATATCTCTTTGCTTCTTAGAGTTCTGTTGCACATTCTAGTTGTTTATATGATCGCCTTTAATTGCTATATTCACGTTTAGAAAGTTCCATTGCATACGCCTTTAATTTGAAGTTCCATTGCATATGATCGCCTTCTTTTGAGATTTGAACTTCATGCGGTGATCTATTTTTATGATGCGGATGGAGCACATTTTTGGTTGGAGAATAGTTTCATATTGGAGATGTCAAACATCCGGATACATTCAGACTGACGTGCAGTACCGAACCTTGTTACTGATCATTATGTAATTTCTTTAATGCAGGATGATTCATATGTAGAAAGCTACATAAGCACCATTGGGGTTGATTTTGTGAGTAAACAGTCCCTGCTGTTGACTTTTAAGTTCCAAAATTTATAACAAATATTCTAATTTCTTATCTTCTCATTTTCTTTTTTGGTAGAAAATCCGCACTGTGGAGCAGGATGGGAAGACCATTAAACTTCAAATTGTATGTTATTGCATGCTGTTCTGCCTTTTCTTTTATTCGTTTGTTTGAATATTTTCTATCCTAGTTTCATCCAGGTAATATTCTTTGTAGGATAATGAGTTGTCTGCTCGTCTGCCTCTTCTTCATTGACTGCTAACTTTTTTATATCTCATTTTATTAATATAGTCCTTCAAAATTGCTCATAAACCTTAACGCTTAGCAATCTTGGAATTTTAGCTTCTTGATTTTTACTTATTAATTTGCTCTTGATTCAATATCAGTGGGACACTGCTGGGCAAGAACGATTCAGGACAATCACTAGCAGCTACTACCGTGGGGCTCATGGCATAATAGTGGGCGATCTTTTCCACTAGATTTTCTCCTTTCGCTTATTTTATTTTTCCACTTCTTATTTATGATTCTCATATATATTTTTAAATTTTTTAATGTCATATTTTTTCCCTTTTACCTGTGGCTCCTGTATTAGATTGTTTATGATGTGACAGACCAAGAAAGCTTCAATAATGTCAAGCAATGGCTGAGTGAAATTGATCGCTATGCTAGTGACAATGTTAACAAACTACTGGTTGGAAACAAGTGTGATCTTACAGCAAATAAAGTTGTGTCGTACGAAGCAGGCAAGGTATTTGGTAGTTCGCATGTAAAGCATAAATTTGCCTCTTTATAGCAGGTTTATTCCTAGGAAGAGCTGTATGATCATCAAATTGTAATTGTTTGTGTTATACTTGCATATTCATTGCTCCAGCCCCTTCTCCATTTATCTGTTTTTCTTCTTTCAGGCACTTGCAGATGAAGTTGGCATACCTTTTATGGAAACTAGTGCAAGAGATTCCACTAATGTGGAACAGGCTTTCATGGCCATGGCTGGTTCCATCAAGGACAGGTGCCCTTACTCTTTCCTAAATGGTTTTAGTAATATTTCGACTGACCTGAACCTGAAAATTCAATCGGATTAACCCGATTCTGAATCTGATCTGTCCCAATTTGACTATAAAAAGTTAACAACTTGAACCCATCCAATCTGAACCTGAAATGAACCAGATAAAAAATGATCTAAACTCAAAATGACCTGAACAAGAAACCTGAAAAATGATTTTGAACTCAATTATTGAAAAACCTGATTTTGATCCGAACATGAAATAACCCAAAAAATTTAAAGCTCGAACTGACCCTACTCAAAACTAACCCTACCATTCAATTGGGAGCTCTTGAAATCTTAGTTATTTGAATACTAATACAATTAGGCTAAAAAAGTCGTGGTTTGTAGAACCATGTACTGTTGAATGGCATTTTCAGGCTGTTTAGTTTTATTGTTCAATCTTATTATACAAGAAAGATTAGATCAATAAACTTTTCTTTTCCATGATATTTTACCTCAAAGTCTTTGATTGTGCATACATTCGCTTGTTTTAGTTGCTCATTAAAAATTGCCTCTAAATGCAGAATGGCTAGCCAACCAGCCATGAACAATGCTAGGCCTCCTACAGTACAGATCCGAGGACAGCCTGTTGAACAAAAGAGTGGCTGCTGCTCTTCCTAAAATGTCAAGTCTTGAGTTAGGAGGTGGCTCTATTCTTCTACAGTAGGCGGCGGCGGTGCGTAAGATTCAAGTGTTTCTAAAACTCCTCAGTTGCAAACCTTATTTCATGTTGGAGAAAACCTCAGAAGTAGAGGGATATCATTCATTTACAGTTCCCACAAACACAGTTGTTAATGTGAAGGCTTTGTACAATGTATGCTTGTTTGTTTGTTGATTAAATAATTAGTGTTCTTCCTCAACGGTAGACATCACTATGTTTGTTTTTTAATTACATGGTTTAATGTAATAAAATAATTATTATTGTAAAATTTCCTTGTGGTGCAATTGCATTCCTAGTTAGCTTTTGCTTTAAAATTATTTAATTGAATTGTCAACGGTTATTTGTCTGTTGGTAAATTGTCTAGAGCCCTAGTTCGGTGACTAGAAGGTATGTATGAGTTTTATTTGATGTATCGTCCGTGAATAAAAATTAATTTCATTAGCGGTCTTATTTTTAACCTTAATCCTACTTGAATGACTCTAAACACTTAAGATTACAAATAGTATATATTCATATTTTTTTAACTTTTTGATAAGACACACCTTACAAATAAAGTTGCTCAAACTCGAGTTTCACAAATGACCTAATTTAATTTGTTACAAAGAGATCTAAAAGTTTTTATGTTTCAGATTTAAATCTTGTTATATGTGGATTCGATTCATATTTATTCAGTGAAATTGTTAGTTCGTGTTTGTAGTGATTGATGTTTGTAATCTTATATGACAATTGGTACATATTTTAATGACCCTAAATGCAAATTACCCTTCTACTTATCATGGTGACCAAGATTATTAATCTGAATAGAAATCTTCTGCCCTTCTTTAGAACTTTTTTTATGTCCTACACTAATAAACTAAGTTTAGGGTTTAAGGTTAATATTTAAAATTATGGTTTAAGGTTAGGGTTTAGAGAATTAGGGGTAAAGTATAATTTTAAGGTTTAGAGCTTAAGATTTAGAATTTAAGATTAGAGTTTAAAATTTATATTTTTAATATTATAGCATAAAAAAGCAGGAGAAGATTTTTGCCCTACTCATCTACCAAACCAATTACGTCTAATCCTCAAATTCTAAATTTGATACGCAAAAGAGTTGAAGAAATTAGCCATTAGAACCCACCAACTTGGTCTATTTACATAGGTTTTTTTGGGTAAAGTATATAAATGGTCAATGAACTATTCCAAAAAATATAAAATGGTCACCAAACTTTCAAAAGTTATATAATAGAAATTAAACTTTAGTTTTTGTTACAAAATGGTCACTGAACCGTTAATGGGTGACATGCCAATTACAAAAATTTGTATAACAACACATTTAATCCTCAATATTTACACATTCAATCAATTTAGACATCAATAACGAGGGTTAAATTAGTACTAAATTGATTGAATGTGTAAATATGGAAGATTAAATGTGTTATTATTAAAATTTTCATAATTGTCATGTGATTCAATAACGGCTTAGTGACCATTTTGTAACAAAAACTAAAATTTAATGCTTATTTGTAACTTTAAAAGTTTGATGACTATTTTGTATTTTTGGTATAGTTTAGTAACAATTTGTATATTTTACTTTTTTTAAAATAAAGTTTGGCCAAAAACTTTGAATTGGGGGAAGCTTCTCTTAGGTGGCTTTGGTGAGCTCAAAAGAAAAGGGTATCGTTTCACCAACTCCACGTCTCCACCAACTCCTTAAACCTTTTTATTTTCCAACTCCATTAACTAAACCCATGCTCCAAAATTTCTACAATATGATATTGTAGAACTGGTGAGTTCATCATGCTTTTGCCTAACCAATCCATACATGTATTACTTATTAGGAAACCCATGATGAATGTATATAATATTCAATGTTTTGAATTGATTGGCCTCATTAGGTTGGTGATGTGATGGCCAACCGGTTAGGTTTTTTATTAAGATATTGTTTTTAGACATGAAATTGCCCCATTAACATTACATTAGTTTATTGTTGTTAGAATTAGACCGAATTAAACAGTTAAATCAGATATCAGTCATCCGATCAGTTTAATCACAACATATTAACTTAAGTAAAGAAATAACTAAAACAAAGTTGAAAGATCAACACTTCAACTGATTATAATTACTTTTACAATTATTGTTAAACTAAAAATCGATTATCCGATCAATTTGACCACAAATCCTATTCCTACAACATTACATCATCTTCAACCTGACTCGTTTAGGGTTATGTCAAATGTCACATGTAGCCAAAGATTCTATGCTTAATCTGTTTAAGAGGCATATGTTAAACAATGAATTGAAAGAAACAACAACCATTGATCCAATAATTTAAGTAAATTATTCTTCAATTTTCACCCCATTAATTTGTATATATAATTAACAAACCAACGATTATAAAAAATGGGGGCTGCTGGCCTAACCTATCAATACAATATCTTTTGCTTTTGGATTGGAATATAAAGGGAGATTGGAGAAGGGCACCAACACATGTATATTATTCAAATTGATTTGGTGATGCACAAGATAGAAGAATATTCAACCGAGGTCAAATTTGAAATTTTTTTAATCTATATTGATTTGATCTTAGATTAACCTCAACCCGCCCAATTGAGGGGTCTAATTCGAATAAAAGGGAAAAGGCAACTATATGTATATGTAAAATATTGAGAAATTATTTGATATACATGTTGTCTAAATTTAGACTACACAACCGACTTATTTAAATCTTAAACTTTAATCTTAAATCCTAAACTCTAAATTATAAAATTATAACAAGCCCTAAATAAGATATGTAACATTGGGATAAGTAAAATTGTGTAGTATAAATTTTACACGGTCAGTTTATCAAATAATTTTTCCTAATATATATATATATTATATTTTGATAAACAAACCGTGTAAAAAAATTACACAACCATTCATATTTAAGCTATAAAATTTAAAACTTAAATCCTTAACCCTAACACCAAACTTAAACTCTAAACTTTAAATTCTACACCCTACAACCTAAACTTATAAACCCTAAACCACAACCTAAATATCTAAACCTTAAAATTAAAAGGCTTGCATATCAAAGTATTTTCATATATATATATATATATATATATATATATTCAAATTGATTTGGTGAAGGACGAGATGGAAGAATATTAATTTAAGTAATGTTAATTATTGGTGTTAATAAGAATAAAAGAGAAAGTGCTTGACTTTTGCCTCTTTAAATTATTGTCCAAAATTTCCTTTGAGTTAACGAGCCTTCTATATAACAATATAGCGTGCCAATTGTCCCTTCACTGTCTTTGTTCCTTCTCTAAGTAAACTAAACTAAACATGGGTTTTGCAGCAGCTTTCCTCCTCCTCCTCCTGGCGGCTCCAGCAGCTCTCGCCGTGCAGTATACCGTCGGAGACAGTGCTGGTTGGACCACCACCGGAGATTACGAGGGCTGGGTTCAAGGGAAAACATTCACCGTCGGCGACACACTTTGTAAGTTGCTTTGTCCAAACATGTCATATAGTATAATTTAATCAATTGGCCTAATTGTGGTTTTAGTCCCTTTATCATGTAAAATTTAGGCTTTAGTCTTTTTATTTTAATTTGACATATATGGTCCTTTTATAGTAGATCTAAATTGATAACACCATTATTTGTAGTTGTTATAGTGATTGTGTGGATTTTCATGTTATCTTGTGTGCGAGTGTTAAAACATTTAAATGATTTTTAAATTTATTATTGAATTAAATATGGTTGATTGAATTTTAACGTGACTTTGATTTTGTAATTCTCTTTCATTACAGTATTTAACTACGGTGGCAGCCACGCGGTCGACGTAGTATCTCAGAGTGATTACGACAATTGTAACTCCGGCAATGCTCTGAGCACCCACAACGACGGAAACACAGTCATCCCACTCTCAAGTCCAGGGCCAATGTATTTCATATGCCCCACCATAGGACATTGTGCCGGCGGTATGAAGCTCACCGTCAACGTGGTAGCAGCCGGTAGCAACTCACCCTCCACCCCGTCTACTCCGTCCGGTTCACCCACTACACCTGGAACAACACCAAGTGGTGGCTCGACACCATCACCGCCATCAGGCCCATCACCACGGCAAAGCGGAGCTCCTAGCATCATGAACTCTGGTTTTATGCTAGCATTTTGGCCCGTGTTGGGAGCTGTTCTAGCGATTATGAGCTAGGGGAGAGGCAGTGCTGTTGGGTTATCATCTTTTACCGTGTCATTTTATTTCATTTTCCCTTTTATTGTTCTTATGATATTTTAAATAATTTGCCGTAATTATGATAAAAAATTGTTTTCCACTTCAATTAATTTTATATTTTCTATATATTTTAATCCGATTAATATTTAAATAATTACATAATTATATTTCATGTTCTATTTACGTAAAACATGCGTGTGAGGTTTAGATGAAATTAAAAAATGTCTTATATATACATATAAGTTTCAACCATTAAATATAAAATGATTATCCTATGCGGTTGCAGTTAGAATATTTCCCACAAACCGACCTCTCATTCAGAGACAAACTCAAGATCGAACATTGGGTGGAATATATACAGGGGCGAAGCTAGGATTTGAAGTGGGGGGCAAAACATAAATTTTGAAGGGGGGCAAATTCACAATTATCCCAATTTTTTCAGAAAAAATATAAAGAATCAAAGGGTAAAATTTTTTTTTCCCTACCCGGGGGGCCACAGCCCCTCCCATTGGAGCTGTGGCTCCGTCCCTGAATATATATATATATTAAATTTAAAAACACAATGATTTATTAAGTATTTAAATTTGAAATTCAATAGATAATATCTAATTTGTATAATATTTAAACTTATAGGAACCTAAACTGTTATTAGACTAAAATTTATGAAGAATCCATCATTCTTTAGTTCAACCCGTATTTGATTAAATATTTAATAAGCTATTGTATTTTTTAATTTAAATAGTTATTTTTTACATAAACTAAATTACTATTAAACTAAAATTTATCAAGTATTTGAGATTTGTAATTGGAGTCGAGGTCCCTTTGGTTCGTGAGGGCGTTCGCTGCTCCGTCTCTACTCTAATCTTGTTATATGTTCTACTTAGAAAATTTTAAACTCTAAATCTTAAACTTTTAATCCTAAACATAAAATGCTAAATAAAATACATGCCAACATTAGAAATTCACCTGTGAAAAAAATTATACATAAAATAATTTTCCTAAAATATAATTGAATAAATAATATTCTAGAACAATATAAATATTGGATTCATTTAAAATTTATATATATAACAAATATAATTACGTTAAAAAATTAGCAGTAGAGAAATTTTGACATTTAATCCACCTAATTGATGTATTTACTTTGGTTCGGTAGAACATCATTGTCATTATCCTTTATTAGTCAATCATATGTCAACTAATCTACAAGGATAGTAACTATAGGTCAAATTATGGTTGTAGTCCATTGACTATACTCGAATTAGAATGTAATCCATATACTTTAATTTTGTATAATTTGATCCTCTATTTTTTATAAACGATGAAATATCTAAAATTGCAATAAAAGTTTACATTCTAGTAAACAAAATCACCTAACCATACATATTTTCATAGCCACTGAAACAAAAAACTAACGTCTCGAGATCATAACAAGACCATACAAAGAAAAAATAAAAACCCAACCCAAAGACTCAAAACAAAATATAGATACAAACATCACGAAATATTGACGACGAAAGGTAAAACCATCAACAAACAACATAAAAATGCATAATACAATAAGGCACTTTGACAACATGGTCATTACCACAACTCAATCGCAAACAAGAAACGATGATTGTGAGCGCATATCTAAATCCACTTCGAGGGTCCAAAACAAGTGGATCAACTAGATAAACAAAACAATGTCATCTTGATTAGTCGTGACGACGTCAAATTCAACCCTAATAGAAAACTAAATGAAAGAATGACCAAATAACTGACAAGAAAAAAGAAAGTGCCAAAAGACAGAGAAAACATACTAAAAGGTAGAGTAAAAGAAAGTAAAAGAAAAATAAGGCAAACGATGAGAAACAAGAAAGTAAAAGAACTGATGAATCCCAACGGTCGACAACTGGCACAAAAATTAATGTCGTTGTCGGCAAACAAAAAACAATAAGAAACAAAGAAAGAAGACGAAGACTAGATCAACTAATGATATTGTAAATGTAAAAGATCAAATTATACTAAATCAAAATATATAAAATCTCAAATTTTAATATAATACATGGACCGAAACAACAATTTCACCTTAATGTATTTCAAATAGTTTGGTTCAGTAAGACATCATTATCAATAATCGGTATTTTTATTAGTCAATCATACATCAATTAATAATATTAGTAGGCGGTCGTAAACATGTTTTTTTTCATAAGACTACAAAACGTCAATATCTTAGGATCGAATTAGATATTTGTATTTTTTATATAAAATTTGAATTGATTTTTACAAATTTATTTAAAACTTGATTTTTTTATTATATTAAATTTGAATATTATCATAATCATTTGAATTAATTAAATTATTTATTAGATAGATAATTTTTCTATATTCACATTTAGTAAATCTAACAAAAATTAAATATATTTTTTAAATAAAGCAGACAACACATTCAAAACATTCGAATCTAATTCCATTATTCGCAAAAGTAAACTACACTTAAATAATGGATGTCTATCATTTTCATTTGATAAAATGTCTAATTTAGTGTATGTACTTTTAATTTGTCTAATATGGTATCTATACTTTGTCAAAAATGTTCATTATGATGCTTTAATTACCATTTTGTGTATTATTATGATATCTAGACATACAGAGACAGAGCTAAGGGGAGGGTGGGAGGGGCATTTGCCCCAACTTTGAATGGTTTAATTATTTTAGGTCATTGATAGTTTTAAAATGTTTATAATTAAGTCATTGTCCCTCCCAAAAAAACTTAGTTTATTATTTTTAAGACCCTTTAAGTTAAAATTAATGAAATTAAGTCATGACCCCTATTTTTTTTCTAGTTTAATCACTTTTTAAGACCCTTCAATTTTAAAATTAGTGAAATTAAACCTTAATTTCCTTATTTTTTATGATTTAATTACTTTTTAAAACCGTATTTATTTCAAAGTTAGTTAACTTGCCCCCTCATAGTTTAATTCTAATTTCATCCATGTCTACATCATTAATAAGTAACGTACTCGAACTATCATTTCATGTAATACTATGGTACTTAGGTTAACACTACTAATAAGTGCCAATCATTCAATGAACAATGTACAAAATGATAATTCAAGTATCAAATTAAATATTTTGTCAAAATACCTCATTACACATTTAAAAAATACAAATAGCTCATTAGATATTTTAAAATAATGTACCACACTAAATATTTTGTGGAAGTATAAATATCAAATATGTCACCATCCATAATCTAATTCTAAAATATCTATAAATATTCGAATCCGCTCCATTCATTACCATTATCATTATGAGTGCATCATTAATCAACTCAGATTAGTAAAAAAAGCCCAAATCAAACCAAACTTTGAAAGCCCAATCACTGCATCGATCCATTAGTCAGCAAATGTTCTTTGTTTTCTTCATTGTCTAGTTTACTCGAGCATCAGAGAGAGGAGAAAACAATGGCGGCGGAGGAGGACAGCGGAGAGTTTTACCTCCGTTACTACGTCGGACATAAAGGGAAGTTCGGGCACGAGTTTTTGGAGTTCGAATTCAGGCCGGACGGGAAGCTCCGATATGCTAACAACTCCAACTACAAAAACGACACCATGATCCGCAAAGAGGTCTTCCTCACCCCTGCCGTTCTCAAGGAATGCCGCCGCATTATCACCGAGAGCGAGGTGCTCTCTCGTTTTTAAGCCCTTCCCTTGCATTTTGTTCTTCAATTCAAAATTGCCTAGGGTTTGGGATTATCCATCTTATTTGTAGTGGAAAATTAGTTCATTTTCCCTTTTTTTTCTCTCTATGTTTTGTATATACAATTACTCATTGATATCTTTTCTTCCCAGTTTTGATATATATATATATATATATTTGTAATTTTCTGATTTTACTACTTTAGTTTTTCAAAATTCCCAGCTGGTTTTTCTCTTCTTTGAAAGGTTCAAGGATTTTGTCTTTAGTTGATAAATGTTTATTTCTGTGATTAGTGGTAGTGTCTGGGTGTTTTAACTCTCAGGATGGTTTAAAGTTGCTGTTTTGTCAAGGATTATGGTTTTCTGACATTATTCAATTCTATTGTTTTGTCAATGTAGATCATGAGGGAAGATGATAACAACTGGCCAGAACCTGACCGTATCGGACGGCAGGAGCTTGAGATTGTGATGGGGAATGAACATATCTCGTTCACAACTTCGAAGATTGGGTCCCTTGTTGATGTTCAGAGCAGTAAGGATCCCGAAGGGCTTCGCATATTTTATTATCTGGTTCAGGTCAGCTAATGTTCTGCTATTTTATTCTCTTCTGGCCTTTGTATTGCATCAATGAGTAATTGAGTTGAGTATAGGGTCATCATTTTACTTGACCTATTTTCTAATTTTTCTTGTGTTTTGGCCTCACAAGTTCTCTAACATGGTCATTTGAAACAGGGATGATTTTGTTTTCATTGATGGACACTACATGATTGGTTTTTGCTATATTTTTTTTCTGCTTTTGCACTCGATTTCTTGCTTTCTTTTAAATGCAATGCTTAAAGGTTAGAGTTGCTCCTCTTTCTGATGTCTATTTGAAATGAAGTACCAAAATAGTTGGTATCGTTATTGAATCAAACATAAGGGTGGTGAATGGATAAGCTTACCACCCTATTATCTAAAACTGGAGACTAAAGAAAATTAGATGCCTTGTCATGGTTGGAATCTTACCCGACTTATTTCAAGAGGCGGGGCTTTATAAATAGTTCGCTGATACACGGATGTTGGTTCTTGTATCCATGTAGTAACCCTTGTTAATGGGATGTGCTGTCTTCTCTGACCTGATTGGCATTTTATGTACTGCAGGACTTGAAGTGCTTCGTGTTCTCTCTCATCTCACTCCACTTCAAGATCAAGCCTATTTGAAGAGCGCTAATCTACTTCCATACTAGGTGTTTTCGTGTTTTCTGTTCTCGGTACAGCTTCCATTTCTTTTAGTCACCCCTTTTTTATTTAAATGGTTAAGCTAAGGGTATGTTACAATGATTTTGAACTTTGGGTGAGAATGAGATGCATCATTCAGAATTGGAGCTTTTTATCTTTTAGTTCTCCATATTAAATTGATCGTTTCGATGAATGTTCGTTAAAAGCAGATATCTGCAGACTGGTAGTTGATTGCATGGCAAAGAAACATCAGCTGTGTTCATCATTGATTGAACCAATTGATATCAGTACTATAAGATGGCAAAGAAAAAAAAAGCGTTCCAATAACTCTCAGTACTCACAGCTTTTCTTCCTATGTAATGTAGTGTATAGACAAAAAAAAAATCTGAAACATCAAATGAGAACACCAATACCACTTGGTTTGAAGTAAGCACATATAGTCAAAGCTTGAAATACATGTATTGTAAAAAAGGGCAAATCCTCATTATCGTGTGAGAAGACTGTACGAGGGCAGATCCTCAAGACGTGTGATATCTTCAAGTAGAAGCTCCCTTTCCAGTTGTCGACGTGTGGCCTTCATCACTGTCTGTAAAACACAATACCAGAGTAAAATAAAGACCTTTTCAGCCAAAAAGAAAGAATCTAAGTTGAAGAGAATACATACATTGAAGTCCATGTAGGATGCGCGCATGGCAAGCCACTGATGGTCCATTAGCTTGAATGTGATGCAATAGAGGAGGTCAAACGCTGATTCATTCTCTATTAATGCCCAAAAAACGCACCATTGTTTTCAATTTTTTAGAGAAGTACCATAAACAACAAGAATTCAAAAACCGGCATTCATTACCTGAAAGGAACTTTAAGAAAACCGCTCCTACAATTGTCCTTGGTTTGACTGTAGAATTGAAGCATCATCAAAATAACAATTTCAATGCGAATGCTCACAAAAGAAAATGGGGATTGCTTTAGCCCCTACTAGTTTACCTGCTTCAAGATCAAGCATCTGAATGAGCATAAAGGTGATGTTCACACCAGCAACGGCAAACGGATATTCCCACACAGACCTATCACCTTCCTGCTTCCAAAGAAGATCCTTGAAGGATTTCTGCACGGAGATGTTCAGAAACACCTTAGCATCAGATGAAACTAGGAAAACAAGGCCTTGTGGCCTGTGGGTAACACAAGATGACTAAATGCACATACCGGAAAATTCCTAGCAAAGAATAACAGGTTCTCCAATGATATAAAACCACCACCCCTGTGAGATAAATCCAAATATCAACAACTACTTACCAAACAGATAGTTGTTCGAGGAAAGAGAAAATGCACCAAAAATAAAGCGAAATAGAAATAGAAGGGGACTGACTACATTACCTAAAATCTGTAGATGGATCCTTCCCTTGCCACCCCATTTCCTTCCACTGCTCGGATATTAAACCGCGTAGTTCTTCTTCTGGAAATGCAGCATTCCATAAGGCCCTTAAAGCTTCCTGCAGAAAAGCAATAATAATGAATAAGAGAATGACACTTGTAAGTCAGGATTGATGATTATAGAATCCAGAATAGCACCCAAAGTGTAAATAGCATCATTAATAGCACCCAAAGTGTAAATAGCATAATTTAGAACAGGCACCTGGTGCTCAGGAATTGAACTATCATAAGCAATCTCTATACGGTTCTGCAGCCTTTGCAAGCATTCTTCCTGACAACATGAATGCCAAGATTACTTTTTTATTCCCGCAAAGGAAAATAGCAGAGCAAATTTTAAATGTCCAAATAAAGTGTCAAACTGATGCTAGAAAGATATGCCAGCTTAGCATAAATAGGCAAATACAAGGACAGCGATAACACAAAACTAACCAACCAAATAAACAGCCTAAAAGAATGCCACTTTTCCGTACTTCAATAGTTTAATAATGTCGCTAAACAATCTCTAGAGTCAAGTGGTCGTGTGCTATATGAGTAATCATGTTGCAAGAAAAATGGCCAGCGGATATCGCCACAAAAATGACATCTACAGAGTACGCATATGACATACAAAAATAGTATAGTTTAAACACAAAACTAGGGTTCAGATGACGGCATTAAACAACAGGAGACACATCATTAGTTAAAGTAATCAACTGTTTACCAAGTAGCATGAAAAGAATACGAGAGATCTTATCATCAGATTTCTATTTCTTCGGAGATAGAAAATCACAAATTACATATGAAATGGGCAAATAACCATCATAGTTAACAGCAGTAGAGATCCACAGGTTGACCAGATCATAAACATTACCTGGGAAGGAGTTAAATCAAATGATGGACGAGCGTCACACTCTCTGCTCTGAACACATACACAAGAAAGACCTCGACCCAACCATGCTGTTGATCCTGACACAACCTCAGCTGTAACAAAATAAAGAACTCTACCAATGAAAATGCATTCCTAAATATTCATTTTAACCGCCTTAGAAATATCGTTAGTACCTAAGACAACAAAGGAGTCAAATGGTTCATTACAACAGCTAATAAAGGCAAAAGCAAAAGGAGAAAAAGCAAGCAGGAGAAAACGCCATATCTCCAAAAGCAACGGTATAAACATTGCACCCCAAAGTCATTAAACAAGAAATGCAGATATGAATTATGTCCAACAAACAGAAATATTAAGCAAGTTTTGAACCATGAACAAAAAGTGGACAGTTTATCGTGTTAATAACTAGTGTGTATGAACTTTTCGTCAATGGATTCATACCCGTTTCACCAAAAAAAAAGTGGACAGTTTACAATGTATGGGGAGATCTACGAATTTGCTTCATGAAAACTTGGAAAGAATCTGGCAGCCTTGTAATGTACTAATGAATGGAAAAATTATATCATGGGTGGTTCCCACCACGTCATCCATGGGACCAACCACTAGAAACCACCCATTTCATCATTTTTTTCCATGTCATTAATTTAATAATAGAATAACTTCCCAAAAACAGTTTTTAAAATGACATGGAAAAACTTTAGTGAAGATTCATTGGTTGGAAAAAATGACATGAAAAAATCATATTGAAGTGAGTGGTTTCCATTGGTTGGTCCCATGGATGACGTGGTGGGAATTACCCATGATATAAGTTTTCTAATGGATGAGCGAAAATTAAGTTAGATTTCGTAGATCTTAGAACCTAAATGGAATAAAACGGCAAGAGTTACTTTTTTTTCTCTTCAATTTAACGCTAAAAGTTTGAACAGAAACATTAAATCATGCAATTATACCCACTAATCTAGGTTTGCCTGTAAATTTACTACTATAAAAATTGGATAAATTGCAAACCTCTAGAAAAAAAAAATCAGTATTAGATAAGCATAAAAAAGGAAAAAGAAAACCCGAAAAACGGATTGGATTCTTCGTTAGAATCAAAATTTCCAAAAAAAATCCTTTTTACCAAAAAAAATCCAACAATTCTAAGAAAATCTCAGCAAAATAATCGTTGTAATTAACCAACAAACGCACTCTCCTAGAAAGAAAGGGAGATTTTAAAGAAAGGACGTCTTCCAGAGAGAAAGTAGGTTAAGAGAATAAAGAAGAGTCATTAAAACAATTTACAGACTACAGAGCAGATCGGTGAGACTTGTACAGTGTGGAAGATAAGAAAAAAAATTATTTCCATAAGACAAAAAAGGGGAAAAAAGAAAAAAGAAAGTGATTAGAAAAGATAAAAAGGAAATAAGAGGTCAGTCACCAGATGTAGAATGGCAGGTATTGCCTCGCTCGAAACTTTGAGAAATCCTCCTAACAGCGACAAATGAACCCCCTCTATCATCCATTTCATCACACCTCGTCTCTCCTATCTTCCTGTAAATCCTAATAGACAACTTCTCGTCTTCTCCACAATGTCAAAACTGTAATTAATGCGAAAACGAGAAACCGAATGAAATTCCGATTAAAAAAAACTGAAAATACATTCGAGTTCTAATAAGATGGTGAGGATGTAAGAGAATCCAAGCGAGACAGTACCAAACGACCAGCAAAGCAACCGCGATGAACCAGAACGCGCAATGCAAGTAAAATCAGAAGGAAACCGGATCGAAACCAGCCAGAACTGAATCAAACAGAACCGAAGTGTTAATATATTCGTAAGAAACAAAGTTCAATTAAGCCAATAGAGTTTCGAAAAGTAAAGTAAATTGGAACTCCGATCAGTGGCTAACCGCTAACTAGATTCTTGAAAAAGAAAATCATAAAGGATCTTGAGGGGAAAATCTAGAGAATCTTCAAGTGATCATAAAAGAAAACAAAAACGCCACGCTTTAAAGATCTAACAATAGAAGCTATCCATTCTTGAGAGAGAAAAATCCAGAGAATCTTTAAATGATCAAAGAAAATGCATTCGAAATTTACTCAAGATTGCAAAGATGTGACATAATCAAAGCCAAACAGTACCAAAACAATCGGCAAAGCAACCGCGATGAACTAGAACGCCAAATGCAGGTAAAATCAGAAGGAAACCGGATCGAAACCAGCGGGAACTGAAATCAAACAAAACCGAAATGTTGATATATTCGTCAGAAACAATGCTCGATTAATCCGCGGCAAACACAAAAAGAGTTCGGAAAAGTAGAGTAGAGTGAAGCTCCAATCAGCAGTTACCTCAGGTTCTTCAAAAAGAAGATAAGAAAGAATCTTGAGAGAACAAAAATTCTAGAGAATCTTTAGACGCTAGGGTTTAGAGATCTAAAAATCGACGGCATCCATTACAAGCCACGGAGTCGGAGCACTGTCTTCCATTGAGAATCTTTTGGGCGAGAGCCTCGTAGTGGAAGGTACGGATATTATATATATTCTTTGGCCAAGCCGGTGAGAGGCAGCGGGTTTAATTAGACGGCTTATAAATTGATTTAATTTGATAATTCTATTTTATTTTCTCTGGCTCAAATTCTAAATATGGTCCTTATACTATGTTCAAATTTGATATTTAGACTGCATGCTTTAGTTTATCATAAATTTAGCTCTTTCCTTTTATAATGTCATCGATTAGTCCAATTAGATAACATTATTTCGATTAAAATATGGACACGAATTTTCGATCTACTATCCTTTCAACATATTATGTTGACATAAATCTTTTTACAATGAAATTAGTGTTTTGAAAGAAAAAAAATCCACATTGCTGATTTTTACTTGTTTGAAATTCTGATAATATTATAAAATAGAGTAAAAAATTATTTAGGGCTTGGTTTAGAGCTGGATGTTAGACTTTGTCTTGTTGTATTCTTTTATAAACCTTTTTGTATTATTATGATCTGTAGATAAAATAATTCCAGGTACTCTTTGCTTCCTTCGCCATTCGATTGAACTATGGTTTAAGTCAAGTTAAAAAGAATTAAATATAACAAAAAGGACTATAATTATAATTTGACCTTTTTCTATTGTACCTTTTCAGAACGGAGGGTGGAATGATTGTCATGGGTTGTGGTTTTAAAACAGTTTAAAATTGACTCCAACGGGAAAGGTTACAGTGATTGGGTTGGGCAAAGGCAAACCAATTAGGTACTTTTGCCCTTTTGTATTGAAAAAACTTGTCACTCTTTTTTAATAAAAGAAAGGTAATATAAAATGGGGTAAAATATAAAAATAATGACTCAACTTTTGCCTCTCTCCTATTTTACTTACTCATCTTTAAATTGAGTCGATTTAATGACTCAACTTTTAACATTGGGTTTTTATCATCACCCAACCGTTATATTATGGATGCCGTTAATGATGTGGCATTTTTTATTGATTTGGCCACCACGTAAACACACACGTGTTAAAAATAGAATAAATACAAAAGAAAAGGAATGAGTGGTGGGCCTCAGTTAGCTTGACATACTATGCAGAAAACCAAGATGCATGGGGTGATGACTTCCTTTTTAGCTCAGACGAGGAGAATCTACGTGAAGAACATAAAGATTTGAGTCTGGAGAAAAAAACTTACCAGAAGAAAAGGGTGTTTGAAACACCAAAACTTGGCTTTGCTGCAATAATACCAGAGAATATTAAGCTCATTTACTTGAAAAAGAGTTTAGTTCTAGCTCTTTTGAAAGATTTTGAAAGCTTCGAAGCTAAAGTGGTAGATAGTTTTGTGAGGATCAAATCGGACCCCAAAAGTTTCCTTCAGAAAAATTCTCATCAGCTAGTCCTAGTCAAAGGTAAATTGCTTTTAGATTACGCCGTTTGCAATTATCAATTATTTACTTGGAATTACACTTCCTTTGGGTGGATGTGCTGTTTTTAATTTCTGATACAGTGAGTCTAAGAAACAGAAACATGAGTGAAGCAAAAACAATCTGACATTGGAACTGGAACTAGATTAAGGGGATTTCTGGTTTAATGAGCATAGATGTTTCTGTAATAAATGGCTTCATGCACTATTTTGAATTGTTTCTCCATTTTGGTATATCAATTAAAATTCATAATAGTGCATGAAATCCCCTTAATCTCACTAGGTGATACTACTCTTGATCTGTGATGATTGTATATGTGATGCTAACAATAAATTTTTTTTAATGGGCCAAATAACTAGAAATGGAGCTCATTCGCACACTTACTGTTAATTTCTTTTCCACTAATATGAAGAACTTGTGTTGTCTGTTGCATCTTATGTTGACTATGCATTATGCTCTTGTCTATTTTAAATAGTTGATCCATGGCATTGGCTTTCTTTGTTGTCTAGGGATGAAGAAGGTCTCTGGGAACAATGATGTAAACACGAATATTGTCCTCCAGGTGTCAAATTTTGTGAAAGATGATAAACTTTCCATGCTTTCAGATGATGATTTCTCTCAGGTAACCAGCATAAGCAACAATTTTGCTATTTCATTCAATAGCTCATTTTTTTGACACATTCTCTCATAAATATATAGGTTGGCTTCTTTAGTGACTGTTGATTTCAGCAACATTAGTGAGTTGACATGTTAATCAAACTGTTTTTTCCTGGCCCAAAACAAAATAAACATTGTCTTGAGAATAGTTAGATCTTTGATTAGTTCAAATTTACATTTGATTCTTATCTGAGGTTCTTTGAGGATAATTTCTTTTATATTTAGAGCATATGTGCCTTACTGCCTTAGATGTTACAAACAAGCATAGTTGAAGTTGTGGTGCATTAGGATTGGTATAGCAACTGTATATGGTGTGAGAAAAGATCTTAGTTTGTTTTAATAGCAGGCTGCCATCTATACTGTAATAGAGATCAGGATGCATGTGGGTGTTTTAGTGTTTTTGTTGGCTTTTTCAGGAAGAATGTGAGGATTTGCATCAGAGAATGAAAAAGGGCTTGCTGAAGAAGCCAACTGTTGTAAGCTCTTATACATTTTGCATAATCCATAATATTACATTATAGAGGAGGAAGGCTTCCTTGGTGGTTTGCTCCAAGGTGGTGGCGATAAGGTTATTCTCCGGGGGCGGTCGGGCCTTTTTACTGTCGACGAAAAGGTACCGTCGGAGTGTCATGCTAGGTTTTTTACCACCGAGGCGTCGGACGGGTTGGACGGAAGCTACCCCCAAGCGTGACTTTGGCTTGTTATCGCCGCTGCGAACTGCGCACCGCCGGAGCTCTGACTTGAGTTTCGCTGCCAACACGAGATTGAAGGTTAGGGAAAAGGAAGGAATCGGCCCGGAAACGCAGATTTGGCCGTCTCTTCACTACTGTTGGTGTTGTCCCTCTCTCTGGCGATGCCGGCTACTGTTTTATGAACGGCATCGAGCTCTGGCTTTTGTTTCCCCTCTGGTTACGCTTCTCCGGCAACATCACGAAAATGGTGACACAGGCTTCTTGAGCTCTGTTCTCTCTGTCGATAAGTCAAGATCTCTCAGATCCATGTTGGTTCAGAGCGAAGCATACGCTGCCGCTGAACGGCTGGGTTCCGGCCATCTCACAGATGGAAGAGGAGGGGCAATCTGGTACATTCCTTTTCTTTTGCATTTATTCTGTTTTTTAACACGTGTGTGTTTACGTGGCGGCCAAATCAATAAAAAATGCCACATCATTAACGGCATCCATAATATAACGGTTGGGTGATGATAAAAACTCAATGTTAAAAGTTGAGTCATTAAATCGACTCAATTTAAAGATGAGTGAGTAAAATAGGAGAGAGACAAAAGTTGAGTCATTATTTTTGTATTTTACCCTATAAAATGAGATATGATGTGGTGATTGTTCATTTTATTTCTTGATTATGAGATCGTAAATTTGATTTTTTTTTCATAAGAATAAAGTATAACATTTTAATTGTTACAGAAAAAGAAAACATACGAATACATAAGAGTGATTTAGTAATATTTTTTTAACCATGTTACAATTTTATATTTCTCATAATGTGCACTCAAGTGCTCGTAACCATAACAATTAAATTAAAACTCGACCTTATAATCAGGGATGGACCGATGGGGGGCTGGCGGGGGCGATCGTCCCCTAAAAATTTGAAATTCCTATATGACTTAGAATTTTTTTTAAAATTTTCTATCTATTTTCGCCCCCTAAATTTTTATAAGTTCGCCCCCTCTAGAAATTTATAGATTCGCCCCCTAACTTAAAGTCTTGCGTTAGTCCCTGCTTATAATAATATAACCATTTTATAAACTTATATTTTCCATTTCAAAAAAAAAATGGGTGACTGAGAAAAGGAAGGAAATTACCAAGTGAAATAAAAAAGGAAGAGGAATGTCACATGGTATGTTTGTTGAAATGTTGGGGGTAAAATGGAACCAAGGCATGATGGCCGCATAGTTCATTTTTTATGTAGGAACCCACACTAACATCATTTGTATTTTGTCATTGTATTATCCAGAATGGATCGAAGGGTGTTACAAGGGGTGTGATAATTCTTTTTTAAGTTTTTAATTTTTTTATAATTTATTTTTTTTTGTATTTTTTATTATTAAATTTTACACACTTTAAATTTTTATAACTCCGTACTCTTAAATTCTAAATATAACTACTTAAAAATTCACACTTTTAAAATAAAATTTTAAGTTGGTCCCGAATTATGTTAAATACTAGCTCCAATTGCAAATTATATATGGTGATGGTCCACACGCATGGCTCTCTCCCCTCTCCCAACAAAGTTGTGCACCTTTACGTGGCTGTTAAATTTGCATGAATGTACCCTTTTTTTTTCGTTCTAAAGAAAAATAGAGGCCAGCTTTTTCAAGAAGCTCTTTTTCTTTTCCTTCTATAAATAAAAAATGTCATATATTGCATAATATTTTCCTGATAAAAGCCATTAATTTTGTCTAAAAAATTATAATGAAGGTTTACAACTATAAACGTAAATTAAATATATAATTTAGATATTTTTTAAATTATTAAAACAGGAAACTAGTCACTTGAGATCATACAAGGAAAAAAATAAAAATACAACAAAAGATTCAAACAAAAAATAGATACGAACAACACCAGTAATCGACGATAAAGGATAAAACCATCAACAGTAACATGAAAAAAATGCATATAACACTTAAGCCACGTTGACAAAACGCTCATTACCACAACTCAATCACAAACAAGAAATAATGATTGTGAATGCTTATCTAAATTCAATCTGAGAGTCCAAAGGAGGGAAGAACAACATGATAACAGATAAGCGTCATCTTGATCAGTTGTGGCGGCGTTAAATTCAACCTTGAAAAAACATAAAATAAAAAGAACGTGCAAACGAATGTTAAAAAAGACAGAAAACAGGCTAAAAGATAGAGTTATTCTTATTAAAAACAAAAAAAAGAGTACTAATGATCGACGATCAATATTAAAATTATGTTGTCGTTGACCAAACAAAGGCTAAAAAAAATTGGTGGTGCTTAGGAGAGAAATGATTAGGTTTAGCGATTGTTAAGCATTCTATAATATTTAAGGACAAAAGTCTCACAAATTTCTAATACGAGTTGATTTAATTGGTTAAGATTTATTAACCTCCCAATAAATATTAGGATTTGAGTATTGCCAATAATCCATTTGGTGAATAATATGAAACTATCAATTTTTTTACCCTCTATGACACCAACAGTGGCAGATCCATGTGTACTGTAAGGTGGATAATGTGTCTACTATAAACTTTCTTGATCCTGAACCAGAGATGTTCATGGTTATGTATGTCATTAACACACGTCATGTTTGTTCAAATTTGGTCCGACTCATAATAATAGACGTCAAAATTTGTCAAAGTCCGTTTATAATTGTAAATGGCTAAACCAAATTCGTTTTAGGCTTTCTCATTTTTTTTTCTTTTAAATATTCATGCTTTTTTAAGTTAATATTTAGTATATTTGTATTATATTTATTTATTTTTTGAAAGTTAAGGTGATTACAAATAGTTTCTGTTCTGAATATACACTCTCAACAATTTAACAATACACCCTCAATCACCCTGCTGCAGCTGCTGGTACTCAAACCCATGACCTCTAAGAACAACAATCGTTCCTTTAACCACTGAGGCAAGTTGGTGTATTATATTTATTTTGTACTCTTTTAAACATGCAAAATTTAATATTTTTCAATGTTTACATTTTCACTTTATATATTATTATAGATTTAATTTTCATGTAATATAAATTATATAATATATTAAAAACTTAAAAAACGAGTAGGGTCTGGTCAAGTATGTCAAACCACCGAACCCAACACACATTTCAAACGGGTCAAGTTATGAGTGAAATGCATGGATGAACAATAATGATATATACGTTAAAACTTTATAATTCAATTCGATGATTATGATTTTTTTAACTAGTGAATTACACAATAACCTAACAAAGCATACTTAATAAATAACTCGAACAGAAATTTTTGTCTTTTTTTGGTATTCCCATGTATATTTCAACACTAAAAATAGGGTTAAGATATAGGATTAAGGTTTATTTTTTTGGATTTTTAACTTATGATTTAAGATTTAGAATTTAATGTTAGAGTTTAAGATTTAAGTTTTTAGCGTTAAGACATATATAAAGACAAAAAAAGACATGTGATTTATATTCAAATAACCCAACTAAATCAACTAAAATTAAAACCAGAACCAAACCAAACATTATGTCATATTGATATTTTTATTTGACCCTATTTTTAGGTAGGGATCTAATTTCCCACCATCCTAAGAGTAACCAAAGGCAAATACTAGCTTCAAATGCATGTGACTTGGTGAGGAGTGAGGACCATTGTACATAATAAGCAAAAGTTACCAAATTGAGTGGGAAAAAAGAATTGGGCAAAAAAATTTCCAAAGAACCATACAAATCCTGATTCTAATCTTAATCATACCTAGAGGGGAGGAAAAAGAAGGGGATGTTCTTAGTGGGTCGAGAACACATGACCTAAGAGAATATGAGAGAACAAACAATTTAGCTAACCGGTCAAATATGTTTGCTCCCAAAAAACCATTGTTAGGTAAAGCAATTTAGAAGTCATATAATTTTCCTCTTTCTTTTTTTTTTCTTTCCAACTAAGCATGTCACTATAATGGGTGGACAACGAGCTTGTGGACAAAACAATCGTGGTCACTACGACCAATCTTGTAGATGAGGCTTTGGGGTCTTGCCAATTGCCCATGCCTTCCCACACAAGCATTTGAAAAATAAAATAAATGTTTTTGTAACTCAACCTTCAAATATTGTTCTAAGTTTGTTATCCATCCACAACAAACACGGTTACCATTGATGTTAATGTTACTACCAGATTTTGTCTCACCCACTATGTTTGTGAACAGAAACAATTTACGTTTAAATTATATATTTATATAAAAAAAAACCCAACGAACGATCATATATGAAGTGATAAAGGGATTTCTGCATACAAATCCATTATTCTTATGTTTGATAATCAAATAGTGAGTTTTAGTTGTTTTATTTAAATATTATATAAAAGTATGAAAAAACAAGAACACCCTTATAGTGATATTAATGTTTAAATATACCAGATTGACGATTAATGATAAATTGAATAAAAGTTAATTGGAAGATTGATATTTTCAAATAAAAGAAAAATACATGATTCAATGTCACAAAATTAAAGTATAAAAACTAATTTTTAAATTTTTAAATAGTACATAAACTCTTGGAATATACAAACATAATATTAATTCCCATTTTTATATGAAGGGGAGAGCAACAAGCTCAACTAAGTTTGAATCGGACTAACTAAAGGCTAAAGCATCCTCCTATAGAAGTAGCAAGTACTCCGATGGTGGTGCATGACTCTAATTGTGTGACCGAATAACAATACAAAAAATCATATCATCGCTTAATCATAGAAACTAACAACGACATCAATTTAGAATCACAAATAACATTATACAAGTAAAAGACCAAATTAAAGGAATTAAATCTAATAGAGGGGCTGAAACCAGAATTAAACCAAAAAGTAATGGCCTCATTTGGCTTGAACTTACTCATAAAGCAAAGCCCTGCCAAGATACTAGAAGCCATTTGAGGTTAAACTTACGGTTGTTCACCCAAAAAAAAAAACAGAAAGCAAAAGCCAACCATAGTAGATAAACTCAAACACCTTCCTCAAGAAAAAAAGCAAGCCTTGATTCCATCAAAGTTGGTGAGCTGCTTCAGTCAAGTGTACTAGATTTCCATTTCCAAAACAAAAGTTAATTATCAAGCAATAAAGCCTTAATGAATCATGTTACAATGATTTGTTTATTAAGATACAACGCTATCTACCATCGATTCTCAATTCAATTGGTTGAGTTTCAGATTTAATAATGATTAGAGACGTACTTATATTGTATGTAGGGAGGGCAGTTGCCTTCCAAATTTTTTATTAAAAAATATAGGAAAATTATTTATATTAGTTGTGATATACTTATCTAGACCTTCAATTTTAATTTATTTGGATTTGCCTCACACTTTTTATTTCTTGTTATACCCTATTCATTTGAGTTTGATTTCTGATTTTGTCTCTGACAATAATTAAACAGAATATTAAAAATATAGTAAAAGATTCAAAAATTGATTTAACGATCTTTGTTTACATTGATTTATGATTTTTATTAACAATTTGCTAAGCGGTTCAATTGACTAGGCAATCGATTCTCAATTTAAATGGTTCAACCGATCGGTTTGGTTCGATTATGAAACCATGCTTAGATTTTTTTAAAAAAGGAAAAATCTACGTTGACATTGTAATAGTAAATAGTTAACTATTTTGGACAAAGTAGGGACCAAATAATGTCAATTTAAAAATACAATGAGAAAATCACAAATTTAAACATTATGAAGGGACCAAAACCATAATTTCACATCAAAATAAAATCACAATCTTTTATACGTAACCTAACTATAACCTCCAAACCCCTAACTAATTCTTGAAACGTTTGACCTCGAGTATGATAGTTAATTAATGTAATAAATCAGCTTGACATTGGTTTTTACTCTGGCCTGCTTTGGGTGCAACACTATAATAATAACCATCTTAAAAAATTTCCCCAGCTAAATCAATAAATTAAAGAGGATCGGATCTCGCCCCCATCAATATAAATTTGATTTGATGAATTCTCTCGTTTTTCACAATAATTGATATTCGATTTATTATCAATTAATTCATATTAAATGTTATAAAAATTTATTATAAAATTATCTTTTTAATTAATTTGTTGCGTCCACAATATCAATATTCAAATTATTAACCTTACTAAAAAAATATAACGTCTCACTCGTTAAACCTTGCATGAATTTTCTCGTTTAGATTATAATAAAGATGGCGTGGGAATAGTATGAGTTATTGGTACTTGGTACAATAAATTGTGTTTGGGAAAAAGTTAATTAATGCATTTCGATTAAAGCAATCCAGCAAGGGAAACATAAGCTCATGATTTGTGTTTAGATGGAGTCAAATTTGGACACGGTTGTCATGTTATGCCGGCCATAACCAGCCAAACTCCTTCTGAGATTACATAATCTCTGGCCACTTGTTCAAGTCCAACATGGGAAACTCTCTTCAATCTAGATCATTGTTGGATCCATCCCCTTCCCCATTTAAACTATAATCAGAATCAATCGTTATAAACGTAGATAATCGAAATATTTAACACGAGAAAGATATGGTGTGGGCATAAAAGTGTAAACAAATATTTGATCTCTACATAAACTGAGAGAAAAGTGAATAGTGAAGAGGGAGAACAGAGCCACATGGCATGGGCCATGGGGTCTGTCTTGTAAGAAAGATGTCTCACTTTTTATGTAACAAATGAAGCTTTAATCATGGAGGATGGAATGGGGATGTCTTTGCTAGAAACCACCTTTCGTTTCTTTTTCTTACATAAATAAAGTTTGGTGGTCAAGTAGTCAAATGTTGTAGTCACTAGTCAGCAACCTAACATCATGTGGCAAGGCTGATATTGGATTACTGGACTTTGTCATTCGGTTCGGTTCATGTCCGCCTAAAAAAGCTTTGGGTGTTGGACTGCCTGAAATCTTCAAAATGGTCTCTTCACTCTTTGAGCATTGGAATCGTGAAATTGATATTTTTTACCATCACTTTATCACTTACAAATTATGGTTAATGTGATCAGGATGGATCGAGGAAATAGAAATCGTCCGATCTCTTCGACATTTAGAAAAAAAAAACGAGTTAAACCGTTAGAGTTTAGATTTTAAAATTTAGGATCAAAGATTAAGAGTTAGAGCGCAAAGTTTAGTTTTTTTTAGTATTGAGAAATACATAAAAATACTAAAAAGGAACTGAAAATTTTTGTTCGAATGAAAGAGATGTTGAAAGCAGTTGTATCTTTGAAAATTTTAAATTTTTATATAGTTTAAGTATTTCTTTGTACTTCAGTTCTTTCATTTGCTCTGAGGTGATTACAAAGAATTTTTAAGTTTTAATTTTTTTTGTACTATTTCTTCTTTGTCGACAACAGTCGTTAACTACTTTGCTGGTTATGTACATAAATAAGATTCATTTTTACTGATGAATTTTAATTTTATATATTTTTTTTGTTTTACTTTGCCAGGTTTATACCGTATCTACTTATATGACAGTTCTTTCGTCTGCTTGTATGGCAATACTTTTGTTTGCTTTAATGACAATTTCAGTCTATCTTTTGATAGTTTAAAGTTCGGGTGACGAGTATCATCGAACTTTTTTGTCAACGAAAGAGGTCGAGCTGTAAATGTTATGATTTCCTTTTTTGTGGTTGTGCATATACACCAAGAACAAGTAGTGGAAGAATTTTACTTTTTTCAAAGAGCACTCAAGGCAAAGTAATAGTTTTTTGGATTTAATTTCAAAAGTTTTTTTAAATTCTTCCGGAAGTGTTAGGTTTGATATTTTAACGTCTTTTATACCCTTAAATTTTACTGTATTTTTTATTTTGCACATAACTTTTAATGTTTGAGGTGTAATTTCTTTCTAATCCTTTTACTACAGTTTAAAAAACATTTCTTTATAATTTTTATTGTTAAATTAATTTCACATCTATTAAAGTTTTATAATTTCACACTTTATGAATTTTTAATATAACTTTTTAAATATTAATAACTTTTAATGTCATAACGATTTCCATAGATGAATTTATAATTTAAAATTCGAGAAATATATTTGTTCGATAGGATTTTACCTTCAACGCTTTCAGTCTAATAAGAATCTGTCTCAAGCTTAATGTAGGACAGATCCAATGGCGAAGCCAAATGTATGATGGGGGGTGTCATGATCCCCTCAAATTTTAGGTCCAAATGAGTTTTTAGTCCTCCTTAATTTTAAAACTAGATAAATTAAGTTTTACTCTTTCCATTTTTTGGTCCTTTGAGTTCTGAAACTAGACAAATTAAGCCTTGGCTCTCCAGTTTTTAGATTTTAAATTGATACTTAGCAATTAGGGGCATACTTTTTTAAGTAGGCCATAATGAAACTATAAGTTTTGGGGGGGTCAAAGTATAATTTTTTATATTGGGTTGATTTAAAATTAAACTCTTTCTGTCACTTTGATCAATCAAAAGATACCTAATGCTTATTTGTTAGTCAACTGAATCATGTGCATATCTATTCATAGTGCTATACATGATTCACGCATTCGCCAGTTAAAATGATTGATGCCATCTCCACACGCCCAGTGAAATCATCAGCATCAGATGGTAGTTTGCTTATTTATAAAAGATCTTGGTGATGCTCATGATATTACGTAGTTTGAACGGTGACCGGGTTTGTTTTCTTGAAGAAGCCAGCCATCGGATGCTTATAGGTGATGGCGCCCCATATCTGTGTACCTCTGCAAAGACACTCTGAAAAATAGCTTGCCTGAGAGTTAAAAGAGAGGAAGATAATGGCAGACATGTTACAGTTCTCTGCTCAACTTTCTTCAAAAAAAGAAACTAAATTAAACTCAAACTTAGAACTTACATACAATACAAGAGATAGAATGCATCAGAGCAATGAGTTGCCATTAACTTTTCTTTTTACACGGAAAAGTGTGTTTCGAAATATTAAATGGTTTACAAAGGAATCCACTCTGGTGTATAGTTACAGATAATTGCTTCACCCCTCATGTTTAACTTGATCCGGTTGGCTAGTCATTTTTAGGAGCAGAGACAGGTTCAAGCTTAAGATCTCCAACTCCCCTGGGTGGACCAATGCTGCATCGATCCGTGTTGTGCATTTCGATGGCGTCTTTTATTTTTTGAAACTGTAGACCATTTTCAGAACATCCAGATTAAGAAAAGGGGGTTTACATTTGATGGTATCATGCTAACAAGAGTTCATGAATGATGCATACTTTGATGAACAGGAACCCAATTTTATAAGTTCATTCCCAGAGATTATCGTTTTCAAACTATTCTATTCTCAGTTATGCAGATCAAGGACTGTGATGTACTTCTTCGAGGATGTTTTAATCTAGTTGAGAGCGGTAAGAAAACACTTGAGGTCATCGACCTACATTTGCCCAGGCCCCAAGCAAAGCAGTCCAAAGCCAGAAATTAACCTTAACTCCTTGGTTCCTATGAGGTGTCTTCTAATTCTAGGAAAGATCTCATTGGGAACATTTCCCAAGCAATCATTTAGAAATAAATTCTATGGCCAGAGACCGAGATAAGAAAAAAGAAAGCAGAAACGGCTAACCTTAGCGAGTGAACAAGAAAAGGACTCCAGCTGTCCATCTGCTCCGCGATAGAAGTGGAAATAAGGAAGCACCTTAACATTCAAACTTTTACACATAGGTTTATTCTCATCGAAATTTACTTTGAGGAATGTAATATCCGGATGTTCTTGAGCTGTCTTGCAAAGCTGAGAGATCGAGGGGGAAAAAGCAGCTCTTAGGAACTGTGCCCGTTCACTTGGGGAAAAAAAAACTCATTCTCCCCCTATATTCAGCTAAATTAAAGGAGGCATTTGGGGCACCAATGAAAACCAAAGGCAACCATATCAAGCAAACAATCTTTACAAGGGTGTCAAATTTACAAATGGATAAGACTATAAGCAAAAAGGGTGTATCATGAAAACATGTTTTCAGAAGAAAAATATAAGTTTTTTTGGTAAACTAATATCCTCCAGGCTCCGTTTTTATACTCACAGCACCAACATCAAAGCGACATTCTGACCTCTAATAAACACGAATAGTAACTATGCTTTTTGAGTAACTGCTTCTTCTCTATTATCAAGAGCTTAAATTTTCTCAATCATGATACTCAATCTTGAGATTACGCCTAACGGAATATTACACAGCCATGAAAAAGTGAAACTTACCTTGGGAAATAATGCTCTGCAGGAAGCACACCATGTTCCATAAAATTCCACAATAACTAATCTATCTCCAGCCTGACTTAAGGCATCCAAAAATTCTTGTGTAGAATGAATATCAATCATATTTGGTCCCGAGTTTCTTTCCCACCATTTCGGCTGCTCAGTTTCATTAACAGTTGCACGTACCTGAAGTGTAGGAACTCGGTTAACACCACCGTCCCATGAATAGGAAAATGATCAATATTGTTTCATTCAAAATAGATTATCAGAATGTTCTAAGGACACCGACATTAACAGGTTACTTTATGCCATCTGAATTCCATAAACACCACTATTAAAAGATTCATCACATTGCAATCACCGACTTGAATATATTAGCATGGAATTTCAAAACCTTTTAAATTTCAGTGTATCTCGATACTTCAGTCCAATGCATATAGTTAATTCAGATAAAACGATGTACTAGTCGTACAAATGAACTTCACCCTCCGGAGAGAAACAAGTAAAATAAAAGATACCTAAAGAAAGGCTGCTCATTTTGTGCTAGCTAAAGCTAAACATGGTGGACTTCAATCGAAGGAAAACATCACTAAAACCCTTGAGAAAAAAAGCCTTACAATTGGGAAAATTTTGCTTTACTAAAAGTACACAGTTTTCAAGTCTATGTTGGACTTGGAAACGGCAGCCAGAAACACCAAAGGGTCAGCAAATTAGCACACAAAACCATTACTAAGGAACTTCACCTTTTAAACAAGAATATGCCAGAAAAGCTCAAACCTTTTTACATCAAGCATCCAAATTTAGCTCAAAAGGAATCTACAAACGCCTAATTTAATTACAACATTCCACAAGCAAACAACTCTGATAAAACGGGGTATAAAAAACCAACCACTAAACCACAATTACAAAAGAAAATTGCAAAAGGAAACAGATTTACGAAAAGGGTACTCATATTTTTTAGCTAAAAAATCGAAACGAAATTCAAAACCAGGAAAGGGAAGAATGCAATTACCTTGAAAGAGAGCGATAGTTTTCTGGGAATACAAGTAAGGCGAGCAGGAGCAATGGGAATAATCTTAACCAAATTCTGATTGATGGGTACAAGAGAAGGCGAAGAGAATCGAAGTGAATGAATTAACGATGATAATCGAATAGCGTCTGCCATCAAGAGATTAAGAGAACAAAAATTAAGAAGAAGAAGAAGCAAGTTCTGGGTTTTTATTTATGTAAATCGAATTAAAGATGTGGGATTATTAATATTTATATGTTTATTTTGACTACATAAAAAAGATATGTGAAGAGCAAGAGGTTGAAGAAGAAGGGGAGATAGTTTGGTTTAGGTTGAAGAAGGAGATCGAAAGTAAAAATTCATTGGAAGAAGACGTGTCCACGTATGCATCTTCCTTTCTCATGTTGATTCTGGTTCACCGCTACGCTGTCGTTTCGTTAACTCTTCTCCCGTGATCCCCAATCCCCATGGCGTACATAGATGCATATTAAACCCCTAAACCCGTGATCTCATGGGCCATGGCAACGGGCTGAGTTTTTGCCGCCGCGAACCCGCCCTGATCTATAAATTCTTAAATCTGATCCTGTCATGCTTCAGATTAAAATATTAATTTATTTACGCCGTCGCGTTCTGATACAATAACTCTTTAAGCTTGAAAAGTTAAAAAAAATTAATCTTCGTCTACGATAAAAGTTAAATTTAGTGAATCCATCATCATAACTACAAATATATAGTTTCAAAGGACTTTAAATCTATATAAAAATAAAATAAAGCAAATTGTAAATTACGATAAGTACAAACAAATAACAAATAAAGTTAGCCTAATAACCATAAAAGTATTTATATATATTGATATTTTAATAACTATAATAAAAAATTATATATTTATTTAAATATATACTGGGGTAGGACGGGGAGGAAAATTTCTAGCATATATCTGAACTCGCCCCGCCCCGACTTGACACTTTCAAAAACCTATCCCGATTCCTAAAATTCAAGACTAAAAATTAGACCGTGCCGGGTCAGAACACACCAGATCAAGGAGGTTGGTAATTTTTCCATCCTACATATTTTCCAGTTTGGTAGAGGTGTTCTTTGTCTATGGTTATAAAACCGATGTATTTTTAACTCATTACAAAGTAAAGAAATTAGAATAAAACCGATGAATTTTTGGTATGATTGTTATTGTAATTGAATTTCAATATATAATTTTATATATTGATATCTTGTAATTGGGTATTGGTAAGTAATAATAAGTATATCTTCTTTTTCGAGTCTTCTGCTACTACTCTTATATCTCCTTACTACTTATGTTTGTCTACAGTTTATTCGTCTGGCATTAATAACCATCAATCTTAGACTTGATACCTTAACACAAGTTAGACCTCTATTTTTAGGGGAATATGTCATGGAAATATTATACATATATTTTATGATTTCTTGAGAGAAGTTTTAAAAGTTTATAGGTTAGAAATATTAATATTGTGTTTCTGATGTGTTTGTGTTCTATTTTAGTCATTAAATAGTGTCAGACTAATTTAGCCTAAGTTGAACAATAAATAAAACTAGAGTTAGTCTCATGACTAAATAGGTAAATAAATATCTCAAAAATATAACTAGTAAATCTGTTTAGAGATTTAAGAGCAACTGTCCAGCTAATAACACTTCAAAAATTTCTTTCTAAAGAGTTAAAATCCCTCGATAATAATATAATGAAACAAGATCATGTGGAACATGATGCTATCAAACAAATAATTGTATCAAAACAGCATTTGTCTTACTTATTAACATACACACACCTATGCATCTAAGTTTTGAAATTCAAAGAATTCTAAGAGGATATATTACTATACCAATCTGATACTAACTAGTTGATCCTATTAGGTGTGTTTAAACTTTAGTTTTAATCCAATTAACTAACCGAATTAAATTTTTTTTGCTAATCGGTCGGTTAATTTTAGGTTCGATCGATTAACGGTTAATGATTTTTTCAAATTTCGATTATCGGTTAATTTGGTTCGAAATCGGTTAATTAATCGAAAATTTTAAATATTATATATATTACATATATTTATTTTTAGTCATTGAACTTTTAAAAATTATAAAATGATCATTAAATTTTTTGATATATTATAAAATAATCGTTAAACTTATCAATATTTATAAATAATTTTATAATGTGCAATGAATCAATGACCATTTTGTAATAATTCAATAAGTTTAATGGTTATTTTATAACTTTTAAAAGTTCAGTGGCTAAAAAGATCATTTTAACATAGTTTAGACCATTTGTGTAATTTACCCAAAGGTTTATAAAATTTTTCAGTTAATTCGAAAACCGACCGAATTAACTGATTTTTTTCCGATTCAATTAACTGTGCGGTCTTAGTCGCCTTCTCGGCTGAATGCTACGACTAAGTCACCTGAATCCCTCGTTACCGTGCTAGACTCCTGCTAGCTGGGTCGTACGGCCTTAGGAAAAAGCTCTCATGGCAAACGTCTAAGTCTGCTTAGATTCAAGCTCTGGAAGATCAAACATTTCTCAGACCCTACGAACGCAAGATCGTTCTAAGCGGAAGCTCTTTATAGAACAACTGGAAGTAATTGGAAGCAATAGGCAACAAGAACACGAAGAACACCCAAGAACAATAAGAACACTCAGAGAGTAGAGTAAATGCTTCTTCTATTACTCAAGTAGAGAATGAATGGAATGAAGTGATTACAACTGAGCTGGAGAGGCTCTATTTATAGTTGAACTCCCCTAGATCCAACGGTACAGTTTGAATTACATCGACGGACGAGATCTATCCTATCTTTTAGTTTAAATCTCTAATTATCACCAACATTATCTCTAAGATAATCACATAATAATATAAGTGATAATCACGATGGCTTATCACAGTTACCATTCCAAATTACCCTGGTAAATCTTTCATGGATTCTACTAAGTCTGGTGAGCTTGCGGGCTTTCTAGTATTCTCCAAGTGTCAGGCCAAGTCTGATGGTCTTAACGAGCCCAACGCTCCGAGCGTAATCTCTCCACTCGATGTTTGCGCTAATGCCTCGGCCCAAGAATTTAGTCCGTGATATATTCATCTTTGTACATAGCCGCAACAGTTGCTTGTGTAGATGCGTGAAAACACTAGTCCAAGACCGTTCTATATTACCGTGTGAGCCAAGAGGACCCTAAACAAGGTTGTAGAAAACTAGGTTGTTGCCTTTATTTACATTTTTTTTTTGAAGAAATTGTGAAAGGAAAAAGAGCAGTCCTAAATCATGAGATACAAGTTTCATGCTCGAATCAACAATCGATCCACCAGATGGGGTTTGCACCAGAACTGTGCCACAAACATCAACGATGGAAATAATAATCTATGCCACGGTACTGAAAGAGACTTGTATACCTTACAAGTGTATATATGTGTCAATAGAATTCTTCTGCTCATTTTCTGTGCTCTTTTATATATGTCACCAATGATGTTATAGCATATATATTTTTAATAAAATAGTGGGAAAAAAATCATTGATACACATGACATAAAATCATTGGTAGGACATATAAAGATACTGAGAAAAAATTGACTAATTTCGTTCATATATACATAACTTTGTTAAAGTCTTTGGATTATGATGGAATACTAGAAGGGTTATTGTTTCACACTGCTGATGGACATGAAGAAGGAAAATCTTTATATAACAACATACTACATGGATATAGATGGATGGAGCCCGGATTTCGAGTTGAAGATCAAAGCATAAATATTTGAAAGTAGGGTAAACTCATAAATAAATTATTTTTTAAAAAAAATTTATATAAAATTCTTGGGATGGGGGATAATTGCCCCTCCCCACCCCTATATAGTTCCGTCCATGTGAATATATCTCAGCGTTGTACTAATCTGCACCACCAAAAGGGTTGAGATTTTTTTTTTTTTGGGGAGGGGGCAGGCAGGCGGAGGAGCTCAGCCCCAGAGCACGCAAAGTGAAGGCGAGGAGAAAGCTTACAAGTGGAGGAAATAAGGGCAAAAGGTTGTAAAAAAAACAGCCTTCATCCGAGGTACTTTTGCTTTGCTGGTACCTGTGGTTTCCCTGGTTTTTAAGTTAGCCTACATCTCTTGTATCTGTAAAGATTAACATTTTTTATATATTTATAGAGCATATTGTTTGATCACCAAATTTTTTTTATTCGTCTATACTTTTATCTAATATAAATAAGATACATAGGCGGTGGAAACTTTCAGTTTTCACAAGCGCCTTAGTTTTAGGGTATATGAAGTTAGTTTAGGGTATATGGCTTAAGGGTTTAGGTTTAGGTGTAGGGGTTAGAATTTAGGAATAATTGTTTCAATTTAAAGTTTAGAGTTATAATTTAGGGTTTATAGGTTAAAACCTAAATCCTCACCATATTACCCTAAAAACTAAACCCTAACCTATAAACCCTAAATTATAACCCCAAACCTTAAATTGAAACAACTATCCCTAAATTCTAAACCCCTACACCTAAACCCTTAAATCATATACCTTAAATCACGTATAACCGACTATAAATATTCAAGAATGAATCAAAATGTAATTTTACTATATAACCAAAAGAGGTAATAGACCCAATATAAATATTTGAGAATAGTTTAAAATTTTGAGTTTATAAAAAATAATCACTTATAATCAACTATAAATATTCGAGAATGTATTAAAATGTAACGTCATCAGAAAGAATCAAAACTTTACATGCTCAATAGATCCACCCTTAATTTTGTACATACCTCCCCACCCCCCTCTCTCTGTCCCTTCCTTTCCCCTCCCTCTTTGATTTATAAGAAATCATGACTTATATAATATATGTCGCACATTTTTCTTATGTATTTAATTAGACATTATTTTGAACCCAATAAACGGTAATAATTGAAAAATATATGATGTAAACGTTAACACGCGTTTTATTAAAAACCCCTAAATTTAAGTAGTGAAAAAGAGTACGACTTATTAAAGAAACATAAAATTAACTAAAAGAAAATCAAATACACCCTTGAAATAACTCCCAAGGCATTACAAAATGATGAATCACACAAAAACCAACTCTCATGGAAGCCAACCAGCAAACAAACAAAAAAGATGAACCAGAGACTCCACCCCTCAACCAACACCACCCGAGGCTATAAGGTCGCTTGAAACAAAGTCTTCGGCTCACACTCTCCTTTGCTAAAGCATCGGCTAAGACATTTACTTCACGAAAAATATAATGAAAACTAACACTACCAATGTCAAGGCAAGCCCGATCGATGTTTTTAAAAACCTCTCACAATCGCCAAGGCCGTTTGTGCACATACAAAACCCATCCCACCGCAATTTTCAAATCCGATTCCACCATAAGACTCCTATGTGACCAACAAGAACCAACGAACAATGCTAATGTGAATGCAATTGCGCCCTCATTTGATTCAATACACCCAAGAAGGCGTGAGAAAATCGCTAAAATCGTCCCTTCCTCGTCACGCAACACCCTTCCAAAACCTGCTGGCCCTGGTTTTCTCTGAGCCAACCCATCAACATTGAATTTCAAAGCGCCACATATAGAAGGCACCCAACAAATCCCCACTCGGCTTAAATTCACCGTGAATACCACACTACACGAACTAGGACAACACCACTATAGAGCCTCGCTAATATTCACCCCCTCTTTTAAGGTCTTCAGGCAACTTTATCAAGAAACAGATTTCAGAGAAGGACAAACGCTTATTGTTGAAAACAAGCTCATTACGAGCCAACCAAACAGATCATAAGAGTGCCGCGACACAAGACACCTACTGTTGCCACATTTCGCCAGAAAAAGAACAATGAAAACCTGGCAAATCTCATGAGAGTTTTTCTTTAATTATTATGCTTTAGCTCAGTTTGTTTACGTACATATACATTAGTATTAGCACGTGTGTATAATCTCAATAGCTAGAGAGTTCCATTCTGTTAATTAGTTAGCTGACTGTTGCTGACTCAGCTATTAGCCAACTGAGTTTGTTAGGAAGTTGGTGATCTGTTAGTGAGCTAGTTCTATAGCTATATATATGATTGTATGTGCATAATGTAAATATACTGAAAAATCAATAAAGATTCATCTTCTTCTTCATTCTTTCCAATATGGTATCTTTCGCTTGGTGATTCTGGGAGATTCTATTTCTCTTCCGCTTGCTTCTTGTTTTCTTCAAGTTTTTTCTCTTCTTCATTCTCCACTGTTCGATTCTTTTCTATTGTGTTTCTCCTGTTTCTACATCATGCCTGCGTCTGGTGATATTGCTCGATCGAGTTCAGATTCTGCAGATTTAACATCTACTGCTCGAATGTTTTCCAACAAGAAAATCAATGTTATGCTTGATGAGATGAATTTCTTGTTGTGGAAGCAGCAGGTGTTGCTCACAGTTCGCAGCCATCGACTTGAGCGGTTATTGACTGGGCAGATTTCTCCTCCTGCAGAGAAGATTCACAACGATGCTGGTGAAATGGTGCTGAATGATGACTATGAGGTGTTTGTAGCACAAGATAGTGCCCTTGCATCTTGGCTACTATCTACGATCAGTGCTGATCTTCTTCCTCAGTTTGTGGGCGCTGATACAGCTCATGAGGTATGGGATACTGTGTTAAAATTCTTTGCCAATCGTTCTACCACGAGTGTAATGGGATTACATTGCAAGCTTCGCTCCATCAAGAAAGGTGATGAGAGTATGAGAGCTTACCTTATGCAGATCAAAGAGGTATGTGACTCCTTAGCTGCTTGTGGTAGTAATGTCTCTGAAATTGAACAAATTGCCACGATCTTGAATGGTCTTCCATTTGAGTATCAGCCATTTATGGCCATCATCACTTCTAGTAAGGAAAAGTTTTCTTTGGATGGAGTAAAATCAGTGTTAGTCGATGCTGAAACTCAATTGCGAGGTTTTCAGACTCCTCTTCATTTGCCAATGAATGTTAATGTAGCTCAAGGGCCTGTTAATTCTGTTAATTCTCAAGAAGTTGCAGGGCATAGACCTCCTACTTATCACTATAATGGAGGCAAATCTGGTAATGATGGTCGTGGTCGAGGCAGGTCCAGGCTTCAGTGTCAGTTGTGCGGCAAGCTTGGCCACTCAGCTGATCGTTGTTGGAGACGGTTTGATCGTGATTTCCCTGGGGTGATGGCTCCTAAAACAGATTTTGCGGATGCTAATTTTAGTAGTGCTGAGAGATGTGCATGTCGTGATTGTACTACTGCTTAGGCTCATGTGGTTGCATCGACTTCCAGTGGTGATCAATGGATTGTGGACAAAGGTGCTACACATCATGTAACACCTGATGCTTCAAAGGTGGTGGATGGTACAGATTTTGTTGGACCAGGTAAGTTAACTGTTGGATCTGGACATGCTTTAAGTATTAATCAAACTGGTACTGCTCATTTGTTTACTGATTCTCGAACCTTATTGATCAAAGATTTGTTACATGTGCCTGCCGTTACTAAGAATTTGTTGTCTGTCTCAAAGCTTGCTAGAGACAATGCTGTTTTTCTTGAATTTCATGCTAAGGAGTGTCTAGTTAAAAAAGAAGGGTCAGGAAAGGTTCTGTTGCGAGGACGAGAATGCAATGGTCTTTATCAATTTGGTGCAGCTTCTGAAGGTGTTACTTGTCACCATGTTCAATTAGATGCAGCAAAGAAGGTTGAAGAGTGCAGGTTGTGGCACATGCGGCTAGGTCATCCTGCTCATTCAACATTAGTTCAGGCTTGTAAGCATATAGGTGTTGTAATACCTAGTGCATTTGATGATTCTATAGATACTACTTGTATTCCTTGTCGAGTAGGCAAGAGTCACAAATTGAGTTTTAATGAATCTACCACATTTTATGATTCTCCATTTCAGCTTGTATTTTTTGATTTGTGGGGACCTTCACATGTACCCTCGAATGGTTTTCAATATTATATCTCATTTGTAGATGCTTTCTCTCGTCACTGTTGGGTTTATATGCTCAAGATAAAGGATCAAGCTGTACATGCATTTCAACTGTTTGCTCAAATGGTTAAAACACAATTTAATGCAATAATAAAAGAAATGCAGACTGACTGGGGAGGAGAATATCGAAGCATGTCAACTGTAATGGCTTCTATGGGTATTGTGCATCGCATATCTTGTCCACACACCTCGGAGCAAAATGGTGTTGTGGAAAGAAAGCATCGCCATATCATCGAGTTAGCTTTGGTTTTGATGGCTCAAGCATCACTGCCTTTTCAGTATTGGACATATGTTGTCACCACAGCTGTTTACCTTATCAATCGACTGCCCTCTCGTGTGCTAGAAGGGAAGTCACCATTCGAGGTGCTTCACAAGAGGGTTCCTAATTACAAGTTCATGAAAGTATTTGGAGTTCAATGTTTTCCACATCTTCGAGCTTATCAGAGGCACAAGTTGGACTATCGATCACAAGCTTGTACATTCTTGGGCTACAGTCCAAGTCACAAGGGATATCAGTGTTTAGCACCTGATGGACGTGTTTATATTTCGAGACATGTGGTGTTTAATGAGAAATGTTTTCCATTTGCAGGGAAAGGTGTACCTAAGTGTCCCCAGTCTCGAGCTGATCAGTTTGCCAAGATAACTGTGGTAGATGGTGCAACCAGGTTGTGTGGTCGTGCAGCTCCAGCAAATTCCACTGCAGTCTCGTGTGGTCAATCGAGTGTCTCTACTTCCAGTGCTGGTGCACAAGCAAGGTCATCAACTGAAGTGAGTACTGAAACTCTTGATGTTCCTACTCAAAATGGGAGTACTGACATTAATGAAGAGGACGTGCATGAGGACCACGTGCATGAGGACCACATGCATGAGGATTCTATGCATGACATGCATGAGGAAGATGTTCGTGAAGAAGTGCATGAAAGTGGTACTGACATCGTACAGCCTATGATGGAGCAATTGACTAGAGAATCAGACCCTGATGTTTCATCACTTGCACCTCCAGCTTCATGTGCTACAACATGTCATCACATGCTCACTCGTAGCAAGTGTGGAATTTTCAAACCAAAGCTATACACAATTGAACATGCTGCTGACGATTCAGAACCTAACTCAGTGTATGAAGCCTTTCAATCTCCTCAATGGAGTGCTGCTGTACAGGCTGAATTCGATGCTCTCGAAAGAAATAATACCTGGAGTCTTGTACCTTTGCCTGAAGGAAGAACTGCAGTTGACTATAAATGGCTGTTCAAGGTGAAGAAGAATGCTGATGGTACAGTGCAAAGGCATAAAGCCAGGTTGGTGGCCAAGGGATTTTCTCAAGTCCCTGGTCAGGATTTTCAGGAAACCTTCAGTCTTGTGGTGAAATCAGCCACTATAAATGTAATTCTAAGTCTAGCTGCATACAAGGGTTGGCCATTGAGACAAGTAGATGTCAACAATGCTTTTCTCAATGGTGATTTACAAGAAGATGTGTATATGTATCAGCCACAAGGGTTTGAAAAAGCTGCTGAGGATGGCTCCTTTCTTGTGTGTAAATTACAGAAGGCATTGTATGGGCTTAGACAAGCTCCACGCAATTGGTATTCAAAATTGAAAGAACATCTGTTGAGCATTGGTTTTCGAAGTTCACAAGCTGATACATCCTTGTTTATCAAGCATGAGCAAGGGCATGTTGTGTATGTATTAGTTTATATGGACGATATTATAATTACAAGTGACAACAGTGATGAGGTTGAAAGTGTTGTTAAGCAATTGGGGGACAAATTCTCGTTGAAGGATTTGGGGCAACTTGGCTTCTTTCTTGGCATTGAAGTAAGACGTATAGGGGGAGTTGTGTTTCTGGGACAAAAGAAGTATATCTCAGAGCTGCTGATCAAGGCAAATATGCATAAAGCCTCACCCGTTCCAACTCCCATGATACCTTCCCTGAAGCTTTCTAAAGAGGATGCAGGCAGTCCACTAGAAGATGCAAAAGAATACAGAAGTTTGGTAGGATCCTTGCTGTATGTGTGTCACACTCGGCCAGATATTGCATTTAGTGTCAATAAACTGGCCCAATTCATGCATATGCCTTGTGAACAACATCTTGCTGCAGTGAAACGTGTCTTGAGGTACTTGAATGGTACGCTTGACTATGGTCTTGTGTTTTCACCTACGATTGATTCACTTCAGTTGGTGGCCTTCTCTGATGCTGACTGGGGTGGAAGTGTAGATGATCGACGCTCAATATCTGGGAGATGCTTGTATCTGGGTGGCAACCTTGTGATGTGGGGCTCGAAGAAACAGAAAACTGTCTCAAGGTCGACAACATAAGCTGAATATAGGAGCTTGGCAGATACAGCTTCTGATGTCACCTGGCTAAGCACCTTGTTAGAAGATATGCGTGTTGAATTGCAGTCTGTTCCTGTGATATGGAGTGATAATTCTGGTGCGATAGCCATGAGTGTCAATCTGGTGTATCATGCAAAAGCCAAGCATATCGAGCTAGATGTCCATTTTGTACGAGAGAAGGTGGTTGGCAATAAACTCAAAGTGAACTTTGTTCTTTCTGAGCATCAAATAGCAGATGGAATGACAAAAGCCTTGTCCAAAGGAAGCTTCAGCTTATTCAGAAGAAGGATTGGTGTGGTGTCTCTTGCTGAAGTCGAAGAAGAGAAAAGCAGGGAGGATATTAGCACATGTGTATAATCTCAATAGCTAGAGAGTTCCATTCTGTTAATTAGTTAGTTGACTGTTGCTGACTCAGCTATTAGCCAACTGAGCTTGTTAGGAAGTTGGTGATCTGTTAGTGAGCTAGTTCTATAGCTATATATATGATTGTATGTGCATAATGTAAAGATACTGAAATATTAATAAAGATTAATTTTCTTCTTCATTCTTTCCAATAATTAGGACCCATGAAGCCCCGTGGCGTACATATACATATCCAGTTTAGTAGATGTATTCTTTGTTGATGATTAGAAATTAGAATAAAACCTACAAAAACTTATTATTTCTTCTGTCCCGTTAAATTTGGTTTTTATTGATTCTTTAGTAAATTTTTTAAACTTTGACTTATTATTATTTAAAATTTATTATTGATAAAAATATATAAAAATATTTTATAAACCTCCAATCAATTAGTTTTAAAATATATTTTTATAAAATTTAATTGTTTAAAATATTTAAAATAATTGAAGTCAAATTTTAAAAAATTAACTTTTTAAAAGGTTAATAAAAGACAAAATTAATAGGACGGATGTAGTATTATATTTGTTCTAAAGATTTTATATTTGATTGGCATGATCATTATTGCAATATGATATTAATATATAATTTTTTATATTAATATGTTGTAATTGAATATCGGTTCCGCTTTTGAGTGTTCACTATTACTCTTCCACCTCTGTTTATTCTTTATAGCAACTCTGCATCTAGAGTTACATAGCTCATCCAAAACTAAAAGAGCTACAATCGTATGATTGTTGTCATATTCACATGACCCACCAGTTGACTCTACCATCTGAAAACCAAATATACTTTCGTCGATTTATTAATAATTATAAATCCTAAGTTTTACACCTTAACACAAGTTAGACCTCTGATGTGTTTGTGCTCTATTTTAATTTTGATATTTTTTATCCTCCCTTTCATTAAATGGTATTGGACTAGGTAGCCCAAGTTGTACAAGTACAAATGTACAATGCTACCAAAAATTATCCTATAATTTTTAAGATATGAGTTTGAGTTCTGTCAAAATCGAAATACATACAAACTTTGGGAATACAACACTAAACTTGTTTAGAGATCCACGAACAACAATTTCGCAGATAAAACTTCACATGTTTCTTCTAAAATGTTATAAAAGATACACACACCCATGCATTTAAGTTTTCGGATTTCAAAGAATTCTAAGAGGACAGATTAATATACCAATCTGACACTAACTGGTTGATCATATGGATCCTATGTATACCTAGCTAGAGAACATCAAGATTTGAGACGAGATATATGTATAGAAAAAAACATAGTCGAGAATAATATATGCCTCCTTCAAACAGCTTTCTCTTACACATGCATTCAAAAAGGGGCAAAAGATTTTTGAGCGTGGAGGCATCGAAAAGGGGCATAAAATTTTTGTCCGATGATTACAAGCTATGTTGTATTAATACAGATATGCTGATATGGGGAGGAGCATGGGTACAAAAACAAAAATGAGAAACGATACTTTTCAAAATTATCAGGTACGATTACGGTAAATATAAAATAAATTTTAAATTTTAAAAAATATAAAAATAAAAGCCATAAAAATCATCTGAGCATGGCATCACGCATACTTATATACTTATAGTTGAATCATGTGAGCAAGAAACAATCGAAAAAAAAAGATAGACAAAGGGCGAAAAAAAATAAAAAGTAAAAATACTTGCATATACTCAAATTGTATTTAATATGTCCTTGATACGAGGACGTGTTGGGTATATAGTACAACTTTACACTGAAGTACCCGTGCTTCATATGTTACAAGTAGAGACAGGAATGGACCTCGAGGGGGTTGGAGGGGGCGGTCTCTCTCCCTAAAAATTTGAAATTTCTATATGATTTAAAAATTTAATTTTTAAAATTTTTTGATATATTTTCTATTGTAAATCTATTTTTACCCCTAAAATTTTATAAGTTTAGCCCTTTAACATAAAATTATGTGTCCGCCCCTGAGTAGAGGAAATGCGGGCAGAAGGTTGCCAAAAACAGCCTTCATCCGAGATACTTTTGCTTTGCTTCTAACTGTGGTTTGCCTGGTGTTAAGTTAGCTTATATAAATTGGTCTAAATTTTGCAGTATTTGCACCATGAATTCAGAGGACTTATAGCAGCCTGAATAAGCCCCATAAAATGAATGTTAACAAGCTACTGCGGGCATCATCAATTGATTTATCTTGATTACACCTGCATTAATTCCATGGTTTAGATCGTTAGGAATATGTAATTGCTCTAATAGTATCACTATATTTTAAAAAATAAGGTAAAAATTTTAACGAGCAGAACGAGCAACGAGATTTTTTAATGAGCACGAGTCGAATAAAATTTTAACGAGCTTAACAAGAAACGAGTTGAGTCGAGCAACGAGATTTTTTAACGATCACGAGTCGAATACTACTCAACTCGCGATCGACTCGCTAGATAAGCACCCCTACTACCAAACAAATAATTGTATCAAAATAACAATTTCTTACTAATTAACATATACACACACCCATGCATCTAAGTTTTTGAAATTCAAAGAATTCCAGGGGGATAGATTAATATACAAATCTGATACTAACTGGTTGAACATATAGATCCTATGTATGCCTAGCTAGAGAACATCAAGATTTGAGACAAGATATATGTATAGAAAAACACAGTCAATACGAGAACGATATATGTCTCCTTCAAACAACCCTCTCCTGTTGAAAATCAAGAGCAGCCAAAATTGAAAATGGAAAATTTCAATTTTGGTAGGTGCAGCAAATGGAGAAAAATTCCAGCAGTAAAGGTTGAAAATATGGAATGGGGAAATTGATTTTTGGTTCCTAAACTTTAGGTTATTTATAAGTTAGTCCCTAAAGCTCAACTATAAATAGCCTAGCCATTTGCCATTCTTACATCATCCCAAATCATTCTAACCTCCTCCCAATACTAGAGAAATTAGAGAGTTTTCATAGAGTTGTTTTCTCCTTTTTATCAAGAGAGAATTGTCATTGTTTTCTCCTTGTTAGACTGAGAGAAGTTGTAATTCCTATTTTCTCATAATGAAATTCTTCTACCTTTGTCCGTGGTTTTTACCCTATATTATTTAGGGGTTTTCCACGTAAAATCTGTGTCTCCTTTATCTTCATTGTTATTTTCTCAAATTATCAGTTGCGTTTTTGCTCTATCCGACGATCGTATTCCGCAACAATTGGTATCAGAGCCAGATTTGGGTGCGTATATCTACTTACCGTATTCTCTGTTGGTTGCCACTGAAAAGTGGATCCTCCATCATAAGAAAGTAAGTTAGATATTACTCATTCATTGAAGGTGGTGGGCACTATTCACGTCAAAAAGGTGAAATAGTGGGAGCTATCTGAAATAGAAGCTATGGCAACGAAATTTGATATTGAAAAGTTCAATGGGAGAAATTTCTCACTGTGGAAATTGAAGATAAAGGCCATCCTAAGAAAAAACGGATGTCTAGCGGCTATCAGCGAAAGGCCGGCAGATTTTACGGATAACAAGAAATGGAATGAGATGGACGAGAATGCTATTGCAGACCTTCATTTAGCATTAGCAGATGAAGTACTATCAAGCATCGAGGAGAAGAAGACAGCCAAGGAGATTTGGGATCACCTCGCAAAATTATACGAGGTCAAATCGTTGCACAATAAAATTTTCCTTAAGAGGAAATTGTACACTCTTCGGATGTCAGAATCTACTTCAGTGACAGAGCACTTAAACACGTTGAATACTCTATTTTCTCAGCTTACATCCCTAAGCTATAAAATAGAGTCACAAGAACGTGCTGAACTTCTGCTTCAAAGTCTACCTGATTCGTATGATCAACTCATCATCAACTTGACGAACAACAACCTTACAAGTGATCTAGTCTTCGATGACGTTGCAGCTGCTGTTCTGGAAGAAGAAAATCGGCGCAAGAACAAGGAAGACAGACAAGGAAATCTGCAACAAGCAGAGGCCTTAACGGTGATGAGAGGAAGATCAACAGAACGTGGCCAAAGTAGCAGTCACAATCATGGTAGATCAAAGTCAAGGAGTAAGAAGAATTTAAAGTGCTACAACTGCGGAAAGAAGGGTCATTTGAAGAAGGATTGTTGGAGTTTACCTAAAAACTCCAATCCTCAAGGAAATATGGCAAACACTTCAGATGATGGAGATGCTCTCTGTTGTGAAGCAACAACAGCCATGGAAGGCAGAAAAAGATTTGCAGACATATGGCTTATTGACTCGGGAGCCACATATCACATGACCTCAAGAAGAGAATGGTTTTATAATTATGAACCTATCTCAGGAGGATCTGTGTACAGCTGCAATAATCATGCCTTGGAAATTGTTGGCGTTGGAACCATCAAATTGAAGATGTATGACGGGACAACCAAAGTTGTTCGAGATGTGCGACACGTGAAAGGCTTGAAGAAAAACTTATTATCCTACGGATTGTTGGATAATAATGCAAGCAAGATTGAAACACAGAAAGGAATCATGAAGGTGTTCCATGGAGCGCTTGTGGTGATGAAAGGTGAAAAGATAGCGGCAAATTTGTACATGCTGAAGGGAGAGACTTTGCTAGAAGCTGAAGCCTCTGTTACCTCATGTAGTTCAGATTCTACCATGTTATGGCATCGGAAACTTGGACACATGTCAGAACAGGGAATGAAAGTCCTTGTGGAGCAAAAGCTACTTCCGGGTTTAACAAAGGTATCACTTCCTTTGTGTGAACATTGTATTACAAGTAAGCAGCATCGATTAAAATTCAACACATCAAATTCTAGAGGCAAGGCTGTTCTAGAATTGGTTCATTCTGATGTATGGCAAGCACCGGTTACATCCCTAGGCGGAGCAAAGTATTTTGTCTCCTTCATTGATGACTACTCTAGGAGATGTTGGGTGTATCCTATCAAGAGGAAGGCAGGTATGTTTTCAACCTTCAAAGTTTTCAAAGCGCGGGTGGAACTTGATTCTGGAAATAAGATCAAGTGTTTCAGATCAGATAATGGAGGTGAATATACAAGTGATGAATTTGATGACTTTTGCAGAAAAGAAGGCATCAAAAGACAGTTCACAACAGTATACACTCCTCAACAAAATGGAGTGGCAGAGCGGATAAACAGAACTCTGTTAGAAAGAACACGAGCAATGTTGAGAGCTGCAGGGCTAGAAAAAGCTTTCTGGGCAGAAGCAGTCAATACCGCCTGTTATTTGGTGAATCGGGCTCCATCAACTGCAATTGAGTTGAAGACACCGATGGAAATGTGGACTGGTAAACCAGTTGATTATTCAAACCTCCATATATTTGGAAGTATTGTGTACGTGATGTACAATGCCCAAGAAATTTCAAAGTTGGATCCAAAATCCAGAAAATGTAAATTCTTGGGGTATGCTGATGGAGTAAAGGGGTATCGCTTGTGGGATCCCACTACCCGCAAAGTGATTATCAGCAGGGATGTTATCTTTGTAGAAGATAAGCTACAAAGAAAAGAAGAAGATGATAGCACTGATAAAGAAAAGCCAGAGACTACACAGATACATGTTGAAAATGAGTTTGAACAGAGAGATTGTTCTAAAGTAGAACCAGAGCTCGAGGAACCAGAACCAGAGAATTCTGAAGCTCCAACAACTCGTCAATCAGATCGTGTGAGAAGACGCCCCAATTGGCACTCAGATTATGTTATAGAAGGTAATGTTGCATACTGCCTTTTAACGGAGGACGGTGAGCCATCATCATTCGAGGAGGCAATGAACAACTCAGATGCTTCGCAGTGGATGGCGGCAATGCAAGAAGAAATCGAAGCCCTTCATAAAAATAATACATGGGAACTTGTGCCACTACCACAAGGAAGGAAGTCAATTGGTAACAAATGGGTCTTCAAAATCAAGAGAAATGGTGACGATCAAGTGGAGAGGTATCGTGCAAGACTGGTGGGCAAAGGATATGCTCAGAAAGAAGGTATTGATTTCAATGAAATCTTTTCTCCTGTGGTTAGACTAACAACGGTTCGAGTTGTCCTGGCAATGTGTGCTACATTGAATTTACATCTAGAGCAGCTAGATGTTAAAACAGCTTTTCTTCATGGAGATCTTGAAGAAGAGATTTACATGCTCCAGCCTGAAGGTTTTGAAGAAAAAGAAAAGAAGAACTTGGTTTGTAGGTTGAACAAATCTCTGTACGATTTAAAGCAGGCGCCGAGGTGTTGGTACAAGAGATTTGACTCCTTCATCATGAGCCTTGGATACAACAGACTTAATGCAGACTCTTGTGCTTACTTCAAGAGGTTTGGTGAAAACGAATTTGTTATATTGCTGTTGTATGTAGATGACATGTTGGTTGCAAGCCCCAACAAAGATCATATTGAAGAATTAAAGGCACGACTGGCTAGGGAATTTGAAATGAAGGACTTGGGACCAGCAAACAAGATTCTAGGGATGCAAATTCACCGAGACAGAAGTAATAGGAAGATTTGGCTTTCACAAAAGAATTACTTGAAAAAGATCTTGTCACGATTCAGCATGCAAGATTGTAAGCCAATTTATACCCCTCTTCCTATTAACTTTAAATTATCCTCCAGTATGAGTCCTAGCAGTGAAGAAGAGAGGATGGAGATGTCTCGAGTACCGTATGCATCAGCAGTGGGAAGTTTAATGTTCGCTATGATTTGTACAAGACCAGACATTGCACAAGCAGTGGGAGTGGTTAGTCGGTACATGGCGAATCCAGGCAGAGAGCATTGGAATGCTGTGAAAAGGATCCTGAGATACATCAAAGGGACCTTAAATGTTGCATTATGTTACGGGGGATCAGACTTTCTTATCAGCGGGTATGTCGATTCTGACTATGCAGGAGATTTGGATAAAAGCAAATCTACAACAGGGTATGTGTTTACAGTTGCTGGTGGAGCTGTAAGCTGGGTTTCAAAACTGCAATCGGTTGTGGCTACGTCAACAACGGAGGCAGAATATGTAGCAGCTACACAAGCCAGTAAAGAAGCAATATGGTTGAAAATGCTATTGGAGGAGCTTGGGCACAAACAAGAGAATGTCTCTTTATTTTGTGACAGTCAGAGCGCCTTGCATCTTGCAAGGAATCCTGCTTTTCACTCAAGAACAAAACACATTCGGGTCCAGTACCACTTCATTCGTGAGAAAGTGGAAGAAGGGACGATAGATATGCAGAAGATCCATACCGATGACAACATAGCAGATTTCATGACAAAAGCAATCAACACTGATAAGTTTACTTGGTGTCGATCCTCTTGTGGCTTGTTAGAGACGTAAGCAACATGGAAAGTACGAGGTAGAAAGAATGGTGTGAAGATATGATTATTCCAATCAAATCTTCAAGTGGGAGATTGTTGAAAATCAAGAGCAGCCAAAATTGAAAATGGAAAATTTCAATTTTGGTAGGTGCAGCAAATGGAGAAAAATTCCAGCAGTAAAGGTTGAAAATATGGAATGGGGAAATTGATTTTTGGTCCCTAAACTTTAGGTTATTTATAAGTTAGTCCCTAAAGCTCAACTATAAATAGCCTAGCCATTTGCCATTCTTACATCATCCCAAATCATTCTAACCTCCTCCCAATACTAGAGAAATTAGAGAGTTTTTATAGAGTTGTTTTCTCCTTTTTATCAAGAGAGAATTGTCATTGTTTTCTCCTTGTTAGACTGAGAGAAGTTGTAATTCCTATTTTCTCATAGTGAAATTCTTCTACCTTTGTCCGTGGTTTTTACCCTATATTATTTAGGGGTTTTCCACGTAAAATCTGTGTCTCCTTTATCTTCATTGTTATTTTCTCAAATTATCAGTTGCGTTTTTGCTCTATCCGACGATCGTATTCCGCAACATCTCCTACACATGCATCCATAGAATTTCAAAAATATGAGATACAAGTTCCATTCTCGAATCAACAATCAATCCATGAGATGGGGTTTGCACCAGAACTGTGCCACGAATATAATTCGTCTATCATTTTTTTGTGTTTCTTTATATGTCCCACCGATAATGTTATGCGATTATATTATCAATAAAACAGAAACAATCAATAAAATAGTAAAAAAATCATTAATACACACGACATAAAATTATTGGTAAAACATATAAATTGGCACAGAAAAAGTACATAAGGATTTTGTTCATATATATACCTACATTGAAGTGTTTCCATAATCTTTAGATGGAATACTAGAAGGATTATTGCTTCACATTGCTGATGGAATGACTCGTCTAGCTTTTTCTCTTTCTTCTAAGTGGACATGAAGAAGGAAAATCTTTATATAACAACATATCACATGGATATATCTCATCTTTGTACTAATCTCCACCACCAAAAGGGTTGAGAAAATTTAGGGGTTATGGCAATGACAGGTTGAGGAGCTCAGCCCTGGAGAAGCACGAAGTGAAGGCGAGGAGAAAGCTTACAAGTTGAGGGAATACGGGCAGAAAGTTGTCAAAAAACAGCCTTCATCCCAAGTACTTTTGCTTCGCTGGTACCCCTGGTTTCCCTGGTTTTAAGTTAGCCTACATCTCTTGTATTTGTAAAGATTAACAATTTTTTTTATATTTATAGAGCATATTGTTTGATCACACAAAAAAACCTTTATTGGTCGATATTTCTTATCTAATATAAATATTCGAGGATGTATTAAAATATTATATTTATATAGAGTAATCACCGATAATTAACTATAAATATTCATGAATAAATTAAAATGTAATTTTACTATATAACCGAAAGAGTCAAGACAAATCCAATATAGATATTTGAGAATGGTTTTAAAATTTGAGTTTATAAGGAGTAATCCCCTATAATCAATTATAAATACTCGAGAATGGATTAAAATGTAATGTCTCTATATATATATATACACACATTCTGCCTAGGAGGAGAAAGAAGGGGAAATTTTACTCCCAATGTGTCTAGAACCCACAACCTAGAGGAGAAAAAAAATGTCAATTGAGAACTTTTAACCACTTGCTCTAGAGATTATTAACATATATATCTAAAAGTAACATGTGTATACATTCTCTTTTATTTATAAGCACTCAGAACTTATATCATATATGTCACACATCTTTCTTATGTATCTAATTAGACATTATTTTAAATCTAATAATTGGTTCTAATCGAAATACATATGATGTTCATTTTAGGAGATTCGAGTTCAATCATTTTATTTGCAAGGTGTGTTATATATGTACATTGTCAAAATGTTAAAAATATCTATAAATAAATACTATATTGTAATCACTTTTAAATTATTCAAAAAAAATATCGAGATATTCCTAGCTATCAAATCTCATGAGTATTTTTTTAATTATGATGATTTATCGCAGTTTGTTTACGCACTAACTTAGACCGGCCCAAGCTATAAATAATTTTTTGTCCAAATCCAATCTAGATTGCACCGGACGTACATATACATTCGGCCCCATGAAGCCACATGGCGTACATAGATATATATATCCAGTTCTTTGTCGATGATTATAAAACCGTTGAATTTTTAACTCAGTACAAAGTGAAGAAATTAGAAAAACACCGATATGAAACTTATTATTGTATATGTTTTAAACATTTTATATTCGTTTGGATGATCGTTGTTGCAATAGAATATTAATATATGATTTTAAATATTGATATTCTGTAATTGGATATAAGTATTTAAAAAATAATACTAATAAATATGTTGTACTTTTGCTTTCGAGTCTTTCACTATCACTCCTCTGCCTCCATTCATCCTTTATAGCAACTCTTCGTGTAGAGTTACATAGCTCATCCAAAAAGGCTTTGTGACAAATAAACATATTTGGTAGGTTGATCAAACTGCTCATTTTTATTTCATTACGTTCTCTTGGATCATGGATTATAGACCTACGAAGAGCACCTTATTTCTTCCCCTAGAATCTCCTCTTCCCCTCCCTCCTAGGCAAGATTAGGATTAAAATTATAATTTGTCAACAAAAAAAGCCTTGTGACACTTCTATTTAACTACAATCACATAATTATTATCATATTCATATAACCCACCAATTAACTCTACTATCTGACAATCAAATTTATTTGTGTCGATCTATTAATAACCATCAAACTTAAACCTGACATTTTAACACAAGTTAAACCTTTGTTGTTAGGAGCGTATATCATGGGAATATTATGCATAAGATTTTTATTTCTTGGGAGAAGTTTTAGAAGTTTGGCCCAGCCCTCAACAATCAACATTGTATTTTTGATGTATTTGTGCTTTATTTCAGTTTTGAGACAAGATATAAGTATGAAAAAAAAAAAACAGTCAGTATGAGAACGATATATGTCTCCTTGAAACAAGGCCGGGTCAACCTAAAATAAGACACTAATAAAATATAAAATTTAACTTGGTTCGGTCTTGTTTATCTCCACATATAAAAAAATAAAAAATAATTTATTATAAGTGTAAAGATCACTAAGAGTACAAATATATAATATATTATGTATCCCAAAATCCAATGTATTCAAAACATTCTCCCAACATTTTAATAATACCCATTTGTGCGACGTATACTAGCTCTTTACTCATTATGTCTTAAAAAATTCTCGTGTGGATTTGTCATGTCTGAAAACTGTTAGAAAGAGAATTAAAAATTTTGAGATATATTTTTAATTGGTAAAAGTGAAGATTCGAATCATAAATCAATACCGCTCTATATTACTGTGTGAGCCAATAGGGCCATAAACCAATTAAGTTGCAGAAAGCTTGTTTGTTGCCTTTGTTTAGTTTTTTATGGAAGGAGAAAGAGGAGTCCCAAATTATGAGAAACAAGTTCCATTCTCGAATCAACAACTGATCCACGAGGTTTGTACTAATCTCAGATTTGTATGACAACATATCATACGGATATATCTCAGTTTTGTATGGGGGGTGTTGTGGAGGAGCTCAGCGCCGGAGAAGGGCTAAGTGAAGGTGAGGAGAAAGCTCAGAGAACTGAGGTTTTGTTTCCATATGAGAAGCGATATTGATGTGGTAGACGATGGTTAAGACTTATATTGTACTGATACGGGTACGAGATGGATATGAATATAAAAATAGAAACGAAAAACAATAAATTTTAAAATTACAAGGTACATGTACGACAAAGATATGATAAATATTAAATTTTAAAAAAATTGTAAAAATAAAAAAGTCATAAAAAATTATATGAGTTGTGTAGGCAAAAAAAAATTTGAAAAGAATAAAGAAAAAGAGTGGAAGAATAGAAGAAAAAAATAGGAAGGAGAAATACTTGCAAGCACTCAAGGCGTATTTAATATGTCTCAAATACGAAAACCTATCGAGTATGTGATACGTAGGGACGAAGCTGTGTGGGCTGTGGGAGGGACAATTGCCCCCAGCCCCCCAAATATTTTTTTTTTACCTTTGTTCTTGTATATTTTTTTTTTAAAATTAGGTTATTTTAAATTTTTCACTTTTAAACATTTATGTTTTGTTCCTTCAACTCTAAATCTTGACTTTAGACTAAAGTACTCGTACTTCATATGTTTCCTATGGAGGAAATACGGGCAGAATGTTGTCAAAAACAGCCTTCATCCGAGATACTTATGCTTTGCTTGTAGCTGTTGTTTGCCTGGTTTTAAGTTAGTTCATATATATTGGTCTAAATTTTGCAGTATTTGCACTATGAATTCATAGAACTTGTAACAGCCTGAATAAGCCCCATAAAATGAATATTAACAAGCTACTGCGGGAATCATAAACTGATTAATCTTAATTACACCAGCATTAATCGTTTAGATTGTTATGAATATGTAAGCATAAAAGTAATAAACCCAATATCAATTTATAGATGATATTTAGTTGGTTCCATCTATATCTAACACTAAACTCGAGTCTCACAACATACCCATTTTTATACTCCTACTGTTTAGATATATGGAATATCTTTTATGTATTAACCATATTCTTTCTCATATGGATTATTTCTCTTGTATTTGTAAAGGTTAGCAATTTTTCATGCTTATAGAGTATATTGTTTGATCACTAAACAATCCTTACTCTTCGAGGCTTTTTATCTGATATAAATATTTGAGAATAGATTAAAATTTTGGGTTTATAAAGAGTGATCACTTATAATCAATTATTCGAGAATAGATTAAAATATAATTTTACTATATATCCGAAACAGTCAAGAAAGACCCAATATAAATATTTGAGAAATGGTTTTAAAATTTGAGTTCTAAGGAATAATCACCTATACTCAATTATAAATATTAAAAAGTAGATTAAAATATAATTTCATTAGATAATTGTAAGAATCAAGATTTTATCTGCTCAGTGAATCCGTCCTTAGTTTTGTACATACTCGCTCTCTCTTTGTATAAAAGTAACATGTGTATACAATCTCTTTGATTTATAAGCAAGCATGACTTGTATCAAATGTCATAAATCTCTTATGTATCTAATTAGGCATTATTTTAAATCCAACTAGTGGTATTAGTGAAAAAGAAGACGATGCTCATCTTAATAGATTCGGGTTCGTATTTCTATTTGCAAGGTGTGTGTCTTCTCAAAAGATTAAAAAAAAACCTAAACAAATACTTAAAATTATTAAAAAAAAGGGACATATCCAAATATTTTGGGTTTATAAGGAGTGATCACTTATAATCAATTCTTTGAGAATAGATTAAAATGTAATTTCACTATATATCTGAAACGGCCAAGACAAACTCAATATAAGTATTTGAGAATGGATTAAAAATTTGAGTTCATAAATAATAATCACCTACAATCAATTATAAACGAAAGAATCAAGACTTTATCTACACAATAAATTTGCCCTTAATTTTGTACATACCTCCCTCCTTGTTTAACCTAACATGTGTAAACATTCTCTTTGATTTATAAGCAATCATGACTTATGTCATACATCCTTTTGTGTATCTAATTAAATATTATTATGAACCAAACGGATGATTCTAATGAAAAAAAGACGGTGTTAATTTTATTTAAACATTAAGTTAGACCAGCCCAAGCTATAAATATTTTTTTGTCTAAATCCAACCTAGATTGGGCCAGACGTACCGAACCATACGGGCCAACAAGTCAATGTAAAAGGGACAGAGAGATACTTTCAGGTAACCAAAAACTCCCATTTCACTCACTTCTTTCTGCGTAAACCCTTAGCCAAACAAGAAAAAGATATGCTTCTCCACCCTCCATCGGTGTTGAACCACCGTGTGTCGCTCTCTTCCTCCTCTTCTTACTCTCGACAGCTCCCGCCCCCGCCCCAGATCCCCCGGTCCATCTTTTCCAAAACCCAGAGCTTCAAAAAGCTCCCAACCACATGTTCCATCTCACAAGTCCATAGCTATGGAACCGTGGACTTCGAGAGAAGACCCATGGTCAAATGGACCTCTTTGTACAAGAAAATCTCTCTCATGGAAAACCCAGACTTGGGTTCCGCATCTGTGTTGAATGACTGGGAAAAAGCCGGCAGGAAGCTCACCAAATGGGAGCTTTGTAGGATTGTCAAGGAGTTAAGGAAGTACAAGCGTTACAAGCAAGCCCTTGAGGTATACCCAGAAGATAATTCTTTTCTATTTATCTGTTGTAGATTCCGTAAATTACTTAAAAATTACTGGGAAATCGATTTCTTTCCTGAATTTTGTTAATTTGGTGTTTTGGGTTTACATTTTATGTGTTGTTCGTGGTAAAAGTTGACTACTTTGTTGGTTTCGGTTTCCCTATGAACATATTTCCACATTTTGGGTGTGTTTGTCCTAAAATTACAGGCAAAATGGCATGTTTTATACATCAGAAGAGCCTACTTAGTGGGGAAATGCTTAGTTGTTCTTGTTGTTGATCGGTGTAGTTGATAGGATCGTAAATTTGTCGATTTTATCACCTTTGTTCAGTAGAGTTGTTGATGTTCTTGCATCAGACATGTTTTTTCAAAACTTTCCCGACATTGTACAGGTTTACGAGTGGATGAACAACAGAGGTGAGAGGTTTAGATTTTCCGCTAGTGATGCTGCGATTCAATTGGACCTTGTTTCCAAGGTGCGGGGAGTTTCGAGTGCCGAAGATTACTTCCTTCAACTCCCCGATACTTTGAAGGACAAAAGGATCTACGGAGCCCTTCTGAATGCCTATGTGCGGGCAAGAATGCAAGAAAAGGCGGAGTCTTTAATTGACAACATGAGGAATAAAGGTTATGCCTTGCATCCCCTTCCGTATAATGTGATGATGACTCTATACATGAACCTTAGGGAGTACGATAAAGTTGAGTCCATGGTTGCGGAAATGTTAGAAAAAAACATACGTCTAGATATATATTCCTACAACATCTGGTTGTCGTCTTGTGGGTCCCAAGGATCCGTGGAAAGAATGGAACAAGTATATAAGCAGATGAAAGAAGATCGAGGCATCAATCCGAACTGGACTACATTTAGCACAATGGCGACTATGTATATCAAGATGGGACTGCCTGAAAAAGCTGAAGAATGCTTGAGAAATGTAGAGAGCAGGATCACTGGTCGGGATCGTATACCGTATCACTATCTTATTACTCTTTATGGTAATGTTGGTAATAAAGAGGAGGTTTATCGGGTGTGGAAGGTTTACAAAGCTGTTTTCCCCAGTATTCCGAATTTGGGTTATCATGCCATGATCTCATCTCTAGTTAGGGCCAATGATATCGAAGGGGCAGAAAAGATTTACGAAGAGTGGCTATCGGTTAAAACATACTATGACCCTAGAATAGCGAATCTTCTCATGGGGTGGTATGTCAAAGAAGGAAACATGGAGAAAGCCGAGAGCTTTTTCAATCACATAGCTGATGTCGGAGGAAAGCCAAATTCAAGCTCATGGGAAACACTTGCTGAAGGGCATATTGGAGAGGCGAGAATTGAAAAGGCTCTATCTTGCCTAAAGGAAGCTTTTGCAACCGAAGGCTCGAAAAGCTGGAGGCCAAAGCCCACAAATGTTTCTGCCTTCTTTAATATCTGCAAGGAAAAAGCAGACTTAGAAAGTAAGGAGGTTTTGGTGGGATTGATACAGCAGGCAGGATATCTCAAAAATGAAGCTTATGCATCACAAATTGGATTATCCCAAGGGGCCGTTGAAAGTGAATTGCCAACAGACAAAGACGTAAACAACAATTATAGTTCCGGTGATGAGAACGAGGATGATAATTCGGAGGTGCTTCTCAACCAAATGCAGAGCAATGCCTGATGACCGTTATTTAAAGCTAAGGTGTAGGGAAAGTCTTTATCTATCTTTTCAACGAAGTCACGAGTTAAGCTTGTCCACCGATGCCGTCAAGGATCGTGAACTTATTGCTATCTATCTACGCTTTTACATGCATTTGTGCAGGGGAAGCTTCACTCGGCAGGTGAGAAACCGGACCTAAACGAAGTCTTGTTGGTGCCCTTTCCTTTTATCCCTCTGTTCAAGATGTATGAATTTGCAATTTAAGTCTGTGTAGCTGCTCAAGTGGCAGAGTTTTTCTTCCATATATGGATGAAATTTACCATTCTCATGGCTTAGAAGCTTCTAAATTTCAAAGTTGTTTTGGTCTGTTCACATCCCATGCATTTTCTTACTTCATTAATCAACTATAATCTGTTTTGAAAATGAAGGGTATAAGACAATTTGACAAACAATGATAAATGCCAGGAACCATGATTTCCTTTGTTAAAAACATTGTCCTTTTGAGTATGGTTTGCTTGCTTTGCCTATCAGCTATCAGCTCCTCTTTCCCTTCCACGTGCTTCACATCTTCCCTTTCTGTCATAATCGGCTCTACCCTACGACTAAAAGAATTACTTTGCGGTAAGCAATTTAGTATCATTTAAGTATGTTCTGTGGTAAGCAACTTGCTATCGTTTAAGCGTGTCTTGAGTTCGATGTCAAATTTTCGTTAAAAAATCGAGAGAACTTAAAAAAATACTATTGTTTCATTTATTTCTAGGTTTTTGTCCCTCAAATAAAATCGATCCACGTTCCTCGTAATATGGATCCACGTTCCTCAAGTCAAGTGCATCTTAGGTCAAATTATCTTAATACTTTTTTTTGAATATGCTGGTGCGATATAAAAGGGTAATATCTGTTTAATTTTTTTAATTTTATTTTTAATAAGACACACATTATGTAGAATTAGTGCTTGAACCCAAATTACCTGAATGAATTACATCATCTTTTACCACAGAGACAATAAAAAGTGAGCAATTATTTTAAGGGTAAACTACTTCATTGACCACCATACTATTAGAAAAGTTGCGATTTGACCACATTACTTTTTTTCGAAACAATTAAACCATCAAACTACTTAAATGGTATCAATGTGACCACCAACCGTTAAAAGTAACAGAAAAGTTGACGGAGCTGTTAAATAAAATTTGTATAATTACACATTTAGTCCCTTATATTTAAAAAATCTATCAATTTAGTTCTAATTTTAGTCTAGTAAAATAAATTAATTATTTAATAAACTAGAGGGTTGCCCACGCATTGAGGGAATTGCTTTGAATGAAACTGTCGTGCCCGATGGATACCACGAGTACATTCGGCCGATATTGAAAAGTATTGTTTTAATCAAATACATTGGTGTTACAGCGTGGGTTCCTTGCTAAGCTTCAATGGAAGCCATGCCATCACGACATACATGTTGTTTTGAAAGAGAAAAGTATTGCTTTATCATTGAATTAGAGGCTCTTTCTGGTTTGTGTTTTTCTCCAAAGAGATTCTTAATGTTGATGAGTCTAAACTTAATTACGAATGAGAAGTACAGTAAATCATACATGAAGGTTACTGGATATTCACCAAGTTTTCACTCAGCCTATCAGTTATTTCTCCACTATAAACGGTACAAGAAAGAAAAGCAGCGGTCGAATATCTGAAGATGCTCCACACCTTCAATTATTGGTCGACTAGTTTTTCCCCAGAGCAGCCTCAACCGCAGCCAAGTCTTCAGCTTTTACCGATTTGTGCAGAGCTTCTGCAACGGAAAACCAATGAAAAGAACGCAAGAAGGGATCATCTTTTGATGGAGGGCAATCATGATTCTAATATGTTAATTTATCAAATTTGACTTTCATTTCCCAATTGTTTGAGTTCCCTTCAGATGTATCACAAGCTTTCCTCTTGCCTGTGGTTTTTTTTCGCAAGAACACAACATACATGTTGTTAATTACTAATCCCGCGAGTTGCGAACTCATCCGACGTTGTGAAATGAATGGATGCTGAGTCAACTCATCCGACATACATGCTGAGTCAACTGAACATATTATGATACATATTTTATTTTGAAGATTATGATTTAGAATTGAGTTTGGTGCAGTGGTAAACCCATTGCTCTAACTCCCTCAATGCCCAGGTTCAAACCCCAACGTGGGCAATCCTCTAGTTTATTTAATTTTCTTCCTCCAAAAGTGGTGTCACCACTTAATTAAATAATTAATTTATTTTACTAGACTAAAATTAGAATTAAATTGATAGATTTTTTAAATATAAGAGACCAAATGTGTAATTATACAAATTTTATTTAACAGCCCAGTCAACTTTTCTGTTAATTTTAACGGTTGGTGGTCACATTGATACCATTTAAATAGTTTGATGGTTTAATTACTTCGAAAAAAAGTAATATGGTCAAATCGCAACTTTTCTAATAGTATGGTGGTCAATGAAGTAGTTTACCCTTATTTTAATACCTTTAAGGTTTTATAATTGATGAAAAGTGGGGGAAAAGGACAAAGTTAATGAGATAAATTGCATGTGCCATGGAATCACATGTATTATTATTGTTCGAACATGAATAAAGTTAAGGTTAAATTTTGAGGGTTAAATTGTTAAAAGGTTTAAAAAATATTTAAATCAAAAAATTAAAGGAAGATCAAAACTTAATATAAGTTACTCTATTCAAAGGAAAGAATGTATCTCTTCTTTTTTTTCTCAAAATATTCTTCTTCTTTTTTGTCGATAATTTCTTCTCAAATTTCTTTAATTAATATTATTTTAACAGTTTTTGATTCACCACAAAATGGATGAACTTTCGTTAACAATTATTTATGATTCTATTTCTACCGATTCTCCGCTCACACCAGAAATGGTGAGTCGTTTTAGCCCACCATAAACTCTATCACACTTGATGTTAATCAACAACAATAGTATCAATTACAAAAACTTAAAATGATCGAATCAAATAATATAAACTAAACCTACAACCTAAGTATAGTATATGGACTAACAATAAAATTTAACTATACAGAGTTAGTCATCCGATTATTATCACCAACTACAATATATTGATATGCGAAACAAAGTGATGTACCATAATTATCATTACACAGAGATGATGTTTCAGAAAGTCAAACATATTGTTCGTTTTTGGATTTAGCCATGCATGGTAAGATCCGTGTTCCACTAGCGAAGTTGCCAAGCATATATATTCTTTAACTATACATAATCATATTGATTATGGACCGACAGACCAAATACCCGTCCGAAACATAAAACATGACAATTCCAATTTGTTTAGATTCACCACACATGCTGAAAGTGCTAGCTTCTTTTGGACAGCAGGACCCACACCATTACTATCACATTTTCCCACATGTTATCACATGATGGGTGTTGCATGCCATGAGCACAACAATGTTCGGCATCAAGTTTAATCACGGTTAATTTCATTTTCTTTTCAAGAATGCGACTTTAATCCTCAAATCAACCACTTTTTTTTCATTTTTTATGATCAACCACCTATGGGAGACCTTTTAATCTCTTCTTGAGATTTTCATAATTCATTGATTCCTCGATTAGACCATCATAACTAGGGGTGTTCAAAATTACCCGACCCGACTACCCGAACATAAATAATCGGGTATTTACCCGGGTCAGGTACCCGGCCCGTCATTTTCCGGGTCGGGCCCGGGTCAAAAAATATGATTTTTTCGGGTACCCGGTTCCTATTTTTTTATTTTTTATTTTATTAGATTACTTAATATTTTTTACTTTAGAACTATATTTAAATCTCTAAATTCATTCTATATTTGTATTATATTCTTTCATGTTTTAAATTTTTCAACAAAAAAATATTAATTTGTGAATATGTAAGATTCGATATGAAATAAACAACAAGTTTTCTCTATTACATTTATGCATTAGTAGATTTCTTTAAAAAATATGTGATTAAAAAAATCACGATCGAGATTAATATTTTTAATGTCTTTCTTATGGTTATAAACTTCAAATCATTATTATTTTTTTGTTTGGATCATGTGTTATAAACTTTTAAGGTTTTTTTTTTAATTTTAAAATAAATAAAAAATAAAAAAAATAATAAGAACCGGGTACCCGTTAAAAACGGGTACCCGGTATTTACGGGTCGGGACACGGGCCGACAAACTTAATACCCGATTTGAACACATGATAACTATAGCTCCCTTCTTTTTTCGAGGATTTTTATCTTTGGAACACCCCTAATCATAACTATAGCTCTCTTCCTTTTTTCGAGGATTTTTATCTTTGGAACCTACTTGTCTACCACGCTATAGGCGTAAGTTAGACTCATTAGCAACTAGAAATTGTCCTTCCGAGACATCAAATTTAAACGGAGCATTCATAGCTGGTATATGTGACTTAGTCACTCTATTAGGGTCAACAAAATCATCTGACAATTAATTTGCTAAATGAATTATCCTTTGAACTTATAGTTCACATTGTTGAGTACGTGGATCAAACTAAGATAATGATAATTCATTTCAATTTATTTTTTCCCCAGCTATTTTATTTTCTCCCCCTAACTGTAACACCTGGGTTTAGGGGTTAGATAAAAATAATATTTTAATATTATTTGGGCTCGGTTTTATACTCTAAATTATATTTCGGGTTTTGTTTTCAAATTAATTAATTTGGGTTGGCCATGTTTTAAGATTTAATCCCAATTAGTCATGGATTTACCTACCTTGTAAATACCCCATTTCATTAAGGGCAAACAAGTCTTTTGAGCTTTAAAATTTAACACATGTGAAATAAAACACCCATTCTCTACTATTCACATCCTTCTTCAAAACACACCATCGGGAAACAAGAGCTCTCTACCCAAATCTACTGTTCCATCACCTTTCCTCCTCATTTCAACTCCGTTTTGAAAGGTAATAGCATTTTTGACTTCCCCTCACCTCCCTCTCCATGAAAGTACCATTTATTTTCGTTTTCATGAAGTTTTTAGAAAATGGAAGTTTTGAATATTTTGATTAAAAATGAGATCTTTATGTTGATAAATGAAATGTTTTGATTTGATATGCTTAGTTATGGTGTATAGAGGTCAAATGGTATTTTATATGTGAATTTCAAATGATTTTGGGAAATTTTCGGAATTGGGTTTCCAAGGGGTTTTTGGAGGGTTTTAAAGTGGTTTTGGGGTTGGTTAATGTTGGATTTTGGGGGCTGTTGGTAGTATGTTGTATGAGGGTCACTTTGGGTGAATTTGAAGGTTGCTTGGATGCTTGAAATGGAAGATTTCAGTGGGTTTTAGGGGCTGCTCGGAAATTCTGTTTTGGGGTTGATTTTGAGTGTTGAATGCTTGCTAATGTTGATCCGGGTTAGTTTCGATGATGACATATTGATTATGAATGTTTTGTTTGTGTTTGAGATGATTAGAATCGGGTTTGGACATCGGTGAAGCATCGGAAGTGAATCCGGGAAATTGAAGGTGGTTGCTTGCTTGGTCTTTGAGCTTGGAAGCTTAGGTGAGTGGTTAAATGTTTTACTTGGTCTTAAAATAGTTGGTTCGAGTATATGGACTAGGTTGGGCTTGGTAGACCCACCTAGAGTTAGGATTGGGGTGGTAGCCTAATCCTAAACTTGATCTAGAGCCTTTGGATGAACTCATGTATATGGTTGTGTATGTCTCATATGAAATGTGTTATGGATGCTTATGTATATTGTGTTATACATGTGAGATGGGACATGAATTGTGATGCTTGAGACATGCATGATGATGGTTGTTGGTGAGTACGTGCTAAGCACGGAATTGATTGAAATGAGTAATGTGAAATGAGTAAATATTGGCACTAGTATACTTGAATACAAATGATCGATCATTAGGATGTTAGTGTGTACACATGAGTCAAAAGTCGCGTGTGGCCTTGGTGGCGTTGAGTCACCAAGGAGGAGTACGGGTTCGCCCGGAAATTGTATTTAAATATAGTCGGTGATGAGTGGAATCCCATCGACGGGGCGTGAGGATGAGTGGAATCCCCTCCGCGAGACCGGTGATGAGTGTAATCCCACCGTGAGGTAATGTGGTTGTTGGATGTGAGTTTCCAACATGTTTATCCGCGTATTTGAGTCATAGCTAGGTGCCAATGTTGATTGATATGTGTATCAATGTGTTGAGATATATGAGCTTTAATTGGATGCTTAAATGTGATTGCATGTATTGTGGATTTGAGCTTATGATCATGGCACTTATATTGTCTATTGCTCATGCATCTTTATCTTGTGGACCCTTGACATTTTGTGTAACGCCTTGGCTAGATCGTGCTCGGACCCTGCAATGTTGAGGTTTGTTTTTAGAGCTTACCCTCACTAAGCATTATTGCTTACGCTCTCTTTGTTCAACATTGCAGATCCTTAGTTCGCGGGTTGCTCGAGCAAGTGGAGGGCCTCCAAGTGTGGTTGTTGACTTGAGTACATCAAGTATGACTTTTAAATGCTAAACATGTAATAGTTTGAGCAATGGGACATGTGTTGTTTTAATGGTTTGTTCTAGTTGTTTAGGAGCTTGTTTAGACTCCTTGATATCTTGCTTTTGTATGGTTTGTATTGCCATGTTGAACTGTAACTCATGCCCGAATTGCTTAGTTTGAATGTTAGCCATATGCCTAAGAGGTTACCTTTATGCTTGAATGATGTTGTGTGAATGCATGCCTATGATGTCTTGGCTTAGTGTTTAGACTTGTTTTAATCTTGTTGAAGCATGTTAAAATAGTTGGGTTGCCTTAAGTTTTCATGTGTTGGTGTTGTAGCGTGTTTTGGTGGTGTTTTGGGGCACCCTAGTGCCTTAAAACAGCCAAAACGAGTCTGCAGACAGGGGGCGTTTCGGAACGGGCCATCCTGTTTCGGAACGGTCCCTTTGCTTTTGGCCTGCCGTTTCGAAACGGATGGGGGTCGTTTCGGAACATTTTTGCTACTGGAATTTTGAGAAATTGGCGAGATGAAGGCGTTCCGAAACGGGCCTTTGAAGTTTCGAAACGGTCAAATCTCGTTGACCACGAGAAGTTGACCGTTAGGGCCGTTCCGATACGGGTCACCCCTGTTTCGAAACGGTCACCCTAAGGTTGACCCTGGCCTGTTGACTAAGTCAAGGCGTTTCGGAACACCCTAAGGGCGTTTCGAAACGGCCTGCTGTAAAGCATTAAAATGAACTGTTTAAAGTTATGGTTGGTCGGAGTTTGTTGCATTGTTTGTATCTTCCGCTGTTGTACTTCACATAGGGTTTAATTATGCCTATAGACAAGATAAAATAAAAAGAAAATTTCTGGGTCGTTAACCGAGGGGAAGCCTTAACGGGTTTCGCTTCGGTTTTCCCCGTGTGGCCCACTTGGATCGGTCATCCGACCAGACCGGGACGAGGGGGTTACACTAACGTTGGGAAAACTGACACAAAAATGATAGTCAGTAAATTGAGTTGTAAATAAATTCCCTATGAGAAGCTCAAGATATTTAATTATCAAGGGAAATTTGAATCTGACATATATTCCCAACCTCCTTTAAGAACTCATCTTTATGCGTTGTGGTGGAGCAATCAAAACATATACCGCACACTAAAAAAAATCAAAGATGAGAAATATTTGGTTCCTGACCAAAAACCATTTATAATGGGGAGAACTTATTATAATTTGTTGGCTTGATGCGAATTAGTGATAATACATATAAAATGACATGTCATCAGCATTATCAAGACCAATTGTCTTTATAAGGTAATCTGAAAATGTGCTCATAGTTTTACCAACTGAGCAAGTAGCCTCGCAAATACCAAGTTGCGGATTAGTAACAAGGATACATATGACCATCTAGTCGATGCATCAATTAAAATCGTAAAATATCTAGAAGGACTGTAAAAAAGGTGTATGGGCCCACATATATCACCTTTGTATCCGTTCCAGAAAAAAAATTAATAGATTCGCAATCTATCATAGCTGATGATGATTGAATAATCGGTTTGCTTTGATAGCAAGTATCACATGAAAACATTACTTTGAAGAAAATTTCAACTCTTCAATAAATTACCACATGAAAGTGTCAACAAATTTTCGCATCATAATTGAACCGGGATGGTCTAACCGGTCATTGCCAAATAATAAAGTTATCTGTAAACTTCTGATTCACAATAGCATGAGCTTCAATTTGTACTAATTCTATTGTAGTACACTATGGATGACAGTGCATATAACTTTTTCAAGTTTTTATTATTACCTTGATTTATACTCATAATATTGAGATAGTTAACATCCCATCGATTAATGGTCTCAATATGATATCCATTACCGTGAATATCTTTAAAATTAAATAAGTCTCTTTATGACTTTGACGAGTTTAACGCACTGTGAATATGGAATAAAGTTCCATTTAACAATAACATATTTGCTCAACCAGAGCCTTTTGTGATATTAGTACTTCCAGATATAATACTCACATTATTCCCTTGCATTTTAATCGAGAAATGCATAATTATGCACCTTTCAAAATGTGCTTTGTTTCATTTACTTCGGGTAATGAAAATATGTACTTTGTATCATTCACTTCGAGGAATGAAAAATATAAAATATAGCACATCATATCATGTCGATTATCTATCAGAGATAAACTTTCAAGTGCTCTTCCGAAGCATTGATATTTTAGTACTTTGAGAAATATTACTCATATTTCTCATTGCATTTAAATGGGAAAAATATTTCTTATGCTTAAGTACAATATGAGTACTTGCATTATCTGCTAGGCATAAATAGCCACAATTCTAGGCATAAATAGCCACAATTCATTGTATATTTTATTCCGGAAGTAATCATATTCTTCAAGTAATAAATTAACATAAAGCGTAAATAAATAATATGTGAAATAAATAAACATAAAGCAAACTAACATAAATAAGTAATAAATAAAACGAATTAACATAAAAAATAAAATAAATAAAAAAATTAATTATTCCTTTTAGAGGTTATAAGGAAAATAAAATAAATGGTAAATTATTCCCTTCAAGGGTTATGGGAAAATTAACAATATCCAATTGAGTTGGACCAATAACGCCATAATTATTTTCGCCATAAACAAATTTTGTTTATATTTTATTTCATTTATCATTCATGATTATGGATAAAGTCCATAATACTTTGACGTTTGACAAGTACGAAACCAATGGTTTATAACATCACATTGGTAAAAGGATTTCACTTCCTTATAATGATCTTTATCACTCTTGTCATCCTTATAACTTCGCTACCAGCGGGTAGAAGTATTCTTAAAACGACTATATTTTTTCATGTGTATATTCATAGCCTCGACCACGACCACAACTTTTAATGTGGTTTTTTTATTCCTTCCATAATATAATCTCACATTCACTTCAGGGAATGGAGTAAGCCAGTGGGCCTTTGAAACCTTTTTCACATATCCTTATCACAGAGAACAAAGATTTAATCCTCGTACGCGGCATTGTTAAACCTGTCCGCAAGGTCCTTTAAAAACCTCCTTTGAGACCAGTAGCCTCGCAGAACGGGATGTCCAGCCAATATACTTAGATTATATCGAAATTATGTCTCCCATAAAACTTTTTTTTTTTGGATCAAGACGAATTTTCGTAACTTGAAATTGGGAGAAGTCTATGGTCGAGTTTTTCGACGAAGAAGAAATATTACTTTCGAGTAAATATAGACTTTATAATAATCTTCTTGTAAATTCAAAATCATCATAATTTATCGCACTTTAAAATAATAATATAAAGAATAAAAATAAAATTAAAATTTACCGGTATTGATTTTTCTCTCGTGGACAATGGAGACATAGCATATGACCGAGATAGCTTCTCATAGTCCCTTTATATCACATCTCTTTCCAAGTCATTTAAGCATATCATGTAAAACTCAAAACACGGTTAAAAATAGTAACTTTTACCAAATAAAATAACATAAATAATAATATGAAAAATATCAAATATAATCATATAAGTAAAAGTATGAATAAGCATACCGCTAATTAACCCTTTTAGGAACAAGAGAAAACACACGTAATTTACACCAAATGCAACCTCTTCGTCTCTTTCGATCCATCTTTTGGTTTGTGAGAAGCCACAAATTTGTCTCTTTCCAATGTTCGAATAAAATCAAACATACTTCCAAACTTTTTAAAAAAATAAATAAGTTGAAATATAAAGAAAAAGACAATCGATAATTTAAAAAAAATGAAGAGAGAAAAAAAAAACTTATCTTTGGTTTATCCTAGAATCGAATTCTTTCCAATTAACTTCTTTTGGATTCAAACAATGAAGACCTCAGTTGATTAGAGTCGTGCTGATAACGTGTTGTGAATAAATAAAGAAGAACAAGAATAAGAACAAGAAGAACAAAGAGATGAGAGAAAGAGGGAGATTTGTATTATTCTCAAAAATAGAATTGTGTACAATGCCTTCAATGAATCATCTATTTATAGGCATAAGAAGTACATAATACATTAAACTCTAATTAATAGAGATAATATTTCTAATAATAAATAAATCAAACTCCTCACGATAGACATCCACATAGATAAATATTCATAAATTAAAATAAAAATATATTTTAAAAGAATTTACAAGATTATAAATTAGAAGATTTCGTATTAATAAATTACACGAATTGTCCTGCATATAGATGCCTACCCTTTAACGACCACCTTATAAAACATGTTTTATAAACATATACCTCAACGAGAGAAACAACGCAACACAATCAAGTACTCTCCTGGTCCAAAAATCTTGTGAGGCTGAGCCATGGCAGAGCTAGAGAACCCAAATGTGATGCAAAATCTCATAGCTTTCCTCTCTTCTCTTATCCAAAAGGTGGCGGAATCCAACGACGCAAACAGTGGGGTTCAGAGACAGAAGATTTCGGTGTTCCATGGCCTAACCCGGCCAACCATCTCGATCCAGAGCTACCTGGACAGGATTTACAAGTACGCAAACTGTAGCCCCTCTTGCTTTGTCGTTGCCTATGTTTATCTCCACCGGTTTGCTCGAAGGCAACCGTCGTTGCCCATCAATTCTTTCAACGTTCACCGCCTGCTCATCACGACTCTCATGCTCGCTGCAAAGTTCATGGATGACATGTAAGTTTGTTTCTCAACTTTGAATCAAAATCATACACAATTATCGGATTTTGTATATTGCTTTTGGGTCTTCATTACTTTGATTTCTTTCTTGTTTTCTGAATTTGATTTTAAAATGTTACTAGAAATTTTGTTTTCTTTTTTTTTTTATAAAGTACAAATTGATTATTAAACTATGCTGAAATGAATTTATTAGCCATTAAATTTTCAAAAGTTATAAAATGATCATTAAACCTTTGATTCAGTTACAAAATAATTCCTATCAATGATAAATTTTGAAGAGAATAAGGATCATTTTGTTAAATTTGAATAATCTCATAATAGAATCAAAAGTTTAATGACTATTTTCAGAGGCGGAGTCCCTCTAGATTTTGAAAAATTAGAATTTAGTCCCTTAAAAATGTCAAAAAATTTAATTTGACTCCCTCAAAAATTTTAAAATTTTATATTAAGCTTTAAAATTTTTAAATAAATCTCCTTCCATAATTTTTAAAAGTTTTTGCTTTTTGAAATTTTAAAAAAAATTATTTAGACCCCTTTTAAAAATGTAAATTAAACCTTAAACTTTTTTTTTTTGAAATTCATTTCAACAAAGTTTAATGAGCATTGGTGTATTTTTCCCTTGAAAAAAATTCTGAAGTCAAATGTTGGGTCTGGACATTGAATTTGGCAGAAGAAATGTGTGTAGGCATGTGAATCCTGGCTGTGTTTCTGACCAATATACAAATAGAATACAAACGTTTCTGTAAAGAAGCTTATGATTGAAGTTTAGTGTCACCATGCAATAGCCCTACCTGTTCTTTCTGTCCTTTTTTATATGCCTGCTGTCAATAGCCACCCCATTTGTGGATAAATTTATATTTTGTCACTTCAATTTAGTTTTGATGATCAATTTAGTACCTAAATTATTTTTGGTCGAATTAGATGTTGAACTTGGTGTCGATGTTTAATTTGATACTTATTTTTTTGTCCAATTTAATATTGAACTGAGCTTTTTTATTCAAATTGGTACCCAAACTAGGCTTCATGATACGATTTAATTCAAATAAATCATTTATCGTAAGTATCTGTTTGGACAAAAGAGTCGAGTTTAGTTATATATTTTAAAACAGGTTCATGTGTCCAATTGGACAAAAAAATAAGAACAAAATTGAGTATTGAAGCCAAGTTCGAATATCTAACTGGCCTAAAAAGGTTAAGATGTCAAATTGAACCCTAAAACTAAATTGAGATACCATAATATATATTAACCTTTCGGTCATTATAAAAATACAAGTATCAAACTACAAAATTTAAATGAGATGATAAGGGTCTCTTTTATTTTAACATGTGATCGAGGGTTCGATCTTCGCCTTGGGTATGGATGGGCAAACATCTACCTCTAAAACAACAACAGAACTTGAAACCTTAGTCATTATATAATACTTATTCCGATACTCTACCAAATTCCAAACATTGGGTTAATATCCAACTTTAGTTTCTGATATTTTGGAAACCTTCTCTCAGGTATTACAACAATGCTTACTATGCAAAAGTAGGAGGAATCAACACAACAGAAATGAACTTCCTGGAAATGGATTTCCTGTTCGGCTTAGGTTTTCACTTAAACGTAAACACCAAAACTTTCCACACCTACTACTCCTACCTTCAAAGGGAGATGATGATGATGCAGCCTCCGCCGCCACCGAGTTCGGCAGAATCCTCTATGAGCCTTGGACTCGCAACGTCGACGACATCGCGAGTCCATTTGTGCTTCGATGATGAGGAATCCACCACCTCTCATCAAAAGGAACAACTTGCTGTTTAAGCCCCTTTAATTTAGTGTTTGGAATCTCAAATTGTTTATGTATGTACAGATAATGGGAGCTTTTTTAATTTTACCGACTGCATTTATATTATATATAAAAGAACTTTCATTCTCAATTAATTACTCTTAAAATTATATCAACAAAATAGGTCCAAGTAGTAAGCAGTTTGATATTACTTAAATAGGTCTCGAACCTTGTGTATGCAGAAATTTTCGTTAAAAGACACACACTAAAGTCAGATGTAAAACGTGGGTCGGTCGAAATTAATCAAAGGACAAAACTTTAGGGAATCGGGAGGACAAAAAAAATTACTCTTAAAGTTATGATTTCAAATTTAAGTTGTAAGTACACATGGTTCAAAAATTGATTTATGTGCTTTAAATATGCTTTTGATAAAAAAAAAAAGCTTGGCATACGATTTAGATTATAATTTAGAGTGAAAGTTAATAATTAAGTTGAAAAAAATGTTGATATGATATTGATATTTAGAACATAGTTAAAATTTACTAAAATTTAAACGACAATTTAGCTGTTTGGTAGAATTAATAATTAAATATAAATATTATATTTATATGTTTTATTACTCAATTTTTATTATTTTTGAAATTAGAAGTCGTCTTTTAAAATTTTAAATTTTAAATAAATTTTGTAATGTGATTTAAAATTGAATAATACAGATTTTTACTGTATAAATAAAAAAGCGTTATTTTTTAGAAAAAAATAATATTAAAATTTATTTTTAAAATTTATTATTATTTTTTAATAATGAGCGTGGTTTATATATTTTATTATGAAACAATTTAGGTTTGATAAGGAATTGTTTTAACATATCCAAATAAAAAAATATTGGTAGAGAAATAAAAAATAATAATTTATTTGAATACAAAACATTATTTAAAGAGTATTTTAGTCCAAAGTAGTAAAAATTGTCTAATAGCTAAGGATGGGTTGAGAATGACATTCCCATCATTTTGCCGAAAAGAAGCTACTATTGAAAATGTAGTATTACCCTCTGTAGGGAATTCTCATAAATCAAACGCCCCCTTAAGGATAACACTCTGATTGTCTAGAACTCAACTATATCGGATCAAAAGAGTTTTTTTTCTTTGGTCTTTTTAAGATTTTGCCATGACTTATCTAGATCGATTTTTGTCGCCCACCTGACTTTGGTAGGTGTGTCTTCCGACAAAAATTTGTTATATACAACCTCGAATTTAAGACATGCTTAAACAATACCCAACAACTTATCATTTAGACCAATTCCGTTGATGATCAACAAAGTCTCCTTTATTCTTTTTTCATTTTCCTTTCTTTTTTTGAATTCCTTACTTCTCTTTTTCTTTCTATAATTTGTCGATGTGTGTGCTTGGGGTAATGTAGATAATAACAGTGAGTATTAAACAGTGACAGACACGTTAAAAAATAAAAAATAAAATCATAAATAAAATATTTTAAAATTTTCAAGAGTACATTAATATTATTAACTGTATTTCGGCTAAAAAAATAAGTGTGACATTATAAGTCAGTGAAAAGGTATAAGCTTAGCATGCTGCATGCATCAAATATTGTAAACTCTTCAATGGATCCGTCTAATCAGCCCCCATTTGTTGAGCAGCCATATACTGAAGCGCACCAACTCCGCCACAAACAGAAGCCCCACCAAAATCACAACCACATAAACCTCCCTCATCTTCGTCGGACCCATGTATATCACAGCTATCGAATAAGTTCCGGCCATCGAGAATATGGCCAACCTCAACCCAGCTCTCAGAGGGAATCCACTCGTTAGCAGCGATATCATTGCCAGCGATGCGAAGAAACCGATCGCATTGAACACCGTGAACACGGCAAACACTTCGGGGTCACTCGCCATCACGGCCTCCCCGGGCATCATGCTTCGCTTTTCAACCGTGTTGGTTTGCGAATAAGAAGTTTTCCGTCTATCCGCATCCCAGAAACCGCTCGGCGGGCTGAGGATGGCTTGGTACGTGACGGTGGCTATGAGGACCGCCACGACCATCAGCGCGTTCTGGGTGTCGGTGGATGCTTCCGAAACTTCTTTCATCAGCTCCTTCCATAGGTTCCATGAACATGAAGAATGAAGTGTTTGTGTGTTGTTTAGGGCTGCGGATCGAGTACGGAAATGAGCAGGGTTGGTCGTTATTTCACCGGATTTCATAGCTCCGGCTTGCTGAAACAAGTTGTAAACATGAATATCATGAGAATTACATCCATTTTGGAGCAGAAGATCGAGGATATCTTTTGGCGTGAATCCGCTGGTGTTTACTGCATTTACGTTAACCCCACCAGCAAGTGCTTCTCCATCGATTAATACACCTATAATCTGTAAACCATTATCACAACTTGTTACCAACTATGTGGGGAATTAAACATAGAATTTCCAGAATGATCTACTATACTACAGAACTTGCCTCATGTTGTCTGTTGAAGGTTGCCTGATGTAATACGGTGTTGCCATCCATGTCTTTCCAATTCAAAATCTCCATCATCTGCAATCTCTTTATCTCCTCGATCAACACCTTGGCAGCATCAACCTGGTTGCTTTTCACAGCCAAATGGAGAGCCGTCTCGCCGCGAGCACCCACTTGTTTAAGAGACTCAGGGTAGGCCCGAACCAGTTCCGTAACGGCATCCACTCGCCCTTTCAATGCCGCACAATGGAGCGGAACCTTACCATCTTTTCCCTTCAAAAGGCACACATCAAATCCAACTCTCATAAGCTCTCTTATTATTTCAATGTCCCCATTTGCCGAAGCAACGTGCATGGGACTAAAACCACTTTCGTTTAGCTCCCTACTGAATCCCGGCTTTCTGCTCACAATTTCCTTGGTGATTTCCACTTGTCCGGCCAATGTGGATACGTGTAGAGGGTTGTCGACAGAGTTTAAGGCGACTCGATCGAGTAGGAACGGATCTTCCTCGAGTAACGACCGAAACACGGATATGTCCCCGACACGAACTGCTTCGAACAATCTTGATTCCATTTCAAGCTTGTGTCGGTTGCCCTTGGCAATGTGGCCAAAAATGCAGTATCAGCTTTTTAGTGTTTTTGAGGGAACAAATGGTATATTTTAGATGAATGGATTTGTAATCATGAAGCTTCATTGGGAACGTGAAGTGGGAATCATGCAATGCAAGCAAAGAATTGTTCGGAGTATGATCTGTTGTTTCATTTTCTACAAGTACTTTTACATTTTATAAGTGGAAAGCAGAATAAAAGAAACATTAAAATATCCGAAAGATTTGAATCCTCATAGTATATTAAGTAAAAGAAAGAGCGTACCTAATTATAACAATTCTCCTTTCTCTGTACGAGAAGGCAAAGAATAAGTATAAGAAGAGAATAGAAGCAAGGAGGGGATGTAGCCAATCGGTTCAAATTGGTTTAACCGGTTAAACTCCTACTTGAAGACCTACGTGACTAAGGATGGCAAAATAACCTAGCCCCAGCGGGTCACACCTCAATAAGGACAAGTATTTTTTTTTTTTTTAAAAAATGGGTTTGGGACGAATTTGAATTTGCTGTGAAATTTTTCGACCCAAACTGATATATTTATTATATTTAATATTTGTATTGATATTTTTTTTCAGAAGTGGGTCAGATTTAATTAACTCTTTTGTTAAAATTTAGCTTAAGGGTTTAATAAACTCTTAAATTTTTGTAAAAAAAAAATTAATTAAGCTCTTAATTTTTTTTTTTGCACTCAATTAAGTCCTCAAACTCAAGAAAAAAAATTAATTTGACTTTTTGACCAACGTTGACCGTTAAATAATAGTTTTTTTAAAAAAAAATTTACATGTGTTGCAATAGGATATTGCCACTTGTCAATTTTAAGAATTTTTAATTTTAAAATATATAAAAATCAGTAGATTTTTTAAAAAATTTTAAAAAAACTTCAAAAAAACATTTTTAAAATATAAAAAGCACATTTTTTATTTCGAAATTTATTTAAAAATAATAAATAATAACTTTTTAAAAGATTAAAATATTCTAAACAATTAAAAATATTAAATATTATTATACAATTATAGAAATTTGAAAAAATATATAACGATAAAAAGTTATTTTAGTTTTTAAAATAACTTTTATTTGTTTTATATGTTTTTTTGGTTATATGTATGTCCGTATTACAGTCCATGTTCAGGGTGCGAGGCTGCCCCTTCCAACAATGTCATCTCCAAAATTCAAACTCACGTCCTCTCTTTGGGAGTGCAATGTGCCTTACCAATGCACCCAACATTTGTTGGTGTTTTATATATTTTTTAATATAACTTTTATTGTTTTATATTTTAAAAATCAAAATAACTTTTGTTGTTTTATATATTTTTTCAATTTATTTTTATAGTAATATTATATATTTTAAATTTTTTAAAATATTTTAATCCTCTAAAAAATTATTATTTCTTATTTTTGAATACATTTTGAAATTAATTTTTTTATATTTTTAAAATAATTCAAGAATATACCAGATTTTATTAGAAAATTAGAATTTTTCTGATATTTATTTATTTTTTAAATATAAAATTTAAAAATTCTTAAATTAAAAAGTAACATTATCCTATTGCGGCATGTGTCATTCTTTTTTTAAAATTTCGTAAAATTTAATGATTAACATTGGTCAAAAGGCCAAATTAAATTTTATTAAGCTTGAAGGCTTAATTGGATATAAAAAGACATTTAAAGGCTTAATTATTTTTTTTGCAAAAATTTAAGAACTTATGAAACCATAAAATTTTAAAGTTGGATTATTCTTTTATTATGTCGGTCAAAAATAAAATATATTAAATTCGAATTTTGGGTCAGGGTCGGAATATTGAAAATTTGGGTCAGGGTCGAAGTGGCCAAAACCCCCCACTCCGATCCGCACTATACGTGGCTTTAGTCCCAGCAGTAAAGTTGGCTTTTTTTGACAAAGAATAATTTAATATCTTTGACGGTCATTCTCTTTCTAGTATAATTCACCTATGTATGTTTAATTAAGGTTTAAGTTTGGGATGATACAACTTGATCCGCTTCAATTTCAGATTCAGGCAGATTATTCCAGCCCGAATGATTAGAAAATCAACGACCCTTAAGTTTCAAGTTTTTCAATCTAGAAAACAATATTGGGAGCTTATCCGGTTCATCGGTGTCGGGACGGTCTCCCAGAGAGCAAATTGGAGGTTTAGCATGAAAAACAGAATAATAACATTTTCATCACCCAAACTGTACATGAAAAACAACGACAATAATTCAGGATCATAACTAACTCTTCATTACAGGTCCGACAATTTTTTTTTATATCGAGACAAATTACAGCAAGTGATGAACTACAAAAACTATATCGCCTACCTTGTACAAGGAAAATATAATGCGGCTAAACGAGTACAACCACTCCTGTTATTAACAGGTTGAGAAAAAGCAACACAACACCACACAAAAGACTTTGTATGAATCATTAAACATGTTAAGCACAAGTATAATACTAAAACTTCCTCAAGCAAAAAGGCAGACCCAAACAACTAACTGGCACCTGTGAGAATTTTGAACCTACAGCAACCCCTAGGTATCAGCAAAAGCACTCCCAAGAATTTCAAGTATTCACATAAAATGAAGAATAAACCGGTTGAGGAAAAAAATCACTGAAAGGGATAAGTTCCTCTAGACACTACACTGAATGTGTGATAAGGCAATTTCGCATAGGGTATCCGACTTATTAGTTGACGAATCCATATCAGAAACTACCGAAGCCCATTATATAGGTGACCCTCCCACAACCCAACTTGCTCCATTCACAATGTAGATATTCGAATTCCAAATGTTATTCAAAGGACCTAACACCTCATCCTGCTAGACCAACTTTGTATAGACCGTTTTTAACACACCTTTAGCATACACTTTATATGTTCTTAAACACATGGAAAGAAAGAAAGTCACTCGCACACAAGTGCAGTTAGTAAAAGTCAAGTTGTGTACATACCAACTCCAACTTAAAGGTGTGGTCAAATATGTTTTCCTTGAATCAACAAACTCTAAATCAGCAAACATACCCACGGCTTTCGTGATTGCTGAGTCAACCAAGACTGAACTTTTCCAAAACTCATTTCTCAGCTAAACCCAATTTCTAAAGCGATGACTGTTTTCCAACAGAGTAAGAACTTAAGAAACAACAAATAGATAATCCAACTCAAGAACCTCAAAGTTCAAAAATTTAAATTAAAGGGGGTTTAATCCACCGACAACCTCCCAAACCTACCAAGTATTTGATGAAGCAAAGAGACATTCATCTTAATAAACTAAAATATTCCTCGAGATCCATATAATAACTTAAGATGAAGAACAGCTCCATAAGACTTTGCTTTATCAAAGAATAACCTGGCAGAAAAGAAAGAAAACAAATATTGAAAGATATGGAAGGGGTCCTTCGGTGAGACACTGCGATTTTCTGCTGGTCATGTCATAAGGAAAGTTCAAATCTTTGCGTAGCATACTCCACCAGGCAATTTAAAAACCCGAAACCAAATAAACACAAAATACCTCTCAAGAAAAATATCAACCAAAAAGACTAAAAATGCAATGCATACTTAAATCAAACAAATCAGTTATTGGTATTCAAGATACCATGTCCTTTCAATTATTAAGATCAACTTCACATTGCACCTTAGTCTGGGCTTATAGGACCAAGAGTTAGAAGTATGAGCTTATAGGAAGGCTTATGAGACAAGGTCAAGCATGCCATAAATTCCTCCAGGCTTGTATAGTGCTTCACAAGTACCAACTCAGAAAGTGCAATATACTACTGCAAGAACATCCTCCACTGATTTCTTTATAGCATTCAGTTAGGAGCCATTTGAACTCTCCACTCTTTTCACACAGAAGAAAATAGCATGTTAATTGCCTTGTTTCAATCTTGATCAGCACTTGACCTAATGAGTTCAATGTGGCAAAGTATCCAAAATCCAACCAAACTTAAATAAAAACTTTAATCTCTCCTCTAATACTTGTGATAAATGCTTCCAAATCATCCTTTGGGAGGACTTCTTAAATACAAACGAAGGTGTTCATACAGCATATTCTAAGCACTAGTTGTCTTAATCTCTAAATGAGAGTACTTTGTCCTTACAGCAAAAACATTAAAACTCACAAATAACCTCTTTGATAAATTTGAAACAGCTTGAATGAGCGGAGTCTCTTTCACATGAAACTTCAGCCTCGAACCTTTTTTCTTCTTTGTATGGAGGCTATAGCATTTGGCATGCTTCTATCCAATATCATGGGTACAAAATACAAAAGCTTCAAACTGTCCACATCCTACACCAGCCTCATTGTCTTTGAAATCTGTTCCATAGACAAATTCAGTAGTAACAATATGGCTCTCTCCTTGCCAGCACATCTCTCAGAAGAACATAGAAGCAACTTCTTCAGGGAGCCCCAATCTCCATTAAAAATACGCTAATCCTAAAGAATATTGCACTTCAATAAGTGCAACATGAAGAGGAATGGGAAAAAAATTAACATACTTACATCAGTAGTATGATCCAGAACCACCACCACCCGTGTAACTGCTGCCACCCATACCACGACTAGAATACATGGATGAGTAAGAACTACCACCAACCTGCCATGGAAGCATAAAGATAATACCTTTAGGCTGGTGTATCTTTTTAAAATTTTAAAAAGCAAAAAATTGGAAAAGACGTACATCAGACCCCCTCCGCATGTAATCACCACCATAACCAGAGGATGAGTACATTCCTGCACCATCACTGCCACTGAAAGAACCTGAAACCAAAGTAGAGTTCATTATTAACCACAAAAAAATCAAAACTAGACCACCCCCTATTCATGGGACTCCCGTTTTTCCTTTAACAAGTCAGCGGCAACGTAAAAATTCACCTCCACCATAGCCCATTCCCTGACGACTGCCATATAGCCCATGTGAATCCTGACTGCCTGACATTGAACTCCTGCCACCACCATATCCTAGACTGGATCTCCCAAACCTATTAAAATGAGACAGAAGATAACCCCTGAAAGACAAAAATAAACAGCAGAGGACTACTTATATTTCCAAGAGATAATAACATACCTATCACCGTATGCATCCACATACGGAGGAGCACCGGCAGCAAGCTCATAGTCAAGACGAGTCCTTGAATGCCTGACACCAGCATCAGCATATCGTGGAGGAACATCGTCCTGATTCAACAACCAAATATGCAACGTAAACAGCTAGGAAATGGTAGAATCAAGCTATCACGGATAAAATCACATTAAGAAAAAGACCAACCATAGCCGAATATGGTCTCTTTGAGCCAGACATGCTCTCATAATCATGGCCATATCCTTCATGATAACTAGGAGGAGGCCTTTCAAACCTTTGAGCATATGCATCATCCATATAGGGTCTCCTTGCAGCAGGACGAGTTGTGCTTCTAGGATAATCAGAGTAGCCAGAAGTGCGAGAAGAATACTCGTCTCTATATGATGACCGTCTCTCGGGGGCAATCCTAGAACCATAATCCAACACAGCTCGGCTTCTTGGAGGAGGAAGCTCGTCACGTCGACTGTATTCCCTCTTCAAAGTACTCTTTGGATATGGTGGAACTGTAAAAATAAAAGAATAAATAATTAAAATAAATTGAAGTTAGAACTTATAATTCTAGATAGACAATTCAAGAATTGAGGTATACCAGGTGCTCTTCTATCATAAGATCTAGGAGGAGCTGGAGCCAAAGGCCTGCCTCTAGCTGCTGCAGACATAATAGGACGTCTCTCTCTTAATCCAACAGGCCTCTTCAGACTAGGTGGTCGTGCACGACTACTAATTCCTCTTATATCACGAGGATTGGGACCACGAGAAGCAGGATTACTCCATGAACCCCTCATAACTCGTCCAGACCCATGCCCAGACCTGAAATTATCACGGCCATGGTGCTTACCTCTGCCTCTCTGATGTGGCCTTGACAACCTTGCTCTGACTTTAGCCTGAAAAAGAAAAAGTGTAACCATTAAACAAGATGATATGCAACTCATGCCAATATACAAAGAACTTTGACTAACCTTGTTGTCACCTTCACCCAACTCAGTATTGTTAATGCTCTTAGCACATGTGACAGCGGCATCATGAGAATCAAACGTAACAAAACCATAATCCTTCCTGTCAGCTGATGGCATATTTCGAGCAAGTTCAATCTTTTCAATTTCCCCATATTTCTTAAGCAGCTCTCTGACGCGATCCTCGTCCCAAGAAGGAGGTAGGCAATCAATAAATATGGTCCTCACCTGAAATTAGAATATAGAATCATCATTTTCAGATAAGAGGTCTTCATGTTTCCAACACAACCAACACCTCGGCACCATTGAGGGTGTATTTAGAAAGCCGTCAAGTAATTGGATTTGGGTGTAATTGCTTCTAATTACACATGTGACTTGTTTGGGTAACGATTGTAATTAATCGAACATAATAAGTACACCCCAATTACAGTCTGATTCTTAACGGTGTTTGAGAACCGAGGGAATTACACACATAATTAGCCATACCGACTTCCAAACTTTCTTAATTCATTTCTTGATTAGTGGGTCTCACTCAATTGTATGTAATTATACTTTGCCAACCAAACATGTCTAAAGAATTAGAATTATTGGTAATTACCAGAGTGTGTAATTACTATCCTAATAATTACACTTTTTTGCAATTAATCAATGGTGTCCAAACAAGCCCCCTAATGTCAAAATACTCTTGGTAATCCATATAACCTAAAGCAGAAAGAGATCTGTTATAACAAATAACCTGTGCCATGATTTCATCACCAGGGTCAATGAACGAATCTGCAAAAGAAACCTTTGCAGGCCTATCAACCCCAAATAAAACATCTCTCCGTTGAAGGCGCTTAAAAGCATCCATGGCCTCTGAACGGGAGGCAAATTCCAAGAATGCAAAACCTCGATTCTTTCCCTCATTGTTTGAATCTTCTACCAATGTTAAGTCCTCAACATTGTCAACTCCGTAATGTTTCAACTTTTCTTTCAACTGGAAAAACAAACCATGACAATTGTTAGAAACATATTATCCGCTTATAACAAATTAGAAAGATGACTCGCTTGATAATGGCCTAAAATGAGCCAATGTACTTACCGCTTCCTTGGTCCATGTCCTGCATATGTTACCCAGGAAAAGGGTATCACTGTCTTGACTTGGGGTAACACCACACTGTTTCCCATTAATCTAGAAATTCATCAAAACAAAATGATTCAAGTTGGGATGTCAATCCATTTTTAAATTCATTTTGACCAAAAAAGTATATATTTTGAATATTCAATAATACCACAGGATGCTTAAGTTCAGTGAATGCTCGTTTTGCTTGTTCTACAGTTGCAAAACGCAAGAATGCAAAGCCCTTGTTCTTCTTTGTTTGAGGGTTCATCATCAGCCTAACTTCAACAATTTCACCAACTTGGCTGAAGACTTTCCTAATGTCATCCTCAGTGGCATCCTTGTCTAAACCCCCAACAAACACTTCAAACTCCTTACGCTTCCGTCTCTCTTGAACAACTTGATGTCGCTCTTCATGCTCAGCTTCATAAGCCAAATCTGCATGCTCCACTTCCTCCCCAGCATGCTCACCATCCTCATCACCACCTTCTATTTCTTCTTCCTGAACATCTTCATCATCAAACAGATCACCTTCTTTCTCCTCACCATCCTGCTCCTCATGCTCTTCTTCTACTTCTTCTTCCACCTCATCTGGATCCAACTCCTTCTCATCATAATCCACCCCGCTATATTCTTCAGGATCAAATTCAGGCTCATTATCATCTAATTCTAATTGTTCATCTTTTTCATACTCCTGAATAGTCTCCTTCGAGTTGTTCTCTACAATGAAAAAAAAAGGCAGAACAGTCCAGCTAGTCAAGAATCAATCACATTAAAGCAATTGAAACTAAATTCTAATATAAACAAAGATCCCTAAACAATTCAAATATAATAATGGTCAACTCTTGTAAATATAACCCTTGTAAATCCTATCATCTGATTCCAACATAAAGCATAAAATCATAATTCATAGCATACTAAGTTCCAAAAAGAAACTTCAAAACAAAAGAAGAACGCCAAATAAATTTTAAAATTGCAAATAACCAAATACCAATATACCACCCCCGTCAATTTGAAATCAAATCAGATAAAACCAAAAGACTAACCCTTCTCGGCGGAATTCAAATCTAACCCAGCGTTTTCCTTCAGGTCAGTCCCTTTCTCATCGGCCACCACTTTTTCGTCCACGGTCACCTTCTCATCAGCCTTGACGTCCTCCACCATCTCCTCTGGTTCCTCTTCTTCCTTTATTTCGACATCCGGAGCAGCTGCCTCCACTACGGGATCCGATGGTGGATTCTCGGATTTCGATGCACCTCTAGTGGACCTCAACGTTCTCTTAGGGCCAGCTGACGCAGACCCTCTCTTCGCTAATCTCGGAGGCATTGTTTAGAAACCTAAAACGATTGAAATATCAGAAATTGATTATAAAAAAACGATAAATTAATAGAAAATCTCAAATCTAATAAAAACCCTAGATTGGCCGAAACAAATTCCAATTTGAAGATTAAAAAATCCAAATTTGCGGTTAAAACCCTAACCTTAACTGGGAGAAGGAAATTCGAGAGGAGATTGAGATTGATGATAACAATAAATATAATAATACAAAGAAGAAAATTGAGAACTTCTGGAAATTTAGGCGTGAATTTCTGGAACTGAAACGAGAAAATTTTATACGAGCTAGGGCTATTTAAGCTCGGGGATTATTTGGTATTATTACTCTGAGGTGCGGGACATATTATAGGTATGAGTGGAAGGGTTTCTATTGTCAATGGGTATTTTAGTAATATTAAAGGACACGTGGACAACTTGTAAGGTAGAGAGTGTGTAGTGCGTGAAGCAGGTGATGATTTCTCATGCTTGAGCACACGACTACAGATCTAACCGATGAACTCAAAGCATAGCATTAGGGCAGTCTATGTGGCACTGTTACATTGCGTCACGACTACGATAATCATCCTCTTTCTAAAAATTAATTAATTTTAGGGTTAATTACTGGAATAGTCACTTATGTTTCTTCCCAATACAGACCAATAAGGTCACTTACGTTTTCGGGGCGTAAATTTTTGGTCACTCAGCCGCTTGTTGCCGTTAAACGTTGACGGCTTGCTGACCTGGCAGCGAAAAAATAAGAATAAACTACTACAGTGGCCACTAATGTTTATCCCATATACATTTCTGATCCTCGATTTTAAAAAATAAACATTATAGTCACTACTGAAAATGTTTCTTTTTAATTTCACCCTTGAATTTTTAAAAATTCATTTCAACCCTAAAAACTTTGCAATCAATTAGTACAATAATATTATAAAGGTTTAAATGAAAAATAAAAGCCCAAAGTATACCCTTTATGAATTTTAGGTGCCCAAAGTATTTTTTTTTAAAAATAAGTGTCTAAAGTTTCAAAAGTTAGAATTTTAGGTGTCTGACAGTTAATAAGTGTTAAAAAAATATACCTAACCAATAAATGTTTGACACGTGGCACTAATTTGATTTTTTAATTTTTTCAAAAGAAAAACACCCAAAAATTTTAGATTTTTATAAAATTATGAAATTTTAAAAATTTCACAAAGCAGTCCCCATATCTCTAAAATTACCCAAACCCCAAATCACCGCCGCTTCCACCGTCGATCGTCACACTTGAGCACACCCCTTTGGTCGCCGGACCAAGGCGGTCTTTTCCTCCAACACGGCGTCGCTGGAAACGGCGAACAACGTGCAGACGAACATCGAATGTGAAATCGATTTTTTTAACCAATCAATGCTTGACACGTGACACTAATTTGATTTTTTTAAAATAAAAACACCCAAAAATTTTAGTTTTTTATAAAATTATGAAATTTTAAAAATCACAAAGCAGTCCCCATATCTCTAAAATTACCTAAACCCCAAATCACTGCCGCTTCCACCGTCGATTGTCACACTTGAGCACACCCCTTTGGTCGCCGGACCAAGGCGTTCATTTCCCCCAACACGACGTCACTAGAAACGGCGAACAACGTGCAGGCGAACATCGAATATGAAATCAATTTTTTAACACCAATTAACGGTGTCAAATTTTCAAAATTTTGAGATTTTATAAAAATCTAAAATTTTTGGGTGCTTTTTTAAAAAAATTTTAAAAAAATCAAATTAGTGTCACGTGTCAAGCATTGATTGGTTAAATATATTTTTAACACAAATTAACGGCTAGGCACCTAAAATTCTAACTTTTGAAACTTTGGTCACTTATTTTTACAAAAAAAACTTTGGATACCTAAAATTCAAAAAGGGTATACTTTGAACACCTATTTTTTATTTAAGCCTTTATAATATTGTTGTACTTAATTGATTGCAAAGTTTTAGTGTAACGCCCCGGTTTAGGGTCGAGAGTTTATCGGTTTTGGTCTAGGTTTAGTTTCGGTTTAAATTTAGATTAAAATGATGATTTCATAAAAATTGCCATTATTTACAAAAATGCCATTAATGAAATTTGAGAATGAGAATTTGGGGGGAATGAAATAGAGAAAGAAAAGAAAAGTTTGAAACAAAAAGCTATCTTCTTAAAAAAAATTCACTTTTTCCAGAAAACCTCTCCTAAACCCTATTTCACTATTCCATTGCCTCAAATCCCTCGTCTAAGCAAGATTTTTCAAGGTAATTTCTTCCTTGCTTAGGTTCTTACATATTTAGCTTGTATCATTGAAAAACTTTCTTTTAAAACCCATTAAAATGCATTTTTATTTGGTGTTGGGTTGGAGAAATGAGTTTTTCTATGTGATTTTGTTTTTAATCATGCTTTGGTGTTTTAAAAATGTTAAAATGGTGGCTAATAGTGGGGAACCCGAAATAGGTATAAAAATGGGATTTTTGGGTTGAAAAGGTTGAGTTTTTGGCTTGGTTTTGGGTTGAAAATGTTGAGTGGATCAATGGATTGATCAAAGCTAAGAGGGGGGTGAATTGGGTTTTTAAAATTTGTTGTGGAAAGTAGAATGACTAAAAATGAAGAAAAAGGAATTTTATAGTGGTTCAAGTTCCAAATGAACTCTACATCCACTACCTTAGCTACCACTAAGGATTTTCCAACAATCCACTAATTGCTCTTTCCCTTTTCAAGGCTTAGGAGGTAACCTTTACAATACCGGTCAAATTTTCTACCCAAAATTTGACCAAACCCTCACAAGAGTACAAAGAAGAAATTAAGGCAAGAAAGATATCTCTCAATACAAGATTGCCCCTTTAAGTACAATCACTCAACCCAAATTTAATTACAAGATCAGAATTGAACACAACAAAATTTGGGATTTTACAAAGGATAAGAAATAAAACACTTTGAGCTTGGATTTTTGTAAAGATGTTTCTTTTTGATGCAATAGTTGTTGCTAGTCTTCAATTGGCTTCAATTTATACCTTTTGCATTAATTCTAGTCGTTTGGGTGGTTAGGGTATTGAATATAGCCGTTGGGACCCTCTCTTTCCACCATAAATGCACTTCTGCAGCTTACTGTATCGGTACATGAGGACCCGTATCGATATATGTCTCAAAACAGAAAGAGCTGTTGCACAATAACAAAAGGGGCGTATTGATACGCGGGTAAGCGTATCGGTACAGGACAGGGCCCGTTTCGATACGGGGAACATCCGTATCGATGCAATTAATTCCACAGAGCTCATTGGAAGTTTCCGTATCGATACGACCAAGGGTGTATCGGTACGGGACAACCACCACTTTAAATTTCAGTTACCTAACAACTGACACCAACGGTCAAAAACATTAAAGGCTTTCGAATTTAAAACTCCATTAAAATCGTATCGATACGGGTGACACCGTATCGGTACGCCATTCAAACTCCTTCAGTTTTACAGAGAGAGCGTATCGATACAAATGCAATCTTTTTCGATACGCTGTTTCGATATGGTGAGGGGCGTATCGAAATGCGTTTCTCTAGTAGCCAAACTTGTAAAAAAGGTATCGATGCGGCTGGAAGCATATCGATACGCCTAGACGTTTTTTAATAGTTTAGCCTTGGAACACTTAGAAAATATTTGGAGTTTGAGTTTTTCAAACTAGATTAAAGCCTTGTTGATTTTAAATCTTTTGAGGGACTTAAAAATCTATTTCAAGTTTTCAAGTTAATCCTTAACATACATTGTTATATCAAAATCAAACACAAGTTTTACAATCTCCCCCTTTTTGATATAACAAAACCAAAACTTGAAAATTTTGAGACTTTTAAAAAACTTTGCAAAATAACTCCCCCTTAATATTAGCTAGGTAACATTTAAGTTAAAAATCAAAATTTTAAGTGTGAGCTTGTTCTCTCTTCTCCTTTTTGTTAGATCAAAAATAGAGACATTGATAAACATAGACAAAAGGCATAAATAATAACCAAGCAACATATTATAGATAACCATTAAGTTCAAAATAAAGAAAACATCAACATAAAATCCAAATAATCAAAGCATAGGTTTTAGAATGCAAACTTAGTCCTAAAAACAGAATTCAACGTGCATAAATAGATATCCTAAATGAATGATATGCAAAGATGAACTACTATGCTTCTCTATCGCCATCTTTATCATCTTCATCGTCCTCATCATGTGCATCATCATTCCTCCGAGATTGATGCCATTCGTCATGAAAAGCGGTAAGAGATATGTTCATCGAGTTATGACCGCTTTCAAGAGAAGTGAGACGCGTCTTCACACGATCTTAAAGGCTTGTAAAGCGTGTGTCAATAGCAGCAAACCCCGAATTCATCGCTTGATCCATGAAAGCAATTCTCATGCGCAAGCCCGTGAATTTCTTGTTGAGAAAAGTCATAAGGGCATCCATGGAAGGTGGAGGATGAGCTTGAGCGGCTTGAGGATTAGCAATTTCTTCCGGAATGACATCGCTAGGGAGCTCGGAGAGACGAAGCCAACTACCATTGAAGTACATGAACTTTCCCCTTGAAATAGATCTTTCATCAATAGGATCGGTGAGGGGAGTCGGGTAGTCGTGAGAACAATCTATCTCCTTTTGGGTGAAGAAATAACTCAAGGTCGTTCTATAAGTGAATGAAGTGACAAGTGTAGTGTGGCGATGTTGCACGAGATAGACAATCCGAGCAAGGTTTGGTTGTTTTCTTTCACGGAAGCACCGAATCCAAAAGTCGTCAACTTGGCGGGTAGTTGAATACTTGCCTCCCGAAGGCCTAAACCACCAAGAAACCATCAAGTGAAGGATTCGATCTTGAGCATTAAGAGCCGTCACGGAACCTCCCAAGATATGGCCAAGAGAATTTTCATCATCAAGACCCTCATCCTCTAACTTGAACACATCACAAATAGATTGAACATTGATGGTGATCTTTTTACCCATTAGATAAGAATTAACGGCCGTAACAACACCCATTTGGTTGGCGACACACTTGGCATTAGCATAGAAAATCAAAACCAAATTGCGATAGAAAAAGCCGGGAATTTGAATAAAATCCATAAATTTCCATTCTTGGAGCAAAGGTAAGTAAACAAATTTGAAGCGCTCCGAGTTGAGAAAAGGAACGAAAATTACCCTCTCCGGACGGATTTTTTAGTTTTGAAATCGCGCTCTCTTTTTGGGTGTCGTTGACTAGAGAAATGGATCAAAAACAGTGTATGCATTAACTTTCTCATTCAACCCATTAAAAATCAATAATCAAGGTTTTTGTTTTAAAAAAATTTTGAGAAACAAAAACAAAAAGTTTGAAAAAGTTTGTTTTTGAGAAAACAAAACAAAACAAAAGAAAATTTAAAACAAAAATCAAATAAAAAAGAAAAAAAAGGAGATTTATACATTGATATTGATAGAGAGGAATGAGAGAAGAAATGGCTAGGGTTTCTGTTGAAAACCTTGAAAGAAAAAAAAGGAGATTTATACGATGAAAAGCTTGGCTTGATGTTGAAAACCCTTAAGAGATTTTGAGTTGTTGTGTGAAAATATGAGGGATTGAGAGGCTTTTTATAGAGAGAAACGGCTAGGGTTTTAAAATTGCAATTTTGGTAAAAGTGAAACTCTTTAAATGCCATAAAGAGGTTGTCTGCGCAATCGAGTATCGATACGCCTGAGGGTGTATCGATACAGGGTTAAAATCGTAATTCCATGGAAATGCTCGTCAAAGGTTCGTATCGAAACGGATGCTATTCGTATCGAAATACTCTTAAATCGTATCGAAACAGGTTTAACCGTATCGATACCCGTTTTAGGCAAAATGCAATCTGGAAAGCTAATACAGTACTCGTATCGATACGTAGAAGGCCGTAATGATACCCTATGCCCATAAATGCATTTTAAGCTTTAAGAAAAACCAAAGGCTCGATTTTAACTCATCCTAAATGAATGCAATTGATGAATGAGCAGTTCTAAGCATATTTTAATAGAAGCATACTCCCCTAGCTATAAGAATGGATATTTTCAAGATCAACAACACATAAACATGCAATTTCACAAATTCAAGCAATTTTAACCTCAAAAAGAGTCCTAAAGGGTCAAGGAAGGCTAGTTAGACCTAACTCTCTCCTAAGGGACCAAAAACGCTCTTTGTCTAGAGGTTTAGTAAAAATGTTCGCTAGTTGGTTCAAGGTGTCAACATACTCTATAACAACATCTCCCTTAAGGACATGATCTCTAATGAAACGATACCTTATTTCTATATGTTTGGTTCTAGAGTGTTGGATGGGATTTTTAGTTAAGCATATGGTACTAGTGTTGTCACACTTAAAGGGTATGGTTTCAACTTTAATACTATAATCTGAGAGTTGTTGCTTCATCCAAAGGACTTGAGCACAACAACTCCTTAAGGATATGTACTCGGCTTCGGTGGTAGATAGAGCTACACTATTTTGTTTCTTAGAGAACCAAGATATGAGCATACTACTTAAGAATTGACATGTTCCCGAAGTACTCTTCCTATCGATTTTACACCCCCCATAATCCACATCCGAATAAGCATGAAGCTTGAAGGTTGAGTCTTTAGGGTACCAAAGACCTAGACAAGGAGTATCTCTAAGGTACCTAAAGATTCTTTTAACGGCTATAAGGTGAGACTCTCTAGGACTAGCTTGAAACCTAGCATACAAGCAAACACTAAACAATATATTCAGTCTACTTGCGGTAAGGTAAAGCAAAGATCCAATCATAGAACGATAAAGCTTAGAGTCAACACACTTACCTCCTTCATCTTTGTCAAGCTTTGTAGATGAGCTCATTGGTGTAGCTTGAGGCTTTGTTTGCTCCAAGCCAAACTTCTTGAGCATATCTTTCACGTACTTTGCTTGATTGATGAAGGTGCTGTAACCCCCTCGTCCCGGTCTGGCCGGATGACCGGTCCAAGTGGGCTACACGGGGAAAACCGAGCGAAAACCAATTAAGGTTCCCCCTCGGTTAGCAACCCTATTTTTATTTTTTTTTCTAGATGCCTGTAATAAATCCTATGTGATGGGACATGCAGCGAACAAACACGGATACAAAACCCACAAGACATGCAATTTAAACAACCAAATTTTCCCTTTTTAAGCAGGCCGTATCGATACACCTACAGAGGGTATCGATACGCCTTGACCAAAGTCAACCCTCTCAGTCAACTCAGGGAAGACCGTATCGATACACCCTTGAGCGTATCGATACGCCCTTCTCGGTCAACATTTCGAGGTCAACGAAATGGAACCGTACCGATACGCTACAACCCCGTATCGATACGACCTAAACCCACCAACTCCTCTGAATTTCAGAGAGTTGGGACCGTATCGATACACCCTTGTGTATCGATACGCTCAGCCGGACTTGAATTCCAGAGAGTTGATACTGTATCGATACACCCCAGTGTATCGATACGCCCAGCCAAAACTGAGTTCTGCAGGCAAGAACGTATCGATACACCCTTGAGCGTATCGATACGCCCTGCTTTGCAATACTCTAATTTCAGCAAAAACACATAAGGCTCACACTCTAGATGTATAACCAAACCTTCCTAGACACACCCAAGCATTCCTACCACCTCTATTAACTAAAATCTAGCCATACAAGGCACCCAACATGGACGAACATCATTCAAAAGACATGGTTATAAGCCTCCCAACAAACACTTAGACATCAACATAACATGGTTTACAAATCTATTAACATAAGGCATTAACAACATATCATAAGGAACATGCCATCAAAACAACCTTAATCATTTAAAAGGCATACATATTAAGACATATTTACCCAAGCAACATCTCAAGCTTAATTACAATTTTCTAAACTCTATACCCCATTGTCTAGGCAATTTATCAAAACACAAACCATACTTGTAACTAGCTTGAGAACTCCAAAAGCTCTTTCCTCACCCGATTGCCTTCCGAACTCTAACGATCTGCACGTTGGAAACAAAGAGAGCGTAAGCCAAATAGCTTAGTGAGAGAGACTCTATAAATCACAACGCACAGTTTTTCCAAAACACGTTTTAAATATAAGAAGACAATGAATGCACAAGGATCAATCTCAATAACAACAACACACATGGTTTGCACAAGCACAACCAACATACAAGTACGGTGGGACTACACATCACCGTTTCAACTAGTGGGTTTCCAATGGGACTACACATCAAAGGAATACCCAACCAGTGACTACCGGTGGGACTACACATCACCAGAGTCTTATACTTTTGCTACCGGCGGGACTACACATCACCAGAGCAACGACAACCATCACGTGAGGCACGAACTCAACTCAACTACACAATTAACCACTCAAATGCACTTAAAGCTCATGAATTATAAACATTCATCATACCACAACAACATGAGAGTAGAGAGGCTTACACACGGGTTTAGGTGACCCTTCAAGGTCCCACCCAACCCCAAGAGAATCCATATCGAGCACAATGCATAATTCAACAATTCTACTCACCGTTGCTACCCAAAAGAAGATCGAAGACCAAGCTCACAACTCCGAAATCCTCAATTTGTCCCCGAAGCTTCACCAACCAACTTTCTCGTTTCTACACATTTCAACACAATTTAAATAATCCCAATTCAGTCCATATTCCAAAGTAACCAACACAATTACATACCAAGCACACAACATCAAAATCCATAATCTCGAGCAGCCCCTAAACACCTCTCAAACCAATGATTCCAAACTTTAATTTGCTCTCTAAAGCCTCCAAAACAACACTTATATATAGTCTAATCATCAGCCATCAAAATTTCACCTAAAACATCCCCAAAACTCAACTTAAAACCTCTCAAAAACCTCATTCTTCCCCAAATCCGAAAATTCCATAAAACGTTGTAAAAATCAATTTTGTTGATCCTTTTTGAGTGTAGACAACTCATATAACTTAAACAAATAGAAAACTTGATTAAAGACCTCAAAAACAACATTTTTGAATCCAAAACCCTCCAAACCTCAAATCTCAAAACATGTATAAAAATGAAAACAAATGGTATCAACATGTAGAGAATAACAAGGACAAGTCAAAAACGTCCTTACCTTTGAAAAATCTTCAAAAACGGATGAGTTATGGAATGAAATAGTATCTCTAAAGGGAGAGAGATTTTTGACGTTGGAATGAAATGGAAGAGATGTGTAGAAGATGATGACTCAACCCTTATTTTATAATTGTTTAAAAATTTAATGTTCAATGACCAAAATGCCCTTAAAGAAAAAGGGAAACCACAATAGTGCCATCCATGGCTTTTGGGCTCAATTTAAAATTAGTACAAATCTTAAAACCCGAGGCCCAAACCATTACTTTATTAAATAAAATATTAAAATCGAAACCCGAGACAATACTAAAATATTATTTTCACCTAGCCCCTAAACCGGGGCGTTACAACTCTCCCCCACTTAAGGAATTTCGTCCTCGAAATTACCTGGCGGGAACAAGTACGGAAACTGCTCAAGCATGTCAGCTTTCCTCTCCCACGTGGCTTCTTCTACACCTCTATGTCTCCATAAGACTTTGACTAACTCAATAGTCTTGCCACGCAATACCTTGCTATCAGAAGCAAGTATCTCAACTGGTTCCTCGTTGTAAGACAAGTCCGGATTTAACTCTATTTCTTCCACTGGCATAACATGGGATGGATCTGATATGTACCTTCTAAGCATCGACATATGGAATACATCATGAATCTTCTCCAGCTCAACTGGGAGTCTTAATTTATACGCAACCGGACCAATTCTCTCAACTATCTCATAAGGCCCTATGTACCTTGGGCTCAACTTGCCCTTTCTCCCAAATCTCACCACTTTCTTCCAAGGTGAGACTTTCAAAAACACTTTATCTCCCACGGAGTACTCTACCTCTTTCCTCTTCAAATCGGCATAGGACTTCTGCCGATCTGAAGCCGCTTTCAAGCGATCACAAATCAACTTTACCTTCTCAGTGGTACCCTTAAGCAACTCGGGCATCGGTATAAGCTTCTGTCCAGTCTCGGCCCAACAAATTGGGGTCCTACACTTCCTACCATACAAGGCCTCATAGGGAGCCATCTCAATGCTCGACTGGAAGCTGTTGTTATACGCAAACTCCACTAGTGGTAGGTGTTTCTCCCATGTCCCCTGGAAGTCAATGATACAACACCTTAACATATCCTCCAATATCTGAATCACTCTTTCCGACTGTCCATCCGATTGCGGATGATATGAAGTGCTGAAGTTCAACCAAGTGCCCAAAGCTCGATGCAAACTCTCCCAAAATCTAGAGGTGAATCTCGGATCTCTATCCGACACAATCGACTTCGGTACCCCATGTAGTCTTACGATCTCACGAATATACAATTCGGCCAACTTGTCTAAAGTATACGTAGTATGAACCGGTATGAAGTGAGCACTCTTGGTGAATCTATCTACAATCACCCACACTGAATTTTTCTTCGAAGGAGTCAACGGAAGTCCTGACACAAAGTCCATAGTGATACGCTCCCACTTCCACTCCGGAATTTTCAACGGTTGCAACAACCCTGAGGGAAACTGGTGCTCAGCCTTAACTCTCTGACAAACCATACATTTACTTACGAACTCGGCTACATCCCTTTTCAAGCCAATCCAATAATATTCTTCCTTCAATCCTCGATACATCTTCGTGCTACCCGGATGCATAGCAAAACGACTATTGTGAGCATCACTCAAGATCATACGTCTCAACTCAGCATCCTCCGGAACTACTATCCTATCCTTATAACATAGAATCCCATTCTCTCTAAAACAATACTCGGTTGGCCTATCTTTGGCTATGTCTTGTACGTGAGGTGCCAAAGACTCATCCCTCAACTGCTTCTCACGAATCAACTGGATCAATGATGGCTTAGCTTGAAGTTCGGCTACTAACCCACCATCTGTAGATACACTCAATCTTGTAAACATCGCTCGCAACTCAACGGCCACCTTTCTACTCAAGGCATCGGCCACCACATTCGCCTTGCCCGGATGATACTCTATGGTAAGGTTATAATCCTTAAGAAGCTCTATCCACCTTCGCTGTCTGAGGTTTAACTCCCTCTGAGACATCAAATATTTCAAACTCTTGTGGTCGGTATACACAGTGCACTTCTCACCATAAAGATGATGTCTCCAGATTTTCAACGCAAACACCACGGCAGCCAACTCTATATCATGTGTGGGATAATTCTTCTCATGGACTTTCAATTGTCGCGAAACATAAGCCACCACCTTACCATCTTGCATAAGCACACAACCTAGTCCCACGTACGACGCATCACTGTAAATCACAAACTCTCTCTCCGGCTCAGGTTGAACCAAAATAGGAGCTTCGGTCAAAGCTTTCTTCAATTTCTCAAACGCTCCTTGTCTCACATCTGACCATTCGTACGGAACATTCTTATGTAACAATTTGGTCAATGGTGCCGCTATCTTCGAGAACCCTTCAACGAACCTTCTATAGTACCCCGCCAAACCTAAGAAACTGCGGATTTCGGTCACTGATTTCGGTTGTTTCCAATCCACAATGGCTTATATCTTCTTGGGATCTACACTAATCCCACTAGCCGAGACCACGTGACCTAGGAAGACCACCTCCCTAATCCAAAACTCACACTTACTTAGTTTGGCATACAAATGATTCTCAAGTAGGGCCTGAAGCACTAACCTTAAGTGTTCATCGTGCTCCTCTTCGGTCCTAGAGTACACTAGGATGTCATCAATAAACACTACCACAAACCTGTCCAAGAACTTATGGAACACTCGGTTCATCATATCCATGAAGGCTGCTGGAGCGTTGGTCAACCCGAAAGGCATCACTAAAAACTCATAATGCCCGTAACGTGTACGAAAAGCTGTCTTCGGTATGTCCGCATCCTTTACTTTTAACTGATAATATCCAGACCTCAAATCAATCTTTGAAAACACGGAAGCACCTCTCAACTGGTCTAGTAAGTCATCTATCCTTGGCAAGGGATATTTGTTCTTCACGGTCACCTTATTCAACTGTCTATAGTCTATACACAGTCTCATACTACCATCCTTCTTTTTCACAAACAACACCGGAGCACCCCACGGGGAAACACTAGGCCTAATAAAGCCTCGGTCAGTCAACTCTTGAAGCTGTGTCTTCAATTCTTTCAACTCCTTAGGTGCCATTCTATACGGAGAAATCGACACCGGTGCGGAATCAGAATATGTCTCAATAACAAACTCAACAGCTCTATCTGGAGGTAAGCCTGGTAGTTCTTCCGGAAAAACACTTGGAAAGTCGCATACAGTCCTGATGTCCTGAGGTCTCACCTCACTCATATCCGGGTTCATTACGTAAGCTAAGTAAGCCTGACACCCTGCACCCAACAATCTCTGGGCTTCCAAAACCGAAACCACATTGGACAAAAACTTGACATTTTCCCCAACTACCACAACCTCAAAGTCATCGGTAAGCCTCAAAGAGACTCTCTTAGTCTCGAAGTCAACCCTAGCTCTATGCTCCACAAGCCAATCCATGCCCAAAATCACATCAAAGCCATAAAAGGGTAATTCCATCATATCGACCGGAAACACATGGCCTTGATCCATCAAAGGAAACCTTCTATACACTTTCCTAACTACCACTGTATCACCAAAAGAGCTAGTGACATTTACACCTACCTCTAGCCAATCACAAGGTAATCCTAATGACTTTGCGTGCTCACCCAAAATATACGAATGTGTTGCCCCCGAATCTATTAGAGAAAGCAAACTCAAAGTTTGTAATGTGAAATTACCTGCAATGACATCAGTATCACTCCCAGTCTCTCGCTTGGCGTAAACCCTAGCCGGTCCTCCTCCCTAAGGCTGGACTGCTACAACATGAGCCAAGTTCCTTTGACCCTCATTCCTTGGCTGAAAGTTCCCACGGCCGCGCCCACGGCCTCTCTGATGCTCAAAACTCCTTGCTGGGGCTGGTCCTCCCTTAACTGGGTGTGGACAATCACGCCTCAAATGGTCTCGGGAGCTACAGTTCCAACACGGCCCGAATCTACCCATACACTCACCTGAGTGGCGTCTCCCGCACCTAGTGCACTCAGAAATGTATCCAACGGCCCCATGGCCCTGACGACCCTGACCTTGGTTACCACCCTTAGGTCCCGTATCCTGCTGGTACCTCTTATCCTTATGCCCCTTGGCATAATCTCTATCCCAGTTCGCATGTCTCTTCCCGGAATCAGATCCACCAGCACGTGTTCTAGAGTTCAGGTTCTGCTCTATATCCTTAGCTCTAGAAACCAAGACATCGAACTCAGTGTAGTCAGAGGCCAACATGTAAGTCTTCACATCAGTAGTCAATCCATATCTATAACGCTCGCATCGTTCCGTCTCATTCGGAATCAATTCTGGCGCGTACTGGCTCAACCTCACAAACTGGACCTCATACTCAGACACGGTCCTATTACCTTGAACCAAAGCCATAAACTCTCTTTTCCTTTCATCCAAGTACCGAGCTCCTAGGTACTTCCTCTTGAAAGCATTCCGGAAAAACTCCCATGTGATATCCACCTCGGCCATACCGGAAACAACAGTGGTCCACCAAGCATAAGCATCTCCCTAAAGTAATGAGACAATGCACCCCAACCTACGGGCATCCGAACACTCCATCTGACCCAAGATGCGAGTAGTGCTCTCTAGCCACCCTTCTGAACCTTCCGGAGACAACCCACGAAACTCAACCGCCCCCAAATTACGAAGTCTCTCTAGGGGTAGTCCTGTCCCCGCACCCTGAGGTGGTGCTGCAACATGCATACCAGCCAAAGCTGTCTGAAAGGCTCCGGCTATGGTATGAATCAGATGAGCCACATCTGGACCTGCCTGGCCTTGGCCCGCTTGAGCCTCAATTCCTCCCACATTAGCCTCAGCCTGAGGCCCAATACCTTCACCTCCGACGTTTCCTCCATCATCACCAGGAGCATTAAGAGCAGGAGGCGCATTTCCAGGTGCCTGGCCACCCCGCCTAGGCCGTCCCCTCGGTCGCACCATAGCAAATAAAGTAATCTAAAACAACAACACACAACAGTAAAGAAACGTTAGGTTAGCAAAGGGGCAAAGGACTCCGATTCTCAAGCTCTTTTAAACCAAAACAATTTCCATTTTTTTTTACAACAACGCCTAACAATGGGGACTCGAACCAACTCTCAATAATTACAAGATCACCATAGCATGCATTCATACACCATGCTTAAAGACAAAATTTAGGCATACATAGCAAAACACTAATAATACCTTATCTTTCCTCACTTACCAGCCCGAGGTCTCGGAAACCTCAGGCTCTGATACCAATAAATGTAACCCCCTCGTCCCGGTCTGGCCGGATGACCGGTCCAAGTGGGCTACACGGGGAAAACCGAGCGAAAACCAATTAAGGTTCCCCCTCGGTTAGCAACCCTATTTTTATTTTTTTTTCTAGATGCCTGTAATAAATCCTATGTGATGGGACATGCAGCGAACAAACACGGATACAAAACCCACAAGACATGCAATTTAAACAACCAAATTTTCCCTTTTTAAGCAGGCCGTATCGATACACCTACAGAGGGTATCGATACGCCTTGACCAAAGTCAACCCTCTCAGTCAACTCAGGGAAGACCGTATCGATACACCCTTGAGCGTATCGATACGCCCTTCTCGGTCAACATTTCGAGGTCAACGAAATGGAACCGTACCGATACGCTACAACCCCGTATCGATACGACCTAAACCCACCAACTCCTCTGAATTTCAGAGAGTTGGGACCGTATCGATACACCCTTGTGTATCGATACGCTCAGCCGGACTTGAATTCCAGAGAGTTGATACCGTATCGATACACCCCAGTGTATCGATACGCCCAGCCAAAACTGAGTTCTGCAGGCAAGAACGTATCGATACACCCTTGAGCGTATCGATACGCCCTGCTTTGCAATACTCTAATTTCAGCAAAAACACATAAGGCTCACACTCTAGATGTATAACAAAACCTTCCTAGACACACCCAAGCATTCCTACCACCTCTATTAACTAAAATCTAGCCATACAAGGCACCCAACATGGACGAACATCATTCAAAAGACATGGTTATAAGCCTCCCAACAAACACTTAGACATCAACATAACATGGTTTACAAATCCATTAACATAAGGCATTAACAACATATCATAAGGAACATGCCATCAAAACAACCTTAATCATTTAAAAGGCATACATATTAAGACATATTTACCCAAGCAACATCTCAAGCTTAATTACAATTTTCTAAACTCTATACCCCATTGTCTAGGCAATTTATCAAAACACAAACCATACTTGTAACTAGCTTGAGAACTCCAAAAGCTCTTTCCTCACCCGATTGCCTTCCGAACTCTAACGATCTGCACGTTGGAAACAAAGAGAGCGTAAGCCAAATAGCTTAGTGAGAGAGACTCTATAAATCACAACGCACAGTTTTTCCAAAACACGTTTTAAATATAAGAAGACAATGAATACACAAGGATCAATCTCAATAACAACAACACACATGGTTTGCACAAGCACAACCAACATACAAGTACGGTGGGACTACACATCACTGTTTCAACTAGTGGGTTTCCAATGGGACTACACATCAAAGGAATACCCAACCAGTGACTACCGGTGGGACTACACATCACCAGAGTCTTATACTTTTGCTACCGGCGGGACTACACATCACCGGAGCAACGACAACCATCACGTGAGGCACGAACTCAACTCAACTACACAATTAACCACTCAAATGCACTTAAAGCTCATGAATTATAAACATTCATCATACCACAACAACATGAGAGTAGAGAGGCTTACACACGGGTTTAGGTGACCCTTCAAGGTCCCACCCAACCCCAAGAGAATCCATATCGAGCACAATGCATAATTCAACAATTCTACTCACCGTTGCTACCCAAAAGAAGATCGAAGACCAAGCTCACAACTCCGAAATCCTCAATTTGTCCCCGAAGCTTCACCAACCAACTTTCTCGTTTCTATACATTTCAACACAATTTAAATAATCCCAATTCAGTCCATATTCCAAAGTAACCAACACAATTACATACCAAGCACACAACATCAAAATCCATAATCTCGAGCAGCCCCTAAACACCTCTCAAACCAATGATTCCAAACTTTAATTTGCTCTCTAAAGCCTCCAAAACAACACTTATATATAGTCTAATCATCAGCCATCAAAATTTCACCTAAAACATCCCCAAAACTCAACTTAAAACCTCTCAAAAACCTCATTCTTCCCTAAATCCGAAAATTCCATAAAACGTTGTAAAAATCGATTTTGTTGATCCTTTTTGAGTGTAGACAACTCATATAACTTAAACAAATAGAAAACTTGATTAAAGACCTCAAAAACAACATTTTTGAATCCAAAACCCTCCAAACCTCAAATCTCAAAACATGTATAAAAATGAAAACAAATGGTATCAACATGTAGAGAATAACAAGGACAAGTCAAAAACGTCCTTACCTTTGAAAAATCTTCAAAAACGGATGAGTTATGGAATGAAATAGTATCTCTAAAGGGAGAGAGATTTTTGACGTTGGAATGAAATGGAAGAGATGTGTAGAAGATGATGACTCAACCCTTATTTTATAATTGTTTAAAAATTTAATGTTCAATGACCAAAATGCCCTTAAAGAAAAGGGGAAACCACAATAGTGCCATCCATGGCTTTTGGGCTCAATTTAAAATTAGTCCAAATCTTAAAACCCGAGGCCCAAACCATTACTTTATTAAATAAAATATTAAAATCGAAACCCGAGATAATACTAAAATATTATTTTCACCTAGCCCCTAAACCGGGGCGTTACAGGTGCCATCCTTCCTTTGCTTGATTTGGAGTCCCTAAAAGAATGAGAGCTCCCCCATCATGCTCATCTCGAATTCACCTTGCATTAACTTAGCAAATTCCTTGCAATGACACTCATTAGTAGATCCAAAAATAATATCATCAACATATATTTGTACTACTAAGATGTCATTTTTATATATTTTTATGAAAAGTGTAGTGTTCACCTTACCTTTTTCAAAACATTTTTCAATCAAAAAGTTTGAAAGCATTTCATACCAAGCTCTAGGAGCTTGTTTTAAACCATAAAGTGCTTTGGTTAGTTTGAAAACATGATTTGGAAATTTTGAATCTTCAAAACTCGGTGGTTGTTCCACATACACTTCCTCATTTATAAAACCATTTAAAATGCACTTTTCACATCCATTTGAAATAGCTTGAAATTATGATAACATGCATATGCAAGCAACATCCTAATAGCTTCCATTCTAGCTACGAGTGCATAGGTTTCATTAAAATCTATTCCCTCTTCTTGAGTGTAACCTTGAGCAACTAATCTAGCTTTATTTCTCACAATGTTACCACTCTCATCTAGTTTATTCCTAAACACCCATTTAGTTCCTATAGTAGATTGATTACTAGGCCTTTCAACTAATGTCCATACATTACTTCTCTCAAATTGATTTAACTCTTCTTGCATAACCATAATCCAAAAGTCATCATTTAATGCTTCTTTAATGTTCTTAGGCTCTATGCATGAGATAAAAGCAACATGATTCATGAGTTTAAGAGAGGATCCAGTAGTTACCCCCTTGGATGGATCACCCAAGATTTCACCACCTTTGACATAGTTGTACTCTCTTGGGTAGCTCATTTCCTCTTCCTTAAGAGCCAAGTCCTTTAAGGCTTCAAGAGGTGGATCTTGTGCATCCTCATCTTTAGTTGGAATCTCATCCTCCTTTGAAGTTTGTCCTCCATCAAAGGCATCAAGGATTCCTACATCATCATCATCACCACAAGATTCCTTCCTCGGAAGAAGGTTATCATCGAATACAACATGAATAGACTCTTCCACTACTAAAGTTCTCTTATTAAATACACGATATGCTTTAGAGGTTAAAGAATACCCTAAGAAAATAGCTTCATCACTTTTATCATCAAATTTACCTAAGTTGTCTTTACCATTATTTAAAACAAAACACTTGTAACCAAATGGATGAAAATAGCTAATGTTAAGCTTTTTAGATTTTAAAATCTCATATAATGTTTTCTTTAAAAGTGGCCTAATCATTACTCGATTTACAATGTAGCAAGCGGTGTTTGTGGCTTCCGCCCAAAAATATTTAGATAAATTATTTTCACAAAGCATGGTTCTAGCCATTTCTTGTAAAGTCCTATTTTCCCTCTCAACTACCCCATTTTGTTGAGGAGTTCAAGGAGCCGAAAAATTGTGGCTAATACCATTTTCATTTAAAAAATCTTCAAAACCTAGATTTTGAAATTCGGTTCCATGATCACTTCTAATATGAGAAATTTTAAGTTCAAGATCATTTTGAGTTAATTTTGAAAATGTGATGAATTTTTCTAAAGCCTCATCTTTAGTACTTAAGAATAAAACCCAAGTAAATCTAGAATAGTCATCAGCAAGTACAAATGCATACGATTTACCACCCAAGCTCATAGTTCTAATATGCCCAAATAAATCCATGTGAATTAGTTGTAAAAACCTACTTGTAAAAACTTCATTAATGGATTTAAAGGATGATTTATGTTGTTTACCCTTAGAGCATGCATCACATATTTTGTCATTTGAAAATTTGATCTTGGGTAAACCTCTAACTAGATTTAGGGAAACTAATTTTTCTAAAACACTAATGCTAGCATGCCCTAGTTTCTTATGTCATAGCCATGCATCATTTTCATTTGTGCAACAAAACATGCATGGGATGCATGAATGTTATCTAAATGCACCATGTAAATGTTACGTATGCGATGACCAATGAGCATTATATTGTTTGATTTAATGTCAACAATTTTGCATCCATTTTTATCAAATAAGACATTAAATCCTTTATCACACAATTGACTAATGCTCAATAAATTATGTTTTAGACCATCGACATATAAAACATTTTCAATGAGTATTGTAGAGTGATTACCTATGGATCCAATACCTTTAATGTGGCCTTTGGAGTTGTCACCAAATGTCACTACTCCTCCACTTTTTGGCTTTAAGTCCATGAATCGGCTATTTTCTCCGGTCATGTGCCTCGAGCATCCACTATCAAGGTACCATGAGTTTTGGCCTTGTGCTTTGTGCTTTGGCCTTGTAGCAATGCTCCCCCTACAAACAAATATATTAGGCTTTGATTTTTGCTACCCAAATCATTTTGGGTCTGCTAGTGTTAGCTCCCAAAAGCTTGGTTCCCTTAGGAATCCAAGGTGACATAGCAACAACATTATTAGACTTGACGAGTTCCTTAAGAACCCATACACTTCTAATCTTCTTAGTTCTATTATGCCTATGGAAGCCACTTTGTTTGTAGTTATATGTCTTTCTCTTTAGTTGGTTAGTTTTAGAGGATTCACCTATCTCATTTTTCACATTACCAACATTTTTGAAAGACTCCTTGAGCTTGTTAAGCTCATCTAACACCCTTTGGTGTTCACTATTGCATTGAGAAATAAGATTGTTTAAGTCTACATTTTCATCTTGAAAGAATTTAAGTTCATCTTGTAAACTTAAGATCTTTTTCTCAAATTTTAAGTTAGCTTAAGAAAGTGAGTCATTTTTAGCATTTAATTCCGAAATAATCTTTTTATTTCTAATGACCGACTCTTTATACTTGTCAACTAACTCATCATATACCTCTTGTAACTCATCATAAGCATCATGCAATTCATCAAATGTAAAGTCAAAAGATGATGAGTTAGAGGTTACCATGGAGGAATCCTCCTCAAGAGCCATGAGGCAAAGGTTGGCCACTTCGTGTTCCTCATCCTCGGATGACTCCAAGTAGCAAGCTTGGCTTTGAGCTTCTTCTTCTTCTCAAAGCCCTTCTTCTTGAGTTGAGGGCACTCCGAACGAATGTGACCCGATTTTTTGCACTCAAAGCAAATGATTTGATCCCTCTCTTCTTCTTTGTTTTTGGTTTGAAGTCCATTTTTCGTTGAATCTTCCTTCCTCGGTTGGACCTCATAAACCGTGAGAACCTTTTGGCTATCATATCCAATTCTTCTAGGTCTTCCTTCTCACTAGAAGTGCTCTCCTCATGTAGAGAAGCTTTGAGAGCCACTCATATCTTCTTTTTCTTGTCTACCTCAAGCTTCTCCACTCTTCTCTCTTGCTTCTTCCTTTCATCTTCCCTTCCTTGCTTCATGATCTCATGAGTTAGAAGAGAACCAACTAGTTCATCAAGCTTGAGTGTCTTCAAATTTTTGGCCTCAATGATGGCGGTTCTCTTCTCATCTCAAGATTCGGAAAGTGAGTAGAGTAGCTTCCAGACTAGTTTGTCTTCCGGGATTATCTCTCCAAAAACCCTTTAGCCCATTGACAATTGTTGAGAAACGATCGAACATCTTCGAAACGGTTTCGTCGAGCTCCATTTTGAAATTCTCATAGCTATTGAGAATTCCAGTATTTGTCTCCTTCACATCACTTGTTCCTTCATATGTAGTCTCAAGTGTATCTCACACTTCCTTAGCACTTTCGATGGAGGAAACTTTGGAGTAGATGTCGGGACCGAAAGAGCAAAACAACATGTGAAGAGCTTTATCGTTGATTTGAATCTTCTTTCTCTCTTCTTCACTCATCTCATTTTTCTTCTTTGGCACAAGTCTTCCTTCGCCATCTCTCTTCATCAGAATAGAGTGGCCATCTTCAATGGCATCCCAAACTAGATAATCGTTGGATTTAATGAAGAGACGCATCTGGTTCTTCCAAAAAGGGTAGTTATCACCGTTGAAGAAAGGTGGTTTGGTAGTTGATTGAGACTCGTACATGTTTGACCCGAAGGTAGATGTCATGGCTTGCTTTAGTAGTTAATCACACTCTTCCTAGGAACTTCTCTTGTGGTTGTTAATCCTTCAAAGAGGTAGGCTCTGATACCAATTGTTGAGTGGATCAATGGATTGATCAAAGCCAAGAGGGGATGAATTGGGTTTTTAAAATTTGTTGTGGAAAATAGAATGGCTAAAATGAAGAACAAGAAATTTTAGAGTGGTTCAAGTTCCAAATGAACTCTACATCTACTACCTTAGCTACCACTAAGGATTTTCCAACAATCCACTAATTGATCTTCCCCTTTTCAAGGCTTAGAAGGTAACCTTTACAATACTGGTCAAATTTTCTACCCAAAATTTGACCAAACCCTCACAAGAGTACAAAGAAGAAAATAAGGCAAGAAAGATATCTCTCAATACAAGATTGCCCCTTTAAGTACAATCACTCAACCCAAATTTGATTACAAGATCAGAATTGAACACAACAAAATTTGGGATTTTACAAAGGATAAAAAATAAAACACTTTGAGCTTGGATTTTTGTAAGGTTGTTTCTTTTTGATGCAATAGTTGTTGCTAGTCTTCAATTAGCTTCAATTTATACATTCTTCATTAATTCTAACCGTTTGGGTGGTTAGGGTATTGAATATAGCCGGTGGGACCCTCTCTTTCCACCATAAATGCACTTCTGCAGCTTACTGTATCGGTACATGAGGACCTGTATCGATACATGTCTCAAAACAGAAAGAGCCGTTGCACAATAACAAGAGGGGCGTATCGATATGCGGGTAAGCATATCGGTACGGGACATGTCCCGTTTCGATATGAGGAACATTCGTATCGATGTAATTAATTTCACAGAGCTCACTGGAAGTTTCCGTACCGATACGGCCAAGGGCGTATCGGTACGGGATAACCACCACTTTAAATTTCAATTACCTAACAACTGACACCAACGGTAAAAAACATTAAAGGCATTCTAATTTAAAACTCCATTAAAACCATATCGATATGGGTTACACCGTATCGGTACGCTATTCAAACTCCTTCAGTTTTACAGAGAGAGCGTATCGATACAGATGCAATCTGTTTCGATACGCTGTTTCGATACGGTGAGGGGCGTATCGAAACACGTTTCTCCAGTAGCCAAACTTGTAAAAAAGGTATCGATACGGCTGGAAGCGTATCGGTACGCCTGGACGTTTTTCAATAGTTTGGCCTTGGAACACTTAGAAAATATTTGGAGTTTGAGTTTTTCAAACTAGATTAAAGCCTTGTTGATTTAAATCTTTTGAGGGACTTAAAAATCTATTTCAAGTTTTCAATTTAATCCTTAACATACATTGTTATATCAAAATCAAACATAGGTTTTACAAACGTGGTTGGTGGTTCCTTTGGTTTTGAGGGATGTTTCTATATGATTTTGGATGTGTTTTGATGGTTGAAATTGATGGATTCAGTTTGTGGTTTTGTTAGAACGAAATTGGTGGAGTTTTGGGTGAAATTTGAGTTTGAATCAATGTGTTTTGGTTGCAAGGAGTGAGTTTCCGGGTTGTTACTGGTTTACAAGTGTATTAGCATACTAATAGTTTTTTTGGGTTGTCTTGAAGCATAGGAGATTGATTCGGGTACTTTGGGCGCGATACCAGGTATTGCGGAGGCTTGAGAACGGTGTTTCGGCTTTCGTTTGGGCTTTATCGGTGAGTGGTAATGTTTTGAAGTTTTAAATGATTTCAAAGTAGATTCTTGGGGGTTTGGGTGGGGACATAAGGGCTAACCTAAACCCAAGTGTAAGTTTGCTTGTACTTGCCTTGCTTGGTTACTTATTGATGTACGTGTTTATGCGTGTTGTGATGTTGATTTCGGAATGCTTTTATTCCCGTTCTAATGTTGTTGTGTAGTCATTGTGGATGTCAAGCCTCACATGATGGTTGTCGTTGCTTACAGTGATGTGTAGTCCCACCAGTTGTGACTAGTAGAAGGGTACGATGATGTGTAGTCCCATCAGAAAACTATTAGTTGTTGTGAACGGTGATGTGTAGTCCCACCGGGAATGGTTGTGCATGTGCAAACCATGTTTGGTCTATGCTTGTGTTTATTTCATCTCTTACTTAAATGGTTTTGTTTCCAAAACTAAGATTTTATGTTTTGAACATCATTGTTGTCGTATTTTAGAGCTCCGCTCACTAAGCTTTAAGCTTACGCTCTCTTTTTCCAACAATGCAGATCGTTAGAGGTTCCAGGAGGCAAGTGGGCAAGGGAGGAATTCTTGGAGTTCTTGCTAAGCTCAAAGTATGGTTTATGATTTGTAATAATGCTTAGACAATGGGAATGCTAGGCTTGTTGTTATGGAGTTGGTGTTCAAATTCCTAAGTCTTGTTATTGTCGATGTGGTTAACTTGTTTAAATGTCAGAGCATGTTTTATTTTGGCCTTTGACTCTTTTGATGGATGTTAAGCATGTTTGGTTGCTCATTATACCAGGGTTGATGAATTGAGTTGTGTTTTGTGCTTGGATGTCTTAAATGAATGTTTCATGCTTGCCTAAAGTTGTATGCATGTTTAAATGATGTTCTAATGCCTGCTTAAGTTGTTTAGGCTAGTCCCTTGTGCTTAAAAATCAAATTTGCAGATTTTCTGTGTAGGGCGTATCGATACGCCCAAGGGCGATATCGATATGGTCCCTTGTTTTAAGCTTAGCGTACCGATACGCGGGGGCTTATCGATACTCCATTTGTACTCTGGAAATATGAGAAATTGGGGTATTGATACGGGCCTTTGGCGTACCAATACGGTCTTAGGGTTGACTTTGAGTTTTTGACCGTTGAGAGCGTATCAATACCGACCTTGGAGGGTATCGATACGGACTCTCAGAGTTGACTCTGGGGAAGGTTGACCGTTGAAGGCGTATCGATATGGTCCCGTAGAGTATCGATACGCCCTTAGCTAAATGGATAAAAATTTGTCTTAAATTGTCAGTTTTGCTTGAATCGAATTGGTGGTTGCTTTTCCGTTGTTTGCTTATCTCATGTAGGGTCAAATAAAGCATTTAGATAAGATAATTAAAGAAAAAAATAAGGTTTCTAATCGGGGTGAGATCTTAACGGGTTTAGCTTCGGTTTTCCCCGTGTAACCCGTTCATTCGGTCTGTTGGCTAGACCGGGACGAAGGGTTACATTTAGGGTTGAATAATGAATTTTTAAAAATTTAAGGTGAAATTAGAAAGAAACATTTTCATTAGTGACCATAATATTATTTTCCAGACTTAAGTTCCTATACTGGAATCAGCTTTACTGGAATCAGCATATCGATACTGGAATCAGCTTTACTTAAGTTCGCCTAAGTCCTCAATTAGGCAAATTTTCCAGACTAGTCCCTATAAGCATGTTTTACATCCAAAACACCTAATTAGCTTATGTTTATCTCTAATTCATTATTTCAATCCTTCTAGTACTTATTTTTATTACTCTTTCAATTGTCCTCAAAGATTTCCAGTTCTCAATTTATTCAATTAAACCTTAAATTTAAATTTAACTACGCTAGTCCCTAAACTTTTCATTTTTCTACTTATGCTCTTAATTTTGATCCAAGGTCAAATTCATTATTTCTTTAACCTTTTTCAATAAATTAGCATTTTTATACCTTAAATCTCATAGTCTTGAATAACTTCTTCCTACTAAAATTTCTCTAATTTCGAGTGTAATTTCCTAATTTTTCACAAATTTTATGCAATTGCAATTCTAGAGAAATTTTAAGTAATTTCCTATGATTCGGCAAACCATTAGCTACTAATTTCATCAACCAAATTATTTTTAACAAGATTATAGTCCTTACATCATTCTAACCAAAATTTCCCAACCTTAATCTCAACTCAAACATCATGCAAGAATCGACATTTTCATGATCTAAAGTTACAATTGAACATATCTTGGAGTGAGGATCTTACCAAGCTTTCTCTCTATATTTTCCAAGCTAGAATTCCACTTCATGCAAAGTGAAGATGAGTGTTTTTCATGGCTGTTCTCTAAATTTTCTTCTCTCGACTAGGAGAAGAAATGGAGGTGATGACAATGTTTCATACTCTAGGCCTTGATTTGTCTAAATTACCCTCTCTAATTAACTTTTAGAGCTTAAGATAGTGGAGGGGCAGATTAGGGAGTCTCGGTTTTGAGACATGCAACTCCCCTATCTTTAATTTTATTCAATTTACTCCTTGACTTATCCTATTTGGTAGTTTATGGTTTTATTCAATCTAGTCCTTATTGATTGAATTGCAAGGTAATTAATAATTAATTAGCTTTGTTAATTAGCTAATGAATCCAATAATTATTAAGGTACAATTGAGGGTGTTACATTCTCATCGTTTGACACCCCTTCCATCACCCAAACCATTCTCCCTTGATATTTTTTCTCATCAACACCATCGTTTGCCCAAGCAGAGACGCATGCCACAACACCAATAACTTTCACCATCGATTAAATTGATTTGGTGATTTGGGTATGTAAGGTTAGGGTTTTGAGTTAGAGATTTAAAAATTTTGGGCATTTTGGAAATTTTTGAAATCTTTGGGTTTTATAATAAAAAACATTTTTTAAAAAAATATACAATTTTTAAATACCATTTCATTATAAATATTTATTTATACTTTTAAATAATTATTACAATTATTTTTATGTTTTTTGATTTTAAGTAAATTTTTTTTATAATTTTATACATGATTTTAATTTTTTTAAAAATTTAAATATTTTTAAATTGTCTTGAATTTTTTTATATTTTTTATAATTTTAAATATTTTCAGAATTTTTATATATTTTTTAATTTTAAATATTTTTTTATATTTTTAATTTTTAAATGATTTTTACGGTTTTTATGATGTGACACTTCTAGAGTGTGCCACGTGTCACTATCTTATCGACTATTTGTAAGTTAACAGTCAACGTTACGGAAGGGCTAAATTGATCGCAATTTGAAGTTTGAGGGCCTGATTGATTGTAATTTGAATTATGAGGGCTCAATTGGGTGAAATTTTTTTCATAAGGGCTTAATTGATTTTTTAATTTTTCGTTGAGGGCCAATTTGACCTTTAAGCCTTTGAAAAATGAAAATTTTGATTAGACTAAGATTACTTAGATAAAGATTAAAATATTAAATTTGATTCATAAATAATTTAAAATCAAATATATCTCAACGGTGAATAATAAAATTAAAATTAATTTTTAACTCAAGTGTCTTAATGGAAAAGCAGATGATGTTCATCCTAGGAGATACGAGTTCAAATCAATTTGTTTACAAGGTGTATGTGTATTGTCAAAGGGTTAAGAATACATATAAACAGATACTACCTTATAAGTTGTAATCACCTTTAGACCATTCAAAAAAATTAAAATTAATTCTTCAAGGTAATATTTTTAATTAATAAAAATTAGAATATAACTAGACTTAGATCATAATAAAATTAGATAGACTCATATTGTCGACTCGAATTTTGCTTATCTCTAATTAATTATATTTTTAATCTTAACAAATAAAAAAACTTCATATTTTAATTCGGTCGATTTGAATTAATGTTTTTAAAAAATAATTAAAAATTAAAAACCAAACTAACATGTTTTAAGCTAATGCTGAGGTTTCCCATGAATTCGAACACCCATCGTGTGGTGACCAACTAAAGCTACTAGTTATATTACGAGCAGCGTTGGGGTACTTAGTCACAGCCGCCTTGTAGCGCTTCCAATCGCGGAGGACTGCCGCTAAGTCCCTAACCTTTGCGTTTATGTGGCGGCAACAATTTGCGTGGACCGTCAGTACGGCACTGACATCTTGACTGTCCTCGCAAAAGCCGCTGAAATGCTTCGTGTCCAAAAACCTTACTCGGAGATCAAACTCGGTGATGATGCCGTGTTGCAATAGGTCTAACAACACATCTTGCTCTTTCATCCCCGTGGAGTTGTCTTTGAGTGAATACCATTTGTCGAAGAGAGCGATCGTCTTGTTGTTTGATTTGATGTAATAGAAGCCGGTGTTCACCAGATTATCATCAGGTCCTACATCGCCGAAGAAATTATCCACGCTGATTCGAAGATCCTCGGTTCCGTTTAAACTTAATTTTGGGAGTGGATTTCGTAGCCACATTATATCTGTGTCCTAATAGAATGGACAAAATTTATCAATATTTAACTGGTTTTCATCACATACTTAGAAGTTGAAAAAAGAAATGGCATATACTAAACTTGCTAGAAAGCAAAGAAACAGGTTTAATTGGTTTGATTCAACCCTCTCCAAAGTGTCATTATCGAACCACACCGGTCTATTGTTTGAGATTGAGCTGCATTGGGTGCAAGGCATTTGAAATATTGTTCATATTCGGGTTCCCTTCTATCCGATTTCAATATTTTATTTTAAAAAATAAGATTATTGTTCATACTCGAGTTTCCTTCCAATAGGTTTTAAAAGTACCGTAAAAAGTACAATAAATTAGAAAATAATTTTAACTGTGCTATAGTTTAGAAAATAAAAAATTGAAGTGCTATATTTCACCAATTTCTCCGAACAAAACACGACCACAATACCATTTCCTTGTGAAACAACCTCAACTAAACACTAGGGTAGTGGCTCCTAATAATAATAATAATAATAATAATAATAATAATCCAAATAGGATTTCTCCTTACACCGATAATTTCACAAGCGTCATAGTTTTAGGGTTTAAAGATTTGATTTAGAGTTTATATTTAAATATTTAAAATTTACGAGTTTATAGCTAGAATTTAGAGTGTAATTGTTAAAGTTTAAAGTTTAACCTATAAATACTAAATTATAACCCTTAAAGACTAAACTCTAAATCTTAAATCAAAATTTTGTGTAATTTTTTTTCCACGGCTAGTGTATGTAATAATTATTCAATAGTAATAATAACAGTGGCCCAGTTATTAGGGGCCCACTTTCCCTAAACTTCGGGGCGAGCTGATTGATCGTCCAATCAGCTTCTCCCACGTAGCTCCAGACATTCAATACGAAAATGCCACATTTTACCTTATAGCTGTCTTTCACGATTGTCACACAGTTAAAGTCAAAGCCAAATATCTAGTATTTCTAATATTTCTTTAATGGTCAAAATATGCTTCCAGTCCCTCTATTATACTAAAATTTATCATTTAGTCTCTAGATAAAACAAGAATAGTTAGTGGTGTTAATTAGTTGGACCGAATAATAAAACTATAAAGATAAAGATATCAGACTATGTTAAATTAAAGTATACAATTTTTTTTAAAATATGTTGGTGTGATTATAAGGTAGTATTTGTTCAATTTTCTTAACCTTTAATAGCGCACACACAACGTGCACACATGATAATCGAACCCAAGTCACCTAGATGAAATACATCATCATTTACCTTATACAAATTAAATATCAAATTTGATTATAGTAGAGGACCAATTCCAAGATATGACCTTTCTTAATCGAACTGTATACATCTCCTCTCAGGCTCTCAGCGTATGCAACCCTCCCCGACTAGACCAACCGGCAACCACATTTGGCCGCCACAAGTCCCTAATATAATAATATTCAACGTCCCAAAATGCTATAAATTTCAACGGTTTAATTCTAAGCCAAATAAAGAAAAATGTTAACCATGATAGAAACCTGTCTTTAAAGCTTGCAAAACGAAAAATTTTATTTTTTATGTTTGTTTTACGGTCTATATTTATACTAAATCAAAATATTTGTGGTCGGAAATTTTTTTCTTTAAATAACTAACTGATGGTAAACAACTTATTAGTCAACTAATTCGAATCAAGTACTTTAAACGTGGATCGGCTAATACAATCAACTCTTTTCCTTGTTCTTAATTAGAATATTGACAAAATGTTAAAAAAATAAATTAAATTCGATGAATCATTCAACAAGATCAAAGAAAGAAAGCATACCGTGAAAATGAAATTGTATCCACGTTTCAAGACATCCAAAAGAAAGAGAGTTCTTCTCCACATCATCTTGATGAAATCCCTCGACATGTAAACCTTCTCCTCTGCGAGATCGACACCGTCCGTCACGAGCCGGTAACAATGTAACCGCTTGAACATGCACCGGTCGTGAGCCGTCTGGTCGATCGTCACGAGGAGCAGGTGGTCAAGCAACGGCCTCGTATCTTCCCCCAGCCAAAAGCTGTCCAAGAATAGGTCCAGCATCGTCGTTTCGGCATCGACAGTCTGCTCGACGTAAGCTCGGTTGATGACCGCGATGATCACGGTATTGTTCGGCATGGAAGCTCCCTCTAATGCCAAAGCGAGCTCGTCTTTTGCAAGGAACTTAACGACAGTCTGTAACAGGAAAAAGAGAGACAAATGAGCTTCTGCCAACAATAATTGACATATATATATTGTATGTATGTATATGAGAAGATGATAGTAATTAATATATACTTACAAAATTTTTGGGAGGACTGTTGAGTTCATTGTAGGGGAGAAAAGGGTTTGAAGGAGACCATACACATATGTAGAGAAAACCAGCACAAAGGAGAAAAACAATGGCAGAAGTTCCTGGAGACAAGTTATTTGGATGTTCCATTGAAATGATATTCACTTAGGAAGAGAGAGAGGAGGGGTACATATATAAATCATTTTACGATAAATGTCATGTACCGCTATGTACCATTAATCATGTATACCGTTATGGATCATTAACTATTTTAATTATTTTTGGAATCATGGACCGAAACCTTTATTATCTATTTTTAGAATAAAATCTAAAAAACAATTTTTATTATTTTTTTAGATTTCTTTCTTTTTTGGTAAAGCACATAAATGATAACTGAACTTTGGTAAATTATTCAATTTGACAACAAAACTTTCGACTGCTTTAATGTTATCAATCAACTTTAATTTTACTCAAAATTAGTCACTGACTCGTTAGCAGCCGTTAAAAGGGTGACGTGACAGCTCAAAATTATTAATAGCTCAAATTTTTTTAGATATATTTATTTCTTCGCATTTTTATCATTAATTTAAAACTTTTGCAACCCCTTTGCTAAGGTCTTGTTCTTTGTCTGTCATACAAATTTCTTAGACCGAAACATCTGGACTTGTTAAAATAGAGACCCCGATCATCTTAGAGTTTTGATAAAGATTATGAACTAGGGCTTTATTATTTCATATGTCCCTGTAACTAAGGATCGATCTTCTTACATAAACAGGAACCTATTTTAGAAGGAAAACAATCAACTGAAATAAAACCCTTATATATTTTAAAGATTTCAATTCACCCTTTTCCTTGTTCGGTAGCTGGTGGAGTTGTTAGATGGCCATTGCATAACTATCGAGACGATTATAAAAACTTTATGTTAATGATCAAAATGCGAAGAAATAATTACACATTAAAACATTTGAGCTATCAATAATTTTTTATAACTTTGTTTTCATAATTAAGTGAAACTTTAAGTTCAATTAGAAAGCTTAATTCATATTAAGCTTAATCCATATCATATGAGGTTAAATAAACTAAATTATGGTTTATGGGTTTATGGTTAAATTAATTTTAATTAAATTAATCTTAAATTGAAATAATGTGTAAATAATTAGGGTTAAATTTATTATTTTTTCGAATTAGGACAAAATTGCTTGAATGTGCAAATGTGAATGACTAAATGTGTTATTATACAAAATATTTTAACTGCTACGTCACCCTTTTATCAGTTGTTAACGGGTTAGTGACCAATTTGGAGAAAAACTAAAAGTTTAATAGTAACATTGAAGCAATTAAAAGTTTGGTTACCAAATTGAATAATTTACCAAAATTTAGTTTCCATTTGTGTACTTTACCCAAAAGGAAAATATCTAAAAAATGATTTTTATAGATTTTATTTAAAAAGAGATAATAACGCTTTCGGTCTCATAATTTCAAAAGTAATTAAAATAGTTAACGGTACATAACAGTACACATGATTAGTGATGGTACATATCTGTAGGGGTGTTCATTTCTGGGTACCCAGTTCCTTCAGTATCACATGTGTTGGCGTATCCCGACCCGCTTTAGCCAGCCAGGTACCCGGAAAATCGAGTAACGGGTACCCAGTTCACATATTTATTTATTTATTTTTAAATTTAAAATTAAAAAAATCACATAAAAAACATAAAATTTAAAAGTTCATAAATACATAATCCAAACACAAAAAATTAGTGATCTGAAGTTAGTTTTAAAAGTTCATAAATATATATATATATATATATATATATATATATATATATATATATATATATATATATAATAAAGTTTATCACCAAAAAGAGAATAAAAATATTCATCTCATTTTTTTCATTCGAATCTTGTATTAACAAATTAATAAAAATATATTTGAAAATTATAAAACTTAAAAGTACACAATACAAACATAGAAATAATTTGGAAATTTAAATTTAATTTTAGATAACAATATTAAGAACCTAAAAGAAAAATATAATTTAAAATTAAAAAATAAATATATTAAAAGTATCGAGTTGGGTACTCAATTAACAAAAATTTTGGCCCAGACCCGACCCAACTACCCGAAAAAATCTCGGGTCGGGTGCCCGGCCCGATCGAGTAATTTTTTTTAGTAAAATACATTTTTTTATTTATTTTGGATCGTTGGGTAGTCGGCCGGGTCAACCGGGTCGGATAGTTTTGAATACTCCTACATATCAATACTTGATATTTATTGTAGAATATATATGTGTGTGTATGCATTAGTATTTTGGCGATTGTGAACTTGAAGTTTCTCGGATGAAATTAAACGGATTTTGGTTTTTGATGGCAGGAAAAGGTAAAATGACTTAAATTCATAATGGTAAATTTTGGTTTTGGTCCCTCTACTATGTTTGAAATTAAGCTTTAGCACATTTTACCATTCCAGTTAGAATCTCAAATAGAAATCCATTGTCTTTTTTGTGTCATTATTTATGCCTCACACTAAAAATTTAGGTTTATGGTTAAGACTAAAGTTTATGGTTTAGGATTAGGATTAGGGTTTAGGGAATTGAGGGCAAAGTGTATTTTTAAAGTTTATGATTTAAAATTTAGGGTTATAGCTTAAAATTTAAATTTTTAGTGATGAGCAAGACACATAAAATAAGTAGAGAATTTTTGTTTTAGAATGTCAAATTTGTTTTTTGCGTGATTTTTTTTTGAGTTTGAATATTTTTACGAAAAATCTACGTTGGTTTTTAACCAAAATAGTAACAATGTTAGTAATTACGTTCTTTTGGGTTAGGATAGGATTTAAATCTTGCATAAAAAGACGTCAATGTCATTTAATTATTGGGTCAGTGGGATTACCGATAACAATGTTAACATTTCGAATTAGATTATGCCAAATTAAAATATATGGACTAAATCTCAAATTTGAATACAACAAGGGGACCAAAATCTTAGCTGGACCGTTCATAAATCAGGTAGAAATGTCACACAAAGTAGCTGTGGATGGACCGTTTAATTGGGATGGGTTTACCTTAGGTTATCTTATAAATGAATATTTTACTCTATGTGTGAATTAAACATAGCCCCTCTCTAGCTCATCCCCTTGTGTCTTGGTGGCAAAGGTAGATGTTTATCATCTCTTGGGACCCGGGTTCGAGCACCAGTTATGCATGCTGTGTATGCCGTCTTTAAAAAGACTAAGAAAGTTGAACATATGCTACCCTTGCATCACACCAGCATATTCAAAAAAAAACATAGCCCCTCTCTACTTTCTCATTTAATGTGACATGTTATTATTATAATAAGTAATATATCAATTAGACATTCTCTCCTTTTTAGCATTTTTTTCTCTGTTTTTTAGCACGTTTTTTTTGTTCTTTTGAAAACCTTTCTAGTTTTTTCTTTAATGGGTTCTGCTGTTGATGATTCTCTGGTCGATCTTTTCTTGGAAGATGATGAGGATTCTGAGCACCAGATCGTACCGAAAGATGTGTCCCACGAAATCTCTTTCGAACATTATTTTGTGGGGAAGATTCCTCACTACTAACGTTATCCATTTTCAATCAATGAAGGTGACTCTAGCGAATGTTTGGCGACCCCTGGGAGGGATTGCGATTTCTAATTTCGGTGAATCACGTTTCTTTTTTCATTTTTATCATGAGGTTGATATGGACCGTATTGAGAGTGGGGGTCCGTGGAATTTTAATAATCGCTTGTTGATTTTACATCGGCTACTGCCTGATGAGAAACCGATGTTAGTTCCACTGTTTATGACTACTTTTTGGGTTCTAGTTCATGAGGTTCCCCATGAGTTTATGTCGGAGACCGTGGCTCGCCAGATTGGTGATTTTATTGGTTCACTTCTGGAATACGATGCTGCTGCTATTTCGTTGGGATATAAAGGAATCATGAGAATTCATGTATCTTTTGATACTAGGAAGCCTTTGAAGAGTCAGAAGAAGTTGAAAATCCGAGGAGGGGAATCTCAGTATGTGAGGTTTGAATATGAAAAGCTTCTTCTATTTTGTTTTGTCTGTGGGAGATTCGGTCATGGTGAAGGGCTGTGTGCTGTACGTTTAACCGTGGATAAATTTGAGGTTGTTTTGGGCTGGGATCTCAGTTTGCGTGCTCCATCACGGCGGGCCGCCGCCATTCCCCGTAGTTAGTGGTTGAGGAAAGAGAGCCTAATTCAGACTCTTGATTTCTCTCCGGAATTTCAGCATAAGCGGAATTTTAGGGGAGCTAATCCAAATTTGAGTCTTTCCTTATCTAAAGGGAAGGATAAGTTGTCACGTTCTCTCTCCAATTTAAATGACTCGTACATTGAGGCACATGTTGTAGAGGCTACTAAATCGGGTCAAGATATTGTGACGACTTCTATTTTTTAGGAAAATCATAGGGATATTACTGAAGGAACTAAACGTCCCCGTTTTGTCGCTACCACATAAGCAATTTCTGGAATTGATTCTATTGTTGTAAACAAATCTTTATCGACATGACCAAATGCAAGGGTCAGTCGGGACCAATGAGGCTCCTTAGTTGGAACGTTCGGGGATTGGGGAAGCCTCGAACGGTTAGACGTCTCCGGCATAGGCTGCAGGACTTAAATCTTTTTGTAATTTTTCTTATTGAGACCAAAGTACAGAGCAATAAAATGGCTAGTGTTCATCATTCTTGTGGTTTTCTGAATGGTATAGATGTTAGTGCAAATGGTACTTGTAGTGGCATGTCTATGAGTTGGAAGTCGAATGTTTCTACCTCTTTACGTTCTTATTTTGATCGTCATATCGATCTTATTTTTTATGATGATTCTGTTGGAATTACTTGGCACTAGACTGGAATTTATGTTGCCCTTGAGGAGCAGACTCGAGTTGCTTCATGGGATCTTCTTCGATTTTTAAATGACTCTCCCCAAATGCCTTGGCTGGTAATTGGTGATTTTAATGAACTTTTTTCTCTTCCGAGAAGCAAGGAAGTTTACTGCAAATAAAACAACAAATGGTGGGGTTTAGGGGCGTTCTTTTTTATTGTTCCTTAGAGGACGTGGGCTTTTCTGGACATTGGTTTACCTAAGAAAAAGGTCAGTTTGAAGCAACTGTTATTCGTGAGAGGTTGGATAAGGGTGTGGCAATTCCGTCTTGGTTGGATCTCTTTCCTAATTTCTCTTTGTGCCATATTTCACATGCATTTTCCGATCATTGTCCCCTACTACTTCAAATGGACGGTCAAGTACGCTCAACGGAAAGGGTAACACATTTTCTCTTTGAAGCATCATGGTTTCTAGAGGAATTATGTGAACCGAAAGTCCAACGCCTTTGGGATATCTCTAATGGTCCTGTTCCGTATCAGTTGAAAATGGTTAGTCAAGGGCTTGATTCGTGGTTCAGACGCATTAGGCGTGATAAGAAAATCACGATTGCTGATCTTGAGAAACATTTGCAGGATCTCAATGAGCGGTTCCCTTCGGATATGGTTTTGGAAGACATTTTAGAAACCAAGATCTCCATCAATTTAGAAGCTGATCGTGAGGAGTTGTATTAGGAACAAAGGGCTCCTGCAAATTGACTAAAGTCTTGTGATCGTAACACATGCTTTTCCCATAAATTTGCATCGCAACGTTGGCGAACAAATCGAATATCAAAGTTGGTAGATAGTTGTGGTAGGGAGTATGAGTCGGATACTGATACTCGAAGAATTGCAATGGCATATTTTCAAGAGTTGTTTTCGTCCTAAGGAATGGGTAATGCCAATGTGATACAACAGAGGAGGTTTTTGTGGCGATTCGCTCCATAGGACCTTTGAAGGCATCAGGTGAGGATGTCTTAGGGGCTATTTTTTGTCAACGTTTTTGTCATATCATCGGGTCAGATATTGTGGAGTATATTCTTTTGGTGCTACGTGGCGAGTTGATCCTGGCTGAAATTAACAATACTCATATTATGTTAATTCTGAAGGTGAACAATCCCTCTTTTATGGCCTAGTTCAGGCCTATTAGTTTATGTAATGTCCTCTACAAGATTATTTCGAAGATGATTGCTAATCGTTTTCAGGGAGTTCTTTATTTTTGCATTGACGAGGCACAAAATGCTTTTATTCCTGGCAGGCTCATATTCGATAATATAGTCGTTGCCTATGAGATTCTTCACACGTACGTAATAAATGGTTGTGACGTAAGGACACTTCGTGCTCAAGCTCGATATGAGCAAAGCATACCATATAGTGGAATGGTCATTTGTGGAAACTATGATGCATCATATGGGTTTTTCTCCATCTTGGATTGAGACAATTGTTCAGTGTATGTCCTCTGTTTCGTATTCGGTTGTAGTCAATGGCCAAGTTGGTGATTATTTTCAACCTACGAGAGGTCTCCTTCAGGGTGACCCTCTAATCCCTTATCTATTTCTTATTTGTGGGGAAGGTCTTTTAGCTTTACTTCGGGCTACTTCTCGACAGTCTTCCTTGTATGGAGTTCGAGTTGCTAGGGGTGCGTCTTTGGTCACATATCCACTCTTCGCAAATGACAGTCTCATTTTTGAGGCAGCAATAGGCGCAGATGCATCGCATTTGAAAGAACCTCTTAACAACTATTCTCTGTGTTCGGGACAACAAATAAATTTTTATAAGTCAAGTATCTTTTTCGGTTCGAATGTGATTGCTAGAAACTGTGATGATGTATGTTGAATTCTCTCTATTTGAAGTCAAAACGACCATGAGAAATATCTTGGCCTCCCGGCTATTGCTGGTCGCAATAAGAAAAGGATTTTGTGTCTATAAAAGATAGCTGTTTGAAATATATTTTGATCTGGAGTGTTAAACACCTTTCAATGGGGGGGGAGGAAGTATTTGTTAAATCGATTCTTCAAGCACTTCCCGTATATGCGATGTCTTATTTCTTATTTCCTCATAATTTTTGTAAAGAACTTGAGGGTATTTTTGCCCGCTTCTGGTGGCAGAAATCAAATGACAAGCACGGCCTTCACTAGTGTACTTGGCAAGCGTTATGTATGTTAAAGGAAAATGGGGGTATGGGCTTCCGTGACATGGGGAAGCTTAACATCGCTTTGCTTGCGAAACATGGCTGGAAACTGTTGAATAATCATGAGTCCTTGGTGGCTTGTATCATTCGTGCTAAATATTACCCCTCTTTAACATTTATAGAAGCATCCTTGGGTTCGAATCCTTCTTATATCTGGCGTAATATCTGGTGCTCACGAGGGGTTCTTGAAAAAGGATTAGTTTGGAATGTGGGTTCGGGCCATTCTATCTCAGTTTGGCACGATTTCTGGTTACCAACATCTCCCATGCGTAAGGTGTCATGTTCCCCTGTTCCTGGCATTTCTCAAGTTTCTGACTTATTTCTTCAAAACTCTCGTTCTTGGAACTTGGATCTTGTGAATGTTATATTTAGTGTTGAGGATGTTGACCGCATTGTTTCGATTATGCTCTCCTCAATTGTCCAAAGGGATGTATGTCTCTGAGCTGAAGTGTTAGAGTATGCCCAAAGACCAATCATAAGATGATTGTAAATGACAGTTGTTTTTACCTTGTTTATTCATAAAGAGGCATTGTCATTATTATTTTCAGTTACAATTCTGCGTGCATAAATAAACTGAATTATAATAAAGTCCTTAAAATAATATGATTATTTTAAAATGTCCTTAGTCGAGTATTATTGTGCGCATGAACAACAATAATGTATATAGACTAATATGTAGCTGATTGATGAAAAAGTGTTGTCATTGACATGGAGATATAAAAATCAATACATAAGTATGTGTTAGAGAACGACATACTAGACTGGCCCACTATGAGCATGTTTCTTGGATTATTACGTGATAGTCACAACATTGCTCATAGTGATAGTCACAACATTGCTCATAGTGAACTATTATAACAAAATAATTATTATTTATATGGTATTTCCATATGGCGGCACTTATACGCATCAAGCCAACGAATTATAATAAACTCCCCGTTATGATTGGTTTTTGGTCGGAAGCCATACATTCTCATTTTATAATTTTTAATGTGCGATATATTATTGAGTTGTTCCACCAAAACGCACAAAATGGGCAAATAAAAAAGGTTGAAAATATATATTGAGTACGAGTCTCCTTTTATGTTTTAATTCTTAAACATTAATTGGAGAATCATTTATGGCATGGCTTTTTCTCAACATTAGGGGGGATAATAATCAGCTGGATAAATGAAAATAAATTATCATTATCTAGATCCTCGTATATGAACAAGAAGTTCATAAGATAATTCATGCTATTACATGTCAACTGCCAGACATATTTACTAACCCAATGAAAGTAATTAAGTCTCATATACCAGCTGAAATGCTCTAAGTTTAAATTACATGTTAGAGCGAGAGGATGTAAATCATGCCTGAAGCATGATAGTTGAAATAGTTCCAATGATCAAAATTCTCGTAAATGGAAAGTAATATGAGAATGTCATATATTGGAGGCGAGTGCTACTGAAGAGACCCAAGACATTACTAATAATAAAACTCTAGAAGAGTTTCAGATACCTTAAATAAAGATTGAAATCTTGAAGAGATCTCGATGAGTTATGCTACTACGAGAATGGAACTAAAATAGAAAAGTTATCGACAACGATTTTACAAATAAATTTACATAGAATACTTCTATAGAAGTAAAGAAAGAAAATGAGGATCTTGTATAGAAATTTATCCAGAAGAATAGGTATTGAATTGACCAATGTAGAAAGACGCTTTGAACTTCTAAAAGAGAAGTATTTGGACCAACAGCCCAAACAACTAAAGTTGTAATATAAGTGAGGCACAAATAAGTAGTCGTAAATATGACGGAATTATAATTTATGAAGAATTCTAAATACTTCATGGTGGGTGCAATTACTTTGGCAGTTATAAAATATTTTATATGGGTCTAATCATTTTGTGGATTCCTATAGAAAGAAAGTTATCCTTGAGGGATTTAAAATGCTAGAAGCATTTGAAAATTTTTGAGGAAATTTATTTAGACATGTCTCATTAAATATTTTGGCACATTTGGTATACTCGCCTTAGTGAGTACTAATTGAGGAAATACTAGAAGAATGATCATATTTCCTTATGCTTTTTATAAAAGGTGTTTGGATCAAGATTCATTATGATAATTCAAATATTATTAGAACTCCTGAAGAGCTTTCAAAACATTTGGTTATTTAAGTAAATGATTTGAGAAAAAGAATATTGAGATGTGGTTTTGTTTCGACCTAAAGATCGAGCATTTAAATATGCATTTTTGTCTATGAATGGACACATGCTGAAAGAATCTTACGAGGTTCAATATGAATAAATCATATCCATTGAGTACCCAATAATTGTAAGATTGTTGGATGCGAATAAAGATAACTATATCTTTTCTTGGTCTTGAAGCATCACATATTAGTTAGTCAAGAAATATCCATGGATATACAAAGATCATTACCTTTAGATCTTCAAACATTCGTTAATGCCTCCTCAAATCTTGTAGAAATAATTATTATGCACGAGGCAAGCCAAAAATGTGTTTGACTAAGACCATTGACCCAACATATCTAGAAGATATGTGATTTACTTTCACAAGATATGATACAAAGCTATCTTGGATAGAGATAATGCAAGATGTATATCTTAATTGAAATGTGGATACATCATAGAACATATTACTCTAAAGTTTCATCCCTCACGATCTTTAGAAAAATAATATTCAAGATTTAATTATGAAGATTCAAATATCTTTTGTGATGTTTTGATGAGGGAGAGTAAATACGCGTTGCACTCTTTTTCCCTTAACCGAGGTTTTGTCCCAATGAGTTTTCCTGGTAAGGTTTTTAATGAGGCAACATGTTATGTGTATCAAAGATGTGTGTACTCTTTTTCTTTCACTAAAGAAAATTTTTCCCCCACTGAATTTTTATCTTAGTATGGTTTTAACGAGACACATTATCTTCATAGACACCCAAGGGGGAGTGTTATGAATATTTATCTATGTGGATGTCTATAATGATAAGAACATTATCTAAGAGATTTGATTTACTTTATCATTAGGAATATTATCTCCATTAATTAGAGTTTAATGTATTATGCACTTTTTATGTCTATAAATAGATGAAGGTATTGTACACAAGTCTAGTTTAGATAATAATACGAATCTCCCTCATTCTCTCCTCTCTTTGTTCTTTTATTCTTATTCTTTCTTCTTGTTATCGTTCTTCTTTATTTTATTTACAACATAAAATTAATTTTTTCAAGGTAATATTTTTAATTATTAAAAATTAAAATATGACTAGACTTAGATCATAATAAAATTAGACAGATTCATATTATCAAAAGAAAATATATTTCAATTCGATCTATTTGAATAAATATTTTATTAAAAAATCATTAAAAATTAAAAACCAAACCAACATGTTTTAAGCTAATGATGAGGTTTCCATGAATTCCAACACCCATCGTGTGGTGACCAACTAAAGCTACTAGTTATATTACGAGCAGCTTTGGGGTACTTAGTCACAGCCGCCTTGTAGCGCTTCCAATCGCGGAGGACTGCCGTTAAGTCCCTAACCTTTGCGTTTATGTGGCGGCAACAATTTGCGTGAACCGTTATTACAACACCGACATCTCGACTGTCCTCGCAAAAGCCGCTAAAATGCCTCGTCTCCAAGAACCTTACTCGGAGATCAAACTCAGTGATGATGCCGTGTCGCAATAGGTCTAACAACACATCTTGTTCTTTCTTCCCTGTGGAGTTGTCCTTGAGTGAATACCATTTGTCGAAGAGAGCGATTGTCTTGTTGTTTGATTTGATGTGGTAGAAGCCGGTGTTGATCAGATTATGATCGGGTCGTGGATCGCCGAAGAATTTATCGACGCTGATTCGGAGATCCTCGGTTCCGTTTAAGCTTAGCTTTAGGAGTGGATTTCGTAGCCACATTATATCTGTGTCCTAATAGAATGAACAAAATTTATCAATATTTAACTGTTTTTCATCACATACTTAGAAGTTGAAAAAAGAAATAGCATATACTAAACTTGCTAGAAATCAAAGAAACATGTTTAATTGGATTGATTCAATTCTCTCCCAGTGTCATTATCGAACCACACCGGTCTATTGTTTGAGTGTTTGAACAAAAAATATTAAAATTTGAAAGAAAAAAATTATAAAAAGAAAGTAGACAACTTAAAAAGGGGATGAACTTACTCTAATATTCAAGGTTCGAGCCCATTCAGTTTATCAATTTTACAAAATATTATATTTTTCAAATTTTTAGATCAAATATTACTTTTACATATTTTATTTTAGAGTTACTTGTACCAAACGTTCTAAAAATTATGATTCTCATTCTAAATTGATCATCAAACTTTTGAACGTTCTAACTTCATCCTCAAACTACGACGCTCATTCTAAATTGGTCTTCAACCTTTTGGACATTCCAATTTCATCCCCAAACTATGACCTCAATCTAATTTGGTCCCCAAACTTTTGAATGTTCTAATTTCATCTCCAAATTATCAGTATATGGTAATCGTGTCTCATGTTAATGAACATTTATACAATTGCTAATTTTTATATAAACATTTATGTGTATTATGTAATAATATGATGTGGTGTAAACTGTAATTTGGGAACGAAATTGGGACGTTCAAAAGTCTTGGGAGTAATTTAGAATGCATATCATAATTTGAGGATGAAAGTGTAATACTTCAAAGTTTGGGGACCCATTTGGGTATGGAATTTTTAACATTTAAAAGTTTAAGGACTAGTTTAAAATGAGTGTTATATTTTAAGGATATGTGGTCTGATTAACTTTTTATTTTATTATATACAAATTAAATAAAAACATATACATAAAATTGGTATATTAAATAAAACAACATACCTTTTTATAAAAATATAAAAAAATAATATAAACATGACTAAACAAACTTAAATTCGTTATATACAAATATGAATTTAGTTAAACAAAACTTAAGACTCATATTTAGCACTAAATTAAGTTTAAAACACTCGATATAATAATACTTTATGTGAATCTGACCCGACCCGAACATAACCTTTCTACCATCCCAATCCATAAGCACCAAAAGTTTGTTTAGTTCAAAGTATACCGGAGGTTAAGCTAATCTAACTACATGTTTAATTGGTTGATTAATATTATAGGGTTAAGTTTTTCGTGGCTAGTGAACAAAAACAGGAGAAATTGGTGCAATATTACACTTCAATTTTTTTAATTTTCAAACTATTGCACAATCGAAATTATTTTCTAATCTACTGCATTTTGTACCGTGCTTTAAAACCGAATAGAAGGAACCTAAGTATGAACAATGTTTTAATATTTTAGATTAAAAAAATGAAAATTGGCTTTTTTTTCAAGCTGACTATGAACACGGTTACATGGTCAGCTGACACATGGCAGGGTGGCAGGGCTACAGGGCATTTAAATTACTGTTCATACTCGGTTCTCTTCCATTAGATTCTAATATTCTATTTTAAAAAATAAAATTATTGTTCATACTCGAGTTTTCTTCTAACATGTTTTAAAAGTACTGTAAAAAGTACAATAGATTAGAAAATAATTTTGACTGTGCACTAGTTTAGAAAATAAAAAATTGAAGTGCAATATTTCACCAATTTCTTCGAACAAAACACCACCATAATACCATTTCCTTGTGAAAAAACCTCAACTAAACACTAGGGTAGTGGCTCCTAATAATAATAATAATAATAATAGGATTTCTATTTATACCGATAATTTCATAAGCGTTATAATTTTAGGGTTTAAAGATTTGATTTAGAGTTTATATTTAAATATTTAAAATTTACGAGTTTATAGTTAGAATTTAGGGTTTAAATGTTAGAGTTTAAGGTTTAACCTATAAACACTAAATTATAACCCTTAAGACTAAACTCTAAACCCTAAATTAAAATTTTGTGCAATTTTTTTTTACTGCTAGTGTATGTAATAATAATTCAATAGTAATAATACACATTTAGGAATCCCTAATCGTCTCAAAATATATTATTTGAATTTCAAAATATCATTTCATCCTCACACGATCGGTGTATAAATACTATATACACTTTTCATGTGATTCAAGGAACCGACGGTTAACGGTAGCCCAGTTATTAGGGGCCCACCTTCCCTAAACTTCGGGGCGAGCTGATTGATCGTCCAATCAACTTCTCCCACGTAGCTCCAGACATTCAATCCGAAAATGCCACATTTTACCTTATAGTTGTCTTTCACGGTTGTCACATAGTTAAAGTCAAAGCCAAATATCTAGTATTTCTAATATTTCTTTAATGGTCGAAATATGCTTCCAGTCCCTCTATTATACTCAAATTTATCATTTAGGATCTCTAGATAAAACAAGAATAGTTAGTGGTGTTAATTAGTTGGACCGAATAATAAAACTATAAAGATAAAGATATCAGACTATGTCAAATTAAAGTATACAAATCAAATATCAAATTTGATTATAGTAGAGGGACCAACTCTGAGATTTGACCTTTCTTAATCGAACTGTATAAATCTTCTCTCAGCGTACGCAACCCTCCCCGACTAGACCAACCCGCAACCACATTTGGCCGCCACAAGTCCCTAATATATAATATTCAACGTCCAAAAATGCTATAAATTTCAACGGTTTAATTCTAAGCCAAATAAAGAAAAATGTTAACCATGATAGAAACCTGTCATGTAAAATAACTAACTGATGGTTTTACGGTCTATATTTATATTAAATCAAAATAATTTATTTTTTAAAATAACTAACTGATGGTAACCAACCTATTACTCAACTAATTCGAATCAAGTACTTTAAACATGGGTTGGCTAATACAATCAACTCTTTTCTTTGTTCTTAATTAGAATATTGACAAAATGTTAAAAAAATAAATTAAATTGGATGAATCATCCAACAAGTTGAAAGAAAGAAAGCATACCGTAAAGACGAAACTGTATCCACGCTTCAAGACATCCAAAAGAAATAGAGTTCTTCTCCACATCATCTTGATGAAATCCCTGGACATGTAAACCTTCTCTTCCGCGAGATCGACACCATCCGTCACGAGCCGGTAACAATGCAACCGCTTGAACATGCACCGGTCGTGAGCCGTCTGGTCCATCGTCACGAGGAGCAGGTGGTCGAGCAACGGCCTCGTATCTTCCCCCAGCCAAAAGCTCTCCAAGAATAGGTCCAACATCGTCGTCTCGGCATCGACAGTCTGCTCAACGTAAGCTCGGTTGACGACCGCGATGATCACGGTATTGTTCGGCATGGAAGCTCCCTCTAATGCCAAAGCGAGCTCGTCTTTTGCAAGGAACTTAACGACAGTCTGTAACAGGAAAAAGAGAGACAAATGAGCTTCTGCCAACAATAATTGACATATATATATATATATATATATATATATATTTATGAGAAGATGATAGTAATTAATATATACTTACAAAATTTTTGGGAGGACTGTTGAGTTCATTGTAGGGGAGAAAAGGGTTTGAAGGAGACCATACACATATGTAGAGAAAACCAGCACAAAGGAGAAAAACAATGGCAGAAGTTCCTGGAGACAAGTTATTTGGATGTTCCATTGAAATGATATTCACTTAGGAAGAGAGAGAGGAGGGGTATATATATATGGCTTGAATTCATAATGGCAAAATTTGGTTTTGGTCCCTCTACTATGTTCGAAATTAAGCTTGAGCACATTTTACCATTCCGGTTAGAATGTCAAATAAAAATTCATTGTCTTTTTTTGTGTCCTTATTTATGCCTTATATTAAAAAATTAGGTTTATGGTTAAGACATAAGCTTATGGTTTAAGATTAGGGTTTAGGGAATTAGAAGCAATGTGTATTTTTAGGGTTTATAATTTAAAATTTAGAATTATGACTTAAAATTTTAATTTTTAGTGATGAGCATAGAAAAAGGAAAAAGGGTAGACGGTTTTTTTCTAGAATGTCAAATTTGTTTGCGCGATTTTTTTTGTTTGAATCAATATTTTTACAAAAATTCTACGTTGGTTTTTAACCAAAATAGTAACAATGTTAGTAATTATGTTCTTTTGGGTTAGGATGGGATTTAAATCTTGCATAAAAGACGTCAATGTCACTTAATTATTGGGTCAGTGGGATTATTGATAACAATGTTAACATTTCGAAGTAGATTATGCTAAATTAAAGAATATGGACTAAATCTCAAATTTGAATACAATAAGGGGACCAAAATCATAGTTGGACCGTTCATATATCAGGTAGAAATGTCACACAAAGTAGCTGAGGATGGACCGTTTAATGGCTAATTTTTTCAGATATTCTCTTTTTGAGAATTTATCTAGAAAAATACTCTCTTAAAAGAATATTTAAAAAAATACTCTCATTCGGCTCACGACAGGGTAAACCGCGTTCAGCAGGAAGCGATATCTAAAATCGCATTCTACAGGGTGCGACTTCGGTCCGATGTGAATTATATTATTCGGTATTTAATTTAAAAAAATAGTTGCATCCTGCATGACATGATTTTCATTGAATAGTCGCACACCAACCGGTGCGATTTCCACTATAAATTGGTCTCCACCCTCCCCTTCTACCCCGCACCAAAAATTTCACTCTCTCTCAAATCTACTTTCTTTCAATTTCTCGGTTAATTTTTCGTGTTTGATATAATGGCGGGATTGGTAAGGTTGGATCACAAGCACGTGTTCGATTATCATCGGAGAAATGTAAGTTTTATCTACTTTTATTTATTTATTTTATTACATATTGTAATTTATACATATGTATTTTTGTATTTTTTTATGTAGTTTAATTCATACGTGTTTAATTTTTTTAGAATGGGGAGGAACAACATCTAGACGTTTCTTACAACCGGATGACGAGATCACCGACTTGTTGATCCAACGGTACATAGAGGAGGCCAAGTTTTTGCACCCATCCAAAATTCTTGGAGGTGCGAAAATACACGTTGATTTGGTAAACTTTCTTTTGGAGAGGTAGAGGCCGGACACACACACATTCCACCTTCCTTGTGGCGAGGTGACGATTAACTTGGAGGACGTGTCCCATATACTGGGTTTGTCTATTAATAGAGAGGCTATCACTGGTCCCGGTGCTGAAGATTGAATGGACCTATGTTTGAGTGGGCTAGGGGCTACGCCGGAGCGTTTTGACGGCGAGAAAATAAAATTAGTGTGGTTGTGGGATAATTTTGGTGATGTACCCATTGACGCGAGCAAAGATGTGAAGAAGGTAACAATAATTTTTTTATTGATTTTTATTGAAATAATAAATTTTTTTACATATGTTAATATATATTTTCGTATTGTAGGCATATGCTCGCGCTTATATTTTACAGATGATCGGCGGGGTATTGATGCCTGACAAAAACTGGAACAAGGTTTACACAATCTTATTGCGGCATTTGCAGAATTTTGAAGATGCCGGTAAACTAAGCTGGGGATCCGCAGTTTTGGCCACTCTATTTAGCGAGCTGTGCAAGAACACCGATCCAGAAAGGAATTGCATCGGAGGTTGTTTGGTGTTGCTCCAGTCTTGGGCGTGGTGGAGAATGTCGTTTTTACGCCCTGAGCTTCTGCAGCCTAGTCTATATGTTTTTCCGTTGGGTTGAAGGTAAGAAAATAGTTAATTTTTGTAATATATGTATTATTATAATTAAAATTATCTTCTTATTTTGTAGGTGGATCGCTTCTTTAACTCATGTTAGTGTTGCGAAGGGCCTGGAGGTTATCAGACAGGATATTGAGAATTTTTTAAAAGATCAGGTAACACTTTGGTGTATTTATATAAAATAAATTTTATATTTAACTATATGTATTATCTTCTTCTTCTTTTAATATATGCATTATATATTGTACAATTTTTATGGACATCGTACGTGAATACGGAAGTGCACCACTGCATCTCAGAATTTTCGGCCGAGACGAAGCTTATTTGGACAGCCTATGTACCACTCGTCTGCTATGCCACAGTTGAGTGGCATCCGATCGACTGCGTTTTACGGTAATTTGGTTGTTTCCAACGTATCCCAGTGAAGCCTCCAAATCTGGATAAGTTGCACAAACTCACTCAACAAGGAAAGCCCGAGGTAATAAATATTTATATACTTACCACATTCTTTTATTAATTCAAACGTAATTCATATCTAAAAAGAATAATAAATATTTTGATTGTCCGATATATTGATTGGTCGGTGTACCACCACGCTTATATCGCTCATTGGAGGGACAAGACAAATCCGCGATGGCAACCCAGAGTGAGTACCTTATGTTTGATACGATGGTGAACGATGATTACGAGGAATGGTTTACGGCGAATGGGAAGTCGTTTATTCTGACTCGAGAGGAGGCAGATGTCGTCTATCGATGTCAGCAACGCAACCGCCCACGGTCTTAGAGTTCGAGGGGTAGTGGAGCACGAAACACCTCCGGCGGTGCGTCATCATCGACAAGAAGCCGTGGTCCTGCCTCCGTAGCACCGCCACCATCAGATGCTACCCCACCACCGATGCGACCACAACTGACCCAAAGTCCGAGCCAAGGTTATTTAACGTCTTCTGTGTCAGACCCATTTGCTCAATTTAAGGCGATGATGAGTGGTGCCTCGAGCTATCTTGCAGCCCTACGTGCCCCTCATGTCATTCCCCCGGTGTCAGCCGCATTTGGAATCAAGATTGTCCAACAAACGCCGCCACAGTAGATTTTCTACCTTAGTGGGCCCGGTGGAACGAGTGGTACCGCTGGAGCTGGAACCGAAGATGATGGTGATGATGATGATGATGACGCTCTCCCCTGACGCAATCCGGAGCGACATCGTCGTGCACCGTCTGATGGTACCGATGGACATATGCGTCATTAGTTTTTTAGTTTATTTTATTTAGAAATATTGAACTTTATATTTTTATTTTATTTTTTAATTAGTATATATTTTAGTTTAATCATGATTTGTAGTTTATTTGTTTAATTAATATATGTTTTTTAAGTTGTGTTTTTTTAATTAGTTTATATTTTATTTGAATCAATATTTTGAGTTAATTTTTTTAATTAGTATATAAATATTTTGGTGGAAGAATTCGACTATCGTTTAATTTTAATTAGTATATATTTTCATTGGTATGTTCTCTGTTTTGTAATTAGTATATATTTTTAATTAATATCTTTCTTTTAATTAGTATAAAAGAAAGAAACACATGTACATCATTATTGTACAATTGTACCCTTAAACATGCTAATAAAGATACTTCTACAAGATCCTCAACTTGTTTTGCTCTCTTGGTCTCATCCTCAGTTAACATACCCTCAGGGTTACTTCCTGAGCTGAGTAGAGAACCAGTCCTTGTCTTCAAGCTTGGAGGTCTATTTGAGCCAAGTATTGTACCCCATAAACACGCTTTCATTGTTGGGTCTTTGACTTCGGTTACATGCGGGGTCGTAGCCTAGACCAAAACGTTAAGAACTTGTCTGCCATTTAAAAATACCTCGAATTCCCGGATATTCTGATTTGTTGTTGTGGATCCTCATTAACAAAAACACAGAATAGTTAACATCTACTCAACATATAGATGCAACTACAAATACCAACAAATCACAATATTCATAAAATCAATTTGTGAATGAATTTTCCAAATACGTGGTTTGTTGTCATTAGTAGTTACAATCGAAAACTTCAAGCACTGCAATACATTTTTTCTTTGAATGAGTTGTGTGAGATTTGTTTGTTTGACTGGGAGGGTATTTAAAGTCACAAAAGTCGCGTTCTGTAAGACGTGATTTACCTAACACCACAGGAATCCTAGCCAAAGTCGCGTTCTATAAGATGCGATTTACCTGACAGGTCAGGAATCCTGGCAAAAATCGCATTTTGTAAGACGCGATTTACCTGACATGTCAGTAAGGGTGTTCAAACAGTTAATTCGATCGGTGGCTGAACCGAATTACCCAAAACTGAATTAACCGAACTTTTTAAATCTTTAACCGTTAACCGAACCGAACTTTTTTTGAAATATATTAACCGAACCGAATAAATTTCGTTTAATTCGGTCGTTTTTGAATTAACCGAAATTTATTAGTTTTCTTAATCAAAATTATTACACAATAAAAATCATTGAAAATATTTTTTAGTTTACAAAGATAAATTCGCATTTAATTTAAATAATATCTAAACGTAAATAAAAACATTAGAATATTAGATTAAACAGTATAGTAAAACAAAACAAGTAACAACAGAGTAAAGTTTCGATACTTGTCGTGAAATATTTTCATTCTAGGACGGTCCAATATCATATAACAATTTAGGTCGAAGTGAGTAAAATTTTAAGTTTCAACCTAAAATATTATACAAAGTCATAACAATTTAGGTTGCAATCTAAAATGTTGTCGATTTAGGTTGCAACATAAAAGGTTACAAATACATATAACATTTTAGTTTGGAAACCTAAACCTGAAATGTTACCTAAAATCATATCAATTTAGGTTACAACTGAAATTGTTACCAATATATATAACATTTCAGGTTGTAACATGGTTAAAACACAACCGAAAATATATTTTCAATAAGAAATACATGGAAAAATTTTAAAAAATTTCTAAATCATATAAGAATTTTAAATGTTTAGGGTTTAGGGCTTAGGGCTTAATAATAATATATATAAATATAATATATTTAATATTTATTATATTTCGGGTAATTCGGTTAATTAACCCATTTCGAACTGAATTAACCGTTAACCGAACTTTCAAATATAAACTAACCATTCACCGACCGAACAAAGTTTGATGGCTGACCGTTTAACCGAATTAGTTCGGTTTGGTTGGTTAATTTGGTTTAACCGACCGTTTGAACACCCCTACAAGTCAGGAATCCTTGCCAAAGTCGCACTATATAAGACGCAATTTTCCTGCCGATTTGGTCTATATATACCCTCCTTTACGAACCTTAGTGGTAAACTCACACTTGTATTGTGAGTTGTGGGTATATGCAGTTGTGGTAGGATACCAGTTGTGGTGTGATATTTGTATCGTGCGTTTGTTCAAGATGACCGACAAATCACAATATCCGAAAACGCGTGGTGGGGTGCCACGAAAATGATCGGTACCACGAAAATAATCGATACCAAGAAATCACAATAGCTAGGTCTAGTCCTTCTTGATGTTGAAGTCTTCAAAGTAGCTTTTTGCATTAAATGTGGCTTTAAACTCTGACTTCTTTGAGTTGAATGTGGACTTTATCACGTTGTCTTGCTCCGCAAGTAATCTTGAGATTCTTCTTCGGCGGCTCTGCTAGCTGCTACAGACGTCAGAAAATTTAGTGGACATCATTGATAGAATCAGGATTTTCTGCTCTACAGATCGCACTCTGGTTCTCCAACTCCATAGTCTGCGGTCTTGGGCGGCGGAAGCTACTCGGCAGCTGTTGTTTCTATTTGGCACTATATCAGTACAGCTCATTGGTTTGCTGCCTCAGTATCATATCCTCATCTCCTCTTTCCCTCTGTCAGCCTCTAGTACCTGAAACTAAAATTACACTAAAACAATACCTTTTCTTCACCAAATAACAGATAATCTATAAAAGCATGGTAAAGTAAAGAAATATTGTAAAATGCAATGCATGATCCTAATTATGCCTAGAATTTACTTAAAAACAACAATAATATGAGATGGAATGTGCATGAGATATAGAACTTGTGGACACTTTACACACCCCCAAACTCGAACTATTGCTTGTCCTCAAGCAATGCAACCTAAACATACTTGCCCTTATATTAACCAGAAAGAAAGACTTGTTTTCAACTTGATTCGGTACCTCAAGGCCATGACACCTATATCAGATTAGTGAAGGGAAATAACAAAAAAATGACTCAGAATTAATTTCTATGATGCCAGTGCAGTGTGTGCAGAACTATGTACATGTTGAATATGCAGAATATCTAGATAAACAAAGATGATGTTATGATATATAAGGTTGCTGCCGAGACAACACAGTTAAGCACAAGTATTTAATCATGGCAATGAGGGCTTCAGCTTATCACAACTACTCTTCTAGGTCTGAAATTAAGATAGGAGCAAACTAAAAAATTCCAAACCCATGGAGTAGCGTCATCCCGTGAAGAATTTCATTCACTCATGCTAATTTGTCTGTCCCTTCAAAAAATTTCAGATTCATGGACTTTGATAGCAACGGAGTTCCCTCGCACATGATTCTTCCTAGAGCCTGTTGCGGGCACCTCTAGGGTAAAACAAAAATGTTTCTTTGTTTTTCTTTTAGGCTGCCGTGGCAGTGTTGCATTTTTCTATTTTTGTTTCCTGCCTCGGCGGCTACCTGTAACCATTGTTAGAATTTTGCAAAGAATTCTAAAAACAAGCAGGCCGTGTTCATTAGATATTCTAGCAAATTCAGCAAGTAACAGAAGTGATTGACAGTTTTGGCAATTAAAAAAAATTCTAAGTCATTTTTCATGCTTTTCCCGAATTAAGTTCAATTTATTTATTGCTGCGAAAATAATTAATCGGCTAACTATCATAGGCACAAGTTATAAAAAAATTTTATGTTCCGATTAATATTAAGGTAAGTACAATGCAAACTATATAGTACTAAGTATGCCTAAACAAAAAGATGCGAGAGATATCCCCCCAAACTCGAGATGGGCATTGCCCTCAATGCACAAGATAAAACAGAAAATAAAATAAAAAATAAATACAAGTGATAAAAATAGAAAAATAATCATAAAAAGAATAAAGAGAAAGAAAAAAAACTAGAAATTGGCTCAGGGTTGAGAAGAGGCTTGAGTCTTTGCTGCTGAGGATGAGGAGGATGATTGGATTATTAGGTGGTGGTCGGTAGATGTTCGGTCGACAGACTTGGCAGGGGAGACCTTGGCTGTCTGTGGCGGATGGACTCTTTTTGGAGTGGGACGAGGTTCTTCTTGAGGTTCGACAGGAGGTGCTTCGCTCTCTTCTGATTCTGTTTCATCATCTACTGGCTCGGCGGCTATGATGTGCCGCTTCCTTTTCCTTGTTTATTCCTCTGTTGGTGCTGCCAGAGGGTCTATCGCCATTGGGATGGTTGCTGCTGCTGCTTCTGTTATTGGCGGTTGCTGCTGCACCTTTTTTGATAAAGATGTATTGGCCACTGTTGCCACTGTGCAGACGAGGAAATGAAGTTGCTGATGCCACTCTTGGGAGTCTGCCACCGTGTTGGAAGCGGGGGTGGCTGAGTATGACAGGTAGTGTGTCGGAGATGGCATCTGGCAACGATGTGGCGGGCAGCGGCGACTGATGGCGTTCCTTGTTCTGGGGCAGCTGCGGCAGCTAAATCTGTAGGGTAGGGTGGCAAGGTGGGTCCGTCATCAGGATACTTCTCCAAGAGATAAGCCACAAAGGCTTCTTGGACCTCCCCCACATCCACTACCTTAGGTTCATACTAAGGATTTCAACCAAATTCACTATTAAATTTCTTTCCCTTTTTTCGGCTTAAGAGGAAGCCGTTACAACGATCAAGCTGTCTACCCAAAGTTTGATCAAACACTCTCTTACAAGAGAAATTCAAAGCAAACTAGAAATCCCTCTAATAGGTATATGTTTGCAACTCTAAGCACTCACCCAAAACCTATACACTTGAGCAAATTTGACAATTAAGCTCACAAGTGGTGTCTATACAAGAAATATACAATTTAGGCCCTAAAGGCAATTTGACATCATAGTGTTGTTGACAATTGAAGCATTAGTCTTCCATTGATGCTTAGAGGTCCCTTTTATACTCTCAATTGAGTTTGTAGCCGTTGAGGACCGTTGGGGTTGAATTGGAGCCGTTGGAGACTTTATTTCCCACCATAAATGCAATTCTGGTGATGTTCGTATCAGAACATACGAGCCCGTATCGAAACGACCATCTTTAGAACTAGCCGTTGAAGCCTGATGCAGCAAGCCGTATCGAAACGCCTTTGGCCGTATCGAAACGGTATTGAGCTGTATCGAAACTGTTACAAATCGTTTCGGTACGAGTGACTTTTGAGTTGCATTTAAAAAGTCGTTGGTAAATATGATCGTTGGGCATATCGAAACACCAAAGGGGTGCTTCGAAACCGAAACCCTCCATATCGAAACGGGCAAGCCCTGTTTCGGTACGTGTTTTGGCAGTTTCAAAATGTATCGATACATTTTAGTCTGTATCAAAACGGGTACCTTGAAAATCCTAATTTGACTACTTAAAAACGTTTCAAACCTTGCCAAAACCATTTAAAACATCCCAATGATGTTTTAAATTCTTTTTATTTTAGTGCAAAGCATTTTTGAAACCTCTTCTTCTGTAATTTATTTTTGAACACTAGCTTTAGCTACCATTATTAAATAAAAAAACTGATATTAGTTCACGTGAAGATGTTCACGAAAAGAAAATAATATTTTTCATTTAGTTACCTTGTTTGAGCTTCATTTACCTACCTAATACACAATAATTATGTGTTAGGTGAATAAAAATAGATGTTTTTCATTATATAACTTAAAGTTATTATATTAAATTATACATTGTACACATAGACGAAATTAACAAAGGATTGGTTATTTTTGTTTATTATTTTTTATGTTATTATATAGTTTTTTTAGCAATGATAATTGGATTTTGTTTAAAAAAACATAGAAGGTATCACAAATAAAATGCATTCAAAGGAGAGAAAACTAGGGATTACATCGTCAAACAATTACCAAAGGAAATCAAACTTTTTATTACTACCGGCAAATTCAAATCAAAAAAATAAGTCGTGAGATCTCTGTACGAGCATCAAACAATCACTAAAATATGCGAAAAATGTGTCAAAAAGTAGGTAAAAAAATATGTCACAAAAACTAAAGATAGCACTAAAATTGACCTCGCCGCTGGCCAAACAAGAAGAAGATGAAGAAAAAAAATTAGGTTTTTCTTGCAATTAGTTTTTACGTAGTTATATCATATATGTTGATATTTATTTTAAAATTTATTATTATCAAATATTTTGAAATAGAATTTTTTTAATTCATTGAAAAAATGTCATGTGTCATTATTTGTATTTAAAAATAAAAAAAAGGACACTTAATAATGTGTTAACTTTTAACCTTGTTTATGGAAATAAAAAACTTCATGTTAGAGTACCAAATAAATTTTCTTTAAAAATTAGAAGAAAAAAATTAAAAAAATATATTATAATTTTTCTGTTATAATGGACATCATCATTTTTTTTATTGTTATCACTCGTTGAGTCATATATACTATAATATTTAAAGTAAAATAAGATTAAAAAATCATATATTATTTTTAGTGATTCAACATCAAACCATGATCTCATTTAGAACATATGTTGTTTGGCTGTCATGATCATACATAATTAAGTTGTCGAGACCGCCTTAATTAGGGATAGGTGAAGAGAAACAAATAAAATATAGCAAAAAAAACCCCAAAATATAGGGTTGTGTGGCACGTTATTACGTGGATCAACAAGTCCCACCAAATGAGATTCCATCAATTACGTCAACACATCTGCATCATCCCCCCATTTGTCAATTTCGTATTCGTCGATACTTTGTTTTTATGGAGTGTATTCTCAAGATCAAGATTTAAATATACATGTCCCGTTTTGATAATTAAATTTAGAGGTTTAAAAAAATTATTGATGGTAAGGAGATGACTAATTTTAATTTAATCACGTAATGAGGCATGAGGACGAGATACATTAAATAACAACAGTGCCGAAACTAAAAATTTATAAAGTAGGGGTTATTATAAAATTAAAAAATTTAAAGGGGCCATAATAAAATTTTAAAAAGATTGAAGGATTATAGAACTAATTTTATCTTTTTTCTAAAAAATTATATATTACATTTGAAAAAAAAGTTGACAGGGACCTACGCCCCCAAAACTCTGCCCTGTGTTCCGCCCATGAATAACAATCCAATAAAACATGATTGTTATTAAAAAAATTGAACATGAGTTTTGTAAAATTTAGACTACACAATCTTACTTTCTTCAATGATATTTGTCATAAGGTTATATTTTGATATACAAGTTGTGTAAAAAAATTGCACAACTCTTCATATTTACACTATAAAATCTAAAACGTAAATCTCTAACATCCTAAATTCTAAATTTTAAACCCTAAATCTTAATCATAAACACTAAATTCTAAACTCTACAACCCCTAAACCATAAAATTAAAAGGCTTGTGTATGAGTGTATCAAAGTATTTTCCTTTGTCGTGTTCGAAAAAAGTATTTTCCTTTGTCGTGTTCGAAAAAAAAGTATTTTCCTTTGTCATATTTAGTATTTAGACTTTAGGGTTTTAAGTTTCATGGTTTATGTGATATGGGGATTTTGATTTTAACTTTAAGATGTTGGATTAAAATCCACAATTGTGGGCACATATGTGTAATGTATGTTGCTATTATAAAGTATGACACAAACTTAAGTGACTATGTGAAACCGATAAATTGATTTTGATATAACTAAAGAATTTAAGGACTAAATTGAAAAAGAGAAAACAAATTTTTAAGTCCTCAAAACCTCTCTATATATTTAAAGACAAATGTTTAAGTCAAAACATCAACTTGTCATATGTTTTCTAAGTGTTTATCATGCCAAAACAGTGATTTTCGAGTCACTGTTTCGGAACAGCCTTTGGGCGTTCCGAAACAGTTTTGAAATTGTTAACCTCTGTTTCGAAACGGGTTTCGAAACGGATGAAGAACATCAAAATGATTTGACCCGTTTCGATACGGTAGTATCGAAACGACCTCAAACGTTTCGAAGCGGAATTCAAACTTGTTTTAAAAATATGATCGTTGAAGATTTCAACTGAATTTATACTTGTCGTTAAGGCGTATCGAAACGCTTTCAAGTCGTTTCGATACAGGCTTTGGCAGTGGCAAAGTGTTTCGAAACGAGTTTCGAAACGGGCTCTTAGCGTATCGAAACGATCGTGCTCGTTTCGGTACGGTCTATTTATTACACCCCCAACGGCTCTTTCTATTTTAGTCTGTTTCGAAACAGGATCGGACGTTTCGGAACGGGTGGTTGCATACTGCATTTATGGAGGGAAGATAACATCTCAACGGCTCTATTGATGAATGCAACAACCCCAACGACTAGAATTCAATGAGAAGGTATAAAAGGGACCTCTAAAAGCTTCAACAACAACTATTGATCTCAAAAGCCTTATCCAAACATCAAAGGCAAGCATTTGTGCAAAAATCACAATATTTCTTGTAAACCCCAATTTGAAATTGTAATTTCCACTCTTATCTATTTAATTGGGTTGAGTGCTTGTAATAGGGCTACATTTTGTATTGAGAGATACTTGTCTTAGCTTTCATCTTCTTTGTAATTCTTGTGTGAGGATTGGGTAAAATTTTGGGTAGAAAATTTGACCAGTATTGTAAAGGTTACCTCCTTAGCCTAGAAAATGGGAAGAACAATTAGTGGATTGTTGGAAAATCCTTAGTGAAGCTAAGGTAGTGGATGTAGAGTTCGATTAGAACTTGAACCACTCTAAATCCTCTTGTCTACCATTTTTAATTTTCCATTCCACTCACAAAATTCTAAAAATCCAATTCACCCCCTCTTGGCTTATATTGTTTCATTGATCCACACAACAGACTAATTTTGTTACACGTGTTATAGGTATTAAATTGTCATAGAATTAAAAGTGTAGATATCATAAGTTATATTTATAACTCAATAAGGAACAAAGTTATAAATATTAATAATTGTTTTAATTCAGTTTATATAAAAGAGAGTGATCACCAAGATATAAGTTAACTTGCATATCTCTGAGTTGTGTGCCAAAATGTAACATATTTTTTTAGAAGATCAAATCCTTTAAAAAATCTTCATCAATAAACTCAGGTGTGCTTCCGCAAATATAATATTTCAAGTACGCTTAGTATTTTGTTCGTAATAATTTCACATGTATAAATATTCGGTTATTATCCGTATCAAATATATTTTAATTCAAACAAATGACATCAGTGTCAGTGTCAGAGTTCGTTGAATCATTGAAAACCATTAATCGATAGAATTAGAATTCTTGAATAAAAGTTTTGTATGATTCCTATAAATTTTATTCTATTTTAATTAACCGTCGGTTTTGGGTTATTGATGTTTCCGTTTGGTGCGCCGGTGATAGGCAATTGAAAATTGCGTTTTCAATGGGTTTTTCAATTTGGAACAGATTCTATATATTTGGTCTATGTATAATTAGGGATTTTTTTACATAGTCAAAACCACCCAAGTGTTTTGATACGACCATTTACAGTGTCAAAATGTTTAGATACAACTTTGTCTGTTTCGAAACGGGCTTAATCTGGGTGAAGGTTTTTTACATAGTGTTTCGATACGAGCTTCACCGTTTCGATACGCCTATGTGGTAAAGACCTCAACAGTTAAAACCCCCAACAGCTATTTCCCAATGATATTTTAAATTGCAGCTCAACTGTCACTCGTACTAAAACGGTTTGTAACCGTTTCGATACAAGTCAATACCGTTTTGATACGGCCAGAGGCGTTTCGATACGGCTTGCTGCATCAGGCTTCAACGGCTAGTTCTGAAGAAGGTCGTTCTGATACGGGCTCGTGTGTTCCGATACGAACATCACCAGAACTACGTTTACGATGGGAAATAAAGTCTCCAACAGCTCCAAAATAACCCCAACGGTCCTCAACGGATACAAACTCAATTGAGAGTATAAAAGGGACCTCCAAGCATCAAGGGAAGACTAATGCTTCAATTTTCAACAACATTATGATGAAGAAATTGTCTTAGAACTTAAATTGTATATTTCTTGTATAGACAATACTTGTGAGCTTAATTGTCAAATTTGCTCAAGTGTTTAGGTTTTGGGTGAGTGCTTAGAATTGCAAACATACACCTATTAGAGGGATTTCAAGTTTGCTTAGAATTTCTCTTGTAAGAGAGTGCTTGATCAAGCTTTGGGTAGAAAGCTTGATCGTTGTAGCGGTTTCCTCCTAATTCGAGAAAAGGGGACGAAATTCTTAGTGAATTTGGTTGAAATCCTTAGTAGGAAGCTAAGGTAGTGGATGTAGGCTTTGGTTAGAAAGTCGAACCACTCTAAATCTCTTGTCTATTTTCTTTATCTTTTAGCTTCCACAAAAACACCCAAAATTCAAATCTTCTCCACACTTGGCAAGCATCTCGGTTGTGACCATCGAGCTCAACAGACTGCTTCTGCGTAGGTTAACTTATTTAAAATATCAAGATGTTTGTGTTTTTGTAATTTATGTGTTTATTAATTGGCCCAAAAAAATAAATATTTGGCCAAATTTCAACGACACTTGTGGTAATAAATATGTGACAATTATAAGTTATTTTATGTGTGTAATGTGTTAGTCTAAAGATTAATATGTTGTTCAACATAGTTTATTGTCAATGTTTAATTGTTACAACAAGAATAGCACTTACTGTTAATATTACTATCCAAAGACTTGATATTAATGTTGTGTTTGGTATGTTGAGGGAAATTAGTCATTACTTTGAATTTATTTGTTTACTCATGAATATTCATGTAAACTTGTTTTATTGTTTATTTTGTTCTATATTCAGTTAGTTCTTCTGTTGTCACAATATATGCTAGGTTAATTATGTATCTATGCTTAATGGGACAAATTTGAAGGAATGAAAAAAGACACTTACTAATAGTACTTGGTTGTAAGGACATAGACCTTACATTAAGGCAAGAACAACTTGCATCTCTCACAGCGGTAAGCACCCTTGATGCAAAAAGAGATTTTGAGAGGTGTGATCGTTATAATCACATGAGTCTGATGGTCAAGAAACACAACATTCCAGAAGCCTTATGAAGTTTATGAAGTATAAAGGTCAAGGAAATGTAAGGGAGCACTTAAGGCACTTAAGGTCGAGCATTTTGAAGATTTACTCGTTTTTATGATTTTGGTATCGCTTCCTGCATTGTTTAGCCAATTTAAAATTAGTTATAACTGCCAAAAGGAGATATTGACTCTAAATGAGTTCATTTCTTATTGTGTTCAAGAGAAAGATAGGTTGAAGCGTGAAAAGAAAAAAATGCTCATTTGGTCAATGTTTCTAAGGAGAAGGGTAAGAAAAGAAAATATTAGAATAAAACTGCTAAAGGTTCAACTCAAAAAAACAAGAGCAAATTTTAAATAATTGTTTCTTTTGTGACAAGCTTAGACACGTTAAGAAAGATTGTTTCAAATATCACACATGACGTGAAAAAAAGGTATAAATCTTACTTTGGCCTGTTCTGAGATTAATTTACCTTCAATACCTAAAAACACTTGGTGGTTAGATTCTGGTGCTACTACTCATATAAGTGTTTCTATGCAGAGTTGCTTGAGCTACCGAAAGCCAAGTGATAGTAAAATAAACATCTTTGTGGGCGATAGAAAATCAGTGGAAATAAAAATAATTGGACATTTTAGGTTGTTATTAAGAACTGGTTTTTATTTAGATTTAAAAGACACTTTTATTGTTCTGTCTTTTAGGTAGAATTTAGTTTCTATTTCTTTGTTGGATAAATTTAGATACTATGTTCATTTGAAAACAATTAATTTATTTTAGTTTGATGTATGGCTTCGTTGGCCAGTACATATTGATGTATAGATTTAATTTATGTATATTGTTATGGATGTTATAGATAATAGCTTGTGGATGTATTAACTCCATAGGCTAAGTGACCTTGAGTTTGGCAAAGTATTGTGGAACTTGTAAGATTCTGTGTAGACTTATTGATGACATGAGATATGTGATTTAAGAACTCTAATTTGTATAGGCTAGATGATGACTTATAGATAGTGAAGCTTTACCTATGCTCTTCAGGCTATATTTATCTCGCATGTTTATTTAATGATATTCACGAATTGTGGTACAATAGAAATGTGCCATTGAGCTTTGTAAGCTCAGCGTTCGGAATCGTTGTTTCCGTTCGTAGGTTAATAGGTTGATTGTGATTGAAGAGCACATCGTGAAAGGATTTCCCAGCACCGCATCGCTTCAGAGTATAGTACTTGATGTTTAGTTAACAGTGGTTGAGTATGTAAATTCTATTTAAAATATTATTTTGATATATGGTGTTTTAAACTTAGAGCTCCTGTTTTATAAACTTATTTATAATATTTATTTATATGGATTTATGGATGATTTGATGTTTTGATAATGACTAAATTTAAAATTTAAAAATTTAAAAATTTTGTTGGGTCAGATTTGGGCGACCCGAATATAATGATTCGGATCGGGATCATGATTGAAATGTTACATAAAAGATTTTATGTTTTGAAATTCACCCCTCTGATAATCGATTCTAATTATTTTCCGGCAGATAAACAGGTTGAAAGTTCAAATTAGATTAAAAGTTTGGGTAAACTACAACGGAGGTCACTCAATTATGAGTATGGTTACATTTGGGTCACCCAATTATTAAAAGTTACATTTGGGTCACTCAATTATGGGTAAGGTTACATTTGGGTCACTCAATTATTAACGGTTACATTTGGATCACTCAATTATGGGTAAGGTTACGTTTGGGTCACCTTTCGTATTTAAAAAAAATACATCAATTTAGTCATTTTTTCTTCCAAATCACTTGTATACCCTCGTTAACATTAGAGTACTTCATTTGAAATCATTAATTAATCTAATACACAAATTGATATACTTTTTTTAAATATGAAGGGTGACCCAAATGTAACCTTGCCCATAATTGAATGATCCAAATGTAACCTTTAATAATTGGGTGATCCAAATGTAACCGTACCCATAATTGAGTGACGCAAATGTAACTTTTAATAATTGAGTGACCCAAATATAACATTACCCATAATTGAGTGATCCAAATATAATGTTAGTCATAATTAAGTGACCTCCGTTGTAATTTACCCTAAACGTTTTTCGTTTGTTTTGAGTAAAAATGGACGAAGAAGGCTATATTGAGATTATTCAATGGCGGCTTAACATTAATCAAGCCACCTGATTTATATTCAATTTACGTGGTCCTCGTTTTCTTCGAAACGACTTTGAACACATATACATTAGGATGTCGAAAACTTTACGGAAATTAAGGATGAACTATCGAAAGAGGGGTAAGGATTTTTCTAATTTAACTCGTAAATAGTTATAAACAAAATTAAGAATCTATTTTATTTTGATTTTGAGTTATTTGAGTTAATTCAATTTTGTGGGTTTATTTTTACGTTCAAATTGAGTTCAATTATTATCAATTTGATAATTTGATTTTTGTTTTCGCATTTTCTTATTTTTATAATTTGGTTTTTGATTTTTCTTATTTTTTTCAATTCTTCTCGCCTGTTAAGTTTATTTTCAAGTTCCAACTAAATTTGAACTACATGCTCCTCAACTATCGTAGAATACCTGTATAATTTCAAGTTCTCTTTTTGACAATAATTTTTTTTTAATTGGCGTAATGTCAAAAAAATATGCTTCTAACGTTTGAATGGGTAGTCACTCTGGCTCATATTCTTTTTTTGAAGTACTTTAAGTCTCAACGTTTCATTTTAGGCCAAAGTAGCTCATCTATTGATTAAAATTGTTAGTCAACTAACGGTAAACTGACGTGACAAATCTACATGATAATGCACACTGACATAACAGTGTCATATAGACAAATATGCTACTTGACAGAATAATACATCAGTCAAAAAATAATTTTATAATCATTTATAATTTTATAACACTTCCTTGTACCCCAATTGCGGTCCGCGAAATAGTCCCACAAAAAAATTAAATTTATCATCTAGTCTTTTAAATTTTTTGAAATAATCATTTAACTCTAAAATTAGAAGAAAAAAATTATCATTTGATCTTTTAAAATTCTTAGAAATGATCCTTAGGTCCCTTTAATATTGAAAAATAATTCAACAAAAGCATTAAAATCTTAAAAAATTCTCATTCATATGTATTTATTTATATTATATACTGAAAAACATCATGACAAAATTTACTGTGAAAATTTTGTGTTATATAATATATATATATATATATATTAATATAAAAGACCCCTTTAAAAAAATAATTCGTCCTCCAAAGTCGAGTGTCAAAATTCGCTATTATTGATTGCCGTATACGTCATAGCATGGCAGTGATACACCAAGACAAAGTACATAATTCATAAGTTAACCCCATTTCTTGCTCCATGCAGTCTGGTCTTACGCCTTAAGACCATGATTACCACAATCTTGAAAAGTATTAACCATTTCTATTCCCGCACCGACCGAGAGTACTAGATGGGGCAGTCGTATCCTCTAAATATTTTAAATTATTTGATAGATTTTTTTATATTTTTTATTGATAATTTAATTTCGTACCCTTATATTTTAAATATAATTTTTTAATAGTTTGCATCTCGTTACATAAAATCTTGCATCAGCCTCTACCCCTCACACCGTTCGTATTGATGTAGAATGAATGGTTTTCAGCCAATGCTGTAGAATGAATTTGAAGAATGAATGATTTACAAATACTTGTGTACTAATTTGGAAGATCAAAACTGCAAAGCTTTTTTTTCAATTTAAAGATAATTTTCGGTACAGTTTCGTATCTAATTTTTATTCTTGATGATCATGCATGATAAATTTTGGGTTAACTTAGTTTATGTTATATTATTACGATTCTAACATAAAGATTTCACTTGGCACCATTGCTGCAAGTTGCAGTGGCTACTCTCATGATTGCAAGTACAAGTAACCTCAATATTCATTAAAAAACAATAAAATATCAATAATGAGTTATAATAAATATTTTTATATTTTATCATAACTTAATTGATATATTTCATATAATGTAATAATAGATAATTTAAATATGATTTAAATGTGTATTTTTATCTCAAAATGACATTTGACAACAATATTAAAATATAAATATTCGATCGATATTTTCAAAGTATTTTCTTATAATATTTTGTATTGCATTTTTCAAAAACAATATTAACTTACCCAATACGACTGTACATGTGGAAGATTTTTGGGCTTATGTATGATGAATCAAGAGAACTGGGCAACAACAAAGCTCAGAACACACACCTCATTTGAACTCATATAACCCATTAGGCTAGCAATAGACTTCATATAACTCGGAGAAATGGTAAAATTCTTACATTGTTAATATAAATCGACTTTAGGATGGACGTAGGGTCAAATATTATGAGGGATAAAATTTTATTAAGTATTTAAATTTAAAAATTAAGAGGTACAAAGATCTTAATTGACTTTTATTTAAACTTAAAAAAACCTAAAATGTTATTATAGCAAAAAAAATTAGGAGGAGCAACAACCCCTCCTAACCCTTGCATAGCTTCGTCCCTAATTTGCTCAGTTAATTGCATGGGCGGAACATAAGGGGATTTTGGGGGCGTGAGTGCATGTCAACTTTTTTTCCAATGATAATAGAATAATTTTTTAGAAAGAAAGAAAAAAGTAAATTTAATTTAATAATCCCTTCAATATATTTAAAATCTTATTATGACACCCCACAAAATTTTTTATTTTATTATGGTCCCTTTAGAAATTTCTAGTTATGTCCCAAATTAGGTAATTTACAAAATTCACTTACAACCTTAAAAAACGTGACATACTTTTTTAACTCAAAATTGAAAAATTGTTTGAACCATATAAATTTTGAAAGGGCCTTGGCACCATATCTTAACATTTTTTGTCTAATAACAATTTATGTCATATCAATTTGAATATTTATCGAACCATGTCTCGACTACTAGTTATTGAGGTAACATCCATCTCGCCTAAGGGTTCTTTTTTTTTTTTAAGAAAAGAGCCCTGCAAAGTTGGAGCTAGCAAAGGAAATGGTAAAGCAAGCAATTGTTTTGGTAACATTGATTGTGTTCCTAAAATGATATGGATAAAAAGGAAAATGGATGATTCGATCCGACAAAACACAAGTGTTTTTCAAAGTTCTAACTCTGGTCCCAAATCTAGAGGAAATTGTTTTCAGTAATGGAATTGTGGTCTGTTCATTCATTGCTAATCTTGATGGGTTTAATAACAATGATACATGTTGTTCAGTGTTTAGATCTAGGGGGCGGGTCCAAGAAGGAGAAAGTACACTTACTAAGACTAGAGAATTGTTGTACGACATCTCCAAAGGCCTTAGCCTTAGACTCCGAAAGTATAACACGGCCCTAATCAACTGGTAGTATAATCATTTTTTTAACGTTAGTAGTACAATCAATTTAAACAAACTAATCCATTCAAAAGAAATTAAACAAACTAATGCTTAATAACATAAAACAAATACTCCTATATTATAGTATTATATTAATTTAGTTTAAAAGGATTAATTCCAAATTTCAATGTAGTCAAAAGGACTAAAACCAGAATTAGACCTTTTCTTCCTATATGGTTTAATTCGTTTGCTTAACAAAGCAGACAGATTCGAATACGATAGAGATGATTAAAAAAACGAATCCATCGAAATTTGAATGCTTCAAAGTTCTCAGAAAATTATGAATCTTTTGAACATTTTTCATTGATGAGAAACTGCACAATCCGATCCATCAAACCCCAGAAGAAGAAGAAGAAGAATTAACAAAAAGAAAACGAAAACACAGAATCCCATCGAATTACGATCATCTTGTTTTTCGCCTTTTCTGTTCTTTCCCGCCCCAAAATTGATGATTCCATAAAATCAAATTGCATTACGACACCGTAACAACCCCCGTCCGTACAGTTTTGTTGGGCGTGGAGGTCTTGGAATCCGATTTCCTCAGAGATCTACCGGATCTCAACTTCTTCTCCCTCGCTTCATCCACCTCCATCTGTTCTTGTCTACACTCTTTGCTGCAAAACGGTGTGTTCCCTCTGCCAAACAAGATTCAACAATACCCATCAGAAAAAAAAGAAGAAGAAGAAGAAAACAAATCAGAAGCTTGAAATCGATATGCTAATGAACGAACAACTAACCTGTACATGAAAATATCGGAATTGTGAAGCGATTTGCCGCAAACGGAGCAGGAATCGAGGTAATGAGCCTCGTAGTTGTCTGCGCAACCGGAGTAATAATACGCCGACATGGCTGCTGGTGTTAAGTGGAAGAGAAATGAAGAAGATGAAGGGCTAAGGGAAGTGTGTTGTTTTGTGTTGAGGGAGGAGAGGTGTAGGCTAAACCTTACAAGGTATTTATAAAGCAAAAGGAAGAAGCTTTGACGTGGAAAATATATAATTTGGTACCTGAATTTGAGCACCAAGTTCAATTTGATACCTAAATATATTTAGTCAAATCGGATACCTAAACTTGACTATTTTTATTTAAATTGATACCTGAATTGCCTTCATGATTCAAATAAATTATTTGTTGTAAGTATCAATTTGGATAAAAATCATGTACATGTGCCAATTTGAACCAAAAAAGACAATTAGATGTCTAATTTGACAAAAACAAGTTTAAGTATCAAATTGAATTTTTTTGACACGTCAACATGACATCTTTATTCATAAATAAAAATAGAACTTGAACATGATCTAATGGAGGTAAACCCCACCAAAATCAACAATCATCGGTCAGATCATACATTATCCTTTGCACTAAAGAAAATCTCTACGGTCCATTGTAGAAAGGATCTATTGCGAGTTGTCAAAACACGAACTAGATGAAATCCTCAAAATCAACAACCACCTTTCACACTTATTTTCAAAAGTAACGATCTGCTACAGATTACATCGACAAACAAACCAAAGGGGATCAAACTTTACATGACCACTGACAAACACGGATCAGAAACAAAAGCATCATGAGAGTCATTGTACAAACACTAAAAGCATGCAAAAATAATCATAAAAACGTGTCACAAGACAAAGATGTGCCATAAAAACAGAGAAAACGTACCACATGGGTTGAGAAAAACGCAACAAGATGTGTGAAAAAAATAAAATAAAATAAAATCTAATAAAAAAATAAAAAATATAAATTACCAACGGTCGACAATTAGTATCAAAACTGATACCGTTGCCGATTAAGCAAAAAAAAAAGAAGAAAAAGAAATATGCCACTGATTTGAAGCAGCTAGGGTTTAAAGGACCGAAATGAAAATATATAATTACCCTATTTTAAACTAATTTCATATCATTTAAATAAATACGGCTCATAAAATTAACAGATCTTCTTTCAACTGCTACAGAAAATAATCATTTTGTTCATTTTCCCCTAAAGTTGTTGCTTAATGTAAAATATAAGGACCGGAATGAAACTTTTGCTATAAAACAAGGAGTACTTTTGTACTTTTACCATCCCGGTTTGACAATGAGAGGTGTTGGCCTCTGGTTTGCAATATTGCGAAAGTAAATGGTTTCATGATACGGTGCCACGCTTGCAAATCCAAGGGCAGTATTGGAAATCAATTGGTATACAGTATTTTTTTTTTATTAAAGGGGAAAGAATACTATGGCGAGCCTCGTTAAAAACCTCCCTAACCTAAATGGAGGAAAAGAGTACTCACCATAGCATTACATAAAAAAACACATATCATCGAGCATACTCCTAACCCAATTCGGGTAGGTCCTCATGTAACAAAACTAAGACCGCATCCGGTGGAGAAACCAAGTACATCACCTCATAGCCGGACCAATGTCCCAATTTAGCCAAAGCATCCGCAACACGATTAGCCTCTCGAGGAATATGAAGGAAGTCACATCGTCGGAATTGACGAGTCAAGACGCGTATCGCACTCACCATGGAAGGCTCGCCTCGCTTATCGTTACCATTGCGCAACAACCGGATAACCTCTAAACAATCCGATTCCACAATGACATCCTCAATGCGACAATAAAGGGCGTATAGCAGCCCCTCATGTATCGCCCAATATTCTGCTTCAATAGCACTACATCGGCCAATAAATTTCGTAAAACCCCCACCCCAATGACCTGCACCATCACGAAGCACTCCTCCGCAAGTCGCCAAGCCCGTACTCGTGCTGCGTGCGCCGTCAATATTCAGTTTCCACCTAGGAAGATCCGGTGGCATCCAGCGACTCTGCCCAGCTCTTACACCCGAGACCTGCCCAGCACGCTGCCGACCAGCATTTGCGCCCGACGTCTGCCCAGCTCGCACGACACCAGCAAGTTGCTGTCCCGCACTTGCGCCCAACGGCTGCCCAGCTCGCGCGACACCAGCATGTGCGCGAATCGTGTCCTGTACAAGCCGTCTCCCACGGACAACAATGTCCTCCTCTCCGATAACCTCATCCGCAAAGACTTTCCGATTACGCGGAAGCCAAATATGCCACACAACGGCTCCAAACAACAAATCCCAACGTTCAACACCACCCCAACCAACATCACCAAGCTGTAAATTGGCTCGAACCCAATCAATAACCGAACCCCTGCAAAACCAGTCCCATTTCGCGCGTGGCACTAGCATCCGCCAAACCGTATTTGCCATAGGACAAGAACGTAGAAGATGATCGACATCTTCAGTATTTGCGCCACACAAAATACACGCAGCCGATCCCGCCAAGTTCCTCCTCACACGCTCAGCATTAGTTAAAATCCGACCCTTGCAAACCAACCACAAAAAGCATTTAACCGGTTGCGGCCCTTGAAACCGTTGCACCAAACGCCAAACCACATCTCTAGTGGAACCATTATGCGTTTCGGAAAGTGCATACGCGGATCTCACCGTAAACCGCATATCATCGTTCCAACTCCATCCCACACCATCACGCGCACCATCAACTAGAGGAGGCCGGATCGCCATAATGCTGTCAACAACATCCGGGTCAAACCAACATTGAAACTTCGTCACCTTCCACTGCCCATTATTTTCACACATCGCGGGAAGAGGGACAAAAACCGCCGGGATTAAATGTGGATCCGTAACAGCCCCCTCCAGTGGACCAACACCTCGGACCCAATTATCTCGCCAAAAATCAATTGAAGCACCATTACCTACTCTCCAAAGAATACCCTCTCGAACCACATCCCATACTGTCGATAAACCTCTCCAAAGGTGTGAGCAATTACTACGTGTAATCGATACCGGCATAACTTCTGTACACTTATATTTAGCGCGCAAGAAACACACCCAAAGCTGCCCCCGTTTGTCTATCAACTGAAACCCAATTTTCATGAGAAAAGCATCATTCTGTTCTTTCAACCTTTTAAAACCCAAACCACCAGTATCAACCGGTTTACAAAACTCATCCCAGTTAACCAAGTGAATGCTCCGCTTATCCGCGCAACTTCCCCACACAAAATTACGAATTAGCCTCTCAATATCTTCGCAGACACCAAGAGGAATCCGGGTTGTCTGCATCGCATAGTACGGAATAGCCGACAAGACAGCTTTTGCAAGCGTAATCCGTCCCGCAAACGATAAATAACGAGCTTTCCAACCTGATAATCTATCACGGACCTTTTGAATTAAATAGGAATAAGTTGCGCGAGTTACCCGTTTATGTAGCATAGGGACTTCAAGGTATCGGCCAAGGTCTAAAACCTCCGGAAAACCCACCGTTGAACTCAAAGAATGACGTATCTCTCTCACAACATTCTTTGAGAAAAAGATACTAGACTTTTGGACATTAACTTTAAGCCCTGAAAATCTACAGAAGTCAATCAAAACCTCCCTGATCACATCCAACTGTTCCTCAGAAGCTTCCGCAAAAAGCACCATATCATCCGCAAACATAAGGTGAGAAATAATCGGACCTTGCCGAGAGGTGCAGAAGCCCTTCCACTGCCCTGCTGCTACTTTCTGATTAATCGCATGACTAAGTCGCTCCATACATAACACAAACAAATACGGCGAGATAGGATCACCTTGCCGGATCCCTCTCGATGGCGTGAAGGAGTCAGTTAAAGATTCATTCCAGCTAATTTGAGTCGAGGCACTAGAAACACATCGTAAAATCAACTCGCAAAGGTTATCCGGAACCCCAACATCTCTCAAAGTATCATCAATGAAACCCCACTCCAATCTATCATATGCTTTCTCTAAATCAATCTTTAAAGCCATCCACCCACGCTTACCAGTTTTCCGATTCATAGAATGAACAATTTCCTGAGCAATAATAATATTATCCGAAATAGCTCGCCCAGGGACAAAACTGGTTTGGCTCTCTGAGATCTAATCTGACAGATATGGCTTGATCCGATTAACCACCACCTTGGTTATAGCGTTGTAGATAACCGTACAAAGGCTGATAGGCCGGAATTGACTCATCGTCTCAGGAGATGAGACCTTGGGGATTAACACCAGAATAGTCCTGTTGATTTCCACTGGGAATGCTTCCCCTAAAAAAATACTCCGAACACATCGACACACATTATCTCCCACAACATCCCAATTACGCTGAAAAAAAGCCGCATGCAACCCATCAATTCCCGGAGCCTTCCACGGCCCCATATCAAAAATCACATCCTTAATTTCCTCATTCGTAACCATCCTACCTAAAACCAGCAACGCCTCATCACTCAAAGCAGGGAATAAACCTCGAATATGATAATGTCCCTGGCAATTCGGATCCGCTGTGAAAAGCCGCTGATAGAAAGCAATGGCTTCCGCGCGCAAAACCGCTTGATCCGTAATCCAATGTCCATTGCTTGCTTTCAGGCCTACAATAAAGTTAGCTCGACGTCGCGCCATAGTCGATGCATGGAAATACCTAGTATTTTTATCCCCTGAAATGATCCATTGGCTCCGGGATTTCTGAAACCACATGGATTCCTCCTACGCAAGAATAAGGTCAAGTTCATCCCACAAGTCTCTTCTTAACGCAATTAAAAAAACCGAGTAGGACATTTGCAGGGACCTCTCAATACCCCGGAGACTCGCCAGAATATGCTTCTTTTTTTTCCCAATATGACCAAAAACATCGACATTCCACTGCTTTACTGCATGCTGAAAATTCTGAGTATTAACAACCACCGATGATGAGGTATCCCAAGAAGATTCAAGACACGCCCGGAATTCAGGATGGTCCTGCCAAGCCGCCAAGAACCGAAAAGGCCGTTCCGACATAGAAACCAAAGAACCAATCGGCTTAAGTAAGAGAGGACAGTGATCACTACCCACCCTATCAAGATAAACCACAAACGACATCGGAAACTCCACAAACCACGCACTATTCGCCAAACACCGATCCAAACGCTGATATAAATTACCCCTACTCCATGTAAACTCCTCCCCTTTGTAATCCACCTCCATTAGTTCCGTATCGTCAAGAAACTTCTGGAAAAGAGAACTGACCCCTAGAACCTCACTTGAACCGCCACATCTCTCCTCTTTGCGAAGAATCACATTAAAATCCCCTCCCAAAACCCAAGGAACATCAACCCCCGGGTTAAGCTGATTCAAACTATTCCACAGATACTTCCTAATGCAAACATTAGGACTAGCATAGACGACAGTAAAAAAAACCAGTGCTCAGAGTTAACCATACGGGCTCGCCCATGGATAAACTGATTACTAACAGAAAGAATCACAACCTCCACATCATCCTGCCATAAAAGCCAAACGCCACCACTAAAACCACGTGCCTCCACACGGAAAGAATTCTGAAACCCGAAGCTACGAATAACCCTATCAGCTTCACCAAAACTTACACGTGGCTCAAATAAAGCCACCATCTGCGGATTATTCTCACGGACAAAATTTCGAAAGTGGCGACGGAACTCCGCACTACCCGCGCCCTGTGTATTCCAAAATATAATATTCATCATAACTAAAATAAAGGCCAATAAAGGGAAACTTACTGCGATGTCGGAGCATTCTCCTTCCCCGCATCCACTCCCTGATCCGTCGCCATAGCACTATTCAAGCACTGTGCTTGTGCTTGCATACACATAACTTGTGGCGGTACCTGCGCCTGCCCCGTCTCCTGCAGGTTGTCAAGTTTCGACGTGAGATTTGACACCCATTCCGTTAATACAGGCCGCGGCGGAACTCGAGTCTCTGATTTTTTCGAGACTTTTAAGCTCTTCCGTTGTACTCCTGATAAATTAGTCCCTTCTTTACCAACGCTACCACCATTACGGAACCGTGATGTATACATAAATTCCCCCCGTCCTTCTCTTATCGAAAGCGCCGTGTGAGAACCCGACGCAATCCCCGGTGAATGCACAGTTGCTTGCGGCTGACCCCCTACAACACCCACCGCGCGATCCCCCACGCTGACCGAAACCCCCTGCGCATTAGCACTGTCCATAATCGAACCTCCTCCATTACCCACTTCCACGGCAGCTTCCTTGCCTTTACTGCTACTGTTTTGCTTACCCATATTAGCATCCACTTTATGTTTTCCATCACCCACATCACTCGTTCCTTTTGTTTTGGAACTGGGACCCGCGTTCCCATGCACAGATCGCATGGAGCCATTTTTTGTATGCAATTTCAGCCCCTCAACAGTGGAACGAGTCGCTCCCTCCTTAGCCACTGTACGTGCAACACCATGCACTTCCTTTACCTTGTGATTGTTACTCATATCATGGGGTAATCCACCTTCCATCCCCGTACCATCCTCATCGTCCAAGTCTTGTAAAGCTCCAAATCGAGAACCGCCTCTAACCGTCAAACCACCACCTTCTCTATTACCATTCATCCGCGATCCCCGGCGACGATTCCTCTCCACTATCATCCATGGTCCAAATAACTCCTCTCTCGACATCTCCTTCTTGGATGAAACTTGTGATTCACTAGCCACCGGAGGCGATGCCATATCCTTCTCACCACCACCGATTTCATTCACACACAAGTCCGCTAAGTGCCCATATTTCCCACACTTGAAGCAAATCACATTAAGGCCCTCATATTCCAACTTCTGCACAAAGCCATCGATTCCAATACATGACAAAAACGGCTTATTAAGATCAACTACCACAGCAAGTCTTGCAAAACGGCCCCGCTCACCCATAGCCGTGCTATAATCAATTTTTATGACATGACCAATGACTTCCGCAATACGCCGAAATAAAGCCTTCGAGTAATACCTGTAGGGAAGGCCCGGAAGGCGTATCCATACTACAACTTGGGAAGGATGTTTCGCTGCAGTCGAAAAATTCCGACACCACGGTTGCACAGTCAGATAGCATCCAAAAAGAATCCACGGACCACCCGTCAGCACTTTAGTGTAATCATCCATTGATTCGAACTTTACGAGGAAGTAGTTGTTATCCAAGTCAATCACTTGAAACTTTTTCTCAGTCTTCCATATCGCATGCACACGATTAACAAGGGTTTTAAAACCTATCGATCTTCCCAACGGCCGAAGGATAATAGTTGTTTTCATGCTTTCATCTATTCGCTCATGTATCTTTTCCGAGAAAGATATCTTGGGGAAGAGCCCACTGCGGTCAACCACGAAATCAGTCTCCGAAACTTCGAGCCCCTCAATGGCGTCGCCACCACCAACGCCCCTGCCGTTTGACGAATTCTCCACGACCATGGCTGCGTAGGACTTCTTCTCACCAGCAGCCCCGTCCTGCGCATTCACCTGTCCAGCCAACACCGGCTGTGCACCAGCAATCTCTTCCAACGTTGACTGTTCAGCCCCGCCGCCAACCATATCCACATCTCCCCCTTCCGGTCGGTCATCCTCCTCCCTCGATTTCTTCAAAGACGGTTGCACCTCCATAGCCAACAGAGCACCCTGCCGCTCCAGGGTCGGTGGAAGAGACACGTCCACCCCCCCCCCCCCCCCCCCCGGCGGTTGCCCACTCGAGTCGTCATACACCGCTTCCATCTGAACACCGGCAACCGGCGGAAGATTAGCACTCATCACTAGGGTTTAGCTATTCTTTAAGCACAATTGGTATACAGTATTAGTATTATAAAATGGTTGATAATTGATACGCTATATCTTCTCCTTTATGCCCAAGTTAGTCATAATTATTTGTTTAATTAAAGTCGCGCTTTTAATAAGAATCAAATAATTCCCTTTTTTCTGATAAAAAAATAATAATTCCCTTTTTTATATTTTAGTATCAGTCCAATAATGTTGAGTTGCATTTGTTTATTGCTCATGTGTACGTGTTACAATCGACGAGACTGTAGCAAATCTTATGCTCACATCTCGTCATATAGCTTATAGGTGTCTAATTTTTAATATATTTTATGTTCGAAGATAGTATTTAAAAAAATTAAAATTTATTTTATTATTACACCTAACAGTTAACAATTATATTAAAATTGAGATCTATTAATTAGCTTAGTAGTTAAAAATATTCATATTATCTTATTTTGTATGAGTTCGTATTTTAATATAAAAATATAATATCTATATTTTTAATTAAAAAATAATGTTGAAATTTTGTTTGATTCGACTGTGATTAAAAAAAAAAAACACACACACACACAATTTATAAGGAAAAATTATGGGCGGTCCCTGGTTTTTCCATAGGAAAATGGACCACTTGTTGTTTTGGGCTCGTTTTAATTATTTCTATTTATTTAAATTTCAACATGTTTTCATCGAACTGGGATTGATGACTCTGTGGGACCCACAAGCGTAGGAGAACCAAAAAAAAGAACACTTGGAGCTGAGTAGACGTGGGCCCCATCCAGTGGAGAAACACAACCCGAAAAAACAAAAACCATCGAAGGGACGGGACCCACCTGACTCATCACCCCGCTGGCTTTCTTTTTTTTCACCTTCGGGTCCCTGTCTTCCGTGGGCCCCAACGACGCTGCCCCTACCCGTTTAAACCCGGGCAGCACCATCCAAATCCAAATCTCAAACGTGAAACGTGTACCTTCTTTCATTGCCCGGGGAAATGGGTTCGCCAGCGCAGTTCTACGTGGCAGCTGAATGGGAGAACGATACACCAAGTTATTGGAGCGGGCACGGATTTTCAAGTCACCGTATTGAATGAATGATAGCGACGCAAATAAGCGTACAGTTCAATGAATTGTTTTTATAGCATTCATTTTTTAAACTAAATAATTTAGTATAAAATAAATTATATTTATTTATTTAATAAATGAACGAATACAAATATAAATATATTTAATTTGTTTATGTTTACAAACAAACTCATTTAGAAATATGTTTATTAGTTTGTTTATCGATTCATTTATAAATTTGTATATTTGTTTCTCATTGTTTTACAATTTAAAAATTGATGAAATTATAAACTAAATTAAACACATAATAAATTTTGATGAACATATAAATGAACACGTTTATCAATTCTTTTACACTCGTATCAATAAATGAATGAATGAGGTGATGAATGGATTCGTCGTTATAGGGTTGGAATCAATTATAGAGGAGGCATTGTGGACCGCTAACAGCCTAGCACGTTCTTGTTCCCCCAATTGTTGGAGCTCGGCGGTGTTAAATGCCGAGTTTTATAAAAATCGACTCGAGTGTGTCCAAATGTTATGACAATTTTATACAAATATCCTTTTTAATAATTAATTAAAAAATAACTTTTAAGTTGGATTATTTAAAAAATATTTCTTTTAGTTTACGTAATTCAAATTCATTTTTTATAGGACGCGAGTTTCGTGTTGAATAATTGATAAAAAAAAAATTATTTTACCATATTTTTTTTACATAGAATTCACTTTTAATAGTATGTAAATTTGAAATTCATTTTTGGTAATACACGACTTTTAGCTACATGGACCGAAAAAGAATTATTTTTTGAATAATCAAGTTTGGAGTTTATTTTTCTAATATTTGTATAATAATGCCAAATGTTATTACGTCTTTTATTAAGGGTTCTATTATTATTATTATTATTATTATTATTATTATTATTATTATTATTATTATTATTCAAAGCAACAAACCAGTGATTTACAAAGGTTGGATAAAGTATCGGAAAAAAAACATACAACTTTCAAATCAAATTGTTACAGCAGATTAAAAAGAGTACGTATAGGTTCATTATAAAGATTAGGAGGTAAACGGGTCGTTTAGGTTAATTTTGATTTGAATTATTTTGAGACTGACTATATTTAGTTCGGTTCTTGTTCAGTTTTAGTTGGGGTGTATAGTGATTCGGGTTGATTCAGTTCAGATTATATCGGATCAGTTAATATCCGATTAGGTTTCGGTCGAGTCAATATCGGGTCAATAGGAGATCGATCAATTTCAGTCAAGTAAATTTTTTACACTCATATATATGACTTTATAAAAATCAATATATTTGACTTTTTGGTGAGTTATACGAGAATTCACATCTCGTCTTTCTTTATTTCTTTTAATATCTTTTCTTAATTTTAGGTTGCCTTTGGTTCAGGTAAAATCGATTCAGGTCCATTTTCATTCAACTGAAATTCTGGTCGATTTTAGTTGAATTCGATTTATTACGAATTTCAAATCAAATTCAATTAATTATATTCGGGTCAATATCGAATCTCGAATCAGATGAATTTATTCGAGTCTCAGATCAAGTTTACCCGGTCTAATATAAACACCTTCAAAATTCAATATCAAATCATTTCAATCATGTTCCTCCATTAATAGTCATGTTAACTCAAATCTGTGACATATTTAAAGATCAAAATTCAATTAACATACGCATAGTTTATGGACAGTTTAGATCTAATATGTTAAAAGAAAACTTAGGAGTATTTAATAAGGCGACTTGTTCTAAATCTAAGACATGAATAATTTTCTCACCAAGAAAAAAAAAAAACCCCAACGCTACAACACACAATAAATAAAAAGCAATCTGACTAGATGCAATGCAAGCAGAAAGAACTTATTTAATCATGCATTACATATAAACTAAATACCTTTCTGTTGTTGGAGTGACGACGATTCTTATATATAATGAAATATAAAAGCTGACAAGCCAAATACACACTTTCAACTTCCAAGCTTATATCATTTATGTTAACTTACGTGTGATCTGTGGAAAACAATAATCAGCAAGTCAAATAATCAAACACCAACATTTTTTTTATAAATACTCGAGTTCAACTCGATCAAAATTCGGTCAATATTTGACTTGAACTTGAACTCGGCTCGAATTCTTAACAAGCCGAGTTGAGAAACTTGCTACCCGACTCGAAAAGCTCGCGAGCTACTCGAAAATATAATATATTATTTTTTTAATTTTTAAAATTAAAGTGAACTAAAAGGTAGGTTGTGTGTTTTTGGTTGTTATGCTATGTTAGTTTAATTTTTAGTTTAACTTTTTGTATATTTTTATGTGTACTCTTTTCATCCGACTAGCATTAGGGGTTTTAATGAGGCACATAGAAATATTTCTTTTATATGATTCTATCTATAATGAAATCATTAAATTTGATCAATAATAATAACATCATCATTATTATTATTATTATTATTATTATTATTATTATTATTAATGAAACGAGATAGATCGCGAGCTACTCGAGTCTGATTCGATCAAAGTTCGATCAACATTCGACTCGATTGGACTCGACTCGAGCTCGTATTCGGCTTGAGTTTTTAACGAGCCGAGTTGAGCTCAGCACACTCAAGCTCGAGTCAAGCTCGTACTCAACTCAAATTCTTAACAAGCAGAGTCGAGCTCAGCACTACTCGGGCTCGAATCGGCTTGGTTACACCTAGACCTGGCAAACTTGACCCGAGACCCGAAACCCGAACCGAAACCCGATTTTGACCCGAAATGATGATTCGGAGTTGACCCGAAACCCGAACCGAACCGAACCGATCCGAACCGAAATTTTTTGTTGAACCGAAATGGACCCGAACCGAAATGGACCCGAACCGAATGGACCCGAACCGAATGCTACCCGAACCGAAAGCTGAACCGAATATCGACCCGATTTTAACATGATTTTGACCCGATTTTGACCCGATTTTGACCCGAATATCTATTTTTAACAATATAATAAATAATAAAATGAAGTATAGAAATTTGAGATCTTGGTGACCAATTTTATAATTTTATCATAAAATATAGCATAAAATTGAAATTGTAGACTAAATTGACAATTTGGAAGTGGAGAAATTTGAGAGTCCAATGACCAATTTTGTAATTATACCATATAAATAAATAGGGGTCAATTTTAGCTAAAAATTAAATCTTTGAAATTAAAATGAACGAAAATATCAATATATTAAATTAATAGACTAAATTACAAAGATTAGTTAATTTCAACTAAAAGTAAATTTTTAGAGACTAAATATCACTACTGGGAGGGGATTTCTATATCTGAAGTCTAAACCGTGGGAATACTTGTGACTAAATTAAATTAAACCAAAACTTAAAGTTGACTAAAATGTAACATTTTAAATGCAACATGACCTAAAAAGTAATTAATCTCTAGCTTAAAAAATTGGTGGCTTATTTCCCTCCAAAATTTTGTCTTTTCTCTCTCTATTTTTTCCAATTGTCTTTTTCTCTTTTTTTTTTCAATCTAGCTTAAAAAAATTGGTGGCTTATTTCCCTCCAAAATTTTGTTTTTTCCCTCTCTATTTTTACCAATTGTCTTTCTATTTTTATTAATTTAATTGAGTTTCAATTTAGATTAATTTAATTGAAATTTCACATTTAGTTTTAAAATTATTTTAATTATGTCCGTGATTTATGCTTTTTAGATTTTAGTTAGTTCAATTAGATCCTAAGTTTAATAAATTAATTCATTTCAGACATTATTATTATTATTATTATTATTATTATTATTATTATTATTATTATTATTATAAACTTTGATTTAATATAATTATACAAAAAAATTATATGGATACATGAAGCTTTGATTTAAATATTTAATCAAATTCAAATGCATAGATTAACAAGTTGAATCAGAATTAATCTCATACACCAATAACTCTAAACTAAACCATAAATACTAAACCTCAAACCTTTAACCCAACTCAAATCGAATTAACCCAAAAATTTAAATGTTGACCCTACCCGAAATTGACCCGAAATTGACCCGATTTTAACCCGAACCGAAAGCGACCCGAACGACCCGATTTTGACCCGAACCGAAAGCGACCGATCCGATATTGACCCGACCCGAAAACAACCGATCCGATATTGACCCGATCCAATACCCGAACCGAATCCGACTCATCACAGACCCGAATTAGACCCGAACCCGAACCGAATCTAAACCGATTCTAGATAGACCCGAAATGACCCGAACCGAAACGACCCGAACCGAACCGAATGACCCGATTGCCACCTCTAGTTACACCCCTAATTCGGATATTGAAAAAGGGTGATCGAGATTCAAACCTTCGACCCGGTGTCATTCAAGACTTGAAAGCATTGCAAGTCTTTTACTACTTAAAGCAGCAGTGGCTAATGGCTTGATTGGCTGGTCCAAGTGTATATTGATTATATATGAAATCAAAATCTTCAGTTTCCTCTTTATTAACCAAGTAGAATCTCGATATTGGTTCAGTTTTCGACATAGGAATAAATAGAATGATATCAGCATCCATTAGAATAATCTAAAAGGAAGAGACTAACCAATGAATGAAATGGCAACCGACACTTTAGCCTGTGAGAGCCGAGTTGAATGCACTATGAACATCGATTCCGATTTGTGCTTTAGCTTTCTCCAAATCAGTTGTGGCTGAGCTGAGCTTCTGGGTGAACTCCGCAAGCCCTTTCTGAACAAGATTAGCATCGATTTGATGAAGTGGCAGGGCCTCGACAGCGATGATATCTGCAAATGAGTTGGCATGGATGAAAACAAAACCGCTGCTGACGAAATACTTTGAGGTTTCGTTTCCTTCATGCACCGACAGCACACCAGGCTTCAATTCTGCACCCATCTGCCCAGTTGTGGCCGGTACTATAACCATATCAACCTGGGAACAGATCAGAGTTAAGATTTAAGACATTATCACAATTTTTTCTTCATCCACTTCCTTTATTGGACCATAATCACATCAACACCATTCAAGGTAGTATTATTGTTTCAAATTACACAGGCTTAAATAAGACATATATCTCTATCTCATTGTTTCCATTTATTATCAAAAGCTTTAGTTCATTATGTTTAGTGTTTACCATTGCTTGCTTAAACTTAGCTAAACAGCAAGAAAAACTAGTCACCTAACTTATTCTTTTGCGGGGAGAACAGCTCAGACACGACATGCGTTGAATTCTAATTTTCTAGGGTTTCTTGATTTCTGATTTGGGGAAAGGAAATGATTCTTGGAGACAGGAAACAAAGCTGAGTATTCTCATTAAAGCTAAAACGGCATCATACTTGTACGTTTTACAAAATTACTTAAAGCTAAGAAATATATCTAATATATAGTAATCAAGATGTTAATCAAGATTACTTAACAAACTTAACAGTTGTACAAAAGTAAAATAATGGAATTCTGTTAGCCCCCTCAAGTTGGAGTATAAATGTTATGTATGCCCAACTTGGAAATTAAAGAGTGAAAAGAAAAACTCGGCAGGGCCTTGGTCAAGCAGCCTGCAACCTGATTGTGTGTTGATACTGGTAACAACTTGAGAAATCTTTGATGAACTTTCTCCCCAACTAAATGACAGTCTATTTCAATATATTTTGTTCTTTCATGATGGACTGAGTTTTCTGCATTTTGAATAGCAGATAGATTGTCACAATAAAGATTTGCAGGTTGAAAAGAAAGATGAAAATCTTTAAGCAAATAGAAAATCCACTGCAGTTCACATGTTACTGAAGCTAGAGCTCGATACTCAGCTTCACTAGATGAACGAGAAACAGTTTGTTGTTTCTTAGATTTTTCATGAAATCAAAGAAGAACCTAAAAACACACAAAATTCTGTAATAGACTTTCTAGAATATCTGGGCAGGAAGCCCAATCAGAATCAGAAAAAGCATTCAAATGAAGATCATTGTTAGCTGCAAAAAATAGACCCTGACTAGGTGTTCCTTTTAAATAACGTAGAATTCTATGGGCAACAACCAAATATATAAGTAGTAGGGCAAGATAAAAATTGAGACAATTGTTAGACTGAAAAAGCAATGCCAGGCCTGGTGTTGGTAAGATACAACAATTTGCCAATTAATCTCATATAAGCAGTGACATCTTCTAGAGGAATCCCATCAATCTTTGAAAGACGTTTAACACCTCTAGTTACAACTATAGGAGTATATGCAGGTTTAGAATCTAAGAAACCAGTCTCAGTAAGTAATTCTAAAACATACTTTCTTTGGCATACATTTATTTCAGAGCCTGATCTAGCAATTTCAAGCCCTAAAAAGTACTTTAAATCACCCAAATCTTTGATTTTGAATTTTTTATGTAAAAAATCCTTAATGAAACTTATTTGTTCTGAACTAGGACTAGTTAGAACAATATCATCTACATACACTGCTAAAGCTATAAAATCTTCACCCATACCTTTAGTAAACAAACTGTTATCAGCAGAAGATTGTTTAAATCCTTCCTCAAGTAAAGCCAAAGTTAATTTTTCATTCCACTGTCTACTAGCTTGCTTTAAATCATATAATTTTTTCTTTAATTTGCAAACCAGTCCAGTCCTATTATCATTACTAAAACTAGGAGGCATTTTCATGTACACCTTTTTATATAAAGAACCATGAAGAAATGCATTATTGACATCTAACTGTTAAAGTTTTCAATTTTTAGAGGCAACAATGACAATTAAGGTTCTAATGGTTGTCATTTTGGCAACAGGACTAAAAGTACTTAAGAAGTCAACACCTAATCGTTGAGTGTAGCCTTTTGCCACTAACCTTGCCTTATATCTATCCAAAGTCCCATCAAATTTTAATTTTGTCCTAAAAACCTACTTACAACATATAGTTTTCTTGTTAGGGGGTAAAGGTACAAGGTCCCATGTATTATTAGTCTCTAAAGAAATGATTTCATCTTTCATAGCATTCCTCCAATATTCATGAGCAACAGCTTGCTTATAAGTTTTAGGTTCAGTCAAAACATCAATATTGCCAATAAAAGAATAATGCTGAGCAGAAATATTATCATAGGACACAACAGTAGCAACAAAATGTTTGGTAGTCCGAGACTTAGGTAAGGTTACATGGAAATCCTGGAATTTCTGAGGAAGCTTAACAGACCTAGAAGGTCTAGAAACAGGAGGTACACTTATAATAGAATCAAAAAAAGAATTTTGATTCTGATCACTAGTGTTAGAATCAACAGGATCAAGGTGAGTAGAAATATAAGGAAGACCATGATTTGTAGGATTAGTGATAGAAATATTTTCATGTTGTGAAGATGTGTTTTTGGCATTCAAAAGAAAATCATCCAAGAAAGTTGAACCACCACAGTTAGGCAAAACCAGATCAGAAGAAGAATTATGAAAGGAAAAAAAAGACTCATTAAAAACCACATCCCTGAAAACAAAAACAGACTTAGTTTCTAGATTATATAGCCTATATTCTTTCACATGTTTAGGAAAACCAAGGAATATACATTTGACTGCCTTAGCATGCATTTTAGTAACAGATTTAGGCAACTCTGATGCATATGCCAAACATCTAAAAATTTTGAGATGATTAAGCTGAGGAAATTTTTCATAAAAAACTTCATAGGGTGTCTTATTATGCAGAATAGGAGTAGGAGTCAAGTTTATTAAGAAACAAGAATGGAGGATACAATCTATCCAAAAACACAAAGGCAGATTGGCATGTATCCTAAGGGCTCTAGCAACAACAAGTAAGTGTTGGTATTTTCTTTCCACAACAATGTTCTGTTGTGGAGTATAAACATGAGAAGTTTGATGTATTATTTCTTTTTCTTTGAAAAAAGCATCCATTTGAAATTCTTGTGCATTATCAGTCCTTATACACTTAATTTTTGTGGAAAACTGAGTAAGAAAAAAATTATAAAAATCAACCAACAATTTTCTAACTTCAGATTTAAGAGAGAAAGGAAAGATCCAAACAAAACAGCTTTTATCATCAACAATAGTTAAGAAATAACTATGACCATATATACTCTTTATTGGAAAGGGACCCATACATCAGTGTGAATGAGATCAAAGGCAAATTCAGAAACAGACATTCTTATAGGAAATGGCAGCCTTCTATGTTTAGCTAAATGACAGATGTCACAATTAGAGACATGACCAGAAGAAATTTCATCACATAATTTTGAGAATTGAACCATCCTAAGACTAGAAGGATGTCCTAATCTAGCATGCCATGTATGTAAAACAATAACAGACTTATGACTAGTATCAGAAACAATAGAATGACTATTATCAGAAGATAAGACAACATTATTATCAAGAAAATAGGAAACAATAGATAAAACAGTAGACCTGACAGCTGCACTTGAAAAATGATACAAACCTCTTATGACTTCAGCTGTACCAATCATCCTCAAGGATTGGGCATCCTGTAAAAAACAACCTCTGTTAGTAAATAAAACTGAAATATTAGAATTTAACATCAATTGACTAACAAATATCAAGTTAAACCCAAAATGAGGGATATGTAGGACATTCTGTAAGACTAAATCTGCATTAAGCTGAACACTACCTACATGTGAAACTTTTACTAAACTTCCATTTGGTAACTTCACATACTTATTATTTATGACAGAATAAGAACTAAACAAATTTATATTATTAGTTATATGATCATTTGCTCCTGAACCAATGATCCAGGAGGAATTATTATGCAAGACATTATTATTATAAATGTTAACAGTATGAGAACAAAATAGAATCATACTTGAATCTTCATGAGGAGCAGAAAGGAAATCAGATGTCAAAGCATTGACATTGAACTGAAAGACATAATCTTGAACATAAGGAACCTTTTGATGTAACAAAGAGAGAAGGCCTTCATACTGTTCTTTAGTAAAAGAACAATTCCCCACAGAATTGGTCAAGCTAGACGGACTATCAGATTTTTCAGACTTTTCAGGATTCAGAACTCCTACAAGATTAGCTTTGCTAGTGATAATAGTAGGTTTAGATTTATATCCAGGAGGGAACCCATGTTTTTTATAACATTTGTCAACCAAATGTCCATAAAGACCACAGAACGTGTACAAAGGCCTACGACTGTTTACATAAGACAAATTTGACCTTTTTTGAAACTTTCCAGAAGGGTTTCTATCAACAACTAAAATGTTACTATCACAAGAATTGGCATAAATAGACCTTTCATGCTGAACAAAAATTGAGAAAATCACATGAATTTCAGGGAAAGGCTTAACCATTAGGATTTGAGATTTTGGAACAGCAAAAGAATCGTTAAGACCACGAAGGAAACGAAGAGCAAAATCCTGATTTCGATACTTAATAGCAGAACAAGAGCATGAAGAAATAGGCCGTAAAATAGACAATTCATCCCAAAGAATCTTTAATCGCGTGTAAAAGGTCGTAACGGAATTGATACCTTGGGTGAGAGCATAAAACTCTTGTTGAAGGTCAGAAACCCTAATTAGGTCACCCTAACTAAACCGATTTCGCAAATTCGTCCACAGTTCGTAAGCTGTGTCGAACCATAGGACACTCTGAGCGATTTCGGGGCTGAATGCGCGTTGAAGCCAGGACAGAACCAAGTTATTGCACTTGACCCAGGCAAAATAACTTGCATTACCTTCATCTGGTTCCTTCAACGAGCCATTGACGAACTGGAACTTGTTCTTTGATATCAAGGCCGTTCACATCGACCTTGCCCAAGAATGGTAGTTATATCCCGAAAGCAAGACAGAAGTGAGGACAAGTGAAGGGTTTTCATTTGGATTGATGAAAAACTCGTCGGAGGGGTCAAGATTCCGAAAATGAGAGGAATCGGAAGAGTGCGAGTCGGAAGACCCAACTGATACCATGTTGAATTCTAATTTTCTAGGGTTTTTTGATTTCTGATTTGGGAAAAGGAAATGATTCTTGGAGACGGGAAACAAAGCTGAGTATTCTCATTAAAGCCAAAACGACATCACACTTGTACGTTTTACAAAATTACTTAAAGCTAAGAAATACATCTAATATATAGTAATCAAGATGTTAATCAAGATTACTTAACAAACTTAACAGCTGTACAAAAGTAAAATAATGGAATTCTGTTAACATGCATAAACAAACTATTTTAACAGTAAACTTAGATAGATTGAAGAGCCGATATGGTCAGATTTAGATGAAAATCGAGATTCCTTAATGGCCTTGGCATTGAAACGTTTTGAGATAAATATAGAAGGAAATGGAAGAAGAATGTTTGAAATACATTAACTCTAATCACATCAAAGATTAGCAAAGTTGATCAAATATCAGCATTGTCACCATAAATACGTGGATTCACAATTGGTTAGGGTGAAATCTTTTTGAGTTGCACACCTCCACTTCACAAAATCATTCCATAATCATAAAGACTGAAAATAATGATCTTTCTGCAATTAATGCGGGGTTCCATTCAATAGTTCTGAGAATAAATTAAACTAAAAACATGGGCCAAGTTGTCTGATATTAACAGGGCACTGAAGAGGAAACTATGGGGCAATGATAATGTGGAGATGGCTTTATCTCCAGCAATAGACTCTGCAGGGGGCTAATTTGCTTATGGGACTCGGACTACTTCTAGATACTGGACCAACACATCTCAGAGAGGTTCATTGTGTTGATTGGTATAATTAAGCATTCAAATTTCAAATGTGGAATTGTGAATGTATACGGCCCTTCAATAGGACGTAGAAAAAGGTCCTTTCTTCACTGAACTCGCGTCGGGCTTAGCAAGTCTCGAAGTGCCGTGGCGTATTAGAGGAGATTTTAATTTGTTCCTTTCGCCGGAGGGAAAAATTGAAGGTGAAGTAAACTATGGGAACATTGATATTTTCAGAAATTTCTTGCAGGAGCTTGATCTAATGGACTTACCATTGTTAGATGGAGCATTTACCTGGAGTAACAATCGAGAACACCCGACTGTCGTACGTCTTGACAGATTTTTAATCTCAGGAGAGTTCTCTTTCGCCTTCTCGAATTTATTACAAAAAATGCTCCCGAAGTCTCTTTCCGATCATAACACTATTATGTTGCATGAAGAAGCCAATAATTGGGGGATAGGGCCATTTAAGATTTTTAACTATTGCTTTGAAGAGGAAGGCTTTGTTGAAATGGTGGTTAGTACAGTGCAGAATACCAAACTGAATAACTTCCGTATAGGAATTGGAGGAATCCTTAAAGCTACAAAGCAAGCAATTCAGGGTTGGACTAAGAACAACTGTGCATATTTCAAAAAATTTATAGAGGCTCAAGAAAAAGAAATAAGTGTACTGGAAGAAAATCTTCAAAAGAATCCCATAGATATAAGTATTGTGAAGCAGCTTCCGGCATTGCGATCCCAGCTGTGGAAATTGTATAGAAATGAGGAAAGAGCTTGGTTGCAAAAACCAAGAGTGAAGTGGATCCGAGAAGGGGACGGGAACACTAAGTTCTTTCACCTCTCCGCATCAAACTGTAAGAGAGTTAATTCGATTTCGTTCATTGCTGTAAATGGTGAGCATATCTTAGATCCGTTAAGGGTCAAACCTGCAATTTGCGACCATTTCAAGGGAGAGTACGCTTAGAAAACAGCAGTAGGAATTGAAAGTTTAAACCTCAATTTCTCAAAGATATCCCCTGAACATATGCTGCCTCTGGAAGATAAGTTCTCGACAGAGGAGATTTGGAATTCTATTTGTGCCATTGACAGTAACTGTGCACCTGGTCCAGACAGATTCACTTCTGGTTTCTTCAAACGATATTGGCCAATTCTCAAGGAAGATTTCTTAAGATTCTTTAATGATTTTCACTCACACAAGAATTGGGAGGAGTGTATCAACTTCTCATTTATCACGCTAATTCCGAAAAAACAGAATCCTGCATATTTGGAGGAGTACATGACGATAAGCCTGGTCAGGGGATTGTACAAAGTCTTATCTAAAGTACTGGCAAATAGACTCCGACCAGTGTTGAACTCAATTTTAAGTGAATCACAATTCGACTTCGTTCCGGGAAGACAAATATTAGACTGTTCGTTGATAGCAAACGAAGTTATAGATGCTAAGTTTAGAGGCGGGTCGAAAGGAGTGGTTTTCAAGGTTGATTTTAGGAAGGCGTATGGATTTTCTGCTATATATAATGAGGAGCATGGGCTTCAGAGAAAAGTGGTGTAAATGGATTTCACAGTGCATCTCAACTGTGTCAATTTTAGTGTTAGTTAACGACCCGCCCACTAAAAATTCAAGATATCCATAGGGCTCCGACACTATCACCTCTCTTGTTCAACATAGTAGGGGAAACCCTCAATTTACTTATGAAAAAAGTTGTGTCAAACTGTTATAAAGAGAAGAAGACGAGAATTGTAGTCTCTTATTGATTGATTTTACCACAATCATTAGCAAGATATTTATACAACATAGATGGTAACTAACAGTGGAGAAAATGAAATTCAAAATACAAGGGATAAGATAGAGGGAATTGGTTGCTAAGATCTAAGAGATTAAGAACAGCAATAATGAAAGCTAAGGTTGTTACGACAATATGTTATCATGCCCCCACAAGACGGACGGTGGTGAAGTGAGGCCGATCTTGTTGATGATAGTGACAAATTGTTGGCATGACAATGGTTTCGTAAGAACATCGACAAGTTGGTCACGAGTGGAAACATGAGAGACACGTAGACTCCCGCTTTGTACTTGTTCAAGAATGAAGTGATAATCCAACGCAATATGTTTCATGCAGGAGTGAAAGGCTGGGTTGGCACAGAGGTTCGTGGCACCAACATTATCACAATAAATCACCGGTTGAGTGGGTATAATGACACCAAGTTCAGACATGAGAGAGCACAACCAACACATCTCAGCAGTTGTGGCCGCCACTAAGCGATACTCCGCTTCAGTTGAAGATCGGGCAACATTTTTCTACTTCTTAGAGCTCCAAGACACGGGATTGCAGCCAAGATATACAATATAAGCAGTTATAGACGTAAAATCATCTTTGTCACCATCCTAGTCAGCATCAGAAAAGGCATGCAGAGTAAGAGAAGAATTACGACGAATGGTAAGACCATGATCTAAGGTTCCACATAGATATCGTAACACCCTTTTGACAGCAGTCCAGTGCATATTAGTGGGTTGATGCATGAATTGGGAGAGCTTGTTAACAGCATAGCTAATGTTAGGGCGAGTGAAAGAAAGATATTGGAGGCTTCCAACGGCGGTGCGGTAAGCAATTGCATCGGGTAAGGGGGTACCAGAATGCAGAGTAAGAGTTGTGGAGGTAGACATTGGCGTAGAGACCGATTTTGCAGTAGTCATTTGTGTCTTGTGAAGAAGGTCAATAATATAATTGCGTTGGCTAAGGAACAAGCCATCGGCATGGGGAACAACCTCAACACTAAGGAAGTAATGTAAAGAACCAAGATCTTTCAAGGAGAAGTGAGCAAACAATTACTGAATGAATTGTTGTGTAGCGGGAGTGGAATTACCAGTAACAATAATATCATCAACGTAAATAAGGAGATAAATAATGATACCTTGGCTATGGAAAGTGAATAAGGATGCATCGGCACAAGAGTTGTGGAATCTAGAAGAAAGCAAAAAAGATCGTAATTCATGATACCAAGCACGGGGAGCCTGTTTAAGCCCATAAATAGCCTTTCGAAGTCGACATACATGATGAGGCTTATCATGGTCAATGAAGCCAGGTGGTTGGGACATGAAGACATCTTCAGAGAGTGTGCCTCGGAGGAAGGCGTTGTTAACATCGAGTTGGCGAAAGGACCATCCTTGGCTGATTGCAAGACTGAGAACCGAGCGAACCGTGGAAGGCTTAATAACTGGGCTAAATGTCTTTGTGTAGTCAACCTCGGGGCGTTGATGAAACCCTTTTGCTACGAGTCGCGCTTTGTACTTGTCAATAAAACCATCAGGGTGATATTTAGTGCGAAAGATCCATTTACATCCGATCATGTTTTGTGTAGAGCAGGAAGGAACAAGTTCTCATGTTCCATTTCGAACAAGAGCATCAAACTCCTCAGACATAGCACACCTCCAATGGGGGTCTATTAAGGCTTGAGTAACAGTGGTGGGTGCAAGGGTAGAGGGATGTAACTCGGTATTAAGGTTTAGTTTTTGGATTGTTTTACGAATGTTATGCTTGGAGCGAGTGATGATGCCAGGTGGTGGTTGACAGGTGGTAGAACTCGAAGGTTCGACAGGTTCAGATAATGAGGGAGGTGATACATGTGTTTGCTGGTTTGACAAAGTGTGGGGTGAGGGATTATGGTTGAGCGTAGTGGTAGGGGAAAGAGATGGGCTTTGGTTGGGTGAAGTGGGAAGGTGTGGCGGGGTATGTGTAGCATGTGTAGGGGAAGGAGATAGGGTGGATAAAATAATGATTGGAAGGGTCATAGAGCACCAATCAGAGGATGTGGTTGGAGTTACCCTAGGAAGAGAAGAATCATTTGCAGCAAATGGAAAGATGGATTCAACATATCGAACATGACAAGAACATAGAGGCGGTTGGAAGACGTATTAAGACAGAGATAGGCACTCTGAGTGGAGGAGTATCCGATAAAAAGACAAGGGGTGGACTTGGGTTCAAGTTTATGATGGGTATAAGGACGGAGCCAAGGGTAGCAAAGGCAACCAAAGCTTCGAAGTTTGTTGTAGTTAGGAGTAGTACCAAAGAGTCTGAGGTATGGGGAATAACCATCAAGAGTAGGAGTAGCCATACGATTTATAAGGTAGACAGCAATAGAAAATGCAAACGACCAATAGGATAAAGGCATAGAGGCCTGGGAAAGAAGAGAAAGACCGGTTTCGACAATGTGTCTATGTTGACGTTTAGAATAACCATTATGTTCTGGGGTATGTGGAGGAGAGGTAAGGTGAGAGATGCCATTGAAAGTAAGATATGATGACAAGGATAGATATTCGCCACCATTATCAGAGTAAATTGTCTTGATTTCAGACGAGAAGAACTTTTCAACAACAGCTTTGAAACGGATAAAGGTTTCACGGGTATCTGATTTTTGTTTCAAAGGGTAAAGCCATATGTATTTGGTGAAATGATTGACTAAGATGGGATAATACTTAAAGTTGTCGACATAATGGATGGGAGAGATCCAAACATCGGTAAAAATGATTTCAAGGGGGACGAAGATGATAAAGGGCATGTTTTTGGTTGCGTTTAGCAACCTAAAAACACTTTTTAAGTGCTTTTAGTTAAAATATGCTGTTTTTGGTTGCTTTTAAAACTAGTTTTTCCACCCAAACCAAGAAGCTAGATTTTATAGCTTTTTGGGTGAAAAAGCTAGTTTGAAAATAAAATTACTTTTTTACCCTTATTTTTTAATTATAATTTATTGTTAAAATAATATTTATGCATACATAATTGTAAAATAATATATATTTTATAATATTTATATTGAGAATAAAATTGTTTTATTTGTACTTTATTTTATATTTATTATTAATGTGTAAGTGGTTTGTCCGTATATAATCTAGAATTTAATTTATATTTTCAAATTAAATTTTATATAAAATAATTTTTTTTATTATAATTGAAATTGATTTATTTTATAAATCATAACATTAATTAATTTGAACAATCACCCAAATTTACTTTTACTTTTTAATATCATGTCTAAAATAGACATTTTATCTCATGAAAAACACTAACCAGCTTTTCAAAACTATTTTTTAACAGCTAGTTTGAAAATCACTTTTTCCACCACACTTTTTAAAAGAACCCACAAAGTAAGCCAGAGTGGACACAGAAAAGGGTAATTTATGACTTTTATTAGAATAACAAGCATTACAGTGCAATTCTGATAAATCAGATTTGTCGACATCTAATTAAAAAGATGAAAGCATGTGTTTGAACACCGGAAGAGACGGATGAACAAGTCTATGATGCCAATGAGACACGGTCTTTATTGAGGAGAAGGCAATGAGAGGTTTAGAGGAGGAAGGATTGGGCCACTCGTAGACACCATGTTTAAGGTGGCCTTGATAAAGAATTGCCATCGGCTGAAGGTCCTTCACGAGAAAGGAGAAAGGTAAGAATTCAATTGACACATTGTTGGTTTTACAAAATTGGGAAACAGAAATTAAATTACGGTTCATCATTGGAGCATAAAGAACATTAAAGAGGGAGTAAATGAGTGTGTAACACCACGAAAACCGGTCTAGTCGGAATTGGATTACGATGATCAGAGTATTGATGTTAAAGTGTTCAAATATTGCATCTTTGTTGTTCAAGGATAGATTATACTATTAAGAGACCTTAATTGGACTTATCTTTAGTTAAGACTTCCTTGAAATGCCTTAATATAATGTTTTGAGCTAGTCATTTCGATACACTCAAACCCGTACCGAAACGGCCTAGGAAAGATGTTTCGAAATGGTTAAAGGGCGTTCCGATACGGTGTAACTGTATTAACTAACTTTTTAGACTTTTTCTTGACCGTTTCGATACGATTTCACTCGTTTCAAAACGGGTCCCCTGTTTCGTATATGTTTGAAGGTTTTATTGAAAAGAAATGACGAGGTGATGACTCACTATCTTGTTTGTTGTCATTCCTACGTGTTAACCTATCTGAAGAGGTAAAATAAAGTTATCAATTGCTTAGGAAATATTAAAAGCATAATTGATAGAAGATATTGTTTGAGAAAAACCCTTCATTTGAGGCAAGCTCCTTATTGGCCACTTGGTGAGGTGGGAAATTACTAAGGCTATAGTTTCAGTAAAAAGGAATAAAGAAGAATCCTCATCTTCATTTTACATGTTACCGAAACCAAATCTCATTCTTTGTTTTGAAGAGACATGATTGGTTCTAGCAAACCCTTGGTAGGAGGAAACCTTCTTATTGGCTAAGTGGGAGGTGGAGTAATGAATAAGCTATAACTCTTTATAAATAAATAAAAAGAAAAGCCCTTAGTCCTTTTGAGTTTCACCGAGACCAAAACTCACCTTTTGTTTAAAGGAATTAAGCAAGCACCACCATTGTCATCTTCTCCATCAAGCTCAAGCACACACCTCTCCATTTGTGAACCTTAAGCTTAGGCTTTCCTTGATTTAAGAACATCAATTCGTAGCTATCGATCGGCTCAAGAAGTGGAAAAGAATAATCTATCGTCTCCATCGAAAGCTAGAAATAAGGGTATCACCATCCGAGAGCCTTAGGTGTTTCGAATTGTCAAGGTGAGTGTAGTCGGAGTCTCGAGAGTGGCTAGGTGCTATCTCGAATCATTGATAATTGATTTACTAACCATTGATTTTAAGGGATTTGTATAAAGCATTATTGTAAGCCAAGTTGGTAAGTTTTGGTAAGTGTTGCATCGATTCATTGTACATAGCATTGCTATCATTGTCATGGAAATCATTGAAGCATTGGCATGTAGAATCATTGACAAGAGTTATTGCTAATGCTTATTGCTATGACTAAATTATTATTGAAGTATTGTAAATGAATCATGGATATTGAAATATTGTTATTGGACTTTGGATTCGAAGTATTGGATACAATTGGCATGACATAGAATTTATGAGCTCAGTGTACGAGTGGACTACGGTCCTAGGGCTACGACCTATATTGATTTGGCAAGGCGGAGGGATGTATTGTGTATTGGTCTTATTGGCGATGTCAGCGGTTTGACCATTTATTGATTTGGCGAGGAGGTGGAATTCGTGTATCCATATACCATGAATCGATCCAAGGGAACTATTGATTATTGATTTGCTATGAAATCATGATATTGCCATTGGTGACATGATACTATGTTTTTATTATGAATAAGAAGCATGCCATGTTTATTGCATAATTGATATTATGATTGTCATCAAAGCATGATAAATGGCATACCATGTTCATTTATTGGTATTGGCTACCCCGGATGTGGATGAATAAATAGGGCACTCTTTTCCCCTATTTAGGATTAGAGGGGGTTTTTAATGAGGCCCGTCATTTTTTTAAAAAAAGTCTAATGCATTCATTGTCCATACATTTCAGGATAAGGAAGTATCGGATCAAGATCGGGATTAGCTGGAAGTTTGGCAAGTCACCACGGTTTAATGTAAAATAATTTTTATCTCCTTGAACTCTTAGAATGGTGGCAAAGTAGTTAAAGTACTCGATAATGATGTTTTGGTTATGTGTATGAAGGTTATGTGTTATATGTGGATAAAGTGCCTTAAATGACTTGTTATGTTTGCTTGAAAATGACTTAAAATGCATAGTTGGCCTAAAAAGGTGAAAACATGGTAAACATACTTGAATGATGATGAAACATGGTATGACAATAGTTTATAGCATTGAAACAATGTGCATAAAGTTTTATTGCATTTGGACACCGTTTGATAAGTTAAAATGAATAAAAACCAACAAGAATTTGTCATTACAAGTCAGACCGTATCGAAACGGGTCATGACGTTTTGATACGGGTAAGTATATTGAACCCGAGAAAGCAGGGCGTACCGAAACATGTTAGGGACGTTTCGAAACATTTTGTCTCTGGAAACCCTTGTTTCGATATGGGTTCATAGCGTATCGAAACTGGTCAAAGTCAAAGAGAGTAAACCCGTACCGATACATGGCTAACCTATATCGATACGTTATGAAGAGAAAAGTCAACAAGGTTGACCATTGTTCACCCGTACCGAAACAGCCTTGAGCGTTTTGATATAGGGTTAGTTAAAGTGGTTATAAAGCTTAAACTGAAAGATTGCATTGTTTACAGTTTAGTCCATGAGTTTAGGATGATTAAATTAGATGACTAAACGATCACCATTTTGCATGAAATTCACAGGCTAGTTAATATTGCAATGAATTTCATTGTGGTATGATCTGTTGCATCGAAGGACCTTTAATTTTTTAGATTTACAGATTAGTCCCTAAAACTTGTAAAGGTTATGAATTGGTCCTAAGTGGTTAATTGTGGCCTTCTTATGAATGAATTGGATTAAAGTGTATATTTGTAATGTTTTGTTTGTGTAATATTGGTTAAGTGTTGTTAATAAGATGAAATTTTATCGCACCAATCACTGTATCGCTCACCGGTAACATACTCCGACTCGGATCTCGACCAGGCCGGGAAGGGGGTGTTACAGAGTGAGAGGGAGTGGAGAGAGAGGAAGAACATGTGTGAATAATCGGTATTCCAGAGCCATTACCAATCATAATTTCATTCGGACCAGTATATAGATTGTGTAGGGAAAGGTTATGTAGATCGGCTGTAATATGGTGTATTGCACCACTGTCTAACAGCCAAGGATCATTTGAAGAAGTGGTGCAGGTAGCAACATGGGCTTGATTTTGCCAAGGTGGAGGCGTGCGAGATGACAAGGAATTGTTGGGGCATGGCGGTAGAGACGCATTCGGGAACTACTGACGAAAGAGAAAGCATTGAGAAACAACATGACCCTGTGCTCGACACCACTGACATTTGCCCAAAAAGGGCCGCATTGGTCGATTTTGCTACGGTGAGATAGACGGTGTGTGTGGTCGGTTGGATCGTTGATTGGAGCGGTGGGTGTGCATTGAATGAGCCGTGACTGGTCCCTCGGAAAACACAATGTTTAAAGACAGTTGCTGATTAATTAGTTTTTCATACAACTCATCAAAGGTAATAAGTGTTTCCCGATTGTTAACAACATCAATAACCGATTGATAGGAATCGTCGAGGCCATCCAAAAATTTCTCAATGAGATCTTCAGCATCTAATGGTTTTCCAAGAGTGACTAGTTCATCGGCTTTGGTTTTGATGGCTTGCATATAGTCGGTGACGAGCTTAGACCCTTTGGATATGTTTTTGAGGTAGTCTTTGACTTGTTTGACGTGTCCACGGGAGAGACGAGCATAAGTGTTGGCAAGGGTTTTCCAAGCATCCGATGAGGTGTTGGATTGCAGAATAAATGGTACAAGGTTGGGTGAGATGGTGCCGACTAGAGCACCAAATAAGAGCTTGTCTTGGCGCAACCATGTTTGATACGCTGGATTGTTGGAGGTTGTATTGTTGGCTGTCATGGTTTTAGGTGGGCAAGGGTGGGAGCCATCAATGAATTTAAAAAGGTCATAACCTATGAGGATGGATTCAATCTGAGTTTTCCATGACAAATAATTGGTAGAGTTAAGTTTGATAGAGTTGTGGATGGTAACGAGGGTAAGTGGTTGTTGGGATCAAGAAGATTTGAAAGATTATTGTCACCGGCCATTGGGATCGAACCTAAACTTGTTTGAGAATAACAGCTGATACCATGTTATAAAGAGAAGAAGACGAGGATTGTAGTCTCTTATTGATTGATTTTACCACAATCATTAGCAAGCTATTTATACAACATAGATGGTAACTAACAATGGAGAAAATGAAATTCAAAATACAATGGATAAGATAGAGGGAATTGGTTGCTAAGATCGAGGAGAATCAGAAAAGCAATAATGAAAGCTAAGGTTGTTACGACAATATGTTATCACAAACCACCTTTTCTCAATTTTCTCGACTGGCAGGGCAAATGATCTCGAATGTGTTTCTCACCTTCAATATGCTGATGATCTGATAATGTTATGTGGTGCCTCGGAAGACCAAGTTAAAAATGTAAAAAGAGTCATAATGGTGTTTGAGTTGCCTGCAGGCTTACAAATGAATTTGAAAAAGTGCAGGTTATTTGGTATCCATATAGAAAGATCATTGCTAGAACAGTGGGTTGTCTCGGTTGGTTGTGTAGTTGGTTCTTTACCCTCGGAGTATCTAGGACTACCTCTTGGTGCAAGAAGGAATTTAGTGGCAATTTAGGAACCAATACTCTCTAATTTCAATAAAAAGCTTCCAAGTTGGAAAGCAAATTTAATGTCAGTTGGGGCAAGATTAACACTGATCAAATCAGTCTTTTCTTGCCTTTCGTTGTGCTTTTTATCCATTTTTCGAATGCTAACCACAATCAAAAGCTGAATAGCTTGATGTCGTGTTTCCTTTGGGGAGGGTCGACTAAAAAGAGAAGGTTGAATTAGATTAATTAGAAAGAAATATGTAAACCTCTTGAGCAATGAGGCCTAAGAGTTGTAGATCTTCAATCTAAAAATATAGCACTCATAGGGTAATGGATGTGGAGGCATGAAAATGAAGCCGGTAGTTATTGGAAGCGAATTATAGATAACAAATACAACCATAATCGAGTGTCCCTTCTCCCTCCCCAATCCACCTCGAGACCCTCCTCGTGGTGCTGGCGCGATATCCTCAAATCTTATTATGATGATGATGATTTCGACAAAAAGATGAGAAACAAGATGCTATATCAAGTTGGTGATGGGAAACAAATCAAATTTTGGCACGATCTTTGGATAGGTAACCGGCCATTGAAGGATCAATTTTCTCGCATATTTACATTATCTCTTAATCGAGATGGGTATATTGCAGAATTTGGAGTGGATGGTATGTCGGGATGGGAATGGGACATTCCTTTAAGACGTAGACTGTTTGATTGGGAGGTTATTCAATGGAACGAGCTCTGCCAATTGCTTAGTAATTTTACAGGTTCAAGTATTGAGCATGACTAGGTTCGTTGGAACAAATATGGGGATGTAGTGTATTCGGTAAAAGATGCAGGTCAGAACGGCAAGTCATCGAATAAGGATTGGCTCGACTGGAAAAAATCCGTTTGGCTTGGAATTGCGCTGCTGAAGATGGAGTCCTTTGTTTGGTTTCTCCTTCACCGTAGAGCTCCAGTGAAAGTCGAGCTTAGGAAAAGAGGGACTCTTTTGAACGATGATATCCTATGCCCATTATGCAAAAATCATCCCGAAACAATCAATCATTTGTTGTTCTTGTGCACAATTTCATGGAAGATTTGGAGTCACTTCTATTCTTTACGGAAGGTGGTAACTACTTCCCATGAAGATCCAATCTTATTTTTCTTGGGGTGGAACGAAGCTTGGCCAGATGCTCATAAGGCTCAGGTAAGGAAAATTGTTCCATTCGCTGTGATGTGGTCGATTTGGTTATTTAGAAATGATTTGGTGTTGAATGGGAAGTTTGTATATTTAATTCAAATGTTGTTTATTATTAAATCAAGATTGGCGTGGTGGATCAAGGCAAAATTCCCGGCTTTAAAGGTATATGTGGACAACTTCGTTGCGGACTCGATTATCTATAAAGCTGAACTTTTGAGGAAAGTCACGGTACCTAGTCTCATGACGTGATGTCCACCTCCTTTGGGATGGCTAAAATATAACATAGATGAGGCAATGAAAGCTGATGGGAATGTATGAGGTATTGGGGGTGTGTTGTGAAACAATGCAAGGCTGCGTTCATCCTTTTTTTCTTATAAGATTGGTGCAGCTCGTCCAATCTTGACTGAGATTTTAGCTATCAAACATTGCCTCGAAAAATTCCAAGCTTCAGAGTGGAGTGGCAAATTCAAACTAGTAGAAAGTGTTTGCAAGGTGGTGATTGAATGGATCCAAGAACCTACCAAATCTTCGCCATGCTTCTCGCGTTTGATTACTTGGATTGCTGGGTGGAGTATTGACGGATGGACATGTTTCCGTTTCATCCCAAGAGCTTGCAACTATGCAGTGCCGTCTCGAATATTTTCAGGACCCTGTGTAAAAATTCAAAAATGAACTCTTATAGAATGAAAGGATATTCCAATACTTTGAACAATTAATTTAATATTTTATCAATTTAGATCGGATACTATAGAAACCATTATGAGGGCGACCGTCCCAACCCAATTTGCTCCATTCACAACATCAAGATTTGAACCTCTAACCTTGCTTAAGAGATGTAGTGCCTCATCTCACTAGATCAATTGATTGTTGACAATTATTTTTTATTGTTAGATTAATTAATTAATTTAATAAATTAAAAATAAATTTTAAAAATAGAAATAATTATTTTTTAGGGGCCGTAGACTGATTGGGGCCTTGAACGACCCAAGAAAGAATAATTGACAGTAATGAATTTCTTTTTTTTTTGTTCAAAAGTAACTTGCATTGCATTAAAATAAAACAAAGGGTAAACAGGCTTCAAAGAAGCTTACAGAACTACAACCGAGAACAAAGAAAATAAACAACAACCATAAGACAAACATCATAAACACTTCATTCCTAACAGGGAGCACCTGCATAGGACACAAACATCGAACAACAAAGGACCATACAAAATCCCCATAACACCAGACCGAAGATAATACTGGGTCACTTAGACAGACACTTCCATCGGTAGAACCGTGGATCGTGTTTTCAAAACCGATGAATCCTGGACGATACTGGAGAAAGCCAACTTGTACGCTCCATAATCTCTTCCCGGGAATCAATACGGTGGTTGTGCCTGAGAGCTCTATCCAGAGGCAGGCTTCCAACACATAGTCGTTGGTCCTTGTCAAGGCATCATCCACTGTATCCCAGATATGAGGAGAGTAAGAGGTCACCGAGCCCCCTTCTAGCCCTGGTTCATCGAGAACACTGTTAACAATCAAACCTGAGAGAAAAAAAAAACGAACAATCCAAGATCCATCCGGATCCTAGAGGACAACCGAATTAGAAAAAACCTATAGCCAGCAACTCCCCACCACCTAGCAATCTGCCAAATCCCATAAGACAAGAGACTGTTTGGCCTAAAAAGGAAATAAAATGACCAAATCCCATAATATCCGGTCAACTTGGGCTGAAATAGGAAAAAAACAAAAGAGGTCAGCAAAGGCCTAATAATGAGATGACTTGTCATGGGAGGAAATGACATCAATGCCCTTGCCACCGTCTCCTTCTCCTTCAACGCACACAGCTTCGCAAAAGCATCGACGTTTGGATTTCCGGCAAGCCGGCGATTGCACAGGGGATAGGCGGTCAGAACTGAGAAACCAACCAAGATTCGTCTTCCGGAGCACAAAGCTTGTTGGATTCGGTCCCTACGATCCCCTTCGTCGCTCAAAACCAGGAAATATTTCATGCGTCCACCGTTTGTGATCAGAAGAGGTAAAGAGCTACCGTGCTCCGAAGATGAGAAAAACCGGCCGACAGGCCATCCACTCCTCTGGCCGCCAGGGTCAAAACACGTTCGAGTCGGTGCTGGTATTCTCCAACCCACGTCGAACAGAACCTAAAACTCGAAGCACAAGCAAGCCAGGGTACTCTTCGTCGGCCGAAGTCCATGCTTTACGGCCTCCGCCTTCCGACACCACATAGTAAAGACATGGAAACAGGGGCACGATACCTGAGATGCACGTTACCCAGAGCACTCGAAACCTGCCCATAAAATGGCCTCGATTCTCCACCTCCGAAGCTCTTCCGAGCAAACCACCAGCTGACGACGACAAAGTCAACCGTGCAGAGGCCTAGCAAAAACGCAAGATCCGGTGAATCGAAATGATCGTCCGAGGCTCGGACAGCTGTGGGGGGAGAAAGTTGAGAGCGCGTGGGGCGCGTAGAATTTTCCCCTGTGGGAGCAACTCACAGTAATGAATTTCTTCCTCCCCAAGGGCTAGCTTGAACAAATCGGGCTGGGTTTGTATCCTAATAGGATGTGGCCAGGGTCAATTTTTTGTTAAATCTGTTGTTTCTAGTTTGCCCCATAGGAGTTTTGGTATGGAACTGTACTTTAGAATGCTGGTGTAAGAACTTAGTTTTCATGAATAAAACATGGGCACTCTTTTCCGAGAAATTCTAATGAAAGGCGGACTAATATACGACTAAGAAACGCTGTTACCAGAAACATTGTAGGATAAATAATAAAATAGGTAAAGCGCTACCGGATATGTTGATTTAAAATAATGTATCCGGTAGAAAACATGAAAAAATATTAAAAAAATTGGTAACCGACAAACTTAAGTTATCGGTAGGTATCGACATAAACATAACAAAATAGGTAAAATTACTTATTTTGTTGATAAGAGTATCAACATATTAGGTATCGCCTATTATGTTATTACAGTTTAAGCTAACGGGGCCTTAGAAATCTCACATTAACAAAATCTGTAAAATTACTTATTTTGTTGATAAAAGTATCAACATATTCGGTAGCGCTTTACCTATTTTGTTATTAAAGTTTAGCTGATGGGGCATTGGAAATCTCACGATAACAAAATAGGTAAAATTACCTATTTTGTTGATAAGTGTATCAACATATCCAGTAAATTACTTATTTTAAGCTGATGGAGCATTGGAAAGTATCTATACTTTTTTAAGTAAATTACTTATTTTGTTGATACTTTTGAGTAAATTACTTATTTTGTTGATACTTTCAAAAGTATCTATATTTTTTTAAAAGTATCCATACTTTTTTAAAAAAAAAATATCGATACTTTTTGTTGATACTTTTTTAAAAGTATCGATACTTTCGAGCCACATTGCAACCGGTTACATTTCTTTTTAAAAAAGTATCGATACTTTTTGTTGATACTTTTTTAAAAGTCTCGATACTTTCGAGCCACATTGCAACCAGTTACATTGTTTTTTTAAAAAATATAGATACTTTCGAAAGTATCAACAAAATAAGTAATTTACTCAAAAGTATCAACAAAATAAGTATCAACAAAATATAGATAATTTTACCTATTGATAATTTTACCTATTTTGTTATGTTTAACCGGTCACCTATTTAACCAGTCACGCGTATATTAACTGCCTCGCAGTAGAGCCTCGGCATTGCAGTAGTCGAGATAAAATTATTATAGAAAAAATTAAACTAAAAACATACATTCTTAACATAATTAGGAATGTTTAAGGAACTAATAAGTGAACAAGATAGGCTTCATCATACTAACTAATAATACCGTACCAGAAACTGAAACTTTTAGGTGGTATTGTCTCTGAGTGTGAATTATCTGGATAGAGTAATCCAGCTTTCCAAACGAGGGAATGCCAAGAAAACCCAAATGTTACCTCTTTGGTGGCCAACTCAGAAGCATAAGGGAGAACGAACTTGACAGTGAGCTTGGATGGAATGGAGGAAGGAAAGAGAGGGGAGTTCTGGGAGGATCCATGTTGGCCATCACTTTGTTCCACGCCTCCGCGAACATTCTGGGAGGGGTACGGGGAATGTGGGGTTCCTTGACACCCTTTTTCTGGGTAAATATTTGGGCTTCATTATCTTTTATTTCATGGGCTGAAACTAGGCAACCCACCAATGGCTCTCTAATCTATAACTGGCTTCATTAACAGCAGTAAGCAGAAAGAAGAAATCTGCAAATGAAAGCCTATATATATATATAAGGGGCGGCTGCATTATCTTCCCTTTCCTTGCTGCTAGCCATTAGGGTTTTTACAGTAACGAGTAGTCCACTCATTGCTCAGCCATGGCTGAACAGGTCTACATTTCTACATCTCTTTCCATTTTCTTTACCTGTTGGCACTGCTTTGATCTTTCCATTTTCCTGTGTGTATTAGACGGAGAAGGCCTTCCTTAAACAGCCAAAAGTATTTTTGAGGTAACCAGCTTATTTATATTTCTTATTGCTAATTATCATTCCTAACACATTTTAGCATTCCTCTCTTTTTCAGTTCTAAAAAATCTGGGAAAGGAAAGAGACCTGGGAAGGGCGGGAATCGCTTCTGGAAAAGCATTGGATTAGGGTTCAAGACACCCAGAGAGGCAATTGAAGGTTTGCTTTTGTTTTGTTTGTAAGATTTCGGGGTCACATTTTTTAGCATTTTACTAGTTTTCAGCTGGAAGTTGTTTTAGGGTATGTTGCTTTAGGGATGGAACTAGGATGAAACCATTGGGGCAGTTTGCTTGACTTCTAAATGATTGGGACTTAAGAAGTATTTAAACAAAAAATGCGGAATGATGTTAAATTTGTCTGGTTTCAAAACTTTCAGGGACTTGGAAGTAATTAAACTGGAAAAGTTGGATGGGGGGAAGCTTGATTTCTCTGCTTTCAAAACTGATAAGGATTTAGAAAATAACTGAACCAGAAAAGTTTGGGGGACTACAACGTTGAGCCATAAGTGAATAAGGTTACCGAACCTTTTCAGACCTGCTCAAATAAGGATTTTTGCGGGCGGTGAAAGTCTTTAATTGAGTAAGGTTTGGTCCTGAATGGACCATTTCGACTCGCTTAGGGCCTCAAAGGTTTAGTCCTTAATCAACAACTTTGAAAGGTTTAGTCCCAGATTGAACATTTAGCCTTGATGTCATCTGATTTGTGGTTTGGCTAGCATTCATAGGATGCTATGTCTTTGGTTAACATGTTTCTGATTGTTTGGCTTCTGCTTAAATGGTGCGTGTCTCAGTCTAGAAATCTAACAATGCTCTAATTACTTCCATTATCACAGCTTCTCCCTGCCCATCGTAGAATCCATAACACTTGTATGAATGTCTAAATTTTCATTTTACTGCTATTTCATTCTTGATTGTCATTGGTTTCTACAATTGGATTTGTTGATACTTACGTTGGAGGTTTCACCATTGGTTAGGAACATATATTGATAAGAAATGCCCATTTACCGGCACTGTTTCTATCAGAGGCCGTATCCTTGCTGGCACTTGCCATAGTGCGAAAATGGTGAGGACCATTATCGTCCGAAGGAACTACCTTCACTTCATCAAGAAATACCAAAGGCAAGTTATCCGGTCTTTTTAAAAAAAATTGTAACATCTTTGTTAATTTGTTAGATATGTTGGCTTATATTATTTGCTGGAAATTGTGATGCACATTTGTGTATGTCATTTAATATGGTATGTTAATATTTTTTCAGATACGAAAAGAGGCACAGTAACATCCCAGCTCATATATCCCCCTGCTTTCGTGTTAAAGAAGGGGATCATGTTATAATTGGGCAATGCAGGTAGATCGTTTCATTCCATTTTATCCATTACATATTTACTGTCTCCCTTGAGTCCCAACCTCCCCACCACCACAAAAATATTCTTAATAACCACTATATTGACTTATAGATAAACTTTGCAGGCCGTTGTCGAAGACGGTGAGGTTCAATGTCTTGAAGGTCATTCCAGCCGGGTCTTCTGGTGGAGGGAAGAAGGCTTTTGCTGCCTTGTGAAGAGGTTAGCTTTTGAGTGTCGGTTTTCAGGTGTATTCACTATATGAACTTCGTGTTGGTCTCGGTTTAATTGTCTCATTTTGATGGAAACATAATTTGTTGGGTTAATCTCCATTGTTACAATTGAGAGGAACTATTTATGTTTTGCCTTTGATTTCTTAAATGAATTGGACTGTGTTTTTTACTGCAGATGGAACATATAGTTACAGTTTATAGGAACTATTTGACGTTGACACAGCACTGTGTAATAACCGCTGTAAACGAAGTGAAGTTCAGTAATCTGTTCAGTTCGTTTATTAAATGAATGAGAGACTTGTTTGTTTAAATTTTATTCACATTATTCATTTATATTTATTATTTTTTATAACAAAAGTATTATATTTAAAAAAATTAAAAACATTAAAATTATGAAATAAAAAAATTAAACAATACTTTATGTATAGTATTTCAGACTTCCTAAAAAAATTAAACAATATTCAATACTCACTTGCATTTGTTTATCATTTTCAAGAACAAATATGAACGAACACGAACACGTTATATTTCTTAGTGAACACGAATAAACTATATTTCTTAACGAACGCGAATAAAAAATTATGTTTGTTTAGTTGTTTGTTTATTTTTACGGTCAAAATTAAAGAATGATCATGAACATACCCTTTATGATGTCCTTAACTATCTAGGAATTTGCTCCTTTCTTACCAGCCCAAGGGGCCTCGCCAAGCATCACCTTAACAACTTTCTAAAACAATCCAACTTACCTAAACCCTTTCGGATATAGTTACCGAGTTATTGTTTTTCTTTTAATATAGTAACAGAAATGTTCTACTTGTTATTAGACGAAATGAAAAATGCAAAAAAGAAAAAGAAAAGAAAAGAAAACCCTTCTGAAGATGTGGAGGAGCATGGGATTAATTTCTAAGCCTGCTCGCATGGAATTCGACCACCCAATAAACTAATCCACAAGTTAGAAACCAAATCTCTATATACATGCATACGTGTTAACTTTTTAGTTATATAACAATTTGTTTACAGCTCCAAAAATCCAACGACCCATTGACTGTAATTTTAAGTCAATGTGGATTAGATAATTCTAATATCTAACAACCCCTCTTCAAACTTGTTTATTTTCCATTCAGGAACGGAACTAACGAATAGAGGGAAGGGACGCGCTTCTAGTTATTTTGTCGGATTATAATTTAAGTCTTTATCAAGTTTAAGTATTAGATAAATTAAGTTTTGTTTTTTTTTAATTTTGAGTTTAAATATTTACAAAATTTTAAAATATACTTTGATACACAAGCTTGTTAATTTTAGTGTTTAAAGTTTGGAGTTGTAGGGTTTAGAAATTACTATTTAAGGATGGGATTTAGAGTTTAGGGATTAGAGCTCATGATTTAAGGCTTTAAGGATCTAGGGTATAGATTTTATAGTTTAAATATGAAAATTTCTGTAAATAATTTTACGCAGCATATGTATTAAAATATGACTCAAAAACTCTTGAACATTATCAATTTTATCTATCTCAATATTTGATCATGTTTCTAACCTTGTTTTCCATTCATTACCAGTTAATTCAGAAAATATATTATAATCGTTGAGCAAGAATAGTCAATCAAACGAGGGCTAGCTGAAAATATATAAGATGACAAAGGGATACAAACAGAAATGGAGTCGAAGTTTAAAATTGAGGTAAAATATAAAATATTTGAAAGTGGGAGAGGCAAATTTAAAAATAAACTAACTTATAAAAGAATTTATAAAAAACAAAGTTGAAAAAAAAATTCTTAGGATGTGGGGCAATTACCCTTACCCACCCCACATACCTCCGTAACTTATAATTATCTATACGAGAAGGGAAATCTGCATTGTAAAATGACAAAAGTCTGTAAAGCAATTGGATAAATGATTCCACAGCCAGAAATTTCTTGGTTTCTAGGATTTTGCCTAAACAATTACAACCTATATATAATAATCAAAGGGCGAGGGAATGGAATTCACATCCCTTTTGACATTTCTTCCATGGCCAACCAGATATATTATCAAACAAAAGGGAAAAAAATTATCCACACATTGCCTTATCAACTTGATTGTTTGGTACAAAGTCTGAATCAACCCTGAAATAAGTCTAGCATTCCATGGAATAATCCAAATCCATATAAATACTTTTGTCTGATAATCACATTGGGTCCCGATTCCCGACTACATCAAAACAAAATCAGGTCGGATTCTAGTTTAAAGGGTACTTTTTTTTAAATAATTTTTTTATTAATATATAAGATATGATTTAAAATTTTATTTAAACTGCATCGAACTCTTATTATAGAATGAACAATTTATTAGTATTTTCTCAAAGAGAGTAGGAGCTGTAAATCAAAACACAAAGGACCAAACATTAGGGATTCCAAGGGGACATTCTACGAGTGCAAAGGAAGCAAAGTACCAAGAGAATTAGAAGGTTAAAATCTACCATTTTTCTTTCTTTCTTTTGGGGGTTTAACTTTCAACATTGGGTGGTCAAGTATTAAAAGCTTTAAATGAGATGGGTAGAATGCATGGTTTTTCTATAAAAAAAATTGATTTCTGATGAAATACACTCTACAATTCCTACCCCTCTCCTTGTCATATATTTCTATTTGTATAATCGTTGATATTTATGCGGTGCTGAATCCACCCTCGTCATATTTTACCTTCTTTTACAAGAAAAATAAAATAAAATCCAAAAATATATAAAGATGGAAATTCTTTTAAACTTTCCTTATCTTGACTTTGGGATTTTGGCGTAACCTTTCTGACTCGTCAATCACAAGTTCATTTTTTTTATTGCATGGAATTTACTTTGCCTTTTCCTTGTTTTCTTCATCCTTAAAAAACCTTTAAAAAGATAGCATAGAAGCTTGACTTTACTGAAAATTAAATTGGTTTATCTAACAATAATTATCAATTGTTTTAATGGAATAGAACATTAAACCCTTCAAGTAAATTGTTATAATTACTGAGATGATAATGACAAATAAACGAATAATCACAAACGCAAAAAAAAAAAACATTAAGATTTATGTGGAAATTTCTAAAAGAGAAGAATCACGAGAAGAGGAAGAGAAGACTTTATTATGTCAAAAAGGGAAAAAATAATAGAACTGATATTTTAACCATAATCCTTAGTATTAGACTATAATGGATAAGATATCTGTAATTCTAATAAAGAAATTTTTGGTTTATCTAAAAATGCAAGGGTGGGGAAATTGCAGCATAGTTTCCTTGTATGTACTATTTACAATCTTTACTTCTTATTTTTAACGCCTATTTGGTTAAATACCATTAGCCGAAAGAGATGGTTGTTACTTGTTAGATCCGGCACGGCCAGCCCTGGCGGTGTAGGTGAGCTAAAACCACCTCACTCGGTATACATCCACAGTTAGGTAAGAAACAGGAAACAATATATCTAACAACAATTCGAGTTCGGTTTATAAAACCCCGAATATAACCACGGCCGAAATGATAAAGTTGTTGTATAACCACACTAAAATCCATTCTCATTACCCAAAGATTTGTATTTGGAATAATGGTTTGTTCTTAATGTTATTTTAATACGTTATCTGTCTTATTTGTCTAGCCAAAATATGTATTTATTATGGATTATTATCCCATGTACATGTAATAGATTTTTTTTTGTTTATACAAGCGTCTTAATTTTAGGGTTTAGGATTTTAGTTTAGAGTTTTATGTGTATTAGTGTATAAGTTTAGAATTTAAAGTTTAAGATTAGAATTTAGGGTTTAAGGTTAGTGTTTAGGGTTTAGGATAATATGGTTAGGTATTTAAGTTTTAACTTATAAACCCTAAATATGAACCACAAACCTAAAATTCTATCAACAACCCCTGAATTCAAAAACTACACTTAAATCCCTAAACCTTAAAACTAAAACGTTATGCAAACAAAGTTTCCACACGCGCTTGTACATAAAATAATTATCGATTTATTATTACTGCAATTTCTGCTATATGCTACTATAATATTGAACTTGTGTAGATCATGTTCAATACTTAATTACCATATCATCCAGTCAACTAATTGAATAACATAATAATTCAGCTAAACAAACGGCTCATAGTGACGGTTGCATCAAAACGTGTATTTAATCTTTGTACTTTTTTTTGTTCTTTAATTTGATTAGCTTTAATGTTTGGAATTTTATTTTAGGCTCGTTACTCTATTCTCAAAAGACATGTCTGATAGAATGTGCAGCGTCGCCGTTTATATATATCCTAATACCTTTCCTTTTATTTCTGATGTAGGATTAAAGATCTCGCCTCTTCTCAGACGTGACATTCTCCCCCACTCAACCTCATGGCACCCTCGTCACGAGCTTCTGCTCTCATGATTGGCCAATTGTCACGGTTGTCCACCTTGCCTACCCTACTCACGGGCTGTAGATACTAGATAAAGGATGCAGTTGACTGCAGGGAAGAGACAATATTTACAGTCCCCGACTCCCTGGTAATTTTTGAAGGAGCGAGGGCGTTAGAATTGGTTTAATGACCATCCGATGGCTCACCCTCAAATCTTACGGTATTAAATAATGGAGTATACCTTTTTTTTTTTCTGGTAATGAATTATAACACTCCTACGATAAAAAAAATTATTACACTCCAAATATAGAGTACGTATAGTAAAAATATGTCGTATTGATAGATTTGTACATTTGGTCATTATGCATATTTATTATACATCTCATTGTTATATAATTAAAAAAAGAATTTTTTTTGAAATGAAAAAAAATATTTTGTTAAAATTAAGAAATTGAGTGGATTTTAAGCCATTCAAATATATCTAATATTTTTTTAGTTTAATGATTAGTATTTAATCTATTAGTTAATTAATTCGAATAAAGTATTGCAGAAATTTATTATAGGGGACTATCTCAATTAGGGGTGTTCATTGTTCGGTTAAAACCGAATTAAACGACTGGATCAAATTAGTTCGATTAAACAGTCGACGACCGAAGTTTTTTTGGTCGGTCAACGGTTAAGAAAATTTTCAAAGTTCGTTAATTCGGTTCGAAAGTGATTACTTAACCGAATTACTTAATTTATCCGAAATATAACAAATATTAAATATATTATATTTATACATATTAAGCACATATCCATTCTGGAACCCAACTTTTTAACGCAAATGAAAAAAAAAACTCAACTCTTTTTTTGAATAAGTCTAAAGATGATTACAACGTAATATCTGTTCACACATATTCTTAACCCTTTGACAAAGCACATACACCTCGTAGGCAAAATGATTTGAACTCGTGTCTCCTTGGATGAATATCATCCACTTTTCTACTAGGACACTTGTTGGGTTAAAAAAAACTCAATATAATATAAAAAAATAATGTCATGGTCTCGAGTCCACTTATTAAATAATTTTCGTAAGTATTTTATTTATTTATGTAGAAATATAATATATTTATTTAACATATTATTGATACAATTTAAGGCATATTTGGGTGAAAAATCCTTTTTTAATAATTATATAGGTTTTTGGCTCCCTCCCAGAATTATTTGGAAAAAAGACCCCAAACATGCCACGTAGTAAAACCTCGCGTTCTCTGGGAAGCGAGACGCGAACTCGTGTTCTATAGAGCGCGCGTTTCATCTACGTGGCATCGTTGTTTGAAATAACGGTTTTTCAGGAACTCGCGTTCTACAGAACACGAGGTCCCTGAGAATTTGAAAAGGCGACTGAATATATCGCACAGAAATCGCGTTGAAAAACAAGGGTGGGTAGGCATGTTCGAGCCCAATTTCGGGCTTATAAATCGTATATTTTTAGCGAACATCGAGTTTGGGTTCGTAGTACTGGAAATTCTCTATCGTATGACACCAACACGGTCAATTTCCATCCATTCTAAACTGGCTTAAAATGGCTTCCAAAACCCTATGCTATCATCCTTTTTTGAATGAAATTGCCTTTGAACAAAGGTCGATACGCATGTTCGAGCAAAATTTCAGGCGTATAAATCGTACATTTTTAGCAAACATCGAGTGTGGATTTATAGTACTAGAAATTCTTTATTATATGGCACCAACACGGTCAATTTCCGTCCATTATACGCTGACTAAAATTCGCTTCGAAAACGCTATCCTAGCATATTTTTTTGAATGATTGGAAGTATAAGATGACCTATTTTATAAAACGAATTAGACTGATTTTATTGATCGATAGTTATGGGCGAACTCGCGTAAACAAATTACAATGATTTAATTAAGACAAGGGGTCGAGCGATTAGGACACTTGGTCCTTGAGTGTCCAGGATTTTTACATATACTACAATGTTTCTTTTGTCCAGTTTTTTTTCTCGATGTTTGACCATACCCTCGGCACAGTGTATTCGTGTAGACCGTGGACGTCTTTTGTCTCTCAATAGTGCTGGATCTGGGCGTATGGTCAGTTCAGTGTCAACGACATTTGGATCAACCTCATTTTCGATTGGAGGAAACTCTTTTTGGTAAACCTTAAACACCGTTTGGAGTAAGTATACCGGATCAACCAGTTGCATGTAGACTATCCGTTGGTTTGCGCAAGCAGCAATGACGTGTGCGCACATGTATTTGAATGTTTGGAATATTCCACACTCGCAGGTTCTTGCCCTGAGATCTACCACGTACGCGTTGTGCTGAATACCTTCCAACCGCCTGGAAAATTCTGAAACACAGAACTTGTGTCCTTCTCGCGAGAAGGGAGTTGCAGTCACATGTCTTGATTGGTGCACTTAAGTTTGCAGTTTTGTGCGGAAATCCAGATGGACTATGTGACCACCTGCCATGTACTCAGTTGCTTGCCTTCCCAAGGTTGCAAATAGGGTAGCCAAACGATAGTAGGTCGCTTTGATAATGGAAGTGATAGGCAACTGCCGCAGTCTCTTCAGTGATGAGTTCACCGCCTCATCCAATTTCGTTATCATGTGACCACATCGTTTACCCCCGTCAAACGATCGAAGCCATTTTTCCCTCGGGATTTTTCAAGGTAGTCTGCTCCAAATTTGTTTCTCGTTCTCAGTTCCTCGAACACCACCTCCACCACTTGTACGTAGTGTGAGTTGCCTAAAGGATGACAATTGAATAGTTATAGGCGAACAACACATGCAAAGAGGTCGTAAATGAAAGCGAGCAGCAACTAATATGGTAAATGAAAATGACATAAAGGACGTACCCATTCTGAGCACCAATTCATGTTAATCACAGTCCTTGAACTGCATTTATGGTGGGAAATAAAGTCTCCAACGGCTCAAACTCAACCCTAACGGCTGGTAATGGCTACAAACTCAATTAGGAGTATAAAAGGGACCTCCAAGCATCAAGAGAAGGCTAATACTTCAATTGTAAACAACATTAAGATTAAGATTTTTTCTTAGAGCTTAATTGTCCATTTTCTTGTATAGACAACATTTGTGAGCTAAACATTGTTAAATTTGCTCAAGTGTTTAGGTTTTGGGTGAGAGCTAAATAGTCCAAACAAACACCTATTAGAGGGATTTCAAGTTTGCTTAGAATTTTTCTTGTAAAGAGGATTTACTCAAGCTTTGGGTAGAAAGCTTTGAGGGTTGTAAAGGTTGCCTCCTTAGCCTTGAAAAGGGGACGAAATTCTTAGTGAATTTGATTGAAATCCTTAGTGGGGAGCTAAGGTAGTGGATGTAGTTGCTTGTTAGAAGGTCGAACCACTATAAATCCTTGTGTCCAATTCCAATCTTTTAGCTTCCACTTTTACACCCAAAATTTCAATCTTCTCCAAACATGGAAAACACATCGATTGAAGGAAATTGAGCACCATAAAACCCAACAATTGGTATCAAAGCTAGGCTTAATTGAAGAGGATTAACATCCTATTGAGGTGATCCGAAAAGCTCGATACAACATATCAACCAACCGATCAAATGGTGCAATCCATCGACGAGCCACCATTCTTCGACGGAACACACTATGCTCATTGGAAGACAAGAATGATGGTTTTCATAAAGTCCAAGGACTACAAGCTTAGAGACATAATAGAAGACGGTCCGTTCGTGCCACAACAAAGGAAGGCGGATTAGAGCACGGATGATCGCAAGAAGATGGAGCTCAATTTCAAAGCCTTTCACATCATCTTTTGTGCATTGAGCCTCAATATGTACGAGAAGATGTCTTCTTATGAAGATGCCAAGAAGGTATGGGACAAGCTTGAAGTCACATACGAAGGAATCAACATAGTAAAAGAGACCAAGATCGGACTCCTCAACCTCGAGTATGAGAACTTCAAGATGGAACTGGATGAGGACATTACGAAGATGTTCAATAGATTCTCCATCATCAGCAATGGACTCAAAGGGTATGGAGAAATCATTCTGAAAGACAAACTTGTCCGCAAACTCATCTACTCTCTTCCCGAGTCTTGGGACTCAAAGAAGACGGCCATCATCGAAGCTAAAGATCTCAAATCCTTAAAGCTCGATGAACTCATGGGATCTCTCCTCATACACGAAATCATGAAGAAAGAAAGAGAAGAGGAGAAGAAAAATGAAGAGATAAAGAAGATGGGGGAGAAGAAAGTCAAAGAGCTAGGCATCAACGGGAGTGTCGCTGCTCTTAAATCTTCCAAATGCCGACATGTTGAATCAAGTGAGGAGGAAAGTGAAGACGAAGAGATGGCATATCTCTTCAAGAAATTCACCTGGTTCATGAAGAATGAAATGGAAAGATCTTATCATGAATCTAAGAAGAAGATGAAGGAATCCCACAAGTCCAACAAGAAGGGATCATCTTCAAAGCAAGCATATCTGGCCACATGGAGTGATGAAGACTCCACCGATGATAGGTAGCCCACCTATGCTTGATGGCCCTCAATGAGGGGGGAGTAACTTCTAACTCATTCATTTCAAATTCTCATACTTTTGATGAGTTACAAGAAGCCTATGATGAGTTGGTTTTCGAATTCAAGGCTTCATTTTCAAAAATTAAAAAGTTGATTTCAAAGTTGAAAAACGAAAATGATTTGCTTTTGAAAACCAATTTTGAGTTTGAAGTAAAATTGAAAGATTTTGAGCAACAAGTTTCTAGTTTACAAAACTTGCTTCAAAAAATGGAAAAAGATCATCAAAAAGAAGTTGATGATCTTAAGAAAGAAAATATTTTGATTTCCAAGGAACTTGAAAAGAAAAATGATTTTGAAAAATCAAAATTTTACCAAAGATAATCTATTGCCTCTAAATTTGTATATGGAAAATGTTTTAGAAGTGTTTGGGTTCCAAAAGAACTAATCACTTCACATAAAAAGGATAAAATTGAAAAATGGATACCTATGGGGACTAAATTTTGTGCTACAAATGTTTATGGATCCAAAGCAATTTGGATACCAAAAATTACTTGATTGTCTTATGATAGGTGTGATGGAGATTGATCAACAAGTCCTATTTTGAGGGGGAGCTCTATGCACACAAGGAAGAACACTTGAAGACTGAAGGCTTCACATCCTCCCTTGGAGTTCAAGTGTTGGTAAAATCTAGTTGTTTTTTTTATTTGTTTAATTCAATTTATTTACTTTTAATTCAACTAGATAATTATGTGTTGGACTAACATCTTTTGATGATGCTTTAAGTAAGGGGGAGCCATTTTAAAATCAAAATTCTTATTTGTGTCAATATTTTTTAACATCCTAAGTTATTTTGAACCTAAAAATATTTTAAATTCTTTTTGATATAACAAAAAAGGGGAGAGATTGGTTTGAAAAATTGTTTTTTTTTCAAATGAATAAGGGGAGCTTTAATTACTTTTCTATATTTCAACTCTTATTCAAATTTTTAAACTTAAAGGGGGAGAATCTTAAACAAAATTTTCAAGTTGGTTTTATTATATAAAAAAGGGGGAGATTGAAGAACTAAGTGTTTTGATATAATAATTGAAAAATGTTTTGGAAAAATTTGAAAAGAATTTAAAACATTTCTTTAAGTCCAAACAACTTGAAAATATATTTGAGGTATTTAAAAAGGTTTTTGGAAAAGTTTGGAATGCTTTAAAGTAGTCAAACCTGGCTTTTCAGCACTACCGTAGCGATACGGTATACCCCGTATCGATACCATTGTTAAATTTGCTCAAGTGTTTAGGTTTTGGGTGAGAGCTAAATAGTGCAAACAAACACCTATTAGAGGGATTTCTAGTTTGCTTAGAATTTCTCTTGTAAAGAGGGTTTACTTAAGCTTTGGGTAGAAAGCTTTGAGGGTTGTAAAGGTTGCCTCCTTAGCCTAGAAAATGGGACGAAATTCTTAATAAATTTGGTTGAAATCCTTAGTGGGGAGCTAAGTTAGTGGATGTAGGTACTTGTTAGAAGGTCAAATCACTATAAATCCTTGTGTCCAATTCTAATCTTTTAGCTTCCAATTTTACACCTAAAAATCCAATATTCTCCAAACTTGGCAAACACATCGATTGAAGGAAATCAAGAACCATAAAATCCAATAATTGGTATCAGAGCTAGGCTCAATTGAAGAGGATTAACATCCTATTGAGGTTATTCGGAAATCTCGATACAACATATCAACCAACCGATCAAATGGCGCAATTCATCGACAAGCCACCATTCTTCGACAGAACACACTATGCCCATTAGAAGACAAGAATGATGTTTTTCATAAAGTCCAAGGACTACAAGATTTGGAACATAGTAGAAGACGGTACGTTCGTGCCACAACGAAGGAAGGCGGATTGGAGCGCGGATGATCGCAAGAAGATGGAGCTCAATTGCAAAGTCTTGCATATCATCTTTTGTGCATTGAGCCCCAATATCTACGAGAAGATGTCTTCTTGTGAAGATGCCAACATCTACGAAGGAACCAATGAAGTAAAGGAGACCAAGATCGGACTCCTCAACCTCGAGTATGGGAACTTCAAGATGGAACCGGATGAGGACATTACGAAGATGTTCGATAGATTCTCCATCATCATCAATGGACTCAAAGGGTATGGAGAAATCATTTCGGAAGATAAACTTGTCCGCAAACGCATCTACTCTCTTCCTGAGTCTTGGGACATAAAGAAGACGACCATCATCGAAGCTAAAGATCTCAAATCTTTAAAGCTCGATGAACTCATGGGATCTCTCCTCACACACGAAATCATGAAGAAAAGAATAGAAGAGGAGAAGAAAGTCAAAGAGCTAGACATCAATGGGAGTGTCGTTGCTCTTAAATCCTCCAAATGCCGACATGTTAAATCAAGTGAGGAGGAAAGTGATGACGAAGAGATGGCATATCTCTTCAAGAAATTTTCCCGGTTCATGAAGAATGAAATGGAAAGATCTTATCATGAATCTAAGAAGAAGATGAAGGAATCCCACAAGTCCAACAAGAAGGGATCATCTTCAAAGCAAGCATATATGGCCACATGGAGTGATGAAGACTCCACCGATGATGAGGTAGCCCACTTATGCTTGATGGCCCTCAATGAGTGGGAAATAACTTCTAACTCATTCATTTCAAATTCTTATACTTTTGATGAGTTACAAGAAGCCTATGATGAGTTGGTTTTCGAATTCAAGGCTTCATTTTCAAAAATCAAAAAGTTGATTTCAAAGTTGAAAAACGAAAATGATTTGCTTTTGAAAACCAATTTTGAGTTTGAAGCAAAATTGAAAGATTTTGAGCAACAAGTTTGTAGTTTACAAAACTTGCTTCAAACAATGGAAAAGATCATCAAAAAGAAGTTGATGATCTTAAGAAAGAAAATATTTTGATTTCCAAGAAACTTGAAAAAACAAATGATTTTGAAAAATCAAAATTTTACCAAAGACAATCTAGTGCTCCTAGATTTGTATATGGAAAATGTTTTAGAAGTGTTTGGGTTCCAAAAGAACTAACCACTTCACATAAAAAGGATAAAATTGAAAAATGGATACCTATGAGGACTAAATTTTGTGCTACTAATGTCTATGGATCCAAAGCAATTTGTATACCAAAAATTACTTGATTGTCTTATGATAGGTGTGATAGAGATTGATCAACAAATCCTATTTTGAGGGGGAGCTTCATGCACACAAGGAAGAACACTTGAAGAATGAAGGCTTCACATCCTCCCTTGGAGTTCAAGTGTTGGTAAAATCTAGATGTTTTTTTTATTTGTTTAATTCAATTTATTTACTTTAATTCAACTAGATAATCATGTGTTGGACTGACATCTTTTGATGATGCTTTAAGTAAGGGGGGGCCATTTTAAAACCAAAATTCTTTTTTGTGTCAATCTTTTTTAACATCCTAAGTTATTTTGAACCTAAAAATATTTTAAATTCTTTTTGATATAACAAAAAGGGGGAAAGATTGGTTTGAAAAATTGTTTTTTTTCAAATGAATAAGGGGAGCTTTAATTACTTTTCTAAATTTCATCTCTTATTCAAAATTTTAAACTTAAAGGGGGAGAATCTCAAACAAAATTTTCAAGTTGGTTTTATTATATCAAAAAGGGGGACATTGAAAAACTAAGTGTTTTGATATAATAATTGAAAAATGTTTTGGACAAATTTGAAAAGAATTTAAATCATTAGTAGGGAGCTAAGTTAGTGGATGTAGGAACTTGTTAGAAGGTCAAATCACTATAAATCATTGTGTCTAATTCTAATCTTTTAGCTTCCACTTTTACAACTAAAAATCCAATATTCTCCAAACTTGGCAAACACATCAATTGAAGGAAATCAAGCACCATAAAATCCAACAATTGGTATCAGAGCTAGGCTCAATTAAAGAGGATTAACATCCTATTGAGGTTATCCGGAAAGCTCGATACAATATATCAACCAACCGATCAAATGGCGCAATTCATCGACAAGACGTCATTCTTCGACGGAACACACTATGCCCATTGGAAGACAAGAATGATGTTTTTCATAAAGTCCAAGGACTACTAGCTTTGGAACATAGTAGAAGACGGTACGTTCGGGCCACAACGAAGGAAGGCAGATTGGAGCGTGGATGATCGCAAAAAGATGGAGCTCAATTGTAAAGCCTTGCACATCATCTTTTGTGCATTGAGCAACAACATCTACATGAAGATGTCTTCTTGTGAAGATGCCAATGAGGTATGGGATAAGCTTGAAGTCACATATGAAGGAACCAGCGAAGTAAAGGAGACCAAGATCGGACTTCTCAACCTCGAGTATGAGAACTTCAAGATGGAACCGAATGAGGACATTACGAAGATGATCGATAGATTCTCTATCATCATCAATGGACTCAAAGGGTATGGAGAAATCTTTCCGAAAGATAAACTTGTCCGCAAACTCATCAACTCTCTTCCCGAGTCTTGGGACTCAAAGAAGACGGCCATCATCGAAGCTAAAGATCTCAAATCCTTAAAGCTCGATGAACTCATGGGATCTCTCCTCACACACGAAATCATGAAGAAAAGAAGAGAAAAGGAGAAGAAAATGAAGAGATAAAGAAGATGAGGGAAAAGAAAGTCAAAGAGCTAGGCATCAACGGGAGTGTCGTTGCTCTTAAATCCTCCAAATGCCGACATGTTGAATCAAGTGAGGAGGAAAGTGAAGATGAAGAGATGGCATATCTCTTCAAAAAATTCTCCCGGTTCATGAAGAATGAAATGGAAAGATATTATCATGAATCTAAGAAGAAGATGAAGGAATCCCACAAGTCCAACAAGAAGGGATCATCTTCAAAGCAAGCATATCCGGCCATATTGAATGATGAAGACTCCACCGATGATGAGGTAGCCCACTCATGCTTGATGGCCCTCAATGAGGGGGAGGTAACTTCTAACTCATTCATTTCAAATTCTTATACTTTTGATGAGTTACAAGAAGCCTATGATGAGTTGGTTTTCGAATTCAAGGCTTCATTTTCAAAAAACAAAAAGTTGATTTCAAAGTTGAAAAACGAAAATGATTTGCTTTTGAAAACTAATTTTGAGTTTGAAGCAAAATTGAAAGATTTTGAGCAACAAGTTTCTAGTTTACAAAACTTGCTTCAAACAATGGAAAAAGATCATCAAAAAGAAGTTGATGATCTTAAAAAATAAAATATTTTGATTTCCAAGGAACTTGAAAAGAAAAATGATTTTGGAAAATCAAAATTTACCAAAGACAATCTAGTGCCCCTAGATTTGTATATGGAAAATGTTTTAGAAGTGTTTGGGTTCCAAAAGAACTAACCACTTCACATAAAAAGGATAAAATTGAAAAATGGATACCTATGAGGACTAAATTTTGTGCTACTAATGTCTATGGATCCAAAGCAATTTGGATACCAAAAATTACTTGATTGTCTTATGATAGGTGTGATGGAGATTGATCAACAAGTCCTATTTTGAGAGGGAGCTCCATGCACACAAGGAAGAACACTTGAAAAAGGAAGGCGTCACATCCTTCCTTGGAGTTCAAGTATTGGTAAAATCTAGTTGTTTTTTATTTGTTTATTTCAATTTATTTACTTTTAATTCAACTAGATTATCTTGTGTTGGACTAACATCTTTTGATGATGCTTTAAGTAAGAGGGAGCCATTTTAAAACCTAAATTCTTATTTGTGTCAATCTTTTTAACCTCCTATATTATTTTGAACCTAAAAGTATTTTAAATTCTTTTTTATAAGTATTTTAAATTCTTTTTGATATAACAAAAAGAGGGAGGGATTGGTTTGAAAAATTGTGTTTTTCAAATGAATAAGAGGAGCTTTAATTACTTTTCTATATTTCATCTCTTATTCAAATTTTTAAACTTAAAGGGGGTGAATCTCAAACAAAATTTTCAAGTTGGTTTTATTATATCAAAAAGGGGGAGATTGAATAATTAAGTGTTTTGATATAATAATTGAAAAATGTTTTGGACAAAATTGAAAAGAATTTAAAACATGTCTTTAAGTCCAAACAACTTGAAAATATGTTTGAGGTATTTAAAAGGGTTTTGGCAAAGTTTGGAATGCTTTAAAGTAGTCAAACATGGCTTTTCAGCACTACCGTACCGATACGGTATACCCCGTCTCGATACCATTTTAATCCAGATTTGATTTTTCCAAAACCCGTACCGATACAGGCTTGCCCGTATCGATACGGAGAGGGGTCGTACCGATACAACTTTAAGCGTACCGATCCTTGCTTTAACAACCCCCAACGGTTATTTCCCAACGGTCTTTTAAAGTGCAGACCGTACCGATACGCTCCCTAGCGTATCGATACACATAGGCTGGCAAGAGCCCAACGGCTAGTTCTGAAGAAGAGCGTACCGATACGGGTACCCGTGTACTGATACGGCAGGCACCAGAACTGCATTTATGGTGGGAAATAAAGTTTCCAACGACTCCAATTCAACTCTAACGGCTAGTAACAGCTACAAACTCAATTAGGGGTATAAAAGGGACCTCCAAGCATCAAGAGAAGGCTAACGATTCAATTGTTAACAACACTATGATTAAGATTTTGTCTTACAACTTAATTGTCCATTTTCTTATATAGACAACACTTGGGAGCTAAACATTGTTAAATTTGCTCAAGTGTTTAGGTTTTGGGTGAGAGCTAAATAGTGAAAACAAACACCTATTAGAAGGATTTTAAGTTTGCTTAGAATTTCTCTTGTAAAGAGGGTTTACTCAAGCTTTGGGTAGAAAGCTTTAAGGGTTGTAAAGGTTGCCTCCTTAGCCTAGAAAAGGGGACGAAATTCTTAGTGAATTTGGTTGAAATCCTTAGTGGAGAGCTAAGGTAGTGGATGTATTTGCTTGTTAGAAGGTCAAACCACTATAAATCATTGTGTTCAATTCCAATCTTTTAGCTTCCAGTTTTACACACAAAAAATCTAATCTTCTCCAAAATTGACAAATACATCGATTGAAGGAAATCGAGCACCATAAAATCTAACAATTGGTATCAGAGCTAGGCTCAATTGAAGAGGATTAACATCCTATTGAGGTTATCCGGAAAGCTCGATACAACATATCAACCAACCGATCAAATGGCGCAATCATCGACAAGACGCCATTCTTCGACGGAACACACTATGCCCATTAGAAGACAAGAATGATGTTTTTCATAAAGTCCAAGGACTAAAAGCTTTGGGACATAGTAGAAGACGGTCCGTTCGTGCCATAACGAAGGAAGGCATATTGGAGGGCGGATTATCGCAAGAAGATGGAGCTCAATTGCAAAGCCTTGCACATCATCTTTTTTGCATTGAAACCCAACATCTACGAGAAGATGTATTCTTATGAAGATGCCAATGAGGTATGGGACAAGCTTGAAGTCACATACGAAGGAACTAACGAAGTAAAGGAGACCAAGATCGGACTCCTCAACCTCGACTATGAGAACTTCAAGATGGAACCGGATGAGGACATTACGAAGATGTTCGATAGATTCTCCATCATTATCAATGGACTCAAAAGGTATGGAGAAATCATTCCGGAAGATAAACTTGTCCGCAAACTCATATATTCTCTTCCCGAGTCTTGGGACTCAAAGAAGACGACCATCATCGATGCTAAAGATCTCAAATCCTTAAAGCTCGATGAACTCATGGGATCTCTCCTCACACATGAAATCATGAAGGAGTGAAGAGAAGAGGAGAAGAAAAAGGAAGAGATAAAGAAGATGGGGGAGAAGAAAGTCAAAGAGCTAGGCATCAACGAGAGTATCATTACTCTTAAATCCTCCAAATGCCGACATGTTGAGTCAAGTGTGGAGGAAAGTGAAGACGAAGAAATGGCATATCTCTTCAAAAAATTCTCCCGGTTCATGAAGAATGAAATGGAAAGATCTTATTATGAATCTAAGAAGAAGATGAAGGAATCCTACAAGTCCAACAAGAAGGGATCATCTTCAAAGCAAGCATATCTAGCCACATGGAGTGATGAATACTCCACCGATGATGAGGTAGTCCACCTATGCTTCATGGCCCTCAATGAGGGGGAGGTAACTTCTAACTCATTCATTTCAAATTCTTATACTTTTGATGAGTTACAAGAAGCCTATGATGAGTTGGTTTTCGAATTCAAGGCTTTATTTTCAAAAAATAAAAAGTTGATTTCAAAGTTGAAAAACGAAAATGATTTGCTTTTGAAAACCAATTTTGAGTTTGAAGAAAAATTGAAAGATTTTGAGCAACAAGTTTCTAGTTTACAAAACTTGCTTCAAACAATGGATAAAGATCATCAAAAAGAAGTTGATGATCTTAAGAAATAAAATATTTTGATTTCCAAGGAACTTGAAAAGAAAAATGATTTTGGAAAATCAAAATTTTACCAAAGATAATCTTGTGCCCCTAGATTTGTAAAGGAAAATGTTTTAGAAGTGTTTGGGTTCCAAAAGAACTAATCACTTCACATAAAAATGATGAAATTGAAAAATGGATTCCTAAGGGGACTAAATTTTGTGCTACTAATGTCTATGGATTCAAAGCAATTTGGATACCAAAAATTACTTGTTTGTCTTATGATAGGTGTGATGGAGATTGATCAACAAGTCTTATTTTGAGGGGGAGCTCCATGCACACTAGGAAGAACACTTGAAGAAGGAAGTCTTCACATCATCCCTTAGAGTTAAAGTGTTGGTAAAATCTAGTTGTTTTTTATTTGTTTAATTCAATTTATTTACTTTTAATTCAACTAGATTATCATGTGTTGGACTAACATCTTTTGATGATGCTTTAAGTAAGGGGGCCATTTTAAAACCAAAATTCTTATTTGTGTCAATCTTTTTTAACCTTCTAAGTTATTTTGAACCTAAAAGTATTTTAAAATCTTTTTGATATAACAAAAAGGGGGGAGAGATTGGTTTGAAAAATTGTGTTTTTCAAATGAATAAGGGGGAGCTTTAATTACTTTTCTATATTTCATCTCTTATTCAAATTTTTAAACTTAAAGGGGGAGAATCTCAAACAAAATTTTCAAGTTAGTTTTATTATATCAAAAAGGGGGAGATTGGAGAACTAAGTGTTTTGATATAATAATTGAAAAATGTTCTGGACAAATTTGAAAATAATTTAAAACATGTCTTTAAGTCCAAACAACTTGAAAATATGTTTGAGGTATTTAAAAAAGTTTTTGGAAAAGTTTGGAATACTTTAAAGTAGTCAAACCTAGCTTTTCAGCACTACCGTACCGATACAATATACCCTGTATCGATACCATTTTAATACAGATTTGATGCTGCCAAAATACGTACCGATACAGGCTTGCCCATATTGATATGGAGAGGGGTCGTACCAATACGCATTTAAGCGTACCGATCCTTGCTTTAACAACCCCAATGGCTATTTCCCAACGTTCTTTTAAAGTGCAGACTGTACCGATACGCTCCCTAGCGTATCGATACGTATAGGCTGGCAAGAGCCCAACAGCTAGTTCTGAAGAAGGGCGTACCGATACGTGTACCCGTGTACCGATACGGTAGGCACCAGAACTGCATTTATGGTGGGAAATAAAGTCTCCAACGGCTCCAATTCAACCCTAACAGCTAGTAACGACTACAAACTCAATTAGGAGTATAAAATGGACCTCCAAGCATCAAGAGAATGCTAATGATTCAATTGTCAACAACACTATGATTAAGATTTTGTCTTAGAGCTTAATTGTCCATTTTCTTGTATAGACAACACTTGTGAGCTAAACATTGTTAAATTTGCTCAAGTGTTTAGGTTTTGGGTGAGAGCTAAATAGTGCAAACAAACACATATTAGAGGGATTTCAAGTTTGCTTAGAATTTTTCTTATAAAGAGGGTTTACTCAAGCTTTGGGTAGAAAGCTTTAAGGGTTGTAAAGGTTGCCTACTTAGCCTAGAAAAGGGGACAAACTTCTTAGTGAATTTGGTTGAAATCCTTAGTGGGGAGCTAAGGTAGTGGATGTAGGTGCTTGTTAGAAGGTCAAACCACTATAAATCCTTGTGTCCAATTCCAATCTTTTAGCTTCCACTTTTACACCCAAAATTTCAATCTTCTCCAAAATTGGCAAACACATCGGTTGAAGGAAATCGAGCACCATAAAACCCAACAAGTGTACTTAAAATTAAATCTGTTACAAACAGCATAAACAGTCAATGCTTCCTTAAATTGTTTTGGGCTCTCAAATATCATACCCAAATCAAACCTAGGAACATCACTATTCTCGTCAAAGTAATTTTTCTTACCTTTCCTACAAATAACCTCGCTGTCAGAATCAGTTCTATAATTGCCAACATCATCTGATGGTATGTAATCTGTGTAACTGTTATCATGCTCTACATTTGCTTCTTTCTCTTGACCACCTCTGAAATTAACTTTTGTCTGTTGCTGTACTTCATCCCCTACATTTCTGTTTTTGAATCTTTTTTGTTCTCCAAGATTTGAGTTATCTCTTTATCATCTTCATCAGTCAGCCATTCTTCAGCCCTTAAATCTTCTGGCTCAGCCTCTGATGATTCACTGTCGGTTGACAGAGTTTCTTTCTCATTAACACCTTCATTTACAACTGTACACGTCTGTAGAACTAATGTTTTGATATAATATTTGAAAAATATTTTGGACTATTTTAAAAAGAATTTAAAAACATTTCTAAAGTCCAAACATCTTGAAATTATGTTTAGGAAGTTTTTAAATGGTTTTTAATGTGTTTCAAAAGCCAAATTTCTCAAAAACCAAAGGGCGTTTCGAAACACCATAGGGCGTTTCGAAACAGGGGGATTCCAGTGGCAAAACGTTTCGATACTCGTATCGAAACGGGCCAAGCGTTCCGAAACGGTATAGGCCGTTTCGATACGCCTACGTGGCAACGACCCTAACGGCTATAAACCCCAACGGCTCTTTCCCAACTAATATTCAAAATGCAGGCGTTTCGAAACAGGGTTAAGGCATTCCGATACGCGTTCCGAAACGGCTATAGGGTGTTCCGAAACGGGTACCCCGACAGGCTGCAACGGCTATCTCTATAAAGAAGGCGTTCCGAAACGGGCTTGAAGCGTTCCGAAACGGGTAGCAGCTGAATTGCATTTTGGAGAAAATTAAAGTCTTCAAACGGCTATATTTTGATCCCAACGGCCATAAACGGCTACATACTCAATTTGGAGTATAAATAAGACCTCCAAGCATCAAGATTGACAAGGAGCTTCAATTGTTACAACATTATGAGTGAAATATTTGTCTAGAGCTTAAATCGTTTATTTCTTGCTTAGACAACACTTGTGAGCTTACTTTGTTAAATTTGCTCAAGTGTCTTAGGTTTTGGGTGAGTGCTTCATTGTGCAAACAAAACACCTATTAGAGGGTTCAAGTTTGCTTCTTTGTTTATCTCTTGTAAGAGAGGGGTTCCTTCAAGCTTTGGGTAGAAAGCTTCGAGGGTTTTGATCAAGGCTTTGGGTAGAAGCTTGATCGTTGTAAAGGGTTTCCTCCTAAGCCTAGAAAAGGGGACGAATCAATTAGTGGATTGATTGTGAAATCCTTAGTAGGAAGCTAAGGTAGTGGATGTAGACCTTGGTTAGAAGGTTGAACCACTATAAATCATCGTGTCTTTATTCTTTTAGCTTCCTAAACCCTTCCACCCAAAAATCCACCTCTCCACCACTTGGCGAGCATAATCGGTTGATCGAATCGAGCGTCGAAAAACCCAACAATTGGTATCAGAGCTTGGCTCAATCGAAGGGGATTCACATCCTATTGAGAAGATCCGGCAAGCTCGATCAACATTTCACCAACCGGCTCAAAATGTCGCAATCCATCAACATACCGCCTTTCTTCGACGGAGATCACTATGCCCATTGGAAGACAAAGATGAAATTCTTCTTGAAGGCAAGAGATTACAAGCTATGGGACATAGTTGAAGATGGTCCGTTCGTGCCTCAAGGAAGCAAAGCGGAATGGAGTGCCGACGATCGCAAGAAGATGGAGCTAAATTGTAGAGCCTTGCACATGCTTTTTTGTGCATTTGGCCCAACCATCTATGAGAAGATGTCTTCTTGTGAAAGTGCCAATGAGGTATGGGACAAGCTTGAAGTCACATACGAGGGGACTAATGAAGTCAAGGAGACCAAGATTGGACTCCTAACCTTGGAGTATGAGAACTTCAAAATGGATCCGGAAGAGAACATTGAGAAAATGTTCGATAGATTCTCCACCATCACCAATGGTCTCAAAGGGTATGGAGAACTCATTCCGGAAGAAAAGCTTGTTCGAAAGCTCATCTACTCACTTCCCGAGTCTTGGGACTCAAAAAGGACCGCCATCATCGAAGCCAAAAATTTGAAGACTTTGAAGCTTGATGAACTCATGGGGTCACTTCTTACTCATCAAATCATGAAGAAAAATAAAGAGGATGAGAAAAAGAGGGAAGCAATTAGAGCTATGGGAGAGAAGAAACTCAAGAGTATTGGCATCAATGTAAATGCCATTGCTCTCAAATCCTCCACAAGTCATCATGTAGATTCAAGTGAGGAGGATAGTGAAGATGAAGAGATGGTCCATCTCTTCAACAAATTCACCCGGTTCATGAAGAACAAAATGGAAAAATCCAAGCATGAATCGAGGAAGAAGATGAAGGATTCCCACAAATCCAAAAGGAAGGGATCATCTTCTAAACAAGCATATGTGGCCACTTGGAGTGATGAAGACTCCACCGATAATGAAGTAGCCCACCTATGCATGATGGCCCTCAGTGAGGGGGAGGTAACTTCTAACTCATCTTGTTCAAATTCATATTCTTTTGATGAGTTACAAGAAGCCTACGATGAATTGGTTTTTGAATTCAAGGCTTCATTTTCGAAAAATAAAAAATTGATTTCAAAGTTGAAAACCGAAAATGATTTGCTTTCTAAAACCAATTTAGAGTTTGAAGCAAAAATCAAAGATTTTGAGCTTAAAGTTTTAGATTTACAAAACTTGCTTCAAACGATGGAAAGAGATCATCAAAAAGAAGTCGATGATCTCAAAAAGGAAAAAGATTTGATTTCCAAAGAGCTTGAAAAGAAAAATAATTTTGGAAAATCAAATTTTTATGTAAGACAATCTAGTGCCCCTAGATTTTTAAATGGAAAATGTTTTAGAAGTGTTTGGGTCCCAAAAGGACTAACCACTTCAACTAAAAAGGATGAAATTGAAAAATGGATTCCTAAGGGGACTAAATTTTGTGCTACTAACGTCTATGGATCCAAAGCAATTTGGATACCAAAAATTACCTGATTGTCTTTTGCTAGGTGTGATGGAGAATGATCAACAAGTCAAATATTGAGGGGGAGCTCCATGCACACAAGGAAGAACACTTGAAGAAGGAAGGCTTCACATCCTCCCTTGAGTTCAAGTGTGGTAAAATCTAGTTGTTTTAGTGTTTATTGATTTATTTTATTTTATGTCAACTAGATATTCATAAATGTTGGACTAACATTTCAATGATGCTTTGAGTAAGGGGGAGCCAATTTTTTTTAACCAAAATTTTAAGTGTCAAATTTTTTTTTTGCCTCCTATGTTATCTTGAACTTAAATGTCATTTTAAATTCTTTTTGATATAACAAAAAGGGGGAGAAATGGTTTGAAAAATTGAATTTTCAAACGAATAAGGGGGAGCTTTATTTTATTTCATATCTTAATCTCTTATTCACAATTTTAAAGTTAAAGGGGGAGAATCCCAAACAATTTTTCAAGTTGGTTTTATTATATCAAAAAGGGGGAGATTGTAGAACTAATGTTTTGATATAATATTTGAAAAATATTTTGGACTATTTTAAAAAGAATTTAAAAACATTTCTAAAGTCCAAACATCTTGAAATTATGTTTAGGAAGTTTTTAAATGGTTTTTAATGTGTTTCAAAAGCCAAATTTCTCAAAAACCAAAGGGCGTTTCGAAACACCATAGGGCGTTTCGAAACAGGGGGATTCCAGTGGCAAAACGTTTCGATACTCGTATCGAAACGGGCCAAGCGTTCCGAAACGGTATAGGCCGTTTCGATACGCCTACGTGGCAACGACCCTAACGGCTATAAACCCCAACGGCTCTTTCCCAAATAATATTCAAAATGCAGGCGTTTCGAAACAGGATTAAGGCGTTCCGATACGCGTTCCGAAACGGCTATAGGGTGTTCCGAAACGGGTACCCCGACAGGCTGCAACGGCTATCTCTATAAAGAAGGCGTTCCGAAACGGGCTTGAAGCGTTCCGAAACGGGTAGCAGCTGAATTGCATTTTGGAGAAAATTAAAGTCTTCAAACGGCTATATTTTGATCCCAACGGCCATAAACGGCTACATACTCAATTTGGAGTATAAATAAGACCTCCAAGCATCAAGATTGACAAGGAGCTTCAATTGTTACAACATTATGAGTGAAATATTTGTCTAGAGCTTAAATCGTTTATTTCTTGCTTAGACAACACTTGTGAGCTTACTTTGTTAAATTTGCTCAAGTGTCTTAGGTTTTGGGTGAGTGCTTCATTGTGCAAACAAAACACCTATTAGAGGGTTCAAGTTTGCTTCTTTGTTTATCTCTTGTAAGAGAGGGGTTCCTTCAAGCTTTGGGTAGAAAGCTTCGAGGGTTTTGATCAAGGCTTTGGGTAGAAGCTTGATCGTTGTAAAGGGTTTCCTCCTAAGCCTAGAAAAGGGGACGAATCAATTAGTGGATTGATTGTGAAATCCTTAGTAGGAAGCTAAGGTAGTGGATGTAGACCTTGGTTAGAAGGTTGAACCACTATAAATCATCGTGTCTTTATTCTTTTAGCTTCCTAAACCCTTCCACCCAAAAATCTACCTCTCCACCACTTGGCGAGCATAATCGGTTGATCGAATCGAGCGTCGAAAAACCCAACAACGTCCTCTCACTATCTAAATCATCCTTTTCCTCCACATCAGGCCCAACTGTATCGATTCTTTCATTGAAAGCTTCATCATTTTCTTCCACACCAAGCCCAACATCAATATTTTTTCCACAGCAGGCTCAACATCATCATTCTTTACCACAACAATATTTTCTTCCACATCAATTTTCTCATCACCTTCTTCGGCAGGCCCAAAAAAACTATTCTCTTCTACAACATGCTCTTCATCACCTTTATCTACACCATTAAGATCATCTTTAAAAATATTTGGATCATTCCCAAGCAATTCATGTTCTGCATATATGTGTATGCTCCCTTCACAAGTCAAATGGTCAATCAACTTCAAGAAACTAAAAGTACCAAACTCCAATACCCTTAAGCCTACCTGTAAATTGTAACCTAGTTTTAAATAAGCCAAATAGGTAGTTTTTGAACTGGAAATTCTTGCTTCCTCGATAAATGCGGTAATAGTAAAGTAACATATGTAATCAGGATCTATCTTCCTTTTTATTTGTTTGCCCCCAACATAACCAAACTTAGGAATATTACTAAACCTCCCCCAAAATGTATTATTAGAGAATACTTATCTCATGTCATTTTCCCTATACAAATATATAAAAATAAAAATTTAATTTAACCAAATAAAACAAAACAGTCAAACAATTTAATTATTAAAATAGCCATAATAAACAGTCAAGCAAGTGTGCATCAGTCTCTAAAAGTAATGCTAAGGCTATAGAACCAATCAATATTGTTAGTTTAATAAAGTAACTCATTAAACAAATCAATAAACAGTAAACACTATTATTTTATTTAAAATTGTACTAATGCAACATGTGATATTGTAAAAATCTTTAAAACCCTAAAAACAAATCAAAAAATAGTAGTACCTTTCTGCTAAACTTCTAGCTTCAATTACCCCTCTAATAAGTTACTTGAGAATTCCAAAAAACCTATAACAAACCAAATGTTATCTTAATCATGCATTAACCCACTAATCTATAATTGAATAATGGTTAACTTACTTTATCGATTCATGTCGATTAATGCTTATTATACTACTGTCTAAAATCGGTCCCCAATAACGATCGTTTCACTGAAATCTTAAATTTCTGGTGGAGATAAAATTCAAACACTACTGACGATCGAGTAACGAACCCTAATCACGTTCAACGAAATGTTTTCTTCCACAACTAAAATCCAAACTGATTTTGGGTAAAAAAATGAAGATGGGTTTAGGTTAATCGCGTTTGAAATGAGTTGGGTAAAACTGAGAATAGGGTTAACGAGTTAGATTTGGACATTTTGGTTCATTAAAGTGTTTTTAATATTATCATATTATATTTATTTTGTATTTATGTAATTATGAGATTATTATTAAAATTTAGAAATTATAAATAAAGCGGGTGATGTGGCCTCATTTTATTGGCTATTGAGTTTTTTTACGGCGTGAATTTTTGGGGCTTTTTGGGTAACGTTGTAATCTTTAGGGGGTAGAACAGCCTGGAAAAAAAATTAGGTACCAATTTGGGGAAATGGGAAATCGTTAGAGAGTATTTTGTGCATTAAGCCTTTTTTTACATTTGATGATTTGACATATATACCTTTTATTTTTTTTCTCAATTGAATAAATATTATATTTCTTTTTCTTAAAATGTGAAAAAAATAAATATACGGATTTTATGCCACATCAATATTTATTTTTTAAAAAATCAAATTATTTGACGAAATTAATATAGAAAAGTTGACCTTGAGACTCAAAAATATATATTACGAAAAGTAGAAAATTAGAAACAATCAAAATTACGATATGGACTAGATTTAGAAAAATACACATAATTTAGGGACCTCTATAGAATTTGACAAAAGAATTATTTTTTTTTCCAGTTTTTGTAAGCGTTTAAACAATCAATATCAGAACATAAGAAAATTAAATTTGCAGACAAAGTATAATAAAAGACAACAAACGGGAGAGGCTTTTGTAAGATAAGGAACACAACATTGATTAGGATTTAATGATGATTATAATTACGTTGGTGACATTTTGCTTTCAGCTTTTAATTATTGTTGTGTTCCTAATTTAACATTCTTAAGTAGTTCTTCTGCTCCTGTTTGTAAATTTTAGTCTGAAAAGAATAATAAATAAGGTTTCTGGTCTTCACGTGTACGAATAATTTTTTTGATATTTAAACTTCAAAATCACAAATCTTAATTTTAAAATATAAACTTAAACTATAAATTTCAAACACTAGAATCTAAACCCGTAAACCCTAAAGTATACAAGGTTATATATAGGGATGGCAATGGATCGGATTTGGATCGGATTGTATAAAATTTAAGTTCGAATCCGTTACAATCGGACTTGGATATTTTTTCGAATTTAGATTCGGATTTTTTCAACCGAATTTGGATCGGATTGTTTTTGGATCGGATTCGGATTTGTTTCAACTGCATTTAGATCAGAGTTTTTGGATTTGGATTAAATTGTCATCCCTAATCTTGACCCAAGTCTGAGGGGTAGATTCGTAAATTTTAGCGTCTTTAGGGTATACTGTGTTTTGGACCTTTAATAACTTTATTTTAGTGCAAATCAGTCCATAATTTTGTATATTTAATTTCTTACGTATTTAATTTATGCTATTTAATTCTACACTTGTTCATTTTTATCTCATGTTTATTGACTATATTTAATTTTTTGTGTTTATTGTTTATGCTTTTAATTTGTTTTCTATTTTAATTCATAATTTTAGCATAATATATCATAACTTTATCTATCAATTGCACATCACTTACTATTTTGTTCACTAACTTCCTTAATTTTTAGCAATTCATTAATATTTACATTTATTTGTTTCTCCATTGTATTTATTTTATTGTTTGTTTATCTATGACTTGATCTTGTATTTTTTTCATATTTATTTATACATGCATATGGTATAAATAGATATATTGCACTATATTAAAATTAATTAATATATATATATATATCATAATAAATATTATTATTATTTAACTTACATTTTTAAGGTATTTATATTTTTATTATCACTTTTAATATATATATATATATATATATATAAAGTTAATTTTGTTTTTACCATTATTCCAAATTACCTAATATATACATTTATGTTCTCGTTTAAAAAATATATGTAGTTATGTTTCTTTCAATGTATTTAGTTTAACTTTTTACTTTATTTATGTTGTCTTCTGGTTTTAATGTAAATATTATACATGATATTTTGTTTTAAGGAATTAAAAGTCCTAAATGTTTTGATTCGGACTCGGATATGGATCAGATGCGTCGAGTTCGGATCGGACATGGATTTGGATCGAATTCGGATCGGATCTTGGCATGATCCATATCCAACCCATCTCCTATTAGGACTCGGACATTTTCCTCAAATTCGGATTCGAATTTTTTTCAATCGAATATGAATCGGGTAAATTCCTTCGGATCGAATCGGACTCGGATCAGATTGTCATCCCTAGTTATATGAACTAAAGCTTACCTAGCTTGTGTGTAAGTGTAAGATCATTTTTCTTCTAATATTTAAGGTAATTATTTAATACAAAGACTATGTATTTATATAGACTAATTTTCCTTCATGTATATAGGGTAATTATTTAATATACTGACAATATGCACATGCACAAAAGTCAAAAAATTAAGACAATGAGACAAAATACAATTAATCATAAAAAATAGGACAAATTTAAATAAATTAAAATGGATTTACTATAAAATAAGTGTTTAAACTATTTTTTTTTTTGTAATAAGTGCTTAAAGTTTTATTTTTGGCTAAAATATATGCCTAAAGTATTTTCTGACTGAAATAAATGCCTAAAGTTTCATTTTTGGTTAAAATAGATGCTTCAATTGACTTTAAAACAAATCAAAAATGAAACTTTAGGCACCTATTTCAGCTAAAAAAACCTTTAGGCACCTATTACAAAAAGAGATATAATTTAGATACTTATTTTGTAGTTTAGCCATTAAAAATTGAGGTTTAAATAGACAAAAAAAATCATTATATTTTTAGTTAAAAAAAATTGGGGCCACAGCGCCCAAGTATGGCAGTGGGTTGATCCATGTGTATGTATAGATAGGATAATTTTCCATTGTGTATTTGGGGTAGTTTTCCTTCGTATATTGACGCAATATGAGTATAAAAAATTACTCATATTTATGATAATAACTTTTTAATATTTAAGGTGATTCCGTAATAGTATATATTCTTTGCTTTTAATTTTTTGAAAAAGCATACACATTGAGCAGTAGCTACTCGAACCTAGATCACTTAAGAAGATTACTGTCATCATTTACCACTAAAACCATTCAATGTGTTCATTTATGGTATACACAAGCAATGTAAAATAGATTTTACAGAAATCGACTTATTTGAACTCTAAATCTAAATAACGGAGGAGTCAGTGTTTCTATGTATACCAAAACGATATAACAAAAGGGAAAAGTTCAAATTGTGGTTTAAAGGACTTGAAGAGCCCACATTTAACCACTGCAGCTTCTAAAATACATTTAAATTCACCTAAGCCAAACCAATCCAACAAAGAAAATTAAACTGAAAACACCTTATGATCCAAGAGGCGGATACAGAACAGTTGAAGAATGCCTCAAGCACAACATTTCAAACTCATAAATATAGCAACTACAGTCTACAGTGGTTATAGATGTGGACCATATAAACATGTTGGACTGAAATATACATGCCTGGTGATGAAGCTTTAACTTGTTCCACTAACCTTTCTTCTCCCCGTGCAATTCCGAGCTCCACGTTAAGAACGATGGAGGTAAGGAAAGCTGCGTGGCCAGCGCGATCGAATATAGTGACTTGTCGAGAAAATGCTTGGCTGCATCTCCAAAAACAGAGACCTACCACTCGTCAGCATTCTGAACCTCTGTTTTAATAGCAGAGATCAGTTTCTTCGAAAGATTTGAGGGCCAAAAATCTCATTAGGCCTTTAAGAAAGGGCAATATTCTTGCAAAATAGACACCACTACATATATTTGTGACTAACTTTACCTTTATAGTATATAAACACAGCCTACGACCCTAAACAGAGTTTTAGTTCGGTTGACATCGCTTGAAGGTCATGGATTTGAATGCACTTGAGTACAATTACCTCTTATTTAGGAGTTTGAAACCAGAAATCCAATGTCTAAAAGAAGCAAGTATTACTCCATTTATGGTATAGGAAAGGGTTTTTCTTATTTCAATAGAAAGAAAGCAACTGCTAGAATTTCACAAGTAAAGGGCGGAAGCTAAAGATGAGTGCAAACTACCACGACAATAGCAAAAAAAAAATGTATTTGAAAGGTAAGAAAACATCCATGCAATGCGAGATGTTTATTGCAAGCTGAAATTTGCTGTCGTTTGGTGTATAAACAAGTTCAGGTAGTACCCCACCAAACACAGATTCGGATCATCAGTCTTAACCTCATTATGCAGAGTAAAACTCATACAAACGCCTAAAATCTTGAACAAAAACAGAGCAGAAGATGGCATCCTTCTTCCCAAATGAAATTCAAACAAGAAACACCCTTGTTATTAACCAGCCATTGGATGGTTATATATGTACTCGATAGCAAGATTGCATGAGTCAATTTTGTCGGCCTCCTTGTCTGGAATTTCCAGCTTGAACTCTTCCTCTAAAGCCATGACAATCTCCACATTGTCCAAGCTATCTAACCCTAAATCTTTCTGGAAATGAACATCGGGTGTCACCTGCAAGTGAACCCAATAAGTCATTTCTCAGGCATAAGTTGTAACTAATTGTAATAAGGAATGAAAACTTGATTAAGTATACACGAAGAAGATGCATTTGAACTGCAACAATCCAGACCTTGGAGATGATAAAGAGCAATATTTGGAAATAAATACATGGAAGAAACTAGCATAAAGATGGGAAATAAAAGACAAGGATGCCATTAGAATATAAAGATAATCTTGAAGATCATACCCTCTAAGTTACTCTTGATATTCTACATAAAAATGAAAAATAGAAGTGAAAAGATAGTCAATTATTTTTTGCATCATTTGCTCCTACGATATATTATTATAGCATTATAATGTCGAGTTAATATAGAGGAGAATTAATAAACTCGGTACCAAAAGTACACTCCCTTCCTCCTCTTAGTAAAAAGTGATGCCCTCAAATATGCACGAGCTTCCAAGATTCAAGGTTATGCATCTTGTGGTGAAAGAACTTAAATCAAACAAAAGTCAACACCATACATAAAAATCCATACTTGCTACCCTAATATAAGTACATTGAACTTAAATCGAACAAAAGCCAACACCATGCATAAAAATCCATACTTTCTACCCTAAAATAAGTACATTGGACTTAAATCAAACAAAACCCAAAGCGTTGCATAGAAATCCATACTTTCTGCCCTAAAATAAGTATATTGAACTATAAAATCAGAAACATGTACAGAATGATGCCTCCATTGAATGGCTTATCCCAAAGTTATGCCAGCAAAAAAAAGCAAATGATTCATCAAAAATGATTTTTGAAACCATTCAATTGTTGTTTTAAACATGAATAACAAAATAACCAGCCTAAAAGAGTTATTTCAGTGGAATCTAGAATGCAGAATCACCTGCAATTTGCAAATGCAAGCTTCAGCAAGCTAATAACACAACTAAAATTGCTTCCTATTGAGACAGTCAACCTGAACAACCAATCTTAGAATTTTAAGCCTATTTTCAATATCCAATTTCTTTTTTTCTCTCCCTAAAAAACCAAACGAAGGCTTCAGATCAACCAATCAAAAGGGGTACCTAATCGATCCCAAATATTCAACGGAGAGAAATAAAAGCAAATCTGATTCGTCAACAATAAATCGTGTAAAATATCAAGTAATTCCCGAAAAGGGTAACTGCAGAATCATTTCTTCCTAAACACCCAACTAACGAAACATAAAAATTCAAGGATTGGGTCAGAACCAAAGAGATCAAAATTATGAAATGGAAGCGAGGAAAAAGAGATAACCTTTGAAGGGTCGACTTTAGGGAAGCTTTTGACAACGTCGAGAACTCTGTCGATTACTTCTTCTTTAGTGAGGTGATCGTCGTGCGATGAGAATAGCCGGAGGAAACTCCATTGGGGCTGAGGCCTTGATCCGGTCGCCGTTAGGGTTTGAACGGGGAGCCGGATGTGGCGAAGTACGGCGGCTCTTAATGCCATTTTCTATTTCCTACTACTGTTGGGCTGTTGGCAGCTAATAGTGAATTAGCTATTTCGATTTTTAGCTTAGTAAAAATAAGGCAACCGGGTGATCACGCGCTTTGCACGTGCTTCTTGTATCAATCATGGTCGTATGTCAAATTATGGATTTAGTCCCTCTATTCTGCTTAAATTCGGTATATAATCTTTATATTTTAATTTAACATAATTTAATCATTTACCTTTACAATATCAATACAAATAGGTAATACTGTTAACGAATTCGAGTATAACGCTTTATAAACTGATGTTTTTTTTTTAAATCAAATTTGCTTTATAATCAAAATATTAACTTTGTTATATTAAATTTAGCTTTCAATGTGTCACTACTCAAGTATTACAACAATTAAAATCCTTTCAACTCTAGTCGTTTTTCATTGCGAAAATCTTTTCAATCCTAGCCGCTCTCTATTTAATCAATTCTTTTAATAGGTAGTCGGCAATTAATTTTAGTATTGGTTGTCGACCACCGAATCTATTAATTTTTATTTATTTTTTATTTAATAAAAAGTTCTTTCTCTGTCCTTGTAACATGTTTTTTTTCTTCTGTCCTTGTAACATGTCTTTGTTTTTGTTTTGTGGTTTGGTTCATCTGACTTTGTGGCATGTTTCAGCATACCTTAGCGATCGATTATTGTTCGGACAGAGACTCAATCGGCGTTAGTTTCTGATTTATGTTTTTGTCGGTGGTGACTTGAAAAGTTATATCCTCATTCCCCACTCGGTTGATGGTTGTTTGCCGATGAAATCAGTCATGGGTAGCGGTACTTTTTGCTTGACAGTTTGGATCACGCACCTCTCCTTCTTTCTTTATGCGTCTCGTTTAGACAGAGACAAGGAGATTCAGGAGGCTGCTAAATTTTGTTGGTATGTTTATCTCCATAGACATTTTTATTTTTTTTCTTGTAAGGATTTTGGGTTGTTTAATTCAAATATTTTTCTTTTTGGATGCATTGTAATTGTGTTTTTTTTATGGATTTAATAAAAATTTAGTGGTTTGTATAAATAAAAAATAGCTTTCAAAGTCTATACATTTTGTCAATTTAACTTTTATTCTTTTTCAAGCTAAAATTGGTTCGTAATCTCTTTTTTTGGTTAAAACATTGTGATTTAATGAGAATGATGTTAAACTGTTAAATTTTATATGACTAAGGTAAAATCTACATGTATTTCATCGTTGACATGACATAAATTAATTTTAAACATTAGAAAAATATATTTTATAAAAATTAAATTATTTCAAAATAATTTAAGATGATACAAACTTTCACGTCAACAAAATACAAAAATGGTATCATATTAACAATAAAACACGTGAATTATCAAATAGGCTATTATATTAATATTATGAAAATTTAACAGTTCAATCGTTATTTATGTTAAAAATTCTACAATTTAACATAAAAAGTACTAAAAATTAAATTTAAGGCTTAAGGGTACCAAAGGCTCCTGAACTTTTTTAAAAAAATCAATTAAGCCCTTAATGTTTTTTTGCACTCAATGTCACCCTCAAACCTCAAAATTTAACCAATCTAACCTTTTGACCGACGGAATCCGTCATTGACCGACGAAATCTGTTAAATACTTAAACATGGGCCGTTTATATGCCACATCACCTGCCAAATATTAAAAATTTATTTATAAACTAATGACGTGGATTAAAAACGCTGACGTGGATTAAAAAATATTAAAAAAAACAAAACACTTGTAGAACTAATGTTTTGATATAATATTTGAAAAATATTTTGGACTAATTTAAAAACATTTCTAAAGTCCAAACATCTTGAAATTATGTTTAGGAAGTTTTTAAATGGTTTTTAATGTGTTTCAAAGGCCAAATTTCTCAAAAACCATAGGGCGTTTCGAAACACCATAGGGCGTTTCGAAACAGGGGGATTCCAGTGGCAAAACGTTTCGATACACGTATCGAAACGGGCCAAGCGTTCCGAAACGGTATAGGCCGTTTCGATACGCCTACGTGGCAACGACCCTAACGGCTATAAACCCCAACGGCTCTTTCCCAAATAATATTCAAAATGCAGGCGTTTCGAAACAGGATTAAGGCGTTCCGATACGCGTTCCGAAACGGCTATAGGGTGTTCCGAAACGGGTACCCCGACAGGCTGCAACGGCTATCTCTATAAAGAAGGCGTTCCGAAACGGGCTTGAAGCGTTCCGAAACGGGTAGCAGCTGAATTGCATTTTGGAGGAAATTAAAGTCTTCAAACGGCTATATTTTGATCCCAACGGCCATAAACGGCTACATACTCAATTTGGAGTATAAATAAGACCTCCAAGCATCAAGATTGACAAGAGCTTAAATTGTTACAACATTATGAGTGAAAAACATTGTCTAGTGCTTAATTGTTCATTCTTTGCTTAGACAACACTTGTGAGCTTACATTGTTAAATTTGCTCAAGTGTTTAGGTTTTTGGGTGAGAGCTTAATTGTGCAAACAAACGCCTATTGAGAGGTTTTAAGTTTGTTTTGTTTATCTCTTGTAAGAGAGGGGTTCCTTCAAGCTTTGGGTAGAAAGCTTCGAGGGTTTTGATCAAGGCTTTGGGTAGAAGCTTGATCGTTGTAAAGGGTTTCCTCCTGAGCCTAGAAAAGGGGACGAATCAATTAGTGAATTGGTTGTGAAATCCTTAGTAGGAAGCTAAGGTAGTGGATGTAGACTCGGTTGAGGAGTTGAACCACTATAAATCATCGTGTCTTTATTCTTTCTAGCTTCCTAAACCCTTCCACCCAAAAATTCACCTCTCCACCACTTGGCGAGCAAGAACGGTTGATCGAATCGAGCCCCGTAAAACCCAACAATTGGTATCAGAGCTTGGCTCAATCGAAGGGGATTCACATCCTATTGAGAAGATCCGGCAAGCTCGATCAACATTTCACCAACCGGCTCAAAATGTCGCAATCCATCAACATACCGCCTTTCTTCGACGGAGATCACTATGCCCATTGGAAGACAAAGATGAAATTCTTCTTGAAGGCAAGAGATTACAAGCTATGGGACATAGTTGAAGATGGTCCGTTCGTGCCTCAAGGAAGCAAAGCGGAATGGAGTGCCGACGATCGCAAGAAGATGGAGCTAAATTGTAGAGCCTTGCACATGCTTTTTTGTGCATTTGGCCCAACCATCTATGAGAAGATGTCTTCTTGTGAAAGTGCCAAGGAGGTATGGGACAAGCTTGAAGTCACATACGAGGGGACTAATGAAGTCAAGGAGACCAAGATTGGGCTCCTAACCTTAGAGTATGAGAACTTCAAAATGGATCCGGAAGAGAACATCGAGAAGATGTTTGATAGATTCTCCACCATCATCAATGGTCTTAAAGGTTATGGAGAAGCCATTCCGGAAGAAAAACTTGTCCGAAAGCTCATCTACTCACTTCCCGAGTCTTGGGACTCAAAAAGGACCGCCATCATCGAAGCCAAAAATTTGAAGACTTTGAAGCTTGATGAACTCATGGGGTCACTTCTTACTCATCAAATCATGAAGAAAAATAAAGAGGATGAGAAAAAGAGGGAAGCAATTAGAGCTATGGGAGAGAAGAAACTCAAGAGTATTGGCATCAATGTAAATGCCATTGCTCTCAAATCCTCCACAAGTCATCATGTAGATTCAAGTGAGGAGGATAGTGAAGATGAAGAGATGGTCCATCTCTTCAACAAATTCACCCAGTTCATGAAGAACAAAATGGAAAAATCCAAGCATGAATCGAGGAAGAAGATGAAGGATTCCCACAAATCCAAAAGGAAGGGATCATCTTCTAAGCAAGCATATGTGGCCACTTGGAGTGATGAAGACTCCACCGATAATGAAGTAGCCCACCTATGCATGATGGCCCTCAGTGAGGGGGAGGTAACTTCTAACTCATCTTGTTCAAATTCATATTCTTTTGATGAGTTACAAGAAGCCTACGATGAATTGGTTTTTGAGTTCAAGGCTTCATTTTCGAAAAACAAGAAATTAATTTCAAAATTAAAAATCGAAAATGATTTGCTTTCTAAAACCAATTTAGAGTTTGAAGCAAAAATTAAAAATTTTGAGCTTAAAGTTTTAGATTTACAAAACTTGCTTCAAACGATGGAAAGAGATCATCAAAAGGAAATTGATGATCTCAAAAAGGAAAAGAATTTGATTTCCAATGAACTTCAAAAGAAAAACAATTTTGGAAAATCAAATTTTTATGTAAGACAATCTAGTGCCCCTAGATTTTTTAATGGAAAATGTTTTAGAAGTGTTTGGGTCCCAAAAGGACTAACCACTTCAACTAAAAAGGATGAAATTGAAAAATGGATTCCTAAGGGGACTAAATTTTGTGCTACTAACGTCTATGGATCCAAAGCAATTTGGATACCAAAAATTACTTGATTGTCTTTTGCTAGGTGTGATGGAGAACGATCAACAAGTCAAAAATTGAGGGGGAGCTCCATGCACACAAGAAAGAACACTTGAAGAAGGAAGGCTTCACATCCTCCCTTGAGTTCAAGTGTGGTAAAATCTAGTTGTTTTAGTGTTTATTGATTTATTTTATTTTATGTCAACTAGATATTCATAAATGTTGAACTAACATTTTAATGATGCTTTGAGTAAGGGGGAGCCAATTTTTTTTTAAACCAAAATTTTAAAGTGTCAAATTTTTTTTTACCTCCTATGTTATCTTGAACATAAATGTCATTTTAAATTCTTTTTGATATAACAAAAAGGGGGAGAAATGGTTTGAAAAATTGAATTTTCAAACGAATAAGGGGGAGCTTTATTTTATTTCATATCTTAATCTCTTATTCACAATTTTAAAGTTAAAGGGGGAGAATCCCAAACAATTTTTCAAGTTGGTTTTATTATATCAAAAAGGGGGAGATTGTAGAACTAATGTTTTGATATAATATTTGAAAAATATTTTGGACTAATTTAAAAAGAATTTAAAAACATTTCTAAAGTCCAAACATCTTGAAATTATGTTTAGGAAGTTTTTAAATGGTTTTTAATGTGTTTCAAAGGCCAAATTTCTCAAAAACCATAGGTCGTTTCGAAACACCATAGGGCGTTTCGAAACAGGGGGATTCCAGTGGCAAAACGTTTCGATACACGTATCGAAACGGGCCAAGCGTTCCGAAACGGTATAGGCCGTTTCGATACGCCTACGTGGCAACGACCCTAACGGCTATAAACCCCAACGGCTCTTTCCCAAATAATATTCAAAATGCAGGCGTTTCGAAACAGGATTAAGGCGTTCCGATACGCGTTCCGAAACGGCTATAGGGTGTTCCGAAACGGGTACCCCGACAGGCTGCAACAGTTATCTCTATAAAGAAGGCGTTCCGAAACGGGCTTGAAGCGTTCCGAAACGGGTAGCAGCTGAATTGCATTTTGGAGGAAATTAAAGTCTTCAAACGGCTATATTTTGATCCCAACGGCCATAAACGGCTACATACTCAATTTGGAGTATAAATAAGACCTCCAAGCATCAAGATTGACAAGAGCTTAAATTGTTACAACATTATGAGTGAAAAACATTGTCTAGTGCTTAATTGTTCATTCTTTGCTTAGACAACACTTGTGAGCTTACATTGTTAAATTTGCTCAAGTGTTTAGGTTTTTGGGTGAGAGCTTAATTGTGCAAACAAACGCCTATTGAGAGGTTTTAAGTTTGTTTTGTTTATCTCTTGTAAGAGAGGGGTTCCTTCAAGCTTTGGGTAGAAAGCTTCGAGGGTTTTGATCAAGGCTTTGGGTAGAAGCTTGATCGTTGTAAAGGGTTTCCTCCTGAGCCTAGAAAAGGGGACGAATCAATTAGTGAATTGGTTGTGAAATCCTTAGTAGGAAGCTAAGGTAGTGGATGTAGACTCGGTTGAGGAGTTGAACCACTATAAATCATCGTGTCTTTATTCTTTCTAGCTTCCTAAACCCTTCCACCCAAAAATTCACCTCTCCACCACTTGGCGAGCAAGAACGGTTGATCGAATCGAGCCCCGTAAAACCCAACAACACTTATTAAATCCTAACCCTAACATTATATCCTTCCAAAACTTGAAATCCAGAAAGTGAAATCTGCAGGTTTAGTGAACACCCATTTTGATTTTTTTCTCTCTTGCATATCGTGAAATTCTCCTGGCTTGATTGTAAGATCTTAATAGGTGAGTATTCAAATTTCATTTTTTCCTAATCAGTTATCTCTCTCACATCTCGCGTCTATCGCCATTATTGGGAAATACAAGTTTTGAAGATGACGATCTCGGCTAGTTCATCAAACTAAGGAGAAGCTGTGTTTTGTGATTGCGGTCTAAAATGTCGTGTGTGGACAACATGAAAAAGGAAAAATGTTGGAAGAAGATTATTCGGTTGTTCAAATTATAAAAATTCTGACTGTAATTTTTTAGGTGGTGTGATGAAGATATGTCTAATAGAACAAAATTTATTACAAACAAATTGAAAAAAAAGAAAATGATGAGTTAAGGAAAGTGAGTCGACCTAATGAGGAAGTTCAACAAATGAAGCTGGAATTAGAATTGATGCAGAAATAACTGGTTTTAGCTATCGAACATGCTCATACATTTAGGAAGAAATAATAAAGATGTTCAATATGCATTTTTATGAATGGATTAAGGATTGTGAACAATCTTGTTTAATGGAACATGAACAATATTGGTTAAACACAAAAGTAATTGTTTATGAACTGATTTACACCGGTGCAAAACAGTGTTGATTGTTTACTAAATTAAAGAACTGATTTACACCGGTGTAAAACAGTGTTGATTTCTTCCTAAATGTATGAGCATGTCCGATAGCTAAAACCAGTTATTTCTGCATCAATTCCAATTCCAGCTTCATTTGTTGAACTTCCTCATTAGGTCGACTCACTTTCCTTAACTCATCATTTTCTTTTTTTCAATTTGTTTATAAAATTTTTTGCTCTATCAGACATATCTTCATCACACCACCTAAAAAATTACAGTCAGAATTTTTATAATTTGAACAACCGAAGAATCTTCTTCCAGCATTTTTCCTTTTTCATGTTGTCCACATACGACATTTTAGACCGCAATCACAAAACACAGCTTCTCCTTAGTTTGATGAACTAGCCGAGATCGTCATCTTCAAAACCTGTATTTCCCAATAATGGCGATAGACGCGAGATGTGAGAGAGATAATTGATTAGGAAAAAATGAAATTTGAATACTCACCTATTAAGATCTTACAATCAAGCCAGGAGAATTTCACGATATGCAAGAGAGAAAAAAATCAAAATGGGTGTTCACTAAACCTGCAGATTTCACTTTCTGAATTTCAAGTTTTGGAAGGATATAATGTTAGGGTTAGGATTTAATAAGTGTTTTGTTTTTTTTTTATTTTTTAATACACGTCAGCGTTTTTAATCAACGTCATTAGTTTATAAATAAATGTTTAATATTTGGCAGGTGATGTGGCATATAAACGGCCCATGTTTAAGAATTTAACAGATTCCGTCGGTCAATGACGGATTCCGTCGGTCAAAGGGTTAGATTGGTTAAATTTTGAGGTTTGAGGGTGACATTGAGTGCAAAACAACATTAAGGGCTTAATTGATTTTTTTAAAAAAGTTCAGGGGCCTTTGGTACCCTTAAGCCTAAATTTAACTAAAAATAATAAGGTAAAATATACCTAGAGCCACTTAACTATAGATTTGATAACAAGCATGTATTTTTTCTTCTAAAAGTTACAATTTAATCACTAAATTAAAAATTTGTTACATATAGGTCACTCTGCCGTTAAAATTAAAATAAGGTACAGTATAATAACAATTTAATCTTTAAAATTTATATATTCTATCAATTTGGTCCAAATATAAAAATATTCAATAAATTTAACCCTTAAATTTTTGAAATTGCACCTTCCTAACACATCCTTTGACCACTTGATGCACTTCATGCTACTGTCCATCAGCTTGATAACCAACATATGTGATAGCTCGACAAACACATTCACTTCACTACTGGACATCTAAAAAACTAATGGAACATGCCAATCATGACCTTAATGTCAATGTTTTTTTTACTAGTAGTCATAGACAGTTCACTAATGAAACTTTTAACTATGAAGAATTAAATATGTGAAATTACTTTGAATTAGGAACAAATTAATAGAAAGTATAAGTTTTAGAGACTAAATTTTTTATTATACCAACAACTCTATTTCAATTTTAATAGCAGAGTGACTTGTTCGTAACAAAAATTTAATTGAATCACTAAATTATAACTTTTAGAAGAAAAATAACATGTTTATTACAAAAGTGACTTTTGGTGTATTTTACCCAAAATAAGAAGGCCAAAAATTCAATTCAATTTTCAAATCGTTCTCGCTTCTCTGTCATCTTCTTCTCTCTCCCCCAGAATATAAATATATTCTAAAAAGAAAAGAAAAAGGGGAAAGGGATCTCGATTTCAATCTCGTTCTCTCCGGCGGCACCATCTACTTGTTTCCGGCGGGATCTCGACGTTGGATCCGATTTCCACCCGATCCATAACATCTTATTCGAACTAGATCCAAATAGCCATGGCTCCAGTTTCAGCTCTGGCCAAATACAAGCTAGTTTTCTTGGGGGATCAATCTGTGGGGAAGACAAGTATCATCACTCGATTCATGTACGATAAATTCGATAACACCTACCAGGTATTTACTTCATTTCATTATTATTATGATCTCCTCTGTCTTTCTTTTTTGGTTTGGCTTCCTTAGCACCTTGGATCTGATTCCTATTTTGATTCAGATCCATTTCCCTCCATTTTAAGGTTATTTTAATTCTCTAATATTTGTTAACCAGGCTACCATTGGGATCGACTTTCTATCAAAAACAATGTACCTTGAAGATCGAACAGTTCGATTGCAGCTTTGGTAAGACATGGTTGTCTGCTTCTTTTTTCCGTGTATGCTTTGATTTCTCTTGCAAGCAATACTTTGTTATGCAATTGGTACGTTGCCTTGGCGGAGAATTCGTAAATTACACTATTGCTAGTTGAATTTTGGATTATCTCATTAAGGGTGCATTAGTATTTGGGTGTTCATGTGAAATTTGGTTTCTTTTGTTAGTTGGATAGCTTCGGGATGGACTGAGGGGTGCTAGCCCTGGAAATTTCATATTCTCCTATATTTTAGAAATTATCTTCATATTTTATATTGATAATATAATTTCGCACCCCCTAGAATTTTCAAATTTTCATATAATTTTACTAAGTACAGATGTTCACCATGACATAAAATCATGCGTTTGTCTCTGGCTATGTGGTATAGTTGTCAATATTCCTTGGAGGTGTCAGTGGATGATACAATTAGTGATAGAATATAGGCTGTAATCATGCGATGACTTTTTCGCAAGTGTTTTGACAAGATTGGCGGCTCTGATCCTTATATGCTTGATCTTTATTCCAGGGATACTGCTGGACAGGAAAGATTCAGGAGTCTTATTCCAAGTTATATTCGGGATTCCTCTGTGGCAGTCATTGTCTATGATGTTGCTAGTATGTTATCGTTTCACTTTTTCCTCTTTCTTTTTGATCTTCATGTATCATATTTTTTCTTGTTCAGCATGTGTGCATGGGCAATACTTTGGCATTTGTGAAATACAATCTCGCGAACTCCTTTTCGTTCTTTTGTTGATTGTTCGTTTGCTTAATAAAAGCGGGTGAATTTTACCAACTTTAATTTTGATGTTGTAGGCAGGCAGTCCTTCACAAATACTTCAAAGTGGATTGATGAGGTGCGGACTGAACGCGGTAGTGATGTTATCATTGTGCTTGTTGGGAACAAAACAGATCTTGTCGACAAAAGGTAATACTAATTTATTTATTATCATGATTTGACTTTCTCATGACGAAGGAACAAAGTGATGCAAAGTTTTCCAATTTTACAGGCAAGTCTCTGTAGAGGAAGCAGAAGCCAAGGCTCGTGAACTCAATGTTATGTTTATTGAAACTAGTGCCAAGGCTGGGTTTAATATCAAGGTAAAACTTTGGTAGTCTACCGTGAATATTCATAGTAATATTAGTTTTGCATGATAATTTGGAGTTAGACCAATCATCGAATCACTGAAAGTCTGATCAGTCTTTTTCGTTCTCACTTTTGCGTCAACTTTTACATATTTTATGGATGCAACGTCTGTTTAATATGCATCTTGAATCCCGCATTCTCATTACAGTTGCTGCACAATCTACCGAGTGTTGTTGAGCAATCAACCAAGTTCCCTGTTTGACTTGCTATTCTTTCCTGTGTTCTCCATATTCCTCCATGAGTGTTGTTGAGCAATCTACCGAGTTCTCTCTTTGATATCTTTACAGGCTCTGTTTCGGAAGATTGCAGCTGCTTTACCTGGAATGGAAACACTTTCTTCAACAAAGCAAGAAGACATGGTCGATGTCAATCTCAAGTCTAGCAACACGAATGCATCACAGTCGCAGCAACAGTCTGGAGGATGTGCCTGCTGATACGCTCATCCTGGAGCTCTGCTTTTCAACATTTCTTTAATGCTCCTGAGATCCTACAAAGTGATTGTAAAAACTCCGCCGTACCCCTTTTTCGCTGTATTGGTCCTTGGATGTGGTCGATGTTTAAACATACAAATTCATAGAGATCTGTTATGGTAATTAGGCTAGCCCTAATCTGTCCTATATGTGTATCTCAGAAAATATTGTGCTAAAATTATGTAGTCATAGTCAGCTTGCTTTTGTTTCTGAAAGGGGTTTAGTAAAATAAATAGTGGTTTTGCTCTTAACTGTGTAAAGAATTTTCAATTTTCCTTGGCATTGGGTGTTGATTGATGCACTGATCCATTTCCCCCTTTTAGTTCTTACTTTATATTTGTTTTATTTTTTGGCCTGTTCAAAACAAGTTTTTATAATTTTTTCCCTTGTGCCTGAATTGTCGAATTTAACCTTTTTTAAGACTTTTTGGTACAATCACCGGTAACTGACTCGTTGATCGACTAATCTGGATCAAGAATTGTAGAAGCTTATTATAAAAGCGACTCTCCTAAACCAATTTTGTCTATTCATAATGTCAAATTTTGAATATTACTTAAACGATTTAGCAACTATCTTTTACTTTAGGATTAATTAGTTGAGAAACATTATTATGATTATATTTTCTAATTAAGTCAAGGGTAGGGTAAGTTGCAACTTCTTCAATTATTTATCGGAGTTTTATTCAAAGTCATTCAATAATTGTAAACTTTTTCTTATAAGCATTGATATTTGATTTATTCATCGAATATATTACATTTGCATACAAATCTTGCAGAATATTAAAGAAAAAAATACTACAATATATATGCATAATAGCAAGAAAAAAACCCATCAATATTTGTCACTTTTCAATTGCACTCTTTAAGATTTTCCTTTGACAATTTAAATCATAACCTTTAAATTTTTTCAAATAAGTCATTTTTAGATGTTATGTTCAACTAATGAATGATCTTTGTTTTTGCTGATATGACATGACAACATCAAGAGAGTTGTTGAAGAATAAACAAATGTTAAGGTTTTTTTTGTTGCTATTATGTCTCTTTTTATTTCACTCTTAATTATCATTTTATCCCATCTTTAAATAAAAAAAATTATTATTAAATAATCGAGCACAAAATTAGTATATTTATATACAAATCTTTTATCGCACATTTGACCTACAATTTTTTTCTCATTCAATATCAGTAATTAAGCGTTGAATAAATTGCAATAAGCAACCTAGACCTAGATCCTCTTATACAATAATGGTCTGGTCCCAGTTATAAATCGAAATTAGGGTATTCATTATCAATAATAGTAATCGATATCTTCGTAGCGAGAGTACTTCAAACAGATAAACAAGTAATTAAAATTATATTTTATCGAAATTAAGGAAGGAAGTGAGCTACCACTTTAGGATATATATATATATAACTAATTTAATTTTATACTTTTTTAGACCGTTGTTGAGAGTAAATAGGCGTCTCATTTACATTTTTTTTGAACCGTATGAGTTAATGGATGTATAAGATTGTTTCCTTGTACCTTTTCCTTAAAGATCGTCTCATTTTCTATTGTTAATCTCAATCATTCATGTATTCTCATCAAACGGTTCAAAAAAGACATAAAACTTAAAAGTTTTACATGATGTAAAATGATCATATATCTCTATATATCATTAGACAGATAAAAAAACAAGAACCTAACAAGTGTCTCACTAAAAAAACGGATGATGTTCATCTTAAAAGACATAGGTTCAAATCGCTCATCTCTATCTACAAGATGTGTGCACATTGTTAAAGGAATAAGAATACATAATAACAGATAAAAGAACAAATAGAATCTGCAATCTTCTGGAAGCCTTTGTGATTTAAGATGACTTTGCTAGGCATGCAAATTAGACCCACAATTCTCTTTTTCTTCTCTTTCGTGGATTGCTTTTGGGTTAGAAATTGTAAAAGCTGCATTGAATGAATTCACATGTATGACGTGAGGAGGGAAAACGTCTCTTATAAATGTCGCTCTGAACAAGAAAATGAACCTCACAAAATGCATTTCTATGGACATTGCCGTCGCGGACGGGGACAACACCTCAGAAAAGTCGCACTCGAATAATATAAAAGTTTAATAGTAAAAAAAGTGCTCAACCTATATTATTTTTTAGTAATTTAAATTAGATTTTTTTGTAACGAACGTTAAAAAAATTTCGGTATCTAATAAAAACACAACACATGGCATATTTTGGTTTTTTTTTTAATTTTTATTTTTCTAAAAATCAAAAAATCTTTAATTTTATTAAAAAAAAACTCAAAATCTTTAATTACTCTAAAACCATCAAACCCAAACCTTATATCCCTAAATTCCTCCCCTCCCACCACTAATTCAACCACCACCGGCTATCCTTACCTTCGTCGGCCTCCCATGACTGAAAACCCCATGATCCTGTTGTCAAAAATCGGCGAATGAACCGTCGGTTGCTCCGTCGACGAACATCTAGAAAGGAAAAAAATAAGACCGATTAGGCTTCTACCCGACAGCTAGAGGGTGGGAGATGTTGAACGGTGGGGTACTTGGCACTTGGGTGGTGAACGACGAACCGCCGACGTGTGGGGAATGCCGGACGGTGAGGGAAATGTGATTTCAGGATTTGTTTAAAAGAAATTAAAATTTTGAGTTTTTTTTCAAGAAATACATAATTTTTAAGTAATTCAGAAAATAAATAAATAAATAAATAAAACATACCACATGTCATGTTATAATTGACTAACATAAATTTTTTAATGGCCGTTGACAGAAAAACTCAATTTAAGTTACGGAACGAAACGTTAGGCACTAAAGTGACCCGAAAAAAAAAACTTTAGGAACCAAATTAGAAAAAAAGGGTATACGTTGGGAACCTTTTTGACTATTATGCCTACTGTAAATCAAACATGATATTGGTTGAACTAATTCCGAGCAAAGTACCGAACAGAAATCCTCTTCCCCTTTTCGGTGCCTCTTTCTATGCCCTCACACTAAGAAAATGTTAGGGTTTATGATTATGGTTTAGGATTATGGCTTAAGGAATTATGAGTATATTGTATTTTTTAGAGTTTAAGGTTTGTGGTTTAAGATTTAGAATTTAGAATTTAATTTTTCAACGTTGGGCATAGAAAGGGGCAGATAATTTTTGTCCATTTTACCCCCGTATCAACATGTTTAAAGTCGGACAACAATCCTCGGTCTCTTTTTGGTGCTCTTTCTATGCCCCGACACTAAAAAATTAAATTCTAAGTCGTAACACTAATTTTTAAATTCTAAACCTTAAACTTAATATTTTAATATAAAAACATAAATATGAACACAAAAATGACTGGATTTTTATTCTTTAATGTCTATTTTTTTTTCTAGAATCAAATACTTGACTTGGTGAGTAATGGTTATGGCAATTTGTGACAATAACCGCTTTTAAATTTGTCACAAAAAGCTTTCTATTTTTTTTATTAAAAGAAATGGAAAGCTTAGTTTAGTTTAGTAATAGTTTGTTGTTGAATAATTTTTCCTAAATGTTTGCTTCAAATCTAAACAATTTCTTGGTAGCAATGTTTGCTTCAAATGTAAACAAAATAGATGTGGATACTACTTAAACCCTTCTTTTACTGTTTATTCTGTTTGTGTTCATAATTAAGTAAAACCAATGTCTTATTAGCTCTAAAATATTATTATGCAATGGATTTATTATCTACTAGAGAAGTTCTAGGGTGAACTTTTTACAATAAGCTTTTCATCGATTTTAATTACACAAAAAGATAAAACATCAACCAATTACATAAATCATTACACATTTGTAATGTCTTGTCTAATCATACAAAACATTACAAAAAGTTGAAATAATTTATGTAATTGTGTAATATTATGTGTACCCAATTACATGACTTTTAATATATATAAAGGAAAGTCATTTCATATATTGGTTGTGGAAATAAATTCATTGTGTCTTAATGTTGTCAATTGTAATATTCTTTGAATATAATTTATAATTTTAGACTTTAAAATTTAGATCGTTTAAAAATGATTTAGGGTTAAAATAAGTATATTTGTGTTTTTTTATTATCAGTGCATGAAATAATAATTACTTTATATAAAAATCATTACAATTTTATTACACAAAAACATTATTTGACTAAACTAATTAATGCAACTTATATTAACATTAAACTCATTGAAGCTGATGAAAAAAAAGTTGTGTTAAAGAATCGATTATTTCATTATTCTAATGATTAAGTGATGTTAATATTCTTAGGAAAAAAATTTCACGTTCGTTGAACACCGCCGAACATCACTAACGATGAACACTAAATTTAAAATAAAATTTTAAGGACTCAACATGTAATTATAAATTATTTAAAATAAAATTTTAATTAAATTATTTTCTATATATATTATATTTTTATTTTTTTAATAATTGGATAAATACCAAATTTAGTCAATTTAAAAAATAAAAACACTAAACTCAAAACCCAAAATTGTAAACCCTAAATCCTAAATCCTAAACTCTACTCATGGATCCTTTTGATTCATTCCATTTCATCTAAGAGTAAAGTTCATTCCTTCCCTCTGGCTGTCCAGTCGAGAAGTCACATAAGACCAACCTTAAATCATTGGGCAACAAGTGCATTCCTAGCTCGATTTCCAACACCCACCACACGTTTTATGTCTCTAGAGCTAATGCTTCCACCTTGCCATCCAATAGCTTTCATTAGAAAGGGGAACAACCTGCGTTGTTCCAACACTAGTGGTTGTCATGGCTTCAGCACATATTGTACTAGTAGCAAGTTGATGCAGAACACGCAAATAACTAAGACGGACACATTTAGAATTTAGGGTTTAAAGTTTCGAATTTGGAGTTTAGGGTTTATAGTTTAGTGCTTATATTTTTTAAATTGATTAAGATTGATATTTGATCTAATTATTTCAAAAAATTAAAAATACAATATATATGGAAAATAATTTAATTAAAATTGTATTTTAAATAATTTATAATTATATGTTGAGTCCTTGAGATTTTTAATCTTTGTTAATCAATTTAATGGTATTCAACGATATTCATCGTTAGTGGTGTTCAACGATGTTCGTCGAGTGTGGTAGACTGATACATATTCTTATCGTCAAAGTTTCGAACTCTACCCTGCAATCTCAAGTATTTAAAACAAAATCTGAGCCGGGAGCTGTGCCACCTGACTGGGACTATTTTGCTTAGATAAAATATATTTTTGCCTTGTATTCTTTACTCAGTTGTGTCTACGTTAGGACAAGCTCAACCACCAATAATGTGCTAGAAAATTATTTTATTTTTTGTTCTCATATTTCTTATTGATAAATAAAACTAAAATATGTCTTGGTGAGATCTATTAATTGATTGAGTGACAAAGAATGCTTACATTATTTTATTTTGTGTGAGTTTGTATCTTAACATTTATTATTTTAAATATAAAAATTCTCAATTTAATCATAAAAAAAGAATATGTCCTTGCGTGAAATTGGTATTCCAGGCAAGCTGGTTGGGTTAATAATGATGTAACACCCGTGTTTTGGGGTTAGGAGTTAGTCTGGTTAGTTGGTCTGAGTCGGTAAAATTAATTTTAATCAAATTGACCTTAGTGTGAGCAAATTGAATTTAGAAAGAAAGGGAGGGATCATTTTGGTAATTAAACCAAAATAAAAATAAACACCACCTTATCTATCATCTTTTCTCATTTCTTCTTCTTCTTCACCGTATAACCATCCCAAATTCTCTCAAACTCTCTTTACTATTCCCTTTGATTTCTTCATCAATTCAAGGGGTTTTTGAAAGGTAATTATGTTTTCTTAATCTCCTCTTCATCCTCTATCTATCTATAGTCTTAGATTTCAAAGTTATGGAGTTTTGAAAATTAGGGTTCATATCAAAGTTTGGGTTTTTAAGGGGTTTTTCATCTTGTTTTGATAAATTGAGTTGGGACTTTGTTTAATCATGTTAAAATACACATAATATGTTAAAATGAGTAATTTTGGGTAAAAATCCGAAATGGGTATTTATGGCCATTTTTGAATAGTCTAAAACTTGAAATTTGGTGAGTTTTAGAGTTAGGTTGAAGGGTTGATGGTTTATATATGTTAGGAGGATGTTTTGGAATCATTTAGATATCATTTGGGTGTTTAAAAACATAATTTTCTGCTAAGTAAAATAGGAGTACGAAAATGGAGTTTTGGAGGGTTTTGAGTGAGTTTTAGGGGTTGTTTTAGGTGGGAAATTGATAGCCAATGGTAGTACTATGATTAGGGATTGATTTGGGGATCATTTGTGGGTGCAATGGATGTTGGAAACATAACTTTTGGAAGAGGTATTGGGGCTGTCCGAAATTGCTAAGTATGGGGTTTGGTCATGGTTTGCAAAATGGTAATTTGTACTTGAATTGTATTCCGGGTTGATAATTTGATGTTGGGCTGATTTGAGGTTGTTTGAATTGTATTAAGGTTGTTTAGAAGCAAGAATTTGGGTCGACAAAGCATCGAGAAGAAATCCGGAAACTTGGAGGTGATGGTTGCTTGGTAGTTGAGCTTGGAGGTAGAGGTGAGTGGTTAAAATATTTTAAATGGTTTTGAACAATTGGTTCGAGCATGTGGACTAGGTTGAGATTGGTAGACTCACCTAGAATTAAGATTAGGGTGGTAGCCTAATCTTAAGCTTTAGTTAGAGACATTGGATGATCTCTTTAATTGATGTTATGCCTCATGATGATTTGTGTATGTATAATGTGTTATACATGTTGTTGAGGCATGGTTTGATGCATTGCTATGCATGTGGTTTGGATTGTAAACTGTGTATGATAATGTTGAGTTTAATATGATGTAGGATGCCATATTATTACTCTTGAACATGACATTATGATGATTATGTATAATGTGATATACATGTATGTTGGGCATGATTTAATGCATTGTTATATGCATGTTGTTGAGATATTTGATGTTGAGTTTAATATGAAGTAAGATGCCATATTATGACTCTGAACATCAAAGGTTGTGGAATTTGATTAATATTGGCACTAGTATGCTTGGGTACAATGATCGATCATTAGGATGAGTGTGCACACAAATTGAGTCAAAACGTACGTGGCCTTGGTGGCGTTAAGGCACCAAGGAGGAGTACGGTGATGTAATATTCCACCGGAAATTTATATATATTCTACGTGGCGATGAGTGGAATCCCGTCCGTAGGGCATGTGGCGATGAGTGAAATCCCGTCCATGCAAGGCCGGTGATGAGTGTAATCCCACCGAGGTAAGGTTGATGTTGGAAAATGCGTTCCAACATGTTATCCGCGTATTCGAGTCATAGCTAGGTGCCAATATGAGAAAGCATGTTTATGCCAATATGAGATTATGCATACATGCTAATATGAATTGATATGTGTATCAATGTGTTATAAAATGTGTTTTCAAATGTGAAGCGATATATGATGTGATTAATACATATGTTATGTATTGAGCCTGTTGAGCATGACATATTAATGAATAATTGTGCATGCATCATCTATGTTTATGGCTCATGTGGATCGAAGGTAAAATCATGTATAACATCATGATAGTTGCTCGAGCTTGGACCCTGCATTGTCGAAGGTTTGTTTAATGAGCTTACCCTCACTAAGCTTTTATGCTTACGCTCTCTTTTGTTCGACAATGCAGATAAATAGCTTGTGGGTGGCAAGGGCAAGGAAAGGTCTCCAAGTGTTGCTTTTGGTGAGCTCAATGTATGATTTATAAATTGAAAGATTGTAATAGTAAAGCAATGGGATAGGTGTTGTTGTTTTTGATGCTTTGATGTGTGTTGATTTGGTTTGGCACTTAGATGCCTTGTTTGATTTGTAAACATCACTTATGATGCATGCCTTGATGAATGCTTGAGTGATGTATGTTTGGTAGATGTTTAAATTGCTTATCATGTGTGTGGGACATATGCCTTGTGAGGATGCCTAAGTGTATGGATGTTGAAGCATGAGACTTTATGTGCTTGTTTGCCTTCTTTTGATCGAATGCATAATTTTCCTTGGTTGATTAAGGTATGCTCATATTGAGTATCATGTATGAAAGGTTCTTAATGTATAATTTACCATGTATGTTTGATGGTTCATATTCATGTTTTGAGTATGTTGGAGTACGTTTAATCTAGGACGTATGCATCTAGGCTTGGGTGGCTGGTGTTGAGTGCCTTTGCCTCTTTTAAACTTATATGTATGAATATGTATGATTCTAATGTGTTTATATCATTGAAAGTCATTAGAATGAAGCAAAATATGCTCCCCTGCATCTAGGTTTCGAAACTAGGGGTAAAGTTTCGAAACCTTTGCAAATTTTTGGGTTCCAGGGGCTACTGGAGGCCAAAGTTTCGAAACCTTTGGACAAGGTTTCGAAACTATGGTCAAAGGTTTCGATTGGGCATAAAATTTGAGGTTTGCAAGCTTTACGTTTTAGTCCTGATTCTCGTATGTGCAATTGCTTGAGTTTGAGATGTCCGTTTGAGTTGAAATTTGGCAGAGAGGCATGAAACATGACTAATTTCATAATGGTAACTTAAAATTTGGTAAAGTCCTCTTAATTTCCAGAATTTACAAATTGGTCCCTAAATTCGTATTTTGTTCAATTGAGTCCCTTATTGTTTTCCGATTGCTGTGATTTTTGAGTATGCTTATCTCAAGAGTATGCCTAGGTTTAATGTGCATCTAGACAAGTTTAAAAAGAAAAAAAAAGGGTCGTTAATCAAGGTTGACTTTCGGGTTGACTTCGGTTTTCCCCGTGTAATCTTCGTAGTTCGGGTCAGCCGTCTAGGCCGGGCTACGGGGGTTACAAATGCAGTGTGTAACTTCGGTTTTGACTCAGTTATTATGGAATGACGATATCACGGAGCCTTTTCGACCGTCACGGGGAATCCGACAAGGTGATCCCTTATCACCCTATCTCTTCGTTCTATGCATGGAACGTCTGGCTCATAGTATCAATGCAAAAGTAGAGGCGGGGATGTGGAAGCCGATCCGGCTATCGAGGAATGGTCCAGGTATTTCGCATCTTTTCTTTGCGGATGATTTGATTCTCTTTGCCGAGGTGAATGCGGGGCAAATGGATGTGATACATGAGGTGATGGAGGAGTTTTATATGTGTTCCGGTCATCAGGTAAGTATTGCAAAGACCCAAGTTTATTTTTCTAAAAATTGCTCTGATCAGATTCGTGACATGGTGGAACATCGGCTAGGATTTGAGGTTGTTGAGGATTTAGGAAGGTATTTGGGTGTCCCCTTACTACATAGAAGAGTGACGAAGGCTACGTATGCTTATCTCCTAGATCGGATGTCGAAACGCTTGTCTGGATGGGCAGCGAAATCTCTTTCGTTAGCAGGGCACATAACCCTTGCAAAAGCTGTATTACAGGCAATCTCTTCATATGTCATGCAAACGACTGTGTTACCGAAAAATTTGTGTAAAGAAATAGAGAAAATTATTAGGAGGTTTGTATGGGGTGGTAGTGGCGAACGTCGTAGTATCTCACTTGTTAATTGGGAATCTATGCAAAAGCCGTTAGCTAGTGGTGGCATGGGATTGAAGGATTTAGCAACCCAAAATAATGCGTTTCTTATGAAGGTGGGGTTCGAGATTTTAACCAAGCTAAACAAGTTTTGGGTTCGAGTTATAAAGGAGAAATACGGTTGGCATGAGGTGGTGCCGGTATGTATTAAGCGGAGCAAATGTTCGCGCCTTTGGCAAGGGCTCAGTAAAGTATGGGGGAGTGTTCGGGAAAGTGTGTGTTGGAATGTCTGAAATGGGGAACGGACTGATTTTTGGTACGACGTATGGGTGGACATGTAAGGGCCACTGTGGAATCGTTGTAGCCTTCTGTCTGTTCCCTTACCGACTTCGGTTGGCAGCATGGTGGATGAAACCGGCGATTGGGATTGGCGGAAGCTTGGGAACTTGCTGCCGAAGGGGGTGTTGGATAAGATCGCGACTATTCCACCTCCACGAGCTTGGTATGGGAATGATCAGCCGAGTTATCGATGGGAGGATAACAAGACGTTTACGGTACGTTCCGTGTACAAGGTGCTTGCAGAAAATCTTGATGACGATGCTAATGCGTGTTGGCAGTTGTTGTGGAGTTTGAAACTGTCGCAACGCGTGCGGATTTTTCTGTGGTTAGCATTGCGTAACAGTTTACTCACTAATATGGAAAGGCTGCGCCGTAATCTCACGACGAACGGGACATGTCAACTTTGTAGGCGGGGAGAAGAGGACATCGACCATGTCTTACGACGATGCCCTGCTGCACGGTTATTATGGTCGAAGCTTGTGCCTCGCGAGAGGCTGGCTGGTTTTGAGGCGATGGATTGGAATGGGTGGTTGGATTTTAATCTTTGAAATAAAGGGGGTCTGTCGGACAATGGCTCGTCGTGGGTAACATGTTTCGCTGTCGGATGCTGGTTATTGTGGAAGCGTAGATGCAGCAAAATTTTGGATGTAGCTCATGTGGAACAAGGTGATATCTATTTCCACTGCCGGCAGCTGGCCATGGAGTTTGACAGCGCGCCTGTTGTTGTTGGAGGATATAGGCGATCGGGGGAGGGGAGGAATTGTTGGCAGTGCCCCCTGCTGGCTGGGTAAAGGTTAACACTGATGGTTCGGTGCAGGGACAACAACGAGTTGCCGCGATAGGGGGTGTCATTCGCGACAGTGCTGGGAAGTAGTTGTTCGGGTTTGCTCGATCGATTGGTAGCTGCTCGGTGTTGATGTCGGAATTGTGGGCGGTGTATGATGCTCTCTTCCATGCATGGAGTTTGGGGTTTCGAAGGGTATGGCTTGAGTCGGATAGCTTGGAAGTGGTTCGGATTCTTATGGGCGATTCATTGGTTTTGAGTGGCGATGCTCTAGTTGATCTCATCTTCGGTTTGTAGTGCCGGGAATGGAAAGTGCGGATCCAACATATTGGACGGGAGGGGAACAAAGTGGCGGGTTTCCTTGCGCGGATGTGTAACGACCAGCAGCGTGGGAATGTTTGGCTGTCGGAACCGCCGGCTGCAGTGCAAGCCAGAGTGGTTGAAGATTGCAACAGCTAGCCAATGTCGATTGTTTTCTACTGTATTAGCAAAAAAAATAAAATTGATATTAAATTAATTAATTTTAAAAATTAGAATAATGGTGGATAATTTTATCTCAAGGATAAAAAGGTTCAGTCCTTGATAATATTGTTAAGTTCTCGATTCTTCAATTCTATTTTAAAATTTTCAACAAAATTTTAAAGATTATATCTATACATATATCATAAGGGTAATTATTTTATACGGTGAAAATAAAAAATTTTACAAACGCTTTAATTTTGTGTTTATGGTAATAGGGTGTAAAATTTAAAAGTTATATATTTGAATTTTAGTTTTTAAAATGAAATTATTCATATTTGTGAATTTTTTTTACATGAAATAGTAACTCTCTCTATATAAACTAGGTGTTTGTGAATTTTTTTCACCACTAATGTATAGAATAAATTTTTTTAATTTAAAACACAGTACAAAAATTTTATAGAAAAATAAAATAAAATGGGAATAGACTAGTCTCGTGGCGTCGTATGTGACGATTAGTTAGTTGTATAGGGTAAAATTGATATTTTCAAGAGTAAAAAGCCGAAGTCATTATATTAACTAGACATTATAATTAGTCTCATTTTGGCCCATTTGCTATGTGGTAGTTATAAGGAGTTTTCTCTACAGTTTTTCAATTTTTTCTTCATTATATATTCTCAACAATATCGACGGACTTTGGTCGTTTTGCTCGTTTCATATATTAAAATAATTTATCCTTAATGATGAATATTTTATTTTTTATTTTTTATTTTAACATATTCATATCACATCTGTTTTTATGGTGATCTTTTTTTTTTTGTTTTTTGACAATATTTTTGTTTGTTTTGTAGTAGTTCATTTGTTTGTTTTTATGTACTTCTAGTATGTCTTGTTGACCGTTGTTCATCTTTTAACAGTTTAATGCTCGAATGACAAGTATCAATGAGCGTTTTTGTCAACAAAAGACGGCGATTGGTTTATGCTTATAATTCTCTTTTGTGGTTTTGTCGATATGCCAAGAACAAATGACGAAAAAATTACTTTCTTCATAAAGCACTCTGATCAAAATAGTTGATTGATGGATTTCATTCAAAAGACTGTTTAAGTTCTTCTGAAAATGATAAGTTTTGTTTTTTATGTTTTTTACACCATTTGAATTTTATTGTATTTATTTTTTCACATTAAATTTAATTTCTACAGTGTGTTTTTTTTAATCTTTTCCCTTAAGTATAATTCAGCATTTTTTTAAATTAGACATTATAAATTATACACGTTTCTATGCAAATAATTACATATGAAATTGGAGACAGATTCAAAGATTATCAGAGAATTATTCAAAGATTACCTTATGACGAACTAATTGAAAATCCATCACTCTTATCCTTTCTCTGAGTCTATAAATAAAAAAATTATATCATAGGTTATTTCTGCCCGTCATCTATGAGACCAACTAATAAAAATTATTTATTTTAATAATTTTTATTATATTATTTTTTTATCAAGTTAATCTTCATTTATATTTACTGTAAATTAAATTTAAAAACAGCTTTTACCAAACAAAGATTCAATTGGTAAAAAAGTGACATAAAAATAATAAAATAAATAATTTTATTGGTTGATCTTATGAATGACATGGCGAAAATGACACATAATATAATTTCTCAAATAAAAAAAAAGATCATTGACTTTTTCCATGTGAGATTCAATATTAGAATATCATCAGAATTAATGACAAATAGAAATAATTAAATATCTAACAGACCTTTCTTTTCTTTTTTAGATATAGATTTCTTTTATTAAAATCTATTTTCAATTTTCATTGCGATTTAAATGCGGCCAAATTGTGTTCACATATGATTGAGAATCAGACTCCAGTTCTTAATTGTCAGCTCGTGTGTGGAGTTTGATATTTGGAGCACATATATTTCGATTATGAAAAGCCTATAATAATTATCGGTTGGTTTAAATAGATAAGTTGTTATTTTTTAAAACAATATTAATAATTTAAATTTTAATATTATTAATAGGGGTGTTCGCGGTTAACCAAAGTACTATAACGGTTAACCTATAAGTTATGTTCTTAGTATAAAAGTTATATGTTCTCAGTGCAATTAGAGGGGAAATGCATAGAGAATGTACCTAGAAATGCATAGAAATTAAAGACTCTTTCTTAATGGTTAACCAACAGTTAACCATGAACACATGGCGGATGTACCCAATTTTGGTGGGGTGTATTCATACCCTATTTTTAAATTTTTTTAAAAAATTAGGTTTAATTTTGCGTTATTTTAAAAAAATATATATATTAATTTTATTTAGTGTGTTTAAGGGATTTTTTTGTATACCCATTAAAAATAAAATTATTTTTAACCTTATTTTTTAATTTTTAAATCCGCTAATAGATCAAACTAAATTAAAAGGATCACTTTAATAATGAAACTTCTTCTGTACTCTTTCTGTAAACAATATTGATAATTTATATTTTAATGTTAATAATAGACACTCAAAATAAAAGGAATAATTTAGTCCCTATCAGTTTTGAAAGTGAGCAAATGAGGACAATAGATCATGACGTTCACTTTTTCATTCATTTTATTATACTTTTGAATAGTATAATAACAAATTTAGCCTTTATTATTTTAATATTTTTATTTAGTTCTTATTATAAAACTAATAAATTTAACATTCATTATTATACGTTCTATTAATTCAATTTCAGCTATATAAAAATTTATATGAAAATAAAAAAATGTATATAATTTTTTTTTTAAAAAAATAATGGTAAAAACTAATTTAAATTGACGCAAAACTTTTAAATTTTAAAAATAACTAAAAATATGAGATCTTTAAAAAAATAATTTCAATTATAAATTTCAATTCACCAAAGAGTTCAAAATCAGTCTAAATTGATCCAAAACTTTTTTAAATTTAAAATCAAACCAAACGGTTAAGAATAACTAAAATCAAGGTGATGGACCGTACTAATTTATTCTCGACATTCTTGAGTAAGGTAAAGATGACAATGATGAAAATTTTCTCTCTCTTTTTTCGCTTTTCTAAAATAAAAAAGTTTATTCTAAAATTTAAATATGTCATGGGTCCCTATACTATTCTAAAATTTAAAATTTAGTCAATATAATTTTACTCTTAATTGTTGGCATACACTTACAAATTTGTTATCAATTTTATCTTTAATCATTAAAATTAAAATATGTTATCATTAATTGAACAAAACATTTTTCAGTTATTTATGTTTATAGTTTTTAAAGGTCATGTTGATAAAATTTGTCAATATAAAAGATTAAAAAGTTATTTTACCTATTTATATCTATGAGACCATCAATTAATATTAAAATTGAATAGAAGTTAAACGAGAGATAAAAGATTTCAAATAAAAATTACACATAGACTCAACTTCGTAAAAATAAAGTGCATATACTAAAACTTAAATTTTGAAACACCTTTGAAATTTTTATAAGTTTTAAATAATTATTTAAATGTATATTTTTATCATTAAATATTATGTATAAAATAAATAGTTGAATTTGTATATCACGTCACCTACTGGGCAACGATGGTTTGAGATTTAATTTTTTTTATCAAGTAGAAATATATTTACATTCTCAAGGTAATTGTTAAGATTTGAATTCATATGAAATAAGACAATATTAATATTGAACCCAATAAGTATCTCATTGGAAAACTGGATGATGTTCATCCTAAGAGACACGAGTTCAAATCACTTTGTCTACAAGGTGTATGTGCATTGTGAAAGGGTTAAAAATATGTATGAACAGATACTACATTGTAATCACCTTTAGACCATTTAAAAAAAGACAACGGTCATGTTTGGCAATGACATGATTATATTCAATACTTGTTTGAATAATTTATTATTTATATAATTGTTTTTAATATAATTTAATTAATTGTTAAATATAAATATAAATGTGTAAGAATAAAAACAAAAAAAACTTACAAATGTCTTAATGTAATACGTGATGGTGAAAAATTAAAATAGAAAATTATTAAATTTAGGTTATTTGAAGATTTTTTATAATTGTTGAGGGTAAAAGGTTTTTTATAATTCTTGTGTCAAAACCTCTAATTTCAAAAAGTTTTTATTAGCAGTTTTTTTAAAATTAGAGGTTTCACCTCAATCGGCTATTTTAATTCGTTATTTACCAAACATCCAAATTAACGAATTTGACCAGTCAAACTTCTAATATTAGCTCAAACTTTTAATTTTGACTCAAACCGTTATTTATCAATCATAGCCAACAATAATGTTTTTATCCACTTGATCAATTAATAAATATTGAGATTTAAATTTTTTAATTAAAAAGGACGACATTCATCATCAATATCTTGGTCTTCATCCAACGGTAAGGAACTTTAGACCAAATCTTCCAAAGTCAATTCTCCTTTTTACTCTAATGATGGAAAATTTGAACCACACCATATCCATATGTTGCTATCTTTCATTCATTTGTAATGATAGCTACTTCCATTTATATAAAATCCCTGCACTAACCCTACAAACATTTTTCCATTTTATAAACAAAATTACTGTTAAAATAATGTTTAATTAGACAAAGAAATTAATTTATTATTATTATTATTATTATTATTATTATTATTTCACTTCCCCATTGGATCAAATAACCTTGCATAAAAGACCTCCAAAGCGTATTAATATTCGATCCCAATTAATTATTATAATATACGTTCAAATTGATAAAACTCGAAAAAGAAAATATCAAGGTTATGAATAAAAATAGAAAAGACAAAAGTAAAAGGATATTACAAGCTGCTCACAGGATGATATATAAGGTAATATAACTGTACAGTAACAAAAATATATATGTATACCGGGAATGTATTTCGGAAAGTTTAGGGTAAGGCATCTTAAAATGAGGCGCAATTGAAATTCTTATAAAAATTGTAAAAAAAAAATTTATCAATTTTTTTGGTATATATCAAATTTCTTACAAAATGTATAAGAATTTTGGTATATACCAAATCTCTTAAAAAAATTAAAATTTTCGAAAAGATAAGAATTTTAGTATATACAAAAAAATTGATACCGAAATTCTTACAATTTCGATTTCTTCTCTTTTTAGCTTATTAAGGGTCATCATGCTAGAAAACTCATGTATTTTACTTTTTTTTTCAGTAAAAAAATCATTACAATTTACAAATCACAGAAACAGAAGGAATGCAATGGCAAAACCGTAGTTTTAATAAATAAATTTTCACTCACAATCACTGTGGTCAAATGTCAACGATTTAACGCCACTCAACGGTTATGATTGACTCTGCCAAAATCAGCGAGCTTCCTGGACCTGTTTGCGCCGAACCCCGCGGCGGTCGCCAGGTGGGGCTTCATCGTTGATGACGCTCGAGGTTCTCCGGTGAACGACATGTCCGGCGGCAATCCGCCCTTTTGGTTCCAGTGTCCGTTAGGGCTCGCCCACACGAGTGGACTCAAGCAAAAAGCTAATCCCGACACGTTCCTCGTCCCGGCCCTCGGTCTCCTCGTTGCCGTTGGTGTCCTTTTCCATCGCGGGGATACCTCCGGCGAACCTCCCGATGGCGGTTGATCACACTCGTCTCCCGAATCCACTTCGATCGCCGGGGACAATCCGCGATCTATGACTCTGCATGATCTCCGATCGCCGGGGCCGAATTGGTCGAATTCTTCCACGCGGGTTGCCTTTGATGATTGCTTCTTTTTTCTACGAACGGCGAATATTGTGGCGAACCAAGACGGCGGCACCGATGAGGAGGACGGCTCATCGCACTGATAATTAACCCTAGGATCCGAATTGAACTTCTCGGATCTGGACCTGAACAGATTCGAAAAAAGCGAGAACCTGTTCTTCTTCTTGAACGACCTGGTGGGTTCAAAGTAAGTGGTGGTTGTGGCGCTGTACGTGGGGCCCACCTGAGGGGTGCTGTAGAACCGTTGATGTCGGATCCACGTGGCACTATTATCGTCGGATTTCCGCCGACTGACGTAGGGAGAAACGGACCTAGGGAAAATCAGAGGCGGCGGGTCGGGCTTCCGAAAATCGTCACCGGAGGCGGCGGCGCGGGCTGATTGTGCCTCTGCCTCTTCCTGGGCGGCGATGAGCTCCAGAAGACGGCCCCGGAGACAAGTGGAGCAGACGCCGACGCTGCTACTCAGGTCGGCAAGATGTTTCTTACACCTCATTTACTTAAAAAGTACAAAAGAAATCAAAACAAAACCTCTGGTTTTGCTTCAGAGAGGTCTGGGTGAGGGTGCGTATATATAGCAATGGAAAAGTATGAGGTTAAAAAAATTTGAATGTTAATAGAGATTAGAGATTAAAGAATAAAGAGAGTAGTACAAGTGTATTGGTTTTAAGAAAAAGAGAAGGGTGGTGAGTTCTGTAAAACAAGGGAGACGAGATGAAGAAATCAAAGGAGAAGGTTTGTCTTGTTTCTGAGAGAGAAAGGACAAGACTACTTGATCTTCATGTCTGGTTGGGTTGGCTTTGATTTTTCATGTAAGAATAACACACCAGAGAGAAAGTTTGTTGGAGTTGGACTACTTCGTTTTCTTGCGTATTATTTGCCTTTTATAACTTTCATTTGTAACATTTTCATTTATTTATTTTGAAAAATATTTTTTTATTTGTAAATAATAACTCGTATTAAACTCTAGATACTTATTTGATGAATTAATGGTAATTTTTTTGTCCTCAAATTATTTTTTATTAAATAATATTTTCAAAGCAAATGTTAGGGTTCGAACCCACACAAGAGGTGAAACATATGTAAATCCATGACCACTAGCCACTTGGACCTAACAAATTTGACCCGAGACCCTAATATGATGGTCTAAATTTGACCCGAACTTGAAGCAAATCAAACTGAAAGTAACGAAACTCGAAAATAACCTGAAACGAAAGTAACCTGATTTTAATTTTCTCAAATATGTATGCTTTTATTCTCCTTTTGTATTATATTACTAATTAACCACCACCTTTAGTAGTTTAATGGTTTAATCATATTTTTCTACTTTAAAAGACCATCTTCATATATTGATTCAAATAAAAAACCCACTGATCCAATATTAATTCGACCCGAAAAGCAACCGATCCAATATTGACACAAACCAAAAATCGGTCAATATGATATTGACTATAACCGAAAATTCAACCGATCTAATATTGACCGTCCTAAAAATTAACATATCTGATATTGATCCAATCCGACCTGAACTTAAACCAAAAGCAACCCAAACCAAAAATTAACCTGATCCGACCCGATTGTCACCTCTATAGCCAAAAGGCCTATTAGTGGATCTCTCTCTACAAACTACTTTCTTTTGGTAATATGCATATCCGTCTTACGGTCCATGCTCTGGATGCGAGGCTGCCTTTTCCAACAATACTGTCTTTAAGATTTGAACTCGCGTCCTCTCATTAAGAATGCAATGTGCCTTACAATGCACTCAACACCCGTCAATCTATGCAAACTACTTTAATCGAACATAATGTATCATTAATTAATTTATAAAAAAAATAATTAAAGAGACATAACAGTGGGTTAAATTTGGTAAAAGAATCAAATTATTAAAAACCTTTAATGCTAATATGTCAAGAATACTATTAATTGATAAACTAATATTATCAATTTGGAAGTTAAGGATATATTTATTGTTATAAAATTAAATTAAATTAAATTAAGACTCACAAGTTTGATAAAATAATCCTAACTATAGGAACTCTTTAAATTGTTTTTTTTCTTTATCACAATGATATTGTTATATATTATATTAATTAATAAACCGATAATATAAAAATTATTGCTGATGAATAAAGTATTTTATACTAATCAATCAATTATCTGTCAAATAATAAAATAATTTGTTAAGCGGACAAACAAAACCTCATTTCATTTTTTTGTTTAAATTTAGTAGGAAAGGAAATAAAGGGAGAGTCAAAGACGGCCCAATGTTCAAAACGAGGCCCCACCACTGTCTATACAAATTCGAGATCTGTACGAGGGGATTTTTTTAAAAAATTAACACATTATTTTAAGGGAAAACTACCCCACTGACCACCAAACAAATTAGGGGTACCTATTTGGACCACTGAACTATAAAAATCGTCAATCAGAACACTAAACTTGTAACCCCCTCGTCCCGGTCTGGTCGGATGACCGGTCCGAGTGGGCCACACGGGGAAAACCGAAGTGAAACCCGTTAAGGTTCCCCCTCGGTTAGCAACCCTATTTTTTTTCTTTAACTTAATCTTTTCTAAAGGCTCATTTATGTCTTACGTGATCAAACAACGGAATAATATGCAGAAGGTAAACATTCGTACTCAATCAACATTTGAACAACCCAATTTTTACTCCATTAGACAGGCCGTTTCGAAACACCCTTAAGGCGTATCGAAACGCCCTTGACCAGGTCAACTGCCTCAAGCCATACAGGGAGGCCGTATCGAAACGGAGGTCAACCGTTTCGAAACGCCTTCAACGGTCAACTTCTCGTGGTCAACGAGATTTTGACCGTTTCGAAACCCTTAGACCCGTTTCGATACGTTTTCATCTCGTCATTTTCTCAAAATTCCTGTAGCCAAAACGTTCTGATACCCGTTTCGAAACAGGGGATTCACAGGCCAAACCGTATCGAAACACGTTCCCATACGGGGTCCCTGAAGCCTTACCCGTTCCGAAACGGCCCAACTCGTTTTGAAACGCGGGCTGTCTGCAGCTTTGGAAAACCAAACTTAAGCGAATTTTAACAAGTCTAAAGGTCCCATATGACCCCTAAAGGCACACAAGACCAACAAACAAAGTCTAGAGGCATACATCCAAGGTTCGACATACTCAAACACCCACAAGACATGAATTTAAACAATCTTTCATACATGGCAAATACACATTAAAGACATATCATAAAAAGCATGCTTGAAGACTTTAATAGACAAAGGATACCAAATTGTCACATATAGGTTTACATGCCATCAAGCAATCTTAAGCATCCATAAGACATACACCATTCAAGCATTTGGCAAGTTAAATCATGCTTACAAACCAAGTCAACCATAGACATCAAAATCATATATGAGTCATACATAGCTCATTCAAACACACACTCTTGTCACATTGCTAAGCTACTACATAATTAATAACCGTACTTGAGCAACAAAACTTGGAAAGCCCTCCTTGCCTTGCTCCAAGCTAACACCACGCTAATGATCTGCATTGTTGAAAATGAGAGCGTAAGCTATAAGCTTAGTGAGGATGCTCTAAAACCGAAAACATCAACAATGCATGGTTCAAGCATGTATTCCCTCATTCTCATTTCTATCATGCATAGGTAAAATGACAAGTAGACCTAGCTAGTCTTTCAAGAGGCATAATATGACATCTTACATCATACTAAGCTCAAACATCACTTATCAACATCATGCATAGCAAATATACGATCAAGTTCAATTGGCCACTATTAGTTTACCCGGATGTGCGGATTTAATCTCAACATTCACATTACCTCGGTGTGATTACACTCATCACCGGACCTTGCATGGGCGGGATTCCACTCATCACCACATGCCCTACGGATGGGATTCCACTCATCATCCCGTAGAATATATGTAAGCTTCCGGTGGAATATTACATCACCGTACTCCTCCTTGATGACTCAACGCCATCAAGGCCACGTACGTTTTGACTCAATTTGTGTGCACACTAATCCTAATGATCGATCATTTACACCTGGTAAGTTAATTAGTGCCAATTTACATTTACCACATCACATAATTCATCAATCACATCTCATGCTCATCACATATACATATCATGGTATACATGTGCAAAACAACCACATATCGCAAGAGCATAAAAAGGCAAACACAAAGCATTTAATGTAAATCAAGAGCTTAAGTTAACAATTTAAATCCACATGGAAATGGCCTACAAAGCACATTTCAACTCAAACATTACACACACCCGAACCAAACTTTAAAACACATTTAAAGTCACTCACCACTCTTTCTTAGCAACCAAAGCAAGCCACCTACAAGCCCGGATTCGATCCCGATGCCTCTTCAACGCCTCCTCTTGCTTCTAGCCAATCAAAAACACATCCATTATTCCCAATCAATGCTAAAACTCAATCAACCCTCAACTCTCAAGCTCAAATCAACTTCAACAAATTTTCCAATCAAATTAATCCCCCTAAAATGCCCATTTTCGTGCTCCTTCAAACCCTAGCTGAAAATTCCATTTTCAATCATCCAAATGACCCCCCAAATGGTCCTAAAACATCCTCCTAACATACATAAACCATCAGCCCTCTAATTTCAACCTAAAACCCACCAAAAACCAAGTTTTAGACCCCTTAAAAATTGCCTCAAGAACCCATTTCGGGTTTTCACCCAAACCCTACCATTTTAACATATGTTAAGCATTTTAAGGTGGTTAAACCAAAACCCAACATTATATTTCAAAACAACTTGAAAATCTCCATAAAAACTCAAACTTTTATCAAGCCCTAATTTTCAAAAGTTCATGGTTTTAAATTCTATGACTATGTAGAGATAGAGGATGAAAAGGAGAGTTAGGAAATGTCATTACCTTTGAAAATGACCTTGGAATGAAGTTGGAAATTAATAGAATAGTGATTTTTGTGTTGGGAGAGTTTGGGGAGATGGGTTTCACGTTGGAAAGGGGAGAGGGTAAAGAAGATGATAGCTTTTTAAAAGTTGTCTTTCTTTTTAAATTCTTTTGGGTAAAATCACCAAAGTGGTCCCTCCCCTTTATTTTAAATTTCAATTAACTCATGACATGGCCAAAAATATTTAATTTAATTTACCGACTCGGACCACTAACCCGACTAACTCCTAACCCCAAAACACGGGTGTTACAACTCTCTCCCACTTAAGGAATTTCGTCCCTAAAATTACCTGACTGAAAGAGATACGAAAACTGCTTCTCCATATCCTCCTTCCTCTCCCAAGTGGCCTCGTCTACACCTCGACGTTTCCACCGCACCTTTACTAGCTCAATCGATCTACCCCGCAACACCTTACTGTCAGAAGCTAAGATCTCAACTGGTTCTTCTTCATAAGTCAAATCCGGATTCAATTCAATCTCCTCTACGGGCATAACATGTGATGGATCGGACCTATACTTACGGAGCATCGAAACATGGAATACATCGTGTATCTTCTCTAGCTCGGATGGCAAACGCAACTGATAAGCAACCGGACCAACCCTCTTTACAATCTCATACGGTCCTATGTACCTCGGACTCAACTTCCCTTTTCGGCCAAATCTCATTACTTTCTTCCACAGAGACACTTTCAAGAACACCTTCTCACCCACTGAGAACTCAACTTCCTTCCTCTTCAAGTCGGCATCGGACTTCTACCTATCCGAAGCAGCCTTCAAACGATCACAAATCAATTTTACCTTGTCAGTTGTCCCTTTGAGCAAATCCGGCATAGGCAACAACTTCTGTCCCACTTCGGCCCAACAAACTGGAGTTCTACACTTTCGGTCATACAAGGCCTCATACGGAGCCATCTGAATGCTCGACTGAAAGCTATTATTGTAAGCAAACTCTACTAGAGGCAAGTGTTTCTCCCACATACCCTGAAAGTCAATGATGCAACAACGTAACATATCCTCTAAGATCTGAATAACTCTCTCTGACTGACCATCTGACTGAGGATGATAAGACGTGCTGAAGTTCAAACGGGTACCCAAAGATGTATGCAGACACTCCCAAAATCGAGAAGTAAACTGCGGATCTCTATCCGACACGATGGACTTCGGCACCCCATGCAGGCTAACAATCTCACCAATGTACAAATCGACCAATCTATCTAAAGTGTAAGTAGTGTTGACTACCAAGAAGTGAGCACACTTCGTGAAACGATCTACTATCACCCAAACTGAGTTCTTCTTCGCAGGAGTCAAAGGCAAGCCCGAAATAAAATCCATGGTGATGTTCTCCCATTTCCATTTCGGGATTCTCAACGGTTGCAACAAACCTGAGGGAACCTGGTGTTCCGCCTTCACTCTCTGACACACTAAGCACTTACTCACAAAGTCGGCTACATCTCTCTTCAAGCCAACCCAAAAGTACTCATTCTTCAAATCACGGTACATCTTCGTACTTCTTGGATGCATAGCAAACGGACTACTGTGGGCTTCAGTCAAGATCGTACGTCTCAAATCACTGTCCTCTGGCACAACTATCCTATCTTTGAAACACAAAACCCCATTGGTACTGAAACTGTAGTCTGAAGATCTACATTCGGCTATATCTTGCACGTGAGGTGCCAAAGATCTATCTAAGAGCTGCTTTTCTCTAATCAACTGACCTAGAGTAGGTCTAACCTGAAGCTCGACTACCAAGCCACCATCTCCGGACAAGCTCAATCTAGCAAACATGGCTCTCAAGTCCACGGCTATCTTTCTACTCAATGCATCGGCCACCACATTGGCCTTACCCGGATGGTACTCAATGGTAAGATCATAGTCCTTTAGCAACTCTAACCATCTACGCTATCTGAGATTCAAATCTCGCTGAGTCATAATGTATTTCAAACTCTTGTGATCGGTGTACACTGTGCATTTCTCACCGTACAAATAATGCCTCCAAATCTTCAGAGCAAACACAACTTCAGCTAACTCTATGTCATGGGTCGGATAGTTGCGCTCGTGAGTCTTCAAATGTCTTGAGGCATAAGCCACTACTCTCTTGTCTTGCATAAGAACACATCCTAGCCCTACATAAGAAGCATCACTGTAGACTATATAGTCATTCTCGGACTCTGGCTGAATCAATATCGGTTCTTGGGTCAAGGCTTCTTTCAATTTCTCAAAGGCTCTATGTCTTGCATCTGTCCACTCAAACTGAACACTCTTCTGAAGCAACTGTGTCAGTGGAGCGGCTAACTTAGAGAAACCCTCTACGAATCTTCTATAGTATCCAGCTAAGCCTAGGAAGCTACGTACCTCTGTTACAGACTTCGGTTGCTTCCATTCAACAATGGCCTCAATCTTCTTCGGATCAACTCTAATCCCATCGGCTGACACTACATGCCCTAAGAAGACTACCTCTCGGATCCAGAATTCACACTTGCTCAACTTCGCATACAACTGATGATCTAGCAAAGTCTTCAACACTAGTCTCAAGTGTCGGTCGTGGTCTTCCTCAGTTCGCGAGTACACCAAGATGTCATCTATAAAAACAACTACAAACTGATCTAGGTACTGATGAAAAATCTTATTCATCATATCCATGAAAGCAGCAGGTGCATTAGTCAACCCAAAAGGCATGACTAAAAACTCATAGTGATCATACCTAGTCCTAAAGGCCGTCTTCGGTACATCAACCTCTCTTACCTTTAGCTGGTAATAACCCGATCTCAAGTCAATATTCGAAAAGACTGATGCTCCTCTCAACTGATCAAACAAGTCATCAATTCTGGGCAACAGATATTTATTCTTCACTGTCAACTGATTTAACTGTCTGTAATCTATACACATCCTTATGCTTCCATCTTTCTTCTTCACAAACAAAACTGGTGCACCCTAAGGTGAAGAACTAGGTCGAATGAAGCCTCTATCTGTTAACTCTTGCAACTGTGTCTTCAACTCTTTCAGTTCTTTCGGTGCCATGCCATACGGAGCAATCGAAACAGGAGCTGAATTAAAATAAGTCTCAATAGAGAACTCTACCTCTCTATCCGGTGGTAACCCTGGCAACTCCTCCGGAAACACACTAGGGAAATCACATACTGTCTGGATGTCTTGAGGTCTAACCTCACTCATGTTAGGGTTCATCACATACGCCAAGTATGCTTCACACCCCAACTCAACTAACCTCTTAGCCTCTAGAACTGAAACTACATTGGACAAGAACTTCACGTTCTCACCCACCACTACAATCTCATAATCATATGTGAGCCTCAAAGATATCCTCTTAGTTTCAAAATTAATCCTAGCTCTATGCTCTGTGAGCCAGTCCATACCCAGAATCACATCAAAACCATAGAAAGGTAGCTCCATCATATCCACTAGGAACACATGTCCCTGAACCATCAACAGACACCTTCTGTACATTTTTCTAACTACAATCGTGTCCCCAAAGGAACTAGTAACACTAACTCCTACCTCTAACATTTCATAAGGCAAATTCAAAGACTGTGCAAGCTCACTCAATATGTAGGAATGTGTAGACCCGGAGTCAATCAAAGAAAGCAAACCCAAAGACTGTATCGATAAGTTACCTGCGATCACATTGGTGTCATGCTGATCCCCATGCTGAGCGTAAACTCTAGCCTGACCTCCGCCCTCCGGCTGAACTGCAACTACATGTGCTATATTCCTCTGGCCATCATTCCTCGGCTGGAAGTTACCTCTACCGCGCCCGCGGCCTCTCTAAAAGTCATTGGCTCTAGCAGGAGCCTGAGCTGGTGCCTGTCCCACCTGATGTAGACAGTCACGCCTAATGTGGTCTCTAGCCCCACAACTCCAGCACGAATGGAAATTTCCCTAACACTCACCGGTGTGGTTCCTCCCGCAAGTAGCACACGTGGGCAACTTCCCACCAGCTCTCTGGCCCTGTTGGCCCCTACCGTGGTTACCGCCACCACGTCTATGATCATAATGATGTCTGTTGTCTCGATGCCTCTTGGCATCACCTCTATTAAAGTTACTGGACCTCTTACCCGAACTAGAACCACCAGACCGCTTGGTCAAGCTCAAACTGTGCTCAAAGTCCTTGGCCCTCGAGACCAAGACATCATAATCAGTGTAGTCTGAAGCTAGAGTATACGTCTTGATCTCTTCATTCAGCCCGTAGCGAAAACGGTTACAACGTTCCACCTCTGTAGGAACAAGCTCAGGTGCATACTGGCTCAGTCTGACAAATCGAATCTCATAGTCTGTCACGGTCATACTCCTCTGAAGCAAAGCCATAAACTCCCTCTTCCTCTCATCGAGGTATCGCGGACCCATATACTTCTTACGGAATGCTGACTCAAAGAACTCCCAAGTAATCTCGGCCTCATCTATACCCGAAGTGACGGTGACCCACCAAGTGTAGGCATCACCCTGAAGCAAGGACTCAACACATCCTAACTTGCGCTCACCAGTACATCCCATCTGAGCGAGAATACGAACAGTCTTCTCAAACCACAACTCGGATCTCTCTAGAGTAGACCCTCGGAACTCTTCGGCCCTTAAACCACGAAGTCTCTCTAATGGCAAACCAATGCCCTCTATCTGATGATGTGCTGCTGCCTGACCCCCAGCTACTGCAGCCTGAAATGCCCCGGTAATCGCCTGAACCAAAGGAGCTAAGTCTATTCCAGCCGGTCCTTGGCCACCTTGGCCTCCCTGAAGCCCTCTCCTTCGGCCCCGGCCTCGCCTCCTGCTCCTGGTGGAGGAGGTTGTGGTGGTGGAGGTGGTGGAGGAGCTTCAACTCCAACCACATGCTCTCCCACTTAAGTCTCAACTCTGACTACCGGCTCGACTCCCGGAGCCGCTGCCCGTGGTTCCGGTCGAACCATTCTAGGCCTCCCACGTGGTCTCATGATACAGCTAGCAAGATAATAACTACAACAACAAACAAATAAGGATTACGTTAGCCAAAGCAAGGGTCCAATAGTGCTCAAGTACTCCATTTACCAAAAATCCTTTTAAATTAAGTAATAGTAGCAATGGGCACACACTCTACACCAGACGCAACAATTCATGCTTCAGAACATCATACGAATAGTCAAACATTAAGATTTCATGGCAAGGCATACATCGAACAATACAATTACTTAGCGCATCAAGCTTGCCTCACTTACCTGCCCGAGGTCTCGGTAACCTCAGGCTCTAATTCCAACAAATGTAACCCCCTCGTCCCGGTCTGGTCGGATGACCGGTCCGAGTGAGCCACACGGGGAAAACCAAAGTGAAAACCGTTAAGGTTCCCCCTCGGTTAGCAACCCTATTTTTTTTCTTTAACTTAATCTTTTCTAAAGGCTCATTTATGTCTTACGTGATCAAACAACGGAATAATATGCAGAAGGTAAACATTCGTACTCAATCAACATTTGAACAACCCAATTTTTACTCCATTAGACAGGCCGTTTCGAAACACTCTTAAGGCGTATCGAAACGCCCTTGACCAGGTCAACTGCCCCAAGCCATACAAGGAGGCCGTATCGAAACGGAGGTCAACCGTTCCGAAACGCCTTCAACGGTCAACTTCTCGTTGTCAACGAGATTTTGACCGTTTCGAAACCCTTAGACCCGTTCCGATACGCTTTCATCTTGTCATTTTCTCAAAATTCCAGTAGCCAAAACGTTCCGATACCCGTTTCGAAATAGGGGATTCACAGGCCAAACCGTATCGAAACACGTTCCGATACGGGGTCCCTGAAGCCTTACCCGTTCCGAAACAGCCCAGCTCGTTTCGAAACACGGGCTGTCTGCAGCTTTGGAAAACCAGACTTAAGCGAATTTTAACAAGTCTAAAGGTCCCATAGGACCCCTAAAGGCACACAACACCAACAAACAAAGTCTAGAGGCATACATCCTAGGTTTGGCATACTCAAACACCCACAAGACATGGATTTAAACAATCTTTCATACATGGCAAATACACATTAAAGACATATCATAAAAAGCATGCTTGAAGACTTTAATAGACAAAAGATACCAAATTGTCACATATAGGTTTACATGCCATCCAGCAATCTTAAGCATCTATAAGACATACACCATTCAAGCATTTGGCAAGTTAAATCATGCTTACAAACCAAGTCAACCATAGACATCAAAATCATATATGAGTCATACATAGCTCATTCAAACACACACTCTTGCCACATTGCTAAGCTACTACATAATTAATAACCGTACTTGAGCAACAAAACTTGGAAAGCCCTCATTGCCTTGCTCCGAGCTAACACCACGCTAATGATCTGCATTGTTGAAAATGAGAGCGTAAGCTATAAGCTTAGTGAGGATGCTCTAAAACCGAAAACATCAACAATGCAGGGTTCAAGCATGTATTCCCTCATTCTCATTTCTATCATGCATAGGTAAAATGACAAGTAGACCTAGCTAGTCTTTCAAGAGGCATAATATGACATCTTACATCATACTAAGCTTAAACATCACTTATCAACATCATGCATAGCAAATATAAGATCAAGTTCAATTGGCCACTATTAGTTTACCCGGATGTGCGGATTTAATCTCAACATTCACATTACCTCGGTGGGATTACACTCATCACCGGACCTTGCATGGGCGGTATTCCACTCATCACCACATGCCCTACGGATGGGATTCCACTCATCATCCCGTAGAATATATATAAGCTTCCGATGGAATATTACATCACCGTACTCCTCCTTGATGACTCAACGTCATCAAGGCCACGTACGTTTTGACTCAGTTTGTGTGCACACTAATCCTAATGATCGATCATTTACACCCGGTAAGTTAATTATTGCCAATTTACATTTACCACATCACATAATCCATCAACCACATCTCATGCTCATCACATATACATATCATGGTATACATGTGTAAAACAACCACATATCGCAAGAGCATAAAAAGGCAAACACAAAGCATTTAATGTAAATCAAGAGCTTAAGTTAACAATTTAAATCCACATGGAAATGGCCTACCAAGCACATTTCAACTCAAACATTATACATACCCGAACCAAACTTTAAAACACATTTAAAATCACTCACCACCCTTCCTTAGCAACAAAAGCAAGCCTCCTACAAGCCCGAATTCGATCCCGATGTCTCTTCAACGCCTCTTCTTGCTTCTAGCTAATCAAAAACACATCCATTATTCCCAATCAATGCTAAAACTCAATCAACCCTCAACTCTCAAGCTCAAATCAACTTCAACAAATTTTCCAATCAAATTAATCCCCAAAAAATGCCCATTTTTGTGCTCCTTCAAACCCTAGCTGAAAATTCTATTTTCAATCATCCAAATGACCCCCCAAATGGTCCCAAAACATCCTCCTAACATACATAAACCGTCAGCCCTCTAATTTCAACCTAAAACCCACCAAAAACCAAGTTTTAGACCCCTTAAAAATTGCCTCAAGAACCCATTTCGGGTTTTCACCCAAACCCTACCATTTTAACATATGTTAAGCATTTTAAGGTGGTTAAACCAAAATCCAACATTATATTTCAAAACAACTTGAAAATCTCCATAAAAACTCAAACTTTTATCAAGCCCCAATTTTCAAAAGTTCGTGGTTTTAAATTCTATGACTATGTAGAGATAGAGGATGAAAATGAGAGTTAGGAAATGTCATTACCTTTAAAAATGGCCTTGGAATGAAGTTGGAAATTAATGGAATAGTGATTTTTTTGTTGGGAGAGTTTGGGGAGATGAGTTTCACGTTGGAAAGGGGAGAGGGTAGAGAAGATTATAGCTTTTTAAAAGTTGTCTTTCTTTTTAAATTTTTTTGGGTAAAATCACCAAAGTGGCCCCTCCCCTTTATTTTAAATTTCAATTAACTCATGACATGGCCAAAAAGATTTAATTTAATTTACCGACTCGGACCACTAACCCGACTAACTCCTAACCCCAAAACACGGGTGTTATAGAACTTATAAAATCAACCTATTTTGACCATCGCCGTTAAAAACCTAACGGTGGAGTGACGGAACTGCCACGTGGCAATTGATGGAAAAATTTAAAAATTACACATTTGGTCCATATTATTTACACATTCTTTTAATTTAGTCCTAAATTTAAATTAATAAAATAATAAATTATTTAATTAAGTGGTGACACATGTCAACACCTTATTGGAGGATTTTAATTATTTATATTTAATTTTATTAATTTATTTCCCTCTCCAATCAGGTGGTGACACGTGTCACCACCAATTTAGAGGGAAAAAATAAATTTTTCTTCACCTACACTAACCAAGATTCGAACCTAGGTTTCTCAAGGGTAAAGTCAATGGCTTTACCACTACACCAAGCACAACTTTGTGCTATAATTCTCTAGATATAATATATATCTCTTATTAGTTTCTACATTTATAAGCCAAAAGCTCAAACCCTAAACACTAATTTTACATATATAAATAATTAAACCCTAAACTCTAACCCTAAATATTTCAAATTAAACCCCAAACCTTAAAAATTTCAAATTAATTCCACGCTAAATATTTTAAATTAAACCACAAACCCTAAAAATTTCAAATTAATTCCACGCTAAATATTTTAAATTAAACCACAAACCCTAAAAATTTCAAATTAATTTCACGCTAAATATTTCAAATTAAACCCCAAACCCTAACCTTAAACCCAAAAAAATTCAAATTAATATTTAGCGTGAAATTAATTTGAAATATTTAGGGTTTAGGTTTTAAGGCTTAATTTGAAATATTTAGCGTGAAATTAATTTGAAATTTTTAGGGTTTGGAGTTTAATTTAAAATATTTAGCGTGGAATTAATTTGAATTTTTTAGGGTTTGGGGTTTATTTGAAATATTTAGGGTTAGAGTTTAGGGTTTAATTATTTATATTTGTGAAATTAGTGTTTAGGGTTTGAGTTTTTGGCTTATAAATATAGAAACTAATAAGAGATATATATTATATCTGGAAAAAAAATAGCACATAGTTGTGCTTGGTGCAGTGGCAAAGCCATTGGCTTTACCTTTGAGAGACCCAAGTTCGAATCCTGGTTAGTGCAGGTGAAGAATAAATTATTTTTCTCATCTAAATTGGTGTTGACACGTGTCACCACTTAATTAAATAATTTATTATTTTATTAATTTAAATTTAGGACTAAATTGAAAGAATGTGTAAATAATAGGGACCAAATGTGTAATTTTTAAAATTTTCCATCATTTGCCACGTGGTAGTTCCGTCACTCCACCGTTAGGTTTTTAACGGCGGTGGTCAAAATAGGTTGATTTTATAAGTTCGGTGGTCTGATTGACGATTTCTATAGTTCGGTGGTTCAAATAGGTATCCCCAATTTATTTGGTGGTCAGTGTGGTAGTTTTCCCTTATTTTAATTATTTGTTTAAGAAAATAATACATATATATAGATAATGACAGAAAAAATCGTATAATTTCAAAATTATCAGAAATATAAGAAATATTAGTTTCAAAATTTTAATTTAATAAATATTTAAAAAAAATAATTAAAAGACACGAACTATTTTAATTCTCTTAAAACTCTGTATGTAATTTAAACTTTCAAATGCTATGTCCATGTTTGATAATTAGCTGATAGCGGATTATATTAGCTGATAGTCGATAGTTGATAACATTAGCTTATTTGACTAGCAGATTGCATTAACTGGTTGTATAGAAGTGTTTGGTAAAATTAATTGATACCTGATAGCTGTTTGATTATTTGAACAAGTAAAATGACATATAAAGATATGATTATATTCAATACTTGTTTGAATAATTTATTAGTTATTAATATTTTGTATCTATTAATATTAATTAGATTATAAAAATTAATTTTTTTTAATATCATTATTAAGCATATACGAAGGATGTATATATATATATATTTTATTTAGTGAATTCTCTTTTTAGTATGATTTTAATAATTATTAAATTTAAATGTATATATTAGTATATATATTAATTTTTTATTTTCAATAAAATCATATTTGTTTGCCGATAAAAAATTAATTTTTTATTTACAAAATTATTTTTTAATTTTATTGATTATTCAAATTTATGTTATTTAGAAAAAAAATTATAATTATCAATGACAAAAGAGTCTTGACAAGTATTTTATTCAAACCTCTAACTCAAAAAGCTCCAAAAATGAGCTTTTTCAAAATGAGAGGTTTCACCATAATCCGTTATTACAATCCGCTATTTACCAAACATCTAAATTAGCAGATTTGACTAGTCAAACCTCTAAAAATGTTTCAAACCTCTAATTTTAGCTCAAAAAGCTATTTTTTTTTACAATTAGGGGATAGCTGATAACGGATTACATTAGTTGATAGTTGATTTGACTAGCGGATTGTATTAGCTTATTGTATAAAAGTGTTTGGTAAAATTAACTGATAGCTGATTGATTATTTAAACAAGCAAAATGACATATAATGACATAATTATATTAGATACTTGTTTGAATAGTTTATTAGTTATCAATATTTTGTATCTATTAATATTAATTGGATTGTGAAAAATATTTTTTAATATAACATTACTAAGCATATTTGAAGGATGTCTATATATTAATTTATTATTTATATAATTATTTTTAATACAATTTAACTAATTATTAAATTTAAAAACAAATATAAATGAGTGGGAATAAAAAGAAAAAATATTATTATTTTACAATTGTCACAATGTAAATACATGAAGTTAAAGAATTAAAATAGAAAAGGTTAAATTTAGGTTATTTGGAAATTGTTGATAATTGTTAAGGGTAAAAAGTTATTTACAACTCCTATGTCAAAACCTCTAATTTTAAAAAGCTTCTATTAGCAGCTTTTTCAAAATTAGAGGTTTCACCCAAATTCTCTATTTCAATCCGCTCTTTACCAAACATCCAAATTAGCGGATTTGACCGGTCAAACCTCTAATTTTAGCTCAAACCTCTAATTTTGGCTCAAACCTCTCTTTACCAAACAGAGACTATGACCTTGTTTGGCAATTAGCGGATAGCTGATAGCGGATTACATTAGCTGATAGTTGATTGTATTAGCTGATTGTATAAAAGTGTTTAATAAAATTAACGGATAGCTGATAGCTGTTAGATTATTTAAACAAGCAAAATGACATATAAGGACATGATTATATTCAATACTTGTTTGAATAGTTTATTAGTTATTAATATTTTGTACCTAATTAATATTAATTAGATCTATAAAATTATTTTTAATATAACTTTTCTAAACATATTCGAATGATTTATATATTAATTTATTATTTATATAATTATTTAAATATAATTTAATCAATTAATACATTTAAATACACATATAAATATGTGATAATAAAAAGAAAAAAAGTAAATAGGAGAAAATATTTAATTTAAGTTATTTTGAGATTTTTGGTAACTGGTAAGGGTAAAAGAGTCTTTGCAACTCTAATATCAAACCTCTAATCTCAAAAAGCTCCTATTATGAGCTTTTTCAAAATTAGCGGTTTCACCCCAATCCGCTCTTCACCAAACAACAATAATAGCAGATTTGACTGGTCAAACCTCTAATTACGCTTCAAACCTCTAATTTTTGCCCAAACATCTTTTTTACCAAACAGTGTTTATGGCCTTGTTTGGCAATTAGCGGATAGCTGATAGCGGATTACATTAGCTGCTTAGTGATTGCATTAGCTGATTTGACTAACGGATTGTATAAAAGTGTTTGGTAAAATTAACTGATAGCTGATAGCTTATTTAAACAAGTAAAATGACATATAAGGACATGATTATATTCAATACTTGTTTGAATAATTTATTAGTTATCAATATTTTGTATCTAATTAATATTAATTAGATCTATAAAATTATTTTTAATATAACTTTTCTAAACATATTTGAATGATTTATATATTAGTTTATTATTTATATAATTATTTTAATATAATTTAATTAATTAATAAATTTAAATACACATATAAATATGTGATAATAAAAAAAGTAAATAGGATTAGCTTATAAATAGGGTGAGAAAATATTTAATTTAGGTTATTTTGAGATTTTGGTAACTTTTCTAACCTCTTTCAATCCACTATTTACCAAACAACAATATTAGCGCATTTGATTGGTCAAACCTCTAATTATGCCTCAAACCTCTAATTTTTGTCCAAACCTCTCTTTACCAAACAAGGCTAATAACTTTTTTTGAATGGTCTATCAAATGCTATAACTTAATATTTAAATTTATCAAATATCGTACTAATCAGATATTTTTTCAGTTTAACTATCAATTTTGCTATTAGATAGTTCATAATTGTCAGAGAACATATTTAAGATACAAGCACTAGAGGAGGGAAAAATCCGGTGTCAAATTTAAATTATAATATCAAAAATTTAAAAAATAGTGTAAATATTTCGTTAAACTGAAATTAAATTTATTGTTTTAATAATTTTTATATAAGTTTACAATTTTTTTTAATTTGTAGATTCAAGTAACACCCATTCTATAACGTGACTCACCGATGGATGAATTTTTTTTTTTAAATACATGTATACCTACTCCATAAAACAATATGGTCTTAATATGTTAAAGCCATCTAAATATATAACATATTACATATAAGATTCAAACTGTACTGTACGAATAAGTATACACGTATTTAAAGTTTATGCATGAATTTTAAGTACGTTCTTTATCGCATTTAAAGTAATATTAAACACTTAAATTAAAAATTCTTATTAACGCAATAGAAATATTTCAAAACGTCAATTAAATTAGAAGGTTTTAAAATTTTAAATATCAGTAGGTAATTTAAACTGTAATTTAAAAATGCTAAGGCAATTAACTTAAAAAGGGGGTTAGGAGGGAAGTGTTCTCTAATGTGGGCACTGAACCATCAAGGCCATTGCCCAGGCAACTCACACGCGTGCTTGTCTATTTCTAATGTAAAAGAATTGGGTAAGTTCTTCTTCGTTTATTGTTTATTATTATTGTTGTTGTCGTTGTTGTTATATTTCTCGATTAATCTAATTTGAATGCTGGATATGTCTATTATAGATTTGAAACTTAGAAACATCAAGATTTATTAATTGACTTAGTGGCTAAGAATATTTGTATTGACCCATTTTGTATGAGTTGAAATCCCGATATGAAAATGTAATATCTATAGTTAATAATTTTTTTAAAAACATCATTCTAAATAAACTAAAAAATATTAAAAATAAAAATAATTCAAAATTTATGTTTTTAATGGTCTAAATGTGATTACAAGGTAGTATCTGTTCATACATATTTTTAACCTTTTGACAAGGCGCATATACCTAGTAGACAGAGCTATTTGAACCCGTGTCTCCTAAGATGAACATCATCCATTTTTCCACTGGGACACTTGTTGGATTCAATTCAAAGTTTATGTTATAAATATATTTTAATTTATTTTATAATTAATTACAATAATTGTTGAACTTGCATATTATTTTTCATAAAAATTACAATAATTGTTTAACTTATTTATATATATTTACTAAGTTGGACCTCAACTTTCAATTTATTTAAACTTCACATTCATCATTTTTATGATTATTTATACTTTGCCTCTTTTAAGTTTGATTTCTGACTCAGTCTCAGATGTTGATCTAATGGTTAGTACTTAGGTGTTTATCCTCCTTCCCACTAGACTTGGTACGATATTTTTTACCCCAATTTATTGTTTCACTTTTAAACTGATAAGAATATAACTAAATAGTATATTTGGTGAAAATATATTTAGATTGTGGGATAACTTTATGGTTAGGGATCAAATCCCACTTGTTTTGTTTTTCTCTCTTATTTTTTTAATTCTTTGTTTAAAATCAATCAGGTGATTGTAATTAATTTAATAAAATATATTTTTTAATTATTATTTTACATCATTACTTACTCACATGTGGATATATCACGTTAATCGTTAGTTAACTAATAATTTTCATCCAAACATGGTTATTTTGATAAAAATAAATTAAAATATTATGATTAAAATGCTCTAAAAATAGGGACACAAGTGATTTAGTCAAACACTGAGAACTGAAAAATTCGATTCATTAGTTTAGTTGGTTTTGGTTTATATCCAATTCATTAAAAATGAAGTTAAAATTGCGAAAGTATCACATTATCAATATGGTAATTTCGTATTAGGGTCAATATGGAAATCATTTAGATTCAGAATTGTTGTGTTTTTGGATCGAAATCGAAATGTGATTAAGTAAGAAAGAAGCATGCTTAAGAGTCAAAATCTTCGGTGGTATACATAATTGAAAAACTGATGTGCTTTCGCTCTGCCACCACTAAGAGTAAGAGTGACACATGTCACCATTTAATTTGGGTTAGTCCCTTAATTAATCCCTTAATCTCTTCTCTCTTCATTAGTAAATCCACGTTGCCTGCTTTTGTCTTTTCTTGTTTTTTTTAATAAATTATTAGAAAAATGTACGAACCCAACAATTGATCCAGTCGAAAAAGAGAATAATATTCTTTTTAGGAGATTTGAGTTCAAATCTAGGGATGGGCATTATACCCGGAGCCGACGGGTTCTGACCCGACCCGGCCCGACCGGTTCGGATTTTGTAATGAAAAATCGGGTTCGGATCGGGTCGGGTTTAGGGTAGAAAATATCCGACCGACCCGACCCGAGACTAATAGTGTAATTTTCTCTAAATTTTTAGGGATATTTATAATAATACCCCTCTCTATATATATTTTTATAATTAAGTCCTTAAAATTGATTTTTATTTATAATTTAGTCCTTTAAATTATAATTTTTTACAATTAAGTCCCTTAAAATTATTTTTTTACAATTAGGTCCCTAAAATTAATTTATTTTATATAGTTCGGGTCGGGTCGTAGTCGGTTTTAATATATTTATTTTCGGGCCGGGTTAAGTTTTTTGAAGAAAAAGTTTGGGTCGGGTCGGGTGCGTGTTTAGGGTGCCTATTTTCGGGTCGGTTTCGGGTGGGCCAAAAACCCGACCCGTGCCCATCCCTATTCAAATCGCTTTGTCTGCAATGTTCGTATGTATTGTCAAAGCGTTAAGAATATGTATGAACAAATTATTATGTAATCACCTTAAGACTATTCAAAAAAAAGGAGAAAAATATACAAGAATGGAGATTAGTGAGATTCTAAATATTTGTGTGTATTTGATTTTTTGGAATTTAGGGTTTATATGTTAAAACTTAAACCCCTAAACATATTATTCTAAACTCAAACTCAAACACTAAACTCTAAACTCTCAATTTAAATATTAAACCCTAAACTCTAACCACAAACACTAAATTTTAAACACCATAAACCTTGAAACCTAAATTGAATCTTTAAATCCTAAAACTAAGACACTTGTGGAGAGTTTTTGTTTCCAACGCCAGTGTATGGAATATAAATCATATCTTTTTTTGAATACGAGTCCACTAGTTTTATTAAAAGATGTAAAATTCAGAAATACAACGAGTTTACAACTCATGTAAATAAACTTGATCCAAACATATTCTCATAAACAAAGAAACACGATAACTAACATTTCTAGATTATAAAGAAGACCATACAAAGAAAAGGTAAAAATTCTAACTCAAAAACTTAAAAAATAAATACATACATTACCAAAACTCGACGATAAAAAATAAAAATCAACTAAAAAAATATTAAAAATAGATATTATAATGAAGCAAATTGGCAACACAAACTAGAAACCAGATAATAAATATTTATATTTATTTTGTTTTCGAGGATAATAGTTTTGGATTCAAATGTTTGTATACGTTATGCCTTCACATTTTAATATTTTATGTAATTGTTTAAAACTTACTAAAATTTAATTGATTCAAATATATTTTAAATAATTAAATTTTATGAGAGTAACAAATATTCGATCTATTGTTATTCCGTTCAAATATCTAATGTGCTCCCCTCTTTTTCAATGGTGCACAACACAAGTGATGATTCACTGTGAAACATGCATAACAAGTTTGACTACAATACGCATAACAAGTTGCCTATATAATAAATACATGCATATGTTTACAATTTAATCTATGTAAATTAAATATATTTAAAATTTAATTTGAACGAGCATTTAAGGTTAGAATTTAAAGTTTAGAATTAAGAGTTACGATTTTAGGGCTAAAAATTTAAAATTTAGTTTCTAGAGTAAAATTATACATGTTTGAAAAATATTTCTTTTCACTACCAATACATGAAATAATAATTCTTAATTTAATGAGTAGATTGACTACTTATAAATACATGTATTGCAATTATCTCTTTGAACATTTTGAAGGTATATTATCACTTTGAAGTTGTTATTGGAATACAACTAAAAGAATAGAAATTTTCTGCTTATTTTTGGTATTTTTATTTATGTAAGTACACTAAAAAATAGATTGAAGATTAAGGATTAAGGTTAGAGTCTAGAGAATTTTAGGTATGATGTTTTTTTAGGTTTTTATAATTTAAGATTTAAAATTTAGGTTTAATGCTTAAAATTTATTTTTTTAATATTAAGAGATAGAAAGAGGTATCGAAAAAGGGTCGAAGATTTTTGTTCCGACTAAAAGAGATGTCATTTGACTCACATTGTCTCGTAACAATGGCCTAAACTGTGCCCCGAATGACCCTTCCTATATAGAGAAGAAGAAAGTGGCAAGATTACAAAACAATATAAATGATTTAATTTTGCATGGAAATAGAATTTAATCGATCCCACAGTTAGGGAAGTGTCCCTCTCAGACGGCCAAAATTTCTGGATAAGGCCATGGGTGCATGCATGCATACTTCTAAATTTTTTAAAAAACTTAGTTTAAGCCTCTAAATTTATTTATGTTTTTATTGACAATTTAATTTTGTACTTTTTAAAATTTTTATATTTTATATCCTATATTTCTAATATAGCTTTCTAATAAGTTTTACACGTTTTTTGAACCGTTGGATGAGTGAAAAGAATGAATGAGATTAACAGTAAATATGTGAAGATTATCACTTGGAAAAAAAGAGAGTAAGGAGTTAATCTGAGTCATCCATTCCCCCCATTTAACGATCCAGAAAATATGTAAAACTTAAAAGAATTTTACATTGTGTAAGTTGATCCTAACTATATATATATATACACTAACAATATGATAAAATACAAAGGAGTTAAAGCTGGCCTTCTAGAACACGAGATTGGTCCAAGTGCTAAGCAGTTTGGTATCGCTGAAGCTGGTCTCGAGTATAAGACATTGTGTATACATAAAATTCTCGATGGGAGACTCACACACAAAAATTAAGTGTACGACACTGGTCGATCGACCAAATTAGTCAAGACAAAACCCAAAAAACTGGGAGTATAACAAAAAAAAAAAAAAAAACTGGCCATCCAGACCCGTTCTCCTTTTGCTTAAATAATAGCTAATCTCTTCGTTTTAAATTCAGATGTTAAGTTTGTTGGATCGTTCAACCCCCACGTAATTATCATGTCATAAATACATTCTTTGGGCTTAATGCATTTTTTGTCTCTAAATTATATCGGTTTTTCATTTTCATACTTTGATCTTTTTTGGCTCACTTTATTAGTACTTAAACAATCATTCTGTTTCCGTTTACTCCAAAGTTGCCAACATTTAAAAAATGAGTAGTAAGCAAACTTTCCACTCCCCTTACTTTCATTTTTTTTGAGGAAGTTATCTTCAAAAAAATTCTCTTCAATTTTTTTTAATTAAAATTATTTTTGGCGACAACCTTTATGCCGTTGACTGATTTTTATTTTTTACGTTAATTGCATATAAATAAGATAAATAATTATTTATTCTTTTTTTAGCTTTGTTGTTTTTCTTTGTTTTATTTTGTCAGAGTTATTCTATATCTGCTTTTCTGACCATTTTTTTCGTCTGTTTGTATGACAGTTTGTTTGTCTTTAGTTTTGCAAGTTTGTTTGTACTTGTGACAGTATTGTTTGCTATTATGACAATTTAGCGTTCAGAAAACAAGAATTATTGACCACTTTTAGTCAGTAGTCACAAGACGATCGACGACCTGGTAGTTTATTTTATTCCTTTATGGTAGTTTGCTGATGAGTCAATCACAGCGGAAGAATGCTTGATTCATAAAGTTTTATGGTCAAAGTATATCGTTGCTGGATTTCATTTAGAAGATTGTACAAATTTTTAGCTTTTTAGAGTAACCAAGATGAAATAGGTCAGGTTCAATCAAATTTTTTTTCATATATATTTTGAATTTTGAAATTTCAATCCTAACTCAATATAGATTATGATTAACTTTTCTGAATATTTAACAGGATTTCGTCATAAAGCTTTTAAGGTTAGGTATTGGCTTTGGTGTTTTGGTATGCATAGATTAAGATTCATGTTTGGTGAATTATTAATGCATCACTTCAGAAGAAAATGATTAAATATAATAAGCAGTGAGCTCCATTGTTTTGTTGGTTAGCAGGTTCAATGAATTCAATAATAAAAACCAGAGTTGGAAGTCAAAAGAATCACTGTTTAAAGGCATGCATGGTTCTTGTGTTCTGTTCGATAGCCTTTGGAACTCATCCACCAGGACAAAACAAGACCAGTCTTATAACAGTCGGTGAATGGAAGAGAAGCAAACAAGACAGGTACTGATACGAAATAATATTATGATTTTACATTACATTACTTCTTTCTTCAGAGAAGATTATTATGATTTTAGGATGAGTTTACCACGCTCGACGAACACCGTTTAACATCACTAATGCTGAACATCATTAAATCAATTAATAAAGATTAAAAATCTTAAGGACACAGCGTATAATTATAAATTATTTAAAATAAAATTTTAATTAAACTATTTTCCATATATTATATATATATATTTTAATTTTTTAAATGATTAGATCAAATATAAACTTTAGTCAATTTAAAATATAAAAAACCCTAAACCCTAAACCTTAAAACTAAACCCTAAACCCAAAAGCGATCAAATAAGGACATGTTTGATTGTTTCTACATTATTTTTATATCCATGGTTGTTTCGACTTAAAACTGTGTTTAAACTTATCTGAATTTTTTGATCCAATATATGCTTGGAAATTATCTGGTTCCTGCGCCAGATGTAATTGATTAGTTTAATTAAGGAATTTGGAGAAAACCGGAGGAGACGAGGAAGATTAAGATAATTGATTAGGATTTTGGTTTTTCTTGCACGCTATCGTGTTTGAATTTAGGATTTAGGGTTTAGTGTTTCATGTTTAGGATTTAGGTTTAGGATTTAGACTTTAAGATTTTTTATTTTTAAATTGATTAAGGTTGTATTTGAACCAATTATTTACAAAAATAAAAAATATAATATATATGGAAAATAATTTAATTGAAATTTTATTTTAAATAATTTATAACTATATGTTGAGTGCTTCAGATTTTTAATCTTTATTAATTAATTGGGTTAACTACACCGAATAGCACTAAATTATAGTCCCTGAGTCGAAAATACCACCGAACTTTAAAACTAGCATTGAACTTTAATATTTGAGTAAAAAATGACACTCTGCCGTTAACCGTTAACTCCCCTGTTAAGTTAAAATGACGCAGTTTTGAAGCCTAATTTGGCTCAAAACGACGTCGTTTTGCTGGAGGAAAAAAATTATAACCATGCACTTGGGGTGGTTTGAACCCAGGACCTTTAAAAAGTAAAACTAAGTCTTAACCATTGGACCAACATAACATTATGTAGTGTTTTACCACAAATATTATATATCTTAAACTACTTCAGATTAATTCAAATTATTTTATGAAATAAATAATATTAAAATATATTATTTATATATAATATATATAAATAAAAGTGTATTGTTTTTATATTTTTTTATGATTTGAGGTTTGGGATTTATAGTTTTTTATATATTATTTATAATATAAATATATTGTTTTATGAATATTTTTTATTTTTAAAAATAATATATTTTTATTGATATATGTAAAAACAATATATTTATATTATTTATAGAATTATTTTTTATAAAATAATTTGATTGAACTAAATAGATAAGTTTATATAATTTAAATAAAATTATTATATTTTTATATTATTTATAATATAAATATATTATTTTAAAAATATAAAATATAAATATAAAAAATCCTTAAATCTTAATTTCTAAACTCTAAAGTTTAGAATTTAAGTTCGAGGGTTGGGGTTTGTGGGTTAACAATTTAGGATTTAGGGTTTTTATATATTATTGATAATATAAATATATTATTTTATAAATATTTTGGGGTTTTTTTAAAAATAATATTTTTTATTTATATATATGTGCAAATAATATATATTTATATGTTAATATTATTCATTTCATAAAACATTTTGAATTAATCTGAAGTAGTTTAGGATATATAATATTTGTGGTAAAATACTACATAATGTTATGTTGGTTTAATGATTAAGGCTTAGCTTTACCCTTTAAAGGTATCTTGGGTTTAAACCACCCCAAGTGCATGGTTCTAATTTTTTCCTCTAGCAAAACGACGTCATTTTGGGCTAAATTAGGCTTCAAAACAGCCGCACCAAAACGACATTATTTTAACTTAACGAAGGAGTTAACGGCTAACGATGGAGTGACATTTTTTACTCAAATATTAAAGTTCAGTGCTAGTTTTGAAGAGTTTTAAAATTTGGTAGTATTTTCGACTCAAGAGCTATAGTTTAGTGGTATCCGGTGTAGTTAACCCTAATTAATTTAACGGTGTTTAACAATATTCAGTGTTAATGGCGTTCAACAGTATTCGTCAAGCACCGTAAAATTTTCCATGATTTTAAAGCATACAATATGGGTAAACAAAACCATTTTACGTAAAATATAAAAATTTATCCACTACATATGCTATGTAGTTTAAACAACTCTTTCGGTTTTAGGGTTATAAATTTACTTTAGGACTTATAGTTTATGAATTCGGTTTAAGGTGTATGGTTAGAATTTAAAGTTTGGAGTTTAAGTTTTTATTTTTAAGATTTAGATTTTAGTTTTTAAAGAGTGAATATGCATGTTGACACTGGCGGAGCCAACTTATACAATGGGGGTGTCAGTTGACAATAGGCCTGTAAATGAACCAAATGAACACAAACGATGGTATGTTCATGTTCGTTTGTTTAACTTTAACCAAACAAATGAACGAACACGAAAAACTAAACGAACATAATTTCTTGTTTGTGTTCGTTTATTATTTCGTTTGTTAAAATAATAAACGAACACAAACTAACATTGAGTATTGTTTAATTTTTTTCTTAAGAAATTTGAAGTCTCGTACATTGAGTATTGTTTATTTTTTTTATTTTTACTTCATATTTTTAATATATGTTTTTAATTCTTTTTAAATATAATACTTTTTTATGAAAAATAATAAATATAAATGGATATATATAAATAAATTTAAACGAACATAAACGAACGGGTTACCGAATATTCATGAACGTAAATGAACGAACAAGCTCTTTGTTCATGTTCGTTTATTTAATTAAATAAATAGAAAATCTTGTTCATGTTCGTTCGTTTAATAAATAAACGAACTTCCCGCCGAACAGTTCACAAACGGTTCGTTGAATGTTTAGTTCGTTTACAGCCTTAGTTGACAACCCAAAAATTATAAGAATTTTTTAATATATATTATATGAAAAATATATTAAAATTTGATAATAAAAAAATAAGACAATATTATTTTGTTGCGTCAATTAACGAGATAATGTCCAAACTTAATGAATTATGATTTTCGTAATTATTTGTAAGATAATTGTTCGCAAATTCTTCTCATGTTTAAAAAATAAGGCAAGGTTATCTTGTTCGCAAATTCTTCTAATTGTGCGCAAAATTTTCATTCACATATGGGATTACACTTTGAATCTAAGTTCAAGTCTGTAACTTTGCACACACAAAAAATCCGAGACAACAATATTGAAAAAAACGTATTAATCTTCGGCGTCATTTGGGTACTCTAACCTTTCGCACACGTACCCAATTCACCGAATCTAATTTTAACTTCGATTATAAATATGTAACTCTAAAATTATTTTTTTAAATATCTCTATAATATATTTAAAATGTAACTTTTAGATGTTCAATCATACTTAACTTAAAATGATCGATGACGACTCTATTATAAAAAAATACTATTTATAACTCAAATAATTTTCCAACCACAAAACGATCTCCACACTTGTTTTACTACAATCATTGACATTATTTTTTAAAAAAAAATTGGAAAACAATCCATTCTCTCTTCCATAATAATTCATTGAATTTTTCTTTTAAAAAGCATTAAACTTATAAAACTTAACTAACGACTAGAATGACGAAAAAAAATGCGTCTTCAAGTGAATCCAGGGCCATCTCTGAGTTTCTCGGGACTCTAAGCATATAATGAAAGCATATAATAATAAATTCTTATATAATGAAAGCATATCTCATTACGAATAAAAATCTTCTGCCGCTCTTTATACTTTAATAGTAAAAAAATAATGTTTAAAGTTTAGGGTTATGGTTTAAGGTTATGATTTAGGATGAGGGTTTAAGGTATTGGTGTAGAGTTTAGGATTTAGTATTTAAAAGTTAGGTTATGGTTTAGAATTAAATTTTTTTATTATTGGGCATAGAAACGGGCACTGAAAAGGGGCGGAGAATTGTTATTCATTTCATTACTTTGAACAATTAATTTAATATTTCAAACACATTATTTTTATTGTTAGATTAATTAATTTATTTATTTAGAAAAGAGAATTAATTTTTACCATTAAATTAATTAATTTATTTGATAAACTAAAAATAAAAATATATGAATAATTAAATTTTAGGGGTCCTAAATTGATTGGGGACCCTAGGCTGGTTGCGGGCCCTGAGCGGTCGATCAGGGTGCTCCCCTTATAATTGGCCCCGAGTGAACCCAACTAGTGGTCCCAAAAAAAAGAGAGGAAGATATTCATCCTAAGAAATTCCAGTTGGATCATCTTTGTCTGTAAACGGAAATGAAGAACGATTAAAAAATATGAACATATACCATCTTATAATCACTTTAAGACCATTAAAAAAATGTCTTCCGTTAACAGGTTAAAAACGATTCTTCAATAATCTTGTTTTATATTATTTTTCCTCTCAAGAATACTTGGTTCAGGGATGGACCTAGAGGGAGACTGGAGTGGGCGGTCGCCCCCCTAAAAATTTGAAATTTCTATATGATTTATTTATTTATTTTTTTGAAAATTTACTATATATTTTCTATTAAAAATTTATTTTTGCCCCCTAAAATTGTATAAATTTACCTCCCCTAAAATTTTATAAATTTGTTTCCTATAACATAAAATTCTGCGTCCGTCCTGACTTAATTGTCAATTGATTTGAATCGTATTCCCATTTCATATTTTTAATGGAACTGTTTTTTAATTGATTATAATAGTAAGATGATTCCTAAATTGTATCTACAGTCGGTTGGAAGTCTAAAATCCCTTAAAAAAGAAATGTTTATCTATTATTGAATATAAGGGTAAGACCCATTATATTTAAATAAAATCATTCAAGTTTAAATATAAAAACTAATAATCTCTAGAGTAGGTGGTTAAAGCTTTCAGTTGACATTCTCCTCTCTAAGTTGTAGATAAAAGATTTGAGTAAAAATTGTTAAAAAATAATTAAATATAAAAGCAATATTATTGAAAGAAACAAATTCTATTGACAAAGCACACAACATTATAAATTATATATATAAATTAAGGATTAAATATTCTATACACAGTCGGTGGAAAACTGAAAGTTTCTATAAGCGCCTTAATTTTAGGGTATAGAGAGTTAATTTAGGGTACAAAGTTTAGGGATTTAGGTGTAGGGGGTTAGAATTTAGAGATAGTTATTTCAATTTAAGGTTTAGGGTTATAATTTAGGGTTTATAGGTTAAAACCTAAATCCTCATCATATTACCCTAAAAACTAAACCCTAATCTATAAACCCTAAATTATAGCCATAAACCTTAAATTGAAACAACTATCCCTAAATTCTAAATCCCTACACTTAAATCCCTAAACTATATACCCTAAACTAACTCTCTATACCCTAAAATTAAGGCGCTTGTAGAAACTCGGTTTCCACCGCCAGTATATAGAATATTAATCTATAAATTAAAAATAGAACTGACAATGTTTTAAAAGAATATTAACATCACTTTAAAAAATAATTGACACCTTTTAAACAAATTTGGTTCAATCGTTTGACTACATCCACCTAAAATACTCATTTATAATTTATTCTAAATTTTGACCTCATCGCCAAAAAATGCAAACATCGAATCATAAACCAAATATAAAATATATTTGAAAAATACCATTTTATTGTGGGTCAGATGAGCCACCAATTTCCAGGGCATGAATAAACTTTACCCTCCAAATCCAAGTCCAATTCATAATAAATTCTTTTGGCCCAAACATGTCAGTGGAATTATGGCACTGAACCCTGGAAAAACCTTGACACAAATCCTATTCTTTTTCTCTCTTTTCTCATAGTTCTTCTCCATGTTTAATAGATCCATTCAATACATTAATAGCGTTGGATCAAGCGATAAGTAGTTTGATATTTCTTAAGCGGGTCTTGAGTTCAAGACCTTATATGCAAAAAATTTTTGTTGGGGGACTCTCCCACCAAAAATTCCATAGCCAAGTGTGTGACACGAGTCGATCCAGATTAGTGAAAGTAAAACTATGTGAAACTGGGAGGACAACCAAAATATTATATCCATTCAATGTGGTATATCAAACACCGGAAAGTGTATATTAACAAATTTAGAACTTTTAATTGACATTACATTGTAGTTATGATATTTTTGAACTCAAGTGGTTCAAGTGGAAAAGCGAGTGATATTCATCATAAGAAACTCAAACTCATATCGCTTTTGTGTGCAAGGTGTGTGCATTGTTAAAGGGTTAAGAATATGTATGAACAAATACTATCTTATAATTACTTTTATTATCATGATATTATACAACCATAGAATCGTTTATAGTAATGAAAAAAATGTCGTGTGTTGTATTTATATTTGATCACGGTTTTTTTTGTTATATGCATATTTATCTTACAGTCCATATTCGGGGTGTGAGGCTGTCTCTCTAAAAAATGTTGTCTCTAAAATTTGAACTCATGTCTTTTTCTATGGAGTATAACGTGTGCCTTACCAATGCACCCAACACTTGTTGGTTTTCTAAAACATTATTTGCTCACGGTTTTTAATAGAAAGGAAAAGGCGATTTTATTAAATATAATAGTTTTGTTTAATTCAATTATTTTTATTAATATTAAATTTAAATAGAATAATATTATCAATAATAACAAATAGTGGACTAAATTATAAAATTTATAAACAAACAAGGGCTAATTTAGGATTAAAAAAATATACACAAGTTAGGTAAACTTTACACAATCATAATATATTTTAGAGTATAAAATTTAGATATTAAGGTTTATGATTTAGGCCTTGAAATTTAAGGTTCAAGATTTAAATTTTAGATGATAATATTAGGGGTGAGCGTTCGATCGAGTCGAGTCAAAAAATTTTGAGTTATTCGAGTTGACATATCATATTTTACAACTCAAATTTTATTTGAATTTTTTTTATTCGAGTCAAGTTAATGAAATTCGAGTTCGAGTCGAGTTTTTGAGTTCCTATACAAATTTAATTGAAATTATTTATCATGTTATAGTACAATTTGATTCTAATTTAAACGACTTTCTCTAATCATATAAGATATGCATATATATATATATTTCTTCATATTTTTTCATATGTGGCATATATTTCTTCATATTTTTTATACCGGTATATATATACCAGGAAAAATTGAGGGACTCTACTCAAACTTAAAAATAATTCACTAATTACTAAAAATTCTGAGTTATTCGAATTTTCATTTTACAACTCAAACTTTATTTGAAATTTTTTAGAGTCGAGTCAAAATAAGTTGAGTTTTTTCGCTTCGGGTCGAGTAAAAAATTTCAATTTTTTCAAGTCGAGTTTTGCTCACCCCTAGATAATATTAAGCTCAAATAAACTAGATATCCTTTTTCTCCTATCTTAGAACAAAAATAAGAAATTCCTTTTCCAAAAAGAGAAAAATTCTACTTAACCTAAAGTGTATAGGTTTTTTTCCATCGGCCGAAGAATGTGATAATATTTGGACGCCATCAATATCTGACTGAAAATAAATAATAAGTGTAACATTTATCAACAGGAAAACACGCAACTCCATATATATATATATATATATATAACATTTATGACTATATTTTCTCGGAATCCAAACAAGAAACAATCGATTAATGCGATGCCGGGCGAGGAAATCAACAGCTTCATCAAGGTATGGTTACTTGTTCTAACATCCCTATGTTATTCCCACGCCATTGCCAAAACTGTTCCCAAAGGCACCAAAAGACTCGCCGTTCTCCTCCCCGTCGTCTGCCTCTTTCTCCTCCTCCCTCTCCAACTAAACTCGCCGCATCTCGGCGGTCTCACGGCGTTTTTCATCGCTTGGCTCGCCAACTTCAAGCTCTTACTATTCGCCCTGGACCGAGGTCCTTTGAACACCCATCTTTCTCTCCCACTTTTCATTGCTCTAGCTTGTTTACCGATTAAGATCCGGCAGAACCCATCGTCAAAAACACATCTAAATAAAGGAATATCATCTTCTTCTTCTATGACTGTCAATTATGCTGTAAAGGGTCTGCTTTTGGGGATTATAGTGTGGGCATATGACTACATTGATTACATGCATCCCTATGTTGTCAAGCTGCTTTATTGTTTGCACATATATTTCTTCCTGGAGATTGTTTTGGCCGTCGGAGCAGCCGTGGTTCGATCCTTTTCCGGGCTGGAGCTCGAGCCGCAGTTCAATGAACCGTTCCTTTCTACTTCGTTGCAAGACTTTTGGGGGAGAAGATGGAACTTGATGGTGACGAGTATCCTGCGCCCGACTGTATACGAACCGACCTTAAGGTTTTCGTCGGGCGTGATCGGGAGGAAATGGGCTCCTTTGCCGTCGGTGTTTTCGACGTTCCTGGTGTCTGGTGTAATGCACGAGCTGATGTTTTACTATCTGGGGCGGATGAGTCCCACCGGGGAGATGACGTTGTTTTTTCTGATCCATGGGTTTTGTTTGGCGGTGGAGATTGGTTTGAAGAAGGCGTTGAGAGGGTGGTGGCAGCCGCCGTGGGTGGTTACGGGACCGTTGACGGTTGGGTTCGTATTGGGCACGGGGTTTTGGTTGTTTATTCCACAGTTCTCGCGGTGTAAGGCGGATGCTAGAGCGTTTGAAGAGTACGCTGAACTGGGCGCGTGGTTGAAAGAGTGCTTGGGGTTTTGTTGGAAAAGTAAACGCTCGTGATCTCGTCATTTTATTTAGCTTGATGTTTTCAGATGGACGGTTCTGATTAGGGGACTGTTATGATTCTCTCTCTCTTTAATAATAGTGAAACAATTAATGTCAAAATACAGTGATATTGTTTATTTTGGACCGGCCGTATTATCGAATTAATATCTTTATCAATTACATAAGACTAAGATCTGCTATCCAATAATTTATTATGACTTATCTTTCTATTTTTTCGTCTAAAAGTAAACTAATAGAAAAAGAGTTACATAAAAAAAATATAACGGCGTTTTTTTAACATTTGATTGAATAATTATTTTAAAATATATTTTTTAAAGTATTTTAATTTTTAGCATTTTATTTGAGTTAAAATTATCACTCTATAATTAAAAATAATTGGTCAGCAAACATTAAATGACATGACAAACCTACATGACAATGTAGACTAACATAATAATGTAGACCAATAATTTTTATTTATAAAAAGACCATTTGACCCAAGACTAACATAATAATGTAGACCAATAATTTTTATTTATAAAAAGACCATTTGACCCAAAATAAAACGTCAAGGGTTAAAATACCTAAAAAAAAAATGTAAACCAATATAATTATTCAGTCGGCTCACAACACTGAAACGGATGCCAAAAAAAACTAACAAGAAAAGAAAAAAACAATATAAGAACTAAGAAATATTTTTTTATACATAGACGGTACAACTTTTAGTATACATAAATTTTTATCCGTAATTAAGATTTTTTTGAACTATCCGTAATTAAGAATTTAAGGTATCAGAAACATGGATTGTTAGAGATTTAGATTTTAAATTTAGTAAAATTTCCTAATATCTAATATAAAATGCTGAATTTTCGCATTAAAAATTAAACAGCAAAGTTTAGAAATTTACTTAACTGGTTTAGTAAATAAGCCAAGTCTACCTTATCCATGAAAAACAAACAGTATGCCCTGAAAGCTATTTCCAGTAACTTGCTCTGATTTCAAAAAGGAGTATTAATGTGAAAAAGGCAAAAGCAAGTTATCTACCACTACCGATTTTATGTAATGGGGGGGACCAAAAGGAACCAATATAACTCATATACTGCAGCTTGTTTTGTCCTACATTCGTGGGCTTTTTTACCATTGCCCGCAAAAACGAAGGCATCCTCGGTGTTCTTTTCGTTTCTTATCGCTTACCTTACATTCTGCCTCGTCTTAATCATCCGTTTCAGTGTTGCGAGCCAAAAGTTGCATTCGTCCCACTCGTTCGTAGTAAGAAGAACCTGTTCCAGAAACAAAGGCAAACAAAAAAGAAACATCGAAACCACTTTTAGTTGCCAGCCAAAACATTACTATAGAAAACCTTCTTTCCCGACAGTACCTGGATTTGTAGCGCTGTACCGAAATCGTTATTGTCCAATGCCTGGCAGAGCTGAATAAGCTTATCAGAAGCATTTTTTGAAATGTCTCCACTGTTGAGTTTGGCAAATAAGGCACCCATTTTCTTTGAATTGTCTTCTATTTCACGCTTCTTAGCTGGGTTTGCACGCGGCCCTCCCAGTGCTTGAGAGGTCTCGTTGAAAAGTCTAGTTAAGGTTGTGATTACGGGTTTCAGGTGGGCTGAAAACCAAACAAGGTAAAGTCATTGCGAGCATTATTACAATATAAAACATCTATATTTGTTCATCTATTAGTTAGCAGAAATGCATCAATGGAGATTATTTTGGAAACAAGCGCACACATTTGATTGGTCTTTATTTGGGAAATTCTGACGCAACACAGAATCTCATTTATGTGGAACTAAAATGCATGAGAAATAGTAAAATATTTTCACAATCAATCATTTTTAAAACAATGCATTTTGTTTTGTAAATGTTCTCATCAACGGCGATGATGTAAAAACATTAATCAATTTTTCAGACAGTAAAACCTCATTCTGGAATAATCCAAGAAAGTCAGGTGCACGTGGAATGGGGCCGGTGAGAAACTCCAAAATCCAATAAACAGGCATGACATATTAACATTATTTGAAGCCAAGGAACTAGCAATTACCAGGTACATTTGAAGTGTCAGCAGTCTGCACAGTTGGTGGAGGTGCAGCAGGTGCTGCAGCTGGTTGTATCGATGCCGATTGTGTAGGGTTGCTAGATTGCATTGGGGTCATCGCAGGCCTTTGAACGACGGATGTGTCAGTCACTGGCATAAATCCCCTAGGTGTTGGGGTGGGAGCTACAAATTGGGGAATTTTGGGGGCAGGAACTGATCCCATTTGTGATGGGACAAGTGCAGGTGAACCAGTTCCTTGGGGTACAGGATAAGTAGGGCTGGCACCACCCTGAAAGGCATGACAAAATCATTTAGTATAACAGAACTATATGAATAACTATGGCATTGAACATGAATTAGCTGCAGCTATACAGACGGGATATAAATGAGAACCCAAGGTAGTTGGCTGCTGGTATTTATCTGCATTTCTTAGACCAGGAGGATTTGCAGGAACAAAAGGTTTAACAGCAGGCTGAGTGGTGCCAGGGGACGGAGCGAAATTTGCCTGGAAGGACAAAAAATTATTTAGTCAAACATCAAAATGATATATAAGTGAAAATATAATGCATATAAGAAACTAAAAAGCTAGAAAAATTAGGAAGATTGTCCAATTTTCTCTCATCACTACAGGGTTTTATGGATAGCAACAATAGAAGGCTGACCATACTGTCATAGTTGAGATATTACTTGAACCAAATTGTTCCAGGCATTAAGATAGCATGACAGATTAACAGTAAAATCAGAAGAAAAATATTATTTCATCCCTTAAGTTAAATCTACCATCAAATAGACTTCTACGCACAGAAAGAACCCCAAGACAGCATACCTGGGAAACATGAGGAGCTTGGGTTGGAACAAAAGTATTTACAGGTGCTGGCGGTTGAGGTTGAAATGAGGGAGGCGGTGTATATCCTCCATACGGAGAGAAAGAACGCTGATAATTTTCATCATAAGCACTACTAGGTATACCTGGCTGAATCTGCGATGTAGCTGACTCCTAAGCAATGAGAAAAGGAAACAAAAAGGCAAAAATAGTCATTCAGAACATCACAACAATTATCAAAGACCGTTCAATACTAATAAAATAAAAGCCAAAGACAAAGCACCGGATATATCTGTGGCACAGGTTCAAAGACTGATCCACTTGCTAGATGAGTGTTATCAAAAACCATGGATTTAGTTTCTTTCTCTGCAAAAAAAAAAAAAAAAAAGAGTACATCCTCAACAAGTACATATTGCCAAGCAGAAAACATAGCTCAGAGTTGGGTAACCTAATTTCATGTTAGTCCTCATAAATATTGTATGTGAGAAAAACAGCTGTAAAATACTCAAGACACTGACACCGGAAAAGGTTCTCAGAGCATCACAGGTTTAGAACTCCTAATTACATGAGCTGAGAAACATTTTCTACCAAATTCAAAAACCCATATGTAACAGCACTACAAGCCAGCATAATATGTCCTGAAGCACATACCAGGTTCTGTTGAAAGTGCAATACGATCTTTTAAGATCACAAGCTCAGGTGACAGCTCATCAGACTCCAAAAGTTTCAAGTACTCCATTGCTGTTGTTAGAAGCCCTTGACTAGCTAAAATTTCAGCATATTTCTCAACAAGCTTGCACAGAGATGCACTGTATCGCTTCTGGCCAGTTGCCAAAGCAAGTACAATGGTCTTTTCCATCAAATCCTAGAAAACAAATATCTATTGTCGGATTTCTGGCCAGACAACTTATGCTTGAAATCTGTTTCTACAAACTGCCAACTTACCTGGAGAAGATCAACGTAAGATTTCCCATCATGTTCAGTTGTCAGGCACCTTGACCAAATCTCCACTGTTTTATCAATATTTCCCGCACATATATAACAGAGAGTTGCTGCCAGAGTATTACCAGAAGCCATTAGTTTGGAAGCAAGCGTATCACAAAGTACAGTCCATTCCTCTCTTTCGGCAAACTGCTCATCAAATATGATATGTCCATAAATAACTGCTGCCAGAGCACTAAAAATCTAAAATTATTTCCAAAATATGAACTTACTGTACAAAGGAGTCCAAGTGTTTCTTTCCATAGTTTCAAAGGCCTCCAATTGACAAGACTCATGAGATCATTGTTCACCATTGCAGAGACAACCTAATAACATAATTAACACATAATTTCCCTCAACAAACCAATCAGTAATCTTGCAACCAATGGGAAATGCAAACCACGGAAATAATTACTATCTCAAATTCCTACTCCATGAAAACTAATCATTCAGGACTAACTAAATATAAGAATTCAATTCACCTTCAGGTGTGGTGAATGACTCATCTTAAGAAACTGATCACGTGTGCTCTCCCACAAGGAGGCACCACCAACATGGGCAATAACTAATGCATCAGCCATCTTATTTGCTGCAATGCATTGTGCAACTGCTCCCTTATAGTCACCCACCACCAAAGCATGTTGAACAGCATCATCAAATGATGGATCCGAACTTTCCTCCAGCCCATGTGATTCTTGAGGTGTTAGATCTGCGCTAGGAACTGTGCTCTCAACATGAAAATTATTTTCAGAAGTTGCAACTGGTGTATCAGCTCTGGGACTTGAAAGATTGTTGAAGAAATCCTCCCCATTATCAGCAGCAAATAAGGTAGTGTCTTTCACATAGCCTACTTTTTCCTCAAGGGTAATATCATTTACACTCTGAGAGAGGTCTTGTACAGTATCTTTTTCTTCTGCAGATGGGCTAAAACCTAGATGCATGAGCAATTTCGTCCTAGTTGTCCCATCATCTTCAAACATCACCTTTAAGAAGCTCCATGTTTCTCGATCCTGCTGAGATCTGCACAGAACTCCCAATGAATCATGGTAGAAGTAAAAGAAATTACTTGAAAAAAGACAAGAAAAAATAATTAGAATTTCTTAGTATGGATGACATACTCAGACTCCTGAGATTTCTTTTCACATAGAGCCCTTAGCAAGGACCTTTCCCCATTTTGGATAGCAGATTCAAATTCCGATGAACGACTAACCAGACTTTCTTCAGCAGCTAAGTTGTGCACGAAAACCTGAACAAAGTTTACAGGACCATAAGATCCCAAAAAGAAGGAAGAATATCATTGGCATTCAAATTCCGATCATTACTATTGTTATGTTTTAACAAAGCTTGCTGATATATTTACCTCTGAACATGGAGAAGTACCTATCCGAGGGCGAAATGAGACAACTTTTCCTCCAAAGCCAAAAGATGCCCCAACAGGACGTTTATACCATTTTGGAGCTCTCAAAGACACTGCATAAAGAATCATTAAAATAATTAAAAAGAGAATGTAAAATGGAAGTATATTTTACCTCATGCAATACAGACATAACAGGTGCTATCAGTCGCATTTTCAGTCGCATTTTCGGTCGCATCGCGTTTATGGCGATTACAGACATAACAGATGCTATTGCAATCATTGCGGGCATCACGGTCATGAACTTCTTTCAAATTCACAGAACTCGTGTCAAAACATAACAACAGTAATCGTGATTACAAAAAGTCATTTTCATGAGAACACATCTTTTTATCATTATGGTAACATTTTTATTATTAAAATCATTTTCATATATGAATTTTCTATTAACAAAGCAATATTCTCATTTCTCCTATATTTAACCATGTAAGGTTATTAATATTCTCACATTTCTTCAAGTTTAAAAATGTTTGTCCTAATCAATTTTAATAAAGTTCATATTAATAAAGTGAAATATTTCAACACATTATTAAAACTTATATTGTTACACTAAAGTAATAATTATTATAAAATTAATAAAATATAAAAACTAATAGATTAAAAATATAATAAATTTATCTAAATCCACATTTAAGTAAAAAAAAAAATATCCCACCCATGACCCACTAACCAACCCAAGATCCAAAAAAACCAGCTAAACTCACAAAATTCCAAATACCAAATTATAGTTGCACGTAGCTTCCTTTTTGTAAAAAAATTCCAATATTTTCCCTCAAATTTTGGTTTAAATTTCCTTAAAATTTTACCCAAATTGCTTCCTACCAAAATTATCCAAGGCATCACTGAGTTCCTTCTGCAATATTTTCCAATTTTCTTTCCCTAAATCATTTGAATCCCGTGACTGACAAGTATGAAGCTTCCTGCCCATTTATTTAGAAAGAACCGAGAACTAATTGAACCTTTGTAGGATCTAATCTACTAGTTTTTTTGTTCTGTCGATCTACTTTCCTCTGTTTTCTGCTTTGCTTCTCAAGATGGCAAGGCTTTTTTTTTTTGAAAAACCGGGTAATAACAGACATAACACTGTTATTATTGCTATTCTCTGTGACCCCACTATTTCGCAGCCATTAACCACCGCGATTGATGTGATTTTATTCACACTGCTATTTCGGGATTTACAGCGGCAGACGGTGGCCATACCGCTACCGCTATAGCACTGCTATTTGAATCCCTGGCAGAGGTGCCCCACATCCGCCTCTATCGGAAGCCATCAATCTTATTTCTTTCTCCTAGACTGCCAAAAGCTAATAGCATTGTCAAATTATGACAAAAATGGAAAATGAGCAAGTTCTGTTGAACCAAACTGAAGGATGCCAAATCAACTCCAGCAGTTAAATGGTTCTGTTAGATAATTACCTGCACCAAAATCAACCTCCCCAACACCGTATCGGCTGCAACCCTGCAAAATAAAGGTGAGAAGTTAAACACAAGAAGTGCTAACCTAAACACGCCCAACTGCTAATAATTTTTGTTTAACAAAAACATAATATGGTAGGAAAGAAAAATTGGACAAGGTCACACCTCAATGTTATACATGCCAATTTTGCCATCAAAAGAAGATGCTGATATTACTCCAGGTATCTTTGGATACCAGTGCACATCAAAGTTCCAGTTGGTACCAGCAGGCAATTCGCTGACAATCTATGCTCCCAAAATAGAAAAACATCACAATTCAGAATGTAACCTTTTGATTAAAGGTTAAGGGGCATACAGATCAAAGAGAAGTGAAGAATCATATTAGTAATTATGTTATTCCCCAACCTCTCCAGTAACCATATCCCAACAAATAGTTCGATTATCTTTGGCACATGTGAGCAAATAAGAGCTGTCAGAGGGACACCATGCCATTGCAATTACACCTGTAAAACAAAATAAGTCATCAAACTTCTACATGAATCGGGAGATGAATAACTGTCAGAAAAATAACAGCAAATGAACTATACCATGAAACGCTCAAAGTCCTAAACTTTATCTGCGCTCACCAATACCATTTTGACCGAGGGGCACCAAATCAATCTCAAACATCTATTTTCACTCTGATTTTAGGAAGCTAATTATTTACATCTTATATTCTCATACTGTATGGCGTGGTATTAGATTAAGCTGAAAGAGCATATAATTCTCTAACCAAATACAGAAACAAACACCCCAATGTAAAAGAAGGCAAAGCATCAACAAGTTCTAAAAATGTTGCATCCACTTCTAAAGCATTGGTACCTTTTGTGTGCCCTATAAACTCCTTCACTGGTGACATAATATTCCGCATATCCCAAAGCTGTTAGCAAGTAGCAAAATAGCAGAAATTAACAAATTCCAAGAAAATAGGAATCCACATTCGAAGCAACATTAAAAAGATTATTACCCTTAAAGTGGGTGAATCATCTTCATCTGAAGCAACAACAAGTTGAGTGGCAACATCAGGATGCCACTGCAAAACAGAACATCTCCTTCTAACTGAATCTGCAAAACTGTCGATTAAAAAAAGGATTAGGTCAAACATGTGGTGGATCAGGATGGAAATAAAATGCAGAAACAACAAGAAAACTTTCACTTGGTACATAACATGAACTTTACCTTATCACTGGTTTTTGCTTCTTCAAGTCCCAAACAACTGGAAAATTATAAATGTATAAATTATCTCCCCAGCTAAACTTAAATGACAAAAGACTAAGTCTAGAGTCCATTTATTTCCTCACCAGTTGTTCCATTATAAGAAGTTGAGGCCAATATATGTTGAACCTTACTATTCCAAGACAAAAATGAGATTTCACCTTGAGTAGCAGATCCACTACCCTGCATGACCATAAAAAACTATGTCAGATTTCACCTTTTTCTTTCTCATATTTTGAACATGAACAGAAACAAGAATGCTGGGTACAGTGAAGACATGACAATTACACAGAATGAAAAGGCATTTAGTTGAACAGCAATGGTGTGAACAGTGAAATGTGTTAATCCTAAGTCTATACACGGCTCAGAACTAACAGAGGCCATGCAGTATTTTCCCATGGTGAGCACCGAGCAGATAGATGAAAGAGCTTTACAATTCAAGAAGTTGCAAATGATTCCCCCAGACCTTAAGAGGAGGAAAATGAGACGGTTGTGCAGGTGCTGACAAATCCCAGATGCAGATTTCACCATCATCGGCCCCAGATGCTAGCAAGTTTGGAGCAATGGCATTGAACTCAAGACCACGGACCTAAAGAATGAGGATGGGAAAAGAAGAAATATACCAAGAAATCTTCAAATGCTGGATGAAAAATATCATACATGTCAAAATAGTTGAGGTTTTATTCTCCAAAAAAAGAAGGAAACTCACAGGCCCTTTGTGTCTTGAAAGATGTCCAACAAGAGCTTGTTCACTTGACATAGAGCTGAGGAAATTGTTATGTTTAAACCAAATTATAATCTTCTTTTGTCAAATTAGTCCAAAAAAACCAATAAATACTAAAGGAAATACATAGCAATAAATACTAATAATTGGCAAAAAATGTGAAAGTAACCAATTCCAACCATCTAGAAAAAGACAAATATTATAAATGACTAGATAAAAGGATTAAATCTTCTCTAAGAAAGGTCTCAGTTAAGAATCATGTTAACCATAAATATTTCCAAAAATGATGATACTCTTTTCTTCTGGTTCTTAGTCTTTAATAAAATACAACATGATCAAAATTAACCAAAAGAAGAGTTTTTGCTCATTAACCAAATTATTTTAGAAATGATCCAACCATAAATTAACACAAAACACCCAATGCTCATCAGCCTCTATGCAAATCATGCATGCAGCAGCACAACGAATCACCAGACATTTTATCCAACTTATTCCAGCTTGCACAACAAAGCAAATTTATTAACAGTTGCAAAGGAATTCCGTTTTAATAATTACTATAGAACCCACAAATCATGGAACATTATTACAATATCAAATCATAAAAAAGCTAGCTTCGGAGTAAACAGGCCAAAAAGTTTGAATAATCACTTGTTTAAATCATAAAAAGCACCAAATTAACACAAGGCAAAAACTTGAAAGAAGTCGGTATAAAAATTCGTAAATGGGCATTATATAAGAGCATTGCAATCCCAACCAAGTAGATAGAAACCAGTCACAATTTTCCCATCCAAACAAACATCACACACATAAAACCTGCAACAATAGTCAAATTAACTTTATCTATTGTCCTATTCTATTCTATCACTACATGTTCAATTTAATCGAAAATCAAAGTGAACTAGATTAAATCAACCGTTATGTACATTCTGTCGATAGATTTTATTTTCAAAAAAATACCGGATCAGGTTTAAGGGGTTCCAAAGATCGATATTGCCATCAACGAGGCCACCAGCAATTAGCCCGAGTGAAAATTCATCGGAGCCAGATCCGTTCTTGCCCCAAGCAATGCGGTTAAATCGATCTGAAGTGGGACACTCTCCAACCACAGGGAGGTCGCCATCGTCACTCTGGAAATCAAGCTTGAAGATCTCGAGATTCGCCGATGAGCTAAAGGACATATCCACCGCCCCAGCCATCGTCCCGGCCGCCATGTAAGGAGCGTCCGGCGCCAGTGCCACTTGCGCCGATCTATTCACCCCTTTTATACACGCCATTTTATTAAAAAACAAACTTCACGGCAATCTTGTCCTCCTAAATTGCCTACAGTGAGAAATAAACAAAGACGGATAACAATTATATGCGCATGTGTGATTTAGATTCAAATGTTGAGAATTTGAAAGAACAGTGCGGAGTGAGTATATTTTTTTCGGCGATTTTCTGATTTCTTTTTTGACTGATTGTGAATTTGTGATTGATGAAGGAGATTGGTAAACTGATAATTTATGAAATGGTTTGCGTTGCCGCTGGTAGTAATTGCATTTGCCTACTTAAATGGTAGTATATTTTCATATTTAATCCTTTAAAAGATTTAAGCTTTTTTTTTTTCAAAACATAACGGGGTAAACTATACTAATGACCACCAAACTATAGGGTTAGTGTCGATTTGACCACATATTTTTAATTGTGTCAAATATACCACTTAACTATTTAAATAGTTCGAATTAAGCCACTCGCCGTTAAAAAAAATGAAAAAGTTGACGAAACTGTTAAAAAAATTAGTATAATTACACATTTGGTCCTTTATATTTATACAATATATCAATTTAGTCCTAATTTTAATCTAATAAAATAAAATAAATATAAAGGACCAAATGTGTAATTATACTAATTTTTTTAACAGTTCCGTCAACTTTTTCGTTTTTTTAACGGCGAGTGGCTTAATTGGAACCATTTAAATAGTTAGGTGGTATATTTGACACAATTAAAAATATAGTGGTCAAATCGACACCAACCCTATAGTTTGGTGGTCATTAGTATAGTTTACCCAAAAAAGAAAGTTATATAAGGGAGGGGCCCATGGGTCCCATCATCAAAGGAGACCGATAAACAAAATCAAACGCAGAGGCAAATAAGGCCTAAAAGCAAACTGAAAAAACACGCATAAAAACCTAACAGCCAACAAACAGGGCACAAGCAACAAGCTTAAACTACGGTCAAGAGACGGCCACGCAGAAGTCCAACAAGACCAGGACGGTGAAGAAATTGGATCGCCCAGATAGATACTTCCACCGGTAAAACCGTAGATCGTATTTTCTAAAACGAAGAAACCAGAACAATAAAAGAGAAAATCGGAACTTGAACACCATAAACTCTTCCCGGGATATAAGACAACAGTCGTGCCTGAGAACTCTATCCAGAGGCAGGCTTCCAACTCAAATGCGTTGGTCCTTGTCAAGGCATCGTCTACTGTACCCCAGATGTGAGGAGAGAATGAGTTCACCGAGTCTCCTCCCAATTTTGGTCCGTCGAGCACGTTGTTACCAAACAACACTAAGAAGGAACTTCGATAGACATTAAGCCACTGATCAACCAATGATAAACTGGAAACTGTGATCGGATAGGTCAAGGAGACAAACCGAGGGTTACAAGATGAGAAAGAACCGTCCGGATCTCATTTAAACCTTATAGCAATCGAATACCAAGAACCACCTAAACTCCAAAGCTCAGTGTCTTCCAGAAAACCATAATCCACGGGATAAAAGATTGAGGGGAGATTGAAAAACAACACTCGGGTCCCACTAGAGTTGACTCCAAGCTTTGTTAAAAAGAAAGTAACCGGTGAATGATCAATCTCTTTTGTAGAGATTAAGGAAAGCTTTCCAAGGCTCTCTTCCCACCGCTTAAGAGCTGTCTCTGCATAATAGCCTAAAACGGCAAGCCCTTGAGACAAATATTTCCTATGGACCGGATCACAAAGCTTGGAATTTGTGCCGAAAAACCAAACAGCGGAAGAGACAAAAACTTGAGTAAAAAATCTCCTATAGACTAGACTGGGATTGATCTGAGAATTGGGAATCACAATCCCACAAAATCCGGATCCGTACATGTTGAGATGTGTGGGGCTCGATTCGTTCAACCGATTATGCTCACCAAGTGGTGGAGAGGTGGATATTTGGGTGTTAGGGTTTAGGAAGCTAAAAAGAGAATTGACACAATGAATTATAGTGGTTCAACCTTCTAACCAAGGTCTACATCCACTACCTTAGCTCCCCACTAAGGATTTCTCAATCAATCCACTATTGATTCGTCCCCTTTTCTAGGCTTAGGAGGTAACCCTTATACACAATCAAGCTTTCTACCCAAAGCCTTGATTGAAACCCTCTTTTACAAAGAGAAACAATAAGAAAACTTAAAACCCTCTAATAGGTGTTTGTTTGCACAATTAAGCACTCACCCAAAACCTAAAACACTTGAGTAAATTTGACAATTTTGGTTCACTAGTGTTTGTCTATACAATAAATGACAATTTAAGTACAAAGACAATCTTTGATCATTTGATGTTTGACAATATGAGCATTAGCCTTCTCTTGATGCTTGGAGGTCCCTTTTATACTCCCAAATGAGTTTGTAGCCGCTACTAGCCGTTGGGGATGAATTGAAGCCGTTGAGGACTTTATTTCCCTTCATAAATGCTGTTCTGCAGCTATCCGTATCGATACGCGTGGAACGGTATCGGTACGACCTTCATAGGAACTAGCCGTTGGGCTCTTGCCAGCCTAGGCGTATCGATACGCTTGAGGGCGTATCGATACGGGTTCACATTTAAATGGCCGTTGGGAAATAGCCGTTGGGGTAGTTGAAATGGGATCGGTACGCTTACCTGGCGTATCGAAACGACCCCACTCCGTATCGATACAGCAAGGGCCTGTATCGATACGAGTTTTGACAGTGGCCAAACTGGGGCAAAAAGGTATCGGTACGGGGGTTTACCGTATCGATACTGGTACTTTGAAAACACAAGTTTGGCTATTAAAAACATGAAAGTCTTTGCCAAAAACCTCTTAAAATACCTCAAACATAATTTCAAGTTGTTTGGACTTAAAAACAAGTTTTAAATTCTTTTCAAATTAGTCCAAAACATTTTTCAATTATTATATCAAAACATTAATTCTACAATCTCCCCATTTTTGATATAATAAAACTAACTTGAAATTTTTTTTGGGGTTCTCCCCCTTTATCTTTAAAAATGTGAATAAGAGATTAAGGATATGAAATCAAATAAAGCTCCCCCTCATTCATTTGAAAATTCAATTTTTCAAAACCATTTCTCCCACTTTTTGTTATATCAAAAAGAATTTAAAATGACATTTAGCTCAAAATAACAATAGAGGTAAAAACTTTGACACAAATAAGAATTTGGTTTAAAAATGGCTCCCCCTTACTCAAAGCATCATTAAAAATGTTAGTCCAACATTTATGATCATCTAGTTGAATAAACTAAAAATAAGACAAATTAATGCTAAAACAACTAGATTTTTACCAACACTTGAACCCAAGGGAGGATGTGAAGCCTTCCTTCTTCAAGTGTTCTTTCTTGTGTGCATGGAGCTCCCCCTCAATGTTTGACTTGTTGAACATCTCCATCACACCTAGTAATAGACAATCAAGTAATTTTTGGTATCCAAATTGCTTTGGATCCATGAACGTTAGTAGCACAAAATTTAGTCCCCTTTGGAATCCATTTTTCAATATCATCCTTTTTAATTGAAGTACTAAGTCCTTTTGGGACCCCAATACTTCTAAAACATTTTCCTTTAATAAATCTAGGGGCACTAGATTGTCTAACATAAAAATTTGATTTTCCAAAATTGTTTTTCTTTTCAAGCTCTTTGGAAATCAAATCTTTTTCTTCTTGAACTTTTTGAAGCAATTTTTGTAAATCAATACATTTTAATTCAAACTCTTCAAGTTTTGCTTCAAGTTCAAGTTTGGTTTTAGAAAGCAAATCATTTTGAATTTTTAACTTTGAAATCAATTTATTGTTTTTCAAAATGTGGCTTTTAAAATCTAAAACCAAATCATCATAGGCATCTTGTAATTCATCAAAGGAATAAGAACATGAAGTAGATGAATTAGAAGTTACCCTTGAATCTTCTTCGATGGCCATAAGGCAAAGGTTGGCTTGTTCATCGTCGGTGGAGTCCTCATCACTCCAAGTAGCCACATGTGCCTTCTTCTTATGGCTTGAAGTGCTTGCCCTCTCCTTTCTTTTAGGTTCTCGTTCAAGCTCTCTCAAGGCTTTCTTCATGAACGGGGCACACTTCTTGAAGAGATGAACTATCTCTTCATCTTCATCCTCCTCTTCACTTGAGTAGACATGATGGCAAGTGGAGGACTTGAGAGCCATGACACTTGCATTGATGCCAAGCCCATTGATTTTCTTCTCTCTCATAGCTCTAATTTCTTCCCTCTTCTTCTTATCCTCTTTGTTCTTCTTCATGATTTGATGAGTAAGGAGTGACCCCATGAGTTCATCAAGCTTCAAAGTCTTCAAACTTTTGGCTTCGATGATGGCGGTCCTCTTTGAGTCCCATGACTCGGGAAGTGAGTAGATGAGCTTTCGGACAAGCTTTTCTTCCGGGATGGCTTCTCCATAACCTTTAAGACCATTTGTGATGGTGGAGAACCTATCAAACATCTTCTCGATGTTCTCTTCCGGATCCATCTTGAAGTTATCATACTCTAAGGTTAGGAGCCCAATTTTGGTCTCCTTGACTTCATCGGTTCCCTCGTATGTGGCTTCAAGCTTGTCCCATACCTCCTTGGCACTCTCACAGGAAGACATCTTCTCATAGATGGATGGGCCAAAAGCACAAAACAAGATGTGCAAGGCCTTGCAATTGAGCTCCATCTTCTTGCGATCGTCGGCACTCCACTCCGCTTTACTTCTTTGAGGCACGAACGGACCATCTTCAACTATATCCCATAGCTTGTAATCTCTTGATTTGATGAAGAACTTCATCTTTGTCTTCCAATGGGCATAGTGGGTTCCGTCAAAGAAAGGCGGTTTGTCGATTGATTGTGCCATTTGAGCCGGTTGATGAACTAGTGATCGAGCTTGCCGGATCTTCTCAATATGATTTAAATCCCCTTCGATTGAGCCAAGCTCTGATACCAATTGTTGAGATGTGTGGGGCTCGATTCGTTCAACCGATTATGCTCACCAAGTGGTGGAGAGGTGGATATTTGGGTGTTAGGGTTTAGGAAGCTAAAAAGAGAATTGACACAATGAATTATAGTGGTTCAACCTTCTAACCAAGGTCTACATCTACTACCTTAGCTCCCCACTAAGGATTTCTCAATCAATCCACTATTGATTCGTCCCCTTTTCTAGGCTTAGGAGGCAACCCTTATACACAATCAAGCTTTCTACCCAAAGCCTTGATTGAAACCCTCTTTTACAAAAAGAAACAATAAGCAAACTTAAAACCCTCTAATAGGTGTTTGTTTGCACAATTAAGCACTCACCCAAAACCTAAAACACTTGAGCAAATTTGACAATTTTGGCTCACTAGTGTTTGTCTATACAATAAATGACAATTTAAGTACAAAGACAATCTTTGATCATTTGATGTTTGACAATATGAGCATTAGCCTTCTCTTGATGCTTGGAGGTCCCTTTTATACTTCCAAATGAGTTTGTAGCCATTACTAGCCGTTGGGGATGAATTGGAGCCGTTGAGGACTTTATTTCCCTTTATAAATGCTGTTCTGCAGCTATCCGTATCGATACGCGTGGAACGGTATCGGTACGGCCTTCATAGGAACTAGCCGTTGGGCTTTTTCCAGCCTAGGCGTATCGATACGCTTGAGAGCGTATCGGTACGGGTTCACATTTAAATGGCCGTTGGGAAATAGCCGTTGGGGTAGTTGAAATGGGATCGGTACGCTTACCTGGCGTATCGAAACGACCCCACTCCGTATCGATACAACAAGGGCCTGTATCGATACGAGTTTTGACAGTGGCCAAACTGGGGCAAAAAGGTATCGGTACGGGGGTTTACCGTATCGATACTGGTACTCTGAAAACACAAGTTTGGCTATTAAAAACATGAAAAGTCTTTTCCAAAAACCTCTTAAAATACCTCAAACATAATTTCAAGTTGTTTGGACTTAAAAACAAGTTTTAAATTCTTTTCAAATTAGTCCAAAACATTTTTCAATTATTATATCAAAACATTAATTCTACAGTACAGCTTTATCAGAGGTAAATCGAAGCAGGTCCAGCGAGAAAACTCAACAAAAACTAAAAGAGGAAAGGTTTTAAAAGTTAAGAAAAAGGACGAAAAGGCCCCTATCAGATTGCCCTTCTCGATCGGCCAGAAGCAAGGAAAGCCTTGTGGAGAAACAAGGTAACTTCCGGCGGGTAACCCAACCTCGTTCCGGGGTCTGAGTGGCCATCCGCTCAGCGGCAACAAGGCGGTCTTCGCGGAGACTAAATCGATAACCCATCCTATTTTCCAGACGAGGCTGCCAAGCTAAACACCGCCGACCAAAGGTTCTTCGGCCGACAAAATGCACGTGAAATTGCCGACAGGGTCACTAGGGTCGATGGCATCTGGAAGGAGACAAAGAACACCCTTCTTATGCTCACAGATCCGGTCGGGGCACCTCTTTGCATCATCCACCGACGACGAGTTCGATCGTTGGGGCTCCTAGCTGGTAGATATTGGAACTGGTAAAAAGGAGAGAGACTCATTACATTGGCAAGGGGAAGAAGGCTTGATCATCAGCGTTCGAAGTCCCAAGCTTTGAGGACCTAGCTCCGATGGACAGCGACGTCGTCCCGGACCCCAGCTTGCGAGACACCCCCCATTTCTTGTCTCTATTGCCTTAGCTCCATGAGCAAACCACCAGTCTTCCTTGCCCTCTAGAACCGGCTGTCCGGTGGCCTTTCGACGAGGGTAACCTCCCTTCACAAAGGCCAGGCAACACACACCTGGAGTAGAAGATCGCAGCAAAAACCGAGGCTCGGGGCTATGGGTTGGAGAGGAGAAACTAAGATAATGGTAAATTACATTTAGACTCAAAATCATATATTTCAATTTAATCTTATGAAAAGGTTATATAATTTCAAACTAAAAGGAATTATATTTTGACATCCCAAAAATTTGTAATTTAAAATTGATTCCTTAAAAAAATGACTTCGTTTCTAACCACCAAGTAATGTAAGAACAAATAAGTACCATAGTGTCACGGGGTCAGAGTCTTGGCGCAGGGACATCTACCCGTGCGGCAACCCAGGGCTATTACCAGCCAAGGGCTAAGCCTTTTCCATCTCCGATGCTCACTGGTTTCGCCCTCTCATGGGCTCATCAGGGAAGCGGGGACAGCTCCCGACCAGTGTGGTGCCTACCAACGCGCCCCATCCGAAGACAAGACGGCTGTACGGCACTTACTACACCCTTAATGCTATCCCGCATCCTACATTAAGCACAACCAGCAAGCATCTCGCGCGGTCCCGCGTGTCACGACGAACGGTCCGTGACATTCTCCCCCACCCGATTCATGCACGCCCTCGTGCATGGGGAGAAACTCTTTCCCTCTTTTGATTGGCCCGGATCTAGTGTGCAATTCCCTGCCTGCTCGCCCTCTTCACTTGAGGCTACGACACATTGGCTACGAGTGCTTGGCGAACTTTCGCTATGGCTTCCTGCCTACCCGTCCTCATCTCAATCTCTTTATAGAGGACCCACTCGCGGACACCCCTTCACTTGGAGTGCGAGCTACACACGCTCGTCCACTTGACCCGCTTGCGAACACCTCTACACTCGGAGTGCGAGCTACACACGCTCGTCCGGTTGACTCGCTTACGCAGCATTGAGGCGCTTGGCAAACTCACAGCTAGCACACAGACTGGCTCTGATACCACTTGTCACGGGGTCAGAGTCTTGGCGCAGGGACATCTACCCGTGCGGCAACCCAGGGCTATTACCAGCCAAGGGCTAAGCCTTTTCCATCTCCGATGCTCACTGGTTTCGCCCTCTCATGGGCTCATCAGGGAAGCGGGGACAGCTCCCGACCAGTGTGGTGCCTACCAACGCGCCCCATCCGAAGATAAGACGGCTGTACGGCACGTACTACACCCTTAATGCTATCCCGCATCCTACATTAAGCACAACCAGCAAGCATCTCGCGCGGTCCCGCGTGTCACGACGAACGGTCCGTGACAATAGGCCTTCTTTTTTTAATCATACCATACGCCCACTTATACTTGTTAGAAATTATAAGTATATATCTACATGTAGGATACATTAATAAATAAAAAAGTTTTACCTACAATCAGTTGGTTTAAATGAGGCACTAAATCTCTTAAACAAGAAATATAATTCGAATCGATAATTTTCGTATTATTAAGGGTAAAAAGGTAAAAACTACTAGACTTAAAAGTTTTATGGTAATCATGTTATTATATATATATATATATATATATAATCACATATTTTGATCCATTTGTCAACTATGGTATTGCATATGTTCATTGTGAATTGAATGCAACCTTCTTAATTTAATTTTAGGATAAACTACATAAAAGGTCCCCTGACTATGCTCTAATTATTTTTTGCGTCCTCCGACTATCAAAAGTTACAAACTGGTCCTCTGACTTAAAAAAATTAAAAAATTGGTCCAACACCGTTAAAAATTTAACTGTTGATGATGTATCAGTTAATATAAATTGGTATAATTACATAATTAGCCCTCAAGTTTTACACTTATTTTAATTTGACCCTAACTCTAAAAAATTAACCCACACAATTTTAATAATCTATCAATTTAGTCAATCTTCCTTATCTGCATATTTACAGTTCCCTTTCTTCGTTTGAATATTATACAGAATTAGCTTTTGCATTAGTTGCTAATTTTTGCAGGTAAAATCAAACTAATTCATCTATGGCAGATGTTATTCTCTTATCTCTTCTGCCCTTTGTTTAAACTCCACTGATAATGTTTTGATCGTATTTTGAAAATAAATTTTGAATGAAAAGAACCTGGTTCTCTCAAGTTGCAGGAAGTCCAAGTAGTGTTACTCATTCGAACTCGGTACTTATGTTTTTATTTTCATTGACATGATTCTATTTATTGATGAAATTTATATTTTTTGCTTAATTGGTTTAAGATTTGATTTTTAGGGTTGATTCTTGACATGCAATTTGCATGGAGAGGTAGAAGAAAGCCAAAAAACCGAAATGGAGAACTCCATCTAAAACTTGAGGTGAGATAGTTCAGTAAATATTGTTATATTCTAGAAATTTTTTAACATTATATACTAATAATCTTTGTAGAAACTTGAGTTTCAATCATTGAAAAAAATGAAAGGAAGTTTAGTCTTATATGTTCTTAGTTCAATATCCATGGTATTAAAGTTGAAATTTTGCAGGTTGAGAAGCATGTTCAAAGGTGTCTGGAAGCACAAAGAAGGTACCTATACACTGCAGTGGAACAATGCACGCCAATCCGTTTTTAGGCGATAGAACCATGAGAAACACAGTCCTATATAGGCAAGCCCCGACTAGTTTAAATTTTTTCACAAATATACCGACTGGTCCATCGAGTTTCAGAACATTAGCCACGACAATGCTACCCTTTTGTTTCAACCAGCAGAATGCATGTCCTACATATAACACACCAAAATTTCCGACTAATATTTGCCTTCAACAGCCACCTTTTGGTTATCAGTCGCAAGCTTTTTCTGTTCACACTGCACCTTAAAGCGATTTCTCAACTTCATCCAGCTATTTTAAAAGTTCATCATATCAGGAAACTTTGCCTGCGGTTGCTAGCATCGTGGACGGACCCAATAAGAACCTTATTGAATTGAGATAATGACGAACCAAATAACCTTGATAATGCCTCTTAACTCCTATAAATTAATAGATTATTAAAATTGTATGGGTTAATTTTTTAGAGTTAGGGTCAAATTAAAATAAGTGTAGAACTTGAGAGCTAATTATGTAATTATACCAAGTTATATTAACTGCCACGTCATCAGCCATTAAATTTTCAACGGTGTTGGACCAATTTGTTACTTTTTTTTAAGTCAGGGGACCAATTAGTAACTTTTGATAGTCAGGAGACGCAAAAGATAATTGGAGTATAGTCGGAGGACCATTTATGTAGTTTACCTTTAATTTTATTCATTCACAACATCAATATGAAGATTTAAACTCTGACCTTGTTCAAATAATCTAACATTTTATCTCGGTATATAAACTTTAAACCCTATACCTTAAAAAATACACCATACCCTAAATACCTTAGTGTAAGGGCATAAGTAGGGACACCGAAAAGAAGCATAGAATTTTCATTCGGCCGTATTACACACTGCCATTTGTCCAACTCCTCCTAGGCACAACTTGAGCCCTCAATATGGGAAAGAAACCTGGTTGAATTTTCTCTGCAACAAGCACGCATCAGCACTCTAACTTGGTCCTCAAATCCACTGTCCATGGCTTCAATAACGAGCAGAGTCCATCACAAACTTGTCGACAACAACAAAATGATTAATGGAACCAGTTGGATATGTACAACCTATGTTGCTCTTGTAATACCCCTAATTTTTATATGAAAATATTGAAAGAAAAAAAAATAAAGAATGAAGTGAGAGTTGTGGGAATCGAACCCACAACCTCCTATACCAACAGTTGGGTGCCTAACCAATTGAGCTAGGTAAGCTCTTGGTCTTGAATCAACCCAAATAATTTTTAGAGAGATCCAAAAATAATATAATAATTAAATAATAAAAATATCTCAACCACCCCACTATCTTACCTGATTATATGGGATCAATTATCCCCATTATTGATCAGATATCCATCGATTATTTTTGCCATTATTGGATACCCATCAGTTTATATTTTTTCCCCTATTTTTCTCCTCTCCGACCACCGCTGATCTGTCCCACCGCCGCGCCGTGAACGACACCGCCCGTACCAGGAGAACCGCCGCACCGTCCCGGTCTCAGCCCAGCCAACCACGCGCTCAGCCGTCGTCCGCTTCACCGGCAATCAACCGTTGAAGGTTCACGATCGAGGGTTTCGTGGCCGTTGATTCGGTTGCTTTTTCCGACGCCGTTTGACGTCGGTTCTTTGCGCCACCACCACCGTTGCGTTCCCCTCTGACGTCCGATCAAAACCCAGCCTTCAACGTCCTTTATCGCCGTCGTCTTCACCGGAGAAGGAGAGACTGAACCGTTCGAATCTCCCACCGCCGCTGCCGTCAAGCTGGGTGAGTGACGGTCGGGGTTTCGGTCGGGCTTCGGGTGCGTCGTCGCCGGCCTGTGGTGGTCGACCGTGGCTGCCGTGGGTTCACGGGTTGCGTCGGGGTTTCGGGCGCCGTCGGGAGGGGGTGGTCGTTAGGGTTTGGTGGATTGGGGATTTTAGTTTGAACCGGCCTAAGGATGAACCGGGTTGGTGGGTGAGCCGAACCGGTCTGGTTATGGCTGATATATTGATGACGTCAGCGATGACGTCATCTGCTGAGTAAGGCTTATGCAGACTGATGTCAGCGATGACGTCATCACAGACAATGATGACGTCGGCGATGACGTCAGCGTTGACTTTTGGTCAACTTTTTCGATCGAGCCCTTTTATGTTTTTCGACGTTCCGGTTCCGTTGCCGCTGTCCGTTTCTTCAAATTCGAACCCGAAGTGCTGTTTTGGAGCAATTTTATATATTGAGCTCAGATTTTCAGTAAAGTGTTAAATCGGAATTTGACTCAGATAAATTCGTGTTCAGGTGACGTGGACTCTGATCTCGAGATTTTACCTCCTCCACCGCCAGGCAGACCTCCGGTGGCACAATCTTCGAGATCTGCCAGTAAGATATTTATTAAGCGTAAATTATTCGGATATGGCATAGTAGGAAATCTCACATAGTGTCCTGTATTTTTAGGAGCTGATTCTGTCCGACCTTTCGCTAGAGTTGACCGTGGGAGACGTCACTATCGACGTTGACTATTAGCTGCCTAAGGTGTGTTCTCTGTTTTGTGCTATATTTTTATGTGTTACATGATTTTGTGATTTGTATGATAAATATTGCATGACTCATTGGTATGTCATCCTGCTTTGTTATTTGATAAATAATGTATACTCGGATTTTATGATCATGTTATGTAACACATCGGAATCGGATTATTATGTACATGCATCTTAGTTATATAACAAGATTGCATTCGGACTTTGAAATCGGATTACATGTCATATCATTGGGTTGGTATATTGTACGGAGGAAGCTCAGCGACTTCATCCTTCGGGTTGAACTTCGCTTCGGATCAGTGGTTTCACCCTTCGGGCTGAATTCCGCTTCGGATTAGTGGTTCCACCCTTCGGGCTGAGTTCCACTTTGGATGGTGACGATGGAGAAAGTAGGTTCTGGGGAACCTTACTTTTTGGTGTATCGGAGATGGGTATTATTATTCATGTGCATCAGACATCATATCATTGTGATCCAGTTTTTGTTGTGTTTTCAGAAAAGTCTTTATCAGAAAATAAAAACAGTTTTGTTTTGTTTTTAGTTGCACTTTAGAGACACACTGAGCTTTTTAGCTGACTCCCCCTTAGTATCTGTTTCAGATTCCAGACTTAGGTTACGGTACTTGGAGGACTACGTACGATCAGTATTTGATATTTTTCTCAGTATGTTTCGTTTTGGACTTACTTAATTATTTAAGTATTTTCAGTATTTGATTGTAAACGTGGACTTTGGACATTTATTACTATTGGGATTTGATAACTATTTTGAGTACGCTTGTTTTAAAACGAAACAGTAAACGATAACTATTATAATTAAATAATAGTTTTGGTACAGTTTTTCATAAATGATCTTACTTGAGGGGAAAGTTTCCAATTCGCCAAATTCAATTTATTTCAAAACCCTAGGTCAAAATAGGGGGTTACATTTAGTGGTATCAGAGCCTAGGTTACACCCCTCGGCCTGTGAGGCTCAATGGAAATTTGATTTTTAAAGTTTTCAAAAAAAAAAAATTCAAGCATCATAAATGTTTTCGGAAATTATGAGATTTTTCAAATAGATGTCCAGATTTAAAATATATATATATGTTTTAATTAAAGTCTCCAAGTACCGAATTTTGACTTAGGATTCTTCTTTGTAAATAGACTATTATGCCACCGTGTAGGAGTCTTAATCTATTGTTTGTTCGATGTCGTGATCGAAACTCGTACTACTACTTCTGGTAGTGATCACCTACCTTATGTTGGGTGAGCGGAAATTCAGAATAAATTACATGTTGATGAGAACCATTCGTTAAAAGAATATCAGATCGGAAGTGATAACTTATTTGATATTGAAAACACTGAACGATATGTAAGAGTCGAACTCGTAGCGAAGTGTTAAGATTATTTTATGAATTTGACACAGAATAGCACGCCAGGGAATGATTACGAGATATAGTTTCGGAGGTTGGTCAAGTATGCTACTGAGTTAATTGTGACTGAGAAAAATAAGTATATTTTTTTTAAAACTTCATCTACCGATTCAAAGAAATGTTGCAACACATCATGATAAAGTATTCAACGACATGGTTTATCGAGCTAAAACTGTTGAGAAAATTCTTATAAAAAAAAACTTCAGAATTTGACCAAGTCGGAAAGCAACCAGATACATTTGTACAACAAGGTTTTGTCAACTAGTTGGGAAAGAGATCTAGGATGAGTTTGTTCCTCAGAGTATCAGAATGTAAGACTTGCAGTATCGACAGTTCTGTCTGGCAGTCAGGGTAATACAAAAGTCTGTCGGCCTATTTCTGTATGTGATTTTTTTTGCAACAAAAAGTGTAATGAGGAATGCAGGTTGATGAACAGAACGTGTCTCAGATGTGGTTTTCAGGATCAATACTTAAAGAATTGTCCACGTTCAGCTACTGCTTTATCCGTTCAGAGTCATGCATCAATTCAAGCACCTCACCGAGGTAGAGGGCGGTTCAGGTCAGTTGCTTCTAGTACTGCTAGTAAAGGTAGACATGCTCCGAGTGGGTGATCATGTCAAGATTTCTAAGATGTATAAGAATTGCCCTTCGAAAATGCAAGGGAAAATATTCTCTGTTGATTTGATGGAGTTACCTTTCAGAGAGTTTGACCTTATTCTCAGAATAGATTAGTTATCCGCTCATCGAGTTTGTTTGGATTGTGAAAAGAAAAGGGCGACTCTGAAAACCTCAGATGGGTACGAGGTGATTATGGTAGGAGAGCGTAGAGGTTACTTGTCCAATGTTGTTCGGTTCTCAAAATAGAAAAGATGATTCGACATGGAGCTACTGCCTATCTTGCTTATATTTTTGACTCGAGGTAGTCAAATTCTATTTTGGATAAGATCCGGGTGGTTAAGAATTTTTCTAGATATTTTCGGAGGAATTGCCAGGAGTACTGCCAAAACGTGACGAGGTTGAGTTTGGCATAGATGTATATTCGGGTACAGCTCCTGTCTCTATGGCAATGTGAATAAGGACTGAAATTGGAATGTGCGCGATTGAAGGTATTCAAAGTTTCTTGTATTCAGGATGTTGAGAATGTCACATTTGAGTTCGAGAGTAATCGAACAGAGTATCATGGTCAATTGATATAACAAATATTAAAGGTAATACACTACTACCTCTAGTATGCCTTATGAACATGTTGATATTCGGTTAATGCATGCATGAATATGATAAGGAGTGTTGTTAGTCCTGCTCAAGTCAAACCAGATATGAAATCGAGTATGATAACCTAGATATGATTGAAATGCTCGACCGAGAAAGTTAACAAATGTAAGGATCTGGAGTTCAATCAATTAAGTAATAAGGCAACTAATCTCCAAATTTGATCATCAGTGTCAAATGATCAATGCTAAAAATATTTTGATATGAAATTACGAAAATGCTCTATGGTATGAGAATGACTAAAATACCCTTGGATTTGGAAGCAGTCTAGAAATTTGCACTAGATATGGTAAAACAACCCGATTCATCTGAAAACCTCGATCTACTTGGAAAGTTATGGTAATAATATTTAAACCTTCGAGATTGTAAGGTGTTAAGTTTTCTTGAATTTGGAATGAATCTCCGAGTATAGAGTTGCGGGAAACTACTCATACCTCTGAATTAATCAAGTGGCTCAAATATTGAATTGATCGTAATGACTAAAAGTATTGGAAATACTGTCATGGTTAAATTATTCAGAATGATCGTATTGATAAAAATGGCTGAAGTATCCTCGGACATCGAGACTTGCGAATTATCTGGAAAGATGGATAAAACCTTGAGTTCTGAAATGAATGAAGTGGTTGGAGGTACCGAAATTTCTGAAATGGCTGAAACACCCATGAGTATTTAAATGATTGAAATTCTACAAATGGTTTAATTGACAGTAATGATGGATATCTCGAACATCGAAATGACCGAAATACCCCCATGATTGGAATAAGTAAATTACCTCTGATAAAATTTTTGGAAATGTCAATAAAGTTGGAAATGACTGGAATGCCCTCAAGGGTGAAGCATGACTCTGGTAAATCAATCTCTCGTGATATTAATATGAGGATGGAAGTTTTTTTCGCACAGAATATAAGCTTGACTACTTCGCGGCAAGTCCGGTGGTGAAATATGAAAGCAATCGTTCAGATATACAATACAGTCGAATACATTCAAAGGGTTGGTTAGTAATGCAAAGTTGGGATATGTTAGTTCAAATGGTTTTGGATGCAACTACCTCTACGAAGACACTATCTCTACGAAGAGAAGTGATATATCTTCACCGATCACAAGAGTCTAAAATACCTCCTTACGCAGAAAGAGTTGAATCTGAGACAACGTCACTGGTTGGAACTTCTTAAGGATTATGACTGTGATTATTTCTTTTTCTGAAATAAGTACAGCTAAACCTTCTGTCCATAATAGCTTGATCTGTACTGGAAAGGAATATCGTTAATGTTTGTCCATGAATTGGATTAACTTAATGAATTTGAATCTGGATAGAGAACTTGAGTTGGTCTATGCATGTGAAATTGAAGATCTGAATCAGGTTAAGAATAAATGTTTGATCATATGAGATCGATATAAGACTGCAAGTAAGTTAGCTCGATGATAATGATATGCTCGAAAATATCCTGGAAAAAAAAATTGATAAATGCAGTATGAATCTAAGAGAGAGATGACTATGAACCCAGCGAAAGAGTAAACTCGGTAGTTACTCCGTTAAACACAAAGAAAACAATTGTATGACCTTTACGTTGAAGGTAAGTGCAAATCATTTAGAACTTTGGTTATGTTGGATTGGCTTGGAGGAAAAATTCACTGGAAATATGGCATGGTGTATAGTCATACATATCATCCTTGACTGAAATTCAGTGTTACGTCTTAACTTGGAAGGCTCTGTTGGAAGCTTGGATTACTTGCTTGGATTTCAGGTACAGATTTTCATCCGTAAATTGATGGTTGACTGGGTAGATTAACTCATATCCTAGAGGAGATGCTTCTAGGAGTTATGATTATTTCTGTAATTGTTGGAAAGGTTTCGCATCCCTCACTGAGACCGCATTTAATGAAAGCTGCAAGACAAGTGTTCGTTTGGCTTCGTACAAAGTTATATATGCATTCAAATACTGTAATATGATTAGTTCGTATGAATTGTATGATAGTATGACATTGCGTTTAAAGAATAGCTGAGCGATTAAGGAGAATCCCAGATTGATCCGTGATTGTTTGCGAGTCCCGAGAAACATTGATACTCTATTGGGTAAGTTTCAGTACAAGAATGGATGAAAGAGTAGTTTCTGCTTTTCCCCAACTCTGATAAATTTCGAGGACGAAATTTCTTTTTAGGAGGGGAGAATTGTAATACCCTAATTTTTATATGAAAATATTGAAAGAAAAAAAAAATAAAGAATGAAGTGAGAGTTGTGGGAATCGAACCCACAACCTCCTATACCAACAGTTGGGTGCCTAACCAATTGAGCTAGGTAAGCTCTTGGTCTTGAATCAACCCAAATAATTTTTAGAGAGATCCAAAAATAATATAATAATTAAATAATAAAAATATCTCAACCACCCCACTATCTTACCTGATTATATGGGATCAATTATCCCCATTATTGATCAGATATCCATCGATTATTTTTGCCATTATTGGATACCCATCAGTTTATATTTTTTCCCCTATTTTTCTCCTCTCCGACCACCGCTGATCTGTCCCACCGCCGCGCCGTGAACGACACCGCCCGTACCAGGAGAACCGCCGCACCGTCCCGGTCTCAGCCCAGCCAACCACGCGCTCAGCCGTCGTCCGCTTCACCGGCAATCAACCGTTGAAGGTTCACGATCGAGGGTTTCGTGGCCGTTGATTCGGTTGCTTTTTCCGACGCCGTTCGACGTCGGTTCTTTGCGCCACCACCACCGTTGCGTTCCCCTCTGACGTCCGATCAAAACCCAGCCTTCAACGTCCTTTATCGCCGTCGTCTTCACCGGAGAAGGAGAGACTGAACCGTTCGAATCTCCCACCGCCGCTGCCGTCAAGCTGGGTGAGTGACGGTCGGGGTTTCGGTCGGGCTTCGGGTGCGTCGTCGCCGGCCTGTGGTGGTCGACCGTGGCTGCCGTGGGTTCACGGGTTGCGTCGGGGTTTCGGGCGCCGTCGGGAGGGGGTGGTCGTTAGGGTTTGGTGGATTGGGGATTTTAGTTTGAACCGGCCTAAGGATGAACCGGGTTGGTGGGTGAGCCGAACCGGTCTGGTTATGGCTGATATATTGATGACGTCACGCTGACGTCAGCGATGACGTCACGCTGACGTCAGCGATGACGTCATCTGCTGAGTAAGGCTTATGCAGACTGATGTCAGCGATGACGTCATCACAGACAATGATGACGTCGGCGATGACGTCAGCGTTGACTTTTGGTCAACTTTTTCGATCGAGCCCTTTTATGTTTTTCGACGTTCCGGTTCCGTTGCCGCTGTCCGTTTCTTCAAATTCGAACCCGAAGTGCTGTTTTGGAGCAATTTTATATATTGAGCTCAGATTTTCAGTAAAGTGTTAAATCGGAATTTGACTCAGATAAATTCGTGTTCAGGTGACGTGGACTCTGATCTCGAGATTTTACCTCCTCCACCGCCAGGCAGACCTCCGGTGGCACAATCTTCGAGATCTGCCAGTAAGATATTTATTAAGCGTAAATTATTCGGATATGGCATAGTAGGAAATCTCACATAGTGTCCTGTATTTTTAGGAGCTGATTCTGTCCGACCTTTCGCTAGAGTTGACCGTGGGAGACGTCACTATCGACGTTGACTATTAGCTGCCTAAGGTGTGTTCTCTGTTTTGTGCTATATTTTTATGTGTTACATGATTTTGTGATTTGTATGATAAATATTGCATGACTCATTGGTATGTCATCCTGCTTTGTTATTTGATAAATAATGTATACTCGGATTTTATGATCATGTTATGTAACACATCGGAATCGGATTATTATGTACATGCATCTTAGTTATATAACAAGATTGCATTCGGACTTTGAAATCGGATTACATGTCATATCATTGGGTTGGTATATTGTACGGAGGAAGCTCAGCGACTTCATCCTTCGGGTTGAACTTCGCTTCAGATCAGTGGTTTCACCCTTCGGGCTGAATTCCGCTTCGGATTAGTGGTTCCACCCTTCGGGCTGAGTTCCACTTTGGATGGTGACGATGGAGAAAGTAGGTTCTGGGGAACCTTACTTTTTGGTGTATCGGAGATGGGTATTATTATTCATGTGCATCAGACATCATATCATTGTGATCCAGTTTTTGTTGTGTTTTCAGAAAAGTCTTTATCAGAAAATAAAAACAGTTTTGTTTTGTTTTTAGTTGCACTTTAGAGACACACTGAGCTTTTTAGCTGACTCCCCCTTAGTATCTGTTTCAGATTCCAGACTTAGGTTACGGTACTTGGAGGACTACGTACGATCAGTATTTGATATTTTTCTCAGTATGTTTCGTTTTGGACTTACTTAATTATTTAAGTATTTTCAGTATTTGATTGTAAACGTGGACTTTGGACATTTATTACTATTGGGATTTGATAACTATTTTGAGTACGCTTGTTTTAAAACGAAACAGTAAACGATAACTATTATAATTAAATAATAGTTTTGGTACAGTTTTTCATAAATGATCTTACTTGAGGGGAAAGTTTCCAATTCGCCAAATTCAATTTATTTCAAAACCCTAGGTCAAAATAGGGGGTTACATTTAGTGGTATCAGAGCCTAGGTTACACCCCTCGGCCTGTGAGGCTCAATGGAAATTTGATTTTTAAAGTTTTCAAAAAAAAAAAATTCAAGCATCATAAATGTTTTCGGAAATTATGAGATTTTTCAAATAGATGTCCAGATTTAAAATATATATATATGTTTTAATTAAAGTCTCCAAGTACCGAATTTTGACTTAGGATTCTTCTTTGTAAATAGACTATTATGCCACCGTGTAGGAGTCTTAATCTATTGTTTGTTCGATGTCGTGATCGAAACTCGTACTACTACTTCTGGTAGTGATCACCTACCTTATGTTGGGTGAGCGGAAATTCAGAATAAATTACATGTTGATGAGAACCATTCGTTAAAAGAATATCAGATCGGAAGTGATAACTTATTTGATATTGAAAACACTGAACGATATGTAAGAGTCGAACTCGTAGCGAAGTGTTAAGATTATTTTATGAATTTGACACAGAATAGCACGCCAGGGAATGATTACGAGATATAGTTTCGGAGGTTGGTCAAGTATGCTACTGAGTTAATTGTGACTGAGAAAAATAAGTATATTTTTTTTAAAACTTCATCTACCGATTCAAAGAAATGTTGCAACACATCATGATAAAGTATTCAACGACATGGTTTATCGAGCTAAAACTGTTGAGAAAATTCTTATAAAAAAAAACTTCAGAATTTGACCAAGTCGGAAAGCAACCAGACACATTTGTACAACAAGGTTTTGTCAACTAGTTGGGAAAGAGATCTAGGATGAGTTTGTTCCTCAGAGTATCAGAATGTAAGACTTGCAGTATCGACAGTTCTGTCTGGCAGTCAGGGTAATACAAAAGTCTGTCGGCCTATTTCTGTATGTGATTTTTTTTGCAACAAAAAGTGTAATGAGGAATGCAGGTTGATGAACAGAACGTGTCTCAGATGTGGTTTTCAGGATCAATACTTAAAGAATTGTCCACGTTCAGCTACTGCTTTATCCGTTCAGAGTCATGCATCAATTCAAGCACCTCACCGAGGTAGAGGGCGGTTCAGGTCAGTTGCTTCTAGTACTGCTAGTAAAGGTAGACATGCTCCGAGTGGGTGATCATGTCAAGATTTCTAAGATGTATAAGAATTGCCCTTCGAAAATGCAAGGGAAAATATTCTCTGTTGATTTGATGGAGTTACCTTTCAGAGAGTTTGACCTTATTCTCAGAATAGATTAGTTATCCGCTCATCGAGTTTGTTTGGATTGTGAAAAGAAAAGGGCGACTCTGAAAACCTCAGATGGGTACGAGGTGATTATGGTAGGAGAGCGTAGAGGTTACTTGTCCAATGTTGTTCGGTTCTCAAAATAGAAAAGATGATTCGACATGGAGCTACTGCCTATCTTGCTTATATTTTTGACTCGAGGTAGTCAAATTCTATTTTGGATAAGATCCGGGTGGTTAAGAATTTTTCTAGATATTTTCGGAGGAATTGCCAGGAGTACTGCCAAAACGTGACGAGGTTGAGTTTGGCATAGATGTATATTCGGGTACAGCTCCTGTCTCTATGGCAATGTGAATAAGGACTGAAATTGGAATGTGCGCGATTGAAGGTATTCAAAGTTTCTTGTATTCAGGATGTTGAGAATGTCACATTTGAGTTCGAGAGTAATCGAACAGAGTATCATGGTCAATTGATATAACAAATATTAAAGGTAATACACTACTACCTCTAGTATGCCTTATGAACATGTTGATATTCGGTTAATGCATGCATGAATATGATAAGGAGTGTTGTTAGTCCTGCTCAAGTCAAACCAGATATGAAATCGAGTATGATAACCTAGATATGATTGAAATGCTCGACCGAGAAAGTTAACAAATGTAAGGATCTGGAGTTCAATCAATTAAGTAATAAGGCAACTAATCTCCAAATTTGATCATCAGTGTCAAATGATCAATGCTAAAAATATTTTGATATGAAATTACGAAAATGCTCTATGGTATGAGAATGACTAAAATACCCTTGGATTTGGAAGCAGTCTAGAAATCTGCACTAGATATGGTAAAACAACCCGATTCATCTGAAAACCTCGATCTACTTGGAAAGTTATGGTAATAATATTTAAACCTTCGAGATTGTAAGGTGTTAAGTTTTCTTGAATTTGGAATGAATCTCCGAGTATAGAGTTGCGGGAAACTACTCATACCTCTGAATTAATCAAGTGGCTCAAATATTGAATTGATCGTAATGACTAAAAGTATTGGAAATACTGTCATGGTTAAATTATTCAGAATGATCGTATTGATAAAAATGGCTGAAGTATCCTCGGACATCGAGACTTGCGAATTATCTGGAAAGATGGATAAAACCTTGAGTTCTGAAATGAATGAAGTGGTTGGAGGTACCGAAATTTCTGAAATGGCTGAAACACCCATGAGTATTTAAATGATTGAAATTCTACAAATGGTTTAATTGACAGTAATGATGGATATCTCGAACATCGAAATGACCGAAATACCCCCATGATTGGAATAAGTAAATTACCTCTGATAAAATTTTTGGAAATGTCAATAAAGTTGGAAATGACTGGAATGCCCTCAAGGGTGAAGCATGACTCTGGTAAATCAATCTCTCGTGATATTAATATGAGGATGGAAGTTTTTTTCGCACAGAATATAAGCTTGACTACTTCGCGGCAAGTCCGGTGGTGAAATATGAAAGCAATCGTTCAGATATACAATACAGTCGAATACATTCAAAGGGTTGGTTAGTAATGCAAAGTTGGGATATGTTAGTTCAAATGGTTTTGGATGCAACTACCTCTACGAAGACACTATCTCTACGAAGAGAAGTGATATATCTTCACCGATCACAAGAGTCTAAAATACCTCCTTACGCAGAAAGAGTTGAATCTGAGACAACGTCACTGGTTGGAACTTCTTAAGGATTATGACTGTGATTATTTCTTTTTCTGAAATAAGTACAGCTAAACCTTCTGTCCATAATAGCTTGATCTGTACTGGAAAGGAATATCGTTAATGTTTGTCCATGAATTGGATTAACTTAATGAATTTGAATCTGGATAGAGAACTTGAGTTGGTCTATGCATGTGAAATTGAAGATCTGAATCAGGTTAAGAATAAATGTTTGATCATATGAGATCGATATAAGACTGCAAGTAAGTTAGCTCGGTGATAATGATATGCTCGAAAATATCCTGGAAAAAAAAATTGATAAATGCAGTATGAATCTAAGAGAGAGATGACTATGAACCCAGCGAAAGAGTAAACTCGGTAGTTACTCCGTTAAACACAAAGAAAACAATTGTATGACCTTTACGTTGAAGGTAAGTGCAAATCATTTAGAACTTTGGTTATGTTGGATTGGCTTGGAGGAAAAATTCACTGGAAATATGGCATGGTGTATAGTCATACATATCATCCTTGACTGAAATTCAGTGTTACGTCTTAACTTGGAAGGCTCTGTTGGAAGCTTGGATTACTTGCTTGGATTTCAGGTACAGATTTTCATCCGTAAATTGATGGTTGACTGGGTAGATTAACTCATATCCTAGAGGAGATGCTTCTAGGAGTTATGATTATTTCTGTAATTGTTGGAAAGGTTTCGCATCCCTCACTGAGACCGCATTTAATGAAAGCTGCAAGACAAGTGTTCGTTTGGCTTCGTACAAAGTTATATATGCATTCAAATACTGTAATATGATTAGTTCGTATGAATTGTATGATAGTATGACATTGCGTTTAAAGAATAGCTGAGCGATTAAGGAGAATCCCAGATTGATCCGTGATTGTTTGCGAGTCCCGAGAAACATTGATACTCTATTGGGTAAGTTTCAGTACAAGAATGGATGAAAGAGTAGTTTCTGCTTTTCCCCAACTCTGATAAATTTCGAGGACGAAATTTCTTTTTAGGAGGGGAGAATTGTAATACCCTAATTTTTATATGAAAATATTGAAAGAAAAAAAAAATAAAGAATGAAGTGAGAGTTGTGGGAATCGAACCCACAACCTCCTATACCAACAGTTGGGTGCCTAACCAATTGAGCTAGGTAAGCTCTTGGTCTTGAATCAACCCAAATAATTTTTAGAGAGATCCAAAAATAATATAATAATTAAATAATAAAAATATCTCAACCACCCCACTATCTTACCTGATTATATGGGATCAATTATCCCCATTATTGATCAGATATCCATCGATTATTTTAGCCATTATTGGATACCCATCAGTTTATATTTTTTCCCCTATTTTTCTCCTCTCCGACCACCGCTGATCTGTCCCACCGCCGCGCCGTGAACGACACCGCCCGTACCAGGAGAACCGCCGCACCGTCCCGGTCTCAGCCCAGCCAACCACGCGCTCAGCCGTCGTCCGCTTCACCGGCAATCAACCGTTGAAGGTTCACGATCGAGGGTTTCGTGGCCGTTGATTCGGTTGCTTTTTCCGACGCCGTTCGACGTCGGTTCTTTGCGCCACCACCACCGTTGCGTTCCCCTCTGACGTCCGATCAAAACCCAGCCTTCAACGTCCTTTATCGCCGTCGTCTTCACCGGAGAAGGAGAGACTGAACCGTTCGAATCTCCCACCGCCGCTGCCGTCAAGCTGGGTGAGTGACGGTCGGGGTTTCGGTCGGGCTTCGGGTGCGTCGTCGCCGGCCTGTGGTGGTCGACCGTGGCTGCCGTGGGTTCACGGGTTGCGTCGGGGTTTCGGGCGCCGTCGGGAGGGAGTGGTCGTTAGGGTTTGGTGGATTGGGGATTTTAGTTTGAACCGGCCTAAGGATGAACCGGGTTGGTGGGTGAGCCGAACCGGTCTGGTTATGGCTGATATATTGATGACGTCACGCTGACGTCAGCGATGACGTCACGCTGACGTCAGCGATGACGTCATCTGCTGAGTAAGGCTTATGCAGACTGATGTCAGCGATGACGTCATCACAGACAATGATGACGTCGGCGATGACGTCAGCGTTGACTTTTGGTCAACTTTTTCGATCGAGCCCTTTTATGTTTTTCGACGTTCCGGTTCCGTTGCCGCTGTCCGTTTCTTCAAATTCGAACCCGAAGTGCTGTTTTGGAGCAATTTTATATATTGAGCTCAGATTTTCAGTAAAGTGTTAAATCGGAATTTGACTCAGATAAATTCGTGTTCAGGTGACGTGGACTCTGATCTCGAGATTTTACCTCCTCCACCGCCAGGCAGACCTCCGGTGGCACAATCTTCGAGATCTGCCAGTAAGATATTTATTAAGCGTAAATTATTCGGATATGGCATAGTAGGAAATCTCACATAGTGTCCTGTATTTTTAGGAGCTGATTCTGTCCGACCTTTCGCTAGAGTTGACCGTGGGAGACGTCACTATCGACGTTGACTATTAGCTGCCTAAGGTGTGTTCTCTGTTTTGTGCTATATTTTTATGTGTTACATGATTTTGTGATTTGTATGATAAATATTGCATGACTCATTGGTATGTCATCCTGCTTTGTTATTTGATAAATAATGTATACTCGGATTTTATGATCATGTTATGTAACACATCGGAATCGGATTATTATGTACATGCATCTTAGTTATATAACAAGATTGCATTCGGACTTTGAAATCGGATTACATGTCATATCATTGGGTTGGTATATTGTACGGAGGAAGCTCAGCGACTTCATCCTTCGGGTTGAACTTCGCTTCGGATCAGTGGTTTCACCCTTCGGGCTGAATTCCGCTTCGGATTAGTGGTTCCACCCTTCGGGCTGAGTTCCACTTTGGATGGTGACGATGGAGAAAGTAGGTTCTGGGGAACCTTACTTTTTGGTGTATCGGAGATGGGTATTATTATTCATGTGCATCAGACATCATATCATTGTGATCCAGTTTTTGTTGTGTTTTCAGAAAAGTCTTTATCAGAAAATAAAAACAGTTTTGTTTTGTTTTTAGTTGCACTTTAGAGACACACTGAGCTTTTTAGCTGACTCCCCCTTAGTATCTGTTTCAGATTCCAGACTTAGGTTACGGTACTTGGAGGACTACGTACGATCAGTATTTGATATTTTTCTCAGTATGTTTCGTTTTGGACTTACTTAATTATTTAAGTATTTTCAGTATTTGATTGTAAACGTGGACTTTGGACATTTATTACTATTGGGATTTGATAACTATTTTGAGTACGCTTGTTTTAAAACGAAACAGTAAACGATAACTATTATAATTAAATAATAGTTTTGGTACAGTTTTTCATAAATGATCTTACTTGAGGGGAAAGTTTCCAATTCGCCAAATTCAATTTATTTCAAAACCCTAGGTCAAAATAGGGGGTTACATTTAGTGGTATCAGAGCCTAGGTTACACCCCTCGGCCTGTGAGGCTCAATGGAAATTTGATTTTTAAAGTTTTCAAAAAAAAAAAAATTCAAGCATCATAAATGTTTTCGGAAATTATGAGATTTTTCAAATAGATGTCCAGATTTAAAATATATATATATGTTTTAATTAAAGTCTCCAAGTACCGAATTTTGACTTAGGATTCTTCTTTGTAAATAGACTATTATGCCACCGTGTAGGAGTCTTAATCTATTGTTTGTTCGATGTCGTGATCGAAACTCGTACTACTACTTCTGGTAGTGATCACCTACCTTATGTTGGGTGAGCGGAAATTCAGAATAAATTACATGTTGATGAGAACCATTCGTTAAAAGAATATCAGATCGGAAGTGATAACTTATTTGATATTGAAAACACTGAACGATATGTAAGAGTCGAACTCGTAGCGAAGTGTTAAGATTATTTTATGAATTTGACACAGAATAGCACGCCAGGGAATGATTACGAGATATAGTTTCGGAGGTTGGTCAAGTATGCTACTGAGTTAATTGTGACTGAGAAAAATAAGTATATTTTTTTTAAAACTTCATCTACCGATTCAAAGAAATGTTGCAACACATCATGATAAAGTATTCAACGACATGGTTTATCGAGCTAAAACTGTTGAGAAAATTCTTATAAAAAAAAACTTCAGAATTTGACCAAGTCGGAAAGCAACCAGACACATTTGTACAACAAGGTTTTGTCAACTAGTTGGGAAAGAGATCTAGGATGAGTTTGTTCCTCAGAGTATCAGAATGTAAGACTTGCAGTATCGACAGTTCTGTCTGGCAGTCAGGGTAATACAAAAGTCTGTCGGCCTATTTCTGTATGTGATTTTTTTTGCAACAAAAAGTGTAATGAGGAATGCAGGTTGATGAACAGAACGTGTCTCAGATGTGGTTTTCAGGATCAATACTTAAAGAATTGTCCACGTTCAGCTACTGCTTTATCCGTTCAGAGTCATGCATCAATTCAAGCACCTCACCGAGGTAGAGGGCGGTTCAGGTCAGTTGCTTCTAGTACTGCTAGTAAAGGTAGACATGCTCCGAGTGGGTGATCATGTCAAGATTTCTAAGATGTATAAGAATTGCCCTTCGAAAATGCAAGGGAAAATATTCTCTGTTGATTTGATGGAGTTACCTTTCAGAGAGTTTGACCTTATTCTCAGAATAGATTAGTTATCCGCTCATCGAGTTTGTTTGGATTGTGAAAAGAAAAGGGCGACTCTGAAAACCTCAGATGGGTACGAGGTGATTATGGTAGGAGAGCGTAGAGGTTACTTGTCCAATGTTGTTCGGTTCTCAAAATAGAAAAGATGATTCGACATGGAGCTACTGCCTATCTTGCTTATATTTTTGACTCGAGGTAGTCAAATTCTATTTTGGATAAGATCCGGGTGGTTAAGAATTTTTCTAGATATTTTCGGAGGAATTGCCAGGAGTACTGCCAAAACGTGACGAGGTTGAGTTTGGCATAGATGTATATTCGGGTACAGCTCCTGTCTCTATGGCAATGTGAATAAGGACTGAAATTGGAATGTGCGCGATTGAAGGTATTCAAAGTTTCTTGTATTCAGGATGTTGAGAATGTCACATTTGAGTTCGAGAGTAATCGAACAGAGTATCATGGTCAATTGATATAACAAATATTAAAGGTAATACACTACTACCTCTAGTATGCCTTATGAACATGTTGATATTCGGTTAATGCATGCATGAATATGATAAGGAGTGTTGTTAGTCCTGCTCAAGTCAAACCAGATATGAAATCGAGTATGATAACCTAGATATGATTGAAATGCTCGACCGAGAAAGTTAACAAATGTAAGGATCTGGAGTTCAATCAATTAAGTAATAAGGCAACTAATCTCCAAATTTGATCATCAGTGTCAAATGATCAATGCTAAAAATATTTTGATATGAAATTACGAAAATGCTCTATGGTATGAGAATGACTAAAATACCCTTGGATTTGGAAGCAGTCTAGAAATCTGCACTAGATATGGTAAAACAACCCGATTCATCTGAAAACCTCGATCTACTTGGAAAGTTATGGTAATAATATTTAAACCTTCGAGATTGTAAGGTGTTAAGTTTTCTTGAATTTGGAATGAATCTCCGAGTATAGAGTTGCGGGAAACTACTCATACCTCTGAATTAATCAAGTGGCTCAAATATTGAATTGATCGTAATGACTAAAAGTATTGGAAATACTGTCATGGTTAAATTATTCAGAATGATCGTATTGATAAAAATGGCTGAAGTATCCTCGGACATCGAGACTTGCGAATTATCTGGAAAGATGGATAAAACCTTGAGTTCTGAAATGAATGAAGTGGTTGGAGGTACCGAAATTTCTGAAATGGCTGAAACACCCATGAGTATTTAAATGATTGAAATTCTACAAATGGTTTAATTGACAGTAATGATGGATATCTCGAACATCGAAATGACCGAAATACCCCCATGATTGGAATAAGTAAATTACCTCTGATAAAATTTTTGGAAATGTCAATAAAGTTGGAAATGACTGGAATGCCCTCAAGGGTGAAGCATGACTCTGGTAAATCAATCTCTCGTGATATTAATATGAGGATGGAAGTTTTTTTCGCACAGAATATAAGCTTGACTACTTCGCGGCAAGTCCGGTGGTGAAATATGAAAGCAATCGTTCAGATATACAATACAGTCGAATACATTCAAAGGGTTGGTTAGTAATGCAAAGTTGGGATATGTTAGTTCAAATGGTTTTGGATGCAACTACCTCTACGAAGACACTATCTCTACGAAGAGAAGTGATATATCTTCACCGATCACAAGAGTCTAAAATACCTCCTTACGCAGAAAGAGTTGAATCTGAGACAACGTCACTGGTTGGAACTTCTTAAGGATTATGACTGTGATTATTTCTTTTTCTGAAATAAGTACAGCTAAACCTTCTGTCCATAATAGCTTGATCTGTACTGGAAAGGAATATCGTTAATGTTTGTCCATGAATTGGATTAACTTAATGAATTTGAATCTGGATAGAGAACTTGAGTTGGTCTATGCATGTGAAATTGAAGATCTGAATCAGGTTAAGAATAAATGTTTGATCATATGAGATCGATATAAGACTGCAAGTAAGTTAGCTCGGTGATAATGATATGCTCGAAAATATCCTGGAAAAAAAAATTGATAAATGCAGTATGAATCTAAGAGAGAGATGACTATGAACCCAGCGAAAGAGTAAACTCGGTAGTTACTCCGTTAAACACAAAGAAAACAATTGTATGACCTTTACGTTGAAGGTAAGTGCAAATCATTTAGAACTTTGGTTATGTTGGATTGGCTTGGAGGAAAAATTCACTGGAAATATGGCATGGTGTATAGTCATACATATCATCCTTGACTGAAATTCAGTGTTACGTCTTAACTTGGAAGGCTCTGTTGGAAGCTTGGATTACTTGCTTGGATTTCAGGTACAGATTTTCATCCGTAAATTGATGGTTGACTGGGTAGATTAACTCATATCCTAGAGGAGATGCTTCTAGGAGTTATGATTATTTCTGTAATTGTTGGAAAGGTTTCGCATCCCTCACTGAGACCGCATTTAATGAAAGCTGCAAGACAAGTGTTCGTTTGGCTTCGTACAAAGTTATATATGCATTCAAATACTGTAATATGATTAGTTCGTATGAATTGTATGATAGTATGACATTGCGTTTAAAGAATAGCTGAGCGATTAAGGAGAATCCCAGATTGATCCGTGATTGTTTGCGAGTCCCGAGAAACATTGATACTCTATTGGGTAAGTTTCAGTACAAGAATGGATGAAAGAGTAGTTTCTGCTTTTCCCCAACTCTGATAAATTTCGAGGACGAAATTTCTTTTTAGGAGGGGAGAATTGTAATACCCTAATTTTTATATGAAAATATTGAAAGAAAAAAAAATAAAGAATGAAGTGAGAGTTGTGGGAATCGAACCCACAACCTCCTATACCAACAGTTGGGTGCCTAACCAATTGAGCTAGGTAAGCTCTTGGTCTTGAATCAACCCAAATAATTTTTAGAGAGATCCAAAAATAATATAATAATTAAATAATAAAAATATCTCAACCACCCCACTATCTTACCTGATTATATGGGATCAATTATCCCCATTATTGATCAGATATCCATCGATTATTTTTGCCATTATTGGATACCCATCAGTTTATATTTTTTCCCCTATTTTTCTCCTCTCCGACCACCGCTGATCTGTCCCACCGCCGCGCCGTGAACGACACCGCCCGTACCATGAGAACCGCCGCACCGTCCCGGTCTCAGCCCAGCCAACCACGCGCTCAGTCGTCGTCCGCTTCACCGGCAATCAACCGTTGAAGGTTCACGATCGAGGGTTTCGTGGCCGTTGATTCGGTTGCTTTTTCCGACGCCGTTCGACGTCGGTTCTTTGCGCCACCACCACCGTTGCGTTCCCCTCTGACGTCCGATCAAAACCCAGCCTTCAACGTCCTTTATCGCCGTCGTCTTCACCGGAGAAGGAGAGACTGAACCGTTCGAATCTCCCACCGCCGCTGCCGTCAAGCTGGGTGAGTGACGGTCGGGGTTTCGGTCGGGCTTCGGGTGCGTCGTCGCCGGCCTGTGGTGGTCGACCGTGGCTGCCGTGGGTTCACGGGTTGCGTCGGGGTTTCGGGCGCCGTCGGGAGGGGGTGGTCGTTAGGGTTTGGTGGATTGGGGATTTTAGTTTGAACCGGCCTAAGGATGAACCGGGTTGGTGGGTGAGCCGAACCGGTCTGGTTATGGCTGATATATTGATGACGTCAGCGATGACGTCATCTGCTGAGTAAGGCTTATGCAGACTGATGTCAGCGATGACGTCATCACAGACAATGATGACGTCGGCGATGACGTCAGCGTTGACTTTTGGTCAACTTTTTCGATCGAGCCCTTTTATGTTTTTCGACGTTCCGGTTCCGTTGCCGCTGTCCGTTTCTTCAAATTCGAACCCGAAGTGCTGTTTTGGAGCAATTTTATATATTGAGCTCAGATTTTCAGTAAAGTGTTAAATCGGAATTTGACTCAGATAAATTCGTGTTCAGGTGACGTGGACTCTGATCTCGAGATTTTACCTCCTCCACCGCCAGGCAGACCTCCGGTGGCACAATCTTCGAGATCTGCCAGTAAGATATTTATTAAGCGTAAATTATTCGGATATGGCATAGTAGGAAATCTCACATAGTGTCCTGTATTTTTAGGAGCTGATTCTGTCCGACCTTTCGCTAGAGTTGACCGTGGGAGACGTCACTATCGACGTTGACTATTAGCTGCCTAAGGTGTGTTCTCTGTTTTGTGCTATATTTTTATGTGTTACATGATTTTGTGATTTGTATGATAAATATTGCATGACTCATTGGTATGTCATCCTGCTTTGTTATTTGATAAATAATGTATACTCGGATTTTATGATCATGTTATGTAACACATCGGAATCGGATTATTATGTACATGCATCTTAGTTATATAACAAGATTGCATTCGGACTTTGAAATCGGATTACATGTCATATCATTGGGTTGGTATATTGTACGGAGGAAGCTCAGCGACTTCATCCTTCGGGTTGAACTTCGCTTCGGATCAGTGGTTTCACCCTTCGGGCTGAATTCCGCTTCGGATTAGTGGTTCCACCCTTCGGGCTGAGTTCCACTTTGGATGGTGACGATGGAGAAAGTAGGTTCTGGGGAACCTTACTTTTTGGTGTATCGGAGATGGGTATTATTATTCATGTGCATCAGACATCATATCATTGTGATCCAGTTTTTGTTGTGTTTTCAGAAAAGTCTTTATCAGAAAATAAAAACAGTTTTGTTTTGTTTTTAGTTGCACTTTAGAGACACACTGAGCTTTTTAGCTGACTCCCCCTTAGTATCTGTTTCAGATTCCAGACTTAGGTTACGGTACTTGGAGGACTACGTACGATCAGTATTTGATATTTTTCTCAGTATGTTTCGTTTTGGACTTACTTAATTATTTAAGTATTTTCAGTATTTGATTGTAAACGTGGACTTTGGACATTTATTACTATTGGGATTTGATAACTATTTTGAGTACGCTTGTTTTAAAACGAAACAGTAAACGATAACTATTATAATTAAATAATAGTTTTGGTACAGTTTTTCATAAATGATCTTACTTGAGGGGAAAGTTTCCAATTCGCCAAATTCAATTTATTTCAAAACCCTAGGTCAAAATAGGGGGTTACAGCTCTGATACGGATACAAATACAGGAACAGAAAACATCAATTTCCAAAATGACTAGGTACGGCTATAGCAAAGCTACGTCAAATATAAAATAAAATAAATCACGTGAGCATGACATCAGACATACTTATATACTTAATAGTTAAAATATGTGAACAAGAAAACATCGGAAAGAAAGAAGAAAAGGACAGAAAAAGAGTGGAAGAATAGAAGAAAGAAGAAGAAATAAGGAGAAGGAATACTTGTAGGTACCAAAACGTACCCAATAAATCTCCTGTACGGGGACGTATTGGATACTTGGTATGGCATTAGACCGATAGTGTACAACAAAGTTACTTGAACTGAAAAAGCTTATTGATTAAGTTCCTCCCCATCCTTTTTTGTGCCAATCTATGCAAGTTGAACTGAAATGGTTTGTCCATTAACACCAAAAGAATACACTTACCCCAACTGGCGTAAGCTGAATTGCTAGAGCACACTAATCTGTAGGGTCTATTTCCACACAGGGAATGGGAGCTATCATAGGCCAATATTCTCCTTTCTCCCTTGAGCATTTGTTTTTTACAAGTGAGCAGTTCCTAACACAAAGTCTTCCGAGTGTTGCGGGCAACCCTTCTAAGTACCGAAGCTTAGGACAGTCGACGACCTCTAGCTCTTCAAGTGAAGGTAGATTTCGAAGCTCCTTGGACAGGGATTGAAGATTGTGGAGTTCCCCGATATATATCGAAACTAGAGTCGTTGGAAGTATACATGTTTCATCTGGAAAGGAAAGCATCTCCTGTCCACCAGCAATCCTCAAGTCTCCAAGTGAGGTTAATGTATGCAAGTTCCAATTCGATATTGGTTCCTTGAGATCTTTACAATCCCAGATCTCGAGTGACAATAGATTAGGAGGCAAACCCCCTCTAGGAAAACACACAATTGGACAGTTGCAAACCGTTAAATATCGAAGAAAAGTGAGATTTTGCATCTGATTTGGTAGTGACTTGAGACTGAAGCAATTGGTGATGACCAAAGATCTCAGGTTTGGGAGGGACAAACCAGCCTCCGGGAAGTATTTCAGATCATAACAATTGCTTAATTTCAGTTCCATCAGACAGGAGAGGTTGTTTAGAGAATCTGGCAAGCTTTTTAGAACAGAACATTTCCAGATATCAATGAATTCGAGTGATGCATTATCAAGCAGCATCTTATCTGAAAAGGGCTCCAGCTCCAAGCAATCAAAAATCTTAAGCATTTTAAGGCTAGTTGGTAATCTACCTTCTGGAAAGCGAGCAAGAGAAGGGCAGCCGATGATCTCTAAATGCTCGAGATGAGATGCATTTTTGTCTTTATCGGCCTGCATCAGCCCCTCGGGTAGCGAACTTAGGCGAGCACAGCCTTGGATTTTTAACCTTTTTAATGTGGGAGGTAACCTCCCTCTTGGAAAGCATGTGAGTGAAGGGCATTTTTCAATTTCCAAGTCTTCAAGAAGACAGCCGGTAATTTCACCGTGCCTCATTATCCAACAAGGCAGGTCCTTAAGCAGTGGAAAATCTCTGAGCCGGAGACATCTAAGCATCGACCACATACCTGTCTCCGGAAAGGATACAAGTTTCGGGCATGATTCAATATTCAAACGCTCAAGAGACACAGGGCAACACAGTTCATCCTTTCCTGCCAGGGAGAAAGATATGTATGAGAACATACAATAATTTTTGCATGATCAATAGAACCAACATTCTAAAATTCAGTACCTTTCCGCCACAATGATGTCAACCCGGTGCAGTGGGAAAGGATAAGATGCTTAAGTGCTCCCGGAAACTGTTCAAACCCATCGGGAAAACATGTAAGGTCCGACAAACTCTTGATTCTCAGTGTAGTTAGAGAGGTAAGGTCAACCATGCTCCTTGAAACCGTCTTATTGCAATCTTCAATACTAAGGTCAAGAAGAGATGGGAGGCTCATAACTGAATAAGCCACATTGGGGCATCCTTTGATTGCAAGTTTTACGAGAGAAGGCAAGTATCCCGGTAATTTCCGATGCAACTTTGGACAGTTATCAATCATAAGCTCACGGAGACTCGGGAATTCCCCATGTTCTTTATTAGCTTTGTTAGGATAGTCCCAATCCTCCCAGTTCAACATGTTTTTGAACTGAAGAACTTCCAAAACCGGAAAAGGTAAACCATATCCAAAAAACTCAAAATCCAATCTCTTGACTCCGTTCATGCCTTCGATCAAAAGCTTCTTGAGTGAGGGTAGTGTCCCAAGCGCAGGAAGGGATGTAACATTTCTACAGTCGGAGAGGTTTATATCCACAATATTAGTCGACGAGGAACCGCCTAACCAAGATGGAAAATTTGTGCCGGCATAAAATGCAACTCGAACACTTTGAAGGTTTTGATGAGGTTGTAGCATGTTGAAAACATGTATTCCATCTTCACCGTTTCCATGATCAAGCGATTCATGACTCCATTGCAAATCTAACCTCTCAAGGCCCTGCTTATCCTTCAGAACATAAGCACTAGCATGTAGAGTATTAACCACATTTTCCAGTCCAAAAATGGAAAGGTCCTTTTGCAAATGCGACAAGCCCTTCAATTCCGTGATGCTAGGCCGACTACCCCTTTGCACGGTGAATTTGGACAAGATCTGTAGCTTTTTCAGGTTGCCAATCTGCAGTGGCATCTCTGTTAAACTGTCAGTATTGGTAAGATCAAGAACCTGAAGATGAATCAGATTCTCAATCGCTTGAGGCAACTTTGTAAGGTTATTGCACCCATGCAGTATCAATGTCTGTAAGTTGAAAAGAGACCCCACGGAATCGGGCAACAATTTGATTCTGGTGCGAGATAAATTCAGGTACCGTAAGTGTATCAAACCACCTATGCGATGCGGTAGCTCATCGATGCAATAACCACTCAGACACAACACTCTCAAGCAGACTAACCTCGGCAACAACTCTTGTAAGACATTATTGCTTAAATAGGAATTTGCTGCCCATGGCAATACATGAACTGGTAATGCTACCAGTGTTCTCAATCTTTTCATTTGATACAACATTTCAAATCTTTTTGAAGTGTCGTATCGGTGACGGACAAATGAAAAATGCCGAAGCTGTTCGAATCTATCATATAATTTGTCTCCATGAAATTCAAAACTGAAGCATATTTCTCTGGAAACAAATTGAGCAAGGTCATTTATGAGGTCATGCATCACGTACCGTGTTTGATTGCCAGTTGACTGCTGGAAAAAGGATCTCGACGATAAATCACGAAAATATTCAACTCCTATATGCTGCATCTGCTTCTTTCCTTTTACGGGATGCAAGAAACCCTCTGCCATCCACAACAGAATCAACTCCTCCTTGTCGAATTCATAATCCTTTGGGAATATAGCACAATAAGAAAAACAACGTTTGAGATGGAAAGGAAGGTAATGGTAGCTCAATCTCAGAGCCGGAAGGATGCCGCTTTTGGCTTCGGGTAAATCCCAAATCTTGCTCTTCATTATGTCTTCCCACTCATCAGGTTTCCCTTTAGTACGAAGGAGTCCGCCGAGGGTCTTAGCTGCCAATGGCAAGCCTTTGCACTTCTTAACTATTTCCTCACCGATTGTTTTAAGTTCCGGACGTCCTTCGAAATTCGAAGCCCCAAAAGCATGCCAAGTGAACAGGGAGTGACAATCATCATTCGTGAGTTCCCTCACATGATGAGTCCCACAAGTAGCCATTATCGATGCAACACCTTCGTTTCGAGCTGTCACAAGAATTTTACTTCCTGCAGCCCCTGCAATGAAAGGCCTACATAGAAGCTCCCATTGTTCGTAGTTCTCATTCCAAACATCATCTAAAACAATAAAAAATTTCTTACCAGACAGCTTCTCCTTTAGTCTTACTTGGAGTAAATTCAGATCCTTTACACTGCAACTCTCTAAAGTAACAGCCTGAAGCACGGTTGTCGTCAGCCGGACAATATCGAATTCCTCGGAGACACAAACCCAGACTTTCAAATCGAAAAAGTTTTCGACTTTGGTATCATTGTAAACCAACTGAGCAAGAGTGGTTTTACCCACACCTGCCATACCACAAATGCAGGCCACACCGCTACCACCGCAATCATTCATCAGCATATCGAGAACGGTCTCTTTATCCGTTTCCCGACCGAAGACACGAGACTCATCCACAAGGGAACTACTGGTTCTTAGATTCTCTTTCACTCTCCCAAACCTTCCTCTATCATTCTCAACTAAACACAAATTATTCTTTACCGAAACAGCATCTTCCAGTCTAGCAGTTAAATTCTCTATCTTGGACTCCATTTTCGAGCTAAACTTAATAGTTGAAGGATTAAAACTAAGACAGCAAGTCGGGACATATTTCCTCACCTTGCCGGAGGAGAAAGAGTGGTCGGATTCTTCCTTCATTCGGCGGCGCTGTGCTTCGTAGCCGAGCTCATCGATGACATCTTCGGCGTCATAAGCAATGCCCCGTAAGTCCCGGAGCCAGAACTCGACCGATCTGCTTGTGGTTTGCTTTTTTTCAGCATCTTCCAGGGAAGCATTGATTTTGAGCAGCAACTTTTCCCACTTCTTGAGCTCGGACAAAACCTTGTCTTTGCGCGCGAATCTGTTGAAGTGGGAGGAGGATAGGAGGTCCAACAGCGAACGGAACAACCCGGACACGACTGCCTCGGTCAGAGAAGCAGCTATAGCTTCCATATCAACAGGGACACGACAAAGACCGGTGAACTCCCGCTTTCTGTGTTTTTTTAAGGTTAATGTTCGAATTGTTTGATTGAGGATGTTGCATAACCAATCTGGGTTTGTTTAGACTGGATTTACATTTGGTGCAGAATCTACTTTCGCCATGATTCCTTCCTGCTATGTTAGAGAATAGAAAAAGAAAGGAAAGGGATAACTCCATATCCATATTAAAATAGTCGGATAAGAGTCAAGACAATAGTCGTTTTATTCTCTTCTTTTTTTTGAAAGATTTTATATATATTCTCCATTTTCTGCTATTTTAGTGGTCTCTCCTCTTAGATTTACATCCATTACCCAACTAATAATTTAAAATTCTCCATTTAAAAAATATATTTATATTGAAATTATATTTGTGTGAAATAAAAATAATTATTAACAATACATGTGTAGAAGAAAAATAATTATATATTTACTTGATGAATGTGTTTTCTTCTGAATATAAAATAAGTAAAAAAACCATAAAATATAGTGCATTTTACCAAAAAAATAAATTAAGTAAAAAATTATCACTTAAGATTAATCATAAAGCATGGTGTGATAGTATCTTCATTTATAGGTATAAAACACATTTCGTGGTAAAGAATTAATCGATATTTCTTTATACTAAAAATACTTTTATTTTGATAACGGAACAAATGATATGAAAGTTGATATTACGTTCAGTAAAATATTGGATTTAAATTTTGTAAATAGAAAATAATGCTCGAGAAAACTGTCTCATATTCAAACTCAATTTTAAATATAACTAAAGTTGGATTTGCATGACAAAAAAAAACAGTTAAAAAATCAAGTAAATATGAGATTCTTTAATAAAATCCTTAATGATAATGAACATTAGAATGGTGTAAAGAATGCAAGTAAGTTCCAAGCGTCTACCTTAATTTTCCACCAATCTTTAATATGCGTCTTTACTCAGCGTGCGGAGAAAGGGAAGAACCTCCAAAAAGGAAAACATAAAGAAAACGAAAGCTTATGGTGCTTGACTTGGCCACCACCAAGTTTAACTCCTAAGTCTTCAAATAATGTTTTTTTGTAATATGCATGTGAGCCTACGGTCCATATTTAGGGTGTGAAGATGCTCCTTTCAACAATATTGTCTTAAAAGTTTAAACTTACATCCTCTCTTTAGGAGTACAATGTACCTTAATCCAATACTTGTTGGTCTTAAAATAATGATTTATTACTTACTCCACAATTGTTTGGATTCCAACTTCATTTTTAGGTCAAGTAATATGTTTTTTTTCATAAAGTTATGCAGATGGAATATATGTAATTCGTGAATTATTCGAATCAATTTTCTTTTGAATTTTTTCAAATTTATTTAAATTGTCTGGTGTGATTACAAGATAGTATATGCTTATTAATCTTAGTCTTTTAACAACGCATTAGGGGTGTTCAAAATTATTTGGCCCGAACTACCTGGCCCGCTATATTTTTAAGGAATCCGTGTCGGGCCCGGGTCACAAAATGTCCCTTAACCGGGTACTTGACTACCTGATTCCTGGTTTGTATATATATATATATATATATATATATATATATATATTATTTGACTCTTAAGTTTATATTTTAATACTTTTTGTGTCTTACTTTGATATCCAAATTATTATAGTACGTGTCATATGGTGTATTTTTTATTGTATACCAAGGATTAATGGCAGTGGTCCACCGCCAAGATCATATCAATTTGAGTAAAGTTTAATATAATTTGCTTTTCTATTTTGTAAATGGTAGCATTATTACCAGGTCCACTAGGGATGTAAAAACAGATAATCGGATGGGTTTCTGGTCGGGTACTGTCAGGTCGGGTAAAATCAGGTACATGTCATTTCAGGTCATTTTTCTGTTTTGACTAGACTCGGGTCGGGTGTGGTTCCATTTCAGGTCGGGTCAAAACGGGTCGGGTCCGAAGCAGATAATTGACAGGTTAATTCGGGTTCGGATACACTTCAGGTCAGGTTCATTTCAAGTCGGGGCCATTTCAGGTCAAGTTCATTTCAGGTCGGGTGCATTTCAGGTCGGGTAGTTTTGGGTTGGGTTATTCAGGTCGGGGTATTTTCGAGATTGGAATTTGTATTGAGTTTGAGTTCGGTACAACCGTATAAGTAGTCGATACACTTTAGGTTGGCCTTCATCAATCGTCGTTGATTTGGAGTTAATTATTTAAAGTCATATCAAATTAAAATTATAAAACATTTGAGTAATTAAAAAATAATGAAAATGGGTCAATTTAGACTGAAAATGGGTCAATTTAGATTAAAAATAAAGTTTCACATATTATAATGAACAAAAATATCAAATTAAAATTATAAAACATTGGACAAATTTAAAAGAAAATAATGAAAAAGGGTCAATTTGGAATAAAAATAAAGTTTTGGGACTATAATGAACAAAAATATCAAATTAAAAGTATAAAAATTAGAGTAATTAAAAAACAACAAGTAGATGTCAATTTAGAATAAAATAAAGTTTTAGGGTCTAGAATGAACAAAATTTCAAATTAAAATTATAAAACATGATGAATTAAAATATATGTAGGGGTCAATATGGAATTAAAATAAAGTTAAGGGACTAGAATGAAGAAAATATCAAATTAAAATAATAAAACATTGGACAAATTAAAAAAATAAATGTGGTTCAATTTGGAATAAAAATACAGTTTTAGGGTCTAGAATAATGAAAATATCAAATTAAAATTATAAAATAGTTGACGAATTAAAAAAACAATGAATAGGGGTCAATTTGGAATTGAAATAAAGTTAAGGGACTAGAATGAACAAAGTGCCAAATTAAAATTATAAAACATCGGGCGAATTAAAAAACAATATATATGGGTTAATTTGGAATTAAACTAAAGTTTAGGGGACTAGAACAAAATATCAAATTTAAATTATAAAACATCAGACTAATTAAAATAAAGTTAAGGGACTAGAATGAACAAAATATCAAATTAAAATTATAAAACATCGGACTAATTAAAAAAAGTGGTCAATTTGGAATACAAATAAAGTTTATGGACTAGAATGAACAAAATGTCAAAGTAAAATTATATATTATTATACTAATTAAAAAAACAATTAGTGGGGGTCAATTTGGAATAGAAATGAAGATTTAATAGCTATAATGAACAGAAATATTAAATTAAATTTATAAAACATTGGGCGATTCAGGGTTTATGGTTTATGATTTAAAAGGTTTAGGGTTTATGGAAAATTCATTAATGGTTTAGGGTTCATACATTGATAGATACATATATACATACTTACATATATTAGGGTTTGTGGTTAAGGATTTAGGAAAAATTCTTTAAGGTTTAGGGTTCACACATTAATAAGTACATATACACATACTTACATACATTAAGGTTTAGTGGTTTAGGTTTAGGATTTAAGGGTTTAGAGTTTTGGGTTAAGGGAAAATTCATTAACCGTTTAGGGTTTATATATTGACAAATACATACATACTTACATACATTAGAGTTTAGGGTTTATGGTGTAGGGTTTAGGTTTAGGATTTAAGTGCTTAGGGTGTAGGGAAAATTCATTAAGGGTTTAGGGTTCATACATTGATAGATACATACATACATACATATTTATATACATTAGGGTTTAGGGTTTATAGTTTATGGTTTAGGTTGAGGATATAAGGGTTTAGGATTTAGGGAAAATTCATTAAGGGTTTAGGGTTCAGACATTGATATGTACATACATACATAGTAATATACATTAAGGTTTAGGGTTTAGGAAAATTTCATTAAGGGTTTATGGTTCATATATTGATAGGTACATACATACTTACATACAGTAGGGTTTAGGGTTTATGGTGTAGGGTTTAGGTGTAGGATTTAAGTGCTTAGGATTTAGGGTGCAGGGAAATTTCATTAAGGGTTTAGGGCTTATGGTTTAGAATTTAAGGGTTTAGGGTTTATGGGGTTTATATTTAAGATTTAAGGGTTTAGGGTTCATACATTGATACATAAGATCAAAAGTCAAAACCATGAACCCTAAACCAAAAAATGAAACCTTAAACTCTAAACTAAAACACATAAAATAAAATTCCTAAATTTAATCCCTAAATCAAAACCATAAACCCTTAAACCCTAAACCTTTAAGCCTTAAACCATAGAACACTAAACCTTAAAAACTTTAAACCATAAATCTTTAAAACAAAACCCTAATTTTAAAACCATAAACCCTAAAAATAAAAGACTAAAATCATAAACCCCAAAATTGAAACACTAATTGAAACAATAACACTAACCCCTAAACCCTAACCCCTAAATTAAAACCCCAAACTCCAAATTAAAATCCAACCATAAACCTTAAGAAATTTTGAGGGCAAGGTGCGCTAAAAAACCTTTAAAATCCGTTTAAAAACACTAAAAGACTATTTGAGTGAATATCCCTTTTTGTTAAATCTGATTAGGCTATTTTTTAGGGTGGAAATTAAAAGCCTTTAAAAAAACTAGGGACCCGGGCAATGTTTTAAGGAGAAAAGAACCTTGAAAAGTAATTTTGAAAACAAGTTATAAAAAGTAAAAACTTATTTTTGCTCCAATTTCTTCCTTTTTGGCAAAACTCTCAACCCCTTTCCTTTTACAAAACCAGAGAGCAAGGCTCTCGGTTCTCAAATCGGCAAAATCTAAAAAAAATATTTTCTATTTTTTTCGCCGGACGTCGTTCACCGGCGTCGACCACATTTTTACTCCGAAGTTCAAAAGGGAACCTAAAAGCTTCAAACGTCTACCCTTCAAATCTATTTAAAACCATAAAAATCAAGCTTTCTTCACATTTCGAAACCCTAAAAGCGAGACAAAAGAATTCTTTCTTCCAAAGCCTTAACGTGCTCACCACTTTTAGGAGATTATTGCCGAAAGGCTCTTGAAACGGTGGAGAATGACGAGCGGCCGGAAAGGCGAACCGCAGTCGAAGGTAAGCTTCTAATTTTTATTCTACCCTTTCCTTTTTGATTTACACATGCATGCACTGAAAATATGAGTAGAAGAGGATACCTCGAAGTCTTCTTTGATTTTTTAGATTGATTTTTCTCTGTAAATACCGAATCGGGTTTACATTTTTGTTTCGATTTTTTATACCGAGTGTTACATGCCAATGAAAATGATAAAAAAATTCGATTGCTTCCTCTCTCTGCATCTCTGATTTTGTTGCCTGGTTGACTTTTCATCACTTTGTCTCGGTTTGCATTTTTGGCTTGTTTTTTTTTTGCTATTCTCGGTCTTTGAAGATCTGCTTTTTTATCTGTGTGTTGTCGGACTTGCCCGGTCGGGAGAGACACGGTTGGTTGTGGCAGACGACGTGCTCGTGGCAGGCGAAGGGTCAGAAGGCTCAGGCGCGTTGGGCAGCAAAACATTGCGCGTGGGAGAGTCGAAAGGACAACGTGTGTAGGGCGTGGAGATCTCTGGAGAGTTCTCCGTGAATCTGGACCGTTGGATGCCTCACAATCCTACGTTGATAGTTGAAGTGGGGCAAGATGACAGAGGGTCAGTTCTCTTAGGGTTTCGCGTATCTTGCGAATCTGGACCGTTGGATGCCTCGCAATCCTACGTTGATAGTTGAAGCGGCGCAAGATGACAGAGGGTCAGTTCTCTTAGGGTTTCGCGTATCTTGCGATCCTGACCCTTGATTGATGCTCAATCCAACGGTTGTGGATCAGTGCAGCGCGAGACAAAACATGAGGCACTTAAGGTTTTTCCCTTGAAGCAATCTAAACTGCACGATAGTGGCTTGATCCAACAGCTGCAAGCCGGCTGCGCAAAAGCAAAGAGAAAATTAAAGTTTTGTGTAATGGGCTACGGGTTCAAATTGGGCTGAATATGTAGTATTGGGTCTTATATATATATAGACTGTTTATTGGGCTCATTTATTCTTTACTTATTGATTTTATTTATTTCATTTGATGTGTTAACAACAACAACACCAATAATAATATTAATGATGACAAATAAAAACAAATAATAATAATAATAATAATAATAATAAGACAATGATAATAGTAATAATAGTGACACGTGATATTAATAGTAATAGTAACAAGGATGTAATAATAATAATAATAATAGTAGTAGTAGGTGATGATAGATAATATAATGATGATAATAACGAACAATAATAACTCTACAATAGTGATAGTAATGTTTAAGTTAACTATCAAGTATTCAAATATTAATAAAAAAACAGACCTTATATTGTATAGTTAGAAAAATATGTTTCAAGCTGATAACAATAAATATTTGTTTATGTAGTTCAAATTACTAAAGGTTAGATAAAAATATTTAATAATTCTACAATTTTGTTCGGTTAATAAGAAAATAATTATCCTGAATCTGTTACAACTTAACATATATTTTGTTATAATTTGTAAATTTAAAATTTTAAGTTACTAAGAAAAAAAATTAATCTAATTTATTTTGTAATGTAAATATTTTTTTCGAATATGGTAAGTAACGTAAATATTAGTTAAAAATAATTGATAAATTATCAATTACTTAATATTATTAATAATTGAGAAAAAAATAAATATGTTTAATGCATTATATTAGAAGTATAATATAATGTCAAATTTAATATTTCTTAATTTCATAAATTATTTGTATTATTTGGCTCAATATTTTTATTTTTTAGTATTCACTCTTCATTAAGTTTTTGTAGTAGAATTCAGGTTGAATTCAGGTTCGGGTCAACAACAGTCGGTTATAGATCGGGTCCGGGTCATTAAATTTTCAGGTCAAATCAGGTTCTGACTCGAGCAGGTTTCAGTCGGATTTTCAGGTCGGGTCAGCCTTTTACATCCCTAAGGTCCACATCGTTAAAGTAATTGTTTATATTTTTTGTTTCAACTATGCAATTATATTTATGTGAAAAAATCATTCAACAAATATTTAACTAATAATAATATTATAAACTCAATTAATTTCAACAATGTAAATATCATAACTTAGAAGTCAAAAGACATTAGTAAGATTAGGGGTGGACAAAAATACCCGACCCGAAAACCCGACGACCCGAACTTAAAATGTCGGGTAATTCCTGAAAAAAATTACCCGACCGGGCTGGGTACCCGACCCGGAAAATTTCCCGGGACATGGGCCAGAAGTTTCTCCTTACCGGGTACCCAACCTGACCCGATAAAAATTAATATATATATATATATATATTATATTTTTATTTTATGTTTCTTAATATTTTCACTCTAAAATTAAGTTTAAATCCCTACATTTTTTCTATATTTGTATTATATTCTTTAAGTTTTAAGTTTAATTTTTTTTAAATATTTTTGTGTTTAACATGTGATTTTTTTTTAATTTTAGAATTAAAAAAAATAAAAAAATAGGAACCGAGTACCCGGATACCTGAATTTTACGGGTACCCGAATATAATGGGCCGGGACACGGGCCGCTTAATGAGGTACCCGGATGAACCGGGTACCCGAAAATCGAGTACCCGATCATGCCCACCCCTAAGTAGGACTAGACAATTCTCAAGAAAAACCAAACGGTAAAATCTTGACAAATCAATTAATTTCATATAAAATGTAATTTGAAAATTAAAAAAAAAATCAGTACCCTATTATTACCGAGTACTCGAGTTTTACGGGTACCCGATTTGCATGGGCCGGGTAACAGGTCGAGGGATTAATACCCGAAAATTTTGGATACCCGAATATGAACACCCTTACAACGTATACACCAAGTGTAGATAAACTGCTCAAACCTGAATTACGTAAATAATATTTCTCTTTTCACTAGAACGGATTTTGTTTTTCCTCAAACTGAAGTTTTAATTGATACTCGTTCGCATACAAGTTATTGATAAAATGATAAAGAATTATAGTCTGTTAAAGGTTTATTAACATCATATTTGAAATTTCAATCTTATGTGGAGATCCTTTCCCTTCTTTAAATAATTATAGAATTTTGGGTAAACTATACTAATGACCACCGAACTATGGGGTTGGTGTCGATTTGACCACTATATTTTCAATTGTGTTAAATATACCACATAACTATTTAATTGGTTCCAATGTAGCCACCTGCCGTTAAAAAAAACGAAAAAGTTAACGGAACTGTTAAAATAATTGGTATAATTACACATTTAGTCCCATTTATTTATACAATCATTCAATTTAGTCCTAATTTTAATCTAATAAAATAAATTAATTATTCAATTAGGTGGTGACACGTGTCACCACCTAATTTGAGAGATTTATCTATTTATATTATATTTATTAAATTGATTTTCCTTCCCCAATCAGGTGGTGACACGTGTCACCACCAATTGGAGTAAGAAAAATGAAATGGTGGAAATAGGCCCCAAGGGGAATCGAACCTGGGTTATTAAGTTGAGAAAGCAACGCTCTTGACAATAGGCTAAGCGTTTTTCTGGTACATGAAATACCAAATATATTATATATCGTATATAGGTTATCCGATTGGAAAGACATGCGCTTAATGTTTTCAGAATGCGGCTTCTTGGTGCAGAGACAAGTGTTATAATGAAGATTCTTTATCATCTCACCTTATCTTTGGATTGGCTGATTTTCCTTTTGCGTTGTTTGGTTTTAAATTGTATTTTTACCATGTAGGTTAGAGCAGTTCATTTAGGCACTGCAACGCTGAAGGATGCTACGTCAGAAGCAATCCGGGATTGGGTTACCAACGTGGAGACAACTCATTATATTTTGGGGTCAGTTGCTGGTCCACATCCATATCCTATGATGGTCAGAGAGTTCTATGCAGTGATTGGTGTAGAAGCCGCAGGATTTGGTTTGGATAGCGGCAAGTATGCTGCTACTTTGACCAAGGGAGAAGTTGGAGTGTTGCATGGAGCTATGAGCTACTTGTTACAGGATGACGATGGACAAATAGTTGAACCCCATTCAATTAGCGCAGGGTTGAGATTTCATAATGAATTTCATTCATTTTTATGTAGCTTGCTTTGTTTTATTTTGAATAACTAGGCAAGTTGTTGTGTTGACTATACAGCTTGGATTATCCCGGGGTTGGACCTGAGCACAGTTTTCTGAAAGACGTAGGGCGTGCTGAGTACCACAGTGTCACAGATGAAGAAGCACTAGAAGGTATGAAACTACACTGCAATTTATTTGCATGGCTACGTTAGTGTCATATCTGATTGTGAGGTTACTACCCGAAGGCCGAAGCATCTTTCTCCCACTCCATATTAAAACTTTACCCATTTCTATGTTTGGTTTTTTTAAGCTTAATAAAAAAAGCTTAAACCATATGACCTAGGAAAGTTTCATATGGTGTAGAAAAATATGCCTTAGCCTTCAGTCTTTTTTCACCTAATCGTCTCTTTGTTTCTTTAATCCCTTAATGAAGAGTATCAACATTTTCTTATCAACAGTTCACTTTCATTGCTCTGTGATGGGCAGTTGATCTAACATGTTCTCCTTAAAAATGTTTTGACTGATTGTAACTCCTCGTCCCAGTCTGGCCGGATGACCGGTCCGAGTGAGCCACACGGGGAAAACCGAAGCGAAACCTAAAGGGGTTCCTTCTCGGTTAGCAACCCTATTTTTTTTCTATCATTTTAATCTTGTCTAGATGACATTAAGTCCTAAGTGATGCACAACAGCGGAAAACAATTAAAGGAAAACATATACGAACCACGACCATGCACAAACATTCAAATTTAAGCTTATAAGGCAGGCAGTATCGATACTCCAACCAAGGGTATCGATACGCCTTGACTTGGTCAACCCCCAACAGTCAACTCGAAAAAGACCGTATCGATACTGCCCTTGAGCGTATCGATACGCCCTCTTCAGTCAACATCTCGTGGTCAACAAGATAAACGCGTATCGATACTCCCCTACACAGTATCGATACCCCAAAATCTCCTCAAAATCTCAGAATTCCAGTGACTAAAAACCGTATTGATACCCCTAGAGTATCGATACGCCCAGCCAAAACTGAGCTCTACAGGTAATACCGTATCGATACGGCCCTTAGGCGTATCGATACGCCCTACACTGCAACACCAGAATTTTCAACTTTAAGGACCCCAACCCGACCCTAAATGCATTTCCCGACTCACCTAAGCATATACAAACATGTAAGCATACATACATGAGCCAAAGGTAGCATTCACACATAGATTCAAGCATTCATACATAGCATTCCAACAAGAGAGCAATTTAGGCAATATTGGGCATACATAAAGGCTCAAATGGTCTTAAAGAGAACAAGTCATCATGAGAGGTTTGCACTTATACACAAGGCAACCTAAACATTCTAAAGCATGCCATCACACACCAAAACATTCATCATAGTATCACATGCCTTACAATCCATGTTCAAATTCAAAACATCATTATTCAAATGAGTCATACAAGCTCATACAAAGACCTTTGCCACATTGCTAACTAATACGAAATTGTTAACCGTACTTGAGCCACAAGACTTGGAAAGCCCTTCTTGCCTTGCCTCGAGCTAACACCACGCTAATGATCTGCATTGTTGAACATTGAGAGCGTAAGCTATAAGCTTAGTGAGGGTGCTCTAAAACGAAAAACATCAACAATGCAGGGTTCAAGCATGTATATCCTAATCTCACATAGAACAAGCATAGGCATATAATCAAGTAGACTTAGCTAGTCTTTCAAGTGGCATAACATGGCTTCTCAGTCCTACCAATCTCAATCATCAATATCAGCATCATGTAACAACACCATATACCACAATCATATATCACAATACATGAACAAGTTAATTGGCCACTTTAAATTACCCCGATTGTGCGGATTTAAACCTCAACAACACTTTACCTCGGTGGGATTACACTCATCACCGGACCTTGCATGTGCGGGATTCCACTCATCGCCACATGCCCTACGGATGGGATTCCACTCATCATCCTGTAGAAATATATAAAAAACTTCCGGTGGAATGTTACATCACCGTACTCCTCCTTGGTGCCTTAACGCCACCAAGGCCACGTACGTTTTGACTCAATTTGTGTGCACACTATCCTAATGATCGATCATTTACAACCGGTAATTATTTAGTGCCAATTATCATAACCACATTATATATATATATATATCATCAACCACCATTCATGCTCAATCTCATAGATGCATATCAAGATAAACTTACACCAATCAACCACAATCACAATAGCATAGTTAAGCAAGCATAAATGCATTTATGGATATCAATGGTTAAATCAACAACTTGAATTAACTATAAGTGGCCTACCAAGCACACTTCACACACTCCCACTACACATACTCGAACCAAACTTAAAACAAGTTGAAACCACTCACCGCCCTTCCTTAGCAAATCGAAACAATCCTCCTACGAACCCGGATTCGGTCCCAAAGCCTCTTCAACGCTTCCTCTTGCTTCTAGCCAAACAAAACACACTTATTACACCACAATTCAATGCTAAACTCAACCATCAACTTACTTCACAAACACAAGCCAAATTCCACAAATTCCCAAATCACATAATCTCACAAAATCCCAATTTTCGTGCTCCCCTAAAGCCTTGCTGAAAACTCAATTTCCAAACACCCAAATGACCTCCAAAATGTCCCAAATCACCCTCCTAACATACCCTAACCATCAGCCCTTTGTTTTCAACCAAAAACCCACCAAAAATGGTGTTTTTGACAACTCAAAAATGGGTATAAGAGCTCACTTCGGATTTTTACCAAAATTCAACCAAATTTACATATAATGTGTATTTCAACGTGATTAAACAAAGCCCCAACACAATTTATCAAAACCATTTGGAAAACCCCCTTAAAAATCCAAACTTTAACATAAACCCTAATTTTTAAAACTCCATAACTTTGAAATCTAAGACCATAAATAGATATGGGATAAAGAGGAGATTAAGAAAACATATTTACCTTTGAAAAACACCTTGGATTGAAGAAAAAAATGAATGGAATAGTAACTAGCTTGAGAGGTTTTTGAAAATGGGGTTTACTCCATTTTAACGTTGGAAAGCTTTTGGGAGGAAGATGACAACTTTTGTCTTAAAGTTGTCTTGCTTTTTAAGAATTTAGGGTCAAATTACAACATAAGTCCTTCCCTTTTTACTAAAGCTCAATTACACCACATTTTAGGTTGATTTGTTTTAATTTAAATTTTATTGTCTCGAACCGTAAACCCGGTTAACTCCTAGGCCCAAAACACGGGTGTTACACTGATAACTTTACATGTAAAATGTTCTTCAAGGTCAAAGCATTGTTTGCATCTTTTTCTCCTTTTATTAAAGATATTGCCTATACACCTTTTTTCATATAGATGTTTGATATTTGTCTGCCTTTTTGTTCCTTCGACTTATGTCATTTGATCGGCTTCCTTGCACTCTGATGCTTGTGTTGATACGATGTATTCCACATTTCAGTCAGTTTTATCACTGATAGAACTGTTTGTAACTGTTACTGTCGATTCTTATGGGGATCATTTGAGTTATAATGCAGCATTCAAGCGATTGTCTCAACTGGAGGGCATAATCCCGGCACTGGAGACGTCGCATGCACTGGCTTACTTGGAGAAACTTTGTCCAACTCTACCAAATGGTGCCAAAGTTGTGGTTAACTGCAGTGGAAGAGGCAATAAGGATGTTCAAACATCAATTAAGTATTTGCAGGTATAGTTTCGATGTTGTAGTTGTGGCTTTTTCTTTTTCATTAGTTTTTCTTCATACACCATGGAAATAAATAGTCCCATGTTTTACAGAAATGCTTTCATGGTCTCTCTCATTGTTCCTTAATAAGTATAATCCGCTTTGTTTTACATGTATAAACAGTAAACACAATTACAGAAAGTTTAAGACAGTTATGTTTAATAATCCTCATTCTTTCCCTGTTTTTATTTATTTATTTTATTTTAAGTATAAGTTTAAGACAGCTGTGCATGAAGAAGATTCTAGTAAAAAATAATGCAGAAATAAACACACTTATCTTGGCAAAATAAATAAAGATAAAAACTTTTATATTCGATTATATGTTTAGGCAATTTTAGTGAATCCTTTCAATGCATGAAGAGCCGTGGGGCACATGATATTGGAGATATTAAGGATGAAACTGATAATGTTATTTCCAATCGGATAACCTATATACGATATATAATATATTTGGTATTCCATGTACCAGAAAAATGCTTAGCCCATTGGCAGGAGCGTTGATTTCTCAACCTAATAACCCAAGTTCAATTCCCCTTGGGGCCAATTTCCACCACACGTGTCACCACCAATTGGAGTAAGAAAAATAAATTTAATAAATATAATAAAAATAGATAAATCTCTCAAATAAGCACCACCTAATTGAATAATTAATTTATTTTATTATATTATATTAAAATTAGGACTAAATTGAATGATTGTATAAATAAATAGGACTAAATGTGTAATTATACCAATTATTTTAACAATTCCGTTAACTTTTTCGTTTTTTTTAACGGCAGATGGCTACATTAGAACCAATTAAATAGTTATGTGGTATATTTAACACAATTGGAAATATAGTGGTCAAATCGACACCAACCCCATAGTTCGGTGGTCATTAGTATAGTTTACCCTAGAATTTTATACTTATTCTTACAAGGTTTGTTTTTGCAAGAATCAACATTGTCCTATGGTACAAAGCACATTATGGATAAGGGTGAACAAAACTCAACTAAAAAAAATCAAAATTTTCGTTGAATCGAGGTAAAAAACTCGACTCGAATTGAAAAATTCAAATAAAATTTGAGTTGTAAAATAAAAATTCGAGAATAACTCGAAATTTTAAGATATTTCTCTTTTAGACGACTCAATACTCGGAGCATCTTGCATTTTACTCAGATATTATATCAATATAAATTATTTTATAATTTAGGACATTTATGTAATAAAACTTTTGGACATTGAAATATTTTGGGATTATATTTTTGCATGCATTTTCGAATTTTAATCTAGATATTTTGTTAAATAATCAGAATGTGTTTTAACATATACACTCCTAGGAGGCTAGGATAGTTACAACAATTACAAAATTCCAGTAAAAGAAATAACTTTTGTTGCCTGCAATCAGTCATCTCAATATCGAATAAAATTTCAGTAAATAGTAACTCAAGGAAACTGCAGCTGGAAAAAAGACGAAAGCTTTTCTACTTCAAAAAAACAGAATGCAAGGATAAGTGCACAATGAATAGGAAACACACATTATACATCAGAAACGACCTTTGACAAATGGATCATGTCCTACTTGTTGAAAAATATGCATCACCAGTCTATTCCTTGGCATCGGCAGAAGATTGTGGGGGTAGCTTCACTATACTTAGTTGGCCTCCATCCTTGTTAGCAACCGTGGCTGCTTTTATCTCGTTGCAGTGATTTATGAACTTTGTTAGCTCCTGCTCTCACGCATAACAAATATTGTATGTTAAAATGTAGAATGTTTCATGCAGCAATTGTTATTAATATTAATGCCAAACAAAGCCTGTCTTCATTACAAAATGACTCCCACCCATCAGATCTTTAACTTTAAAATCAAATATTCGACACACAAATGAATGAATCCTTATCTCAATGAAGTGTGGGTATCCTAGTAAAAGAACTGTATGTGTCGTAGATAAACTGGAACATAGAGTTCATTATATATATAGAGACATGAATACAAAAACTAGCATACTACATATAAGGTTCTAGCACTGCACCTTTCGTCATTTGCATCCCAACAGAGACCGAACAAGAATCAAACTTTGGGAAGGACTAAATTGTCTAACTCAAAAACAAGACTTGTTAAGTATTTAAACCCAAAAATTGGGTGAAGACTTAAATGGCTAATATTGAAACTTATAGGACCTAAAAAAGCCATTAGAGCAAGGTCTATGTAGTTCTATCCCCGCTGACAACTATGTTCAAAACCAATTCTCCAAAATTAAGCCATATCCATAACAAACATAGAAGTCAATCATGAAAAGAATCAAGAAAACAAAATTCATCAAAATTTTCAGAGAAGAAAGTAGTGCAATAAACGACTGTAAAGAGGACGAAAAAGAGAGATTAGAAAGTTTACTCGATCAGCGTCCATCTCTTTCGTTTGCTTGGATGGCTTGACGGCTCTCTTACCTGGAAATAGATCAAATTCAAAATCTATAAATACAAATTTGGAACCAAAATATTTATAAATTAAGCTTATGTATAAAGTTAGGAGAAACATAAGCAACCTTTGCGAATGTGAGGAAGCTTTCCATGGCGATTAGGAGGGATTGTTTTCTGCTTCTTTTTCCCTTTGAATAAATCTCCTTTCTGCGTCATCTTATTATTCTTACTTTCCACTGCAACTCGGTTGTTAGGGTTTTTGCCAGCATTTTCATTCCTTTTATACGGTGCCATTGGGCTTTAGGGCCCATTAAAGTGTATAACAAATTAAAGGCCTAACTTTTCCAGCCCATTATGAATAGTTTGGGCTTTTGCTCTTGGGTTTACAAAACTACATCAAACGTATAAACAGGGGTGAATAATTAATTTGTCGGTTCGGTTGGAAAATTAACTTACCGGTTTTATATTTTTATCAAGCTAAAACTGAATTGATTTTCGAATGGAATCAACTAAACCGAATTGACTTTTGCCAGCCGATGGTCGAAAAACCGATTCAAGACGGTGCTAGACCTAGAATGGTGCAGGGAGAGTGTCGCGGGTTGCGGTGGTGTAATCCGAGACGAGGAAGCACGTTGGTTACCGGGGTTCTCGAAAAGTACAAGTCTATGTTCGGTTTTAGAAACATAATTTGGGGTATACGAAGGCTTGCGTTGTGCAAGAATTTTAAGAGTTAATAGAGTTATAATCAGACAAATAATATGAATGTGGTGCAGATGCTTAAATATATATATATATATATATATATATATATATATATATATATATATATATATATATATATATATATATATAAGCAACTAAATTTTTATTAAATCTATAAAAAATACAATTATAATTACAATGCATTTAAGAAGAAAATATTTGGATTAAACAACTCAAAAAATTCTTACAATCCAAAAATAAAGAAAAATAAATTTTTTATGGATATAAGCATACAAACAAAATTTAACAGCCTCCTGAATCTCCTTGTCCCTGTCCAAATGAGACGCATAAAGAAAGAAGAATAAGTGGTGCGCGATCCAAACTGTCAAGCAAAAAGTAGCGCTACCCAGGACTGATTTCATCGGCAAACAACCATCAACCGAGTGGGGATTTAACTTTCCAAGTGAACACCGACAAAAACATAACCAGAAATTAGTGTCGATTGACTCTCTGTACGAACAACAATCGATCGTTAGGTATGCTGAAACATGCCACAAAGACAGATGAACCAAACTACAAAACAAAAACAAAGACGTGTCACAAGGACAGAGAAAAATATTCATATTAAAATAAAAAACAAAAAATTAATAGATCTGGTGGTCGACAATCAATACTAAAATTGATTGTCGGCCGTCAAACAAAAAAATTGATCAAAGTAGAGAACAACTAGGGTTAAAGGGATTTTAGCAGTGAAAAGCGACTAAAATTTTCAGTCTAATAGATGAGTTTTCGAGATGAAAGTGTATGATATTTTTTTTGGATTAGGGTTTTAAATTTTGCGAGCTTAAATATAGTCTTTTAGCTAATGATATTACTAAATTAATATGGGAGCTTTCCTTTTAGATATCATAATTTTACTAATCCTCCATGGTATTCCATATTCTACACATAGATTATAATATTCAAAGTTGATATTATATGGCTCTGTGGCTTGTTTCTTATGCTATAAAAATTATATTTACTAGTAGCTCATTACATAGACCAAACCAAATTAGCTTATTATATGAAAGGTTTAGCTTTTAGAGTTTGTGTTTTATTTAAATTTGTTCAAATCTTTATTTTAATTAAATTATATTTTGTATTTAATTTTTTTAATATGTTTGATGTAGTCTCATGAAGTATTTGTTACATTTGTTCATGGTAGTATTTGTTATATTTTGTATTCAAATTTTAGCATTTATAGTTGAATGTGTTTAATTTCTTATCTAGATGTTAAACAACAACAAAAATTCTTGGTTTTCGGGTTGATAATACATTGGGTACGGGATTAGATATAAATATTTTAAAATATATAAATTTAATATGTATCTTTAAAGGAAAACTTTTTACTCTAAAAACTTCAGCCGCCGTTGTTTTCTTTGTTCTTTTTCTCTTTTAATCGCCGGCGGCGGCACCAATTTTAATACTGGTTGTCGACCGCCGGATCTATTGTTTCTTTTATTTTGTTTTTGTTTTTAATAAATTATTTTGCTATTGTAGCACGATTTAGTCTACCTTTTTGGTACGTATTTTTCTGTCTTTTGCCACGCTTTTTTTTGTTTTGATTTTCAATTAGGGTTGGATCTGACAACGCCACGACTGATCAAGATGGCGCTCCTTTCATTATGCTGCTGATCCCCTTCTCGGACCCTTGAACTAGATTTGGATACGCGAAGACATCTACCGTTTATTCGCGATTGAGTTGTGGTAATGACCTTTTTGTCAACGTACGATTATTGTAATATGCATTTGTTAATGTTGTTTGTTGATGGTTTTACCCATCATCGTCGATTTGTGGGTGTTTGTGTACGTCTTTTGCTTCGAGCCTTTGGATTAGGTTCTTACCTATTCATTGTATGGTCCTATTATGATCTAGAGCCGCTAATTGTTTCTTCTGGGTTTGTATCTAGATTTAGGTGTTTGTTTACTCAGCAGTAAACTTTTATTGTAATTTCAGATATTTTCCCGTTTAATAAAATTAGTGGTATCAATTTTCAAAAAAAAAATATCTTTAAAGCTGGTTAATTTGGTTTTGGATTTCAAAACCAAAAACAAACCCGGATTTTAACAAATTAAATCAATTTAATCGAAGTTAGGATTTAATTGATATGAGCCCTTTGAGCAAATATTCTCAACTAGAGCATGCTGAGGTCTTCTCAATGGAAATGAATCCTTATTCCTTGGTTAGAATGTTGGGTGTATTGACCCAACACTTAATTCATTTTGAACGAATCCTTGGTTAAATAAATAAAATTTCTTTCATGTGTTAAAATTTTTAAGTACAATTAGATAATTTTTCTCTCTCTTTCATTCTATTTTTACCTTGTCGATAATATTAAGGGATCAAACGAAAGTTGCATCCAAAGTCCATTCCCATTGTTCTGCCCTCTCATTCTTCATTTTCATCATTGTCGTCGTTGTTGTTAATGTTGAATCCACTTAGTCATAATATTGCTTCTGGAATGCCAAGTTTGCCACTAAGATATAATTGCGTAGGAACATCACATTTTTGGACACCTGAGACTGTATCGGGCTGTGTCAAAGTTAACGATCCCGTCAATGCTAACAACGGCTCCAGCAAAAAGCTTGTATTCTCGTTTTTTCTTTCGTGTTTTCTCATCTCGTCCAGTAAAGCTTTACTTGTATCGATACCAGCAAGATATCCGCCATGCACATAGCCATTGAATCTTTCACTTGTGTGTTCACCGGTGAAGAATATGCGTCCAACCGGGGCCTTAAAACTCATGATTGTTTCATTTAGAACATGAAAACACAAACATGGATGGTAAAAATAAAATGCTGTGAGTTTAGTTACCTTGATATCATTAACAACTTGGTTATTGGAGATTATGGGGTAGTTGCTGTAGCTGCCACGCTGGAACCTGTTATTCCACCACCGTGGAACAAGTATATCAGTGGCAGTAGGTATCTCGGGTCCAAACATGTCCCTCAGCACACTCATGACTTCTTTTAACGTCTCTGCCTCGGATTGAGCTTCGACGCGTTTCGATTCACCGTTAGTTATTGTTACCACCAAGATATTCGAACCGGGATATGCAGTCTCCATGTGCTGAATCACATAGCAAGATGAATAAAAATTCTGAGTATTCTTCATCTATCTGTTTAACGATTTAAACAGAAACTACTTTTATCGAACAGCGTAAAACCACAAGGACTAACACAATAAAACAATAAAATAAAGAAAAATGTGATCCTTTGCGTCCCCAAGAGCCAACCAAGATCCTAAAATGTATTAGTCAGCAGATTATGCAGGTCCGTAACAGATAAAGACAACCAACAAAGTCAACTTCCAGCCTCTTTCACAAATTAACTTGTTGGATTCTGTATTTTATTAGTCATTCAAAATGGCAAGTTTCCATATACGGAAGCAACAGCAACAACATTAGCACTGGGATTGGTGAGATTCAACATCGAGTTGGGGGAAACAATATTATAAAAAGGAAGTGAGGATTGAACCTGCCAAAACGTGTAATAGCCTCTCCGCTCGTGAGCATAGATGAAGAACTCTTTGTCAGGTCCACAAGGCCAAAACTTATATGGAAACTTGAGGAAGATCTTGGTATACACCATCACATCACATTTCTCTATGGCCTCTGTTTTCCACCTCTGTTATTATTATTAAGATTTTAGACGATTAAGCAATCTCTAAGAACTAATATAGACTCGGTTCATCAAGTCATCTATGGTCTCATCCAACAAGATCCATCCATCTCAAAGTAATTTCGAAGTAACTGCTCACTCCTTCTTAACATGTAAGAAATAAGTGAAAATTTTACTTCTATTAAATAAGATCACGAATGGCGTTCTGAGCCGAGTCTATATAATAAGGAGATTTGTGACGTTTGTCTAGAGAAACTGGTACATAGTAGTTGGCTGTTAAAGGCATGAAATTGTATATGACGTGGCTTGTTAAACATTAACAGTGTATTAAATACTAGCACAGATTTTAAGAAAAATATATGAATAAAAAGAAGAAGATACGTACGGGCAAGGGCGGCCTGAAGCAAATGAGGTCGCTTTGGAGAACACCGATACTAGCTGACAAAATGACGTAGTTGGCTTCGTAAACGCAACCATCCTCTGTTTTCACCGTGATGCCGTTCCTCGAGTGCTGTAATTCCCTGACAACCTGCCCCAAATCCATGCACAAAAACACATGCTCAGCATCCCAATTGTGAGTAGAACTGTAGAAGTCCAAGCCAACAGCCAACAAGTAAGTCTCACAAGATTCTAACAAGTCAAAGCAAGAAAACCCGTGCATCAAATGCATACAGTTTCCAAAAGGTACCGTGAATAGAAGCAAAAAGCAAGGAAAAGGCTGATTTTTCAGTGCCATCTAGATGGTAAATACGACAACATATTAAATGCAGAAAATGACGAAACTTTCTATTTGCATGTTCTAATCTGAGAGTTAGATAAGACACCTCAACTCCCGGGTGTTGTTCTCAGGTCATTGTGGACAGTGTGCAACAAAGGGGGGGATTGGGGGCCTACGGTTGATGATAGTGAAGTAAAAAGTGCCTGAAAAGTTTCAAAAACAGGTGGATTTTATGGCTATATGATTGAAATGAGAAATGTAAGGTCAAATTATAGCCTGTTCAATAGTTTCCGCGTTTTCCATCATTCAAATTGTTCCACATATAGTTGGGAACAGACCCAACATGTTTTCTGACCTGTTTCCAAACATTATCATTACAGTGATGGAAAACAAGAGTTTTCAGCTTATGAACCATGATCACAATCACAAAAATTCCAGTATTTCCAGCGAGATGATCATGATGATGGTAGCAAGAAAAGAAAGAATTCTTAAAATAAACAAAGGTTAAAAAAGCTTTCACTAAACGTCATTATCTGCAAACTCCCAAAAGTGGGTCAATCAATCTTAACCAACAAAAGGAAATTTGTGCATGCATATAAAACAGAGCTTTCGATTTTTATTTTTCGCCCTCTGTTTCTTTGTTTTATCCCCTTGTTGTGGCAAAAAAAAAAAAAAAAAAAACAAATGAAATATGGACCGAGAATATGATTAAAAAAGCAGAAGAAACCAAAGAGATGGTTGTTTATACCTTGTTTAGTTTGAGGCGATTATCCAGGATTTTTCCCTCCGAGGTAAATAAAAAGTCCTCAGCCATTTTGTACAGTAAATACTCATAACCCCTTTCATCTGCCACCAAAAATTCTCTTTCCCCAAAATCTACGTATGTTGATATTGGCTCCACCTCTGTTATAAAAAAAAAACAGAATTATAAAGGAAAATGCTAAGCTCTGTTCAGTGTGACTTTTCCTTCATTTTCATTTCTATTGCTTGAATTTTCTCAGCATCCAAACAGGAGAAAACGAAAATGAGTTGTGGAACTTGCCTGCCATCTCGAAATCGTGTAATATGAAGTCAATTGCGAGCTCTATTGGTGTCTTCGGTGTTCTAAATAAACAAACACAAATGAATTCACTAAACACACCGAAAAGAGAAAAAAATACTTATAATCAAATAATTACAAAGGTAACTCGGCTCCATTGGGGATATCCACGGCACAATTTGATTCTAGGTCCCTTAGTCTCTGTATCGCCGAGTCCACCGCTTTCTTGTACGAGTCAGCGGCGATTCCACTCGGAAATATCTTCCCGCTGCAAGTCATTCATAATATATTCCATTTTAACACGGCTATTATTCAGAGGAAAGCATTTTTTTTAATAATTCGTTGATTTTCAAAGCTCAACCATCCACCGCCAAATGAAACAGTTTAAAATTTTCGGATTCGGACCTCCGATCGTAGATGTTATTACGAGCATTACTGTAGTCGGAAAAGCAGGTTCGGAGGCCAAATTTAGAGGCAATCTCCCAAACGGGATTGGACGCTTTGCCACCTACACCGGCAATCCAACCCGCTCCGAGTTCCACCGACACACCTCCAAAACTTTCTTTCCGGATCCTACCGCCAATCCTATCGGACGCTTCCAAAATCAGCAAATCCGCACATCCGTTCTCAGCCAAAACCTTCGCCGCCGATATACCTAACCAGAATTAGAAAAACCATCAATTAAAAAAGACATAATCCGTCGTCGATAACAATCTTTTCAAATTATTAACTCATAACAACATGTGATACACATCACTCTACTTGTTCGTTTAAAAACATTTAAATGCAGTATTTTGTTAGATTGATTAATGTTACCGACCGGAGACGCCGGCGCCGATGATGATGACGGCGGAGCGAGAAGTGGAATCCATTGAGAGATAGAGAGAGCAATGGAGTGTGTGTTTTATCTGTGTTTGAATTGTGTTAAGACTGTTAGTAAGAGATTAAGAAGCAGAAGTAGCGGGAGCCAGTTTATATAGGCATTTCATCCCCATGTTTTGTAATAAGTTCCTCTATTAATGATTTCTATTTTCTACAACTTATTCACTCCTGTTTTTTCGATTAAAATATTAAGAATTTTTTTTTAATAAGTGGTTCTAATTTAAGCTTTAAAAAAGGTTAATTTAAGATTTAAGGATTATGTATTTAGATTGTATGATTTAGAATTTAAGATTTATGGTTAGGGTCTATGGGTTAATTTTTAGGATTTTTAAAGTTTTAGTGTTATAGATTTAGATTTAAGATTTTAGTGTGAAATTAGGTGTGCTTGTGGAGTTGGTTTTTTACTATCAGTGCATGGAATAATAACTATTGTTTTATTGCAATTTTCTTTTGAATAATTATTTGATGCGCCGTCGGTAAAAATTTCTTTTTTTTATAGGTGGGCTTCTGTAGCTGCCACATACCCCTCTTAGGGGGCATAAACTCTAACCCTATAATTTTAAACCTTAAAGTTATGGTGTAAATGAACATATCATTTGAAGAACTGTTCGTGAATCGTTTGTGTAACATTCGTTTATTAAGCTAAATAAACGAGTATGAACAATTTTTTATGTTCGTTTAATAAACGAACGAACACGAATGGAGGTGTGTCGGTTCATTTATATTCACGAACAATCTCGACTCGTCTACTTGGTTTCTCTTTTTCTCTTGTTTTTTTACATTTTAAATATTGATGAAGGTAGGGACTAAATTGAATACAATATGAACTTTGAAGTTCAAGCTATGAAGCCTAAGGAGTTTAAGGACTAGTGTTGTAATTTCACTATTTTGGCAAACATATAGACAAACATGTTCGCTGATGTTAAACGAACATGTTTGCGAATGTTACACGAACATGTTCACGAACTTTAAACGAACATGTTCACGAACGTTAAACAAACGAACACGAACACCTTTAAAAATAAATAAACGCACACGATTTTAAAAATTTAAACACACACGAATCAAACATGAACACTTTCAAAAATAAATAAATAAACATGAACAAAAACTTGTTCATTCAAGCTCGGTTCATTTACACCCTTATCCGAACTTTAAATTTTAAACTATAAAATTTATTCTCAGATCTTAAAATTTAACCACACTAAGAAATTTTTTTACCACCAATTTATATAGAATATTAGCATTTATTAGTGCAATTGTATTTTATTAGTGTTTAGATACTATTGTGGAAAAATGAACAAGTTCATAAGTTAAAATCTCCTCTCTCTTTTTTGTCAATCGGTACAATTTTTTCTTAAATAAAATTTAAGTCTAATTAAAAGTAAAAATTGCTTTTTGAACAATTTTTTATTAAATAAACTACTCCAACCTAAATCACATAGGAGTAACTACATTTTCTTTGTTTTTCTTAAAAGTGAAATAATATATGTCGATGGTTCATGAAAAAATATACGTCGTGCATTAAAATTATAATTATTACACATACACTAATGATTTATTTAGTAGTATATTACTTATTTTAATTATAATTATGGTTGGCGACACAATGATTTTTCATAAATTATTATAGTTATGGTTTATAAATTTATTTTAACATTATATATTTACTTTTAAAATAATAATTTAAATAAAAAATAATATTATTTTAGAACTCATCGTAATGATATTAGACCGAAAAATATAAAATTTTACGTCATAATTTGGTAAAAATAAAACCTAATAATCCTAGTTTTGGCTTGAAGCCTTAGGGTAACTGTGAGCGGAATCTATATTCCCACAATTTTAGGGGAAATATGTGGATATAATCCCCCGCCGATAATTGATGTGCCGCAAGTGATTTGAAATAATGTCGGTTTATTCCTAATTCAATCAAAACCACAATCATATATCCATTCCTAATTCAGTCTTCTGCCATTCGCCCATTCCATTGTTGTTCGATTACCCGGATGTGCAGTTTCTTTATACAACATGCTTAAAATATTTATAAATTTTTAAATTTTAAATTGAAAAAAATTATCCATTTAAATTCATAAAATGTGTTTTGTATTATATTTCTTAAACTTTTATTTGATAAAGTTTTAATTTTTTTATAAATATTTTAAAATATATTTTTTCAAGTAAATAAATAAGTATTTTAGAGATTTTTTTCACTATTTTAAATATAATTTTTTACATTATAAAAGAAATACAGTTAATTATGAATTAAATAAAAATTTAATTTTGGTTCAATTTGAATAACCGTAATTTTTAAATTTAAGTTTCATAAACCTTCCAAACACAAGTTCAGTTTTCTATTTACTTGATTTTTTTTTTATATATGAGTTAGGATTCACTTACACCATGTAAAATTTATTTAATTATATATTTTTTAGACTATTGGACAAGAATAAATAGATGAGTGGTATTATTGTCTTATCATTATTTTCTTAAAAATCTCCTCGTTTACTGCTGTTGATCTTAATAGTCCACTTTCCCTCGTTCGTCTAGCAGTCCAAAAAAAATATAAAGCTTAAAATTTTTATTTGGTGTAAAAAGATCTATCTCTATATATTGATCATCAACATGGCCGTCTTGGATAGTGGAACAACATGAGTGCTCGCTCAGGACCCCACCTTCTACCTTTACAATTTTAATAATTTTTCAAGTGCTAACTTTGTAAGTTAGTGGTTACTCTTGTTTTAGTTGTATTTAAAGTATTTTCTAAACAAATCAATGAAAAGAACGGCTTGTTAATGAAATATTAAATGAATTATTTAAAATATTGGAAACAATTTTCGTTCTATATCGCCTCATTTTTTTTTTAATTTTCGCTCAGGGCTTCGAAAATATCCAAAATGGTTCAGATGATTTGTTAATATATTCATATATTGAAAAGTAACATAGAAAAAAAATGACAAGTAAGTAAAAGAAATCTGAATAGAATCAAACGGGTAGACCAGGTCTTGCTACTGCAAGGAAATCCCATAATACATTGCTTACATTAAAGGTTACTCCATGTTCATAACAAAAGTAAGAGGAAGTGACAAGGAAGTCCCCGGCCGGCCGCCGACGCCACTAAATGCTTTTACCATTATTACTTACATTTATCGCATAATATGTGCGTACATGCATATCCATATATAGAGTTGTAACTTTCAAACTGTTTATAAAAAAATGAAAAAAGAAAAAATAGTGAAGATTTACTCTTAAAAATAATATAAAGAAAAAAAAATAACGTTGATGATTTTTATTAGTTGAAATTATAATCGATTAGTGACAAAGTTACACATATTGCTTTCAAAATCTAGATTCATCTTTTTAAAACCTAAGTTTCCAAACTCAAGAATATTTTTTAAATTTCCTTTTGTTTACATTCTCTTGGTAATGGACTAGACTGGAGATAGGATTTTTGAGCTGCTGAATTGGATTTTAGATGTTGGGTTACCTATAAAACATATATGACTATGAACTAAGAGACATCGGAATTTTCTATTCGAGACGGACGTTCTCTAATTAGGAGTGAACATTCGGTCGAGTCGAGACAAGTTAAAAATATTCGAGTTAGTCGAAGTTATCATATATTATAACTCGAACTTTATTTAGAATTTTTGAATCGATTCGAGTTTATGAATCAAGTCGAGTTGTGTTGTTCGATATTTTGTTCAAAATTAATTGTAAATATTTTTAATGTTATGGTACTAATTGGTTCCAATTTAAATGACTTTCTATAACTATATACGATATACATATATATTTCTTGATAAATTTTCCAATATACATATATCAGGTAAAATTGAGAGACTTGACTCGAGCTTGAAAATCGATCCACTAATTACTAAAAATTTTGAATTACTCGAATTCTCATTTTATAACTCAACTTTTATTTAAAATTTTCGAATCGAGTCGAATTTCACTCATTCCTATCTCGAAAACTTAAGTCAACACATGCAGGTGTAGAGGTGGCAATCGGTTCATTCGGTTCGGGTCATTTTGGATCTATCTAGAATCGGTTTAGATTCGGTTTGGGTCGGTTCGGGTTGGTTCAGGTCTAATTCGGGTCTGTGATGAATCGAATCCTGTTCGGATATTGATCAAGTCATAAATCGAATCAGTTGTTTTTGGCGCGGGTCAATATCGGATCGGTCACTTTCGGTTCGGGTCAAAATCGGGTTGTTCGAGTCGTCAAAATCGGGTTGTTCGAGTCGATTTTGGGTCGGGTCAACATTTAAATTTTCGGGTCAATTTGGTTTGAGTTGAGTTTAGGGTTTGAGGTCTAGTATTTATGGTTTAGTTTAGAGTTATTGATGTATGAGATTAATTCTAATTCAACTTGTTAATCTATGCATTTGAATTTGATTAAAAATTTAAATTAAAGCTTCATGTATTTATATCAAAATTTTGTGTATAATTACATTAAATCAAAGTTTATAATAATAATAATAATAATAATAATAATAATAATAATAATAATAATAATAATAATAATAATAATAACAACGTCCGAAATGAATTAATTTATTAAACTTAAGATCTAATTGAGCTAACTAAAATCTAGAGGCATAAATCACGAACATAATTAAAATAATTATAAAACTAAATGTGAAATTTTAATTAAATTAATCTAAATTAAAACTCAATTAAATTAAGAAAAAGAAAAAGAAAAAGAAAAAGAGAAAGACAATTGGTAAAAATAGAGAGGGAAAAGACAAAATTTTGGAGGAAAATAAGCCACCAATTTTTTAAGCTAGTTTGTCGGCTCTTTTGTGAATTTGAATGAGAAGAAGTCTAACCGTTGATGCATGCGTTATTTGTGTCTACTCAATGTAATTGAGTTTTATATGTAGGAATAGTTGAGTTTAGATATTTAACTTTATTTGCTAAATGTCATTTTTGAATGAAAATTCTTTATTTAAGACTTGTGCCTCTATGTTAGTTGTGTTTTTCAAACTCTTTATCATTTTACCGAACATATATAGGTAAGAATGCTTGTAATCTACTAGGATCATGTTGATCAAACCATTTGAGTCATGTTTGTTTTGTGTGTGTGGAACTGATTTTTCCAATGCATGGACTAGTGATGCAATTAAAAGTTGCCCCTATGAATTAGTCTATTATGTATCCATTCCTTTTAATGCAATCTTTTGACATTTTTTCTTTGTAAATATAGCAACCAAAAAATCACACCGACAAGGAAGAAGTTAAGATTAAATATTGGGACAGAAAATAGTATATTAAAATTCTAAATTTAAAAATTAGTAGGTACAAAAGTTTTATTTAATTAATATTTAAACGTAAAATGACATAAAATGTTATTATACCACAACTTTGACAAGAGCAACAGTCTCTTCCATGGTATAATACAAAAAGATGATAAACATACTTCATTTTATTATTTTTTATATTGTTAAAAATAGATAATATTAAAAATAAATTATTCATTTATTTTACCTTAATTTTTGGGTTAAAATCGGGTTGATATTTGGTTCAGCTTTCGGTTCGGGTAACATTCGGTTCGGGTCCATTCGGTTCAACAAAAAAAATTGGGTCGGTTTCGGTTTAATTTATTTCGAATTTCGGGTCAACTTCGGATCATCATGTTCGAGTCAAAATTAGATCTCAATTCAGATAATTCGATTCAAATTTCGGGTCTCGAGTCAAGTTTATCAGTTATATGCAGGTGTATTGTGACGGAGGAAGCAATGTTACCGTTCATCTAATTAACGAGGCAGAACAATATTATATAAATAGTGCAGTCCAATGACACTAAGACACGTAATTATTACAGCATAAATATATGTAATGGATGAATTAATGATAAAGGAGCAAAGATTTTGTTAGATACAATGTTTCGATAATCCAAGTGGGGCTCTACTTAGAGCTTTGGAGTTTAGCAATAACATACAAACATTTTCATGCGTTTGTACGTTGAAATTATATTTATGAAATGCTTAATCAGAGATGAATCGTGAATGTATTCAAATTAATATTATACAAATGGATGAATATTTTTCATAAAAAATCGACGAATATTCGATACATTAATAATATATTATTTTATACATTTAAATTATTTAGTGAAATGGATGGATGAGATTAGACACTCTTATTTTTTTTCCATAAAAATCTTAATTATTTTTAACTTTTAATCACATCTATACATTTTACCAATCCAATGACCATGAATTAGTGTAACTCGTAGTTTTATATGTTTTCTGAATCGTTGGATGAGTGAAATGGATGACTGAGATTAATTCATTTTTTTGCAAGTGATAATCTTCACATAACTCACTGTTAACTTCAGCCATTCATTTCACTTATCCAACAATTCAAAAAACGTGTAGAAGTTAACAACTCTCACACTGTGTAACCCGATCCTCTCTCTCTATATATGAATGAATGTAAGAAAGTAACAAAACGTATTTGATGCAGACAATATTTGATTGGGTGAGTCTGAGGTGTAGCATGTTTAGTGTGCAGCTAAAAAACTATAAGTTTCGAAATTTGTCCAAAAGTTAAAATGTTAAGACTTTTAAATAACATTTTACGTTAATTTTTTTCCCGTGATTTTTGACAAGTTTTGATACTTACAAAACAAGTTCCGATACTTTGTCCAAGAACCTAAAATGTTATAAAAAATAAGTATCAAACTTGTCAAAAAATAACCAACTTAAAATGTTATAAAAAAGTCTAATATTATAAATTGTTGAACAATTTTAAAATTTGTCGTTTTTAGCCGCACCCAAAACCTATTGCACTCTAGACTCACCCCATTTGATTTAATCGTATTAATATAAAACAGCTGTTTCCACAAACAGATAAAAAATGTTCTTTCATGTCGAACCATGCCTATTGCTTAACATGACATTTTACCAACTTTATGAATCAACTAATCAAACACTTTTTTTTGGGATTTTTGAAGTGTTCTCTTGTTATTATTTGTCACGATTTGCAATATTGGTTTTATAAGATTTTTTTTTTCAAAATTTTTTGATATAGTTATGAACTTTATCTCTGCGTTTATGAAGATTAAAAAAAATCTAATTCTTTTACGATAATTTATTAGAAATTGATCACGTACGTTAAGAAAATCTAGTAGTTAGTCTAGTACGTATTTGATAAACAGGTGAACTTGAATTGTTGATTTTTCCTGATTTGTTGTATATAACTAGGGGTGTTCATGGTTAACCACGGTTAACCATTAAGAATGAGTCCCTAATTTTCTATGACATTCTTAGATACATTCTCTATGCATTTTCCCTCTAATTACATTAAGATCATATAATTTTTGCACTAAGAACATAACTTATAGGTTAACCGTTATAGTATTTTGGTTAACCGCGAACACCCCAGTTGTTGAACTGTTAAGTTTTGCTAATTTCATACATAAAAATTATTAAATTATTGGTTTTTAGGTTAACAATTCAATGATAAAGTCTAACAAAATACCCAATCTTATTAACTTTTTTTAAAGTTGAAACCAGACGGCTTTATTAATAAACAAAAAAAAATAAGAACATAACCTTTCAAAGGTTTCACAACATTAAAAAAACAAAAAACGATAAATTAAAAAAAATTAAAGGGCTGCTCCAGTCAGATTAGACATTTTCTCTTTGTACCACAATAGATCTCTAAAGTCTATTATGTGGAGTTGTCTAATCATACTAACTTGAATGTGCATTTTCGGCACGTTTTGATGTCTGATTGTACTAGGGACTTGTGTACCAAACATTATGTTGATTAATGATAATTTCGTGTATTCTTTTTCTCCCTTCGTTGTTTAAAATTAAACTTCTGGTTGAAAATAAACAAAACAATTATTTTCTCCTTATTTGCTCACTTTTAAAATAAAGACGGTGGGGAGTCTTTCGTCTGCAGTTTTGCACGCTGTTTGGTATCAGTGTTACTGATTTTTTTACACGGATGGATGCTAATTTGGCCTCTTTGTCCATTGATGATGGTGAGGAGGAAGTTTTTGAGATTCCATCTGAGTTGATAGAGGTGGAAGATGAATATGCATTATGCTTAGTGGGCAGATTCTTAACCTCTAGCCTGGTGCATTTTCTTGCTACGAGAAATACCTTAGCAGATTTATGGCATCCTCTGGGAGGAATCTCCATTACAGGCTTAAGAGACAAGCGGATATGCTTTCAATTCTATGCTGAAGTTGACTTGAATCGCGTTCTGGATGGTTGCCCTTGGTTTTTCAATGGTCATTTGCTAATCTTACACAGACTGCAAAAAGGAGAAGATCCATTACAGGTGCAACTCGATTCTGCTAAGTTCTGGGTTTAGATTCATAATATGCCAATGGGATTGATATCTGAAGGAATGGCAAGATAGTTTGGCAATTTTATAGGAAAATTTCTGGAATACGACTCTAAACTGGTGGTGACTGGGCGAAAGCAATACATGAGGGTGAAGGTGGAGATCAATGTTAACTACCCTTGAAGCGTAAGAAGAAAATCTCTTTAGGTAGGGATCGTAGTGCGTATGTGATGTTTCAATATGAGAAACTCTCATTGTTCTGCTTTGTATGTGGCAAGCTTGGGCATGGAGAAAGCTTCTGTCCGTTGAGGCTTACTATGGACGAGAAGGAGGTGGTCTTTGGTTGGGATCTTTCACTTCGTGCTCCGACGAGGAATGGGCCGCCGACACCAAATATGTGGTTACGTGAAGAGATCACATGGACGCCGTTGTTGGATATCCATGCTGTCAACAACGTGCATGGTCAGTTGCAGGTATGTGGACAGTTAACTGAAAACTCATTTTTACAGCACACCGCACGTGGGAATTGGAACATGTGCCCATTCAATGTAGCACGTGACCATATCGAGAATGGTCAAATGGAATTAGGCTCTGACGCAGAGGATAACCCAATGTTAGTGGCTAATGGTAAAAAGCGTCAGCGTGTAGTTGGTGAGACGCATCCAGTTTCAGGTGAGAATGATTCTGCTGCGCCTACTACAGTTAATGATATATCAGTTGGCTCTATGATGCAGAGCAGCCGGAAGCCATGAAGTTACTTACCTGGAATGTCCATGGGTTGGGGAAGCCATGGGCAGTAGGCCGTCTCAAAAATTCATTGAGAGGTTGTAATCCCCGGCTCTTGTTTCTAATGGAAACAAAGCTAGATATGAGGAGGATGGAAAGAGTGCGTAGAAGATGTGGGTTTCTTTTTGGAGTCGGTGTTGCTGCAGTAGGGTCTCGAGGTGGCTTATCTCTGGTTTGGAAGCCTGAACTTGATGTCACCTTGAAGAGTTATTCTAGTTCTCATATTGATGTTATCGTTAAGGAAAGTGATGATGTGATATGACGGTTTACAAGATTTTATGGTAATCCAATTGAGCATCGAAGGTCTGATTCATGGGATATGTTGCGACAATTGTCTGGCAATGACACACTGTCGTGGTTCGTGGCTGAAGATTTTAACGAGATTGCATACTCCTTTGAGAAGCAAGGAGGTAGGCTACGTTCAGAACGTAACATGGCTGCGTTTCGCGAAGTGCTGGAAGAATGTGAGCTCAGTGATCTAGGTTTCAGTGGTCCATGGTACACGTGGGAGAGGGACAGGTTACCTGATAATAATGTACGGGAACGTTTGGACAGGGCAGTTGCTTCTCCAAGCTGGTGGAGTTTGTTCCCTGGTCACTCAGTTTCGTATCAATTACACTCAATATCGGATCATTGTCCTTTTCTTATAAACTCTGAGGGACATACTTTCCATGACCATGCGTCCAGGTATGCTTCGTTTCGCTTTGAAGCCAGCTGGATCTTGGATGTTGAAGTCGAGCAACTTATTAAATCGCATTGGGACAACTCATATGCGAATGTCCCAAACAGGATGTATAATCTTGGGCAGTCTCTAGCATGTTGGGGTATTGAGAATAGGAGGAAGGCTTCTAAAACAAAGAAGGAGCTGCAAAACCGTCTGAAGGAGCTAACAATGACTGAGCAGGATGATGATGTCCTTCAAGAATTAATTGAGGTAAAACTTGGATTAAATTTGGAGGCTGATAAGGAAGAGCTTTTTTGGGAACAAAGGTCACGTTCGAATTGGCTCAAACATGGAGACAGAAATACTCCTTATTTCCATAGCTATGCTACGTTTCGAAGCAAGAGAAATGCAGTCAAGGGATTGTACAGTTCTAGTGGTGAGTGGGTAACTACTGATGATGCTATGCTTGAGGTAGCTACAGCTTATTTTGAGAATTTATTCACATCCTCTTGTCCAGGTGAAGCTTCTGAGGTATATGATTGCATGTGTCCTAGGGTTTCTGTAGAGATGAACACTATGTTACTGTCTCCATTTACACCCGAGGATGTTTTTCATGCAATTAAAGGGATGGCTCCATTAAATGCCTATGGTGTGGATGGGTATCCTGCATTGTTTTTTCAAAACTATTGGAATATAATTGGGGAAGATGTGTCTGGTTATTGTTTGGCAGTGTTGAATGGTACCTTAAATGTGGAGTCAATTAATAAAACTCAGATAGTTTTGATCCCTAAGGTTCCTCACCCTGAAATGGTTGCACGGTTCAGGCCAATTAGCCTATGTAACGTGCTTTATAAGATTATTTCTAAAATGTTGGCTACACGAATGTCTTCTACCCTGGACAATTGCATTGACAAAGCTCAATGAGCATTCATTTCGGGGCGTCACATTTTAGATAATATTGTTATTGCATATGAACTGTTGAACGCGATGCATAAAAGGCGTGTGGGTAAACGAGGTTTCTTTGCTCTCAAGGCTGACCTTAGCAAGGCTTACGATAGGGTGGAATGGACATTCCTGGAGGGTATGATGTTGAAGCTGGGTTTTGCAGAAAGTTGGGTGAACCTAGTTATGAGATGTGTACGCTCAGTCTCCTACTCAGTTTGTCTTAATGGTTCAAGTGGAAGAACCTTCAAACCATCTCGGGGACTGAGACAGGGGGATCCACTAAGTCCATACTTGTTTCTGATCTGTGCAGAAGGTCTTTCGACTATCTTAAATGATGCAAATGCTAGGAAAGCTATCAATGGAGCTACGATTGGGAGGGAACAGCTTCAGGTTGGCCATCTACTATTTGCTGATGACAACATTCTCTTTGGGGAAGCTACATTATCGCCAGCAAGTAAGATTAAGGATCTTCTTTCCCTATATGACAATGTCTCAAGCCAGAGTGTAAACTATGATAAGTCCCTAGTTTTTTTCAGCTCTAATGTTGATGCTCAGCTAAAAGATGAAATTGGCCAGTTACTAGGGGTTCGTATCTCTTCAAACCCTGAAACATATTTAGGCCTACCTACTATGGTGGGAAGAAACAAAAGAGAGGCTTTTCAATTCTACTTGGATCGTTTCAACAAGAAAACTGGTGCTTGGGGCTTGAGATTCTTGACGATGGGAGGCAAGGAAGTGCTGATCAAGAGTGTACTACAGGCACTGCCCATCTATGCAATGCAAGTCTTCCTGCTACCCTCAACTTTATGCCACTCAATGGAACAAATTATGGCAAGATTTTGGTGGAAAAATCAGGGATCAAGGAAGGGGATACACTGGTGCTCTTGGTCACGTTTATCAAGTCCAAAAATCTGTGGTGGGCTAGGGTTTCGTGACTTATGTGCTTTTAATATAACCTTGCTTGCTAAACAGTGTTGGAGATTGGTCACTCAACATTTTTGTTTCATGGCTAAATTTTATGAAAGCACGTTACTACCCGAACTCAGAATTCCTAGATGCTAGCCTAGGTTCAAGCCCCTCATTTGTCTGGAGGAGCATTTACAGTGCTAGGGCGGTGATAGAACAAGGCCATGGATGGCGTATTGGCACTGGAGAAAGAGTGAATATTTAGGGAGAACCCTGACTTCCTGGACAAGATGATGGTCGAATCAAGGGTTGCACCATTGACATCAACTATACATATGTGTCTGATCTTATTAGTCTTGATACTGGTTGGAAGGAGGATGTCATTCATAGTATTTTCGATGAAGAAACTGCTGGGAGGATCATCTCCATTCCATTGTCTAAAAATAGCTTATAGGATGCAATAATATGACATGTTGATGGGTCAGGTGTATATTCAGTGAAAAGTGGATATCGTTTCTTGAAAGGTGATCTTGGTCCTAATCCTAGTGCGGCTCAGGAACCTCAACTTTCATCCTTGAATTCCTTTTACACGGCTTTATGGGTTGTTAACTTGCCATCGAAGATTAGGATTCATATGTGGAGGGTTGTTAATAACTTTTTACCAACTTTTGCAAATTTGATGACTCGGAGACTGACTGTTGTGAACAACTGTCTATTCTGTCATGCTTTCTCCGAAACTATTGAGCATCTAATGCGAGATTGTTGCTTTGTTAAGCAATTACTTCATAGGCAAGGTATTAACGTGACAATGGAAGCTGTGAGCCTACGTGGAAACAATGGATATCAGATCTTTTCTGCAGTTTAAATTCTACACAGAGAATTGTTTTGATGGTCTCCTATTGGGCTGCATGGTATTCAAGGTATAGGATAGTGCATGAAGGTGCCATAGTTGTTGTTCAAGACTCTTTATCTTTTATCCAGACATTTATCCTTAAACAAAACTCCATCATTTTTTCATCATCTCTAAGTGGAACACGTCCCCAGAATCATTGGATACCTCCTGATGTGAACATAATAAAATGCAACTTTGACTCAGCATACGATGAACGGACTAAGAAAGCTGTTTCGGGGGTCATCTGCAGGAATTCAGATGGACTGATTATGGCCTCTTGTATTGTTCCTCACTGCCATGTTGCAGATGTGTGTGTAGCTGAAGCCTTTATTTGTCTTCTGGCTGTTACCTTTCTCAAAGAGATAGGGTTTACCAGGGTTATTGTAGAAGGTGATTCATTAATGGTGATACGTAGAGCCTGTGCTACAACCCCTGATAATTCTTTGATTGGCCCTATTGTTCATGATATCAAGGAGATGGCAAAGAGATTTGAGAATATTTACTTTCAGTTTGTGCGACGTGAATCTAATAATACTGCACATGTATTGGCTAAGGAAGGCAGAGATAGTGTTCTTTCAAGGTTTTGGATTGAAGAGGCTCCTCAAAGTGCAACGTTAGCTGCTGCTCGGGACTGGGAAAGGTTGAATCACCATTGACTAACCACCAGTCTATGTTTTGCTGGATCATCATCCTATTAGTACAAGAAGGAATTGGTGTGTAAGTTTATCTTTGGAGTTAATTTACATCTGTATTTGGATACACTCCATGGTCTAATTTGGTTTCGATGGCTTAGTTGCGTTTCGATGTGTCAAAATTCCTTAAAAATATTTACTTAGTTAAATTCATTAGGGCGATTGCATCATCTTAATTGAATTTCTGAAACTAAAATACTAAGGTGAAAAAGGTTAAAAACATAAGATAGGTTAGAGTAAAATGCTCAATAATTTTTGTTAGTCAATGAATTTCCACAAAACAGGGAAAAGGACCAAACATTATTGGGAATCGAAAGTAGTGTAAACATGTTGCCAACAAAGGTTAAAAAGACAGCAAACCAAAGCAATCGTCTATATGTAAATTGTAAAATAGGTATGTCCTGATCTGATTGAGACTTGAGAGCATATCCAAACAGATTTGATTGCGCAAACACAGAGAATTTGATTTGGTCTTACAATAATGACGTTTACAAGTACCTTAAATAGGGGTGTAAACAAACAGTTAATGAATCGTTTATATAATGTTCGTTTATTAAACTTAATAAATAACATAAACAAAATTGTTATGTTCATTTAATAAACGAACGAACATGAATAAGGGTATGTTCGGTTTATTTATATTAATGAACAAGCTCGTTTGTTGGCTCGTTTATATGGTTCGCTTTTTTCTTTTATTTTTTTACATTTTAAATAATGGTGAAGTTAGGGACTAAATGAATACATGGTGAATTTTGGAGTACAAATTGTAAAACTTGGGGAGCTTAGGACTAGTGGCACAATTTCACCATTTTCTTCAACGAACATATTGGTGAACGTTAAACGAACATATTCACTAACATTAAACGAACATGTTCGCCAACACTAAATGAACAAACATGAACACCTTCAAAAACAAACAAATGAACACGGACATGATATTATAAATTTAAACGAACATGAACTGAACATGAACACCTTCAAAAATAAATAAACGAACACAAACACTGCTTTATTCGTTCAAGCTCGATTCATTTACACCCTAATCTTAAACACATCAGTTGAATTTCGATTAATATATTTTTTATACAATATAATTATGTTAAAAGAATATCCCCATACTCCTCCAAAAATAATTAAACAAAATGAAAATCAAAGTTGTTATCACACCCAATCATAAATTTAGGGAAAATCATATATCTGAATATGCCACCCCAAACCAATCATAAATGTCTCATCTCTATAATTGACTTAGAAAAAGTTACACCAAATGTGACCAATTGTATCACGACATGAAATTATACATTGAAATATTGGGATGTGGGTTTTAATTGATTAGGCTGTCCAAATTAATTCACCTACTAAACAATTAGTGCTTCTAATGTTCCAAAAGTACTGTTCTTTTGTGTCAATCTCAACAACAATTTTAGTATATAGTGTGAAAATAATTATAGATGAAATATATTTATAAAAATTAAATTAATAATAACCTATTAAATGGTCTTAATGGTCAAAGATAAAGTTGTTCTTCCTAGGTGGTCAAAGAGATCGGTGACACCCATATGTATATTATTGGTATATTTATAATAAAACACCAAACTTGAAATTTTAAGTAAATAAATAAAAAATTTAAACATTTATGTTTACTTTTTGATTTATGTTTAGATTTTACGATTATCTTTCTTAATAATGTCATTTTTAAAGTTTGAATTGAATTTCTCAATAAAATATCGACCATGTTATAATCCCCTCGATCTTCTGCTTAATTATATCAAAGCTTTCTAATGTTGATAGACATACACCATTCTATCCCGTCACTTTTTACACCTTTGTTACGCCTTCGAATTTTATCTCATGAGGTGTTGGACGTTAAATTAGATCATTTATAATTTGTTGGGATATTATTTGTCATGAGATTATTATTTTTTATAAAATGAAATGTAGGGCGGAAAAAAATATAACAGTAAAAAACGGAATTTGGCCATTCACATTGGTATATAACAGTAAAAAATATAACAGTAAAAAACGGAATTTGGACGAGTGGATAACATTTCTTTGTTTTTTTTTCTTCTCGTTCTCCAAGGCTTTATTCTTATTAATTTGAATCGATTCGCGTCGCACACTTGAATTTGGTGGGTGAGTCCCCCAACGAGAATTTTCTGTATACACAAAGCCTCGAACTCGAGACCTACTTAAGCGATACCAAGCTACTTACCACTTGGATTAATCCCGTTGATTCCTTGTTTTCATTTTTTGGTGTTGGAGTTGGAAAGATATGAAATCATTCACGGTATTGATGATTCAATTATATTAATCATTTAGAGGATGGAATTCATATGCCAATTAAGCTTAGCAACCAAGACATATATCCACTGTTTATATTGGCTACAAACTTAGAAATCACTCCAATGGATAATGCACATATAATTTGTAAACAAGGAAAGGGGAAACTTTCCAAGTGGATTCTAGAAAGATTGACAAAATCAAATGCTTTCGCAAATTGTCAATATTAGCTGAGATAGAACTAGGATAGAGGTTGGGAATCCATTAATATTTAAAAGTAGGAGGATAAATTCATAATTTTTTTAAATTTTATAGAATTAAAAGGTAAAAGAATTTCTTGTGTGGGGACAAGAGCCCCTCCAATCATAGTGTAAATTCGTCACTGAATATTGGTACAAGAAAAAAATAAATCATTTATCTTATGTCATTTAAAATCAATATGTACCACGACTTTTGGGTAAGCATGTTATTTTGATTAAGGGTAAACTATACATATGACCATTTAACTATGAGGTTGGTGTCAATTTGATCACTATACTTTTAATTTTGGCAAATATATCACTTAATTATTTAAATGGTTCCGATTAAGCCACCAACCGTTAAAAAGGAAAAGTTGATGCGGCTGTTAAATAAAATTGGTATAATTATACATTTGGTCCCCGTTATTTACATAATCTATCAATTTGGTTTTAATTTTAATCTAATAAAATAAATTAATTATTCAATTAGGTGGTGACAGTTATTAGAAGACTTTATCTATTTTTATTTAATTTAATAAATTTATTTTCCTCCTCCAATTAGGTGATGACACGTGCCACCTGATTGGAGAAAGAAAAATGAAAGCCAAGGAACTGCCAATGGCAGGATTCGAACTTGATTATCTTTGGTGGGAGTGGCATAGGTTTGACACGTGTCACAAATATATTTTTTTTCCAGTCTTTTCTTTCATTTTCTTTCTCCAATCGGATAACACATATATTACAGTTAGTATTTCATATCACAAATACATGCTTGGCCCAATGGTAATCCTACGCCACTCCCACCAAATATACCCAGGTTTAAAGCTTGCCCACCTAATTGAATAATTAATTTATTTTATTAGATTAAAATTAGGACCAAATTGATAGATTGTGTAAATAACAGAGATCAAATGTATAATTATACCAATTTTATTTAACAACCACATCAACTTTCCATTTTTTAACGGTTGGTGACTTAACTGGAAACATTCAAATAGTTAAGTGGTATATTTGCCAAAATTAAAAGTATAGTGGTCAAATTGACACCAACCCATAGTTAAGTGGTCATCTGTGTAGTTTACCCTTTGATTAATTATAAACAAAACATTTCTTTCATATTATCATTTTATGTATGCATATTTTTATAGTGGAGTTTGAAACTAAATGCATACTCAAGATACAAATTTATTCAATAAATTTTGTCAAGCCAAACCTAAAAAACCAAGTCTAATTTGACTAAAAAACGGATTTCAAGTCAATTGAATCGAGTTATGTGTTTTTGTTGAGTTGATCAATCGATTGCAAATGACCAAGATGGGGTGAATTGACGATTAAAAATTTGAAGGGAGAAAATGGATGAATGAAAAATTAGACACAAGACAATTTATAGTGGTTCAAGTTCCTAAATGAACTCTACCTCCACTACCTTAGCTCCCACTAAGGATTTTCAACCAATCCACTAATTGATTCTTCCCCTTTTCTTGGATGATGAGGAAACCTTACAAGACCGATTAAGCTTTCTACCCAAAGCTTAATTCAACTCACTCTTTACAAAGAAGAAATTTGGTAAACCTTACAATTACCTCTCAAAGGTTGATGTTTACCCAAATACAATTAATCACACCCCAAACTCTCAATAAAAATTACAATGAAAGACTCAATTGAGTTGGGTACAAAGATTTGACTCTAAAATGCTCAAAGTTTGGATTTGAATTCTTTGATGTTGCTTGAAGGCTCAATAGTTGTTGCTGTAGCATTTGAGACTTGTTTTTATACCCTTGCATTGATTTCTAGCCGTTTGGGTGGTTGATGTCATTAATCTAGCAATTGGGTTACAATTTCCTGCAATAAATGCTCATCAACAGCCTACCGTATCGGTACGGTTCGTGGGCGTATCGGTACCTGTCTCAAAGAAGAAAGAGCCATTGTGATTGAAAAACAGGGCGTATCGATACGAAATACCATATCGATATGATTTTTGCTCACTGGAATCTTGAATTGAGTTTTTCTAAAAAGCGTATCGGTACGCTACCCTAGCGTCTCGGTACGGTTCAACGGTCATTTGAATTTTTGGATTCCAATAACTAACAAGCCAACGTTCGAATATTAAATGCAAAGATTTTTGCAAAGGTCAACATATCATATTGATACGGTGACATACCGTATCGGTACGTTATAGCAAAGAATAATTTTTATATGAAACCTGTATCGATACGGTCCTGATGCGTATCAATACGCTATAGCTTAAAGTCTTGCCTAGATGAATATCGTATCGATACGGGGTTAAACCGTATCGGTACGCTATGAACGATTAAAATTCCAGTGTTGAAAAATCGTATCGATACGCCTAAGGGTATTGTAGAACTAATGTTTTGATATAATAATTGAAAAATGTTTTGGACTGATTTAAAAAGTATTTAAAACATTTCCAAAGTCCAAACAACTTAAAATTATGTTTAGGGAAGTTTTAAAAAGGTTTTACATGTTTTTCAAAGCCAAACTTCACAAAACTGTCCAGGCGTTTCGAAACACCTTAGGGCGTTTCGATACGAGAATTCCAGTAGCAAAAACGTTTCGATACTCGTATCGAAACGGGCATTCCCTAGATAGGATTTTTGCCCAGCGTTTTGAAACGGAATATGTCGTTCCGATACGCCTACGTGGCATTGACCACAACGGTCATAAACCCCAACGGCTATTTCCCAACTAACATTTAAATGCAGGGCGTTTCGATGCGGGTCGTAGCGTTTCGATACGTGTTCCGAAACGGTCAGGGGCGTTCCGAAACGGGTGCCTTGTCAGACTACAACGGCTTTTTCTACTTAAAGTGTGTTTCGAAACGGGTTCGAGCGTTTCGAAACGGAGAGCTGCAGAACTGCATTTATGGTGGGAATTAAAGTCTTCAACGGCTCCAATTCAATCCCAACAGCTAGCAACGGCTATAAACTCATCAAGGAGTATAAAAGGGACCTCCAAGCATCAAGTAAAGGCTAATGCTCATATTGTCAAACATCAAATGATCAAGAATTGTCTTAGAGCTTAAATTGTCATTTATTGTATAGACAAACACTAGTGAGCCAAAATTGTCAAATTTGCTCAAGTGTTTTAGGTTTTGGGTGAGTGCTTAATTGTGCAAACAAACACCTATTAGAGGGTTTTAAGTTTGCTTCTTGTTTCTCTTCGTAAGAGAGAGTTTCAATCAAGGCTTTAGGTAGAAAGCTTGATTGTGTATAAGGGTTACCTCCTAAGCCTAGAAAAGGGGACGAATCAATAATGGATTGATTGGAAATCTTTAGTGGGGAGCTAAGGTAGTGGATGTAGACCTTGGTTAGAAGGTTGAACCACTATAAATCATTGTGTCAATTATCCTTTTAGCTTCCACAACCCTTCCACCCAAAAATCCACCTCTCCACCACTTGGTGAGCCACATCGGTTGAACGAATCGAGCCCCACACAACCCAACAGGTATCGATACGCCTGGGCATTTTGTTGCTTTTAGGCTTAAAAACACTTAGAAAATTTGAACCCTTTTAATGTGTTTTGACTTGAAATAGTTTTTGGTTCAAAACGGCTTATCAATTTGTGAGTCTTTAAAAATACTTAAAATTAATTGTTTTGCAATTTAGTCCCTAAGGTAAATTTTTATATCAAAATCAATTTTTGTTTTACAATCTCCCCCTTTTTGATATAACAAAACCAAATATAAATTTTAAGTTTTGAAAACTTTGAAAAGCTTACTCCCCCTTAATTTAAGATAGGTTTTCAAAATTAAGTTTCAAATTTTCAAAATTGGCTCTACATAATACTTCTTCCCCTTTTTGTCAGATCAAACATAATGGCACAAAGGTAAGGATAATATCAACATAGTATCATTAAATTCAAAGTGCAAACTTAATAATTCAAAGCAACCAATAGTTCAAAAACATAAAGCCAAACTCAAATCCTAACAACATAAATAAAAGCATAGGGTCCTAAAAGATAGGTGCATAAACTAGAAAAACTAAATGAGATGTGATGAAATGCACGACTACTCGTTCCCACCATCGTCGTCATCCTTGTCCTCTTCATCCTCATCATCTTAATTCAATTGAGTCCTCCGAGTTTGATTGAGCCAAGCACCATGGAAGACGGTGAGAGAGACATCCATAGAATTTTGTTGAAGATCAATGACTTTGACTTGATCCTCCAAAGATGTGAAGTTAGTATCAAGGCCCTTGACTCGATATTACAATGATGTGAATCGAGTGTCAATAACGGCAAACCCGACTTCCATGTTGTTGAATTTCTCATTAAGAAACGTCATGAGAGTATCCATGGAGGATTGAGCAATAGGAGCACCTTGAGAGCCTTGTCGAGCTTCGGCTTGAACATCTTGGTGAGGAGCTCGAGGAACACGAACCCATTTATTGTTGAGGTAGGAAAAGTGAGCACGAGTGAGGGAACACTCATCTATGGGTAGGCCAAGGGGTTCAGGATAGTCATGGGTATAATCTATCTTAAGGGTGTGAAACAAATGACTCAACGCCATTGAATAGTAAAAAGATTTGACTTGGTCGGTGTGACGGTGTTGAACAAGATAGACAAAATTGGCAAACATAATTTGACAAAGATTAGGACGCTTACCCTCACGAAAACACCTAAGACAAAAATCATCAACTTGATGAATAGTTGAAAATTTCCCACCCGAGGGACGAATAAACCTTGAAATTATGCAATGAAGTATACAGTCTTGGGCATTTAAAACATTGACAGAACCAAGAGGACCATGACCTAAAGAATTTTCATCATCAATCCCGACATTTTCAAAACCAAAAGCATTGCAAAGGACATCTTGATCAATTCTAAAAGTTGTGCCCATAAGATGAGATTCATTGGCAACAACATGTTCTCTTTAAGCATCATGAACACATTTGGCATTTGAAAAGAAAATTATGACCAAAATTCGATATAAAATAGGAGTTAGGTTCAAAAAGTTCATAAGTTTCCATCTTCGAAACAAAGGAAGATATTCAAATTTAAACATTCAGAGTTTAAAAATGGGATTGACACGACATGTTCTTCCCTAAGAGTAAATCCTTGGAATAATTTATAACGCGACAAGTATGAAGGGTTAGGAAAACTATTTTGGATTATGAAAGGGAGGTTTGATTTAGGATTACCCTCATCGTCTTCGATAGGATCAGAAGATGTAAAGGCTAAAAATCGTTTTGCTCTCTTTTTGGGTGCCATAATCCTGAAAACGACATCAAAACAAATCGAATATGTATGCAATTAACATCTCATTCAATCCAACAATAAATTTCGATAATTCAAGGTATTGAAAAATAATTCAAGGTTAAATATATACAAGTATAAACGAAAAATTTGGTGAAAAGAAATTTTTAAAAATAGTTTATAAAAATATACAGTATAAAACTATATTCGAATGAAAAAATTTCGAATTTTGAAAAGTTTTTGTAAAAACTTGAAAACCCATACTATATGTATATGTTTTATACAAAAATTAATTGAAAACAACTAATAAAATTAAACGAAAATTAAAAAGAAAAAAAGGAAAAATATTTATACCTTGAGTTATGAGAATGGATGAATGGGGTGATGAGAATGCTTGGCTTTGATGTGTTGATGAAAAACCCTAAATTAATTTGAAGTTTGATGTGAAAAATTTGAGAGATTAAAGGGGTTTTTATAGTTATTTGCGGCTAGGGTTTGTTTAGGGTAAATATGGGATTTTAATGAAAAGTGATTTCTCATTAAAATGCCCAATTTAAGCTTTCCGCCTATACCGTATCAGTACACTTGTAGAGCGTATCGATATGATTTGCCTTAATTTTAAATTAATTTTTAATACCGTATCGATACGCGTGACAATATCAATACAGTTTGACTTGTATCATTTCCCATTGACGAACCCGTATCGACACGCCATTACCAGAAAGTGCATTTTGGACAATTTCAAGTAAATAATTCAACTTTAAATGTCCCTAAATGCATTTGAATGACATATGAGCAAGATTTAATGACTAAAATTAATACATACCCCCTAGCAGCATGCATAGAAGCAAAATGATGCAAATTAACATAAGCATGAATATCAACCAATTTCAAGCAAATTTTTGACCATTTGGGACCTAAAAGGGTCAAGAAAGGCTAGTTAAACCTAACTCTCTCCTAAGGGTCCAAAAACGCTCTTTATCTAAAGGTTTGATAAATATATCCGCTATATGGTTCAAGGTATCAACATATTCTAGAACAACATCATTTTTCAAAACATGGTCTCTAATGAAATGATGTCTAATTTCTATATGTTTGGTTCTAGAGTGTTGGATGAGATTCTTAGTGAGACAAATGGCACTAGTGTTGTCACACCTAAGGGTATTGCATCTACTTGAACATCATAATCTAAGAGTTGTTGCTTCATCCAAAGGACTTGAGCACAACAACTCCCTAAGGATATGTACTCCGCTTCGGTGGTAGATAAGGCTACGCTATTTTGTTTCTTAGAGAACCAAGATACAAACATACTACCTAATAATTGACATGTTCCGGAGGTACTTTTCCTATCTATCTTGCATCCCCCATAATTCGCATCTAAATAAGCATGAAGGCTAAAAGAAGAATCCTTAGGATACCAAAGACCTAAGTTAGGTGCGTCTCTGACGTATCTAAAGATTCTCTTAATGTCTACTAAGTGTGATTCTCTAGGACTAGCTTGGAACCTAGCACACAAGCAAACACTAAACATAATATCTAATCTACTTGTGGTAAGGTAAAGCAAAGAACCTATCATAGATCTATAAAGCTTAGGATCGACACACTTACCTCCTTCATCTTTGCCAAGCTTTATAGAAGAGCTCATAGGAGTGGCTTGAGGCTTCACATTCTTGTTGCGTGTAGAATAGTCTATCGCAATTGTAGTGCAAGTGTACACGACGCAAGTAGTAAAGTGATACGAAGTATCGGATATCGTCTCCACAGGGATTGGGCTAATGACTTCACCTTGTTTACTGCACGAAAGTAAAGGAAATAATTAAGAGTTGTCACGAGAATAATAAGGTAAAAACGCAAAATAAAGGATTGAGAAATCAAGATAGAGAGAATGGGCTGGTATTGAATTGCTCGGTAGTGTAGGTATTGAATTGCTTAGGATCTCCAGTTCTGTCGTCGCTCCCTTCGCCGACAGCACCTGTCGCGGCGTCTGTCCGTTGGCTGTCGCGGCAGCAAACACCAACTCCGTACTTCAAGCTTGGCAAGAATCCCAGATCTGCCTTGCCCTATCCCTAGGCACAAGTCTGTCGATGATCACGTCTTTGATGATACCTCCCGGCGTGAATCGAAGGATGAACACCGATGTGTATAAATTCTTCCTTAGCCACTTAACCTCGCCCTATCCCTAGGCACGAGATGGTTCAACTATAAACTAGAGAACGCGCTTTTATCTCTTTCGTATACTTAACTCTCCCGATGCTAAGTAAATGGATAACCTCACAATGCTCTCCCGATGCTCTTGCAAGATATTAGAACCAAGATAAAAGAACTTGAAGTTTATTTTATTGAACTTGAAAAAAATCCTAAAACAAAGCAACCCTTGCAACTACTTTACAAAACAACCCGTAGCCCTAGGGGGAAATTAGAACATATCGGTGACAGGTAAACGGCAGGGGGGGTTTAGGTTATCGGTTATAGGGTAGAATGAGGGATCCTCCCTCCTAGGTCAAAACTATGCCCTTATATAAGCTTTGGGCTGAAGTATTCTAAGGTAACAAGGATTACAACTTTAATTAAAAGTAAGATTCTAATAAGGACTAAATCTCTAAAGTCTCCTACTTTCCAGCCGCCTCCTTGTTTCATGGAAATTCTCCTCCTTGAGCTTTGGCCTGACATATCTATTGATCCGGGGCTTGGAAAAATATTTGGCGTTCACACGACAGACGAGCAGATTTTTCTCTATCTATCGAGGTCCACTTGACTTTTCCTCTTCATAAATCTGCTGTCACCATGCTGTCACGACAGGTCCATGACAGGTTCGTCTTCTTTGACTGCTTGTCCAGTTCCGCTCTCCTGCTTCTCTGCCCTGCGCCTGCCTTCATCTTCTATTATGACAGATACATGCAAAAATAGCCATCTTTTAGTAGAATCCGCGCCTTTTATATAATTGTGATGTTTTATTGAAAACTAACCTAAATGCAATGCAATGATGCTTGAATGCAGCAGAAATATGGGTTAAAAAGGGTGTAAATAATAGAACTTTTACACACTCAACACACCCCCAAACTCAAGTTTTTGCTTGCCCTCAAGCAATGAAGAAAGAAAAATGAATATTTTTTTTTTGTGTTGGCCTTCAAACAGTGAACTGTCCCTTACCCGTCGCTCATTCTCTATGGCGGCAGCAACCTGTCGGAAAGGTTAGGATCTGTCCGGAATCTCCCTATAGCTCTCGTGCAGTGTGTGCATGCTTGTGAACAGTTATATGCCAAGACTCTCTTAGTTTCACTAGAATAATTGACTTTAGCTTGTTTAGAGTTTTTCCTACGAGACTGTTTTCTTTCTTTTTCTTACTAGAGCCAGAATTGGGCACCTCTAGTTATTTCCTTTTTTCAAACTTCTTCTCTTTTACTAGAGCCAGTATTTCAGGCACCTCTAGTTAACTGTCTAGAGCCGGTGATAGGCACCTCTAGGAGTTTTTCTCTGGTTATCTGCCTAGAGCCGGTGGTAGGCACCTCTAGGTTTCCTGAGATTCTAGTCTCTTTTCTACTCTAAGTGCTAAGTTTTCCTATTCTAGTTTGGCTAAAAGAAATCTAAGCAGTATAACAGTCACAAAAGTGTTTAAGTTTTCAGAACTATAGAAAGGCTCTAAACTTTTCCTTAACCTGTCCTAAGGATGCTGCCACGACAGAGCCGTCATGACAGGTAAGTTAACTTCACAGTTTTAAGCCAACAGTTTTAATTTTTTTTTAAAGAACTTAAATAAAAAGACACAACAATAATTGAAAGATGTACTAAGGACTCCATTAAATATGGAGGGTGCCACCCCCAAACTCAAGGGTTGCATTGCCCTCAATGCAAAATGCCATGGAAAATAAAAGAAAGATGGAAAAAAGAAAAGAACAAAGTACATCACAAAATATAAAGGCAGGTAGCAATAAGAGAAAATAAAGACTTAAATTTTCACGCGCTGCTCTCACTGCTGCTGCTGACGCGGATCTGATGGCGGCGCCTGCGCTGAGGAGGGGGCTGGACAGGTTCAACAGCAGGTTGCTCAACAGGTTCATCGGCCTGTTGAGGGGCAGGTTCTTCAGCAGGTTGAAGGGCAGGTTGCTCCACTAGTCGGACATCGGAACTGCTGCTGTTGTCCCAGCTGTCACTCGTGATGGCTTTGGACAGCCTTCTTTTGTCGGCCACATGCTTAATACGTTTCACTCGTGTGAAGGCGCTGTCCAAATTCCTCCGGACAAGAGGGCTGTCATCAGTGGCAGCTCGCTTTGTTCCTCGAGGGGAGGTGTCTGCCGATGGGCTGCCGGCTGCCGTCGGGGATGGTGTGGAGGAGGCAGATTCTCCGTGGGGAGAGACAGGTGGTGTGGGAGTGGGGGAGGGGATATTGAAATAATGGGCGGGGAAGGTGGGGAAAATGACATCCGTAAAATTCAAAGTATTGGTAATGAAATTTACCGTAGCATTGGAGAAGTCACAGATGAAAGTCATTAAACCCATCTGGCGCTCCTCTATCCTCAAGATGGCAGCAAGGATGTGGGCGTTCTGATCTGTCGGAGCGGTGTTGGTGGCAGCTTCTGGGGCAGGTTCGGTGGCCGGTTCATCATCGGAATTAGCAGGAGGGGCGTTTGGGTCGAAGGCGTTGATGGGAGTTGCAGCTACGACCTCCATGAGGCTGGAGATGTTGCTGTCTGTCCAGCCGCTGCCCTTCTTGATTTTGTCGGATGGCTCCTCTGGTACGGCAGCACAGCGGCAGAGGGCAGTGATGGTTGATGGTAGGCATAGTCGTGAGTCCGAGCGGAAAGCACAATCGAGGATGCTGTCCCTCATGTATCTGCCCACATTGATGGGCCTGTCATGCATGATAGAGTGGATGAGGGCCAACCGCTGCCTGTTGACTGTCGTATGGTGGGATGAGGGCAGGATACGCTTTTTGATAAAAGCGTTCCATAGTTTTGCCTCAGGGAGTAGCTGCCCCCTGTTGACAGAGTAGGGGTTCTTCTTACTGGTGCTCCATGTCGTTCCCGCTTCTGTCAACTCCCTCATGACAGCATCATGTCCGGCAGCGTCGAGGGTGTCCCAAAATTGTTGATGAGCATCATTATTGGGGCCAAAGAAGAGGCCGAATACATGGTTGATGCTGCTGGCGGTGAAAGGAACTGTCACTCCTCGGACGGTGACAGATGTCGCCGTCTTGCTGTCGATCGCCGTATAAAATTCCCTGACCAGAGTGTCATTAAGCTCTGCCGGCTGTTCGGCAAAGTCCTCCCAAAGTTGTGCTGTTATGGCCTTCATTATGAACGGCCGGAGTCCCATATGGGGGGCATCTCTGTTATAGATGAAGCTCCGCTCCTCCCATAGTTCCTTGTTAGCGAACGGGGCTGCTGCTGCTGAAGAAGAAGCGGCAGCAGCGTTCTGACGGGTTTGTCGTGAAGACATTTTTGGTTGCAAGGGCTGACAAAGAAAGAAAATAGATAAAACTAGAAGAGAATAACAAGAGAGAAAAAACAGAAGTGATGAAAAATGAAGAGGGGAAGGGGTTTATATAGCGGTCGAGTAGCTGCCCATTTAATGCCGCAACGGCAGGCGAGAATAACGGGGCGGCAGATTGAATATAGCGTGTCTGAAGCGTCTGACACGTATTAATGCGTCTGCTGTGCGTCTGCCGCACGCTTCTGCGTCTGCCGTGTCAGTCTGTTGACAGCCTGTCTTATCCGTCTGCGGCGGCAGCCGAAACGACAGGTTACCATAAATGGGCTTTATTGGGCTGGTGGATGAGCGGTGGGCTTGGCTCACTTCTTCTTTTCTTCTTGACTCCTTTATTTCCTAAAAAACTGAAATTATAAAACAAAACATTATTCGAATAAAATAAACCTAATTTCCTAATAATAATAAAATAAGTAAAAATAAAAATTAGGTTAAATTAGGGATGCCTTGTGGGGCATCATCTAAAGTAACCACTTCCTGTATTCCTGGGGCTTCAGTCCCCTGATAGTGCTTGAGGCGTTGTCCATTGACTTTGAATTGGTGCCCATCCTTTAATGATTGAATTGTAATGGCACCATGGGGAAAAACTTGAACCACTTGGAACGGGCCAGACCATCTAGATTTGAGCTTCCCTGGAAAGAGTTTCAACCTAGAATTAAACAACAACACAAGCTGCCCTGAGCAGAACTGTCGTGGCAGCAACTTCTTGTCATGCCACTTCTTAGTCTTTTCCTTGTAAATCCTTGCATTATCGTAGGCCATTGTCCGTAATTCTTCAATCTCGTTTAAATCTAATAACCTTTTCTGGCCGGCCTTGTCCAAGTCCATATTTACTGCCTTGATTGCCCAATATGCTTTGTGTTCGATCTCGACAGGCAAGTGACAGGTTTTCCCATAAATCAGTCGGAATGGAGACATTCCCAATGGAGTCTTGAAAGCTGTCCGGTATGCCCATAATGCATCATTCAGAAGTAAAGACCAATCTTTCCTAGTTGGTTTAACCATCTTTTCAAGGATGTTCTTCACTTCCCTATTGGATATCTCAGCCTGTCCATTGGTCTGTGGGTGGTATGATGTCGCGATCCTGTGCTTGACACCATATTTCTTAAAGGCAGCAGCAATTACCCTATTATCAAAATGTCTCCCCTCATCACTGATAATCGCCCTAGGGATGCCAAATCTAGAAAAAATGTTTTTATGCAAAAACTTTTGAACCGTCTTGGCATCATTCTTTTGAGTTGCGATTGCTTCAACCCACTTGGAGACATAGTCCACTGCTAGGAGGATGTAAAGATTCCCACACGAAGATGGAAAAGGTCCCATAAAATCAATCCCCCAAACATCAAAGATTTCTACTTCTAGAATATTCTGCAGTGGCATCTCATTTCTCCTCGAGATGTTACCTGTCCGCTGGCACCTGTCACAGCTTTTGTAAAATTCCTGTGCATCTTTATAAAGTGTCGGCCAGTAGAACCCTGACTGCAGCACCTTGGCAGCAGTTTTATTGCCTCCTAAGTGACCTCCATATTGTGACGCATGACAGTGATGGAGAATGTCTTCTTGTTCTTCTTGTGGTACACACCTTCTTATAACCTGATCTGCGCACATTTTGAAAAGAAGAGGTTCGTCCCAATAATAATGTTTAACATCATTTTGGAACCTCTTCCTTGCTTGATAATTAAGATCAGTAGGTAATATTCCGCTAACTATATAATTAACGAAATCAGCATACCAGGGAAGGTTAGAAGACTTACCTGCCGCCATGGCTGTCGCGACAGCGACTGCAGCAGCAAAGAGCTGCTCATCTGGGAAGGTCTCCAGTATGTGTGTCTCATCTAACGGTAGACTCTGTCCCGTCTCCAACCTCGACAAGTGGTCTGCCACTTGATTTTCTGTCCCCTTTTTGTCTTTGATCTCAAGGTCGAATTCTTGTAATAGCAAGATCCATCGTATCAGCCTAGGCTTCGCATCCTTCTTTGCGAACAAGTACTTGAGGGCAGAATGGTCGGTGTGTATTATTACCTTCGTTCCAAGTATGTAAGAACGAAACTTGTCGATGGAGAACACCACAGCTAACAGCTCCTTTTCTGTGGTGGTATAGTTCACTTGGGCTTCATTTAATGTTTTGCTAGCATAATATATGACGTGAAACAGCCTGTCTCTGCGCTGCCCAAGTGCTGCCCCGACAGCATAGTCACTAGCATCACACATGATCTCGAATGGTTGTGTCCAGTCTGGTGGCTGTACTATGGGGGCTGTCACTAACTTTTCCTTCAGAACCTTGAATGCTTCAGTACATTCCTCATTAAAGTTAAAGGGTCGGTTCTGCTCTAGGAGATGGCATAGCGGTTTGGTGATCTTTGAAAAATTTGCAATAAATCTTCTGTAAAAACCGGCATGCCCTAAAAAACTCCTAATGCCCTTGACTGTGGTTGGCGGCGGCAGCTTCTCTATGACTTCAATTTTTGCCCTGTCGACCTCTATCCCACGGCAGCTAATCTTATGGCCTAGAACTATCCCTTCATCTACCATAAAATGGCATTTTTCCCAATTGAGAACAAGGTTAGTTTTTTCACATCTTTCAAGTACCTTTTGGAGGTTGCTGAGGCAGCTCTCAAAATTGTCTCCAAAGACGGAAAAATCATCCATGAAAATCTCAAGGAAGTCCTCTACCATGTCGGAGAATATTGCCATCATGCACCTTTGAAAGGTGGCAGGTGCGTTACAAAGGCCGAACGGCATCCTCCTAAAGGCATATGTTCCGTAGGGGCATGTGAAAGTCGTTTTCTCTTGATCCTCCGGTGCAATAGCAATTTGGTTATAACCTGAATAACCATCAAGAAAACAATAATAAGATTTACCCGCTAATCTATCAAGCATTTGATCAATAAAGAGTAAAGGGAAGTGGTCCTTTCGGGTAGCTTTGTTAAGCTTCCGATAGTCCATACAAACCCTCCAACCGGTCACAGTCCTGGTTGGGATTAGTTCATTGTTTTCGTTGGTTATCACAGTCATGCCTCCTTTCTTGGGAACACATTGCACCGGGCTAACCCATTTGCTGTCGGAGATGGCGTAAATAATACCAGCATCTAACCATTTAATGATCTCCTTACGCACTACCTCCTTCATCGCATGGTTTAGCCGCCTTTGAGCATCTATAGTCGGCTTATGATCTTCCTCAAGAAGGATTTTGTGCATGCATAACGCCGGACTAATGCCCTGAATGTCTGCTATCGTCCATCCAATCGCTTTTTTGTGCTGCCTTAGCATGTCGATCAGCTGTCGTTCCTGTTCCTGCGGCAGCTTAGCAGAGATGATTACGGGCAGGGTGTCATCACAACCAAGATAAGCATATTTAAGCTGCCCTGGCAGGGGCTTGAGTTCTAAGACAGGTGGTTCAACAGTAGAGGGCTTTTGGATTAAATGGTTATCCGAAGTGTAATTCAAGGGTTCGAATAACTTACCTGGACGATGGTCTAACCAGTTTACCTCCTCATGACCTTCAGTATCAGATGTATCGGATTCAGAGGAGTTGCTGTCGTCGGTGCTGTCGTCATCGCTGTCGTGACAGGTCTGTAAATGGCTGTCGCAGCAGTGACCAAATTTTTTATCATGGCAGCCCGACCTGATGCAAGGGTAATCAAAGGCCACCTCAATGATGGCCTTGCATTCCTCGTCCAAATCAGCTCGTTTCATTGATTGGAGAACATTCAACTTAATCTCTTGATCGTTTACTCGCATGGTGAGTTCTCCTCTCTCCACATCAATCAGTGATCTTCCCGTGGCTAAAAAGGGTCGCCCAAGGATGACTGGTGCGTTCTCATCTGCCTCGCAATCTAAAATAAGAAAGTCAGCAGGAAAAATAAACTTATCCACTCTTACCAAAATGTCTTCAATCTTTCCCTCTGGATGAACGTAAGAGCGGTCGGCTAGCTGTAGGGTAACTGTCGTGGGCCGCGCCTTCCCAATACCTAATTTCTGAAAAACAGATTTGGGCATTAGATTAACACTAGCTCCAAGATCACAAAGTGCCTTACCCACAAATTTGTCACCGATTACACAAGGTATGAGGAAGCTCCCTGGATCCTTCTTCTTCTGGGGTGGCTGCCGATGAAGAATACTCATGCAACCATCTGCCATCCTTACCGTTTCAAATTCCCCAAGTTTATATTTCTTTGACATGACATCCTTGAGAAATTTAGCATAACCGGGCATCTCCCTAACAGCGTCTAACAGCGGAATATTAATCTGAACCTGCTTAAAAATATCATAAATCTTTTTAAGTTGAGATTCTTGCTTAGCTTGCTTTATCCGTTGAGGAAAGGGTGGTGGGGGACGGTAATCAGCAACACGTCCTTCCCACTGCATACGAATCTGAGGACGATGTTCTTCATTTTTCTCCTCTGTCGCTTCTGCTGTCGTGACAGGCTCATCGGCAGCAGTCTGTTTATCACCTGTCGGGGCAGCTTCCTCGGCAGGTTTATCTAAGGCAGGTTCCTTTTCTGTTTCAGCTTTTTCCGGTCCAGGTAACTTTTTCCCACTCCTAGTAGTAATCACCTTACATTGCTCATGTGGGGGCGGTCTAGCATTTTCAGTATTGCTAGGGAAACCTCCATTCTGCCTCGGCTTAATGTGCTGGGATACCTGACCCATTTGTGTCTCTAGAGATTTCAAGGTAGCCTCATGATTTGTCATCCTCATCTTGGTTTCATCCATAAAGTTTTCCGTCTTCTTGACAAACTGATTAATATTGTCCATATACGTACCAGTCTGAGACATAAAAGTGGCCAGAGTTTGCTCCAATACACTACTCGTGGTAGGTGGTGGCTGATGTTGCTGTTGCGGCGACAGGTTCTGCGGCAAGTTTTGCGGCTGCTGTTGCTGTCGCGTCAACAATCTAGGACCCCCCTGATTCTGATTATGCACTTGCGGATTCAGAGCATTGTTAGGGTTACTCCAAGAAAATTTGGGATCTTTCCTCCAATTAGGATTGTAGTTGTTGGAATTGTAGTTTGGCTTGTAATTTCCAACATATTTTCCCTCTTCTATATTTATAGGGCATTCATCCCTACTATGATTTCCCTCACAAGTAGTACAAACTTCCTCGACAGCAAATCGTCGTAAGTCCTCTTCATTCAATAAGTGTTTCATGGCTTTAGTAAGGAATGCTACCTGTGATTTCATAGTGCTGTCAGCCTCATAGTCCTTGACAGCAAGTACCCGTTTACCCCCTCTTCTAGCTGTCGGAAACTGTTCTTCATTCTTAGCTAAATTTTTCAGAACTTGCAGCGCCTCGTCTGGATCTTTATCCAATAGTAATCCATTTGCTGCAGAATCAATTCGGATGCGAGTTTGTAGATTGGCAGCATTATAGAACTTTGTAACCTGATTCCAGACGGGGAATCCATGCATAGGGCAGTTTCGAAGAAGAGTAGTAAACCTGTCCCAGGCCTCGTGCATTGGCTCGTCATCTTCCTGTTGAAAAGTAGCAATTTCATTACGTAATCGCTCAGATAAATGCGAAGGATTAAAACGAGATAAGAATTCACGAGTTAGATCTGCCCACGTCATAATAGAACCCGGTGTTAGTTTATTCCACCAAGTTTTAGCTCTGTCCCTCAAGGAGTGAGGGAATAACCGAAGCCTCAGTATCTCCGGACTAACTCCTGGCAGTCTAAACGAACCACAGATCTCCTGAAACGTTTTGAGATGCTCCCTAGCATCTTCTGTCGCAGAACCACTAAACTGTCCGGCGTTGTTGATCATACTAAACATGACAGGTTTAAGCTCGAAGTTATCAACATCAATATCCGGCAGCGTGGTCTCCAGCTCTACATGATCATTCAGCATGTAGTCACGACATGACCGTCGTCCACCTGCTGCGGGCGGATCGGCGACAGGTAGGTTATTATTGCCAAGGGGTGGTATGAATCCACCAGCAGGTTGGTTATGGGCCATCTTCTCTAGCTGTTCTTCGAGATATTCGTTTCTGTCTAAAAGTCGGCGAAGTTGTTTCTTGAGATTGAAGGAACGTTCGATCTCCGGATCTAATTTATACTCAGGATCTTCACCTCTTTTGGATCTGCGCATAAACAAGAAAACCTCGTGAAAAGCAAGAGTTGAAGACATAAAAGAAAAATTAAAGAAAAGAAAAAAAATAAAAACGAAAATAAGAATAAAAGTAAAAAGTGCAATAAAAGAAAGATGTAGTTATGTTGCCAATCCCCGGCAACGACGCCAAAAACTTGTTGCGTGTAGAATAGTCTATCACAATTGTAGTGCAAGTGTACACGACGCAAGTAGTAAAGTGATAAGAAGTATCGGATATCGTCTCCACAGGGATTGGGCTAATGACTTCACCTTGTTTACTGCACGAAAGTAAAGGAAATAATTAAGAGTTGTCACGAGAATAATAAGGTAAAAACGCAAAATAAAGGATTGAGAAATCAAGATAGAGAGAATGGGCTGGTATTGAATTGCTCGGTAGTGTAGGTATTGAATTGCTTAGGATCTCCAGTTCTGTCGTCGCTCCCGTCGCCGACAGCACCTGTCGCGGCGTCTGTCCGTTGGCTGTCGCGGCAGCAAACACCAACTTCGTACTTCAAGCTTGGCAAGAATCCCAGATCTGCCTTGCCCTATCCCTAGGCACAAGTCTGTCGATGATCACGTCTTTGATGATACCTCCCGGCGTGAATCGAAGGATGAACACCGATGTGTATGAATTCTTCCTTAGCCACTTAACCTCGCCCTATCCCTAGGCACGAGATGGTTCAACTATAAACTAGAGAACGCGCTTTTATCTCTTTCGTATACTTAACTCTCCCGATGCTAAGTAAATGGATAACCTCACAATGCTCTCCCGATGCTCTTGCAAGATATTAGAACCAAGATAAAAGAATTTGAAGTTTATTTTATTGAACTTGAAAAAAATCCTAAAACAAAGCAACCCTTGCAACTACTTTACAAAACAACCCGTAGCCCTAGGGGGAAATTAGAACATATCGGTGACAGGTAAACGGCAGGGGGGGTTTAGGTTATCGGTTATGGGGTAGAATGAGGGATCCTCCCTCCTAGGTCAAAACTATGCCCTTATATAAGCTTTGGGCTGAAGTATTCTAAGGTAACAAGGATTACAACTTTAATTAAAAGTAAGATTCTAATAAGGACTAAATCTCTAAAGTCTCCTACTTTCCAGCCGCCTCCTTGTTTCATGGAAATTCTCCTCCTTGAGCTTTGGCCTGACATATCTATTGATCCGGGGCTTGGAAAAATATTTGGCGTTCACACGACAGACGAGCAGATTTTTCTCTATCTATCGAGGTCCACTTGACTTTTCCTCTTCATAAATCTGCTGTCACCATGCTATCACGACAGGTCCATGACAGGTTCGTCTTCTTTGGCTGCTTGTCCAGTTCCGCTCTCCTGCTTCTCTGCCCTGCGCCTGCCTTCATCTTCTATTATGACAGATACCTGCAAAAATAGCCATCTTTTAGTAGAATCCGCGCCTTTTATATAATTGTGATGTTTTATTGAAAACTAACCTAAATGCAATGCAATGATGCTTGAATGCAGCAGAAATATGGGTTAAAAGGGTGTAAATAATAGAACTTTTACACACTCAACAATTCTCCAAGCCAAAATTCTTGAGCATTTCATTCACGTACTTTGCTTGATTGATGAAGGTGTCATCCTTTCTTTGTTTGATTTGGAGCCCCAAAAAGAATGAGAGCTCCCCCTTCATGCTCATCTCACACTCACCTTGCATTAGCTTAGAAAATTCTTTGCAATAACATTCATTAGTAGAACAAAAAATGATATCATCAACATAAATTTTTACTACTAAGATGCCATTACAATATTTTTTTTATGAAAAGTGTAGTATCCACCTTGCCTTTTTCAAAACCCTTTTCAATAAAAAAAGTTTGAAAGCCTTTCATACCAAGCTCTAGGAGCTTGTTTTAAACCATAAAGAGCTTTGGTTAATTTAAAAACATGATTTAGAAATTTAGGACCCTCAAAACCCGGTGGTTGTTCAACATACACTTCTTCATTTATAAAACCATTTAGAAAAGCACTTTTTACATCCATTTGAAAAAGCTTGAAATCATGGTAACATGCAAATGCTAGAAGCATCCTAATAGCTTCCATTCTAGCTACGGGTGCATATGTTTCATCAAAATCAATTCCCTCTTCTTGAGTGTAACCTTGAGCAACATGCCTACCCTTGTTTCTTATTGTGTTACCACTCTCATCTAGTTCATTCCAAAAGACCCATTTAGTTCCTATAGTAGATTGATTACTAGGCCTATCAACTAATGTACATACTTTACTTCTCTCAAATTGATTAAGTTCTTCTTGCATGGCCAAAATCCAAAAATCATATTTTAATGATTCTTTGATATTTTTAGGCTCTATGCATGAAATAAATGCAACATGGTTCATTAATTTAAGAGAAGAGCGAGTGATTACCCCCTTGGATGGATCACCCAAGATTTCACCACTCTTGACATAGTTGAACTCCCTTGGGTAGGTGACCTCATTTTCCTCAAGAGCCAAATCTCTTAAGGCTTCAAGAGGTGGATCTTGTGGTTCCTCTTCTTTGGTTTGAATCTCACCCACCTTTGATGTTTGTCCTTCATCAACGACTTCAATGATTCCTATATGATGATCATCACAATAATCATTCCTCGGAAGGAGGTTATCATCGAAAACAACATGCATAGACTCTTATACTACTAAAGTTCTCTTATTAAATACACGATAGGATTTATAGTTTAAAGAATATCCTAAGAAAATAGCTTTATCACTTTTAGCATCAAATTTACCTAAGTTGTCTTTACCATTGTATAAAACAAAACACTTGCAACCAAATGGATGGAAATAACTAATGTTAGGCTTTTTAGATTTTAAAATCTTGTATAGTGTTTTCTTTAAAATAGGCCTAATCATTACTCGATTTATAATATAGCAAGCGGTATTTGTGGCTTCCGCCAAAAAATATTTAGGTAAATTATTTTCGCTAAGCATGGTTCTAGCCATTTCTTCTAAAGTTCGATTTTTCCTCTCAACTACCCCATTTTGTTGAAGAGTGCGTGGTGCGGAAAAATTATGGTTAATCTCATTTTCATTTAAAAATTCTTCAAAACCCATGTTTTAAAACTCGGTTCCATGATCACTTCTAATGTGAGTAATTTTAAGCTCAAGGTCATTTTGGGTTATTTTAGAAAATGTGATGAATTTTTCTAAAGCCTCGTCTTTTGTACTTAAGAATAGAACTCCAAGTAAACCTAAAATAGTCATCTACAAGCACAAAAGCATATGATTTTCCACCCAAGCTCATAGTCCTAATTGGCCCAAGAAGATCCATATGAATCAATTGTAAGCATCTACTAGTAGAAACATCATTAATGGATTTAAATGGAGTTCTATGTTGTTTACCCTTAGAGCATGCATCACATATTTTATCATTGGAGAACTTAAGTTTGGGTAAACCTGTAACTAGATTAAGGGAAACTAATTTCTCTAAAACACTCATGCTAGCATGTCCTAATTTTCTATGCCAAAGCCATGAATCATGTTCATCGTATGCAACTAAACATGCATTGGATGTTTTTATTTCATCTAAGTGCACCATATAGATATTGTCTATCCTATGCCCTATGAGCATCAATTAATTTTTTTAATGTTCATTATTTTACAACCACTTTGATCAAAGAGAACATTAAAACCTTTATCATATAATTGACTAATGCTCAACAAGTTGTGTTTTAGACCATTGACAAGCAATACATCTTCAATGAGTACAGTTGAGAGATTACCAATGGAGCTAATACCCTCAATATAGCCTTTGGAGTTGTCACCAAATGTCACCACTCCACCATGCTTTGACTTGAGCTCCTTGAATCTACTCTTGTCTTCGGTCATGTGTCTTGAGCATCCACTATCAAGGTACTATGTGTTTTGACTTGAAGCTTTGGCCTTGTAGCAATGCTCCCCCTACAAAAAAAGATTAGTTCTTTGATTTTGGTACCCAAATCATTTTGGGTCCATAAGTGTTAGCTCCCAAAAGCTTAGTTCCCTTAGGAATCCAAGAAGCAATATCATTTACATTATTAGAAACAATAAGTTCCTTAGGAACCCATACACTACTAATTCTTTTTAGGGAAAACTACACCAGTGACCACCGAAGATATTGGGGATACCTATTTGAACCACCGAACTAAAAAAACGTCAATCACACCACCAAACTTATTAAATCAACCTATTTTGACCACCGCCGTTAAAAAATTAACGGAGGGGTGACGGATGTGCCACGTGGCAGTTAACAGGATATTTTTAAAATTACACATTTGGTCCTTGTTATTTACACATTCTTTCAATTTAGTCCTAATTTTCAATTAATAAAATAATAAATTATTTAATTAAGTGGTGACACGTGTCAAGACCTTATTGGAGGATTTTAATTATTTATATTTAATTTTATTAATTTATTTTCCCCCTCCAATCAGGTGGTGACACGTGTCACCACCAATTTAGAGGAGAAAAACGTTTTTTCCCTCAATGCGTGCTGGGGATTCGAACCTGGGAGATCCAGGTGTAAAGGCAACAGCCCTACCACTGCACCAAGCACATCTTTGTGCTATAATTCTCCAGATATAATATATATCTCTTATTAGTTTCTACATTTATAAACCAAAAGCTCAAACCCTAAACACTAATTTCACATATATAAATCTTAAACCCTAAACTCTAACCCTGAATATTTCAAATTAATTTCACACTAAATATTTCAAATTAAACCTCAAACCCTAAAAATTTCAAATTAATTCCATGCTAAATATTTTAAATTAAACCCTAAACTCAAACCCTAAAAATTTCAAATTAATTCCACATTAAATATTTTAAATTAAGCCTTAAACCCTAAACCCTAAATATTTCAAATTAAACCCCAAACCCCAAACCTTAAACCCTAAATTTCAAATTAATTTGAAATATTTCAAATTAAACCCTAAATATTTTAAATGAAATATTTAGCATGAAATTAATTTGAAATATTTAGGGTTTGGGGTTTAATTTGAAATATTTAGGGTTTAGGGTTTAAGGCTTAATTTAAAATATTTAATGTGGAATTAATTTGAAATTTTTAGGGTTTGAGGTTTAATTTGAAATATTTAGTGTGAAATTAATTTGAAATATTTAGGGTTAGAGTTTAGGGTTTAAGATTTATATATGTGAAATTAGTGTTTAGGGTTTGAGCTTTTGGTTTATAAATGTAGAAACTAATAAGAGATATATATTATATCTGGAGAATTATAACACAAAGATGTGCTTGGTGCAATGGTAGGGTTGTTGCCTTTACACCTGGGTTTCTCAGGTTTGAATCCCCCAGCACGCATTGAGGGAAAAAACGTTTTTCTCCTCTAAATTGGTGGTGACACGTGTCACCACCTGATTGGAGGGGGAAAATAAATTAATAAAATTAAATATAAATAATTAAAATCCTCCAATAAGGTCTTGACACGTGTCACCACTTAATTAAATAATTTATTATTTTATTAATTGAAAATTAGGACTAAATTGAAAGAATGTGTAAATAACAAGGACCAAATGTGTAATTTTAAAAATATCCTGTTAACTGCCACGTGGCACTTCCGTCACCCCTCCGTTAATTTTTTAACAGCGGTGGTCAAAATAGGTTGATTTAATAAGTTTAGTGGTGTGATTGACGTTTTTTTTAGTTCGGTGGTTCAAATAGGTATCCCCAATATCTTCGGTGGTCACTGGTGTAGTTTTCCCTTCTTTTTACTTTAGATTGCTTTTGAAAGCTTCTTTGTTTGGGGGTAAAAAGGTTTTCTCTCTACATATTGGGTTTTAGAAGAATTCCCCTTTTTAAAATTATTTTTCCCAATGGTAAGAGAAGTTTTAAGATTATTCACCTCTTTAGTGTGATAATCTTAAAAATCGAAAAGAAGTTTTTCTAAATCAATGCTTTTCTTTTTGAGATCATTTGAAAGATTAATCAAATACAAAACCTTCTTTTCCAATTCAGAATTTGTTTTTGAAAGAGAATCATTTTGATTTTTTAAATCAAAATGTTTTTCTTATTTTTCAAAATACTCTTTGTATTTTTCAACCAACTCGTCATAAACATCTTGTAACTCATCATAGGCATCATATAATTCATTGTAAGTAAGAGATGATGAGTTATGGTTTACCATTGGTTCCTCCTCAAATGCCATGAGACAAAGGTTGACCACTTCCTCCTCCTCTTCGGATGACTACTCGTCACTCCAAGTTGCCACTTGAGCTTTGAGTTTGTTCTTCTTTCCAAAGATTTTCTTTCTCAATTGAGGGCACTCGGATCGAATATGGTCGATCTGCTTGCACTCATAACAAATGATTTGGTATTTCTCTTCTTCTTTACTCCTATTCTTGAAGTCCCATTTTCTATTGAATTTTCTTCCTCGATTGGACTTCATGAATCGTGTGAATCTTTTGGCCAACATGGCCATTTCCTCATCTTCCTCTTCACTAGAATCCCTATCGTTGTATGAAGCTTTAAGTGCGATTCCAATCTTCTTCTTTTCAACCTCATTCTTCTCAACTTTCGTCTCTTCTTTCTTCTTCTCTTCTTCCCTCATTCGTTTCATGATCTCATGAGTGAGTAGAAATCCAACAAGGGCATCAAGCTTGAGAGTCTTCAAATCTCTAGCTTCGATGATGGTCGTTCTTTTTCCATCACAAGAATCCGAAAGAGAATATAGTAGTTTCCGAACTAGCTTGTCTTCGGGAATGACTTCACCGAAGCCCTTTAATCCGTTGACGATGACCGAGAACCGATCAAACATCTTGGAGATGCTTTCATCGGGTTCCATCTTGAAATTTTCATAGCTTTAATTGAGTAGCCCGATCTTCGTCTCTTTAACATCGCTAGTTCCCTTATATGTGGTCTCGAGGGTATCCCAAACTACCTTGGTGCTTTCGATTGAAGACACCTTTGAATAGATATCGGGACTGAGAACACAAAAGATCATATACAAGGCTTTATCATTGACTTGCAACCGTCTTCTATCTTTGTCGGTCATCTCGGCTTTGATCTTTGGGACTAATCTTCCTTCACCGTCTCTCTTCATAGGAATGCTTGGCCCGTCTTCTACCACGTCTCATACCATGTAGTCGTTGGATTTGATGAAGAGTCGCATTCGATTCTTCCAATATGGGTAGTTATCCCTATTGAAGAATGGTGGTTTGGTGGTGGATTGAGGCTCATAGAGGTTGGGGCCGGAGGTGGATGTCATTGCTTCAATTTGTTGTTGATCAAACTCTCATAGAATCGACTCAAGAGGGTTGTAATACTTCCAATGAGTGTGGCTCTGATACCAATTGTTGAGTTGATCAATCGATTGCAAATGGCCAAGAGGGGGTGAATTGGCGATTAAAAATTTGAAGGGAGAAAATGGATGAAAGAAAAATTGGACACAAGGCAATTTATAGTGATTCAAGTTCCTAAATGAACTCTACCTCCACTACCTTAGCTCCCACTAAGGATTTTCAACCAATCCACTAATTGATTCTTCCCCTTTTCTTGGATGAGGAGGAAACCTTACAAGACCGATTAAGCTTTCTACCCAAAGCTTAATCCAACTCACTCTTTACAAAGAAGAAATTTGGTAAACCTTACAATTACCTCTCAAAGGTTGATGTTTACCTAAATACAAGTAATCACACCCCAAACTCTCAATAAAAATTACAATGAAAGACTCAATTGAGTTGAGTACAAAGATTTGACTCTAAAATGCTCAAGGTTTGGATTTGAATGCTTTGATGTTGCTTGAAGGCTCAATAGTTGTTGTTGTAGCATTTGAGACTTGTTTTTATACCTTTACATTAATTTCTAGCCGTTTGAGTATTGATGTCATTAATCTAGTCGTTGGGCTGCAATTTCCCGCAATAAATGCTCCTCAACAACCTACCGTATCGGTACGGTTCGTGGGCGTACCGGTACTTGTATCAAAGAAGAAATAGCTGTTGTGACTAAAAAATAGGGCGTATCGATACGCTTGAAGGGCGTATCAGTACGGTATTAAGGGGCGTGTCGATACAAAATGTCGTATCGATACTGTTTTTGCTCACTGGAATCCTGAATTGAGTTTTGCTAAAAAGCGTATCGGTACGCTACCTTAGCGTATCGGTACGGTTCAACGATCATTTGAATTTTTTTTATTCCAATAACTGACAAGCCAACGTTCGAATATTAAATGCAAAGGTCAGCATATCGTATCGACACGGTGACATACCGTATCGGTACGCTATAGCAAAGAATAATTTTTATATGAAAATTGTATCGATACGGTCTCGATGCGTATCGATACTATAGCTTAAAGTCTTGCCCAGATGAATATCGTATCGATACGGGGTTAAACCGTATTGGTACGCTATGAATGATTAAAATTTCAGTGTTGAAAAACCTTATCGATACGCCTAAGGGTATCGATACGCCTAAGCATTTTGTTGCTTTTAGGCTTGAAAACACTTAAAAAATTGAACCCTTTTAACGTGTTTTGACTTGAAATAGTATTTGGTTCAAAATGGCTTGTCAATTTGTGAGTCTTTGAAAATACTTAAAAATTTATTATTTTGCAATTTAGTTCATAAGGTAAATTGTTATATCAAAATCAATTTTAATTTTACAGTTTTTAATGGAGTTATTTTTTTTTGAGTTTGAATTGAGTTGAATTTTACAATTCGAATAAACCAGATAATAAATTAGAGTAAACCACTTAAATCATTGTTAATTTTGAAAATGTATCAATTTATCCATCTCAACAAAAAAATCACCAAAAAAATCTTCAAAAATTCAAAATATATTTTAAAATTTTCAAAATTCCTTTAAAATAAAATATAAAAAATTATATACATATAATATTAAATGACTTATTTTTTTAACCTAACTCGATTTATAAAAGTTAAAATTAAGTTAACACGATGAAATGGCATTCATCAACTCAACTAACTTTTTTTTCCAGTGAATTCGATCAAACACTAACACATACATTTAAGAACTTTAATATGTTAAATCCATAATAATTTATCCTTTAGTTTGAATCACTATGTTCATGTTCCATGCGTTTGCTTACAATATCGGTTGAAATATTTGGCCGCAAACATGATAGTGCTATGAAATCCCTTTCAAACACTCGGTCGCTCCAAAGACTTGTTCAAACAAAAGGGTGGTTTGTAATTGATATTTTGTTTAAACAATCAGAGAAAGAGTTAGAATTAAACATTTGAAGGGGTCAAACTATTAAATTTTAAAATATAAAAATTTGTTAAGTATTTAAACTTAAAATATGAATATGTAAGATTTAATTTATTTAATATTTAAACGTATAAAGAGCTAAACTGTTATTAAACCATAAAATTTGAAGGCATGAGCCTGTCATTCTTTAGTTCTGTCCATACTTAATTAAATATTTAATAAGTTATTATATTTTTAACAATGGTCAAATTATTTTTAGACCAAAATTTATCATGGTACTTAAGATTCATGTCGGGACCTAAACCCCAAAGAACCTCCGCAAGGACATAGACCCCAAAGACCCTACTCAAGGACATAAATATGTATATGGTGGGAGGGCCCATAAATATATATATATATATATATATATATAAGAAATAGATTAATTATGAATTTGTATCATACTTTTTAAATATTTATGAAATAATTTTGATCCTCTGTTCTTACTTCGTCCTTGCTTATAATTATGTTCAAAACCTAACCCTATTAACTCTTTCCCTCTTATATATACATGAATTTAAATTGTGATTGTAACCACATTTTTTATCACGATGTTTTATCACGATTACGAACATAACATAGACTATTGTAGTCATTATAGACAATTATTTTTAACAAAATGATTTCAGACAATACTATTTCTATCATATAACGACTGTTATTACAATAACCGCTCGCTATTTGAATCCCAGATTATACCTACTCTTCTTGTATTACTCAAAGTTTCCTACTTTCACAATTGTATGATGCTCCCCCAATGCTTCGGGTTTGGTTTTTTTATATAAAAAAGTTCCATATCATTGGGCTGTGCCTATGAACCAATCGGTTCATCACTCATCAGGGTTTGATTGGCGTTAGTCTGCTCAGCATGATGGCTCCATTAGAAGTTTCTTGGTTTGGTTTAGTTTGGAGAGACACGTGTCGGGGATAAAATTCGTCTGCCCTTTTTCGGTGCCCCTACATATGCCCCAACACTAAAAAACACAACAAAATTAAATTCTAAGCCCTAACCCTAAATTCTAAATCCTAAACCCTACCCCCTAAAAAATACACCCTACCCTAAATTCCCTAAACCCTAACCATAACCCCTAACCTAAAACCCTAAACCTTAAACCTAATTTTAAGTGTGGGAGCATAAGTAGGGGCACCGAAAAGGGGTAGAGGATTTCCATCCCGTGTCGGGTGTCAACTTCATGTGTTCTTGTTTCTTTAAGAAAATCCAAGTCACATATTTTAATGGTGTTGGTTTGGAACTTTGGCTTTACGTTCTTTTTCCTCATCTTCTTCTACTCTAATTCCTTTCACACTTTATGAATAGCTCCCTATTCCAACGAAGTTTTGCTTCCATGTTAAATAAAGTTTTAGGGGATTCTAGGGAACAACCTTTAAATACAGGCTAAAAAACGGCAGATGTAAAAAGCGGTATACAAATTGTACATAAAGCGGTATACAAATTGGTACAATTTTGTAATAGAAGAATGCATATACCTTTTTATTACAAAGATGCACTGTTTACTGGATAAAAAGCGGTACATATTTATTACAAATCATGTACATAAATCTTTACAAGTTTGTAACACAAAAGGTACATATCTTTTTTATTACGCTATTTCACCAAGGGGCATCCATACCACCTTTAGGTGGTATCGATGCCGATTTGGCAGACAAGAAAAAATTGGTACATTTATACAAAATGTGTATGTACACAACTTGTTACAAGGAAACACAATTTGGTACAATAATAACAAGGGGCATCGATACTACCTAAAGGTGGTATCGATGCTGGTTTGGCAAACATGAAAAAATTGGTACATTTGTTATACAAAATGTGTACGTACACAAAAATATTACACAATGTGCATATACACAAATGAGTACAAAAATGTACACAAATTGTAACAATTTTGTAAGAGAAAAAGGTATATACCTTTTTTAATATGCTATTTCACCAAGGGGTATCGATGCTGGTCTATATTTAGCCTGTTTTTAAGCCGCCTGTTTTTAGAAAAGCCCGTTTCATTAGATACCTAGTGCCGTAAACTTTTCTTTTTATGTTTTTTTTGTTTGGTCAACGAAGATATTAGTCTTAATGTTGGTTGTCAACGGTTACTGTTTGTTATTTTCAACGTTTTTTCACATCATATATTTTTCTTAAGTTTCTTTATTTTTTAATAAATTTTTTTTGTTCTTGTGGCACAATTTTTCTTTATCTTTGTTACACATTTTTTACTTTAATAGTACGTTTCCTCTGCTGTTTGGCACGGTTTTCACATACTTTAGATTTTGTTTGGTGCTCATACATAGATTCTCACGACACTTGTTTTATAATTTGAGTTTGTCGGTGATCATAGAAAGTTTGATCTCTTTAATGGTTGTTTGTCGATGTAATCAGAATTGTGTGACGAAGCAATCTGCCTGATTGTTTGGTTCTCTCACAACTTTTTTAACTCTTGTTTGGATAAAAACAATGAGATTAATGGAGGTTTCTAGATTATTTGGCGGTGTGCGCCAATATCAAAGAAAGAGTTGTTTTTCTTTGCTCCTTTAAAATTTATGTTTTTATTTTTGTACAAGTCTTTTGGTGGACATAGTCTCCATTTTTCTTTTCTTTAAGTGCGTTGTATTTGTGATACATTCCACTATTTATTTTAACAAAATTCAATTGTTATTACTAAAAAATAAAGTTTAATATACTGTTTTTAGGGGTGGCAATAGGCGGGCCGGGGACGGTTTTGCATTTTCCACTCCGTCCCTAAAATTTACAGGTACAGTTTCGGGAATTTTCTTGTCTCCATACCTATCCCTTACGATTCCCTGCAGTTTTCAGTTAATCCCCATACCCAAAAAAATAAACAAAATTTAACACATTAAAATAAATACTCAACATCAAACCTCCAAAATTATAAACATAAATGATAAATTTAGTTTTACCAACAACAAGAAAATCATTTCAAAACTATAAAACATGACTAAAATATTAACTATTGAAACATGACAATATGCACTATCTTTAAAAGAAAATATATAACTAATAATCTACAGTTCTAAATCATGATCTGTTTGTTCTAAAAGGAACTAGATTCAATTATTTTTCCAACCATATAAATCACTTCTTCTAATTTTACTCGTACGATTTATGAAAAATTTCTGGAGTCATTGCCATTGTTGTTTTTTGAAATAGTCTTTTCTTCTAACCTTTGCTCACTCAAAAAGTAATAACTCCTAATATATAACTCGAAATCAAGAATCGTTTCTTTTAAACGAATCTAGGCTTCCTTATGCTTATAGAAATATAAGGCTCACTTCCTAATTTATCTTGTATAATTTTTTTGTGATTTTTCAAAGTAATTGCTAAAACTATTTTCTAAGAATTCTGATGCCAAATTTTTATGACCTTTCAACACTCAAATATTCATATTTTTTTAAAATACACATCGAAATCAATCATTGTGTATTTTAAATAAAATTAGACTGAATCACGTTTACAATAATGTAAAGACATTTTTTAATTATTTTTACGGAATTTACGGAGAGTTTCCATATTTACTCCAGCCGACCATACTCAGACTAGGAGATTAGATTTTTATTGAAAAATGGGTAAATTACCCTTATGGCCATCCAATTTTGTAAAATATTATGGTTTCCTGTTGATATTTTTCGGGGATCCCCACGGTGATTTATACGGGTACGGTTTGGTTATTCTCATAGTTCGAATATAGCAATCTTCGTCCCTATCCCCATTTTATTTTCGGTGATAAAACTTCCCTTATTCTCATCCCCTGGTGAAAATTTTGGTTATTCCATATACCCGTCGGTTTGAATCCCCATAATTTTCGGTTATTTCCCACCCGATTGCCACCCCTAATTGTTTTAGCTAATAAATGAATAAAATGTTGAAAGCATGTTAAAATTAACGTCTTAATGATATGTTTGGCTCTTAAACTTAAAAAAATAATTTTTGGTCATCAAACTTCTAAAACTTTATCAAATTGAATCAACGGAAGAAAAAATAACAAACCCATTAAGCTGAATTAATTTTTTTTTTGTCATTTTCTCATTATTGGCGTTAATTATTTTATTTTTTTGCAAAAATTAAAAAAAATCACAAAATATTAAAAAAATTAAAATATATATAAATATTGAAATTACTAAAAGTTGTAAGATTATGAAAAAAGGAAAATATGAAAATTGTAAAATGAAATAAAAGTTTAAGGGTAAAAAAAGAAGTTCAATAGCTAATTTTTTTGATAAGTTCAAGAGCTAAATAATATATATGAATAGATTATAGACATATAGTAAAACATGTTGTTATCCTTCTTATATCAAGATAATTTCAAACAGTTGGCGAAGAGAATCAAAGGGCTCAGGCCACAAATGAGTAATTACAAGCCTGGACAGTAGCTCCACTGCCAAGCTTCATCAAGATTCTCCAAAGTCTAGTGCGCTGCTTCTTGGACTTGGCTTTCCTCCCAATGCCTTCAATTACACCCTCCAGGATTCAAATAATAGTCCGTTATTATAATAACGACATCATTTGAAACAATTATTACAAAAATTAATAGTCCACAATAATTACAATAACATTCGTTATGTTTATAATCGCGTTAAAACACCGTGACCGAAAACGGACTGTAACCGTTATTAGAATCTTTGACAGTCTCTATTCTTATAATCCGAGACTATAAGCTCTTGGAATTTTCATGGAATCCCCTTAAGCAGTGTACAGAGTTTCGCTTCAATGGAACGACGATGAAATATCGTGGGTTTGATGATTGAATGATCGGCTGTGGGGTGAATTTTGTCGAACAAGTGATTTTTACATAGTTAATTATAACGATTTAACTTAAATTTAAAATTTTGAATCTAACTAGTAGTTTCAGTGGAAAAACGAATGATGATTACCTTAGGATATCCGGGTTTAAATTGCTTTGTTTGCAAGGTGCATGTGTATTGTCAAAAGATTAAAAATATTAAACCTTACAAAAGATTAAAAATATCTATGAACGGATACAACCTTTTAATTACCATAAGAATATTAAAAAAAAGTTAAATTTAAACTTTTTGTAGTTGTCCGTTGTCACACAGAAATATAAATATTCTATATCAAAACCTTACAAAAGTAATTAAATCAAAGAAGCAAATGAATCTGCTGATACTGCTTATATAACAAGAAAACGATAGTTCTGTCAATCCAAATACCAAATTCCAAACCAAAAAGAATACATATGTGTGTGTTATTCATATATAAACAAATTCATGGGATGTTATAATTCAATTCGGACTGATCATTCATCCTGAGAGAAGAAATGGTTAATGGCCGGCATGATTTCCGGGGGACGAGTTCGAAGGAATTTACGAAGTCCATGTTCCGCATATTTCTCTCCTTCTTCATAGTTTTCCAGCACTGCCTTGCCACGGTCAGATTTGTTGATCCTGCAAAAAATGCATACGAATTTCACAACTATCTAACGAAAAGGCTCGAACTACGCGACTCGAACTCGAAACCTAATACCAACAGACTGTAGCAAGGAAATGATGTTTGGAAAGTAGAGATTTACCTGACAGCAGGATTCAGGAAAACATTCCTTGTAAGCTGAAAGACACACATGGTTGTCACAAAGGCCATTGCTCCTACCAGAGGGTACACCTCGGGCTTCATCCAACGCCCCATTACTCCGTGAAAACGAAGGTTCAAACAGTGTGGAAATAAGGGTCGATTAGGCTGGAATTTGCAGGTGACTATTTGAAAGTCAATTTGGGTATTTATAGTGCCAAAAAAATATATGGTATGGAGAAGGCGGAGCATGGAAGTTTCCATTGACCTGCTGGCTGGCTGACCGACCGGTTACGCCTGTATTTCAGTGGGCTACCGTTTGATATTGTGACTGAAACCAGGGGCTTTTAGCCTATGGTTTTTGCTTCACTTGGTAACTTTCGATTACATCTTTTACAAGGGTTTAGCATTCAATCATGCCGAATTGAGTACAAAAATTTCGAATTAATCGATTTGAAAAGTCTTATTTTATAACTAAATTTTATTTGATATTTTCTCGAGTCGAATTTATAAAATTCTATTTTATAATGTTATGGTACTAATTAGTTTCAATTTAAATAATTTTTTATAACCATATACAATATATATATATATATATTTCAACATATTTTTTAAATTTGAGTTATTAAAAAACTAATCCAATAATTATTAAAAATTTGAGTTATTCGAATTTCTATTTTATAACTCAAAATTTATTTAAATTTTTTAATCGAGTAAAAACGAGTCGAGTATTATCACATTAAATCGAGTTGAGAATAATTCAACATCTTCGAGTCGAGTAAAGTTCCTCTCATCTTATCTTTTACTGCCTCAACGGGTTGACAATTCTTGATTTTAATGACTCAGTAGAATGTTCTAATTCCTTCTGAACTCATTATAGGACAATGATTTTAAAATCAATTTGGTAACCACAAGGGATGCGCATCCTTGATTGGATGTAGGGGTGTAAATGAACAGAGCATTCGACGAATCGTTCGTATAACGTTTGTTTATTAAGTTAAATAAATGAGTATAAATAAAAAAATTATGCTCGTTTAATAAACGAACGAATACGAACAGAGTTGTGTTAGATTTGTTTATGTTCACGAATAAGCTCGTTTATAGGTTCGTTTATAAGATAAAAATCTTTGTGCGTGTATCTAAATACTACTTTTTGTTGTTGCTAAAGAAGTTATATAAGTTCATATTGAAATGTAAGTTTTATTTTTTTGGTTTTGTTTTATTTATTGTTAATTCAATTAACATTTCTTAACACTTAAAAGAACACGTTCACGGACATGTTTGTGAACACTAAACAAATGAACACAAACACCTTGAAAAATAAATAAACAAATACGAACATAATATTAAAAATTTAATCAAACACGAACCGAACATGAACACCTTTAAAAATAAACAAACGAACACGAATATAGTCGTGCTCGTTCAAACTCGGTTTATTTACACCCCTAATTGCAACATATTAATATATGTTGTCCAATAAAATATTCCTATGTTAAAATAATTTAAAATATTAAAAATTCTAAAACATAATAGAAAATTTTAAAAAAATTAAAATGCCAACAAAACTCCTTAAAATAGAAAATATCACAAATTTCTAAAAGAATCTAAAAATTAATTTTTTCAATTTATATTTTTAAATAATGTAAATTTTCTCAATTATTTTTTAAATAATTAAAATCATAAAACAAAAAAAATTAAAACTTCTTAAGAAATAGAAACTTCTTAAAAAAACAAAACAATGTCTAGTTTATAATAATTTTCAAGATTTTATCATTTTATATATTTTTTAAAATTTTTAAAAAGAAATCAAAGATGGTTATAATTTTGAAAAATAATATATATATATATATATATATATTTACAATTTCTACTTAGGGGACGGGAGAAGAAATTTACTCTAATGAGTTTCGAACCCACAATCTAAGAAAAAGGAAGAATGTCAACTAAAAGCTTTTACAATTTGCTTACGTATTGTTGACATAAATTTTGTTTTTTTTTTAATAAAAGGTTGCATGATCATGTGTCCGTTTTTTTAGTATTAACTTTAGTTTGTGTATCGATTTTATCACTAAACTTTAAAACATTTCAATTTTAGCTGTTAATTTTTTCGAATGCTACTAAGAGTCAATCTTCATATGTCATTGGTCACCATTCGTGGCAAGAATGATATTAAAACTCTCGCATTTCATTCATTTTTTCTGATCAATTTGAGCTTTTTTACGAAATTCACTCAAAATCAACGATAATTCATCTAAAAATTCAACATGCCAATACTTTGGTAGTTTGTTCAATGAGACTAGTTTAGATATAAGTTGTTCATTTTCTTAAAATAATGTTTCTCAAAGAATACCATCGAACCCCAAGAAATGATAAATTTGTTGTGTTTAATTTAGTGAGTTTTAAAGGAGTTCTGAAAAAAATTTAAACCGAAAGAGTGATAGAGGGTGATGAGAAGAATTTATTGGTGCCCAGGGTGGTTGCAAAAGACACTGAAGAATGATGGTTTCTGATGACGACTAATATGGGCGGTTTAAATGTCTACGAGGCCCTATGCAATTTATTAAATTGAGGCCCTTTAATTTATAATATCAAATATATAAGTTTTTTTTTAAAAATAATTTTATCTGAGTAAAATATATATTATAGGGCCCTCTTTAAAGCCATTTTTTTCTTATAATTTACTAAATTAAAATATTTTGTTTTTTTTATAAATATATAATTGAACTTATTTAAAATTCTTTTTTTGAAAATCTTATGCAGTCGCTCCTCTTGCACATGTACAAAACCTTCGCTCACGATTAAAAACAGGTGAAACCGTGAAATAATTCTTAACTTTGATGAAAAAGATGAAGTGGTGGAACAAAAAAAAAGGTTGGCCTCCTAACTAAAGCTCCTCTAGTTGCAATCTTTGTTGATCACACAAATAATTGTTAAGTTTATTGTTACGACATTCGCTGAATTTTTCTCTCAAAAATAATTAACAATAAAAAGAATTTTCAGTGTTATTAAAACTTTTAAATATATATAGTATTTTAGATTATAAATAACTTTATTAATTATATAAAATAAAATAAAATAAAAAATGATTTATTTAATTTTATTTATTTGAGAACATAAAAAATTAGGTGTGATATTGATTTTTTTTATATGAAAGTAAATAATTTAAACAATTTAATCTCATAAAATATAATAAGAAGGATCAAAACATGATTTTTTATTTATATATTGCAGTAAAATAAAATAAACAAAAGGCTTAGCGTTAAATTGATTCATGTAATTTTGATAAGCATTTTAAATATTTTATTTATAATATTAAAGTACATTGATTTATTTTATTTTTCAAGATAATTTTGTTGAGTGCCATTAACTACCAATAGATATTTTTTTATTTTACGTTCATTTAAAAAAAAAAACTATATTAAAAATATGTATCCATTAGTATCGTAAAAAGATAGTTCAACAACTAGAATATCACAACTTGTAAATAGACATGACAAACAAAACTCCGGTCCGTTCAAATTTACCGTCGGAATCGTCAAGGGCTCCGTTACGACCGCCGTTAATCCCATCTACGGGAGATTGAAGGACGTTCATGATCATCTTCTTGCCTTTCTTGATAAGAAGGTAGATGAGGCTTCACTTAAATTTGATAATCATGTTCCAGCAAAAGCGAAGCAAGCGATTTACCAAGCCCAGGATTTGGTTCACAAGACAGCATAACATGCTCGGGAACCAGTCCAGGAGGCTCGAACCAATGGACCGCAAGGACCGTTGCACTATGCCGCAGGGGAGTACAAGCAGCTCGTCGTGGTATGCTCAAGTCTCAACCAAGTTGTGGCTTAAACTGAATTACAACTCCGCTTTCCGCTCGATGGCCGAGAAGGTTGTTCCGACGGCGGCTAATTTGTCCAGTAAGTACAACGGTTTCGTCAATGACATGAGTGGGAAAGGGTATCCTTTGTTTGGGTATCTGCCGTTGATACTGGCCGATGAGTTTAGTAAGCAAATTAAGCTAGCCGAATAGAAGGAGAAAGAACATTTGGATGATCATAAATCAGATTCTAGTTCTGATTCAGTTTAGTACTTTTTTTCTTATTTGGTTGGAAAATAGAAATCTAAGTAAGTTTGTGGGTTTTGTTGTTGTGTTGGTAGAGGCAATGTCAAGTTTGCCATGTAAAATTGGGTGCATGTTCAAACTCTTTGCTTATGAATATGAATATAGTGTGTTTGATTTCTCCTTATAAAACACAATTTTTTTTTCAAATTTTAAATATTTTTAATCTCTTCAATAATTTTTATACAAAATAATTTAAAACAACAGTTATTATAAAAATAATTATTTTTTGGAAATAAGAAAAAGAGTTATATAAAAATAATTTACAACAGTTATTATGAAAATATTATAGTAAAATTTTATAGACCCTTCTTTAATTTTATTACATTTATTATTTATTATATAAAACTATTGGAAACTTAGTGGACCTAACACACCTACAATAGAGGATTTAAGACTAACTACTAGTATTATACCAACTCTTTTATCTTCTAATTACTTAATGCACAATAACTTAGTGGCAGTGCCGACCATATATATCATTTAGACAATAAAACTAATAATATACTATTTAGATGATAGAGCCGATTATATATCATTTAAACGACGAAATAAACCATATATTAAAAATCAATTTAAATACATTAAATACTTAAAATAAATTAAAACTCAACCTAAAAACTTCTAATTACAAGAAAAAGATCACATTTATTAATACACAAAATAGATTACAAAACCGTAGTTATTAATTTCTCAACACTCACCCACTTGCACTCTATCTCACTCACATACACTCTCTCAACCTGCACACACACACTCTCTTGCTATCTCACATCACTTGCACACGCGTCCTATTTATAGACCTTTAAGTCGGTTAACCCACTAGATATTTTACATTGTTTTATTATAATATTATATGGCTATATTGTCACGTCGGTAGACTCTTGTTAACTCGATCATGCGGCCTTAGCTCGTTTCCTAAAACTTTTGCGACTAAGTAAGCCTGAAACAACTAAGCACAAAGGCTTAAACTCTTGCGGAAATGAACAACGGAAAGGAAAATGACAAACACGAGAAGAAGCAAGTGTTGGAATGCTAGTTGTATTCCACAATGATGAAGTGAGTAAACGATGAGGGGCTAACCTCTATTTATACATGAAGCCCCGTACATCTAACGGTCTGAAATGAATTACATGGACGGCTCAGATCGCCCCAAAATCTCTAAATCCCTAAAAACAATGGGAGCCATGAAATTATTAAAATAAATGAGTAAAATAAGATTACATGGCTTAAAATAGCAATGACTTATTCCAAACTCGGACTGGACCCTCCTGGGCTCGGTCGGGCAGACCCATGGTGCTGAAACAGGCCCCCATGATGCGGAATCAAGCCCCTAGGGTCCTTGGTGCGTGCTGGCTGCACCCTGGTGCGGGTAGAATGCACCCTGGGGTGTGCTGGACGAACCCCAGTGCTGAACTGGCTCGGTCGCGGGCTGGCGGTCCGTGACATTCTCCCCCACTTGAGCTAGCGACGCCATCGTCGCGCGGTCGGCATGATACTGCTCCACTTACGTCTTGAACTGCCAAAGGTCCTTGGCTAGTTCCCAACTCCCCTCACTCTTGGGAAGTCCCTTCCATCGAACAAAATACTCATGCCTTGGCCGGTGACCTGGTCGACGGATGACTCTCTCGGCTTGGACCTCCTCGACCTGGTTCTCATAAGAAACTTTCACTCCGACTGGTGCTCGGTGTGACTTGCCTCGATCTGGATCCTGCTCATCCTGATGGAATGGCTTAAGTAGGCTGACATGAAACACTAGATGAGCTCGGATGGATGATGGTAGCTCTAGTCGGTAGGCCATGGTGCCTACTCTCTTCAGTACTCTGAACGGACCCTCATATCTTCGCACAAGCCCCTTGTGCACGGTTGGGTTGCGCAAAATCCCGGTCAACTTGGCTAGGACAAGGTCGCCAACTTGAAAGTTCACATCTCTGCGCTTTCGATCCGCCCATTTCTTGGTCCTCTTCCCCGCCTTGTACAAACAAGCTCGGGCTAACTCCTGATGTTCTTGCCACTCCTTGGCATACTCGTGTGCTGCTGGATTAGGCCCATCATACTTGGTAACAACCGCGTTGGGTGTGAGCGGTTGCTGCCCATCACTATCTCGAACGAACTCTTACTTGTGGCTTCGCTCCGTTGCAAGTTATAAGAGAACTGAGCCACGTCTAACAGCTTGGGCCAATTCCGCTGCGTAGCACTCACATAGTGCCTCAAGTAAATCTCCACAAGTGCATTCACCCGCTCGGTCTGTCCGTCTGTCTGTGGGTGAACACTCGTCGAAAAGTTCAAGCTCGATCCCATAAGCTTGAACAACTCGGTCCAAAAACGACCTGTGAACCGTGTGTCCCGGTCACCAATGATGGTCTTTGGCACGCCCCAATATTTCACAACGTGCTTAAAGAAAAGTCGAGCTGCTTCCTGGGCTGGGCACACCTTGGAAGCTGGGATGAATGTCCCATACTTCGAAAACCTGTCAACGACCACCATGATACTCGACAACCCGTCAGTACAAGGTAAACCAACAATGAAATCCAAAGAAAGACTTTCCTATGGTCGGTCGGGTATCGGCAACGGTTGCAATAGTCTCGCAGGCTTCTTCATCTCTATCTTGTCTTGCTGGCACACAAGGCAAGTTTTCACATAGGCTTCAATGTCTGCACCCATGTGTGGCCAGTAGTAGTCTCGGGCAATGAGGGCTATGGTTCGAGTAATACCTAGATGTCCCGCCCACATCGAATCAGGACACTCCTTCATGATTTCCTTGCGCAACTCACCAAACTGAGGCAAATAAAGGCGGCGGCCTTGGGCATATAACAAGTCCCCCTCGAGCCAAAACTTCCTGGTTCTGCCCTCCTGGGCATGATCGATCAACATTCTGGTTATTGGGTCATGAGGCAACCCCTCTTTGATGCGCTCTAACAAGCTTCCCACAGGCAGGCTAATTGTCTCAATGTTGTACCTCCGGCTTAATGCATCGGCAACGGAATTCACCTTCCCTGGCTTGTATTCCAAGGAAAAATCAAACTCTACTAAAAATTCCTGCCAACAGACCTGCTTGGGAGAAAGCTTCTTCTGGGTCAGAAAATAACTATTTGCAACATTATATGTAAACACAACAAACCTCGACCCCAAAAGATAATGTCACCAAGTGCACAAGCAATGTACTACTGCCGTCATCTCCTTATCATGGACCGTGTACTTCCTCTCGGTCCCATTAAGCTTCCGGCTTTCATATGCAACCAGATGTTTCTCTTGCATCAAAACCCCTCCAATGGCAACATCTGATGCATCTGTGTAGACTTCAAATGGCTTGGTGTAATCAGACAACACCAAAATCGGTTCACTCACCATGGCCTTCTTCAACTCTGCAAAGGCATTCTGACACTCGATGCCCCAAACCCACTCCTTGTCCTTCTTCAATAGCTCGGTTAAGGGTGTGGCAATCTTCGAATAACTCTTCACGAACTGTCTGTAATAATTCGCGAGTCCAAGGAATGACCGCAGCTCGGTCAGTTGGTGGTTTCCACTCATCAATTGCTTGGACCTTGGATCCATCCATTCGGATTTTGCCCCCACCAATGATATGGCCAAGGAAAGGAATTTCTTTCTGAGCAAACGAACACTTCTCTTCTTTCACATAGAGCTCGTTCTGTCGCAATACTTCGAACACCTGTCTCAAGTTCTCAACATGCTCCACAAGAGATTTGCTATAGATAACAATATCATCAAGATAAACCACAACGAACTGATCTAAAAATGGTTGTAGTACCTTGTTCATCAGTGTACAAAAGGTGGCTGGAGCATTCGTGAGGCCGAACGGCATCACTAAGAATTCATATGAACCATAGCGGGTAACACAAGCAGTCTTCGGCTCATCCCCTGCGGCTATTCTAACTTGCCAATACCCGGATCTCAAGTCCAACTTGGTGAACCACCTTGCACCACCAAGCTGGTCGAACAAGTCTGCAATAAGCGGGATCAGATACTTGTTCTTTATTGTGAGCTTGTTCAAAGCTCGGTAATCAATGCACATTCTGAGGGACCCATCGTGCTTTTTCTGAAATAACACTAGAGCACCGTAGGGTGCCTTCGACGGTCGGATATACCCTGCCTCGAGGAGTTCTTTCAACTGTCTGCGTAACTCCTCTAACTCAAGCGGAGCCATTCGGTAAGGGGCCTTGGCTGGTGGCTCCGCATTGGGCACAAGCTCAATTCTGTGGTCTACTTCCCTCTTTGGCGGTAGACTTTTCGGCAATTCTGCTGGCATTACATCACGGAAATCTGCCAACATTCGTCCCACCTCATCGGGGACCTTCTCGGTCAAAACAGGCTCATCCTCGACCAATGCTGCTAGAAAGGTAGGTTCCTCCTTGCGAACCCCCTTCGAAAACTGAATGGCTGAAAGTAATTTCGCCCCAACTCCGGCCTCTCGGCTTGCCGGAACAATGCATTGGTGCTTCGAATCTAGGATGCACAAACAATCGGCAAATGGGACGGGAAACACATTAATCTTATCAAGAAAGCTAAGCCCAATAACGAAATCAAAATCATCAAGCGGAATTACCTTGATGGCTTCCTTACCCGTCCAACCTCCAATGTCGAGCTTGACTCCTTTTGCTATGCCGGCAATCGGAGCTTCTTTAGAATTGACAATTTTGATGAACCCACTCGCCTTCTCAACACAAAGGCCGAGTTTCTTCGCTGCTTGTTCGGACAAGAACAACTCTGAGGCACCCGTATCGACTAATGCACTCATCTTACGGCCAGAAACAGTGATGTCTACAAACATTAGCCCCTTCTTCTTGTTGCCTTTCTTGGAATCCATGCAACTGAGGATGGATCCAAGCTTCGGAGTCTCATCGGACTCTTTCTCTTGCACGGCGGCAATCATTACATTCTGCGGGCAGTACTTTTGTAGGTGCCTACCCCCACAAGTGAAACACTGAAAGTTCTCATTGTTCCTCTTTCGGTTATTTTTCCCATGGCATGCGACCCTTCCACTCGTCTGGCCTCCCTTTGCCACCTGAAGGCCTTCCGGACCAGTTCTTCGTTGCCTTGTCCTTGTCTCCTCCCCAATTGCCTCTTGGCTTTGGTTTGGACAGCTTGGACTTCTTGTTCTCATACTGAGCAAGTGACTCTGCCACGGTTAGTGCTTTGGAGAGACTAGTGACCTCCCTTCGCTCTAACTCCATCTTGACCCACTTCTGGAGCCCGTTTATGAAGTCGAAATAGCCTTCATCTTCATTCAAACTTGTGAGTTAGAGCTTAAGTTCTGTGAACTTCCTTACATACTCTGTGATGGTCCCGTCATGCTTTAACTGACGCATCTTCAATCGTGCCTCATGTTGAGCATTCTTCGGATAGAAATGCTCCTTGAATTCAAACATGAAATCCTTCCATGTCTTGGAGGGAATTGTGTTGTCTTCTCCCTCGTCACATCTGCGTCGCCACCATAAAAGAGCGACATCAATAAGATAAACAAAAGCAGTGTTTACCTTGGTTGTATCGTCATCGATACCCGTCACACAGAAATACTGTTCAAGGCCCCAGATGAAGTTGTCTACATCTTGGGCTACCCTTGACCCACTGAACTTGCTGGGACGCGGGGCGTCGACCTTCGGCTTGGGTGCTACAACTTCGGCAAGCATCCCACTCTTCAATGCCACTTGATAAATTCGAAGCTCATTCTTGAGTTCTTTCATCTCTTCCTTCATAGAGACTATCTCGGCCTCTAGAGAGTTGTCTCGACCATCTAGTTTGTCGTACAACTCACCCAGGAGGTTCTCCACCTCATCTCTGATTTTCCCTTCGATGGCTTTAACCAGAACGGAACATGACTCCTCGTCACTTTGGGTCTCCTCGACTTCCTTCACGGAATCGTCAGGATTTGCGACCCTCTTATCCAAGGCTGCAGCTTTGTCTTTGGAACCGCCTCGCTTCTTGTCGCCATTGCGACCGCTAACTCCTTCACTTGTTTGGACTTCACCGGAGTTCTGTGGTGCCATTCCTCTCGATCAAACTCGTTCTGATACCACTTGTCACGTCGGTAGACTCTTGCTAACTCGATCGTGCGGCCTTAGCTCGCTTCCTGAAACTTTTGCGACTAAGTAAGCCTGAAACAACTAAGGACAAAGGCTTAAACTCTTGCGGAAATGAACAACGGAAAGGAAAATGACAAACACAAGAAGAAGCAAGTGTTGGAATGCTAGTTGTATTCCACAATGATGAAGTGAGTAAACGAGGAGGGGCTAACCTCTATTTATACATGAAGCCCCGTACATCTAACGGTCTGAAATGAATTACATGGACGGCTCAAATCGCCCCAAAATCTCTAAATCCCTAAAAACAAGGGGAGCCAAGAAATTATTAAAATAAATGAGTAAAAATAAGATTACATGGCTTAAAATAGCAATGACTTATTCCAAACTCGGACTGGACCCTCCTGGGCTCGGTCGGGCAGACCAATGGTGCTGAAACATGCCCCAATGGTGCGGAATCAAGCCTCTAGGGTCCCTGGTGCGTGCTGGCTGCACCCTGGTGCGGGCAGAATGCACCCTAGGGTGTGCTGGACGAACCCCAGTGCTGAACTAGCTCGGTCGCGGGCTGGCGGTCCGTGACACTATATTGGATTATTATTAGTAAACTAATATATATAAGATTATTATCCTATATATTGGCGGTAGAAACTAAAAGTTTCCACAAGCGTTTTAGATTTAAGATTTAGGGGCTTAGTTTAAGGGTAGGGATTTAGAATTTAGGGATAGTGGTTAAAATTTAAGGTTTACGATTAAAAATTAATATTTAATTTTTAGGGTAATATGGTGAGGATTTAGATTTTAATATATAAATTCAAAATTATAACCCTAAATTGTAAATTCTAAGATAACCCCCAAATTACGAGTAGAGAAAAGGTATGGTATTTTGAAGAAGAATTTATACGATCTCTTACAAAAGGAATCCAACATTTTCACGAACAGTCCAAGAATCAAAAAGTGTTGCACTCTGAAAAGCTTGTTTAAAAAATAAAAACAAAGGTACGGATAATAGCACCAACAAATCATCTCAAAAGCTTCCAATATAGAACTTGAAAGCTTAAATAAAATTTTACCTGTCCAATTCGAAGACCAGATATCTCATCTTCCAAATGGTCGATTTCCCAGGGCCAGAAGGACCAATAATTCCACAGATCAGGGGAAAAGTTAGGGAATTTCTCCATGCAACTCATTGTGTGATAAATCCAGATAAAGAAGTTGATTTAATCTACGGAGGAAGAAGATGAATTGTTGCCAATGGGAGGTCGTAAATAAAATCTACAGACCAAACAACTCGAGGAAGAATATGAACAGGTCGAGACTAAAATGAAGAAAAAATAAAATTTAACATGCATAATGTACAATTCACCCCTTTTAGTTAAGTCAGTTTATTTTTTTTAATAAAATGACACAGCGCATTTGACTCATATAAAACCCCCTCGAGGGACAGGCCGAAAGACAAAACCTCGTAGGCCTACTCAATACCACAATTTTATTATCCAAAAATACACCTCCTCAGGTTATAAAAATGACTAGAGACCGATGAACGAGATAAAGGCAGTAGTCGCCAAGAAAAACCTACCTTAGATTGGGATTAAAATAAGTATTAATCATCCAGCAAATATTCAAATACTGAACAATAATACATAACGCATTAAGGTTTCAGCAAAATAAAACATCTAAGAAAGATTAAAATACAGTCGTTTCAAATAGTCCACTTCATTTTCAAACGGCAGAAATCAACTAATTAGTAAGCATGAAAGCTCTAAAACTATTACAGGTAATGGACCAAATAGCCATATTAAGTTCAACTTCGATAGATTGATTCAGTTTTCAACCCTTCTGTGTTGCATCACTGACTGTCCAAAAGCGGTTTACGGGCCAAAAAGAAATACATAGGCGTAAATATCTCTTTCCTGAAACCAAAACCAATAACCATCAGCAAACTAGACAACATTCTTCAAACTTATCATGGGGAAAAAGAATCTAATACAACTCACTTGCCACCTTCAACCAACCCTTCTGCAGCTTTCTCTAGAAAATCTTGAACCCTTTGACTTCCCTTCGGAGCAAATCCTACAAATTCTAGAGCCTTGACCTGCAGGCGATAACCAGTAAGATCTCATGATCTTTGAAAAAGAGTCCATTGTTCATAAAGAGTATCACGAGAAGGGAAAGGTATGGTGCTTGGTAACTTTTACCATGTTTTTAGTGAAAAAGCGTCCGAGAGCTGTTAGACGGAAGCTACTCAATGAGAAATGGTTTTTGTCTAAAGGCAAGTACCATGGGACAGGGGAGTCAATAGCAAGATCTTTCTCCCAAATTACCTACAATTCGATACAAAAAACTATTAACTTGAAAAGGATTAAAAGGGACGGATGGAGGGTGGAGACAAAGGTAAGAATTCACCTCAAAACCAGCCTGTTTTAGAGCTTCCAGGCACTGTCTAGTCAACCTGATGTCTGGTAGACCATCACCAATCTCAATTTCGGCCTATATAAATAAAAAATTAGTTTTAGCTAAACTCATGGATGAACAACAAACTGGTAGCATATTCAACCCTTTAAGATGGCCACCTTAATTTTCTGATGTTCTGAGTTATTTGGATCGAAAGCATCAGTCATGCACCACTCATAAGCAGCGAAACAATGACCCGGCTTAAGTACTCTGTAAATCTCCTTGTAGCATCCATACTATGTCACAGCAGACAACAGTCAACAGTCAAATTGATGAAGCGGTGTAACATGAAAACAATCAAATCAAAATAAGGATCTTGATTGTGATGGGGAAATTTAAATTGACATACTGCATCCGGAGCATGGCATGTAGCTTCAATTGCATAAACTGCATCAAAGGTGTTGTCAGGAAGCGGCATCTTCATAAAGTCAGCCTGAATTAGAAAATAACCATAAGAAAATCAGTAACAGATATAATGTAAACTTGAGTGAAAGAACAATAAAACAACTTGACACAGAAAATTACCAACCTTCACAAAATCACAAGTCTTCTCCACTCCAGCAATGCGGTTTAATTCCTGTAAAAGGTCACATTTTTAATCAAAAAAACGAAGAAAACTTTATGGTAGTTGAGCCAAAAACTATATAACCACGATCCATCACAATTTAAAAGGATAACTTGAGAAATTCTTAAAATAGTGCCCATTTCAATCAACCCAAAGTGGTTAATAATAGATTCAAAGATCAATAAACTTACAATCAGAAACAAGAGTGTTTAACAAAAAAAGAAAAGAACAGCAAGATAAAAATACCATCTGCTGCATATGAGTTAACATATCTATTTGAGAATGAAGAGATATTTACCTTCCCTCTTGTTATTTGATATTCATTGTTGTTTAACCCAGTGACAGATGCGGAACTGCAGCAATCACAATAAAAACATAATTTGGAGTCCTTCAAGATATTTCTTACATAAGACTATAACTTGTCATTATATATTCACAAAATATATTGCTACAACTACCGTACTATCCAATGGTACATGGCAATGGTTCAACAACAGCTATGAAACACCGACAGAAGTTAGCTTACCTTACAAGATAATTGCAACATTTCCCCTCTAATTTGGACTTACTTATTTAATCAACCAAAAGAAATTATATATATATATATATATATAGAGAGAGAGAGAGAGAGAGAGAGAAACAGGCTCAATGAACAAAAACTGAGATCAGATGACTCAAGTCTCTATTATGCTCATCCATATACATACACAAATATAACAACGAAAACTAGCCTAATCAGCAATAAAGCTACAAAATAGATACACATAAACACGGGGGGAAACAGAAAAGGAAGAAGAAATAAAGCAAATAAGCATTGAAAACAAAGTGCTATGTACCTGAATCGAGCAATTTCTCTAAGTGGTCCACCAATTCCACATCCAACATCCAACACCTAAAAGAAAAGTAAAAGCTTAAGTGAAAAGTAAAACATAACAGAAAAAAGATAACTCGGAATGCAGTTGGTTCATTCTCTAATGTGTGGGAAAACCTTGTGTCCAGGCTTCAAGCCAAGTTGTAAAGCAAGAAAATGTTCATGCCTCTTTATGCTTTCTTTGAGAGACTCCCCTTTCCATCTGCAGAAACAATGATCATGATCAACAGTGACTTGAATAAGCAACTGCGCTATCTACCTTGCAGACACAACATAGAAGTGAATGAATAGATACCTGGCAGCAAAATGGAAAGATTCACCCCATCCAAACTCATAAAAGCTGGTAACCAAATCATAGTATTTGTTAACCTGAATTCATAACACCATATGAGTGTTTGCACATGCAATCAAGTACTAATTTAACCTTATCATTCCAGTAAAGCTGTGAGGGAGAATACGATATTCATTAGTTTAATACAGAATGGCAGGTATCTGATCATCTAGCTTGATGAAATTGACAACTAGATCTGCCAGTGTATGTAATACAGTCAACCAAAACAATAAAGCAAATATCCAAGCATTAAATTCATAAATATTTGCAAAAGTTGAAAATGAGATAAACTAAGGAATCGGACAGCAGGTTGGATTGCAAGATTGGAAAAAGAAGCTATTCTAACCATGTCAGTGTAGTTGGCCTTTCTCTCGTCCTCTTCACCTCCATAAAAAACATGATATTTCTCGTACCTGAATCATTAACATAATCTTATATGACATTTCAAAAACACTTAAAAAGACTCTAGAGATTAAAAGACAGTAGTTCAAGTGATCATACATAAATATTTTAACTATCAATGTCTTTGAATAAATTTCACTACATAGCCCTTCGGTTGGAGTTGGGGATCTTAACATGATTACAAATTTCGCTTTTAGAGTAAATATCAGGGCTCAAAACATCTAATCCAGATTCAATCTAACAATATCATTCCGTCGCCTAATGAAAAAAAATTAAAGAAGTGGTTGACGTAATGACGATAGTGATAATTTGAGACTCAATTAAATACATTGAAGACGTTTGTTGCAATTAAAATCATCTTTCTAAAAAAGGAAGGGATCTAGGAAAGAGGAAGAATAAACGTAAAGAATGATAAAATTAAAGCAACATTCTGAAGACAAAATAAAAAAAGATTAATGAGAAATATACTTTTCAACAGCAGAAAGGACTTCGGTTTTGTCGATCTTGCCACCGAGACCGGAAGCCAGATCAAGCGCGCCAGCCTTCGACATTCTTCTCCGTTTTCTCACTCGTCGCTACAAATCTAGTTCAACAAAAAAAAAAGAACAAATCATTAACGAAGTTAATCCATGATTCCATTAAAAATGCAGATTCTCTCCGCCAGAGAAAGGAGGAAACGAGATCAAAAAGCCTAAGCAAGTACCTTTTGAACTTGGAAAATAAGAACAATTTTGGGGGGGAAATGAGAGGAGATACTGGGTTTCTGAGTAATCTCGCAGTGTCAGTGGTAATATCAAATGTGTGTACAAAGATGGCCAGGTGCACACATCCTTTTATTTTATGTAGAAAAATTTCATAGGGCAGGGATTGGGGCAGGGGGCAGGGGACACGGGCAGTGACAACCTGCACTTTCTTAAAAGTAATTTTAGATTAGCGTCGTGTTTCTTTCGCCAACTTCTAATGGACCGTGATCCTAGCTCCGTCAGGAAAATTACAAGCAATCTAAAATATTTTATCACTCAACTTTTAATTTTTTCAGTTTAATAACTAAATTTTATACATTAAAATATTTTTGTCTCTCTAAAATATTTTATTATTATTTTTTATAATATATAATTTTAATATTATTAAATATAAAAATAATTTAAAAATATAAAATAAAACCTAACTCTCAACCATCAATTACCTTTATCCCGCGCATATCGTTTGCCATCGTCGACGGCCGTAGATGGTGGCGTTCAATCACAAATTTCACTAATCATTTCGTCTTGGCCCCTTCAGTCAGAATTTGACCTCTACTTTGCCAAAAAGTACTAGAAAATTCACGAAAAAAAAAGAAGATTGAAAGTGGGAAATTGAAATTTTCAGTCGAGATTTGCGAATTTCAAGATATTTTCCAGTGAAATAACCACCAGATTCAGACTCATCGTGTCAAAACGAGTCTCCCGATACAATTTGAAATCAAACGATTGTCGTTTCTATGGCCGACGGGGTTGACGATTCAACAACAACCATTTATTACAATACAATTTTATTATTTAATGAAAATTAGTTTTATATTTAATAATATTAATTTTTTAAAATAATAATAAAATATTTCAGAGTGACCAAAAATTTTAATGTATAAAGTTCAGTCATTAAATTGAAAAATTTTGAAAGTTAAGTGACCAAAAAAGAGTAAAAAGATAGTTGAGTGATTAACTGTATATTTTACCCTACAATCATTTATTTTACTCAGCCGGATAATTTGTCACAATTTCGGCCGATAAATTTGTGCAAAGTCCTTTACAAGATTGTGGCGAAAGTGTTGGCAAATAGATTACGAGTTGTCTTGAATGCATGTGTTGACAAGGCGCAAGGTACATTTATCCCCGAACGACAAATTTCAGATAACATCAGGTTTTACACTTTTTTCAAAGGAAACGGTCTGAAAAGCAAGGCCATTTTGCACTCAAAATTGATATGAGCAAGGCATATGATAGACTAGAATGGTCATTTTTAGAAGAAATGATGTTGCGCTTGAGTTTTGTCGAGAAGTGGGTTGAGCAAATTATGTGTTGCCTTTGAAAAGTGACGTATTCGTAGGCCTTAATGGGAGAAATAGGTGATTAGTTTCGACCCTCCCGTGGTTTACGACAAGGTGACCCTTTAAGCCCTTATCTTTTTTTTTCTTTGTGCAGAAGGTTTATCGATTCTTCTGAATGAAGCAAATAGGATCGGGGTTGTTAAAGGTGCCAGAATAGGGCGTGCAAGGTTCGAGATTGGTCATTTATTCTTTGCGGATGATAGCATCTTATTTGGAGAAGCTTCGGTTTGGGGAGCTATCAATTTGCGATCAGTTCTAAATGAGTGTGCCAATGCCTCTAGTCAGAGGGTAAATTTTGATAAATCGCTTATCTTTTTCAGTGGTAATGTAAAAATTACCTTGCAGCATCAAATTGATGATTTATTAAGGGTTCGCATAACCTCTAATCCAGAAAAATATCTGGGTTTGCCCACTGTGGTTGGAATGAGGAAAAAGGGAAGTTTTTCATTATTTTATGGATCGTTTCAACCAAAAAGTAGATAGTTGGGGGTTTCATTTCCTTACCATGGGAGGAATAGAAGTCTTAATTAAAGCTGTTTTACAAGCAATTTATGTGTATGCAATGCAATATTTCTTGTTACCTTCAGGATTATGTCGAGAGCTAGAACAAATCATGGCAAAATTTTGGTGGCGAAACAATAGGACTCGTAAAGGTACTCATTGGTGTACATGGCGATTAAGTTGCACAGATACAGATACGAGGACAGATACGAGGATGGGGACGGGGACAGAAAACGACAATTTTTAAAATTAGATGGTACGGGTACGGCGAGGGTACGACAAATATAAAATAAAATTTAATATATATAATAAAAATATATTAAAATTTATAATACAATAAGGACTAAAATTATAATTGTATTAAATAATCATTATAATTGTAGTTATTTAAATTCACTTCTAATAATTTTAAATTACTTTTTAACACTTAGATTAAGAGATTACTAAAATTAAATGACTAAATTGAACGAAAATTTAACTTTACATTCTAAATAAAGAGAAAATCAATGACTAAAATAATAAAATTAAAAGATGACATGGCTGAAATATATATTTATCCATTCCTATTTAAAGCTTGAGTGATTAAACGTTAAAATAGGTTACAAATACAATACACATCTAATATCCCACATCCTTAAAATACACAAAGCAATGAGAGAAAACATCCTATAAATAGGCATTTATCAGATAGAACAAGGAAGCAATCTAGTCTTGGCCTTTTGGCTGAGATTAAGTGTTAAGTTTATAGTTTTTAGGTGGAGTGTTTAATGTAGTAGTTTTTTAAGGATAAATTTTTAGTTTAATTATCCTTGAGCTCTTTAAATTCGGATTAGTTTAATGGTTTTTAAAATCTTGCTCACAAAGAAGATGAGGATTTTATTTTCCATTTTTTTAAGTAAATATATTCGGATACGTCCCTAGTTACGTCTCCAATAAACGTTGACCGTACCCGATATAAGTTTGATTGTCCCCGGTAAAGTTGAGATGTCCATGGGACGTCCCCTAGCCGTCCTCGCATCGTTCCCGTCTTGGGAACGTATTGGGGATGCAGGACAGCCCTAAGTTGGCGTCCCCGTGCTTCATAGCATGGCGATAGCTTACTCGCCCCAAATTGCAAGGGGGGCTTGGTTTTCGTAATCTTTGCCACTTTAACATTGCACTTCTTGCTAAACAGTGTTGGAGGCTAATAACACAACCTAATTGTTTTCTAGCACAGGTGTTGGAGGCTTTGGGATGACTCATTCAAAGTGCAAGGCCTTCTTGCCTTGGCGCTCGATCCGTCTCGATGGTTGGTGCCTCCTTGTCATATGAGACCTTAGCTCCGCTCCATGTGTGGCTCATCTCGCTCCACTCCCCGTACCATGGCTCGGGCATGTGGGCATGGTTCGGATGAACTCTTGGTGGCAACTCCACCTTGTAGGCCTTCTTGCCTACTTGCTCCGTGGCTCGGCTCATTCCTTCGCTCGATCTCATCGGAGACATGTGGATAGAACCATAGCAAGTTAGACCCAAATCTTCAAAAATTGGATCACTTACCTCGGACACAATGTCCTCGTGGGCTTGGGTCACTTTGCCTTGTCGCTACTCAAGGCAAGTGATGATGGCGGGGTCTTGGAATGGCCCTTCTTCGGTACTCTCTAGCACTTCTCCCTCGGCTTGCATGATGGTTGGAGACTTTTGGCTTGCACCTTCCATCACGGTGATTTGGCTCGGTTCCATGGGCTCATACCACTCGTCCATAGACTTTGACCACTCGGCAAACTCGGCTTGCAACTCTTCGTAGAAAAGTGCTAGCCCCTCTTCCTTAGGCATCCATGGTTCGTCATGGATTGGTAACGTCTTGGGCTCGCCTTCCTTGGCTTGCTCCACTTCATCAAACTCAGGTAAGGCTATCAGATGTTGTGTTTTGGATGGTGGCACAAGGCTCGGATGTTGCTCGATCTCACGAACCACCTTGATCCTTGGTGGCATTGTTTTTGGAAACTCCAAAGGCTTCTCGTATTTGATCTCTTCCAAGACTCGTCTCTTTACCTCGGGGACTTCCTTGGATTCTACCATGGTCTCGTCATCGTTGACTCTTATCTTGGGCACTCCCTCGAAGAAACAGATCTTTGCTAACGCCTTAGTGTTCTTGTCCACAACTCGCTTCACTGGCACAACGCATTGTTGGTGGGGATCTAAAATACACAACACATCCCTTTTGGGCAAGACAAGCGCGTCAATCCGTTAAAGAAAAGATAAACCCAAAACGAAATCGTAATCATCTAAAGGGATTACCTTGATGGATGCTTTACCGTGCCAATCTCCAATTCGAAGGTCCACTCCGTTTGCAACTCCCACAATCGATTCTTCTTTGGAATTGATGGTCTTTATCCATCCATTTACCTTCTCGACTCGAAGGTTTAGTCGCTTGGCCGCTTGCTCGGACACGAACAACTCGGATGCACCGGTGTCAACAAGCGCTTTCACCTCTTTGCCGGAAACTTTCATGTCCACGAACATAAGTCCCTTTTTTTACGGCCACTCTTGGCTTGAAGCGAACTTACCATCGCACCAAGTTGGGCAAACTCGTGCTCTTTACCATCGTCTCCATAGATGGCAGAAAGGTTCATTTTTTTCGGGCAATCCCGAACGAGGTGTGGCCCCTCACAATGATAGCACTTCACTGGACCTCGGTCCTTCATCTCCCAAGGCCTCGTGAATCGAAATGACTTGTCATTCGATGGCTTACCACTACCACTCGATGACTCATCCCTTTCACTTTCGTTGGATTTATCTCAGTTTCTCCAATCACTCAAACGTGGCTTGGACTTGGGTGATTTGTTTCGATCAACACTATGATCTTTCAAGGACTCGGCAACCGCTATTGCCTTGGAGAGTTTCTTCACGTCTCTCCTCTCTAACTCGGTATTTACCCACGGCTTTAACCCGTCCATGAAATGGGACAATGCATCTTTCTCGCTTAAGTCAGAAATTTGGAGTTGTGGCTCGCTAAACTCCCGAACGTAGTCTCGGATTGATCTCTCTTGCTTGAGATTTCTAAGCTTGGATCGCGCCTCTCTCTCGGCATCTCCGGGGTAGAATTGGTTCTTGAATTCCGTTTGAAACTCGTCCCACGTTTGAACACTAGTGCCTCCACGTTTCTTGTCGGAGGCGTCTCCACCAAAGTAAAGCATGATCAGTTAAATATATTGACGCGGTACTTACCTTGTCGGCATCCTCGATGATGCACGATGCTTTAAAGTACTGCTCAAGCCCCCACAAGAAATTCTCCACTTGTTGGGCTGATCTCGTCCCCTCGAAGTGCTTGGGCTTCGGGACATCGACTAGCACCCTCGTTGGGCTATACACTACGTCATTCCTCACGACGGCTTTGTAAACAAGCACCTCACTCTTGAGATCTTCAATCTCTTTTCTGAGCGCCGCTACCTCAGCTTGTTTAGCAAGATCTTCCACGATCTTCCTGAGTGCTTTTACTTCATCTTTGAGGGATCCGTCTTGTAGATTGACGCTTTCATTGACATCGTTGATTATTCCTTGAAACTATTCCTTGAGTTTTTCATCATGTTCGCCCAACTCCCATAGTCGGACATCAACCACATCGAGCCTACCCTTGGCATCGATCACGACATTCTCAAGGCGGGTGACCTTGTCCTCAAGTGTAGTGATTCGGTCCCTGGAACTAGTCCTCTTTGCCTTCTCAGTTTGTCGTGTCACACGTCGACCCTCGTGCTCGTTCTCGGATCCGCTGCCTGCCATCTCGACTCGGTAGGATGCGGAAAATGACTCTGATACCACTTGTCACGGGGCTAGGATTTGACTAGCTGATCTGTGCGCCTTAGTCGTCGAGCTAAGTCGATGGACTAAGTCAGCCTTCGAATTTGCTAAGCAAGAGTGCTTAGAAATTAGATAGGCGGAAGCTTGGTTGGAAAAATGGGAAGGCAAGGCAAGCGATGAAGAGAAACTTCTCAAAACTCTTACTCAAGAATGATTTACAAAGATGGAAGATGATTTACAATGGGTGGGGAAGGCTCTATTTATAGCCTTGACCCTCTCGATCTAATGGCTAAGAATGATTCGATCCAAGGGCTATGGATGAATCTTATCTCCTAAACATGGCAACTCTATCACATAATAACAAGTTGCCTAGAATACATTGACTATGACATCATTGATTTGTTGGCAAGGAAGACTTTCCCCAAGTTGGCTCCATGGTGGATAGCTTTCCTTGTGTGTTGGTCAAAAGATGAAAACTCAACAAGGGTCTTGGTCTCTTGGGCGGATTGGGCTTAGCATGGCTCGATTCTTGTGTCCAAAACCCCCTAGGTAGCATGCTTGGTGCTAAATCGGGCCCTAGGGGTGTGGGCAACTCAGATGGGCTTCCCCTAGGCCCCTTGGTGTGCACGTCGGGTGCTGACTCGGGCTCCATGGTTTGGGCAACATGGAGGGTGCTCAGCAAGGCCCCCTTGGGTGCGTGCAGCGTGCCCCCTCGGGTCCTACTCTCGTGGGCAGCACATGGGGTGCTTGACTTGGCCCCATGGTGCGCGGGAAGTGCTCCGGCTCGGCTCTCTCGGTTGCAGACACCACATGGGGTGTTGTGAATGGCCCCTCGGTGTGTGGTGTTGGCATCTACTCAGGTCCCTCGGTCGGGTGAATGGCGTGGTGTGCTAAGACACGTCCCTATGGGTGCGACTTACTCGGTCGTGTGAAGTTGGCCTGATATATATATATATTTAAACCAAAATATCATATGTACACGACATTTTTTAACATAATATGTACATGACATTACTCATAAAAAAATAGAATACTGCGTCACTTCTCGAAGTCTGAAGTGCTTATTTATGACCAATTGGTATGTATAAAAACAATGCACGTCCCAACTAGTTTCATTTTTTCTCTGGGTAGTTATTCTAAAAACTTCTTTGAATTTATATTTTTTCATTAAAGTTTTTTTGGCGACCATTTTTACGTCGTTCGACTGGTTTTTAGTATTTACGCCGATTGCATATAAATAAAACTTTTCTCTTTCGATAAGGAATCATTTGATTTTTTTTAGTTTTTTTTCTTTGTTTGGCTAGTAGGTTCGTGGGTAACCAATATAACCTTGAAAGGTGAACAATATAATCTTAAGGGTGACAATATAGTGTGTGGCCCCTATAGCTAGCCAATTATATCTAACAATATCCATAAAATTACAAAATCATTTGTACCGAATAAATTTATTTATCACATTATTTAGCATGCTCATCAAATCAGTACAACCTTAAAGGCAATTTCCTCGTAACTATAACCAAAGTAACATGACAACATTGTTCATATAATGAGATATTTCATTCAGTCATAACTTGAACTCATAAACAATGACGGATTCAGAAATATTTTTTAAGGTGGAATATTTTTTTTATCTTTTTGGTGCCTCTATTTATGTTCCTACAAAAAAATTAGGTTTAAGGTTCATGGTTAAGGTTTAATGTTTGAGTTTAGAGTTATGGTATAGGGAATTAGGGGTAGGATATAACTTTTAGGATTTAGGGTTTAGAATTTAGGGTTATGACTTAAAATTTAATTTTTTAGTACTGAGGCATGAAAATAGGCATCGAAAAGGGCTAGATGATTTTTGTCATTCAAAGTGGGCACAAGTCAAAATATTTTTGAAGATGGACACAAATCATAAAAAATTCAAAATTTTAAGGTGGACAAAAATCATAAAAATTAAGATTTTTAAGGATTAATCTATAAATTTTTTTTAAAAAATAAAACTAAATATATAAAATTTTTAAAAAATTCAGAGTAGGCACCCAAAACTTACTATGCATTCGCTGCTCATAAACCATGTAACATGTTTTCAAACAATATATAATGCATACCTACATAAATTGACCTTATCATGAAAATAATATATATATACATAATCATAACATAAAGGCTAATCACAAACCATAATTACTCATTGATTTAGCAAACTCTCGTAGAATGGTATTTACCTAGAATCCAAGTTTAACAAAATCAACCAAAAAATGAGTCCCTTTTCAAATTCAGTCCACCAATTTGTCCATCCCTTTGCTTTTAGAAGAGTATTTTTGGATTTCACTCTTGGAAGCTTTAATATAACACATGTAATATATATCAGTAAAAATATCATATAGAAGCTCATCGATGCTTAAATAAAACATATATCATATTTGGATGCCATGAAATTCATACCCAACTTCAATAACTCAAAATAGGAGAGGAAGAAGATGGAAATGGAAAGTGATATTATTTCCCAATTCTTATCTATTTATCTTTGTTCATAAACCCAAAATTCTAATGCTGACAAAACTCATTAATATTTGTTTTTCCAACACTCTTTTTCTTTTCTTTTACCAACCAAAATATCACCTAATATTCAAAATAATAATATTTCCTGATTAATAGTTAGATAAGAATCAAACTACAGTGAAAAATAGGATGATGTTGATTTTACGAGACCTAGGTTCGAGCACGTGTGTGCAAAGTGTGTGTACCTTATCAAAAAGTTACCTCGTCAAAAATTAAAAAAAATATTAACAGATACTACCATATACTCACATTATTATATGAGAACCAATTTCATTTATTGTTTGCACTTAATAATCATTTTGATTAAATTTCATTTTATTGTCTAAAATTTTTCTTTATCTACAAATTGAACCAAATATTCCAAAACTATCATTAATCATAAGGATTAATATCCAATACATTGGCGGTGGAAACTGAAAGTTTTCACAAGCGCCTTAGTTTTAGGGTATAGGGAGTTAGTTTAGGGTATATGGTTTAGGGATTTAGGTGTATGTGTTTAGAATTTAGAGATGGTTATTTCAATTTAAGGTTTATGGTTATAATTTAGGGTTTATAGGTTAGGGTTTAGTTTTTAGGGTAATATGGTGAGGATTTAAGTTTTAACCTGTAAACTCCAAATTATAACCCTAAACCTTAAATTGAAACAATTATCCCTAAATTCTAACCCCCTACACCTAAACCCTTAAACCCTATACCCTAAACTAACTCCCTATACTCTAAAACTAAGGCGATTGTGGACCGCCAGTGTATAGGATATTTATCCTAATCATAATTGATATTCAAACTTGAACCAAAATCTTCAATATCTCACATTTAGCGAAATTACTATTTTATCCCTCAAACGTTCAATCTTTATGATTTGGTCCTAAATTCCAACATTGTTATCTCAAAAGCAATTATCTTATCTCATTTTAGTCCAAATATTATTTGTTATAGGGTAAATTTCCACCGAGGCTATTAAATTATTGGTACAATTCTATTTTTTATCAATTAATTTTTGATGTGATAGTTAATTAAATTTATATAATTACACATTTAATTCTTGTTACTTATATATTCTATCAATTTGGTCTCAATTTCAATTTAATTCTCCTGAAGAAAAATTAAGACACCAAAATGACTATCAAGGGAACTAAACCCAGGCCAAATGGGTTGAAAGAAGAGCACAAACCATTGAGCCAAATCCATGAGTTGGATAATGAGTGACAACATATTTTATTAAAAGTTATGTTATTGATGAAAATTAAAGAAAGTAAAAAAAAAAATGAGACCGTAGGATTTTAACTTGTATTCACTGGGATGAGAGAGCATGAACATTACACACCGGTTGTTGTGAAGCATCTTGCAAATTCATCAGAGACCTACACTAATCTTACATCATTGGAGGGGCAATAATCTCTTATCGTCGTAGGGCGAGGTGGAAGAGTAAATATGTTATTGGCACAAGGACTTACTTTCAGGATCTTTTTCGGCAACCCGGCACGTCCATTTTGATTATCCAACTGCACAATATTAAAGGTCAACTGGATGGCCTAAGTGAAGAGTTCTCCATATGTAAACATCATTCCTAGTAAGATAGGTTTAAAACTTTAGGATACCAAAACCCAAGCCGTGTTTGTAGGAAGACATATATTCTATTCTTTCATCATACTGTTCTGACCATAGAACAGAGCAAGAGCAGGGGATAACAGGACGCTTATCCAATCACTAATCACTATGGTTTAAAGAATATAAAAAAAATATCCCTACTCAGTGTAACTTACCCTTCAACCTTTGGTGCCATTGCTATGTTCTAGGAGGCATATTCCTCGACAGGAATGGCACTGCAGCCTCACATGAAGTGATATATTACCATAACCGGAGCAGATAAACTAACCTGCTTTATTAACAACTCTTTCCATTCCACAAGTACAGAGCCATGTAACAAAACAAATGCGCACGTAGTATGAAACAATGCACCATTTAACGATCAAACACAATCACAAAACGCACAGCTATATCACAGAAAAGTAACATATACCAGGCAATCATCTTGTTACGAAAAACATAAACACAGAAAGCAGAAGGTTTGTTTCTTGAACAGCTTTGAGACAGACATCATTAATAGTGTCATTACAAAAGCTTCCCCAACATGCATTGCAGCTTTTAATTGCATCACAACAGAAAACGAGAAAAATGTCTCAAAGGTATTGGTTCATTTCCTTCTATATTCAAAACCCTAAAAGCACCAGTTAAGTGAGCTCCTCGAACATGCATTAGAAGTCCCTTGCATGCTTTGCTACCTCGTTCTACAAATTGAAACATAAAGGGTGAGGATAAAGCTCAATATAAGCACAACACCCACCAAAACTATCAAAATAGAGAATGACTTCTAACATTAACATTAACATTAATTAAATATGTCGACTCTTTAAGTAAAATGTTAGATACGTAAGAGCTTCTGAGCGCGTGTGTGCATGTGCGTGCGATAGAGAGAATTTTAATCCTAATTTGTCACAGGTTCCTGCAAATGCACCTTAACCAAATCATTCTAGTGAAGAAGTGAAAGTGAAACAACCAATTTTATGCGCAAAACTACATAAAAGCACCAATGACCAGTCTACAACAAGTAAAGGTACTTTTTTTATGGGATATACGACGATTATCATAAATTTGAAGATGCAGCAGTATAAGCACTTGAATTTCTTAATGGAATCCCAAGTTATATAATGTCAACTACATTGCAGTTGGATACAATGGCTTTGTGAAACACTACAATTTCCCCAACGCAAATGGAATTCAAATAATAGCAGTACCAGTAAGTTATGAAAGGGGGAAAAACAAATGTAACACCTCAAATGCATTCTTCAAATGATCAAGTTCCTTATCCAGGTCATTGATAGCCTGATTATAAGCTTGCATCGGAGAAGACTGACTGGTCGTGTGTATCTACGGAAATGCATCGAATCGGTTAAACCCCGGAAAAAAGCAGTCGAATGCATAAGATAAAACCAAAAATTAAAACCGTTTAGCCGTATCCAACAAAGAAAAAGACTAACCCTAACAAGGATTTTATACTGCAGAGGGTGAGGAAGCTTGTAACCAGCAAATAAAACGTTCTCATCTCTATGCAATTGCCTGATTGTTCACCACCATTAACAATAAGGTGAAAATACAAATTCTTAGCCGCTTAATCAAGCATAATAAGCAAAAAGAGGCGAAATTTCAAAGGGTTAGAAGATAGAACGAAGCGTACATTCGAAGAATGTTGCCGATGGTGTGGTCTTCTCTCTCGATAGTGAAAGTGGCGGCGTTTATTATCTTGGTGTCTCTCTCGTAAGAAACCCTAAAATTTTCAACCAACAAATACGTATCAGTGTGTGTGATAAACAGATGATTCGGAGAAAGAGAGATGGGGATAAAAAAGAGTGTACTTTTTAGTTCCCTCGGGGACGACGAATCTCTCGTAACGGTCGGGGGCGTTCATGGCTTCTTCTCCGCAAACTCTGCTCTTACCGTCCAAGGAAACAAATCGGAATGGTTTTGCTGGCTGGCTCAGACTCGGTATGATTTAATTACCGTTTATATTACAAATAAGTATCTAAAACATCCAACTTTTTCATTTAGGTACTTAAAATATTTTTCGTCAAAATAATTTTTTTATTTTTTAATTAAAATAGGTACTTAAAGCATTTTTTGATCAAAATAGATATCTAAAGTATTTTTTTTTATCTAGATTCCTAAAGTTTAACATGAGGCATTGATTAAAAAATATATTATATGCCTATTTTGATAATAAAAAAATTCTTTAGATATCTACTTTGATAAAAAAAAACATTATAAATACCTATTTTAACCAAAAATATATATTTTAGGTATTTATTTTAACGAAAAACTACTTTAAATACTTAAATAAACAATTGTATACTTTAGATATTTATTTGTGATATAAACTTTTAATTTCTCAAAACGACATAATTTAACTTTAAAGAAAAAGATCAATAATTTTTAAAGCGAGTGATTAAAAGTTTTTAGTGGACACTCTTTTCTTTCTTCTTAAATTATATGTTCAATAAAACAAATTTCCCTTCCTCCCAAGAAATTGTTGAAAAAAGTTTAGGGTAAACTACACAGATGACCACTGAACTATGAGTTTGGTGTCAAAATGACCACTATATTATTTTTGTCGCAAATGCACCACACAACTATTTAAATGGTTCCATTTTAGCCACACGCCATTAAAAAAATGAAAAAGTTGACGGAACTGTTAAAAAATTGGTATAATTACACGTTTGGTCTTCTATATTTATACAATATATCAATTTAGTCTTAATCAAATGATGACATGTGTCACACCCAATTGAAGGTGAGAAAATGTTAACAAGGAGATTGGATCCAAGGGGAATCAAACATGGGACCATAGAAAGCAAGGGGCGAATGCTTGCCACTAGACCAAGCACTTTTTTGTGCTATAAAATAGCATCTTTGATATATATTTAAGTAAACAACCTGAAATACCATGCACCAATAAAGGATATCGGAAAATCAAATTTGCCAGATATTCAGATTTCACAGTTTACATGTTTCCACATCATAAATTTTAGGAGGAAAAAACAAAAAGCACTCCCGTACCTCTCTAAATACATAACCCTAAACCAAAAATCTATATAAAAATTATAATCAGAACATATATGCATACCAGGGCCAAAGTTTTTGTTGGAGTCTAAGCTCCCAAACTTTCTAAATATCTTAGCTAATTCACCTTCCGACGAATCATATGGCAAGTTCTTTACTAACAGAACATAATTACTCCTTTTTATGCCATCCGTTTTACCAGCAGCGATCTCTTCCAAAGAAGATAGATTTACTCCAGCATTTGTAAGGGCTTTTTTGGTCTCTGATATCACTTGAGTTTCCCCCAAAACAATACGCACAGCTAGATCATCTGCTTCTCGATCAAGTAACTCACTCTTACTCACACCATATTTCCTAGCAATGTTTTCAACAACCTATTAACACAAAAAAATTAAAGAGGGCTCAACAACACAATAACAATATAATTAAGACATAAGAGCACTTCAGTAAAGCATAGCCAAAGATGAAAGTAAGACTACTATAATCAGTGCCAAGGAGAAAGAGAGATTGTTAGTTTAGTAAAACAATTTCATATCCCTTGGTAAGATTTCAGTAAAGTTAATAACCAAAGTGTGTGTGAAAAGCAGTGCAAGATCAGTGAAGTTTTTTCGCAAATGACAACATTTTTGCGCCAATGGCAAAATCTAGAACACCCTTTAAGGTCAATTAAAATAAGAAAATTGCCAAGCATTAATTTCACTAAAAAGGGAGAAATTGTGACATTCAATATAACATACTGTATCAGGGCGCATGAAAAAATTATTCCATGCTCTTGTATCCCCGCTAGCTTCAGATGCCTTCCTTTCTTTCTCTCTCTTTTGCTTGAAACTTTTTGACCCTTGGTTAGCTAAATCATCAATCCTAAGATAAAGAAATATAGGATAAATGACCATAATATATGTGAAGCAATGATAAGTTGAAACCTGGAAGACTAGAGATTGATTTTTAATAATACTGCTTACTTGTCTGTTGATTTTTTTAGTTTTGCTGGCATCACATGCAATAATCTGCCCTGAAAAATTAATTTGTCCACTTCTTCTAAAGCCCTGCAAAAATTACCCAGGTTGAACGACCATATTTGCTTTTATGAATATATCCCTAAAATATGTAAAAATATTAAAGGCTGAACGATCAGATTTGCTTTTATATTAGCGAAATCAGAGAACAAGAATAAATTAATAGGTTAATAATTAAAGGTCCCAGAATACCAGCATTCATTTAATATTTAGCAGATGAAGAAACCAAATGGATCTTGTAATATATATGTAGTAGAAAAATGGGAGTTCTGAAAGTTCTACAATTTAATGTATGGTAAGCCTTAGAATTTGTGCCCATGAAAATGTTATCAAGTCACTTTTTTTGGGCACTAATACTATATAAATATATATCAAATATGTTATTTTATAGTACAAAAAGGTGCTTGGCCCAGTGGCAAGCACTCGCCCTTTGCTTTCTAAGGTCCCAAGTTCAATTCCCCTTAGATGCAATCTCTTTGTTAACATTTTCTCACCTTCAATTGGGTGTGACACGTGTCACCATCTGATTGGAGGTGGAAAATTAATTAAATAAATTAAATAAAAATAATTAAAGACTTCCAATAAGGTGGTGACACGTGTTACTATCTTATTGAATAATTAATTTATTTTATTAGATTAAAATTAGGACTAAATTGATATATTGTATAAATATAGAGGACCAAATGTGTAATTATACCAATATTTTTAACAGTTCCGTCAACTTTTTCGTTTTTTTAACGGCGTGTGGCTAAAATAGAACCATTTAAATAGTTGTGTGGTGCATTTGCGGCAAAAAATAATATAGTGGTCATTTTGACACCAAACTCATAGTTCAGTGGTCATATGTGTAGTTTACCCAAAAAATTAAGGAAAAAGGTAAATTACACTGTCATTGTATTATAAGTATGTTCACATATCAGGTCATCATATTTTAAAAAGTTACGATCATGTCACTCTATTTATTGATTATAGCAATCAGATCACTTTATCATTCAGTGTGTAATGGACGTTGATTTTTTTGGGTAAATTTAGATTTTGATCATTGAACTATGAGTAAGCTTACATTTTTTATCACTCAATTTTCGACTGTGCGTTGTTAGAATATAATAAGTTGTTAATTTATTAGTAGTTTGTTAGGATGTTAGTCAATTAGTGTAATATTAGTTCGGGCTATAAATACCCAATATATCATTGTAACCAAAAAATAATGATCTATTGATAAAACTTTTAGATTATACTTCATTTCTCTTAAACACTGTTAGTCAGGATTTATCTGCTGGCATTGTATTTGCTTCTAGTGCTGCTCTTGTGTGGTCTGATTTGCAAGAACGATTCGATAAAATTGATGGATCTAGAGTTTATTTTTTGCACCGTGAAATCAGTTCTCATGTTCAGGGTACATCTTCCATTTCTGTTTATCACACACGCCTTCGTTTACTTTGGGATGAATATGATGCCATTGCTCCTTTTGCTCTTTGCAATTGTGAATCCTCCAAGAAAAATGCTGATAATCGTACGCAGCAACGTCTATTTTAGTTTCTCATGGGACTCAATGAGTCTTACTCGATGGTTCGCAGTCAAATTCTGCTTATGCGTCCTTTACCATCTGTGAATCAAGCATATTCGATGCTTATTCAAGAGGAGGGACAGCGATCCACTGCTGGCCAATCTTCCTTGCTCGTTGATCCTACTGCATTATACTTCGGTGCATCTTCCCGCAGAAGGTTTTCTGGTACGTGTGATTATTGCCATATCAAAGGCCATAAGAAGGAGACTTGCTATAAGTTGATTGGTTATCCTGCTGATTTCAAGTTCACCAAACGCAAGGGTCCTTCTGCCAACAATGCTAGGGTTGAGGTGGTTTCTGATTCCCCACCTGTTGTTGATTCTCCCTCACCTCCTTCTTCAGTGCCAATTTTCACTCCAGAACAGTATAAACAAATTTTGGATCTCCTTGGCCAAGGCTCTAGGGTGCAGGCTTCTGCACACATGGCAGGTACCTTTTTTGGTCCTTCTTCTACTGATTGGATCCTTGATACGGGGGCCACTAATCACATGACATTTGATCTTAAGCGTTTGAATTCTCCAGTTGCTTGTGCTTCTCCTTCCTTTGTTCAGTTGCCAAATGGTAAAACCACTTCGATTGCTCATATTGGTTCTTGTTTCATTTCTTCTTCTCTTTTTTTGTCTAATGTATTGCATGTCCCTGACTTCCATTTTAATCTTTTATCTGTTTCTCAACTCACAAAAGATCTCAATTGCTGTGTGCTTTTATTTCCTCATTTTTGCCTTTTGCAGGACCTTTGCAATGGACGGATGATGGGGATTGGTAAGGTCAAAGGAAATCTTTACACGTTCCATTCCTCTCCACTTGCCTTGTCCTCTACTCCACCTTCACAACCATTGTTTGTTTCTTCTGAATCGTGTTTTTCTTCTAGTTCTTTACCAACTTCTAGTGTCCTATGGCATGCTCGCCTTGGTCATTCCTCTATAACTACTATGAATAAGTTGTCTCAACTGGATTGTAATTTCTCCCATTGTGATCATGTTAAACACTGTGGCATTTGCCCTTTAGCAAAGCAGTCTCGTTTACCTTTTCCCATTAGTGTTTCTCGTGAGACTCAACCTTTTTCTCTTTTACATATTGATCTTTGGGGTGCCTATCGTGTATCTACACCTAGTGGCCATCGTTATTTTCTTACTATCGTGGATGATTGTACCCGTATGACTTGGGTTTATCTTCTTCGCCTTAAGAGTGATGCCATTGTTCTTCTTAAAGATTTTGTCACTTATGTTACTACTCAATTTTCTTCCTCCATTAAAACAATTCGCAGTGATAATGGCTCGGAATTTTTTAATACTACTGGCCATGATTTTTTTACCTCCAAAGGTATTGTTCATCAACGTTCTTGCGTGCACACCCCACAACAAAATGGGGTGGCCGAGCGTAAACACAAACATCTTCTCAATGTTGCGCGTGCCCTTAAATTCCAATCTCATGTCCCTATAAAATTTTGGGGAGAGTGTGTGTTAACAGCCTGTTACCTAATAAACCGCTTACCTACTTCTGTTTTGGGGTGGAAATCACCGTTTGAAATGCTTTATAATCGAGTTCCAAATTTATCTCATCTTCGTGTTTTTGGCTGCCTTTGCTTTGCCACAGTGCTTAACAATCACGATAAGTTCACTCCTAAAGCTACTTCTGCTGTGTTCATGGGATATTCTCTTCATCAGAAGGGTTATATTCTCTTTAATATTACCTCCAAAACCTTCTTCATTAGTCGTGATGTTGTATTTCACGAACATATCTTTCCATTTCAATCCAGTGATTCTACCTCTCCTTTGTTTCCTCTTACTTCTTTGCCATCGGTTGATCATAACTTTCTTCATATTCCAGTAATTCCTGTCCCTGAGCAACCTCACTCTTCCCCACCTACTGCTCCTACTACAACTTCACCCTTGCATCCTGAGTCTTCACCCTTACCTACTGCCACTTCACCCTTACCTTCTGAGTCTTCACCTTTGCCTACTGCCACTTCACCCTTACCTAATGAGTCTTCATATTTACCTACTGAGTCTCCACCCTTGCCTACTGAAATTTCACCTTCACCTCTTGTTTCTCCTATTATTCCCTCCATTCCTTTACGCAAATCCACTAGGGTTTCTAAGCCTCCCAACTGGTTATCTGATTTTGTTTGTCCTGCCACTTCCTCTTCATCTACTTCATTGCTCACAGGTTCGTATCCCATTTCTTGTTGCATTGGTTATAATCATTTATCTTCTACTACTCGTAATTTTGCTATCTCTTTATCCTCTATTGTTGAACCTCATTCCTATCAAATGGCAATTACTGATCCTCGGTGGGTGGAAGCCATGCAACTTGAAATTCAAGCACTTGAGGCCAATGGCACGTGGGCTGTGGTTGATCTCCCTCCTGGGAAGAAAGCGATTGGCTGCAAGTGGGTGTATAAGGTGAAGTACAATTCCGATGGTTCGATTGAACGCTTTAAGGCTCGGCTGGTCGCTAAAGGTTATAATCAACGTGAAGGAATCGATTTTCATGACACCTTCTCTCCTGTTGCGAAGCAAGTTACTGTCCGTACTGTTATTTCGTTGGCTGCTATTTACAACTGGCCTTTACTTCAAATGGACGTCTTCAACGCTTTTTTACAGGGTGATTTGCATGAGGAGGTCTATATGACCTTACCTGAGGGTTTTCGCAGCCAGGGGGAGTGTCGTTCATCTCGAGTTTGCAGGCTGCTCAAGTCATTATATGGTTTGAAGCAGGCTTCTCGTCAATGGAATCTGAAGTTGACAGAGGCTCTTGTTGCGAATGGTTATTCCCAAAGCTTGTATGATTACTCGTTGTTTACTAAAGTTCAGGGTGCCAAAATTGTCATCATGCTCATTTATGTAGATGATCTTCTACTTACTGGCAATGATGAAGGAATGATTAAAGAGCTCAAGGAAATATTACACTGTAATTTCAAAATGAAAGACCTTGGCAACCTTAAATATTTCCTTGGTATTGAAGTGCTGCGTTCGAAGGAAGGTATTATATTGCATCAAAGGAAATACGCACTTGAGTTGATAGCAGATTCAGGCCTAGGGGGAGCACGTTGTGCTTCAACTCCTTTGGATCAAAGTGTAAAATACACTGCAGCAGGTATTGATAAAGATATTCGTGACAACTCCATGGAAGATTTACTTGAAGATGTGGGAGTCTATCAACGGTTAATAGGGAGATTACTCTATTTAACACATACACGTCCAGACATCATTTTTGCCGTTCAATGTTTGAGTCAGTTTATGCAAGCACTCAAAAAGATTCACTATGAGGGAGCATTGCGTATTGTTAGGTATGTTCGACAGCATCCTGGCCAAGGGATTTTCCTCTCAGCTAGCTCTAAACCTGTGTTGACATCATATTGTGACTCGGATTGGGCTAGCTGTCCAATAACACGTCGTTCTGTATCTGGATTTTGTGTCAAGCTGGGAGACTCCTTGATTTGCTGGAAGTCAAAGAAGCAAAGCACGGTTTCTCGATTTTCAGCGGAAGCTGAATACAGATGCATGGCCACTACGGTTGCTGAACTTGTTTGGTTGAAAGGCCTAATAGCAGAACTGGGAATCAAGCACGATGCACCAGCAACATTGTTTTGTGATAGTCAGGCAGCTTTACAAATTGCTGCAAATCCAGTTTTCCACGAGCGAACGAAGCATATAGAGATCGACTGCCATTTCGTGCGTGAGAAGATTCAGAAAGGGATTGTTCAAACATTCCATGTTTCCTCCAATGAGCAACAAGCAGATATTTTCACGAAGAGCTTAGGGGTTGCTCAACATAATTACCTTGTCAGCAAGTTGGGGATGAAAGATATATATCATCCTCCAACTTGAAGGGGAGTGTTAAGAGAATAGACTGGAAGATGGTTTGTTATATAATTAGTTACGTGGTTAGTTGCATGAGCAATTAGTAAATGTACAGTTAGTTAGAAAGTTAGCAGGATAGCTAATTATCTCTGTATATATATATGATGTAATTCCTTAGATTACATAATGAGAGCTTCTTCATTCTCTCGCAAATATACAATTCTACACTTCATAAAATCTCAACACTTTTAGAATACACAATTTCTAATCACCGTTCTTCCTCACTCAAAGACTACATATGTTCATCGTCCGGCCACTATGTTTGCTTTCTCACATGCGTTAATTTTTTTAGATTTTCTTTTCTACCTTGTCACAAGTTGATATAAAGATTAATTCCTCGTTAGCTTTGTGTTATTCTTAGACAAAAGTTTCGATGCTTTTTTACACTTGATGATTGTAAAGAAAAACGGAAAGTATATTTTTTATGTTTGAATTGTTGTATTACCGTATACTTCCATTGTTTGTCTTTTTACAATCATTGTCGCCGCTAACAACCAAAGACATTGTTCAAAATGTTTTATATAATAACACGTCTCTCTTAATTTAAATATTAATCAATTATTTTGTCCACGTGAAGAGAGATTAAGATGAACTTGTTTGTATTATTTATGATTAATAATTGTTTTAGTTTGGGTGCATATGTTTTGTTTGGTTATGGAAAGGATCTCCCACGAGGGATATCAAGCATCAATGTTTCATTGCTTTATTTAATGCCTTTACCAAATATCGACATCATGTATTGTTAAGGACATTTGATTCTTATTTTATTCACTTATTAAGATAAATATATATTTTAATACTTAAATTTGGTTTTAATGTATAATTTGGTACTTAATTTTTTTATCTAAGTAAATATCTAAATTTGAGCAAGCGTTGATGGTCGGTTGGTCAGAGCTGCTCACCTGCTCCATTCTCATTCTCTTTAAGTCTCGGGTCTAAGACCCAACATAAGCATTCTTTCCCATAGAGTCTCCCCTTCTAGGTAGAAGTAGAAATAATATTTGTCTAAAAAGTAAAAATCTATATTTGTTTTTCCAAAAAAATCTAAATTTGACTATAAAATTTAACCTAGTACATAAACTTTTTTAAATCTAATTAGACACTTGAATTTGGCTTTTTAGGTTTAAATTGGTACTTAAATTTGTTTTTTATTCAAATAGATCCAAATAAATCATTTATCATAATACAAATTTGAGTTAAAAAGTTAAATTTAAATACCAATTTAAATCAACCATTAAATTCAGATACTTAAACCATAAAAATTTTAGGTATTGCACCTTAAAATCAAGTTAAGTTACCAGAATATATATTTATGTTATAAATGATTTTTTAACTTTTATTTATTTTATTAGTACAATTCCATTAAAATAGTTTTTATTAGAATTATATATTAAAAATTATTACATTTTTAATATAATTTAAATTATTTTCCCTTTTCAGATATTAGTATAAATATAAAGAAAATATTAGAAAAACTGCTCCTAGAACAAGTGGCATGAGCCACCTATATACTATGGATTTTTCTAGCATGCGGCCGCCTAATATACGGCTAATATACGGCGTTATCGGAAACATGATAAGGTATATAATGTATTCGGTAAAGCGGTACCGGATATGTTGATATGAAATGATGTATCCGATAAAAAATAGTAAAAAAATGAATAAATAATGGTAACCGGTAATTTGAAGTTAACGGTCAGACATAAAAAACCGGTAGCGTCTAATTTGTTATAATGTATTCGGTAAGCGGTACCGGATATGTTGATTTCGAAAGTATCCATACTTTTGAAAAGTTTAACGAAACTTGTTATCAATATATCCGGTAGTAGGATAACATAATAGGTAGCCAATAAGAATCGATACCTTATACAAAATTATCGATATTTTAATAAAAACATTGGAACTGGTTCAATTGTGGGTCGATAGTATGGATACTTAAATAAAACATATGGATAGTTATATTAAATGTTTCGATACGTTTATTAGAAGTATGTATACTTTCTTTTACTTGCAGGCAAATTATGAATACTTATATCAAATGTTTGGATACTTCTATCAGAGGTATGAATACTTTCGAAAAAGTATGGAAAATTTATAAAAATTATGGATACTTCTATTAAATCGTTTATATGAATTAGAATGAAGGAAAAAGATTACAAAAGCAAAAGATTAACAACAAATTAGACGGCAACGGAAAGAAAAAAAGAAATTGAGAAGAAAAAAAAGACTCCTCCCTTCAAGTCCCCCTGCCACCCCTTTTTTTTTAAAACCAAAACAGAGATCAGACCCCTCTTTTTCAGATCCAAACCAAAATCGAAATCCCTTTTAACCGAAAACTAAAAAAGAGCGAAAATCCAGCCCCCTTTTGAAAAAAACTAGTCATGAAGCTACTTGGGGCTTTTGATTCGGAAAAGGGAAGTCTTACCCTTCCGCTCGACGGCTCACCCGATATGGTCTCGGAGGAGACCAAAGAGCTTATCACCGGCGAGAGGAAACGGAGAGGCAACGGATCTACACCCGCGAAGGTAAAAACTTTAACCTTCTGTAGTTGTTTTTTTTTTGAACGTTTGGTTTGCATGCAATGAGAAGACAAAGGAAAGGATACCTCAGAAGGTTTTTGTTTTTATTGCTCTCTGAAAAAAATCCGAATGGGTTTCTTGTTTACAAACTCTATGTGCTCACTCTCTGTTTTTTTGCTATTGATCTCCTCCCCTGTTACAATTTTGTTTCGGTTTCCTATATAACCGAAAATAAAAAGGTAATCTGTAGAAAATTAATTTTCTCTGAGGCTCTGTCTGGTTGACCTTGCATTTTGATTTATTGTTCTTTGTTTTTTTGCTCTTGTTTTTTTGCTATTTTGGGTTCTGATGCTCTTGTGTTTTCTCTGTGCATGTTGTCGGATTTCCCTGTTGGGAGAGGCAGCAGGGCGTGCCGGTGCAGGGGCAGACGGATGGTCACAGGATCGGCTACGCGCGCGTGGTGGGAGCCGGGGAGACGAGCGTGCGGAGCGTGGAGATCTGGAACCTTCTCTTGGTCATCCGGGACCGTTAGATCGACTCGATCTAACGGCTCAGGTTGCGCGGCGTTTGATCATACGATGAGCATCTAGGTTTTTTTTTGGGACTAGATCTAGACCGTCAGATCTCAGCAGATCTGACGGCTGTAGATAGCGGCGGCTGCATCAAAGAGAAAGGGGAATTAGGGTTTTCTTGAGATCGAATCTGGACCCTTGATCTGAGACCAGATCCAAGGGCTGTAGAGTATGGCGGCGGCTGCACAACAAAGAGGATAATTAGGTTTAGATTTCTAGGGTTTTATTAGGTTTGGGCCTAGAACGGGCTTGTGTAATTATTTATTATGTTTTTTTTTGGGCTTTTAATGTAAATGGACTGTTATTTATATAATTATAGTTTGGGCTTCAATTTATTTATGTTTTTCTTTTATCTTCATTATAATGATATTAATAATAAAAGATATTAATAATAATAATATACGGTAATAATCTTAATAACTATAATAGTAATAATTATAATGATGATAACAACATAACTAGATCATAATACTAGTATACGATATTAGCATAAATAATAATAAATAGTAATAATAGATACTCTAAAAGTGATAATATATATTATTACTTAATTATACTTATCTAATATGTCACATGCACCTATATATACAATAAACAACACTCATAATAGTAAGGTATTAATATGTATGACATATGTATATATATATATATATGTATGGATTCTTTTTTTTTCTTTTTTTCTTTTTTATATTTCATAACAGCCCAATATAAGCCCATTAACAACACAAACTTAAAGGGGTCCGATGTCCGGACAAAATTAGTGTTTACAACTGGTTATGCAGACGCTGAGCATCTAGATAACCTCTTGCCGTGCTCTCAAAAATCAGAAGGCTCATCCCACGATGGCCTTCTGGACCGTATGAATGGCGAGCCTTGGCAACAGCACCATAGGAACTGAAATGGTCGAGAAGCTGTTGGTTTCCCATACCAATCCACTGAAGCAAGCAGAAAATTTAAAAAACAAGTTAAGTATTAAAATATAATATTAATGAAAACATAATTCAGAGAAGTTATATAACTACCTTCCCATCTCTATCTCTATGAAGCTGTGTGTTCATAATCATCACCATGGGTGGCCAGAGTATTTTGTGATGAGGTTCCTGGTTGCTTGAAGGCGGGGGGGAGACAATAGCAGCATCATTAATCAGACCACTCCATTGGCCTGAAGCTTGACGTTGAGGTTGAGGAGTGGCCGAAGTACCCCTTCTTCGCAATTCCTCCTCCAACATCTGACTCAGGAGGTGATGAATTTTCAGCTTTTCTCCTCCTTTGGTTTTTGCATGGGTGAGTAGGGACTGAAGGCCACCAAACGACTTGAAGGCACCAGGACCTCCGTGGCATGCTGGACACAGCCATTTCGTAGTAGGGTCATTGACAGAGTGCATTCGATCGAAGGCCTCGAAGAAACTCCTGAAGCATTTGCTGGATTTCAAAGCCTCGTGGCTTAGTTGTTCGTCATTATCAGAATCTGAATCAATATAGAAATCATCATCACCGTTTGATGATGTCTCGAAATCAATCTTCCTCTTTGCCAAAGGCTGAGGATTTTTACCCGAACTTCTTCTTGAACTCATTGTAGAATAGAAGATTGTGAAAGAGAACTGATTATAAAAGTAAAGGAAAGGGTTTAGTAGATTAATTTGAAGATGTTGTGAAGAGTAAATAGAGGAGTTGTTAATTTATAGGCAAATTCCGATTGGGAGGGAAAGTGATAATGCTTGAGACTGAAAAGGCAGAGATTCGTTCGTTCTCCTCGTTTCCCGGGTTATAGAAATAAATGAGGAGAAGGTACATGAACAGAACGGTGCATGTGATACGTTGGAAAGACGCGAAAATGAAAAGGTAGAATCAGATTCGTTTTTCTCCTCGTTTCCCGGGGTTATAGAAATAAATGAGTAGAACTAGGAGAACTACCCAATAAATGAAGGTCATGAAGGGTGCATGCGTGATACAAGTGAAAAGACACGATACTGAAAATGAAGAATCAGATTCGTTCCGGGGATAATAGGTTTCAGCTTTATACAGGATGAGCAGTAAACGGTGCATGTGATACAAGTTAAATGACATAACACTGGAATGCAAAGTTGTAGAAGTGTATAATGAAAACGGTAATAATAAACCGGATACATTGATGTAATGAATAAAGAATACAGTAAAAATATACCGGAAACATTAATGTTTTTGCAAACGTATCGATAATTACATTAAAACATGGAAAAAAGTATCGAAAATCTTGTTCCCATTAAGCTATGGCAAGCCTTAAGTTATTGTTAATTATCGATATTTTTGTAAAAGCATCGATATTTTCGAACGATATTCGAACCGGAAACATTGATCTTCTCTCAAAAGTATCGGGTTTTTAATTAATAGTGTGTAAATCGTATCGAAACTGTTGTTCCAATATGCAATTGGGATCCATATGTGAATTAAAATTATCGATAATTGTTTGCAAGTAGGATTAAAGTATCGAAAATTTCGACCATAATTGCTAACGTAGCATGTAATTTTACAACAGTATCGAAACATTTTCAGAAAGGGGGAATAATGTATCGAAACTTTATTTGGAGGCAGTGGACAAGTAAGGGATAAAGGATGAAATAAGACGTCATATAAAATAATTGGAAGATAATTTCAGAAGTTTATTGTTAATCTGAATCATCTTAGTCAGTGGACACGTCTAAACTTAGGTTTAGTTCTTCGATCAGCTGTTGTTTTCTTTGTCGATGCCTGTACATAAAAAGTTGCAGCCCGTCCGCAGCCGCATCAACATCCGGTGAAGACTGTGCGTGTTCAGTGTTCGGATCAGGTTGTACGGGTGCAGACGAACTACCTTCGCCGGCGTTGACGTCGTCAAACTTAACATGTAAATCGACGTCTGTAGCTCCGACAGAATTGAGGCGGTCATACATGTTACGAACGTCTGTTTCGTTCGTAAGCTTCATAACGTAGTGCGTTTCGTTTGCTGACGGTGTTGGGATTCGACATTCCATGGAAGAAATATGTTTGTCGCCGTGTTTACTAACCTCGATTGTTGTCAACTGTATTAAATCTTTCAGTGACATTTTGGCGGTGATTGTTGACTGAAAATGAGTATCGAGAAAATGAAATGTTGCCTGAAATTTTGCCATAAGTTGAGCGAAATATTTGGTGTTTAGAGAGAATTTGGAATGAGTAAATGATGGTGGAATTCGTGGGTATTTATAGGAAAGAAAAACACCACATAAGTAAATTTAAGTGGAATGAAAACTTTAATTCGCATTTCATTTAAGAAAACTTTCAACATGTATTCTTTAATAAGTAAATTCAGAGAATCCTTTGTGCCTGAAAGTATCGATAATTTTATAGTAACCGACAGAAAGTATCGATCAGACTCGTGTTGTTATGATGGAATTTTACAACAGGATCGAAACATTTTAAGTACGTTGGAAAAATGTATCGAAACTTTAGTTCCAGTAACCTCGGACAATCCTGTGTGCCTGAAAGTATCGATAATTGTTATCGTGAAGGACAGAAAGAATCGATATTTTCGAGCAGATTCGGTAACGTATCATGGAATTTAACAAAAGTATCGAAACATTTTCAGAAAGGGGAATAATTGTATCGAAACTTTAGTTACAGCAACCTATGAGAATTCATTGTTTCTGAAAGTATCGATATATTTTATCGTGAAGGACAGGAAGAATCGATATTTTCGCGCAGATTTGGTAACGGATCATGGAATTTTACAACAGGATCGAAACTTTTTCAGTAGGCGGGGAAATTGTATCGATAATAGACTACAATTTATTGCACGTTAACTTTGTAGGAAGGAAGAAATAAATGCTCTTAATGCTTTCAACAACCATCAACCACCACAACCTACCGAATTTACTACCTGAAAATGAAAGCAACACAACGACAACAGAAGTCATTTACAGGAAAAGGTTGGACCACTTCAAAAAATCGTGTTTAAGAAAATGGAAGGTACTCCATCCAACGATGTTAATGGTAGCGGGAATTTGCAAGACGAACAGTTGATCGTTGATGATTCGGAACGGTTGGTAGGTCAGCTCTTTTCTTCACGTGAGGAAGCATGGAATTTTTACAAGGCATACGCAATAAAACATGGTTTTAGTGCACGTCGAGGAACAACACGGCTGGATGGCGAAGGGAATGTGAAGACACATGAATTTTGTTGTTCAAAAGAAGGGTTTAGGTGTACGAAAGTCGAAACTGTTAATCGTCAACGATCTCATACGCCACGCACACGAACAGGATGCAAGGCCAAAATCGTTGTCACATCAACAACAACAAAAGATCAGTGGGTTATAAGTAAGTCTTTCCACGAACATAATCATGCATTGTGCACACCTTTTATGACACCATTTATGCGTTCAAATAGAGGTGTGACTGAGGCTGATGTGGCTGAGGCAACAGCGTTGAAAGATGTTGGTGTAGGTACATCAAAGGTAATGAAATATTTCATGAATCAGGCAGGGGGATTTCATAATGTTGGATTTACTAGTAAAGACCTGTACAATGCACTTGATAGAGGTAAAGCAAAGGAGCTTGTCAATGGGGATGTGAATGCACTCATTGCTTACTTTGATTACAAGAAAGAAGATGATCCGGGGTTTTTTATGACATACTCCACAGATGAATCAGGGGCATTGTAGCATCTTATTTGGGCTGATTCAACATCGAGATCAGATTACACTTGCTTCGGTGATGTTATTGCGTTCGACACAACTTACAAAGGTAATTACTATGCACGACCAATTATGCCTATTGTCGGTGTCAATCATCACCATAGCACAATAGTATTTGCTATTGTGATCATAGCTGACGAAACGACTCAATCGTTCGAGTGGGTGCTGCGAAATTTTCTACAAGCCATGATGAATAAAGCGCTTCTTTCAGTTGTGACAGATGGGGATAGGGCAATGCAGAGGGCTATCAAATGTGTTTTCCCTTATGCGAAGCACAGATTATGTTCCTGGCATCTATCTCGCAATGTACAAGCTAACATTGTTGACAGCAAATTTAGCACAACATTTAATAGATGTATGAGTTCGTGGTGGACAACCAGCGAATTTGATAGTGAATGGTCTAGGGTGATTTCTGAATTCAACGTCGAAAACCATCCATGGGTGATAGAGAAGGGAAATACTCGGAACTTATGGGCTCAAGCATATCAAACGGGTCATTTCTTTGCGAATTTGCGATCCACACAAAGATGCGAGTCCTTGAATGCTGCACTCGGACGTGCCCTGATACAGAAGAAGACATATGTAGACGTAGTTCGTACAATTGAACAAACTATTGGTAAAATTCGTATCAACGAGTTGCAAGCAGATTGCTTAAGTTCGCAGACAACGCCCTTCCAGATCACTAAACTCAAAGACCTAGAAAGCAATGGTGGTGAAATTTATACGCGAGCATCATTTGGTATCTTCCAAGAAGAACTTCAAGAGGAGACCTTGTACCGGATTGACGAACAAATTCAGTCCTTATCAGATGAGTGTATGTATTTTGTTCTGTCAAAGTACAAGGAAAAGAACATTAGATTTGACGTATCTGTTGATGTTGTCTCGGAATCCGTCACATGCTCGTGTAGGAAATTTGAGACAGTAGGAATTCCATGTTCCCATCAACTGCATGTTCTGAAGCACTTGGATTACACATGTATTCCAAAGTCGTTGATTCTAACTCGATAGACCAAGGAGGCGAAGGCTGCTGCACCAAGTTTCCTTGACTTCAATGTAGCACATGAAGCTATGCAAATGGCATGGTTCGCGGCCCTACGTGCAACGTCAAGTCGTTTATGCTACTTTGCATCAAAGACAGATGCATCTTTCATAACCGCAAGAGATGAGATGAAAAGACTAACTGCCGAATTTGAACACTCGTTCGGTTTGAAAGATTCAAGTAAACGACGAAATGTTGATAATGGAGTTCGCGTTGGCGACCCTAAACGAAGAACAGGAAAGAGAAAAGTAGTCCAAAAGAAGATGGTCCAGAAGAAAAGTAGGCAATGCTCTTTCTGCAACATTGAGGGACATAACAGAGTAACGTGTCCTAAATTAAAGCTGGGTCTGGATTCTTGTACACAACCTACCTCGAGTGACTTTTTTGACAACGATGATGAATGGTCTTACGGCTCCGGAGATGAGTCTTGTAATGTAAGTTACTTTATCTATTCTACAACATATTGTCTTCAATTGTTTGTTTATGGTTAATTTTAATATCAATCACTTGTTTATGTCTCAGGGCAAGGAGGACATTTGGAATACAGCAAGTACCGATCAACAGACATTGTGACTACATACAACCAGGGGCGGAGGTAGAATTTTTTCTAAGGGGTGTCATTTTTTGAACGGTATTTAAGAGGGGTTAATTTTTTTATAAAGAGGTGTCATTTTATTTATAAATAGGTGTGAATTATATAATTTTCAATTTGTTCATATACAAATTATATAGAAAAATACGATTTCCAAAAAATTTTGGGGTGTCATCAGACACCCCAATCCCCTTGGTGGCTCCGCCCATGCATACAACAATATGATATAACATTCAAATGTCTAAAGGGCTATTTTTAACAAATTCGGGTACAGTACTATGGTCATTCGCCAACTTTTCGAAAAATTCTCGGATGCTTCCGCCCTTTTCTGTGGATATATAAAAATAAGCCAAATTAGCAGACTGTCAACATCTTCAATATATAAATAAACCAATGGAATAAGTCACATATGTAACTGTCATACCTAACGCATTGTCGTTGCAAGATGATTGGTTATAGGGATGCGGACATATGTAGCTGTATTCCTATACAGAAAACATAAATTAACAAAATAATAGCATATTACGTTATTAATAAATTGAATGTCAAAAATATTACTCACTGGATTATGCCTCATTTTCTCGGTAGAATCATCCACCAACAGTGTATTCTCCTCTTTGAATTGAGGATACTCATTCCAAACTTGATGCAAGTCTTTGCAGAAGGTGTATTCCTCTTCCTCTTTGCACTTTGATTGATCCTGTTTATAGTAAATTGTAAAGCACAAATTTGTAAGAATCATAACAAATTCAATGTCAGTGCCAAATAAGAAGCATCTTACCCAGATGAATATATATCGTTCATATTGTACGGGTAGTTTGTTAAGAGCAAGGTCAATGTTATGCCTGCAATCGTGAACAATTACCACGATAAACTTCAAAATCTTTAAGAGGTCAACGTTAAATGTTAACAATTTTAATCATAACGGTGCTAACCTTAACTTCGATGACCATATTCCAACAAAAAAATTCTCTAAACAAAATTGCATAAATTCTTCTACACCTGGCCTCAGTATAACATCTACAACATGAAAAAAAATTCAACATTATTGTTTTCTTTATAGCCGAAAACAAATTTGCAGACATTTAATTACCTCTGGGAGTTTGTTTTGTATAATATGCAAGGACTCCGTTGACATCAAAAATGACAAGTTTTTTGTTCTGTGTTACAGAAATCATATATCTGTTGGGGTCTTCACTGTCATCATCATCTGAACTGTGTACCTCTTCATCATTCTCCTCTTCAGGCACCGTATCATCCTCTTCATGCACAACTGGATTCTCCACTTCTGTTATAAGCATGTCAATAGTCAAATAACCGAATGTGAATAGTAAATTTAAAGTGTTATTTTACCTATGGGTTTGTATTTGCTTTGAAGCCATTGATTACGGAAGTTGGAGAAGTCAGCACGAAGTGAGGAAATATCTGCTCGCATTTTTCCTATTTGGTCATTAATATCGCCAAAACGAGCATCCATATGCTCGCGGAAATGAACCATGTAAGCCATCATTGACTTCATGGTAATCACCCCTTCGATCTCATCTTCTTGCATCCGCTCGTGGGGTTCTGCTTCAACTGTCACCACTTGGTCGTTGCCTTGTTCCGCTCGAATTACACATTTGTTTATCCAACCGACGTTTTCAATAAAATCGTATCCCGCTTTTGTCAAGGTAATCATGTCGATCTTCCGGGATAGTCGAAGAGGGCAGTCAAGATTGAATTCCACTCCTTCCTTCCTCAATATATGGCAAATTATGCATCCATATGGTAGTGAGGTTGTAATGGAAGCACCCTTCTTCACTATATGTAGAATTGTCTCATATATCAGTTTTGCTATGTTTGGAGTGGTTCTTGATTCATATTTAGACAACCACTAGTAATCAGTATCTCGAATTTGTGAAAATTTCCCACCGGACGGCCGAAGAAACCAAGTGACAAGAAGGTGGAACAATCTGCCCTCCGCACCAAGGTTAATGGGACTATTCCGATCAACACGTTTCATGGTAGGTTCTAAAACATGTTCATCGGAATCTCCTACATTCTTCACTCCTATACCAGCAGCAATAGATGACGCATCTATATATATCTCCTTACCCATGACATGAGTCGTAATTCCTAATATTTTTCCCGTACTAGGCTGGAGGTCTAATTTTGCATTACTGTAGAAAACTCTAACCAGATTGGGGTAATATTTTGGTTCTACACCAAGCAGTTCAAGCCAGCCCCAATTTGTAAATGTTTCTTTAAACCCAAATTTGTTTTTCTCATCGAAGAAGAAGTCCAAGTCAATAACACGTTCTGGACGAATCTTCCTCGTTTTGAAATTGCTATCATATGTAAGTTTCTCATCGGTGCTTCTAAAGTTTTGCGATTCAAAAGACATATTTTCTTCAGAAGAACTTGAACTTACTTGACTAGCAGACCTTGATTTCGAAGATGTCTTTATCTTGGCAGCAGAACCTCTCTTCCGTTTGAGTGCCCCTATTATGGGTACCCCTTTTTTGGGTGCCATTACAACTGTTATATGCAGAAGAGGAACGGTTACTCCAAAATCGTGCAACACCCTAACCCTAAAGTACGCAAAATCAGTCACTTTTACTAACCTGTAAATATGATCGTACAAATCGTCCTCGTCGGTGTTGAGTTTACCCAGGTTGAACGGTGCAATTTCTTTGAACGGTGGTAATCGTCGTTGGAGTTGAAGAGTTCTCTGCAATAGTTTCGATAAAATCCTTTAAGTTTAGTGCTGGTTTAAATAGAAATCCCGCCTATATTTCCGATTTAATCGTTACCGGAAACATTGACATGTCTCCGGGTACATTGTTTTTTTCAGTAATGAAAACGGTAAAGTTTCGATAATTTGATATTTGAAGGAAAAAAAGTTTCGATAATTTGATAATGAAGGAAAAAAAGTTTCGATTTTGTCGTGGATTGTTACTCTAAGGATACATATATTTCGTATAAAAGTTTCGATATTTTTACTCAAAGCGGCAGAAAAGGTATCGAAACTTTAATTCCAGTAAGCTACGGCAGTCCGTATGTGTCAAAAAGTTTCGATAATTTGATAATGAAGGAAAAAAAGTTTCGATTTTGTCGTGGATTGTTACTCTAAGGATACATATATTTCGTATAAAAGTTTTGATATTTTTACTCATAGCGGCAGAAAAGGTATCGAAACTTTAATTCCAGTAAGCTACGGCAGTCCGTCTGTGTCAAAATGTTTCGATAATTTGATAATGAATGAAAAAAAGTTTCGATTTTGTCGTGGATTGTTACTCTAAGGATACATATACTTCGTATAAAAGTTTCGATATTTTTACTCATAACGGCAGAAAAGGTATCGAAACTTTAATTCCAGTAAGCTACGGCAGTCCGTCTGTGTCAAAATGTTTCGATAATTTGATAATGAAGGAAAAAAAATTTCGATTTGTCGGGGATTGTTACTCTAAGGATACATATATTTCGTATAAAAGTTTCGATATTTTTACTCATAGCGGCAGAAAAAGTATCGAAACTTTAATTCCATTAAGCTATGGCAGTCCGTCTGTGTCAAAAGTTATCGATAATTTAATAATGAAGGAAAAAAAGTTCCGATTTTGTCGAGGATTGTTACTCTAAGGATACATATATTTCGTATAAAAGTTTCGATATTTTTACAAGAGTATCGACAATTGCATCATAAAGGAAAATAAGTATTGATTTCTTCTGGATTTTTTATACGGAATGTCTCTACATTTTTTCAAGAAGCTAATATGTTAACATAATTTACAACAAACTAACTATGATATCATCATTTACATAGTGGGAAAAATTATGGTAACATAATTATGTTTTCATACGTTCCAGGCAAGCAGTTGTGAACTTCGCTCTCCTTCTATTACAATCGTGATTTACGAGATCGTTTAAAAATCTCGGACGATCAAAATCCCCAACAACCTACATTCAAATTAGGAGTCAATGTCAGTGCCAAAATTTATTAAAAATAAAGTCCTTTTCGGACCACTTACCAAATCATCCGGTGACCTCCCTTTAGAAATAGCTTCCATCCACATGACCACATACATTCCGCAATCATGTCTATTATAATGACGCAAAATGTCAAATAGTAGATAAGCACAATGAATTTTTTGACTTATTAAATACTCAAATTTCATACCCGTTCGTTTGCACATTCGTCTTACGGACCACGAATTTTAAATCCCTCGGTGGTACCTTAATCGTCCCAAATTGGGCACAAAATGCCTCGTCCTCACTAAATTTATGTAAACATTCCAACTGCGTCAAAAAAAAATTAAAATTAGATTACGAAGAATTTATGCATTATAAATTACAAAATGTATCGACACATACTGTTTTCTTGGTTTCCTCCACTCTAGTCTTGTGCCGGGGAGATCTATGTAGACTATCAAGAAACGATGCTACACGATCAACCATATCCAACACCAAGAGACACCAATGATTATTCGAATCGTTTATTGGCATGAAGATCTACAACAATTGTCACACAAGATATTAGAACATTTATTGTTATTATTTACATACTTAACAACATGTACGCAAAAATATCTTACCATATCACAATCGGTGAAATTATTATGGTCCATCAATGTTCTAGAAAAGAAGCTTATAAGATTCGGCGCATTTTGACCGTCCATTATCAACCCGGTCTGCATTTTAAAAAATAATCTCTATTAATTGACCAGCCATGAACAAATTGGACACGAAAATGTGTAAAACTGTAACTTACCACAAATTCGGATGGTAGATAGCAAATCTTCCGTTTCGCTGAACTTTTCCTCATCGAATCGTAACCCAACAACCAGCCTTTCAAATTAATAATCGGACTTATTAGCCATTCCCCGGGTTTTAAGCAGCCAAGGTCGCCTACTGTGTCGTGTTCGAGCCCGTAATCTAGGATAACATCTCTATAGAAGCAATTTTTTGTATTAATTTTTTCCCACATTTATTTAAATATCACTCGCAAAGCAATATATATAACTTACGATGGTTCTAACAATCCACTATTCCATACATAATCACACATCGCAGCCTCCACGGCATCAATTCCACTTGGTATTTTCACCTTTGTAACCTACGATATATCAATAGATATTAGCCACAACACAATAATCAAAACGGATGTCATTTGTATTCTTCATTTTACCTTTTTAGTCTTCTGCTTCTTTGGTGCAGGACACCCTGAATCGAGCTCTACATGTATTGCATGATCCGGTGTCCTCGTATCTTCATGGTGGACCTCTCTTATATTTTCCTCCACCCTCTTACTCAATTCTTCTACATTTTCTTCATCATTTTTTATAAGTTCATCATATTTTGCCTCAACATAACTCCTCTTTTTGTTTATTTCAGGACTTAAATGTATCCCCTCATCCAATTTTTTTTCCACCGTTTCAATCACCCCCTTTAACTCACCCCTCAATTCCACCACTTCTTTAACAACACCATTAAACTTTTCCCCTACTTCCCCCTTTAAGCTCTCAATAGCCTGTTCGATTCTGGATTGTCTTTGCAAACAATCAGAAACGAGTTTTTTAACCTCCGCCAACTCAGCAATCAATATGTCAATTTTACTTCCCCCTTCATTCACTTTCACCTTATATTCTACCTTCTCCTCTTCCTCCTCTTCATCCTCTTCCTCCTCTTCCTCCTCGCCAACCTTCACAAATAAACTACATTATTAGATGTAGAACTAATGTTTTGATATAATAATTGAAAAATGTTTTGGACTAATTTGAAAAGAATTTAAAACTTGTTTTTAAGTCCAAACAACTTGAAATTATGTTTGAGGTATTTTAAGAGGTTTTTGACAAAGAATTTTCATGTTTTTAATAGCCAAACTCGTGATTTCAAAGTACCAGTATCGATACCGGTGTACCTGTATCGATACCTTTTTGCCCTGGTTTGGCCACTGTCAAAACCCGTATCGATACGAGGGTTTAGTGTATCGATACGGAGGGGGTCGTTTCGATACGCCACGTCAGCATACCGATCCCAGTTTAACTACCCCAACGGCTATTTTCCCAACGGCCATTTGAATGTCAAAGGGTACCGATACGCCCTCAAGCGTATCGATACGCCCAGGCTAGCAAGAGCCCAACGGCTAGTTCATATGAAGGCCGTATCGATACCGTTCCACGCGTATCGATACCGTTAGCTGTAGAACAGCATTTATGAAGGGAAATAAAGTCCTCAACGGCTCCAATTCATCCCCAACGGCTAGTAACGGCTACAAACTCATTTGGGAGTATAAAAGGGACCTCCAAGCATCAAGAGAAGGCGAATGCTCATATTGTCAAACATCAAATGATCAAGAAATTGTCTTAGCACTTAAATTGTCAATTCTTGTATAGAAAAACACTAGTGAGCCAAAATTGTCAAATTTGCTCAAGTGATTTAGGTTTGGGTGAGTGCTTAATTGTGCAAACAAACTTCTATTAGAGGATTCTAAGTTTGCTTTGTTTATCTCTTGTAAAGAGGGTTTCAATCAAGGCTTTGGGTAGAAAGCTTGATTGGTTGTAAGGGTTTCCTCCTAATCCTAGAAAAGGGGACGAATTAATTAGTGGATTGATTGTGAAATCCTTAGTGGGGAGCTAAGGTAGTGGATGTAGGTGCTTGTTAGAAGGCCGAACCACTCTAAAATCATTGTGTCTTTATTCTTTCTAGCTTCCTAAACCCTTCCACCCAAATATCCACCTCTCCACCACTTGGTGAGCATAATCGGTTGAACGAATCGAGCACCACACAACCCAACAATTGGTATCAGAGCTTGGCTCAATCGAAGGGGATTCACATCCTATTGAGAAGATCCGGCAAGATCGATCACTAGTTCATCAACCGGCTCTAATGGCACAATCAATCGACAAACCGCCTTTCTTTGACGGAGACCACTATGCCCATTGGAAGACAAAGATGAAATTCTTCTTGAAGTCAAGAGATTACAAGCTATGGGACATAGTTGAAGATGGTCCATTCGTGCCTCAAAGAAGTAAAGCGGAGTGGAGTGCCGACGATCGCAAGAAGATGGAGCTAAATTGCAAAGCCTTGCACATTCTATTTTGTGCATTTGGTCCATCCATCTATGAGAAGATGTCTTCTTGTGAGAGTGCCAAGGAGGTATGGGACAAGCTTGAAGTCACATACGAGGGGACAAATGAAGTCGAGGAGACCAAGATTGGGCTCCTAACCTTGGAGTATGAGAACTTCAAAATGGATCCGGAAGAGAACATCGAGAAGATGTTTGATAGGTTCTCCACCATCACCAACGGTCTTAAAGGTTTTGGAGAAGCCATCCCGGAAGAAAAGCTTGTTCGAAAGCTCATCTACTCACTTCCCGAGTCTTGGGACTCAAAGAGGACCGCCATCATCGAAGCCAAAAATTTGAAGACTTTGAAGCTTGATGAACTTATGGGGTCTCTTCTCACTCATCAAATTATGAAGAAGAACAAGGGAGAGGAGAAGAAAATGGAAGAAATTAGAGCTATGGGAGAGAAGAAACTCAAAGGGCTTGGCATCAATGCAAGTGCCATGGCTCTCAAATCCTCCACTTGCAATCATGTCTACTCAAGTGAAGAGGAGGATGAAGAAGAAGAGATAGTTCATCTCTTCAAGAAGTGTGCCCCGTTCATGAAGAAAGCCTTGAGAGAGCTTGAACGAGAACCTAAGAGAAAGGAGAGGGCAAGCACTTCAAGCCATAAGAAGAAGGCACATTTGGCTACTTGGAGTAATGAAGACTCCACCGACGATGAACAAGCCAACCTTTGCCTTATGGCCATCGAAGAAGATTCAAGGGTAACTTCTAATTCATCTACTTCATGTTCTTATTCCTTTGATGAATTACAAGATGCCTATGATGATTTGGTTTTAAATTTTAAAAGCCACATTTTGAAAAACAAAAAATTGGTTTCAAAGTTAAAAATTCAAAATGATTTGCTTTCTAAAACCAAACTTGAACTTGAAGCAAAACTTGAAGAGTTTGAATTAAAATGTTTTGATTTACAAAAATTGCTTCAAAATGTTCAAGAAGAAAAAGATTTGATTTCCAAAGAGCTTGAAAAGAAAACCAATTTTGGAAAATCAAACTTTTATGTTAGACAATCTAGTGCCCCTAGATTTTAAAATGGTAAATGTTTTAGAAGTGTTTGGGTCCCAAAAGGACTAACCACTTCAATTAAAAAGGATGACATTGAAAAATGGATTCCTAAGGGGTCAAAAATTTGTGCTACTAACGTTCATGGATCCAAAGCAATTTGGATACCAAAAGTTACTTGATTGTCTATTGTTAGGTGTGATGGAGATGTTCAACAAGTCAAACATTGAGGGGGAGCTCCATGCACACAAGGAAGAACACTTGAAGAAGGAAGGCTTCACATCCTACCTTGAGTTCAAGTGTGGTAAAATTCTAGTTGTTTTTTGATTTCTTTTGTTAATTTTATTTTAAATTCAACTAGATGATCATATATGTTGTGACTAACATTTTGATGATGCTTTGAGTAAGGGGGAGCCAATTTTAAACCAAAATTTTTAAGTGTGTCAAAATGTTTTTGCCTCCTATGTTATCTTGAACTTAAATGTCTTTTAAATTCTTTTTGATATAACAAAAAGGGGGAGAAATGGTTTGAAAAATTGAATTTTCAAATAAATAAGGGGGAGCTTTATTTGATTTCATATCTTTAATCTCTTATTCACATTTTTAAAAGTTAAATGGGGAGAATCCCAAAAAAAATTTCAAGTTAGTTTTATTATATCAAAAAGGGGGAGATTGTAGAACTAATGTTTTGATATAATAATTGAAAAATGTTTTGGACTAATTTGAAAAGAATTTAAAACTTGTTTTTAAGTCCAAACAACTTGAAATTATGTTTGAGGTATTTTAAGAGGTTTTTGACAAAGAATTTTCATGTTTTTAATAGCCAAACTCGTGATTTCAAAGTACCAGTATCGATACCGGTGTACCAGTATCGATACCTTTTTGCCCTGGTTTGGCCACTGTCAAAACCCGTATCGATACGAGGGTTTAGTGTATCGATACGGAGGGGGTCGTTTCGATACGCCACGTCAGCGTATCGATCCCAGTTTAACTACCCCAACGGCTATTTTCCCAACGGCCATTTAAATGTCAAAGGGTACCGATACGCCCTCAAGCGTATCGATACGCCCAGGCTGGCAAGAGCCCAACGGCTAGTTCATATGAAGGCCGTATCGATACCGTTCCACGCGTATCGATACCGTTAGCTGCAGAACAACATTTATGAAGGGAAATAAAGTCCTCAACGGCTCCAATTCATCCCCAACGGCTAGTAACGGCTACAAACTCATTTGGGAGTATAAAAGGGACCTCCAAGCATCAAGAGAAGGCGAATGCTCATATTGTCAAACATCAAATGATCAAGAAATTGTCTTAGCACTTAAATTGTCAATTCTTGTATAGACAAACACTAGTGAGCCAAAATTGTCAAATTTGCTCAAGTGTTTTAGGTTTGGGTGAGTGCTTAATTGTGCAAACAAACTCCTATTAGAGGATTATAAGTTTGCTTTGTTTATCTCTTGTAAAGAGGGTTTCAATCAAGGCTTTGGGTAGAAAGCTTGATTGGTTGTAAGGGTTTCCTCCTAATCCTAGAAAAGGGGACGAATCAATTAGTGGATTGATTGTGAAATCCTTAGTGGGGAGCTAAGGTAATGGATGTAGGTGCTTGTTAGAAGGCCGAACCACTTTAAAATCATTGTGTCTTTATTCTTTCTAGCTTCCTAAACCCTTCCACCCAAATATCCACCTCTCCACCACTTGGTGAGCATAATCGGTTGAACGAATCGAGCACCACACAACCCAACATTAGAGCATCTTTCTTTTTTAAGTCCTTAGTAATCTAACAATATGAGCATTACCCTTACCTTCTTTTTCGGTAATTCCAACTTTAACTTTGCCATAACTCGAACAACTTCTTCCTTGCCCCAGGCAGTGATGCGTGCCACTCCGATTTTTCGGAATGTCGGCACACAAGAAGAATCTGACCAAAAATCATACAATGCAAACTGTATTTTCTATAAACTTTATCATTTTCTATAATAACTACTTACAAAGTTTTCTAAACCAATGCCAATATTCAACTCGTTTACCTCTAAGACAGCAATGCATCCTTTGAGGTATGAGGGGTTTTTGGACTTTTGAAAAGTCTTGATTGCATCAATTAATTTGTCATACACATATGAAGCCCAATTTAATTCACCTCTAAACCCGGAGTCGCACAATAACTTCATACTATCCTTGCTCGGGGATGAATCACCCGTTAGACAAAGGAATACTCCGACAATGTACAATAGTACCCGGGCCTTCAGATCATCCCCTTCATACTTGCCACTTTTTATTTCGTCCTCAAGTGTAGCAAATGACACATTAGACGTTAGGCCATACTTCTGCACAAGTAATTTCCAATCCTCCCTCTTTATAACTTCATCCACACTCTGGCCTTTATTTTGTAGCCCCAATACGGCTTCAACAATTCGGACACTAAAATGAAATGAATATTCTCCGTATCGCACATCACACTTCTGCAAATCAAAATCTCCCATCAACAACCGACACAATTCCCTCCGAATTGGTCGGTCCTGAATCCCAATAAGAGATCCAAACCTCATTTCTTCCAACAGATTTGATTTATCCTTCGCTTTCAACTCCTCTACTATGTGGTGCACTCGTTTTATGCTACACCTAGTCGACACTTCCTATGTAAATAATATTCATATAATGTCAGAGTTTTTATATATCATTTATCAAAATATTTACAACTATAATGAATACCTTCTTCTTCTTCTTCTTCGCCTCATAGTTTTTTCTAGCATTTATGGACAACATGTTGAATGGTTGCTTCTCAGTTTCACTCATCGTGTACCATTTTTTCACAACCACGTCTCTCACCTGCAAATTATGCATAAACCATAAACAATCAAAATATTCAACTTCCAATATATTCATTATAATTTCAATTTACATACAGAATCGACAGTGTAAGTCCCACGATCCCTCATCCTCTGACATTCTTCAATACTGTCATGATAGGAAAGTTTAAATGTTCTTAAATACTTTCATCCAATTACAATTTACAGATTAATCATTTCACAATTTCTACTTACTAGAAGTACAGAAATTCACCCTTTGGTTTCTTCGGATTTTCCTCCCTATCTACTCTCTCCGCCTCCATTTGAATCATTTCAGTCTCATCTTGAACAACATCTTCATGATCCTTAGAACCCATCTCGCTCGCTTCAGTTTTCTGACAAAAGTTTCGATATATAATTTCTACCGACATTATTAATTTCTACCGATAAGTTTTCAGAACAAAGTTCCGATATTTTTTTTCCTAAATATAATTACACAATTTCGACCTATATCGAGGAGTCGATCCGAATTCCGATTTTACTTCAACATCACTAAACCCAAAACATTATCCCCAACTACCCAATACTACATTACCAAAAAACTAGGGTTTCGACAACATACCTTTTACTTCAAAGTCCCCAAACCCAAAACCTTTCCTTTCGATTCTGATACAACAAATTAGGCTTTCTGTAAATGCAACCAAACTCGGCTCGATTTCAAATACTCTCCTCTCTTAGGTTTTCTGTAAATGCAAGCAATACAAAGGCGAGTGGGAGAGTAGATACTTTTAACCGGTTATATCATTATGAATTAATATGAATTGTGTCGATTCTTTCGACACCAAACAATAAATCCGGTAAAGATTTACCGGTTACATTATATGAATTAATAATGTAACCGGTTATGTAGAATTTTTTTAATTGTACCGATTCTTTTGCGCACGCTCTTAAAAAAATATCGATATTTTCGATATTTTTTTTCAATCGCGGTTACATTGGTGTTCAAAAAGTTTCGATAATGATTTATAAAGTATGGATACTTTCGAAATAAACAACAAATTAGGCGCTACCGAATATATTGAAATTCGGATCAACATAACCGGTAATTTTACCGGTTTTGTTATAGTCCAAATGTCCGAGTCCCCATCAGCTCCAACTTAACAACAAATTCGGCGCTACCGAATATATTGATATTCGGATCAACATAATCGGTAACTTTTACCGGAAACATGATCTTTAATTGTACCGATTCTTTTGCGCACGCTCTTAAAAAAATATCGATATTTTCGATATTTTTTTCCAACCGCGGTTACATTGTTGTTCAAAAAGTTTCGATAATGATTTATAAAGTATGGATAGTTTCGAAATAAACAACAAATTAGGCGCTACCGAATATATTGAAATTCGGATCAACATAACCTGTAATTTTACCGGTTTTGTTATAGTCCAAATGTCCGAGTCCCCATCAGCTCCAACTTAACAACAAATTCGGCGCTACCGAATATATTGATATTCGGATCAACATAATCGGTAACTTTTACCGGAAACATGATCTTTAATTGTACCGATTCTTTTGCGCACGCTCTTAAAAAAATATCGATATTTTCGATATTTTTTTCCAGCCGCGGTTACATTGTTGTTCAAAAAGTTTCGATAATGATTTATAAAGTATGAATACTTTCGAAATAAACAACAAATTAGGCGCTACCAAATATATTGAAATTCGAATCAACATAACCGATAATTTTACCGGTTTTGTTATAGTCCAAATGTCCGAGTCCCCATCAGCTCCAACTTAACAACAAATTCGGCGCTACCGACTATATTGATATTCGGATCAACATAATCGGTAACTTTTACCGAAAACATGATCTTTAACCAGTCACCTCCCTAGTCGATTACGCCGTATATTAGCCGCATATTAGGCGTCGTTCCGCAGAACCTCCCATATACTATAGTCATACGCACTTTTCGTTGTCTCCTACCACCACTATCAGTTTGAGAGAAATGGCAGAGGAAAAGGTGAAGCTGGTGAACGATGACGGCGCCGGAGGACGTAAGGGAATCCCGGAGGTTAACCCCAAGCCCCAGAAAGGGATGAACGCGACGCTGATCGACTGGTTGGAGCAGTTGATAGTGAAACTTATGTACGATTCTTCTAAGCCTCAACACTATCTCTCCGGTAACTTCGCTCCTGCTCCGAACGAAACTCCGCCCACCCAAAATCTTCCGGTCAAAGGCCATCTCCCTGTGAGTTACGATTGCTAGCTCAGCTGAAAGTGATTGTGATTTGGATTACTTAATTAAATGTTTTTTTTCCTTTTACTTTGCAAGGAATGCTTGAATGGTGAATTTGTCAGGGTTGGCCCCAACCCCAAGTTCCCCCCTGTAGCTGCATATCACTGGTATGTGTATTTCTAACTCGTATGTTTTTCTTGTGGATTGAATAACCCTGTAGCAGCACATCTAATTCTTTCTCCCCTTTTTGATTTTAATTTCTATACCTAACAGGTTTGATGGAGATGGGTATGTTTGCTTCACTTGACCATTATTTCAAATAAAGTTTGAGTTATAAAATGAAAATTCGAATAACTCGAAATTTTTAGTAATTAATAGATCCTTTTTAAGTTCGGGTTGAGACCTTCAACTCTATCTAACATATTGTATAGGGTTATAGTAAGCCACTTAAATTTAAATTGAAACTTGAACAACTCAACTTGTCTCGAATTTCGTAAACTCGACTCTACTCGAATTTTTTTTTTAAATAAAGTTTGAGTTATAAAATGGGATTCGTTAAGACTAACTCGGAAATTTTTTACTCAAGTTGATCAAATGCCCACCCCTAGCTACGGCTGTTAGATGCTTGTTGAAATGCCAATTCAAATCTTGTTCTTTGCTTCTTACCTTTACATAATGTGGTTGCGTGATATACCACAAATAACATAAGTTGATTGTGGAGTTTATAGAATGATTCATGGTTTGCGCATCAAGGATGGAAAGGCGACGTATGTCTCTCGTTATGTCAAGACATCACGTCTTAAACAGGAAGAATATTTTGGAGGGGCAAAATTTATGAAGGTATGTCTTGCAAGTTGCCTTCTTGACAAGAAAAGTAATGGCATGACCTGCAGAGTTTGAAGAATTTAGTTTAATTCTAACTGTAGAAACCTCTGTTGCAATTTGCAAATGCTTGATATGTCGCTTTCTTCTTCCTGAATATGATGTTTTTTTAGATCGGAGACCTTAAAGGATTATTTGGACTGCTCATGGTCAATATACATAAGCTGAGAGAAAAGGCCAAAGTGTTAGATCTATCGTATGGGAGAGGGACTGGTAATTTTTTTTATTATGTTTCCGCTAAATGCAAAGATAATGCAATGGATTACATGTAATGTTCCCTTATATACAGTTCAACATTTCTTTTAAATGGATGTTATTGCTTACGCTGTTACGCATTGTCTGTGATGCATTTGTGCTTTATGTCTATTTAGTGCTAGTACTTGTATACCCGGTGTCTGTTCCTTTGACAGAAAGTAAAGATATGGGTGAATGGTTCTAAAGATCATTGTTATTTCTCCAAACCTTCATAGAAAGGGAATGTTAGTGAACACTGAGTGAGTTAGACTAGATTATGGATTACATCTCCATTTTGATGCATTGTGTTGATCTGGTACATTTCCAGGCCGGGGCTCGAAAACGTATGTACCCCTCAATTTTTTCTATAAATCCTTGACAGTGGCACATGCATCCCAAAAACGCAGTCTGAAAACAATCTCACCCTTTCTATTTTTTGTCGTTGCTCATCACTGGTAGTTTGCCTCTTTTAAAATGTTTATCTTATTGATGTGAAACTCTGACCTGGCATGTCATCATTGAACAGCTAATATAGCTCTCGTATATCACGATGGGAAACTTCTGGCACTTCAAGAGGCTGATAAACCTTGTAAGTTTGTCTTCTCTCTTTCAGTTTTCTTTCATGAAAGAATGAGGATGATTAAGGATGTTAACATTCACATCTGTTACGATTCTTATTATTTTTATTAGGATTTTTCACTTTGAACTTGGATATTAAATTGTAGTCCATGTTACAACAAACAGATGTTCTCAGAGTTTTGGAGGATGGAGATCTCCAAACTCTTGGCATGCTTGATTACGACAAGCGATTAGCGCATTCCTTCACTGCTCATCCGAAGGTTGACCCAGTCACTGGTGAGACCCATTATTCATAAATGAGATAAGTTATCACTTACTGAGTGGCAAAATGCTTTTGATTTAAGATATTTCTGCATACAGGTGAGATGTTTACTTTTGGTTATGGACAAGAGCCTCCATATATTACATACAGAGTTGTCTCAAAAGATGGCTTCATGCACGACCCAGTACCGATAACAATAGCAGAACCAATCTTGATGCATGACTTCGCAATTACCGAGAATTATGCAATTTTCTTGGATCTGCCTTTGCATTTTAGACCAAAGGTATGTCACCTTCAATAGAGCTTTGTCTTTATTTTTCTAACAGATACAGCTTTGAAACCCTTGTAGAGGTTGATATGTGACTTGCGTTCCTAAAATGTTGTTCGGTTCCTCCTTGAAAACTTTTATTTAGTGGGTAACTAAGACTATTGATGAGCCGTAATGGAATCTTGACTTCTGACATCATTGTTGAGAATAACAATAATTGCATCTTCTGACTGTTGGCATTTAGAATTTCAGGAAATGGTTAAAGAAAAGAAGCTGATATACTCATTTGATGCTTCAAAGAAAGCTCGTTTTGGTGTGCTTCCACGATACGCAAAGGATGACCGTCTTATCAGATGGTTTGAGCTTCCTAATTGCTTTATCTTCCATAATGGTATTGTTTTCATCTTATCAATTTTCTTTTGCGCTCCAAAACTTTCTTCTGCCGGTAGTTTGAGTTTAGAAATAGCCGAAGCATGGCCATTTACATATTCTCACTGGTAACATACTAACATACACGTTAAGTCATCCCTGCTAGACATGTGCAGGGACTTGTTTATACCAAACTTAACTTCAGGTTTATTCCTTTTTCCATAATAAAAAAGAGTAATTGGTAGAAATGATTTGTATCGACACATTATTTGATCGGTTTAATTGCTGTGACTGCATTATTACTTTTTAACAATTATGTAGGACAAGACAATTCTGGACTTCCTCAATTCAATCCTTGATTTTTCAAGTTTTTTCTCTGTTTCTCTTTGGAACTCAATCCTTTATTTATACTTACTATAAATTCGGCTACCAATGGAAAGGGCATATAAGTCTTGTATGAAACATAATTTGCTCTCATTATATTTCTAAAAATCTCTAAAACTATTATATGTAAAATATTTGATCTTTGCACATGGAGGGGTTAGAATCTTCATCTTACCACCTTTATAATTTGCTCTCATTATATTTCTAAAAATCTCTAAAACTATTATATGTAAAATATTTGATCTTTGCACATGGAGGGGTTAGAATCTTCATCTTACCACCTTTATGATGTTCTGTTCCTAGCGAATGCTTGGGAGGAGGGAGATGAAGTTGTTCTGATCACTTGTCGCCTTGAGAATCCAGATCTGGACATGGTCAACGGGGAAGTCAAAGATAAGCTCGATAATTTCTCAAATGAGCTGTGAGAATTCTGACCTATTATGTGAATATGCAATGATATTTGTACAGGATGTTGTTTCTCATTCTTATTGTATATAATCAGGTATGAGATGAGATTCCACATGAAAAGTGGCCGTGCTTTACAAAAGAGATTATCAGCTTCTGCTGTAGATTTTCCCAGGGTGAACGAATACTACACTGGCAGGTATGTAATATGAAAACATGCAAAGCAGCATACCTTCCTGTATGATATGCTTATCTTCTTTCATCGAAGTTTATACTTTTGGCTGATCGTTGCTCTCTATCTCTATTCTCTTGTGGGAATTTAGGAAACAAAGGTACGTGTATGGAACCATTTTGGACAGCATTGCGAAAGTCACAGGGATTGTGAAATTCGACCTGCACGCAGAACCAGATGTAGGAAAAACCAAGATTGAAGTTGGGGGAAATGTTGCAGGGGTCTTTGACTTGGGTCCTGGTAGATTTGGTTCAGAAGCTGTTTTTGTGCCTCGTGAGCCAGGGACCACTGGTGAAGAGGATGATGGCCACTTGATATTCTTTGTCCATGATGAAAATACTGGGTATTCCTCTCCCTTGCCCTTGCTATTTAATTTATCATTTTCATTTTACCCTTTATGAATGAGTGAATCGAGAAGGAGAATCGCTAGGGTCGTTTCTGACTATTGTTTTGGACTGAACAGAAAATCGGCAGTGAATGTGATTGATGCAAAAACACTGTCAGCAGATCCTGTTGCAGTTGTTGAATTACCCCAGAGGGTTCCTTATGGATTCCATGCGTTCTTTGTGACTGAGGTTAGTATAGTATGTCAGTGGCAGGGATTTAAATTGTGGTTGCGGCCTCCTTTTCAGTCGCGGTTGCGGACATGAACATATGCGGACCGCTATTTACCTCAATAGCAATTTCGGACTGTGCTGCTACCGCGATTGCTATTTTCAGTGGGATAACATACAATTTATATCAAGAGATGATAAAATCTTTCTGCATTTTGTGTGTTCTTACCACCTTTACTTTTTTGCTTCCGTGGAACAGGAACAACTTCAAGAGCAAGCAATATAGAAATTGTTGAGATTTTTCTTTTCAGCAAGCAGAGGAATGAAAGTATACAAAACTATTAACTGTTTGTGCATGTATAAAAATACTACGTATTTGTATTTTATATTTAATCATAATTCCTTGTATGCCTAGATGCAAATACGTCATTTATTCGACTAAGAGAAAAACCCTTGAAATTTAGGAAGAATGATACTTTGTGATATTTCATTTTTCAAATAGAGTAAAATTATTTTTTTTAAAATAATTGGTAGAAAGCCATATAAACTAATTTTAATCATGCATTATTTAATTTAAATTTTTATTTCCTCTTAGATCTTAATACCAATTCAATTGATCATTTTAATAATGTTAATGTTTACATTTAGCTCGAATTTAATTTTAAAAATAAAATTTATCTTTATTTTAATTATAAAAATATAAATATTAACATAAAATTAACATTTATTAATTTATAAATAATGAAATGTCTGTCGAATTCAAATTTAAAGATTTATTTTTTTAGTTTAACTTTTTTAAACTATATTTTTATTTCATAATTATTTTGAAAAAATTTTCGTTAATGATTTTAAGAAAACTGTCATCCAATTAAAACGTTTCTTAAATTACATTTAATTTTTGTTTTAAAAAATTAAATCATTAGCTTTTATTTTAAAATTTTATAACTTCAATGTTTTTCAAAGCAAAGCCAAATCCTTAAATCTCTACTCTATCGTCGTCGTTGAACACCGCAATCTTAGGGTGACGTCTCTTTCTTTCATTGCACAAGTCGCAAGTTGTTCAATTATCCGCTGTTCGTCGTTAATTGAAAATTTAATGTTCGACGTTCGTAAATTTTTTGAGTGCTCGTTCGTCGATTTCTAACGGTGTAAGATTAGGTTATCAACCGTGAGTCAATGAAAGAAGGGGTGATTGTTGGTGGTTGAATCGACAATTGTAGGAGATAATTGTAGATATTTTGAAAAATATTAAAAAATTTTGTATTTTAACCTCCATCGTGAAAAAACCTTAAAACAATTACGAAATAAAAAGCGTATTAAAAAAATATAGTTTCAACACTTATTTAAAAATTAATTAATTTTTTACCTGACTGGGCCGGACCCAACACATGTACGCCTAACCTTAAGCCACAGGTGGAGTGTTGAAGGAGGTTGTAGTTGCACTGTCGTTATCGTTTCTTCCAAGTAATACATTTCTGTGCTTAGAGCTATCATTTCATTTATCTATTGGACAGTGCGTGTGTGAGAGAAATAGAGTGTGAGCTGTTTGTTACTCTGCATTGGCTTGTCTCTTTCCTTTCCTCAATTCTTCATTTGCAAGGTTAGTACATCCTCAGCTTTCCCTTTCTCTGCACTATCTGATGTAGATTTGGTCTCCTTGAACCTAACACTGCCGCTTTTGAGTTCGATTGTTGCTTTTATGCGTCCATCATGTTTGTTTTCACTCTAAAACTTGTGGATAGCCTTTAGCTTTGGATTATGTTTTCTTGGCTTTTTCGCGGATTTGTTTCAGTATTTTGAAATCTATTGTGTTTGATTTGCATCACATTTTGCTACAACATTTTTGCTCATAATTTTACAACTGGAATACTCGACTCTTTCTATTTTCTCTGTCTTATTTCGCTTAGAAATTTCGATCGCGGTAACTCGTCGTATATCTTGGAATGTTCCGTTGAACAAAAATTAGATATGAACCTCTTGGCTTCATTATCTCAATTAAGTAGCTATTTTCGTACATTAGAAGAAAATATAAACTGTGGAATCTCTTAGAATAAGATGCTTCAAATTTAGTTACATTTTAAATTAAAATTTCTTTCTTGGAAGTTGTTTCTGAGGTACTGGAAATTCTAGCTAGTGAACGAATATCGCTTTTTCGTTGTTTATTTTTTTCAGATTTGAGCCCAACAACTTACTCTGGAAGTGGAGGGTTAATTGAAGAAGGCATGCACGTATCTTCTTGATATTTGGACAACCAGTTATATCCCTTGTTCTCGACTAAAGAAAGAAGCAAGTTACAATGGAATCAGAAGAAGATACTGGGGTATGTAATGAGATAAATATTTAATGATTTGCAGTGTGCTTTATTTATTAGAAAATTTAAGGTAAAGAAAATTAAACCACTTATGGTTTTTTTTTGGGTTAAAAATTGTAGCCTGTTTAAGCTAAATACTTGGTCCGGGAGTAAAAGTTTTTAGACTCCATGATCTTAAAGGAGTTCGTGTTGACTTTGTTTGCAATTGGTTTACTCAATTTATTATGGCAATCACAGCCTAGTTATCACTGCTTGTGATGATTTCCCTACACTTTCTGTTTTCGTACGACTTATATTGGACGCATTTGCTAGGTTTAGATGTTTGCACTTGGATTAATGAAGTTGTCCATTCTATTGTTAAATGCGTGCATTGTTACTCTTTGATTGATCAGGGCAAGCCCGTGAAGAATCTGGGTGGCCAGACATGCCAAATCTGTGGTGATAATGTTGGCAAAAATATGGACGGCGATCCATTCATTGCTTGCGATGTTTGTGCATTTCCTGTATGTAGGCCTTGCTATGAATATGAAAGGAAGGATGGGAATCAGTCATGCCCTCAATGCAAAACCAGATACAAGAGGCAAAAAGGTGCTTGAACATAATGTTTAACCAGATATTGACATGGTTTTCTGAAGTTCCATACATGTATTATATTTGTGAGATATTTTGTTGTTTGTAGGATTTGTTCATCGACACTAAGTACTGGATACATTTTCACATTATTATCAAATCACCCTTCAATTTTATCAATACGTATCAGTGCTTTTCTATTTATGGTTATCTCTGGTTCCAGGTAGTCCTGCTATTCTTGGAGACAGAGAAAAGGATGATGAGGCAGATGATGATGCTAGTGATTTCAATTACTCTTCTGAAAACCAAGACCAGAAGCAGAAAATTGCAGAAAGAATGCAGAGCTGGCGTGCACAATATGGTAGAGGGGAGGATGTTGGTGCTCCAAATTATGATAAAGAAGTTTCTCATAATCATATTCCTCTGCTCACCAGTGGGCAGGAGGTAAGTCTATAAGCTGTCTAAAAGCCAGTGATTTGCTGTGTAATTGTTCATGCATGGAATGATGGATTGGAACTTCGCTTTTCTCTTGGAATGTTGTAGGTTTCTGGTGAGTTATCTGCTGCATCACCTGAGCGGTTTTCTATGGCATCTCCTGGTGTTGCTGGTGGGAAATGTATGAATTCGCTTATGTTGCTGGAAAAAAAAATCGTTGTTCAGTTGATAGGTACCTATGGCTGACTGATATAAGTATTGTAACTCCTGTGCAGCGAATATAAGGGTTGTGGATCCAGTGAGGGAGTTTGGTTCACCAGGATTAGGCAATGTTGCCTGGAAGGAGAGAGTTGATGGCTGGAAGATGAAGCAGGAGAAGAACGTTGTCCCTTTGAGTACATCCCAGGCTGCTTCTGAAAGAGGTGTTGGAGATATTGATGCCAGTACTGATGTGCTTGTGGATGACTCTTTACTGTGCGTTCTGATCTGTTTAATTTCTGAACTTTTATGATTATACTTCAGTCCTTTTTCTAGGGTATTTCTAAATAGCAGAACACACACACACATGCATGTATATTATTCTGAAATAGCAGAACACACATACACATGCATGTATATTATACTTCAGTCCATTGTGAAATTCCTGGTGTATGGGAGCTGAGTCCTGCTACTTATCTGTCTTGCCTAAGTTTAATTATCAACACTCTTGCTTCTTAATTTTCAGGAATGATGAAGCTCGACAGCCTCTATCAAGGAAGGTTTCCATTCCCTCATCGAAAATAAATCCTTATCGGATGGTCATCATACTGCGTCTTGTTATTCTCTGCATATTCTTGCACTATCGAATAACAAACCCTGTTCCAAATGCCTATGCTCTGTGGTTGATATCTGTGATATGTGAGATTTGGTTTGCAATATCTTGGATATTGGATCAGTTCCCCAAATGGCTTCCTGTTAACCGTGAAACATATCTTGATAGGCTTTCCTTAAGGTGGGATGTTTCTTCCTGCCAATCTCATGAATATATTTTAAGCAGTTGTGTCAATTCAGTCTCTATGATTTTTCTTGTTTTCTTATTTCAATTCCTTGAATGTATCCCAGATACGATCGTGAAGGAGAGCCATCACAATTAGCTGCTGTTGACATTTTTGTGAGTACCGTCGATCCATTAAAGGAGCCTCCACTTGTGACAGCCAACACTGTACTATCCATTCTTGCTGTTGACTACCCAGTTGACAAGGTCTCTTGCTATGTTTCTGATGACGGTGCTGCCATGTTAACTTTTGAAGCACTGTCTGAGACATCAGAGTTCGCCAGGAAATGGGTACCTTTCTGCAAAAAATATAACATTGAGCCTCGGGCTCCAGAATGGTATTTTGCAAAGAAGATTGACTACCTGAAGGATAAAGTTCAGACAACTTTTGTTAAAGATCGTAGAGCTATGAAGGTAAGGGTTGGCTTGGTTGTACCATATCAGTCCATATTCAAAATGACATCATGTTTGCTTCTCTGTTTCTGTTGCAGAGAGAATACGAAGAATTTAAAGTTCGAGTTAATGGGCTTGTTGCAAAGGCACAGAAAGTTCCTGAAGAAGGATGGATTATGCAGGATGGTACGCCATGGCCTGGTAATAACACCAGAGACCATCCAGGAATGATCCAGGTAGGACATTTTTGCATTCTTGGATACATTACACATGCATCAACCCTGATCAGGATGGCATGTGTTCGTAATCTCTGGATTATATGATTCTATGCGCTCAAAGGCAAAGCAGACTGGAAAAACTCAACCATTGGGATATTAATGGACACGTGAGAGGAAAACAAATCTGCTTGAGTTACTCCATTTTCAAGTGTATCACATAATTATTCTGTTATCCATACGATTTTCATTATTTAGAATGTGGTTTACTGGGAGCAATTTGAATCCATTATTAAATACAATAAGGTTTGTAAATTTGTAGGTTTTCTTAGGCCAGAGTGGGGGCCTTGATGCTGACGGCAATGAGCTGCCAAGGTTGGTTTATGTTTCTCGTGAAAAGCGTCCGGGCTTCCAACACCATAAGAAAGCTGGTGCTATGAATGCACTTGTAAGTTGTTTCTTAAATAACACCTTATTTGTACTCCTTGTTGTCTTTCATATGTCAATGTAGCTGTTAACAGATCTTTCTTGCAGGTACGAGTGTCAGCAGTTCTTACTAATGGACCTTTCATGTTGAATCTCGATTGTGATCACTACATAAATAATAGCAAAGCCTTAAGGGAAGCCATGTGTTTTCTGATGGATCCAAACCTTGGGAAGCAAGTTTGTTATGTTCAGTTTCCACAAAGATTTGATGGTATTGATCGGAATGATCGATATGCCAACAGAAATACTGTTTTCTTTGACGTAAGTGCCATATCTTTTCATAAGCAATTTTTTTCTTCACTTTTGTAGATGATGTTCTATGGTTATTTAGAGTGATAGGTGTGTATCAGATTTTTAGAGAACATGCTGGGAATATAATTCCTTTTGACAAATCTTATGTACTTTGTAAATTATAGATAAACTTGAGGGGTCTGGATGGCATTCAAGGACCTGTTTATGTCGGTACAGGATGTGTCTTCAATAGAACAGCATTGTATGGATATGAACCTCCACTTAAGCCCAAGCATAAAAAAGCAGGGGTGCTGTCTTCACTCTGTGGAGGTTCTCGGAAGAAGAGTTCAAAATCAGGTAAAAAGGGATCAGAGAAGAAATCTGGCAAACCTGTTGATTCTACTGTGCCAGTATTCAGTCTAGATGATATAGAGGAGGGTGTTGAAGGTAAACTATGAATTTTCTTGTCTTTTGAGTTAAGTGCTGGTTATTAATTTCATTTTTTTTTTGGCTTAATGAGGAAAAGCCCCATCCATATCCTACATTTTTCCCCCTGATATCACACTCTACATTGTGCATATGTGAAATCAGGTGCTGGGTTTGATGATGAAAAGTCACTACTAATGTCGCAAATGAGCCTGGAGCGACGTTTTGGGCAGTCTGCTGTTTTTGTTGCCTCTACACTTATGGAGAATGGTGGTGTCCCTCAATCTTCTATGCCAGAAACACTTCTTAAGGAAGCAATTCATGTTATTAGCTGTGGATATGAGGACAAAACAGACTGGGGAAGTGAGGCAAGTTGTTCCCTTTCCTTTTTTTTCACTGCACCTGAAATGTTTAAAGTAGTGTGATTCCTTTACATGTAAAATTGATTGCTGGATTTCATGGCTATTGAGATTATGTTAGTAATGTACTGAATTATTTAAAATTATTGCTTTTGGGCTTTAGAAGAGTAAGAAAAGAGTACAGTATAATAACCAATAAATTAGTGTAGATGAATATGAGCTTGTTTTGGGTGCATTTGTGTTCCTAGATCAGTGACTATCTGCATATTTGAAACACAGTTTTGAATTTTAGAAATATGTCGCCATTCTGGGTAGTTGGACAAATGTTTGCTTTTATTACATTTTAAATTTCGTTTTTTGTTGCATGTGCAAGATTGTCTCTGGTCCTCTATGTGTATGTTTTTGCTTAATCTTCTTAACATCCTCCCTTTCAATCTGCCATAGTGGAGTTCATTTTCATTGTTTTCTTTTGCCTGCAGATTGGATGGATCTATGGTTCTGTTACAGAAGATATTCTTACAGGATTCAAAATGCATGCCCGTGGTTGGCGGTCAATATACTGCATGCCAAAACTCCCAGCCTTTAAAGGTTCTGCTCCAATTAATCTTTCAGATCGTCTGAACCAAGTGCTTCGGTGGGCCCTTGGTTCTGTGGAAATTCTTTTAAGTAGGCATTGCCCTATCTGGTATGGTTATGGTGGTAGGCTGAAGTGGCTTGAACGGTTCGCATATGTTAACACTACCATCTACCCAATCACTGCTATTCCTCTTCTCATGTATTGCACATTGCCTGCTGTCTGTCTGCTCACTAACAAGTTCATTATCCCACAGGTTAGTCTTTTCTACATTATTCATGTTTCATTTCCATATATGTTCGCAGACTTATCAATTGGGTGGGTTGGGTCAATTTTGTGTCCGGGTCATTTTGGATTTGGATAAGGCACTTGGGTTCATTTTGTTAATTTTTAGATTCAAAGCAGACTAAACTTAAACATACTACTTGTTTAAGTCGGATTTTATTAGAAATTTATTCAAAAATAAATTTTATATATTTTAAAAAATCAAACATATACAATTTTACTTGATTACAGTTTGAACTTTTGGAAGTTTGGTTTTTGGAATATCTTGATTATGTGTAAATATATATTATTATGTTTACAATCTACTTTTTTACTTTTAAGTAAAGTTTTACTATTTAGCTATTTTTAAAGTAATGCCTTTGTTATTGAAGATTATAGCACAATGTTTAAAAGTACAACAAACAAAGAACTTTTATATATTTAGTTATTTACAAATATAAAAAATGAAATTCAATTATAGTAATAATCGTTTTTAATTATATTTAAGAAAGGATAATATTCAAAATTAGTAAGTATAATATTAAAGAAAATCATTTAAAAGAATTAAATAAATTAGTAATTCATGTTACCTTCATTATTTCGTTAATGTTTTTTTCCAAAAGAAAAAAATATACTGAATTTAATTTAAGGTCATTTAGGTTCAAGTTAATTCTTGCACTACAGGCCTTGTTATGGTGAAATCTATAAGTTGGAGCTTTTTATGTTGATATCCGTTGTTTGATTTGTTGTGACTGCAGATCAGTAACATTGCAAGTATATGGTTCATATCTCTCTTTCTTTCCATCTTTGCTACCGGTATTTTAGAAATGAGGTGGAGTGGTGTAGGAATCGATGAGTGGTGGAGAAACGAACAGTTTTGGGTAATCGGTGGCGTCTCAGCACATCTTTTTGCTGTTTTTCAAGGGCTTCTCAAAGTTCTGGCAGGCATCGACACCAACTTTACCGTTACATCGAAAGCATCAGATGAAGACGGGGATTTTGCCGAACTTTACATGTTCAAATGGACAACCCTTCTCATCCCACCAACCACTCTCCTTATTATAAACCTGGTGGGGGTTGTTGCAGGGATTTCTTATGCCATCAACAGTGGTTATCAATCATGGGGTCCTCTCTTCGGTAAGTTGTTCTTCGCCTTCTGGGTGATCATCCATCTCTACCCCTTCCTGAAGGGTCTGATGGGACGACAAAACCGGACACCGACAATTGTTGTCGTATGGTCAATTCTGCTTGCCTCCATTTTCTCTTTGTTGTGGGTGCGGATCGATCCCTTCACCACTAGAGTTACCGGGCCAGATGTACAGCTGTGTGGAATCAACTGTTAAGTTCATAAAAGGTGGGAATGGGTTATATGATATTGCTCTTAGTCTTCAATTATTATTATGTGCATAATATAGGTGGTATGATATCTTGTTTTATCAGGAGTGTCATGTAACATTTTGGACATACTGGTATTTAATTCTAGTGTATATATATATATACATATATGTTTTCGAGTGTAGAAGCAAAATTGAATCCATTAATATATTTCTAATTAAATTTTGTACTCCTATATGTTTTTATCTCTTATTATAATCTTTCGATTTATATGAAGACGTAGAATCGAATATACTTAGACGCTCAATATCTTTCGGTTTATGTAATTATCTCTAATTATAATCTTGTTTTAGGTTACTTATCCTAGAACTACCCGCCCAGTCATACTGATATATATTTTAGAGAATAACTTATATTCTCAATGAATAATATAACAACTTATATTATGATGATTTTAAAAGTTACGATTTTTTATCTCTAGCCAAACGAGACGCTTACAAGATGAAAAAATGAGTGGTGAGCTAATTAAATTATCAAGCAGATTACTTCGATACACAGTTCTGATTTTATCGGCTAACAAACCATTAAACGGGTGAGAATCAATCTTTTCTATGACCACCGACATAATCAATCAGAAAACTAGCCCCGTGAGGATCTCTATACGAGCACCAAACGACCGCTAAAATATGCTGAAATAGTGCCAAACGACAGATAAAACAAACCACAAAAGCTAATGAAATACGTGCCACAAGAGCAGAGATTCTTATTAAAATTGAAAAAATAAAATATAAAAGAGCAAAAAAAATAATGAACACCGGTAGTCGATAACCAATACTAAAACTGGTTGTCGATTGTTGGTAAAAAAAATCAAAATAAAAAAAATTACGACGCAAAAATATTTAAAGGAGAGAAACTTCAAAAGTCACTTAATTGATATATTAAAATTTTAAAATTACGATTTTTAAGTGCAAAGAAACTAGTGTTATATAATTTTTTTAGAAAAGCATAATGTTGATAACCTAAGTAAGCAACCCCATATTTCTCTTTAATAATAGCTATTTTTGTCCCCATATTTTAAATTTTAGTTTCATGAGTGATTTCGTTAATTTAGAACGGCTTTTTTATTTTCCGACTTTGTGTATATGTTGAAAGTAATATTTTTTGTATTTAGAGTGAGTTCTCGACCTTTTGTGATAAGAAAATTTTAGAGAATAAATTATAAAGTTCAAATTACTATTAGAGTTTAGTGTTCGTACTATATTTCTCTTTCTTTAAAATGGCAATACATAAATATAAACTTTTGATATTTACAAATTTGTAAGGTAAATAAGCAGCAAGCGCTTTTTCCCCTTTCGAAAATAATTTACAGGAGAGTTCGCTTTACATCGTTTCTCATGGAGAAGCATCACTCTCTCAGGGCGAATTATATATTTTCGTAGTTACCTTAAGTTGGGAGGATTCTTGCCCCATGGGTGAATACACACACATTTTTACCACACACTTGGAAGTGGCTAGTAAACTTTTTCTTTCCGAACGTTTTATGCGCACTTGCTTGGAAGTGGCTAGCGAACATTTTTTCCGGACGCTTTACTATGCACACTTGTTTGGAAGTGGTTAGCGAACCTTTTTTTTTCTAGACGCTTTACTATGTGCACTTGCTTGGAAGTGGCTAGTGACCCTTTTCTTTTAGCGATTAGATGCTTTACTATGCACACTTACTTGAAAGTGGCTAGCGATCTTTTATTTTTTCGGGTGCTTTACTATGCACACTTACTTAGAAGTGGCTAGCGGTCCTTTATTTTTTCGGACACTTTACTATGAACACTTACTTGGAAGTGGTCAGCGACCCTTTATTTTGACGATCAGATGCTTTATTATGCACACTTGTTTGGAAGTGGCTAGCGATCCTTTATTTTTTTCTAGACACTTTACTATGCACACTTACTTGAAAATGGCTAGCGACCATTTATTCTGGCGATCAGACGCTTTACTATGTACACTTGCTTGGAAGTGACTAGTGACCCTTTATTTTGGCAGTAGAAGGAGAGTTCGCTTTTCATCGCTACGCTACTTGGAGCAGTAGGAGAGTTCCTTTTTCATCGCTACACTATTTGGAGTGGTAGGAGAATTGTTTTTTCATTACTATGCTACATGAAACAATAGGAGAGTCCCTTTTTCATCGATACACTATTTGGAGTGGTAGGAAAGTTTACATCACTATTCTCCTGAATTGCTCTCACATTTTGGATGCATAAATAATTCATCCTATAACAATGATATAAGCCATGTAGTTCTTGTTCAGGTTAACAACACAATTTCATTCGGGCCACACAAATTAATGCATTAATGTCATTATGATGATGATGCTATAAGATGACATGTTCTATAAATGTGAGAATTGTAGAATCCTCTACATATTTATTTTAACAAAAGTGATGTTTACTATCATAGAAATTATATTATGTTTCTTAAAAACTTTCATAGATATTCGTATGTAATTTATTTTGCTTGATTATATGAAAAATTATTTAAAACAAAATATTGATGGGATTAGAAGTTTAAATCAGAATATATATTGAACAACATGAGTTAGGTTGTACTTTTTTCTGTTTGGTGCATTTTTGCTTTCGTTGTGCGTCTCTCAAACTGTCCCTCTCCCTTTACTCTGTCTTGGTCATCAAGATAAGCTTGGTGACAAATCATCATTTTCTCACATCCTTGCCACCATACTCGGCTGCTAAATGGTCTAAAGCTTTGCATTAGACGCCACCCTTAACTGCTCTTCTAGCTACCAAGGAGGTCATGAGGGAGCAACTCTTCTTGTCAGGTTTCATAACTTCGAATTTCATCAGTAGGAATTACTTCTTCTCTTTCAGCAAGGAGGCCACAGGGCTCCTTACATCCCTCATCCAGATTTCCTGCTTCGTGTGCATGATGTCTCCCCCGTACCACTTGTGACCCTCTGACTTTTACATCTATTATCCGAGCTTCCTATATTTTCACCTCTGTTCCCGTTGAGCACATTTCTTCTTCACCTTTGATGAACCTTTCTAACTATCCTTTTCTAATGACGAACTCTATTGTATCCTTTAAATGGACACATTCATCTGTGTCGTGCCCTTGTTCCTTATGATCTTCACATCTTTTACTCGACCTTTCTTTAACCTCGTTTGGCCTTATTTGTGGTGGGGGCTTCAGAATTGTCAAGTGTTTTACTTGGTGTAGGATACGCAATAACATGTTTGTTAGAAGGTGGTACGCCCGGAAATTGAGTGGTGGTTACCGAGTTTGAGTGCCTTTTGTTATCCGGCCTTTCGCACATTGGTGCGCCCTTTTTTCTTGTTTTTGCTCTTCGTTTTCACTTTCTGACTAGCGTCGTAATTATTTTCTTATTCTCGTGATTCTCCTCTATTCCTACGGGATGGTAGGTTTCCTTCTTCCTAGTGTTGTGGCGCCTTGGTTGATTTTTGTTGCATACATACTTTCCTCCTTAGTCATTCTAGCTATAATCTTCTGTGACTCCTCCACAACCTTCTCATCATACTCTGTTATTGAATGTTGCATCTGCCTCATGATATACTCATGTTGCTGTCGAAGTTACTTTAGTGCGGTATGAGTGTACTTCTCCGTGATTTTTAGTCTACTTTGCATATTGGCTAGCTGGTTGCTTTTGGCTTAAAAGGGGGAGGTTTCCTCTTCCACTTCTTCCCAATTTTTTCTTATTTCCGTCTATTTCTCCATTTACACTCTTGTTAGGGATCGTTCTTCGTTGTTCCTTGAGAATCGAATTGAAAGGGTGAAGATTCCACGCTCACCGCACTATTGTTGATTGCCTAAGTAAGAAACCCCTTTTGACGGTGGCTTTGGGCTGCTTTGAGGGTAGAAATGTAGGGTTTTAGCCAAGTGTTTTTTTGGGGTCTGGTTTGGGTTCTTCCCCGCTTGCCTTTGTTTGGGGTGCATGGTTCCTTATAGGGAGCTGGATGAGGTTAGAGCATGCGTCAATTGAGAAAGACAAGGGTCTTAGTGAGTTGTCGTGGTTCGGGTGCCGATGTAGATCACGTATATCATCACATAGTCTGAAGTAGCGTTCGCATGTTGAGTTCGCAATAGGTCATAAATGGTTGTTCGCACGGCCGTAATCTTTTAGTACGTTCATAGGGGGTTATAATTGAGTATTTGCATAGTCGTAGTTCGCTAACATTAACACATAGAATTATTATAAATATTCATCCACCTGACACTAGCTTTAACTATTTACTAAAACAATTTGTTAGGTTTTATAGATTGAAAAATCATAAGCATTATTGGCAAAGTTTGGTGTCTCCAAAAGTATCATTCTTGTTACTTTATTTTATATATTGAGCTGTTGTTTTATTTCTTATCGTTTAAATTGTTATTTTATTTATGTTATGGTTTGAATTGTAGACTTTGTAAAAAGTATAATGTCGAACTTTAATTTTTTACAATTTTATATATAAAATTTTGATTCGATTCAATTTTCACAAATCACTAAAATTATTGTCTAAATATGCATCATTTTAGGTTTAAGTGTTGCATACACGGACATATATTTATTTAATAGTATAAAAATAAATAGATGTATCATTTTTAAAACATGTTAAATATGAATTTAAATCAAAATTGTACATAATTAAATTAAAATTAAAATTTCACGTACATAATTATATCACACCACAGTTAAAATATCACATTTTAATTTTGATATTTATTTTATATTTTAAAAAAATGAGTTTCTGGATTGCTGAATTGGATTAAGTGAGTGGTATATGAAGTGTATTTTTTACCTGACTCTATAACCCAAAGATCTCACCTAGTCTAGAACCCGAACCGCTCCGGTAAAGGAACCGAAAGGGAAAAACTATCGGAGCAAAAGAAAAACAATTCCGATTAGCGATGGATCTAGGAGGTAGTAGGTAATCGCATTTCTTAAAAAATTTAAATTTTTTTATTTATTTTATATTTTATATTAATAATTTAATTTTTTTCTAATAATTTTTTATATATTTTTATTAAGTGTAAAAATTATATCTTTAATATAAAATTTTGGGCACGTCCTGATCCAAATATATTGTTACAAAACTTAAAACTATCTGAGCTACCGCCGATCTTAGAGGCTTCTACCGGTGGGGTTGCCAAATACAAGCTCAGAGCCAAGCTTTAAAAGGTTCTCTCTCCTTACCAAAATAATGTCTCTTATCGACTTTTCATATAATTTTAGAAATAATTTTTGTGTGTAAAAGACATAATGTAAAATAATTTGAGTGACAATTTAAGCTTTAAAAAGTTACATTTTGTTTAACGAAAATTAAAAGAAAGGGTAAAAAATATAAATCTTAAAAGTTGTTGAATTTTTTAAGTTAATAATTGAATACGATTATTTTAAAAGTTAAGAGTGATAATGGGACAAAATGAGTACGAAATCTGCACAGTTCAACGGATTTGGGCTATCAGATTTAATATTTGGGTTAACGGGTCGGGTAGAAAAACTTCTTTTAACGAATAATAATATAATGGCAAAAATACAAATCAACTGAGTTTGCAAGTTCGATTGTTTTGTTGATTTTTTAAAGGTTAAATTACAAAAATATCACTATATTATTGGTAAAGTCGCGATTTAACTACCTTACTTTTTTTTCTAAGCAATTTGTAGAATTAATGTTTTGATATAATAATTGAAAAATATTTTGGACAAATTTGAAAAGAATTTAAAACATATCTTTAAGTCCAAACAACTTGAAAATAAGTTTGAGGTATTTTAAAAGGTTTTTGGCAATGTTTTTCATGCTTTTTAATAGTCAAACTTGACTTTTCAGCAAGCTCGTACCGATATGGTATACCCTGTATCGAACTATCGATACCCTTTTGCCCAAGTTTTGATTCTACCAAAACCTGTACCGATACGGGTGAGACCGTATCGATACGGAAAGGGATCGTTTCGATACGCCCCTTAAGCGTACCGATCCTTGTTTTAACAACCCCAACGACTATTTCCCAATGGTCTTTTAAATGACATACCATACCGATACGCCCTCAAGCGTATCGATACGCTTAGGCTGGCAAGAGCCCAACGACTAGTTTCTAAAGAAGGGCATACCGATACGGGTCCTCGCGTATCGATACGGAAGGCTCCATAACTACATTTAATATGGGAAATAAAGTCTCCAACGACTCCAATTCAACCCCAACGGCTAGTAACAGCTACAAACTCAAAGAGGAGTACAAAAGGGACCTCCAAGCATCTAGTAATGGTTAATGCTTCAATTGTAATACAACATATGATCAAAATGTGTCTTAGTGCTTAAGTGTCAATTCTTTGTATAGATAAACACTAGTGAGCCAAAATTGTTAGATTTGCTCAAGTGTTTTAGGATTGGGTGAGAGCTTAATTGTGCAAACAAATACCTATTAGAGGAATTTGAGTTTGCTTATTTTTTATCTCTTTGTAAAGAGGGTTTGATCAAGGCTTTGGGTACAAAGCTTGATCGGTTTGTAAGGGTTTCCTCTTAAGACTAGAAAAGGGGAGGAATCAATAGTGGATTGACTGGAAATCCTTAGTGGGAAGCTAAGGTAGTGGATGTAGACCTTGGTTAGAAGGTTGAACCACTATAAATCATCTTGTCTTTATCATTTTTAGCTTCCACACCTCTTTCACCCAAAATTCCACTTCTCCACCACTTGGCGAGCAAGAACGGTTAAAGGAATCGAGCACCTAAAAATCCAACAATTAGTATTAGAGCTTGGCTCAATTGAAGAGTCTTAACATCCTATTGAGAAGATCCGGCAAGCTCGATCAACATTTCAAACAACCGGCTCTATGGCACAATCCATCGACAAACCGCCCTTCTTCGACGGAACACATTATGCCCATTAGAAGACAAGGATGAAGTTTTTCATAAAGTCAAATGACTACAAGCTTTGGTACATAGTAGAAGACGGTCCGTTCTTGCCTCAACGAAGCAAGGCGAAATGGAGTGTCGAAGATCGCAAGAAGATGGAGCTTAATTGCAAAGCCTTGCACATCATTTTTTGTGCATTTGGCCTCACCATCTATGAGAAGATGTCTTCTTGTGAGAGTGCCAAGGAAGTTTGGGAAAAGCTCGAAGTTACATACAAGGGGACAAACGAAGTAAAGAAGACTAAGATCGGGCTCTTCAACCTAGAGTATGAAAACTTCAAGATGAACCCGGAAGAAGACATTGAGAAGATGTTCGATAGGTTCTCCACCATCACCAATGAACTCAAGGCTATGGAGAAGCCATCCCGAAAGAGAAGCTTGTCCGAAAGCTCATCTACTCCCTTCCCGAGTCATGAGACTCAAAAAGAACCGCCATCATCGAAGCCAAGAATCTCAAGACTTTGAAGCTTGTTGAGCTCATGGAGTCACTTCTCACTCGCCAAATAATGAAGAAAAACAAAGAAGATGAGAAGAAGAAGGAAGAGATTAAAGCTATGGGGGAGAAGAAGCTCAAAGGGCTTGACATCAACACAAATGTCATTGCTCTCAAATCCTTCACATGCCATTATGTAGATTCAAGTGAAGAGGAGGATGAAGAAGAAGAGATAGTTCATCTCTTCAAGAAGTGTGCCCCTTACATGAAGAAAGCCTTAAAAGAGCTTGAACGAGAATCCATGAAGAAGAAGAGGGCAAGCACTTCAAGCCATAAGAAGAAGGCATATGTTGCTACTTGGAGTGAAGAGGACTCCACCGACGACGAACAAGCCAACCTTTGCCTTATGGCCATCGAAGAAGATTCAAGGGTAACTTCTAATTCATCTACTTCATGTTCATATCCTTTTGATGAATTACAAGATGCCTATGACGATTTGGTTTTAGAATTTAAAAATCACATTTTGAAAAACAAGAAAGTGATTTCGAATTTGAAAATTCAAAATGACTTGATTTCTAAAACCAAAATTGAACTTGAAGCAAAACTCGAAGAGTTTGAACAAAAATGCTTTGATTTACAAAATTTGCTTCATAAAGTTCAAGAAGAAAAAGATTTGATTTCCAAAGAGCTTGAAAAGAAAAATAATGTTGGAAAATCAATTTTTTATGTAAGACAATCTAGTGCCCCTAGATTTGTAAATGGTAAAGTTTTTAGAAGTATTTGGGTCCCAAAAGGACTAAGTACTTCAACTAAAAAGGATGAAATTGAAAAATGGATTCCTAAGGGGACTAAATTTTGTGCTACTAACGTCTACGGATTCAAAGAAATTTAGATACCAAAAATTACTTAATTATCTTCTGATAGGTGTAATGGAGATTGATCAACAAGTCAAACATTGAGGGGGAGCTGCATGCACACAAAGAAAGACACTTGAAGAGGAAGGCCTCACATCCTCCCTTGGGTTCAAGTGTGGTAAAATCTAGTTGTTCTTGTTTTTATTTGATTAATTTTCATTTATTTCAACTAGATGATCATATATGTTGGACTAACATCTTTTGATGATGCTTTGAGTATAGGGGAGCCATTTTAAAACCAAAATTCTTAATTTTGTCATTTTTTAAAACCTCTATTGTTATTTTGAGCTTAAAAGTGTTTAAATTCTTTTTGATATAACAAAAAGGGGGAGAAATGGTTTGAAAAATTGAATTTTCAAACGAATAAGGGGGAGATTTAATTGACTTCAAATCTTAATTCTCTTATTCCAAATTTATTTCACAAAGGGAGAGAAATCCCACACAATTTTTCAAGTTGGTTTTATTATATCAAAAAGGGGGAGATTGTAGAACTAATGTTTTGATATAATAATTTAAAAATGTTTTGGACAAATTTGAAAAGAATTTAAAACATATATTTATGTCCAAACAACTTGAAAATAAGTTTGAGGTATTTTAAAAGGTTTTTGGCAAAGTTTTTCATGCTTTTTAATAGCCAAACTTGACTTTTCAGCAAGCCCGTACCGATACGGTATACCTCGTATCAATACCCTTTTGCCTAAGTTTTGATTCTGCCAAAACTCGTACCGATACGGGTGAGACCATATCGATACGGAAATGGATCGTTTTGATACGCCCCTTAAGCGTACCGATCCCTGTGTTAACAACCCCAACGACTATTTCCCAACGATCTTTTAAATGACATACCATACCGATACGCCCTAAAGTGTATCGATACGCTTAGGCTGGCAAGATCCCAATGGCTAGTTTCTAAACAAGGGCGTACCGATACGAGTCCTCGCGTATCGATACAGAAGGCTCCAGAACTGCATTTAATATGGGAAATAAAGTCTCCAACGGCTCCAATTCAACTTCAACGGCTAGTAACGGCTACAAACTCAAAGAGGAGTACAAAATGGACCTTCAAGCATCTAGTAATGGTTAATGCTTCAATTGTAATACAACATATGATCAAAATGTGTCTTAGTGCTTAAGTGTCAATTCTTTGTATAGACAAATACTAGTGAGCCAAAATTGTTAGATTTGCTCAAGTGTTTTAGGATTGGGTGAGAGCTTAATTGTGCAAACAAATACCTATTAGAGGGATTTGAGTTTGCTTATTTTTTATCTCTTTGTAAAGAGGGTTTGGTCAAGGCTTTGGGTAGAAAACTTGATCAGTTTGTAAGGGTTTCCTCCTAAGCCTAGAAAATGGGACGAATCAGTAGTGGATTGATTGGAAATCCTTAGTGGGAAGCTAAGGTAGTGGATGTAAACCTTGATTAGAAGGCTGAACCACTATAAATCTTCTTGTCTTTATCATTTTTAGCTTCCACACCTCTTTCACCCAAAATTCAACTTCTCCACCACTTGGCGAGCAAGAACGGTTGAAGGAATCGAGCACCTAAAAACCCAACAATTGGTATCAGAGCTTGGCTCAATTAAAGAGGATTAACGTCTTATTGAGAAGATCCGGCAAACTCGATCAACATTTCAAACAACCGGCTCTATGGCGCAATCCATCGACAAACCGCCCTTCTTCGATGGAACACACTATGCCCATTTGAAGACAATGATGAAGTTTTTCATAAAGTCAAATGACTACAAGCTTTGGTACATAGTAGAAGACGGTTCGTTCGTGCCTCAATGAAGCAAGGCGGAATGAAGTGCCGAAAATCGCAAGAAGATGGAGCTTAATTGCAAAGCCTTGCACATCATTTTTTGTGCATTTGGCCCCACCATCTATGAGAAGATGTCTTCTTGTGAGAGTGCCAAGGAAGTGTGGGACAAGCTCGAAGTTACATACGAGGGGACAAACGAAGTAAAGAAGACTAAGATCGGGCTCCTTAACCTAGAGTATGAAAACTTCAAGATGAACCCGGAAGAAGACATTGAGAAGATGTTCGATAGGTTCTCCACCATCACCAATGGACTCAAGGCTATGGAGAAGCCATCCCAGAAGAGAAGCTTGTCCGAAAGCTCATCTACTCCTTTCCCGAGTCATGAGACTAAAAACTAACCGCCATCATCGAAGCCAAGAATCTCAAGACTTTAAAGCTTGATGAGCTCAAGGGGTCACTTCTCACTCGCCAGATAATGAAGAAAAACAAAGAAGATGAGAAGAAGAAGGAAGATATTAAAGCTATGGGGGAGAAGAAGCTCAAAGGGCTTGGCATCAACACAAATGTCATTGCTCTCAAATCCTTCACATTTATAAATTTTGTATAGGTTAAAAAATGATTAAATTACAGATTATCAGTTCAAAAAGTTTGATTTTGTTTTCTTCTTATAAATAAAATTAGGATCTGTCTGTTAGTTGTTGGTTGATTTGTACTAAAGTATGATTACTTTTCAACAATAAAATAATCACACTTTTGATTGGTTTGCACGTGGTTTGTTTGTTCAAATATGAAACTGAAATTTACTTGTGGGGTCTTTCTTTGGTTGTTGTAGGGGACCTTCTAAACCACCATTAATATGTGTTAGTACATGGTTTGCTTTGCACGTGTTAGTACATGCTTTGATTTACCCTATTTTGCATGATTCATCTTTATATAATGTATGTAGAACTAATGTTTTGATATAATAATTGAAAAATGGTTTGGACAAATTTGAAAAGAATTTAAAACTTGTCTTTAAGTCCAAACAACTTGAAAATATGTTTGAGGTATTTTAAAAGGTTTTTTTGCAAAGTTTTTAATGATTTTAAATAGCCAAACTTGACTTTTCAGCAAGCCCGTATCGATACGATGTACCCCGTATCGATATATTTTTGCCCAGTTTTTGATTCTGCCAAAACCCGTATCGAAACAGGCTTTTTCGTTTCGATACGGATAAGGATCGTTTCGATATGCCCCTTAATCGTACCGATCCCTATTTTAACGTCCCCAATGGCTATTTTCCAACGGTCTTTTTAAATGACCTACCGTACCGATACGCCCTCAAGCGTATCGATACGCTTAGGCTGGCAAGAGCCCAACGACTAGTTTCTGAAGAAGACCGTACCGATACGAGTTCACGCGTATCGATATGGAAGGCTGCAGAACAACATTAAAGATGGGAAATAAAGTCTCCAACGGCTCCAATTCAACCCCAACAGCTAGTAACGGCTACAAACTCAAAGAGGAGTATAAAAGGGACCTCCAAGCATTTAGTAATGGTTAATGCTTCAATTGTAATACAACATATGATCAAGAAATTGTCTTAGTGCTTAAGTCTTAATTTATTGTATAGACAAGCACTAGTGAGCCAAAATTATTAGATTTGCTCAAGTTTTTTAGGATTGGGTGAGAGCTTAATTGTGCAAACAAATACCTATTAGAGGGATTTGAGTTTGCTTATCTTTATCTCTTTGTAAAGAGGGTTTGATCAAGACTTTGGGTAGAAAGCTTGATTGGTTTGTAAGGGTTTCCTCCTAAGCCTAGAAAAAGGGGAGGAATCAATAGTGGATTGATTGGAAATCCTTAGTGAGAAGCTAATGTAGTGGATGTAAACCTTGGTTAGAAGGTTGAACCACTATAAATCATCTTATCTTTATCAATTTTAGTTTCCACGCCTCTATCACCCAAAATTCCACTTCTCCACCACTTGACGAGCAAGAACGGTTGAAGAAATCGAGCACCGAATAACCCAACAATGTATGACTGTAAAATGTATATTGTATGAACATGAGTATGTCTGTATATTGTATATTATATAAGATTGTATATTGTATCAACATGAGTAGGTCTGTATACCTTATATTATATAAGATTGTATATTGTATCAACGTGAGTATGCTTGTATACTTTATTTTTATACGCTACTAAGTTTCATTATGACCACAATCACTTTTTTGTAAGTTTTATCAGAAAAGGCTTGAAAGTGGCTCTCACCAAAAGACCCAACCAGCTGGTCAAAGTCACATTTCTCTTTTGAGTGTAAGTCAAGCATGCTTCTAAACAATAACTGCGAGTGTTTCAATGAGGTCAATAATCTAGCTTTGCTAAATAGTTTCTAATTTTATTATTTGTAAATATTTAAATGCTTTCTAACTTTACTAATTACTACTATTAATATATGACAGCTAATACTTGATGCTAGAGACAAACCTATCATTACATTGGAGGACTCCATCATATCAAAGTTGATGCAAAAACTTGATAAAAGGAAAGATCTAACTGAAAAGTGGACAGGGCTTCTATGCCCTAAGATTTAGAAGAAATTAGAACATGCAACATCAGTAGCACATAGGTACTGTTTAATGCTATTTTTTTCATGTTTTAATGCTAACTGCAAAAACTTTCTAATTATTGTTTAATTCTAATTTTTTCATATTCTAATGCTAATTGTTTTAACTATTTAATGCTAATTGTTTAGTTGTTTAATGTTAACTGTTTTTAATGTTTAATGGTAACTGTTTAATGCTAATTGTTTAACTATTTAATACTAACTCTTTAACTATTTTAATGTTAATTGTTTAATTGTTTAATGTTAACTGTTTTAATGTTTAATGCTAATTGTTTAACTATTTAATACTAACTGTTCAACTATTTTAATGCTAATTGTTTAATGTTAACTTTTTTTAATGTTTAATGGTAAGTTTTAACTATCTTATGCTAACTGTTTTGTCTTAATTTTATATAGTTGTTGGCCTCTTTATTCTAGTGGACATGTATATCAGGTTTCATGTGGTACTTCAAGCCATCATTTAATTAACATTCAAGTATGGACATGCTCATACAGAAAATGACAACTAACAAGTTAACATCTTTTTTTTAGCATTCAATTTTTTTTATCTTTATGGTTACTAATCAATTATTGTTCTATGTAGGCACTTCATGTATTCATGCTATTTCTGTGATATTGTCAATTGAAGATATGTCAAAAAAATATGTTGACCCTTGTTATTTTGTGTTAACTTAAGAGCAATATATTCTCATTTGATAAGTCATGTAAGAGGTGAGAAACAATAGACAACTAATCATACAATGGAGCCTATTTTACCACCACTCTTTAGAAGACCCCGAAGAAGACCACACAAGAAAAGAAATAGGGAGGGTGATAAAGCACCACCTCAAATTGGTCAGGTGTCAAAAAGGGGTGTCGAGATCTTCTGTAAAAGATACAAAGAAAGTGGACATAATATTAGAACATGCAAAGAAAAGATTGGTGCCAATCTTAAAAGAACTGGACAAACATCCACTATTGCTGCAAGACAAGCTTTTAGAATTTCAAAACTTCCAGTAAGTTCCATTAATGAATTAAATAAAGTTTTTGCTTACTTCTTTGTTGTGGACATAAAACACTTGATTTGGTTGATTGGCTGATGAACATACAATGGAAACACATTCTGAGACTTTTGCTTAATTTTTTGTTATAACATTATTTTACAGATTAGAAGACCTGAAATCACCCCAACAACAAGTCAGACTGGAACCAGTCAAGGTCGAAGGCCAATTCCAGCTTCAAATTTAACTCCAAATCGACCTTCACAAGTTCAAAATATTAGATGGATGCCCACCTCTACAGCACGTACGAGTCAAGAGATTTGTGTCATTCACCCATCTTCAAATTCAAGTCCAACACCAACTTAATATTCACAAGCAAATATTGTCACATGAATTCTCACACCCAGAGTACCTATGAGTCAAGAGAGCTGTGACAGTCACTCATCTCCAAGGATTGATCCTTAAATCTGTTGGCACTAGAATTCTTTTAAGAACATATTTGTGTTTTGCATATATTTGACCAACTTTAATGTCACATTTTTGTTTGACTTGCTTTAGTGGGTCAATATCTTTTGTTTCTGTAGAACTAATGTTTTGATATAATAATTGAAAAATGTTTTGGACTAATTTGAAAAGAATTTAAAACTTGTTTTTAAGTCCAAACAACTTGAAATTATGTTTGAGGTATTTTAAGAGGTTTTTGACAAAGAATTTTCATGTTTTTAATAGCCAAACTCGTGATTTCAAAGTACCAGTATCGATACCGGTGTACCAGTATCGATACCTTTTTGCCCTGGTTTGGCCACTGTCAAAACCCGTATCGATACGAGGGTTTAGTGTATCGATATGGAGGGGGTCGTTTCGATACGCCACGTCAGCGTACCGATCCCAGTTTAACTACCCCAACGGCTATTTTCCCAACGGCCATTTAAATGTCAAAGGGTACCGATACGCCCTCAAGCGTATCGATACACCCAGGCTGGCAAGAGCCAACGGCTAGTTCATATGAAGGCCGTATCGATACCGTTCCACGCGTATCAATACTGTTAGCTGCAGAACAGCATTTATAAAGGGAAATAAAGTCCTCAACGGCTCCAATTCATCCCTAACGGCTAGTAACAGCTACAAACTCATTTGGGAGTATAAAAGGGACCTCCAAGCATCAAGAGAAGACTAATGCTCATATTGTCAAACATCAAATGATCAAGAAATTGTCTTAGCACTTAAATTGTCAATTCTTGAATAGACAAACACTAGTGAGCCAAAATTGTCAAATTTGCTCAAGTGTTTTAGGTTTGGGTGAGTGCTTATTTGTGCAAACAAACTCCTATTAGAGGATTACAAGTTTGCTTTGTTTATCTCTTGTAAAGAGGGTTTCAATCAAGGCTTTGGGTAGAAAGCTTGATTGGTTGTAAGGGTTTCCTCCTAAGCCTAGAAAAGGGGACAGATCAATTAGTGGATTGATTGTGAAATCCTTAGTGGGGAGCTAAGGTAGTGGATGTAGGTGCTTGTTAGAAGGCCGAACCACTCTAAAATCATTGTGTCTTTATTCTTTCTAGCTTCCTAAACCCTTCCACCCAAATATCCACCTCTCCACCACTTGGTGAGCATAATTGGTTGAACGAATCGAGCACCACACAACTCAACAATTGGTATCAGAGCTTGGCTCAATCGAAGGGGATTCACATCCTATTGAGAAGATCCGGCAAGCTCGATCACTAGTTCATCAGCCGGCTCAAATGGCACAATCAATCGACAAACCGCCTTTCTTTGACGGAGACCACTATGCCCATTGGAAGACAAAGATGAAATTCTTCTTGAAGTCAAGAGATTACAAGCTATGGGACATAGTTGAAGATGGTCCATTCGTGCCTCAAAGAAGTAAAGCGGAGTGGAGTGCCGACGATCGCAAGAAGATGGAGCTAAATTGCAAAGCCTTGCACATTCTATTTTGTGCATTTGGTCCATCCATCTATGAGAAGATGTCTTCTTGTGAGAGTGCCAAGGAGGTATGGGACAAGCTTGAAGTCACATACGAGGGGACAAATGAAGTCAAGGAGACCAAGATTGGGCTCCTAACCTTGGAGTATGAGAACTTCAAAATGGATCCGGAAGAGAACATCGAGAAGATGTTTGATAGGTTCTCCACCATAACCAACGGTCTTAAAGGTTTTGGAGAAGCCATCCCGGAAGAAAAGCTTGTTCGAAAGCTCATCTACTCACTTCCCGAGTCTTGGGACTCAAAGAGGACCGCCATCATCGAAGCCAAAAATTGGAAGACTTTGAAGCTTGATGAACTTATGGGGTCTCTTCTCACTCGTCAAATTATGAAGAAGAACAAGGAAGATGAGAAGAAAAGGGAAGAAATTAGAGCTATGAGAGAGAAGAAACTCAAAGGGCTTGTCATCAATGCAAGTGCCATGGCTCTCAAATCCTCCACTTGCCATCATGTCTACTCAAGTGAAGAGGAGGATGAAGAAGAAGAGATAGTTCATCTCTTCAAGAAGTGTGCCCCGTTCATGAAGAAAGCCTTGAGAGAGCTTGAACGAGAACCTAAGAGAAAGGAGAGGGCAAGCACTTCAAGCCATAAGAAGAAGGCACATTTGGCTACTTGGAGTGATGAAGACTCCACCGACGATGAACAAGCCAACCTTTGCCTTATGGCCATCGAAGAAGATTAAAGGGTAACTTCTAATTCATCTACTTCATGTTCTTATTCCTTTGATGAATTACAAGATGCCTATGATGATTTGGTTTTAGATTTTAAAAGCCACATTTTGAAAAACAAAAAATTGGTTTCAACGTTAAAAATTCAAAATGATTTGCTTTCTAAAACCAAACTTGAACTTGAAGCAAAACTTGAAGAGTTTGAATTAAAATGTTTTGATTTACAAAAATTGCTTCAAAATGTTCAAGAAGAAAAAGATTTGATTTCCAAAGAGCTTGAAAAGAAAAACAATTTTGGAAAATCAAATTTTTATGTTAGACAATCTAGTGCCCCTAGATTTAAAAATGGTAAATGCTTTAGAAGTGTTTGGGTCCCAAAAGGACTAACCACTTCAATTAAAAAGGATGACATTGAAAAATGGATTCCTAAGGGGTCAAAAATTTGTGCTACTAACGTTCATGGATCCAAAGCAATTTGGATACCAAAAGTTACTTGATTGTCTTTTGATAGGTGTGATGGAGATGTTCAACAAGTCAAACATTGAGGGGGAGCTCCATGCACACAAGGAAGAACACTTGAAGAAGGAAGGCTTCACATCCTACCTTGAGTTCAAGTGTGGTAAAATTTTAGTTGTTTTTTGATTTCTTTTGTTAATTTTATTTTAAATTCAACTAGATGATCATATATGTTGTGACTAACATTTTGATGATGCTTTGAGTAAGGGGGAGCCAATTTTAAACCAACATTTTTTTTGTGTGTCAAAATGTTTTTTACCTCTATTGTTATTTTGAAACTTAAATGTCTTTTAAATTCTTTTTGATATAACAAAAAGGGGGAGAAAAGGTTTGAAAAATTGAATTTTCAAATGAATAAGGGGGAGCTTAATTTGATTTCATATCTTTAATCTCTTATTCACATTTTTAAAGTTAAAGGGGGAGAATCCCAAACAATTTTTCAAGTTAGTTTTATTATATCAAAAAGGGGGAGATTGTAGAACTAATGTTTTGATATAATAATTGAAAAATGTTTTGGACTAATTTGAAAAGAATTTAAAACTTGTTTTTAAGTCCAAACAACTTGAAATTATGTTTGAGGTATTTTAAGAGGTTTTTGACAAAGAATTTTCATGTTTTTAATAGCCAAACTCGTGATTTCAAAGTACCAGTATCGATACCGGTGTACCGGTATCGATACCTTTTTGCCCTGGTTTGGCCACTGTCAAAACCCGTATCGATACGAGGGTTTAGTGTATCGATACGGAGGGGGTCGTTTCGATACGCCACGTCAGCGTACCGATCCCAGTTTAACTACCCCAACGGCTATTTTCCCAACGGCCATTTAAATGTCAAAGGGTACCGATACGCCCTCAAGCGTATCGATACGCCCAGGCTGGCAAGAGCCCAACGGCTAGTTCATATGAAGGCCGTATCGATACCGTTCCACGCGTATCGATACTGTTAGCTGCAGAACAGCATTTATGAAGGGAAATAAAGTCCTCAACGGCTCCAATTCATCCCCAACGACTAGTAACGGCTTCAAACTCATTTGGGAGTATAAAAGGGACCTCCAAGCATCAAGAGAAGACTAATGCTCATATTGTCAAACATCAAATGATCAAGAAATTGTCTTAGCACTTAAATTGTCAATTCTTGTATAGACAAACACTAGTGAACCAAAATTGTCAAATTTGCTCAAGTGTTTTAGGTTTGGGTGAGTGCTTATTTGTGCAAACAAACTCCTATTAGAGGATTACAAGTTTGCTTTGTTTATCTCTTGTAAAGAGGGTTTCAATCAAGGCTTTGGGTAGAAAGCTTGATTGGTTGTAAGGGTTTCCTCCTAAGCCTAGAAAAGGGGACGGATCAATTAGTGGATCGATTGTGAAATCCTTAGTGGGGAGCTAAGGTAGTGGATGTAGGTGCTTGTTAGAAGGCCCAACCACTCTAAAATCATTGTGTCTTTATTCTTTCTAGCTTCCTAAACCCTTCCACCCAAATATCCACCTCTCCACCACTTGGTGAGCATAATCGGTTGAACGAATCGAGCACCACACAACTCAACAGTTTCACATATGTATTGGTCAAACATATGATGTATGAATTACATTCTAACTTTAATGCCATTATGAATTAATGTTTTTTTGTTTACTCTACTGTGTTTTAGGTTTAAATAATACATTATCTTTGATTTTAAAAGTTTAATATAACACATTTTCAGTTTTCAATAATAAACATTACATGACATTTTAAATACTAAAAATAATATTACAATAACTGAAAATTATATTATCATATTGTAGAGGGTTAATGCAAAACATGTTCTAAAATTCTATTACACTTTAATATATTAGAATTTTACAAAAAAAACCTAAATTCTCAAAACCCCATTATAATTAATTTCAGCAACCTAAATTTCAAGATTAAAAAGACCAACAATTCAAGCATTAGAAGAAGATTCCCTCAAAATAAAACCCACCCAAACCGCAGCACCAAAAAACAAACTTTCAAGAATTCTTTCATTCTTTCTATCTTGCTCCATTGCATCATATTTTTTAAGAAGACAAACAATAATTCTTTTTGACCTATCACTCACCGGTGGATTATACTAAAAAAATTGCAACTCCTAATCTCACTTCGATAATTTTCACACCCTCAAAAATCCTACCTGAATTTTTATAAGTTCAACTAGTTGTTAGCTTCGAACGAACCTCACAATAGCATACCTGATTCATCTCTGCATCCATTTTCTTCTACATTCCTCAGAAATTTTTTTCTCTTCGGCAGAGTGGAGAGAAAGAATAGAGAAAATATTAAAATTTGTTTAGGGTTTCTTCAAATGCACAATACTTATAACGTGTTTTTTACACATTATTTAGGTGGCATGATGAGTGGACGACTATATATTTAACGCGAAAATAGGACCCATTAAATTTTTTAAAAAAATACACGTCAGTAACGCCGTTTGGTTTTTAACGGCGTGTGGTCATATTGCACTCAATTAAATAGTTTGGTAGCTTAATTGTTTCAAAACAAAATAAAATAGTCAAATCACGACTTTACTAATAATATGGTGGTCATTTGAGTAGTTTAACGTTTTTTAAAATATAATTAGGGAATGAAAATTGCAGCCCTAAGGTATATAACCGGCGCGCAGACAAAATAAACTCAAAAGAGAAGCAGTTTCAGCTCAAGTTCACCTCTTTGAACCGACACAAAACGGTGCCTGTGGCTCTTTTAAGTTATCATCTCCCAACTCGGAAGTCGGAAGGGTCAAACCAAACCCTTTTCCAAATCTTTCTCCTTTTCATACCCTTGGCTCAAAATAACGTGCTCTGTATTGAGGTATTTTCAGCTCATTTCTCACTCCTTGCTGAAGCGTTTTCTTTTCTATTCTTTATGTGTTTTCATATTCTTATTATTCGATTCTTTTAAAACAATTCGGTCTTTAATTTGGATTCTCTCCAGCGGATAGCTTGTTAATGGGTATTTAAAGTTAGTGGTCTTTTTTCTCCTCCAAAGCATGGTGCTGAGGGAGTTTCAATGGTGGCCTATCCTACGGGAGAAAACATTTTGTGGTGAATTTCAGTCTGGGTATTAATGGGTATTTGGTCTTATTCAAAATCATGTTTTGTTCAATGCGGTTTACTTCGACAAATTGTTGCTGGCCACATGAAATGTCTTTTAAGGGTATATTATGCTTCGTCATCTGCATTGTTGTTGGAAGATCAAGACTTCGAATGCTGTCCCAAATTTGAAAGTGATAGTAGTGGAGTTGGGGAAGTTCGAGTTCCGAATAAGAAGTCCAAATTTTGTGGAAACCCCAGGCTTTTTCCCATAGTTGTTAGGGTGTTTAAGTCGTTGAATTGGTTCGCTGCAAGGAAAATTAGTTTTCATAATGCTGTAGAGATGTATGGATTTGATCATTCAATATACGCTTTTCGGATCATTGTTCATATATTTGCTATGACAGGGATGCAGATGGAAGCACATGCTTTGCTTAAAGATATTGTTTGCTATTACAAACTAGCTAAGAATGATATGTTTGAATTATTACCGTATCTGTTAGATTCGCCCGAGCATGTCCATCGATCAGCCGGCGTCTTCAATGTGCTCATCAAGGTGTTTGCATCCGATTTGATGCTTGAGAATGGTGTAGATGTTTTCGTGCAGGCTAAAACAATTGGGCTTGAACTAAATATCATGTCATGCAACTTCTTGCTCAAGTGTTTAGTCGAAGCAAACAGAGGAGCATTTGTGAGAAATTTGTTTGGGGAAATGAAGAACTCTGGGCCAACACCCAATGTTTACACCTATACGATTATGATGAACTTTTATTGCAAAGGATATCATGGGAGGGATGTAGACATCGAACAAGCAACCAAACTTATGGTGGATATGGAGGGAGATGGGATAGACCCTTCTGTTGTAACATACGGTACATATATTTATGGGGTATGTAGTGTTGGTCATGTTGAATTTGCCCTAGATTTCATTCAGTTTTTGAGATCTAGAAACCAGCCTGTCAATAGCTTCTGTTATAATGCTGTTATTTATGGGTTTTGCCAAAAAGGTGAACCATATGAAGCATCGAAGGTTTTGGAAGAAATGAAGAATTCTGGAATATCACCAGATGCTCATAGCTATAGCATTTTGATTGATGGGTTTTGTAAAAGAGGTGATTCTGTGAAAGGTCTAAATTTGATTGAGGAGATGGTACATAATGGCATGAAGCCTTCACTTGTTACTTATACATCACTGTTTCATGGGCTCTGTAAGAAAGGACTGGCAGATGTTTCGCTGAATTTGTTCCGTAATCTTGCTACTTCCGGATATGAATATGACCTGGTTGCTTACAGTGTCTTGCTCAAGGGCTTTTGTCTTCAAGGTGATCTGGATTCTGCCATGGAACTTTTCAATGAGATGATCAACAATAGTTTAATTCCTACTGCCAACAGTTTCAATTGGCTGATTCATGGATTTTGTAAGATGGGGCTCTTGGATAAAGCCTTGGAACTTTTCAACATCATGCTGCAAAGTGGTGTCTTACCTACTGTCTTCACTTTCAATGTAATTGTCGACGGGTATTGCAATGCAGGCCATATGGAGGAAGCTTTGAAACTTATAAATGAAATGCATGAGTTTGGCATATTTCCCAACTCTTATACGTATAATGGAATTATTAAGAGGCTTTGCAAGCAAAGCAGTGTCGACAAAGCTTGGGAACTTCTTCCCCAAATGCTTAAAATGGATACTCTTCATGATGCTCATTGTAACATCCTATTGGATGGATTTGCTAAGCAGTCGAACTTAGAGAAGACCTTGATGTTGTACACTAGAATGTTAAAGCTTGGGGTCACACCAACTACTTTTACATATACAATTCTTATCAACATGTTCTGCCAGAGGAGAAACATGTACGAAGCATGGAATTTGTTTAAGGACATGATGGAAAGGGGTTTGATTCCTGATACTATTTCTTATACGTCTGTTATAGCTGGATTTTGTAGAGTTAGGGATATGAGGAAGGCTTGGGCTTTATATAGAGAAATGGTGCAAAGAGGCTATTCTCCCAATGTTGTTACCTACACCTGTCTAATTGATGGGTTTTGCAATGCACATCGTATGGATTTGGCCAACTTGTTGATTGATGAAATGAAAAAACAAGATATCAACCCTGATGTGGTGACTTATACTGCTCTAATTGCTGGGTACCAAAGACTTGGTGATATTAATAGAGCACAGGAGTTGTTCACTGAAATGAAAAGGAATGGTATTTTGCCTGACAATGTTGCCTATACTACAATGGGGATGGATACTGACATGGCTTCCTATGATTAGAAAATTGAGGAAATGATGAATGAACGGAATGGTAAATCACTGGCTTCTTTTCGTATTCATATTATCTAAAAAAATTTAATTTTACAAAATTTCTTTGAAAGAATGTAATGGATCTTAAATCTTCTATGTTAGTGTGATAGAATCATCTTTTATTTTTGGTAATATTTGTGCAGGTTAAGTGCTTCATCATGGTTCTGGCACATGAAAGACTTCTTCGGCTCAATTATGTTTCCTTATGTTAGTGTAAGCTTTTTTTATATGAATGGGTTTTGATTGATAGTCGATGTTCGAGGCAAATTTCGTTAGTTGTGCATGACACTTTTGTTTCTGCTACACAGTCCGCAGCTTTCTGGCTAAATGCTGAAAAGATCAGTACGAAATTGACCTCATTCCATGGGAGAGGTATGATTAAAACATCAATTTCTTAAATTTATTTCTAGTTATTTCATATACAACTAAGGCTTTTACAATTAGATGAAGTTAAATGTTTTAGTTTGTGTTTTTGGAATATGTTATTCTGTTGAAAAAGTTTGGAGAATCATTTTTCTTGCTGGTCGATTTATTGTCTTTATGTTTATTTTTCTCTATTCTTCTCAGGAAAAGTATTTCGGAAGATGTTGGCAATCAAAACCCAGTAATTAGACCCTAAATGATTGTTGTGTGTCAGCTTTTTGTAGAACATACTAGCAATAGAATTCCTGTTGACACGTCTTATATACCATGTAAAATTATAGTTAATCTTGAAGGGTCTGGATGACACTTGACGACCTGTTTATGTCGGTATGGGATGTGTCTGCAATATGTTCGCTTTATGTGGATATGAACCTCCACTTAAGCCCAAGCATAGAAAACTAAGAAAAGCTGGGTTGCTGTCTACATCACTCTCTGCAGGTTATCGGAAGAAAAGTTCAAAATCAAGTAAAAAAGGATCAGCCAAGAAGAAATCTGGCAAGCCTGTTGATCCCCCTTTGCCAGGATTCAGTATAAATGATATAGAGGAGGGTGTTGAAGGTAAACTAAGCACTTTTTTGTGTTTTAAGTTCAGGGGTGATGATTAGTTTCATGCCTGTTTTGGCCTAATGAGGAAAAGTCCCATCCATATCCTACATTGTGATTTGTGAAATTTGGTTCTGGGTTTAGTGATGAAAAGTCTACTAGTGTCATAAATGAGCCTGGAGAAACGTTTTGGTCGTTCTAGCAGCTTTTGTTGCCTCTACACTTACGGAGAATGGTGGTGTTCCTCTGTCTGCTACGCTAGAAGCACGTCTTAAGTAAGCAATTAATGTTATCGGTTGTGGATACGAGGACAAAACTAACTGGTGAAGTGGGGTAAGTTCTTCCTCCCTTTTTTTCACTGCACCTGAAAAGTTCAAAATAGTGAGATACTTTACATGTAAAATTGATTGCTGGATTTGATGACTATTGAGTTTATGTTAGTAACGTACTGAATTATTTAAAAATTATTGTTTTGGGGTTTAGAAGAAGAAAAGAAAGAGTATGGTATAATAACCAATAAATTACATAGATGAATATGAGCTTGTTTTTGGTTCTTTTTTGTGCTCCTACATTTGTGACTTTCTGTGTATTTGAAACTCAGTTTTGAATTTTAGAAATATGTTGCTGATCTGGGAAGTTGACCAAATGCTTGCTTTTATTCCATTTTAAATTTCAATTTTTGTTGTGTATGGGGTTGTTTCTTGTTCTCTATGCATGTATTTTTGTTTCATCTTGTTAAAATCTTTCCCCTTCATTCTGCCGTAATGGAGTTAAATTGTCATGTTTTCTTTTGCCTGCAGATTGGTTGGATCTATGGTTCGGTTACAGAAGATATTCTTACAGGATTCAATATGCATGCCCATGGTTGGTAGTCAATTTTGTACATGCCAAAACGACCAGACTTTTAAGTGTCTGATCCTATTACCCTTTCAGATCGTCTGAACCAAATGTTTCGATGGGTCCTTGGTTCTGTGGAAATTCTTTTAAGTAGGCATCTGGTATGGTTATGGTGGTAGGCTGAAGTGTATTAAACGGTTCGCATATGCCAACACCTGCTGTCTGTCTGCTCGCCAACAAGTCCATTACGCTACAGGTTAGTCTCTTCGACATAATCCATGTTTCATTTGCATGTATGCTCCTAGACTTATCAATTGGTTGGATATTGACAGTAACTTCACCTTTGCATCGAAAGCATCAGATGAGACCGTGGATTTTGCCGAACTTTACTTGCTCAAATGGACAACCCTTCTCATCCCACCAACCACTCTCCTTATCAGTTATCATGAACTCGGTCGGGGTTGTTGCAGGAATCTCCTATGCCATCAACGGTGGTTATCAATCATGGGGTCTATTCTTTGGTAAGTTGCTCTTCATCTTCTGGGAGATCATCCATCTCTTGCCCTGTAGCATTTTGTACATTGTGCAATATATATAGGCCGTATGTATCTTGTTTTATTAGGTGTGTGTGATGTAACATTGTGGACATGCCTTATGGTTACAGCCTCTGGAAAATACTGATATTTATTCAAGTATGTTTGAGTGCAGAAGCAAATTGGAGTCTATCATTCTATTTCTACAAGTTATTACCAGAGATTTTCCCTTAGAAAAGATACCAAGAACACTGATCGAATTCGGAAACAAGATTCATTATGCCATTGCATTACATTTCTGTTCAATGGCAAATGATGCGAGCAATGCTTTTACGTTTACTAGTTGAATTCCAGATTTTTGGCTGGCTTTGTCTAACAATAGCGTCAAAAGAGGGGGGTGGGGGTGGGGGTGGGGGGGGGGGGGAACGGACAATACGTACAATTATACATACATACAAACAGCTACGGTCTGCAATGTCCACGTGTTCACCCCACATCCATTGCATGACGTGCATTTTATCAGTTATCTTATCGTTATCCATCTTGAATTCCTGACAATATGGTTATCGTCCCCATTTCTCGAACACGTGCAGCATTCTAGTCGTGACACATTCTACAGTTTGCTAGGAATCTCCCACGTGTAATCAATCATATACAATATATAATATATATTCATTTTCTTACATTATATATCATCACTCTTGGTTTTAAGACACATCTCGAGCTAGTTCTCTCCTGCTCACCAAGTTCATCAACTTCAACTTCCGTGAACTCAGAAACTTAACCTAATCTGGATGGGTATCATTGGTGAAGAACCGGTTCTGTCTAGACTAGATCGACTAGACAACATGGTATGATATTTTGTTTTTCCATTTGCATGCATGCTGCCTTAGACTAATCAGTTATTTTGCGATATTGCATGTAATACGATATTGATGGTGGCAGCTAAGGCAGTTGGAGGAATTGAGAGGGAGCAATAACAATAGTCATTACAACAGGTTTCCCAGCCCGAGGAGCTCCGGTTCATCGACCCCATCAAGTGGGACGTTGACCAGCACATGCACAGACGGCCATCCGTCGTCGGTCGATTTCTCGCCGACTTCCAAGACTCTGGAGAAGTACTGCCGTCCTTTGGAACATGTGATGGTGGAGACTCGGCTCAAAGGAACACTCATTCAGCGCCTGGAACAAGCAGAGGACCGCCTACTAAAGGTGCATAATCATAACCCTGAAATCTGAATTTCTTTATGTTTGATGTTCGATATTCATTTTTACTGATGAAATCACTGCGAGGAGTATGTGAACCATCTAAGCTGACGACAGTGTTGTTTTTCTGAAGCAGCTGTGTGTGCAGTTGGAGGAAGAAATAGAAGAGAAGAAGAGGAGGGAAGCGGCTAATGCAGAGAAGAAAGGAATCAAGCAATTTGTGAAGCAATGTGTCATAGGGAAACAATCGCAGCAGAAACGGGCGGAATGGAAAGTAGGCAAAAAAGGAAGTTGACATGATGTATAGTTGAGTAGTATAAATGTATTTATCATGCACGGACTTGTCTTTGTGTTCTGGGATTTTGCTTGGGTTGTTAAATTAGTGGAGCTGAGTTTTAATGGCGGCCACTTGTTTAGGTGTTTGTTTGTTTTTTAGGGTAAAGTACACATAAGATCGCGATCACTGAATTTTGGTAAAAAAAATAAAATGGTAACCAAACTTTTAAAAATTACAAAATGACAATTAAACTTTACATTTTGTAACAAAATGTTAACTAGATGTTAACTGTCGTTAAGGGACTGTTATAAATTTTGGTATAATAACACATTTAGTCCTTCATATTTATACATTTAATCAATTTAACCCTAATTCGAACCAATTTACTAAATTTAGCTCTCGTTATTTACGCATTTTTTCAATTTGGTCCGTATGGTAACATGATAAATAATTACAATTAAATTTTTAAAGGAACTCGAAAACTCGATTCGAATCGAAAAAATTTCAAATAAAGTTTGAGTTGTAAAATATGACGCGTCAACTCGAATAACTCAGAATTTTTTGACTCGGCTCGATCAAACGCTCATCTATATCTTAAGATATGACGCGTCAACTCGAATAATTAGAAATATTTGAATATTTTAAATTATTTTTTTCTTTTTAAATCGAATATTTTTTGAAATAGAATATTTAATATTTTCAGAATAACTACTTTAAATATTCAATTTAATTTAAAATATTCGATTTAAAAGAAAAAAAATGATTTAAAATATTCGAATATTTAATAACTACTTTAAATATTTTTTCTTTTAAATATTCGAATATTTAATAATTACTTTAAATATTTATTAAATATTTGAATATTTTAAATCAATATTTTTCTTGTAAATCGAATATTTTTAAATTAAATCGAATATTTAAAGTAGTTATTAAATAGATGATGTGATTTAAAAGAAAAAATGATTTAAAATATTCGAATATTTCGAGTTATTAGAATTGACGCGTCATATCTTAAGATAGATGCGAGCGTTCGATCGAGTCGAGTAAAAAAATTTCGAGTTATTCGAGTTGACGCGTCATATTTTACAACTCAAATTTTATTTGAATTTTTTTTTGATTCGAGTCGACTCGAGTTTTTGAGTTCCTATAAAAATTTAATTAAATATTCAAATATTTTAAATCAATTTTTTTCTTTTAAATCGAATATTTTTAAATTAAATCGAATATTTAAAGTAGTTATTAAATATTCGATGTGATTTAAATATGGAAATTTTAAATATTCTATTTTAAAAAATATTTGATTTAAAAGAAAAAATGATTTAAAATATTCAAATATTTTGAGTTATTCGAGTTGACGCGTCATATCTTAAGTTAGAGGTGAGCGTTCGATCGAGTCGAGTAAAAAAATTTCGAGTTATTCGAGTTTACGCGTCATATTTTACAACTCAAACTTTATTTGAAATTTTTTCAATTCGAGTCGAGTAAAAAAATTTCGAGTTATTCGAGTTTACACGTCATATTTTACAACTCAAACTTTATTTGAAAGTTTTTCAATTCGAGTCGAGTTGTCGAGTTCCTATAAAAATTTAATTAAATATTCAAATATTTTAAATCAATTTTTTTCTCTTTTAAATCGAATATTTAAAGTTGTTATTAAATAATCGATGTGATTTAAATATGAAAATATTAAATATTTTATTTTAAAAAATATTCGATTTAAAAGAAAAAATAATTTAAAATATTCGAATATTTCGATTTGACGCGTCATATCTTAAGATAGAGATGAGCGTTCGATCAAGTCGAGTCAAAAATTTTGAGTTATTCGAGTTGACGCGTCATATTTTACAACTCAAACTTTATTTGAAATTTTTTCGATTCGACTCGAGTCGAGTTTTCGAGTTCCTATAAAAATTTAATTGTAATTATTTATCATGTTACCATACTTTGAAATTTTGTTTTAAGGACCAAATTGAAAGAATGCATAAATTATGAGGGCTAAATTTAGTGAATTGGTTCGAATTAGGGTTAAATTAATTGAATGTATAAATATGAAAGACTAAATGTGTTATTATACCAAATTTTATAAGTCATTTAACGGCAGTTAACGTCTAGTTACCATTTTGTTACAAAACATAAATTTTAATTGTTATTTTGTGATTTTTGAAAGTTTGGTTACCATTTTTTTTTACTAAAATTCAGTGACCGTCTATATAGTTTACTCTCTTTTTTTTAATATGAAAATTTTTGTTTAGGTGTTTGTTATATTTGGGATTCAGTTCAACGTTGGGTCCGGGAGCAGGATTTCAGTTTCAGATGCCATACGGCTGTAATTTTGAAGGCATTAAGCATAGGGCCAAATTCACAAGCCATTAAATGAAACAAAAAGGACATGCCATACACACATCCTTGTCTCTAAAGTTGACTTCTTAAGCTCTAAAAGAGAAAATGTTAATAATTGATTAAGCTTATCCTTTTTAAAGGAAACGTGTAAGTAATAAATATTACTTTTAATTTAATTAAAAAAACTTCAATTAAAAGTATTTTTCAATGAGCAAGAAGCAAATTAAGAAAAAGGTTTTCTTCCACCTGATAAGCTACACAATTGAGTTGTGCATTCTCAACCCAAATCTTGGTTCTACCGAATATGGAAGTGAAGTATTAGCCCCATTACACGAATAACATGTAATGCAGTTAAAAAATAATTTTTATATTACTTTGTCGGATTTTCTTTTATTTTTAATTTAAAAAATAATTAAACTTTTATTACTATAATAATTCTTACATTTACTCAAATGTTCACAAAACGTCGATCAATTATTTAATTTGATAACCAAACTTTTAATTGCTTCAATGTTATCATTAAACTTTTAATTTTGTTTTATTTTGGCCATTGACTCGTTAACAACAGTTAAAAGAAGTGATGTGACTGTTAAAATATTTTGTATAATAACATATTTAGTCTTTCACGTTTATACATTTAAACAATTTAGCCTTAATTAGAAAGAAATAATAAATGTATCCTTCATTATTTTAATTTGAACTTATTTTTAGTTTGAGATAATTTAATATTTTATTTTGATCCCTCCCAAGTCCCAACTTACCCAATCCATCCTTATTTTTAATGTATGCAGGCATACCCAATCCACAAAAACTTTATAAGGTTAAACAAAAAGGCATAAATATCTTGATGTACTAAAAATATTGATAATAAGACATGTAAATATACCAATAAATGAGAGTTATATATATATATATATATATATATATATATATATATATATATATATATATATATATTGGGATCTTTGTGGATATTTTTGTGATCATCTTAATAGTTTGGATATAACAATTCTCGTTCTCATCCTTATATGAGCTTCAGGGATAAAACTTTCTCAACGCAATTTATATATTTAATTGGTTAATGAAATATTAATACAATTTTAAAAACTAGAAGTGAAAATTGGTTTGTAAACTCCTTTTACGAATCCAAGCTTCCAAATCGTAGGTGTTTTAAAAAATTTAAGATTTCTCCCCTTGTGATATTCGCATGAGTCTTTTATTGTATCGAAATCAAGATCAACTTTTAATTTAGTAGTAAAGTTTTTCTAATTCGAAATCTTATTTAATGAGCATTGAACTACTTTCTGCTTACTTGACCCAACAACAATTAATACTTCCCTTTAATTTTTGGTATAACCATTTGGTATCTTACCCATTGATCGATTAGTATTTGACATCAAGGACGAAGCCATGATCGTACATTAAGAGAGACTAAATTACTGAATTTTAAAAATAAAAGGACTTGTTAAGTATTTGAACTCAAAATTCGAGGACAATACTTAATTTATCTAATATTTAAATTTATAAGAACCTAAATTATCATTAGACTAAAAAATTGAAGGGACGATCAACATTTTAGAGGATTGAATTAAAAATATTTAAAATTTTAATTTTAATATAAATTTATAAAATTTTGAGGGGTCCATTAAAATTTTTAAAAAACTAGAGAGTTTATTATGAATTTTTTAAATTCTTGGGAGGCCAATGCCCCTCACCCTTTTTATACTTTTATGCTCGGTTCATGTTTGACACATTGTCGATTAGTCTATATTATGAGAGTGATTCTCCTAATCTAACTTTTTTTTTTTTGCCGTCATAGTTCCTCAGGGATTTGATCTCACTAATCTAAATCGACTTGCGTCGCATACCTTGTTTTAGTAGGTGAGTTTTCCTACAGTAATTTTCTGCATACACAAAGCCTCAAACTCGAGTCAGTCTTAAGCGATACCAAAATACTTACCACTTAGACCAACATCAAGATTCAATTTATTGACATAAACATTGTTGAAGAAACTTAACACCTCATTTACTTAAAGTAATCGTTAATTAATAATATTTCATGTATATATAAAAAGAAGTCTCTAACATAAGAAAATAGATTAGAAAGAATCAAAACAAAGAAGTCTCTAAAATAATAAGAGATCAGAGAGAATAAAAACTCAAATTCATTATACACCACTCCTTAAATACTTATTTCCAAATGGAAGGTAAAGGGGATAATTATGGTCTAATTTTTCAAACACCGTCGAACTTTCTTTTTTGGAAACGGGTTTGGCAATTCCTTTATACTCATCGATGATGGAGTCCAAGGAGAAATTTAAATCTAGAAAAAAAAGAAGAAGTAATTAAAAAGAATTAGAAAATTGAACCAAACCAGAGATAGCAAGTGTAGGCACAAATTCTACTCCTTTAAACAGAAGCATACCACTCTGTAATTAACGCATAAAATTTATAAAGTAATAATTGTTCTAGACTCATCATCGTCAACAACAAGAATAATAACATATGAACAACAATAGTACATAATTTTATATGGATAATTCTACCATAAATGTCATGTACCGCAATATACTATTATTTATAGGGTAAAATACGTAAATCATCACTTAACTTTACTCTTTGACCTATTTGGTCACTGAACTTTTAAACCGCTCAATTTGCTCATTAAACTTTATCTTCTGACCTATTTTGATCACTGAATTATTTTATTAATATTTTGATATAACGTGACTTATTTTATTATTATTAAATATAAAATAATTTAAAATAAAAATAAATTACTTGGGTAAATTAAAAAAAAAAATCATCACTGAACTTTGCTCTCTGACCTATTTTGGTCACTGGACTTTCAAAATATCAATTTACTCATTGAACTTTATATATTGACCTATTTTATCTTCTCATTAACAGCACGATGATGTGGCTTATTTTATTAATATTTGGTTGTGACATAATTTTTTTATTAATATTTAGTTGATATGTGGGATTTAAAATAAAATAAAATTCTTAAATTCTACCCAAACCCCACCGACGTCACCCTCTCATCCCCAAAACTTCATCGTCTCCTTAAACAACAACTTATTGCATATTCATCTTCACCGTCTCCTTACTGAACAATGTTTTTTTAAGATAATGATTTTTGAAGTTTGGACAGAAACCTGGATTGCCTTGTTGGTTTCTCTTTCTTTTGACCGGCTGAGATTGAGGTGGTTGGTTGGTAGTGCCACCGACACCGTTCCTTAAAGAAACACTTGCTTCGTCAGATGCAGATGTCAAATTAGACATGTTTTCGTCCAGAACTTGCTGTTGTTGCTGTCGGTAGAATATATAATCTTTCATTTCGTCAAATTTTTGGTGACAACAAATGAAGAAAGATATTGAAACGACGAAGACGGAGATGACTAGGGTTTTATTTGGGAGAAATAGAGAAAATTAAATAAAAAAGTTTTTATAGGGATATAAAACAACGTCGTTTTGATTCCGTGTGCCATGTCATAACACCATTAAAAAATTAACGGTGGAGTGACCAAAATAGATCAATGTATAAAGTTTAGTGATTAAATTGGTCATTTGAATAGTTTAGTGACCAAAATAGGTCGGAGAGTAAAATTCAGTGATGGTTTTTATAATTTACTAATAATTTATTTTAATTTTAATTTATTTTTATATTTAATAATAATAAAATATACCATGTCATACCAAAATATTAATAAAATAATTCAAAGTGATCAAAATAGGCCAGAAAATAAATTTTAATGAGTAAATTGAGCGTTTTGAATGTTCAATGACCAAAATAGGTCATAGAGCAAAGTTGAGTGATGATTTAAGTATTTTACCCTTATAACTAATGTTATATTGTCCCTCCCAATCCAATCCAAACCATAATCAATCCATCCTTTAAAATTTAATAAAGATTAATTAAAATATTACTATAAAAAGGAAAAATTAAGTATATTTTTTTAAAATTGATACTTGAATTTTTAAAATTGTTATTTGGCCACCAAAAACACATATATTTGTTATTTTGTGTATTCAATTATACATAATAAAAAGGAAAAATTAATTATATTTTTTTAAAATTGATACTTACATTTTTTATGAAAATAATTTAATTAATTTATATATCATCCATTAACATCCAGTAATCCAACTCTAAATTTTAATTTAGTAATAAATTGATTCATTTCAAAAAAAAATTAAAGATAAAAATTGTATGATTTATTAAGGGGTGATCATACAATACAAGACACAAATATAGGCATCGTTAAAAAAACCTCCCTAAACCTAAATGGAGGAAAACGAGTGCACCATATCTATGCCGATAAGGTATCAACCATACAAGGGCAAGCCCCAATTATAAAAACCAAAACACCCACTCTACAGCCAAACATGTGCTGCCATTGTCTATACACAAATACTACCATACACATTCACAACAAACACAAATGCTAGATCAAAAGCCACCCCAGTACAGTGTAAAGAAAATTTCATGTCCAAAATAAACAACCTCGAAAGCAATAACAATCCAGTAACCACGCTCTACCAAAACCAGCTTTAGCTAGACCCTTCGATGCATTTTCTGAAACACTTTCCACCAATATGAACTCAGTCAAGTGA